>CM072062.1:17568057-18840200 GCA_036785405.1 Coenonympha arcania
AAATCAGTCGGCTTTTTTACGTCGAACCTTTGTATTAGAGATAATTTGTTTTCCGTTGTAGGCGTAATACTTTCTTGTTTTGTCTCCGGTTCTTCCATGTTGAGATTTAAGTCGGGTAAATATTTCGCCTGACGTTTCACGTCTTTGACTTCTAAACTTTTTCTCCTATCCTTTTCGTTGCCGAATTCTTTCACAAATGCGTTCTCATCCAAAGAGCGGGCATTCGAATTTTTGGATAGCTTGTATGCCTTTGGAGAAATTTGCGGCGGTTTCGTTTCCTCTTTTCTTTCTAATGTGGGATACTTGACTTCTGTTTTAAACTTATCGAAATTGAACGGTCCCTTTTGTTCTGTGGGGCTCTCGAAGCGTATCGCAAGTTCTCTAACGTTAAGGTTCTTAGTTGTGACTGTCGGTTTCAACACGTTTCCGTTCTCTTTCTCTAAACTCTCATCGTCTTTAACACTACTTATGTCTACTTTATCACAGATTTTTAGAGTATCAACGTTTATGTTTTCGTAATCGCACTGTCCGGTTTCCTCGAACTCTACGTTCTCGTAAACGGAGCAAATCTCCTTTTCGGGAGACTCTAGTATCATAGCGTTTACTTCCTCTATACTTTTTCTAAAGAATTTCACTTGACTGTACACGTCCACGTTATCGTCTGCGGTGCGATCTGATTCTGACGGAGTTTCCAGGATGATCAGATCTTGGTTAAAGTCTTCAGGCTGGCAAGCTTGCTGCGTCGGCAGACTTGCATCAGCTTGAGGTATCGTCGCCTCCTCAACGATTGACAAATTTTTCTCAAGATCTATGTCTTCGTACACTGAATCTCTCTCGTTCGTTGGTGTTTCCATGTTCTCTATTAGTTCGTAATCGTCTGACTTAGCTTTAACTGGTGATCTGAACGTAATACTGATTGTCGATTTCAAGGGACTTTTCAACGGACTACCAGGCGAGCTTTTCGAAGTGCTAGAAGATAGATTTATGTAATTTGGCCTCGTGAAATTATAGCACTCGTACAATTCGTCCTGTTTGAAACTGACGTTGGAGTAACTCGATGAACTCTCGTGGGATGACGTCATGATTTTCATGACGTCCGATTCCTTTTTATGCGAGTTTTGGTCGGAGTTTGACGACGTGGAGACGGCGGACAATCTGTTGAGGTTCTGATAGCTAATGTCAGTGGAATGCAAGGGGCTGGCTTCGAGGCTGTCGTGCAAATTGTTTTCCGAGTAATCCCGGGACAAGTCTTTGATGTTCTCGTAGTCTGTCGCTTTTAGTTCACACTTGAGGCATTTCTCTTGGTCACAGTTATCGCATTCGTTGCTTTTGATGGTGATGGTGTGCCTGTTGTCACTGACTTCGGAATCGCTCTCCAACGGGTCATAGATGGGCGTGACCGGTGTAACGGGGCTCGAGTTTAAGGTGCTCGTAGTCAAGTTGCTAATGGAGGAGTTTTCCGCGGGCCAGTCTATCTTTATCAGCGTGGAGTGTCCGTCTTTGCCGTGCCACGTGAGCCTGGTGACGGCTTTATCCGGGTCGCCTATGACCGGGTGATGCATACCGCTGTACCGGGCCGAGTTTTTTTGTTTTCGCGGCGAGTTCCGCTCTCTGCAAGCGGTGTTAATAAGCTTTGTTTAGTTTGTGTTAATATCAACGCGCTTAGGGGCGGTTTAGAATGATGTTTAGTGTCATATGTGTTACAGATTTCGTTTACCTGTTGCGGTTTTTCGGGTGTTAGCATAGTAAATTTGACTATCCTGAAATAAGGAACAATTTTGTATTTAGTCTTTGATACGGATATAAAAATACATTTTGCACGCCTGAGCATAACACAAATGTTAGTAGACATCATTCTAAAACACCCATGATTTTATTTGCTAAGTTTCAATTTACAAAAAGGGCAGTTTATAATAGAGTACAATTTATTCTTAGATGATTCTCAGAGCATGCTAAATATTTAAAAGAATATTTCATACAATATATTCTGCGATTACCTTTGTTCTATTTCTAATGAGACTTGGGAAGATTCAGTCAATGATAATAACAGGGACTATAATGAATCTACAAAATACTTCAGTCAAAAACTACAGCTATATGGTAAAGTGATGTAATGAAAAACTGTTGTGTAAAAGTGAATTAATCTATGGATATCGACTGAGCAATAAGATTGATTTTTCACAAGGTCAAAAACATATTTTTTTTTCTATAAGGAATTTAATTTGTATGAACTGTGCAATGGAAATACTGTTTCGATATTAAAAGGCAAAGAAACTGTTCCGCGATCGATTTAAAAAAATTGTGCAAACAAACGAAGTTTCGGCCAAAAATAAATTAGTATTTTATAATAAATTGGACTTGTCGATACCCATGTTTGTTTTATTTGTGAAGTGTAAATCTGTGTGGCTAAACCGTGCAGGTGAAATAAATATAACTTGCAAAACTTCACAAAAATAGTGGTATCTTTTTCCATTGTAAGCATTTTGAAAAGGAAAGCCCTATTTTTAGACGGTTCAAATTGGGTAAGGGAATTTGGAAAACAGAATTGACACCATTATTTCACCTGCACAGTTCTGGCCTTGGAATAAATCTAGCTTAAATTTCAGGTGCTCTACGAAACAAGGCTAATGGGGAGGGACGAAAGAGTAGGGATCTCATTTTATCTCACCTCCGTTTACAATGTCACAGTCTAAATTGTCGGACCTATGCCAAATCGTAAACATTTTTGTTAGAACACAGACAGTAACGCCTTTTTTGCAGGGCTATTCACGAGGTATATTTTGGCTATCCCGTTCTATGGTGCTTACTCGGATTCACAAAATCTCTAAACTAGGTAAACACACCTAAAAGTAGTGCTTTCTTTTCCACTAAAAACATTTTAAAGAATAAAAGAATTATTTTCATATCTGCCATATGATAATATTATGAGATTTTGTAAATTCGAATAGGCACCAATATTAGACAGATGAATACGAAGTGAACTTTGACGCATTCTTTTCATACACTTCGCTAGACTTCATTGCTCCGCGCTGTGAACGTTCACGTGAAATTGACAAAGAATTGAATTTTGACTTGCACATAATCGCATTGTGTACAGTATAATATTTAAGGAGCGATTGATAAACGTAAGCAAGAGTGAAGTAAAATGGTTTTGTTAATGGAGTGCTTTGAATTAACGATCTTTGATACAAAGTGAGTATAAGAACATGAATAGACCTGCTGTTTGGTTTGGGGACAAAGTGCCAAGAAACAAAAAGTTTTTATAATCTGTTTTGGGTGTAATTATGTGTCTATGTGTTTTTTAAATGCACTTATTGTTTCTTGGAAACTGTATTATTACAATGCAGTTTTTTTAAATGTGCAAACAGCTTATAATTCAATAACGTTTATGTGTAATCCTTTCGAGACAATACAACATATGCAAACATTTACATATATATGGTACGTTTATATGGTCCAAAACCTAAAAACAATTAACGACATATAGCAACGTTCACCCACAATACATCTACAGCAAATATTTAGCATACTATAAGATTTAATTTTTTTTATACACCGAAACATTTTATTTACGACAAACAATGGTTTATATTACAACAGCATAATGAATCCAATAAATGAAGTGTGAATGTAATAACGGTGAATGAGTCCTCACCTGAGTTTCACGTTCGCGAACGACGTTTGGAAATCCGATGTCGAGGACAGAGGACTCTCGCGATCTTTGCATAGTCTGTGGAAAATAACTAATATTACATTAAGCCAATATTCGCACGACGAAAGTAATAAGATTTTGAGCAGTGATGGTTTAGTGATTCAGATGTCTGCTTCGTAGAGGGTCGGGAGTTCCAAGCACGTACTACAAAACCCTGACTTTTAAAGTTATGATAGTTGAATTAAGCAAATCGTTTATGTGCAACTGTATACGATTTTGTAACAATCTGCAACAATACGTCGATGTAGCCGAGCTGCGCCACCTGCTGCTCCAGCTGCTCCAGCGCCACGCGCTTCCTGCGCAATGTTACATGTATTCGACAGCACAGACCTCTTGGGCGCGGCGGGGCGCTTGTCGGGCAGCGCGGCGTCGGGGTCGCCGTCGATGTAGCCGAGCTGCGCCACCTGCTGCTCCAGCTGCTCCAGCGCCACGCGCTTCCTGCGCAATGTTACATGTATTCGACAGCACAGACCTCTTGGGCGCGGCGGGGCGCTTGTCGGGCAGCGCGGCGTCGGGGTCGCCGTCGATGTAGCCGAGCTGCGCCACCTGCTGCTCCAGCTGCTCCAGCGCCACGCGCTTCCTGCGCAATGTTACATGTATTCGACAGCACAGACCTCTTGGGCGCGGCGGGGCGCTTGTCGGGCAGCGCGGCGTCGGGGTCGCCGTCGATGTAGCCGAGCTGCGCCACCTGCTGCTCCAGCTGCTCCAGCGCCACGCGCTTCCTGCGCAATGTTACATGTATTCGACAGCACAGACCTCTTGGGCGCGGCGGGGCGCTTGTCGGGCAGCGCGGCGTCGGGGTCGCCGTCGATGTAGCCGAGCTGCGCCACCTGCTGCTCCAGCTGCTCCAGCGCCACGCGCTTCCTGCGCAATGTTACATGTATTCGACAGCACAGACCTCTTGGGCGCGGCGGGGCGCTTGTCGGGCAGCGCGGCGTCGGGGTCGCCGTCGATGTAGCCGAGCTGCGCCACCTGCTGCTCCAGCTGCTCCAGCGCCACGCGCTTCCTGCGCAATGTTACATGTATTCGACAGCACAGACCTCTTGGGCGCGGCGGGGCGCTTGTCGGGCAGCGCGGCGTCGGGGTCGCCGTCGATGTAGCCGAGCTGCGCCACCTGCTGCTCCAGCTGCTCCAGCGCCACGCGCTTCCTGCGCAATGTTACATGTATTCGACAGCACAGACCTCTTGGGCGCGGCGGGGCGCTTGTCGGGCAGCGCGGCGTCGGGGTCGCCGTCGATGTAGCCGAGCTGCGCCACCTGCTGCTCCAGCTGCTCCAGCGCCACGCGCTTCCTGCGCAATGTTACATGTATTCGACAGCACAGACCTCTTGGGCGCGGCGGGGCGCTTGTCGGGCAGCGCGGCGTCGGGGTCGCCGTCGATGTAGCCGAGCTGCGCCACCTGCTGCTCCAGCTGCTCCAGCGCCACGCGCTTCCTGCGCAATGTTACATGTATTCGACAGCACAGACCTCTTGGGCGCGGCGGGGCGCTTGTCGGGCAGCGCGGCGTCGGGGTCGCCGTCGATGTAGCCGAGCTGCGCCACCTGCTGCTCCAGCTGCTCCAGCGCCACGCGCTTCCTGCGCAATGTTACATGTATTCGACAGCACAGACCTCTTGGGCGCGGCGGGGCGCTTGTCGGGCAGCGCGGCGTCGGGGTCGCCGTCGATGTAGCCGAGCTGCGCCACCTGCTGCTCCAGCTGCTCCAGCGCCACGCGCTTCCTGCGCAATGTTACATGTATTCGACAGCACAGACCTCTTGGGCGCGGCGGGGCGCTTGTCGGGCAGCGCGGCGTCGGGGTCGCCGTCGATGTAGCCGAGCTGCGCCACCTGCTGCTCCAGCTGCTCCAGCGCCACGCGCTTCCTGCGCAATGTTACATGTATTCGACAGCACAGACCTCTTGGGCGCGGCGGGGCGCTTGTCGGGCAGCGCGGCGTCGGGGTCGCCGTCGATGTAGCCGAGCTGCGCCACCTGCTGCTCCAGCTGCTCCAGCGCCACGCGCTTCCTGCGCAATGTTACATGTATTCGACAGCACAGACCTCTTGGGCGCGGCGGGGCGCTTGTCGGGCAGCGCGGCGTCGGGGTCGCCGTCGATGTAGCCGAGCTGCGCCACCTGCTGCTCCAGCTGCTCCAGCGCCACGCGCTTCCTGCGCAATGTTACATGTATTCGACAGCACAGACCTCTTGGGCGCGGCGGGGCGCTTGTCGGGCAGCGCGGCGTCGGGGTCGCCGTCGATGTAGCCGAGCTGCGCCACCTGCTGCTCCAGCTGCTCCAGCGCCACGCGCTTCCTGCGCAATGTTACATGTATTCGACAGCACAGACCTCTTGGGCGCGGCGGGGCGCTTGTCGGGCAGCGCGGCGTCGGGGTCGCCGTCGATGTAGCCGAGCTGCGCCACCTGCTGCTCCAGCTGCTCCAGCGCCACGCGCTTCCTGCGCAATGTTACATGTATTCGACAGCACAGACCTCTTGGGCGCGGCGGGGCGCTTGTCGGGCAGCGCGGCGTCGGGGTCGCCGTCGATGTAGCCGAGCTGCGCCACCTGCTGCTCCAGCTGCTCCAGCGCCACGCGCTTCCTGCGCAATGTTACATGTATTCGACAGCACAGACCTCTTGGGCGCGGCGGGGCGCTTGTCGGGCAGCGCGGCGTCGGGGTCGCCGTCGATGTAGCCGAGCTGCGCCACCTGCTGCTCCAGCTGCTCCAGCGCCACGCGCTTCCTGCGCAATGTTACATGTATTCGACAGCACAGACCTCTTGGGCGCGGCGGGGCGCTTGTCGGGCAGCGCGGCGTCGGGGTCGCCGTCGATGTAGCCGAGCTGCGCCACCTGCTGCTCCAGCTGCTCCAGCGCCACGCGCTTCCTGCGCACAAAGATAACACAACTTGACGATTGGATTTCAACTTTTCGGACATTTATTAAATCTATTAAGGTAAATATGGAAAGAGTCGACCGAGGGGTTCTTATGACTATTGACAATCGTAAATAAGTCAAATGGCTAAGGCATATACAGGTAAGTAATAAAAAGCAAAGGAGGTTTACCTTTCAGCCAGGTCGGTGTCCGGCCTCGGCGGACGGCGCGGGCTGGGCGCGGCGCTGCCCGCGCCCGACTCGGGCGGCGACGAGCACAGCGAGTCATCCTGCAAGCAGACACACCATTAGTACGAGGCAACACCTACCATCACTATGATCATGAGGTGCCGCAGCATGATGCTTAACTAATGCTACTTTAGAACACTGCCTCACATCAAGATGTAGGTGGGTCGAATGTCACCTCTGACGCGGTGAGGTGAGCCACCTCGTGGGCTGCACTCCTCTCCTCTACACACCTGCGGGTTTTGCACGTGCACGGCGGTGTCGTCCTCCTCACTGAACATGTTGTGGTCGCGCTCCTGCGGCGACAGGCGCAGCCGCATGCCCGCCAGCTCCGCCTGCCACGGCTCGAAGTACGAGTCGCACGACGACGACCTGTGTACAAACGTAATAATGTTACAACATTACATTCTCGTATCGAAGTGTTTGTGACCACCAGCGAGCTTTCTCGGCACCAGTGTCCAACGTACCTGGTGTGGTGCTTCAACGGCGCGGCGACGGAGGCCGCCAGCGGGGGCAGCGCGTCCGTCTCCGACGTGAGCGACTCGCACGACTTCGCGGGCCGCAGCGCCGCCGGGCACGCCGACATCTCCTGCGTGACAGAGTACCAACACACTGAACATATCTGTAGTAGGTTAAAATGTATATGTATATCTGTATGCCATCATCATCATCATCATCATTAACCAAGAGTTACGTAAAATTGGTAAATAATCTGTTACAAATTGTGAGAACGTGTTTTCGCACTGGGAAGTAACGACGCTATGAGGAAAGCGGCGCTTGCGCCCCCAACCTGTGACCACGTGATATTTAAAGGCTGACTCTGATTGGTAGATCACTTGACAGCTCGGTGACAGGAAGCTGTGATTGGTGGATATACGTAAGGGAAGTACCACGCACTCTCACAGATGTTTTGCATCATCACATGCCTAATAATAGCCCAGTTTATTCCTGTTCGCAAACACTTTCATTTGATACTCATATCATGAGATACACATCAAAACTAAGCCGCCATTCTGCGCTAACGCTATATATTGAATTTGGACTGACGTCACCCAGCCGACTAAGCATTGTCATCAAAACTAAACCAGTTGAGGATAACTGCTTTAATTAAATCCAGTTGCAAGTTTAATTGCTTTAATTAAATCCAGTTGCAAGTTTTGACCTAAAAATACATACAAATATGACAAGTGAAATAAAATCTTGGAAAGATCTTTACCAGCGCGGGCGGCGTGTCCGGCGGGCGAGCGGGCGCACGCTGCAGCTTGCTGCGGCTGAACAGGCCGCGCCAGCCCGACGGCGAGCGCTTCAGGGCGCGCTTCGACCCTGACACACAGAAAACAGACTCATTTACACTCCATATCATACTCGGTACCAGCGGAGGTGGGGCCGTCGCATAGCATCCATAAAGATAGTATTGTAGCGGTCTTCGATAGCTGACGGGTAGATGGCGTAACCAGTACCCTAGCACACGCTGACGGAGCTTTCGACGAGCGTGGTATATATAGAAGTTCTGACGTCACACGCTCGGATCACAAGCGATCCCCAGGCCTGCCTGGAGGGAAATTTCCCTATTGCCCTAACGACCGGCAAAGTATAAAGTACTTCCTTTTAAATGTAATGCTGACTACCTGATCTATAAAAGCTATCAGGCAATGGACAGATCGAACTGAAATTGGCTCACACATATATGAGACTTATGACGTGGCATCAGCTTAGAATATTTAAAAGGGTAAAATAGAGATCAAGCGGGCAAAGTGTTTTTAAATGAGTTAAATTAGTTCGCTGATTTTGTAATAGTAGTTTATGTAACGGTTACATAATGGGGGGTATTAAAATACGAGTGTGAGTTTAAAAAACGAGCCGCAGGCGAGTTTTTTAATAGTATCACACGAGTGTTTTAATACCTAATTATGTAGAGTTTCATACACTACTTTATCTACGCTCATATTATTATCATAAATCCAAATCATAAAATCTTGCTAACTTTTGTCGTAAATCATTGCAACTACTAAGATGTCAGGTGGAGTGAAATTTTCTTTAGTAGGTTACACTACTAGACATTTTTCAGTGCAAAGTTTTGACTAAGTAACAAAAAAAATTGGTTGTCTGTAAAGTCGGTTTACGGACGATAGATTTACGAGATACGGTATAATCGTAATCGTTATCGTAATCGTAATCGTAGTCGTAATCGTAATCATAATCATAATCAGGCCCAGGTAGAACGTTACGCGGAACGTTAGACATTGTGTTGTTGTCTATGGTCAATCATGGCCCATCCATACTCTCGGCAATGACTACCAACTATATGTTGTCTGTGGATTCACTTAAAAAAATATTACATAAAAAATATTACCTACCCCAGATAATTGTAACCGTTAACCGTTGTATTGCCGATAGCGGTACTGTAATCAATTCCTTCAAAACCCCAGATACAAATACAGGAATCCAGAGCCGTGTATCGTTATGGATATTAAACAACTTTCTTTAAATATTTCCATAGTAGAGCGATGTTATTATGAATAACTTTTTAATAATTATAGAAGTCTGTGAATAAAGTAGGTAATTATTTGACACATTTCGATTTCATAATTCGAACTTTAAGCAATGAGCGTAGATAAATCTAAATAGGGCACTGTTTCAAAAATTCTAATGGATCCTGTGACTGAAGCCACGGGTGCTAACGTGAAGAGCTTACCTGCGACAGGGAGCTCCAGAACTGTGTGATACTGAGGTAGATTGTTCGGACCCGATCCCACCTGAAACAATTAATCGTTACTGAAGTTCATATAGCTTTCCAATTGATAACCCTCGTCATCGAAGTCGGTAATAAGCAGTTACGGAGCAGTGGCTACTTGTCAGCAAGAGTTCAGGCTACAAGCAGCCGCCCGTGAGTACGCATCCGGGAAACGAAGCCCATCCTCGAGACCCGTACCCTCCACGGACTCCGGTTATTGTAGAATAACCCTCTGTGAAATAAACAACCAAACGCCATACCAGGCCAGGTTCACTTATCACGTGACCGAAATTACAGGTACCTGTCTCGACGTACTAATTTCAGACGGCCGCCGCGCGCCGGCTAGATTGCACGCGTTAGTTCTTGTACGGTCTATTTCACGCGCTGCGTGCGCCCGATTACGAGGCAACCTTAGTACGCCGAAAGAGATAAAGTTAGGCCGTAGATACCTTTTACATGCATAGCAGACTTTACATGCATAGCAGAGACAGAGCCAGGCGCTATTGCGAACTGAATCGCACTTTTTTTGTGTCAGTGCTAGAAACGCTATTTATTTAAATCATCTTTGCGAAGTGAACTTTCTGTACCGTTATAGGGACTAATATGTATTCCGAGGCCATACTGGTAATGGGTGTGGATCGTAGGGAAAAGTAGTGTGTTGTCCCCACCTCGATGTACTTGGGCTTGAGGTGTCCCGCGGGGCGCAGCGTCTCGCTGGCGGCGGCGGCGATGGCGCCCGAAGCACCCGGCGCGGAGGGCGGAGTCTCCGTACAGATTATCGATTTGCCGCGACGGCGGGCCTCCTCCAGACTGAAAATCCAAAATATGTATATCAATAAGTATATCTGAAGACCTGTATCCAGACTTCGAAATGAAATGAGACCTAGCCATTGTTGTATCGGGATGATGAGCGCAGTGCACTGTGTTCACTGTGTCACATAATATGACATATTGCAATGCAAATATGTGACGCACTACATTTGACATGGGCAGGCGTCTCACTTATCACGTGACCGTCCCGGCTACAAGTAGGGGTCCGGACCCCAATATTTCAGATGGTCGCCACTCGCGGGCTGAATTGTACGCGCTAGTTCTGTACGGTCTATTTTACGCGCCGTCTGACTACGGCAGCCCTAGTACGTCAAGAGATAAAGTTAGGCGATAGAAAGAGAACACAACATTGCGTTTGTTGCGTGTCGATTTTGAGGGCGGGGCCAGGCGCTGTTGCGAACTGAATTGCACTTTTTGTGTCAGCGCTAGAGTCGCTATATTTCTTTTAATCATCGTGCGGAGTAAGCCTTCTGTACTTGTACTATTTAGTGTTCTGTGCTGGTAGTAAGACTCTTTTTGCGAAGTACGTCCGGGAAGTTACTACTATAATTCTTTATTATACTAATTGACTATATCCATCAATTGATGACGACTAAAACATGTAGTATTAAAGAGATACCTTAATAATTTGGTAGGCGGGTTGAGAGGTAAACTCTTCGGCCTCCTGCCCGCTTCCAGGCCTCTTAGTTCCACGTGAGAATCGTATTGGTCCTGAAAATAATATATTATTTCTTTACAAAATAAAAGTAAGTTTTCTGGGTCAACATAAGGGTGCTTATCTGCATGTCTAGAGGTTTTCCCGAGCGCCAACTAGCGTTCTAGCTTTGTATTGTTCGTGTGACTGAACGCCAAAAGACTATTTGTTCTTTTTACCTGGGGGCCTACCACCAACGCTTAAAGTAATACTATTGTAATTGTATGAAAATGTCATAACAATATTACAATAATGTTACTTAAAGCGTTGGTGGTAGGCCCCTTGGTGTATGTATGGGAATCGCCACATGATATAATAACTGGATATTTTAAAGAAGTCACAGACCTGTTCCAACGACTGAGGGCCGGAGTCCGCGCCCTGTTCCTGCGCGAACAATTCTTCCGCGTAGCAGATCAGAAACTCCGTCACCACGGCCTGTGAACAAGTACATTTTACTCAATGGTCAACTTCGGCAAGCTACGGGAGGTATCAGGTCGCGCACGCGTGGCATAAAAGGCAGAGCGGCTTGGAGTGACAGGACAGAGGATCTTTCTTGCGATTTGTCGCGCCACAGGATCGGGAGATTGAGCTCATAGGGCCAAGGAGCAAGAGAAAACAAATTATAGGTAGCCAAGGAGGCGCCCCGGGCACTCCAAGTACCGAACGGGCGCGCTCCTGCGTTTCGGCCCCCATAACCGCGAGGTTGATTGGGCCGTGGGTGGTGGAGGGTTGTGCCTAATACTCAGTGGCTATACAAAGAAGACGGATAGTAGTATGTCAGAGCGAGATAGGTAGAGAGAGTATCGTTACCTGCACGGCGACCCCCTGCAGCGCGTGCTGCGGCTTGGGGGAGCGCAGCAGGTTGGGCGCCCACACGATGGCCATGTTGCGCGCCGTCATGCCCGTCGACTCGCTCAGCAGCGACACGCGGCGGAGGTGGCGCATCAGGTACGGAAGCGAGTATCGTTACCTGCACGGCGACCCCCTGCAGCGCGTGCTGCGGCTTGGGGGAGCGCAGCAGGTTGGGCGCCCACACGATGGCCATGTTGCGCGCCGTCATGCCCGTCGACTCGCTCAGCAGCGACACGCGGCGGAGGTGGCGCATCAGGTACGGAAGCGAGTATCGTTACCTGCACGGCGACCCCCTGCAGCGCGTGCTGCGGCTTGGGGGAGCGCAGCAGGTTGGGCGCCCACACGATGGCCATGTTGCGCGCCGTCATGCCCGTCGACTCGCTCAGCAGCGACACGCGGCGGAGGTGGCGCATCAGGTACGGAAGCGAGTATCGTTACCTGCACGGCGACCCCCTGCAGCGCGTGCTGCGGCTTGGGGGAGCGCAGCAGGTTGGGCGCCCACACGATGGCCATGTTGCGCGCCGTCATGCCCGTCGACTCGCTCAGCAGCGACACGCGGCGGAGGTGGCGCATCAGGTACGGAAGCGAGTATCGTTACCTGCACGGCGACCCCCTGCAGCGCGTGCTGCGGCTTGGGGGAGCGCAGCAGGTTGGGCACCCACACGATGGCCATGTTGCGCGCCGTCATGCCCGTCGACTCGCTCAGCAGCGACACGCGGCGGAGGTGGCGCATCAGGTACGGAAGCGAGTATCGTTACCTGCACGGCGACCCCCTGCAGCGCGTGCTGCGGCTTGGGGGAGCGCAGCAGGTTGGGCGCCCACACGATGGCCATGTTGCGCGCCGTCATGCCCGTCGACTCGCTCAGCAGCGACACGCGGCGGAGGTGGCGCATCAGGTACGGAAGCGAGTATCGTTACCTGCACGGCGACCCCCTGCAGCGCGTGCTGCGGCTTGGGGGAGCGCAGCAGGTTGGGCGCCCACACGATGGCCATGTTGCGCGCCGTCATGCCCGTCGACTCGCTCAGCAGCGACACGCGGCGGAGGTGGCGCATCAGGTACGCCAGCGTCCTGAAACAACACAACTATTCAAGCTTTTTGCTTTTCACCATACGCCTGCCACCAATATTGCTAACTATCTTCATAAACTTATCCCTTATGAAGAAGGATGTTTCGAAACAAGCAGCAGCTCAGCTAGTGCGATATATTACTCGCCTGTAGTGCGGCGGCGGCAGCTTGACGACGGTGTCCCGCATAGCGCGCAGCCTCATCTCCTCGGGCGCCTGCACCGACGACACGAAACTGTCGTACAGCTGGTACGTGCACAGGGGATTAGGAAGTTCCCTGGAATTAAAAAAATACTGTATATCAATAAAGTGAAAATCGTACTTAAAATGATTTTAAGAAAGAGTGTAAGTGTAGCAGCTTTTCAGTATAAAATTCCTTCGTGGCAGTGTCGTTTTCTTAGCGATGCTTGACATGGTGCATCTCCACTACTGTTCTTCTATGCCTGGTAAGTACTTCTTCACGGCAACCAGTAACGAGCATTCATATGTCGTGTGTAACACACTTCTTCTTACAATCGCGTCTAATTGATTGATCTTTAGGTTTCCGTGGTCTCTGGTGTCACGTTGACCGTCCCCTATCTATTGTGACGCCGCCATCTACAGTTCCCAGCCAATGCTTGTTGCCGTCAGGAACAGCAGCAACTTCTTGGCTGAAAGAAATTCAGCATCCTTAGGATCTGGTATGCGTGTGTGCACTCACCGGAAGTACATCTTGAGCAGGCTGGCGAGCGCGTGCGGGTCGCGCTGCAGCGGCGCCGCGAGGTCGACGGGCTGCCCCGCGTCGAAGGCGGCGCGCAGCCGCTGCGTGAGCGCCGCGCCGCCCGACAGCCGGTAGATGTGGTATGCGTGTGTGCACTCACCGGAAGTACATCTTGAGCAGGCTGGCGAGCGCGTGCGGGTCGCGCTGCAGCGGCGCCGCGAGGTCGACGGGCTGCCCCGCGTCGAAGGCGGCGCGCAGCCGCTGCGTGAGCGCCGCGCCGCCCGACAGCCGGTAGATGTGGTATGCGTGTGTGCACTCACCGGAAGTACATCTTGAGCAGGCTGGCGAGCGCGTGCGGGTCGCGCTGCAGCGGCGCCGCGAGGTCGACGGGCTGCCCCGCGTCGAAGGCGGCGCGCAGCCGCTGCGTGAGCGCCGCGCCGCCCGACAGCCGGTAGATGTGGTATGCGTGTGTGCACTCACCGGAAGTACATCTTGAGCAGGCTGGCGAGCGCGTGCGGGTCGCGCTGCAGCGGCGCCGCGAGGTCGACGGGCTGCCCCGCGTCGAAGGCGGCGCGCAGCCGCTGCGTGAGCGCCGCGCCGCCCGACAGCCGGTAGATGTGGTATGCGTGTGTGCACTCACCGGAAGTACATCTTGAGCAGGCTGGCGAGCGCGTGCGGGTCGCGCTGCAGCGGCGCCGCGAGGTCGACGGGCTGCCCCGCGTCGAAGGCGGCGCGCAGCCGCTGCGTGAGCGCCGCGCCGCCCGACAGCCGGTAGATGTGGTATGCGTGTGTGCACTCACCGGAAGTACATCTTGAGCAGGCTGGCGAGCGCGTGCGGGTCGCGCTGCAGCGGCGCCGCGAGGTCGACGGGCTGCCCCGCGTCGAAGGCGGCGCGCAGCCGCTGCGTGAGCGCCGCGCCGCCCGACAGCCGGTAGATGTGGTATGCGTGTGTGCACTCACCGGAAGTACATCTTGAGCAGGCTGGCGAGCGCGTGCGGGTCGCGCTGCAGCGGCGCCGCGAGGTCAACGGGCTGCCCCGCGTCGAAGGCGGCGCGCAGCCGCTGCGTGAGCGCCGCGCCGCCCGACAGCCGGTAGATGTGGTATGCGTGTGTGCACTCACCGGAAGTACATCTTGAGCAGGCTGGCGAGCGCGTGCGGGTCGCGCTGCAGCGGCGCCGCGAGGTCGACGGGCTGCCCCGCGTCGAAGGCGGCGCGCAGCCGCTGCGTGAGCGCCGCGCCGCCCGACAGCCGGTAGATGTGGTATGCGTGTGTGCACTCACCGGAAGTACATCTTGAGCAGGCTGGCGAGCGCGTGCGGGTCGCGCTGCAGCGGCGCCGCGAGGTCAACGGGCTGCCCCGCGTCGAAGGCGGCGCGCAGCCGCTGCGTGAGCGCCGCGCCGCCCGACAGCCGGTAGATGTGGTATGCGTGTGTGCACTCACCGGAAGTACATCTTGAGCAGGCTGGCGAGCGCGTGCGGGTCGCGCTGCAGCGGCGCCGCGAGGTCAACGGGCTGCCCCGCGTCGAAGGCGGCGCGCAGCCGCTGCGTGAGCGCCGCGCCGCCCGACAGCCGGTAGATGTGGTATGCGTGTGTGCACTCACCGGAAGTACATCTTGAGCAGGCTGGCGAGCGCGTGCGGGTCGCGCTGCAGCGGCGCCGCGAGGTCGACGGGCTGCCCCGCGTCGAAGGCGGCGCGCAGCCGCTGCGTGAGCGCCGCGCCGCCCGACAGCCGGTAGATGTGGTATGCGTGTGTGCACTCACCGGAAGTACATCTTGAGCAGGCTGGCGAGCGCGTGCGGGTCGCGCTGCAGCGGCGCCGCGAGGTCGACGGGCTGCCCCGCGTCGAAGGCGGCGCGCAGCCGCTGCGTGAGCGCCGCGCCGCCCGACAGCCGGTAGATGTGGTATGCGTGTGTGCACTCACCGGAAGTACATCTTGAGCAGGCTGGCGAGCGCGTGCGGGTCGCGCTGCAGCGGCGCCGCGAGGTCGACGGGCTGCCCCGCGTCGAAGGCGGCGCGCAGCCGCTGCGTGAGCGCCGCGCCGCCCGACAGCCGGTAGATGTGGTATGCGTGTGTGCACTCACCGGAAGTACATCTTGAGCAGGCTGGCGAGCGCGTGCGGGTCGCGCTGCAGCGGCGCCGCGAGGTCGACGGGCTGCCCCGCGTCGAAGGCGGCGCGCAGCCGCTGCGTGAGCGCCGCGCCGCCCGACAGCCGGTAGATGTGGTATGCGTGTGTGCACTCACCGGAAGTACATCTTGAGCAGGCTGGCGAGCGCGTGCGGGTCGCGCTGCAGCGGCGCCGCGAGGTCGACGGGCTGCCCCGCGTCGAAGGCGGCGCGCAGCCGCTGCGTGAGCGCCGCGCCGCCCGACAGCCGGTAGATGTGGTATGCGTGTGTGCACTCACCGGAAGTACATCTTGAGCAGGCTGGCGAGCGCGTGCGGGTCGCGCTGCAGCGGCGCCGCGAGGTCGACGGGCTGCCCCGCGTCGAAGGCGGCGCGCAGCCGCTGCGTGAGCGCCGCGCCGCCCGACAGCCGGTAGATGTGGTATGCGTGTGTGCACTCACCGGAAGTACATCTTGAGCAGGCTGGCGAGCGCGTGCGGGTCGCGCTGCAGCGGCGCCGCGAGGTCGACGGGCTGCCCCGCGTCGAAGGCGGCGCGCAGCCGCTGCGTGAGCGCCGCGCCGCCCGACAGCCGGTAGATGTGGTATGCGTGTGTGCACTCACCGGAAGTACATCTTGAGCAGGCTGGCGAGCGCGTGCGGGTCGCGCTGCAGCGGCGCCGCGAGGTCGACGGGCTGCCCCGCGTCGAAGGCGGCGCGCAGCCGCTGCGTGAGCGCCGCGCCGCCCGACAGCCGGTAGATGTGGTATGCGTGTGTGCACTCACCGGAAGTACATCTTGAGCAGGCTGGCGAGCGCGTGCGGGTCGCGCTGCAGCGGCGCCGCGAGGTCGACGGGCTGCCCCGCGTCGAAGGCGGCGCGCAGCCGCTGCGTGAGCGCCGCGCCGCCCGACAGCCGGTAGATGTGGTATGCGTGTGTGCACTCACCGGAAGTACATCTTGAGCAGGCTGGCGAGCGCGTGCGGGTCGCGCTGCAGCGGCGCCGCGAGGTCGACGGGCTGCCCCGCGTCGAAGGCGGCGCGCAGCCGCTGCGTGAGCGCCGCGCCGCCCGACAGCCGGTAGATGCCGTCCACGGCGCCGCGCCGCTCGATCGCGCGGGAGCACTCCACCAGCACCAGCGGAACTGCGGACAACGTGTTCCTAGTAGATGTCCCTTTTCCAGATATCTTATCCAGGAGCTGGTGACCTATGAAGCCTCCCCCACACGGGCGCCTTATTATCGCGCGATAATATCGCAAGCGTTATTGCGATAATGCGTCCCGATTCCTTGCACACAGCTGCGTTTTTATTGCGCGATAATAACGCGCAGACGGACGCAGCGTCCCGCGTTATTATCGGTCGTTATTATCGCAGCAGTAACTACTTGATCATCCTAATACAAAATGTACTGAAAACAGATATCGCAATAACGCTTGCGATATTATCGCGCGATAATAACGCGCCTGTGTGGGGGAGGCTTTAATCGACAAAACAAGAAGCATCGAAATTCGAAACATCGATGCAATTGACAACAGATCTCAATAAAATTAGAATTCCAAATCATGAGTACCTTACTCCTTTTTCTCCCATATGCCACCAAAATGCGGGTGAGGTAGCGGTATACTACCAAACGCGTGTGATGTAACGGTATAGCACCAAAACGAGTGATATTGTGGTTGAAAACTCACCGTCATGTCCGCAGTTGAGCAGGTGCTCGCCCAGGTCGCAGCCGAAGACCCTTTCGCGCAAGATGCCCTGCTGCTTGAGGCTCCTGCGCGACGGCCGCGAGAGGATGAAGCTCCGGAACAGGGATATCAGCTTCCCGTGCTTGCGGAGGACTGGTTTAATCGGCGCCACTGCCACAGACCTGCGAAAAGATGTGGGTATTTAGAGAAGGAAAGCTCAAGGAATGATAGTGCCGAACAGTGTTCTGATGTTGTACTTGACGAATTTCAGAAAATCAGATCTCCTAAGTTGTGTAACATAAGTCTAAGTTTTGAACATAATGTTCGACGGTCGATAGCCAAAGGATTTTGGTGTCTTTGGAGACAACTTCTGTCACTCTAAATTTTGAACTGCAAAAGAACCACAGGTGCACAGGTGTGGGAACCGCTTGTAGCCCTCTGTAACTTGAACTTTAGGCGCGATATAGACTCGGTACATTTTAGATTGCCGCGCCCACAGATATAGACTTTTGTGGTGCTGCCGAGATGTCTTACCCGACAATGGGCGGCGGCTGCGTCATGTGCCGGGGCACCTTGTCGCCGATGACCGCGACGCAGTGGTGCGGGAAGAAGCCCACGCGGAAGCCCCGCTTGCCGCGCCACCAGATCGACTCCTGAGGACCTGCCGAGATGTCTTACCCGACAATGGGCGGCGGCTGCGTCATGTGCCGGGGCACCTTGTCGCCGATGACCGCGACGCAGTGGTGCGGGAAGAAGCCCACGCGGAAGCCCCGCTTGCCGCGCCACCAGATCGACTCCTGAGGACCTGCCGAGATGTCTTACCCGACAATGGGCGGCGGCTGCGTCATGTGCCGGGGCACCTTGTCGCCGATGACCGCGACGCAGTGGTGCGGGAAGAAGCCCACGCGGAAGCCCCGCTTGCCGCGCCACCAGATCGACTCCTGAGGACCTGCCGAGATGTCTTACCCGACAATGGGCGGCGGCTGCGTCATGTGCCGGGGCACCTTGTCGCCGATGACCGCGACGCAGTGGTGCGGGAAGAAGCCCACGCGGAAGCCCCGCTTGCCGCGCCACCAGATCGACTCCTGAGGACCTGCCGAGATGTCTTACCCGACAATGGGCGGCGGCTGCGTCATGTGCCGGGGCACCTTGTCGCCGATGACCGCGACGCAGTGGTGCGGGAAGAAGCCCACGCGGAAGCCCCGCTTGCCGCGCCACCAGTTCGACTCCTGAGGACCTGCCGAGATGTCTTACCCGACAATGGGCGGCGGCTGCGTCATGTGCCGGGGCACCTTGTCGCCGATGACCGCGACGCAGTGGTGCGGGAAGAAGCCCACGCGGAAGCCCCGCTTGCCGCGCCACCAGATCGACTCCTGAGGACCTGCCGAGAAGGAAAACACTATTGGCATTTTATTATTTGTTATTTTAATAAAACAAACAAAAAAAAGCACTAATTGATTATTCAAAAAAATTCAAAAAATTCAAAATATATTTATTTCACATAGGCCTTACAAGGCACTTGTAAAACGTCAACAATATTTGTTACATAATATTATGTACGGTGATAACTACAAGTCGACTTAAAACTAAGTTTACGAGGGTTCCAACGCGCCCTGCACTGAGAAGAAGCCCACAACAAACTCAGCCGGGTTTTGTTTTCGGTTATCACCACTTCACAAAAGCTCTTAAAAACTAGTTGAGCTAGTAATTATAATACAGCAGTTCATTCACTCCCAAGGATTTGATTCATGTAAATAATCCTTAATAATAGTAAGCTTTATTAACAAGCTTTCGTTTTACAGCGACTTTGAACTTAATCTGTCCCAACTGGCTAATTAGCTTGTATATTGAACAGCGGCTAAGTATCTTGCTATCGCTAGCGTTAGTTCACAACCTTCTGGTACACTGCTGCCATGAATAAAATAGTAAAAATCAAGTGGCTTTAATACTGCTAAGTCCACATTGATGTACTGGTAAAAAACTCAGTGATACTGGTTGAAAGTGTGTGTAGCTGCCTGTAATAACCATACCTACGGCACTACATACTTTAGCAGCCTTTAGCAGAACTTTAAATGAGAATGAAAGTCGCGGTTATCAGAAGGTATTGTTTTAAGTATATTTTATATATGCGATATATACACTTACACTATGTGCACTTACTCTATGGATAAAACTACGGCTTTAAAAAGCCAATCAGGCCAATAAGGAGACGTAAATAAGCTGAGTATTTTGAACAAAGATAGTGAAAGCGTAGAAAAAAAGAAAACAAAAATTAATTAAAGATATCTTACCCGGCATATCGATGATGGAAATCATATCGCCAACTTCAAAACTGATTTCGTCTCGGGCCTGGAAACAATAGACACCAGATTAGTTTTAAAAATTATTGCATATCACTTTAAGACTGTACTACTCTTATGGTTCCAATAAAAGGCACTTTTTGCATTCTATGCTTATTCTGTAAGATATATACAGGGTGGCCCTGGATAAAGTGCAACCCCGAAAGGGGGTGAAACTAGACCATAAATTATCGACAAAAAAAATAGAAAAAAAAATCTAAAAAATTATTTTGACACCCTGTATAAACGCTGATTGTGTAAAAAAAGAATTCTTTCTCATTTACAATCGATTCTGCCTGTTGATTGGTTGAAAAATGTTAAAAGCGAAAAAAACCAATTTGGGTTCAGATTTTGTTCGCCGATTATGACGAATATTTTTTTTTTAATATTTGGAATAGGGTATAGCATGAGTAAACTCAAAGTAAATTCACCTGCGAGACATATTTCCTCACGGAGTAGGCGGCGGCGACCGCCGGTGTGTTGATGGAACTGGAATCCTCATTCGACACCAGGAGCTTGTGACCTGATACAAACGAAAGGAATTAAACACGATGGTTTACGTTAAGAGGTTTCTTTTGACAGGTGGGATGGGACGTGCATAGCAACAGTAAAGGCCTTGAGAGAAACAGGTTGCATAAAAGGCTGCAAACTCATCATGAAGTGGTTTTGACGACCTCTCTGACGCAGTGGCTGCGCACTCGGATTCGAGTGGGAGGTCGCGGGTTCGATTCCCGCCACGGGCCACTTTGGAATTTTATAATTTCTAAATTTTCTCAGGTCTGGTCTGGTGGGAGGCTTCGGCCGTGGTTAGTTACCACCCTACCGCCAAACGATTTAGCGTTCCGGTGCGATGCTTGTAGAAACCGTCAGGGTAAAATTTACTTACCCTTCCTTACTTTTAGTTAGTACGATAACATCTTAGGCTGCATCATCACTTACTATTAGGTGAGATCGCAGTCAAGTACTAACTTGTATAGAGTAAAAAAAAAAGTACTGGTGACGGTAGGTATCTGCACATTACCTCAAACGAAAATGAGCATGGGCCAAAACTGAATTTTAAAGCAGTTTCCCTCAACCGATTTAGTTTGGATGACAATGCATGGTGAGATAAATTACATCATTCTAAATCAAATAACGCAGACGGGCCAAGATGGCGGACGAATTATTTTTTACGCATTACCAAGATACAAGTATCTAATGATTAATTTTCATGAGAGGAATATGAAAAAACTGATGTATAAAACATTTTTTCCAAAAATGTTTAAAAAATGTTTATTTTGACTTTTAGGACATAATATGACAACCTGTTACGTTTCACAAATAGATGGCGCTAGTCCTGCCTAAGGACCTAATAATACGAATCGAAATTACATCGCAGAGGGAAATGGCTCGTATAGCTCAGCGGTCAGAGCACCCAGCCGCGAGAGCTGGGGCACGCGGGTTCATATCCCGCTGCGAGTGAAAATTTTGATTCGTATTTAAATTTATAGACATAATATGACAATTGAGTTTAGACTAACCTTTGTTGTCCATCTGCAGCCAGTTGAGCGCTGGCCCGCAGTTGATGGAGTCGTCGGCGATGATGGAGAGGTGGTGCACGTAGTCTGATATCAGCTGCCTGTACTCCGCCTCGTCCTGCACCAGCTCCGGAGTCATGCACTCCTTGAGGTTCGGCAGACCGGACACTTTTCAGTTTAGACTAACCTTTGTTGTCCATCTGCAGCCAGTTGAGCGCTGGCCCGCAGTTGATGGAGTCGTCGGCGATGATGGAGAGGTGGTGCACGTAGTCTGATATCAGCTGCCTGTACTCCGCCTCGTCCTGCACCAGCTCCGGAGTCATGCACTCCTTGAGGTTCGGCAGACCGGACACTTTTCTGTCGTATATGCATCTGAAAGTCAATATAATTTATAAGAACATTGGTAAGACTGATAAAATGCTATTTAAACAAGCTTTTATTTCATTTGGTATGTTTGGGTGGAATCTTGCAACCAAATTTTGAAGCAGATATCTTCAACCGATTGAGCTAAAATTTTGAATACACGTTTACTTTGGATAACAACACATTGTTAGCTATGTAACCTAGCGGTAGAATTTTGACTTTTCATAAGAGCATATTATTTGGGCCTATGTGAAAATAGTACATTTCAATATAAGTGCGGAAAGTTTGTCATTTCTTTACGAGTCCCGGTTTGTTGACCCAAGCCGAAGGCGAGGGTCAACTATAAGGACGAGTAAAAATGACAATTCCGCACGTGCATTGAACGACGTTTTTTAATATATTTGCGAAAAAAAAACATTTGTTTTACTTGTTTGCCTACTCCGTGTTTGCATAACGTGTTCGTGTTTATGCGCTCCTGGTACGCCCGCTACGGTGCCGCGTAGGAGGAAAACACAAAAGCACTAGTGCGGAAAAGAATAACTTTGCGCACGCTAAACACACATGGAAATGTCAACTTTTTGAGCAAATGTATTAAAAATAAAGATTTTCATTCTCATTCTAAATCCAATGCTGGTTTTTATGAGGAATGTCAAAAAAAAGATTGGAACCTGTGCAGCATCTCGTCCAGCTGTAGGAAGTTATCTTTGTTCCGGGTGAGCGTCCACTCCCGCACGTCGCTCGCCTCCGTCCAGCTCGCGCTCAACGCTTTGGACTCCGCCGAGTCCTCTGTGGAGTTCACGTGTGCCCGCACCTTTAGGCACACCCAGCCTGGAAAACATATCGAAACATATAAATACATATAAGAAGGAATGATTGACTGACTGACATATCAACCCACAGCCCAAACCGCTGGGTATAGACTCCGAATTTAGCACACAGGTTTCTTTTGAGGTTTAGGGGTGCAATAATAAAGGATTTCGGAAAACGAAGACGACTTTTAGGAAACGGATAACATTTGAAACCGTTAGGAGTGAGTTTACAACACATCATCCTGCTGTAACACTGAATTGTTTGGAGATACGTCTTTGTTAGTAAGGTGGCCACGGATACAGCCTTCCACCAGATCAGACCTGGGCCAATGCTGGCAGAGTTTTAACGATTGCAGGAAGAGAATCGTTGTAACATAATAGGCATTAGGAATGGTATACCTTCGCAGGGCGCGTCCCCGCTAGTGTCGCAGGGCACCAGCTCGACGCTCAGGCCGCCCAGAGACACCCGCTCGTAGTGGAAGTGCGCGCACTCCTCCAGCTTCGGGAACCGGCACGCGGGCGGCGGGGGCGGCTGGAGTGTGATGAACAGAGTAACACAGGCACGGTGTACCTTCGCAGGGCGCGTCCCCGCTAGTGTCGCAGGGCACCAGCTCGACGCTCAGGCCGCCCAGAGACACCCGCTCGTAGTGGAAGTGCGCGCACTCCTCCAGCTTCGGGAACCGGCACGCGGGCGGCGGGGGCGGCTGGAGTGTGATGAACAGAGTAACACAGGCACGGTGTACCTTCGCAGGGCGCGTCCCCGCTAGTGTCGCAGGGCACCAGCTCGACGCTCAGGCCGCCCAGAGACACCCGCTCGTAGTGGAAGTGCGCGCACTCCTCCAGCTTCGGGAACCGGCACGCGGGCGGCGGGGGCGGCTGGAGTGTGATGAACAGAGTAACACAGGCACGGTGTACCTTCGCAGGGCGCGTCCCCGCTAGTGTCGCAGGGCACCAGCTCGACGCTCAGGCCGCCCAGAGACACCCGCTCGTAGTGGAAGTGCGCGCACTCCTCCAGCTTCGGGAACCGGCACGCGGGCGGCGGGGGCGGCTGGAGTGTGATGAACAGAGTAACACAGGCACGGTGTACCTTCGCAGGGCGCGTCCCCGCTAGTGTCGCAGGGCACCAGCTCGACGCTCAGGCCGCCCAGAGACACCCGCTCGTAGTGGAAGTGCGCGCACTCCTCCAGCTTCGGGAACCGGCACGCGGGCGGCGGGGGCGGCTGGAGTGTGATGAACAGAGTAACACAGGCACGGTGTACCTTCGCAGGGCGCGTCCCCGCTAGTGTCGCAGGGCACCAGCTCGACGCTCAGGCCGCCCAGAGACACCCGCTCGTAGTGGAAGTGCGCGCACTCCTCCAGCTTCGGGAACCGGCACGCGGGCGGCGGGGGCGGCTGGAGTGTGATGAACAGAGTAACACAGGCACGGTGTACCTTCGCAGGGCGCGTCCCCGCTAGTGTCGCAGGGCACCAGCTCGACGCTCAGGCCGCCCAGAGACACCCGCTCGTAGTGGAAGTGCGCGCACTCCTCCAGCTTCGGGAACCGGCACGCGGGCGGCGGGGGCGGCTGGAATGTGATGAACAGTGTGTTAGCATTGAAAATAAAGTCAAGATAAGTGTAATATTAAGTATTCTATAGCAAAAACTACGAACAATAGAATGAATGCAGGATGAATGAAATGGCGACAGGTCTCAGGTGTCATATGCGATCCAGGAATGCCTCTTAAAGTTATGGGGAAAATTTGTAAGACGGTCGTCAGACCTGTCGTGTTGTATGGAGTGTTGGGCGGTAAAAGGGACAGATGAAAGAAGAGTGCATGCGACCGAAATGCGAATGTTGAGATGGATGTGTGGTGTGACGAGAATAGATAGGATAAGGAACGAGTACCTACATAAGGGGAAATTTGAAAGTTGTGCCAATAACAGAAAAGATGAGGAGTAAAAGGTTAGCGTGGTATGGACATGTTATGCGGAGGGATGAAAGTCATGTCACTAAAAGAACGATGAGTGCATGTGCAGGGACGAAAAAGTCGAGGAAGACCGAAGAAGAGATGGGTGGATTGCGTGGAAGAAGATATGCGTGTGAAAGGAGTGGATTGCGAGTTGACGGCTGATAGGAACGAATGGAAAGAGAGGACATGTTGTGCCGACCCCACATAGAGTGGGAAAAGTCAAGGAAGAAAGAAATATCAAAAACTACGATCATTGCTCAGGAGGCATAGAGTATATATTTAGGCACCGGTCAACTACGAGTCTAAATGGCATCGTTGCACCGGCTCCAAGTTGATGGCGATACTTTTTGCTTGTACGAAAAAGGTTTACATAAAATATTGAGATGATCTCATCCTCCCCTTTTAAAATGTTTGGTAGGAAGACTAGAAAGTAGATATATAGCCAAGAACGAATACTAAACGGGTGGATTGAATCTTATTCAGTATGTTCTATGAAACGTTGAAATGAGACATGTTGTTAGGTATGCTCTTGATTGAAGTCTTCAGAAGAAGAAAGATCATCATATCTTTGACTGAAGTCTGATGGAGGCACGTTACCGAGTCGATGTCGATGTCGAAGGTGGCGGAGGCGGTGGGCGCCGACTGGCTCATGGCGGAGCCCTGCGACAGCGGCGTGACCGACAGCGCGCTCAGCGACATCGAACCTGCGACACACGGTGACGCCGTCAGTGAAAAACCACACTCGCACACACAAGCTATATCTCTGTCTGCCAGTCACTGATCTCTATTCTATGGATCGCTGATTGGCGCCATTTTGGCGCTGATTGTTGCGTAACCTGGCGTGAGCGTATATGGAACTAAAATAAAATGACATTTAAAAGGACGGGTCACTAGCAACAAATCTCAATTTAGTAACGTGGACGTTCGAGGGTGCTACTTCAAATCGGCACAAAATAGGAACTGTCAGATGTATAGAATGATTAATCCATAGAATAGATATCACTGCTGCCAGTATGGTATGAATTTTGCAGAAAATATTCATATTGAATATGGCATAACTAGTAATTTTTCTACACACTACAAGTTCGTGCTTGTCTGTAATCGCACCTGATGGTACCTAAGTGAGGATGCTGTCGAACATGTTCTCGTATTACTTGAAAGGCTTGTATTATAATTAAACCCCGATTGCTACACAGCATCGAGCCGGAAGGCTACTAGTTTGGCTGTGCGTCTTTGCCAAGTAGTAACTAGCCGCTGCTGAAGAAGCCTTCGAAGAGACCAGAATTGAGTCAATTTAGAAATTATAAAATTTCGGAATTTAGGCCCAACTGAACTCTGTCATAAATTCATCGGCCAAATGCTATTTGTGTTGCTTTGCTGAAGCTATGATACTATTTTCGGTGTTGGGCCAACAAAGATTGGTCGGAGACTGAACCCCGGAACAACTCATTACTCCGTAAATGTTATGATGTAAAATATCACCTGACGTGTCTCGCTTGCATTCTGTGTCGTTGGTTGTCCGCGTGGTCTGGCTGCGGGAGTCCGAGCTGAACCGAACTGTTCTGAAATTGATACGCAAGAAAAAATTTATTCACGGTAATATTTTATTTGTGCTACAAAACCCAGTCAAACTTGCTGCTAGAAATTATTGTATCGAGTCAGACGTGCAATGATCATATTTATGTTGCAGCAAAATGGTTAAAGCTGTAATGTATAAGTATGCAGATATTCCTCTAGACACAGAGCTATGTTCCCGAACACAGTTATGATTTAAAAATAGTTATTTAACTTATACATAAATATCTTATTTATTGATTTATTTTTGTCTTCCTCACTCTCACGTCGAGTCACGGGTACGTTGGTTGCATGCAGCGTTGCAGAAGAATATAACAGAAAAAACGACCTTTTACCTAATTACTCAAAAACTAAGCTGGTTATCAAAAATCTGTTTCTTAGCGTTTTTGGATATTATTATTACCGACACTTCAAAACAAAAATTACAATTACATCCAATGTAGTGTCCGACAAAAACTCGAAAAACTGAGATTTTGGAGCAACTTTTGGGAGAACTTTTTATATCGAGAAAATTTTATCCAATCGTGTTTCTGCTTCTTAGCGACAAAACACATGACGTGTAAATTTGAAAGTAATAAAGTAGTAAAGTCTTTTATAGTTTTGCATAAAACTTCATTCAAAATCGCTTAAATACGGCTTCTACACCGTTAAACGAGTTGTTGTTTATACAAGCGTGTGCGCATACCTGTGGAAGGTGGCCCGGGTGCAGTGCGAGTCCTTGTCCGGCTCGGCGAAGGCGCGCGCCGCCAGCGACTGGCAAGACATCACCGAGCCGTGCGGGGAGCCCTGCCACAGAACAATGCCGGTAAACAAGTGTACTGGCTTAGCGGATGAGGCCTGGAATACACTCCCAGGCAGTGTCTTTCCTGCCACTTACAACCCGGGTGCCTTCAAATCAACAGTGAATAGGCATCTTCTAGGCAAGCGCGTTCCACCTAAGACTGTATCATCTCTTTCCATCAGGTGTGATCACAGTCAAGCGCTAGCCTATAATATAGTATAAAAAAAAATGAGGAGTTATGTCCGCAGAGTCCAGACGAGGGCTCCGCAGAGGCTCCGCGTTTTGTGTGGTCAGTGAAAATGAAAATGAAAATATTATCACGTAGGCCTAAATAATAGGCTCTTATGAAAAGTCAAAACTCTACCGCCAGGTTCGGAAAGCAGGTTTGCACCGAGGAGAAGAACTGGCAAGAAATTCGGCACTTGCTCTTGCTCTCAAAAGCGTTGTGCATTACTGCTCTCAAAAGCGAAACACTCGAATGATTTATGACCGAGTCTGCAGCGAGATAATAACACTACTATAGTATTTTCTTAGATAATTTAAGACTTATTATTTTTTGTATTTATTAAACATGTATTAGATGTAAGCTTGTCACATAGATAGCAATTAAGGCGCGTGCCACACTATCGCCCGGGGCCTGATTCAATGAATCACCGGCACGCACTTGACACTTATTTGGACATGTCTGCTTATCAGCTAGTTTACGAGCTAACGATGCATTTCACACTTATCGCGAGCTTGGTACCCACTTCTGAGGAACTCTATTTGTATTGACTATTAATAGTAGGGACTAGGGTTCCGCATCACAGAATTGAGTTTTTTTATACACTACAAGTTAGTAGATATTTGACGTGTTAAGTGACGATGTAGTTGAAGATGTTATCATACTAATTTGGAGGAAGGTATATGCAATCCCGTACGGTTTCTAGAATACGGCACCGGGAACGCTAAACCGATTGGCGGTGCGTCTTTGCTGGTAGGGTGGTTACTAGTCAAGGCCGAAGCCTCCAACCAAACCAGACTTATAGTTAACTTTACTTACGTCTTTTACACAAGTACACAATTTAAGTTCTAATTTTATTCTCAAATAGATCTAGTATGGGGAATTCCTCAATAGGCAAATCTTAACAATACCATTAGATAAGACATCTATCTAATCTATTTTGTTATCTACACTATTATTGTGATACTTATCAAGGCAAATCGAGATGTTTTAAAGACGAATAGACATACTAATAGATGTAGATGTATGTCTGTCACGTCCGTTTGTAGCACACGTGTCCGACTAACAGTCAAACTACGCCATTTACGCCAATGGATAATTCCATAGTTCTTAAAATTAATATTTAAAATATAAATATAAAATTAATATTTAAAATAGTAAATAAATCTTTAGCATATTATCTTGAATACCGGAACGAACGCCTGTTTGATAAATTGTAAAAAAAAAATTCTCCAACAGGGCTAGCATAATATGCGCGCGTAGAGATATTATCTCTCTACTTTTGTCAGAGAAAAGAGAGCGACAAAAGTAGCGAGGCAGTAGTGCCGACAGAAGTGAAAACTTGAACAATTACAACTTACTTACGTGAGGTGTCGCTTACGGTAAGTGTCGCCGAGTTCAATGGGTTTTCCAACCTCAAAAAGTGGGCAACTCGTCTAAAGAAGTTATCACCTCAAAAAACAGTTCAATCTATTCTTATTTCTTATGTATTTCTACGTTAACTTTTGAAACGCTTTTGGAAGAAAAATAAAAAAAATACGTATGGGAATGACAACATAATTATGCGATCAACAAATTAATCTGACTTATCAATGAAATTCTTATACATTTTAGAATTTTACGGAACCCGCGGACTCCTGTGCTTACAGCTTCGAACTCGAAAAGCTCATTTGCGCGAACTGTACAACAATTACTAATTCATCCATTTATTTGTATTATACCTGATAAAATAAATAAAGTATTCGTGAGCAAGTAAAATAAAGCCATAACGCACGTTTGATGTTAATGTACATTTTTACTACAGCGTTACGAGCCATAAAGAGTCGCTATGTCGCTGTGGACGTAGCGGCGGCGTTTAACCCAGTTTAAAAGTATTTAAGCTATGCTTTCGAGACCCGACATGGGGAAACACAATATGTCTGTTTTCACCGTTTTTCCGACTTCCTGGGTTATAAAAGGTGAAAGCGAATAACGTAATCAAAATCATCGAAATGTTTATTCTTTCACAATGGCCTAACTTACAGGCACTAATGAAGTATTACTCTTTCGACACGTTCGGAAACCTTTTTAGTTAATGCCGTGATAGTTCATTGGTTCAGACCTCTGATTCTTATCAAGGGTCGGGGGTTCAAATCTCGGGCGACTCTGATTTTTGCGGAGTTATGTGCATTTTAGGAAATGGATTATACCAGCTCTTATAAACTGAAAGCTTGACCGCTGAGTTCGGAAAGCACGTAATTTTAGATATTTCAATCCACGATGACGCGCACCACTCTGTCAAACTCCATACCTAATTAATTACCTACTAAACATACTCACTCTTTTCAAAATCTCAAGACTTTTTTACATCTCGTGAGGAGACGGAAGCAGATCTACTTCTTTCTAGGGTTATGCAAGATTCCCATTGTCTTTTAAAAATTCTTTCATTTATTAATATTATTTACAAGTACTTAGTATTAATTTACAAAAAAAAAGAACACATCAACGTCAACTAGCGCGGAGAGCTCATCGCATCAGTCACGCACATTTACTATGACAACAAAAAAAACAGATAAAAACACGTGTAAAATGCGCGAAACACGTTACGTGATATGTCTGCCGTATTGTGTGCTTCCACGGCCCGAGATCTGAGCTACTAGCTCTACTCAGCTGTCGGTCAACGACCTTTGATAACATTAAGATATGAACAATAATAAATAAATAAATCGACCTGCGTTAATGTGATAGTAAGGACTGGAGGAGTTCTCTAATAAATAACTTATTAATTTATAGGCTCAACTACTCAAATAAATCCAGACCCTTTCAGCCAGATTTGTATCAATGCACAAGTGTAGGCGCAAAAACAGGTGCACTTCTATACCTCTCTCTCTTAATACGATGGAATGGCAACCCCACCACGATTGGAGGGAAACCAGGCGCAGGGCCGACGGTTTAACGTGCCCTCGGAGGCACGGGAGTGAAACACTGCATATTTCCTAACTCTGGGTTATAATAAGAATTTCCTGAAAAACTCAATAGTATATTTTATAAGACCCTCCCGGGAATCGAACCCAGACCCTCATGATTTACAGTTGAACACGCTTCACCACTAGACCAATGAAGCACTCAAATGTAACAAGAAGTTCCTCCATGTCCAAACTCGCATCAAGAAGGGGTTTAACAGGTATCCAAATTCCGATTGATGTATATAATCTTCTAAAGTACCTTCTAACAGTCATCAACACAGTTTATTATGTAAATAATAATCAGAATAGAATGCAATAGTAAAGAACAGAATCATTTAATAAAGTTCAAACTTACTAATGCAAAGGAATGCACTATAAAGAGACAGAGTTTAACTGCAAAATGAGTATCGGCTATGGTAATAGTTGTTGCAAGAAGGCTCATTGATTGTGAATCAAGCTCCACTTCATGGCACACCTAAGACATTTTATTTATTATAGTAGTGTTATTATCTCGCTGCAGACTCAGTCATAAATCATCCGAGTGTTTCGCTTTTATTGTTCTGCAGACAATACACAAAGAACAACACAAGCGAAGCACTCGAATGATTTATGACCGAGTCGGCAGCGAGATAATAACACTACTGTAATTACATATTTATCATTTGTAAACACTATTCTACAATTCTCTTTACAACTTTCTTATGATCCTTCTCACAGTATAACTACTGCTATGTTAGTAATATCATGTACACCGCCTTCCACTGTTCTCATACTATGAGGGGTTCATACTACCAAGATGATTCAAAGAGGATTATCTATGAGAACATGCTTGGATGAAGAAGATTCTGTAACATGGTGGAAGTTGGAAGATAGCATGTGCATGTTTAAAAATATTATTTTAAAGTTATGTGTATCAATCATTATAGTTTCACTAAAACACAATTAAAAGTACTTTTCAAACATAATTAAAAGCAATAGAGTGAGTTAAATAATGTGCTAATTGAGACAAACACAAACCAATCCATTCAAAATTAGTAGGTACATCTAACACTATCATACTAATGTTATTAAAAGTTAAGAAAGATTTGTCTCTAATGTAATTTGAAGTTCTAAGATTTTAGTGACATAATATGAGGCACTGAACTGTGCTTGTTATCCTGAGATATCAGTTGTTAAGCCTCATGCCTCGTAATTTCTCTGGCTATAACAATGCCCTTTAAACCCTTTGTTACTGTTATTTTTTACTGTTTTATGTTTATGACATCTAACCCTGTAGTGGTTACTCATCCAGACAAACCTTACAAAAATTGTACCCCCTCAAAAATTAGTATTAAGTGTCAAAAATTTCCAGAATAGTTAGCATGAAAACTTACAATAAACCTATAAAACAATAAAAATGTATCCATGCACACTCACTGTACATCTTTTGTTAGAGAATAGAGATGAAACTGATCTGTGCAACATCTGTCAAATTGCCAAGCCTTGCTTTTTGACTGAGAAATCATTTAGTAACTTTTCGCCCACAGCAAACCTAAATAAATTTCCACCTATATTGATGTGCAGTCAAAATAGGTGGAAATGTATTCAAATATGCTTGGAAACTTAAGCATTATTTTGAGAATCTTCTTGATTTAAATCAAATTTGCTGCACAAGTCTAACAGATGCGAGCAGTGGTCGGCAAAAGTTCTATGAAAATCTATCATGGTAATAGCAGCTAAATAAACTCATATCTGTTGTGTATTTTAAAAATGGTATGATGTTTCACTCCAAAACATGGTAACCAAGGAGGTAACTTGTCAAAGGTTTTATTTAATGTATTGACTTCCACACATTACTTGAGAAAAGTACTATGCAAGCCTTGGACATAACTAGGTAATTATGGACTTATGAATGTGTGCTTCAGCTTCGCCTCTGCCCACATTTGTATGTTTGTCCATCAATGCCTCTTTAGCTGTCCGCTGCAGTAAATCCAAACAGATATAGGACAGTTACTGAAAATCTGTTTCATCTCTACTTTTCAATTACACACTAGAAAGAATGAGTAAAACAAAACAAAAAACAACCAACATACAGACAACAAATATTGGAACAGCCACTAGCCGCTCACATTCTGTCCACAGAGGAGCCACCCGTCAGAGCATACACCGAAGACTCTTCGCATCACTGAAGGCTGAGACATTGTGTCTCCCGTCCATCTGTCACGTAGCTTCACTGTTGTTAATTTAATAAAAAAAATACTAAAGATTTCTTCTATGCACTTGTTCAAGTCTTTATCAAAATAGAATTTAATCCACAGTTATGTCCACCAAAGATTCATCAGCCATCACATTCACAACCCTTGCCTCATAAGAATATTTTTAACAATCTCTACCTATTCTGTTTAGTTCTTTTGAAAATGGAACATCACAAATCCAAGCCTGGGGCGTGATACTTTATTACGAAAAGTAAAGTAAGTTCACTATAAAATCGAAGGAAATATAGTTACCAGAGCATGTTTAGACGTTATCGATCAAAAAAGGTATCAATTAACATTAACATTAGGTTTTGGCACTGCTTTTGGGGCACTGGGTAGGGTACTGGCGTACGCATTGACACAAATTCACGTATTGCGAAAGTCCTCAGTATTTCTTCAAGTTTTCACGCTTCACAGCTGCATTATACTGAAGATAAAAAAAAACACAGCACCAATGTTTAGACACCGAAAGAATTATATTTACTGGGGGTCATACAAAAATAGCAGGTTACTAACTACTCGGGTTCGGAATGACCGAATGAAATATTTTCCGTGTTTCTATTATAACGCCGTCGTGGTTGCGCGTCGTTCGCCCAAGTTTAGATTGGAAACAGCGAGTAAATTAATTCAGGAAAAAGCTTTTCGGGCGAAATTAACGTGAATCGTGCACTCGGGGCCGTAATTCGATTTGACAGCCAGCCCCCTCCCGCGCGCCGCCCCGTAAATTGAGTCCAGCGCCTTCCAAGCTCATACAACAAAAATGTGCTTATGTAAAATGCAAGTAGATATGCTCTGTCTCATGTTTTTAGTATGGTTGTACATGTTTTTTCTCACCTCACTAATGTACAAACACATTTGAAATTCCTATTACATATGTACTAAAATTAATAAACATGGCCGCAAATAGTGTAGCCAGGCTAAAGGCTTTCTCCCTAAAATAAGGAAAAATCTGCAGCTAGGATCTTCCTAAGGTAAATATTATGAGAATAAATTGTTTATAAGTTTCTAAACTTACCACTACTAACTGAGGACCTTAATCAGTTAAAACACAAATTTTTAAGTACATCTTTATATTTATTTATTTGGAAATACGGTTATTCTTAATCTCGGAATTTTATAAAAATTATTATTGTAGTTATAGTAAAAAAAACTAGTAGGGCGCGTGGATGCGCGGGTAACGTGAGGCCCGCGTGCAGTCTTCCCGCCCATATAAGTATCACCGTCATGTCCACCACCAATTGAAATCCGATTGGCAGTAGGCTGAAAAAAAATACCTAGGACCACCGTCATGGTTTTAAATATAGTTAAGGGCAATTCGAACAAAAATACGCTTAACTATTATCGGTTGAGGTTCAGTATACTTTTTGTCCAAACAGCCCTTAACTATCTTCAAAACCATGACCGTGCTCCTCAATCATCATCCAAATCCTAGATCATCATCTCTTCTCATATTTTTTTCTGGTGATGATAATAATGCCTTGATTACTTCCCTACATAAATGTACATTTTCCAGGGAAAAATAAATTCCGCCACTTTGATTTTTTTCCCATTCATCCCGTAGACTTAGAGATCCTGATCCCTCTTGCTAGAAAACCACTGTTCCATCTTTTATACTTTCGGAAATAGACAACCACGAAGTTTGTATGGCATGGCGGCTATTTTGAATTCTTTTTCAGCTCACTGCCAATTGGATGACATTTCGAGTGACATTTGGTCGAGCACCCCCCACCTATCTTCAATACCCTGGCTGTGCTCTTCACTCGTCTCCGAAAATCCTCAATCATCAGCTCTCTCCATATTTTTGTTCTTAATGAATTTTTCCCCTTTATACGAAACGATCAGTAAAAAAAAAATTTTATACAAAATTGTTCAGGAGAGGTGATCAATCAGTGGCCAATCAGCACGAGTAGCTATATATATAGTAATAATAGTAGGCCGCGTGGAGGCGCGGGCCACATGTAGCCCACGTGCTGTCTTCCCCCCTATTTGCCTTCATCAGCTCTCTCCGTATTTTTCCTCCTCATGAATTTTGTCCTTCTATACGAAATGGTTATTAAAAAAAATTCATTCTAAATAATGTTCAGGAGAGGTGATCAAGCAGTGAGTGAATCAGCAAAAGCAGCTATATAAATATTAATAGTTTAGTTTATTAAACTACTAACTATGTATTAAAAAAATCGTTTAGTTATTTTACTAGATATTATAGTAAGGTACCGTACTTATAGTTTCAGTTTATCAGATTTCAGCTTTATTTTTTAATGTTTTAAGGAAAAAAAACTTAATCTGGCAACACTGAAGTTAAATACGAATTCGTGTTAGAAAATTATTTTATTTTATTTAAATTCTAGCCGTACTCGTATTTCATGATAAATGAGTGCTAATTATTTTATATCTGCGATGAGGTGTTCTGTTCCTGGATGCAGAAATCGACATAATATACAGTCAGTGCCATAAAGAAAATCTAATCAATGGCGGACTTGGTTTAAGTAGGTATTTGTCCATTTTTCTAACAACTTTACTCTATTATGATTTGTATCTAATATTCATTCGAGGTTCGAGGATTTAGCAGGTGGTGTTCGCACCAATAATGTTGCTGACAAAGTTTTGGTGTTTATGTTGAGAGGAATCTCTTCACCATGGAAGATACCTAGATGGCATAAAATATTCTTAAAGAAATCATTGTAGCAGTAAATAATACAGAATTTTCTCTGAGATCAACTGTATCTGATCAAGGATCTGCTAATGTTGCTGCTAAAAACTTGTTAATATCAGATACAAGGGAAGATCTCCTTCGCAGTGGCAATGATGCTTCAAATGTCAATTATTATGTTATTAATGGCAAAAAGATGTACCATATGCATGATGTTCCACATCTACTCAAATGTTTTTGCAACAACTTTCAGAAAAAGGACCTAATCATCGGAAATCGCCGCGCTCCGAGGGAGATCCTTGAGAAGTTGTATGCCGTAGATGGGATGTGGTGCTGCAAGGAATACTCAACTGACAGACAAGCACTTAAAGCCCAATTCATATGGCATGGATTCATAAGGCAAGTAAATATTTAACACCATACTAATTTTTATATCCGCTTGCCAGGTAGTGGGGGTCAAGAAATTAGTAGGCAAGTATACGTAGGCACATTCTTTTCTTATTCATTAATTTAACATAGCTGGGTCAGGATTTATCCAGGCCAGCTATTATAGGCGTGTTCATCTGTTAAAGAGTTTTATAAAAAGAAGATCTGTATACAGCTCCGTTAAGGTCCATGTATGGCCGGCTGTCCTACCATTTAGAGGACCAATATATAATACAGGATAATTTCACTTTTCAGGTCAAGTATGCTGCACAAGTGTTTAGCAGAGATGTCGCTAACAATGTGACAATGCGGATGAAAACTTATAAGGCCATTTTAAGTGTTCATGACTATTGTGCGATACCTGCGAATATCGATAATGGCTTTTTCACTTCTGAGATCATTTTATTTATAAATAATTTACATATTTGATAGCTTAAACTGTTCTGGACACACTAAAAGCAATTTAAAAAACGCATTGTCCTTAAATTCCAACCATTTAGAGTTTTGGAATCAAGCATTGAAAAAGCTAGAATCGATGAAATTTGATGCTACAGACTCAAAGGAAAGTAAGCCCCTTTGTTTATGTAACTTCATTCACAATATTAAAACAATTAAACTTGTGATTTACAGCGTTCAACTGCAATGTTAAGTTATTATTTGAAAACAAAACAAAATCATGTATTAACTATATCTTCACATTTATAATATGTTTACTTTGTTGGTACAGGATTTCAATGTTGAGGGGTTTATGTAATTACACAAATTATTAGTCCTTAATCATAGTGATGTTGTATGTTTTAATACGCTTAAACGTAAGAGTTTTACTCGTCATAAGGTGATTGCAAAAAAGTAGTTTATAAACGCGCTAAATACACTACCTCAAGGGCGGTGTGGAAACGTGTGCATATTATGACGATTACAACTCTTCCAAATTTTTAAATTGTTATGGTACTTATCTCAGAAACTTGGTGAGAAAAGTAATTTTATGATAAAACTTAATAATAAAAATAAAGCTGTAAGTCGCATAATGTCCTAGTAATGAGTCTCTTAATTTTAAAATTATTTTCAATAAATACATTATTTACATTATTTCTTTTTGTTTAATTTTTGTAACTGTAATTATAGGAATTACTAAGGAATGGTTAAATCGGTATAATCGAAAACCGGAAAGAATCGGTAATTTACAGTAAAGTACAACACTATTTAAAGTGCGATTAGGTTACGGTTTTAAATGATCGGTTTTAAGCACATCCCTAAAATTACTACGCTACTAAACTGCCCATTCATGCTTTTCACATCTATAGATACTGTAGGAAAGAGACAAACTTGCACCTTGCTTTGAATTGCCATAGGTGGAGGTGAAATAGATAGTGAATTTATGAATGAAGTTCATTATTATGTTGATATTGGTTTTTTCTATATACTAGTTAGTTTGTGTGTAGTATATAAGCGCCTCGCTATCAGGCACAAACGTCTCTATGGACATCGTTCGTCTATCTCTCTGCTGTGGTTGTCTATGATTGAGTCCCCGACTCCCCGCTCCCGTCCGCCGCCGCCCTCCCGTGGTCGATTTATGTGTTGCCAACGAGAAATTTTACCCACTTTTCAGTGGAAAATAAATAAGCTTTATGTAGACACAGTATTTAAGTTCTTTAATGCTATGTAACTAATTAGGATAGTTAGTAACCAATATGACGATGTCTAGTATCACAAATATGTATAAAATTTTAGGAGAATCTAAACTACAAAGCAATACAAGTGGCAAATTATACTTAATTTTCTGTTAAAATATTTTTATTTATTTATTTATTTTTATTTATTTATTTCCTTTGCATACATAACTACTGACCACATACAATTTATAGTCAAAATGCCCTGTGAGGGCGTAGCAAAGTATCCTTAATCTAAACAATTTAATGTTATCCCCATATACAATGAAAAAACATGCATAATATAACTCTCTATACCTACATAATATCTTATCATACATATTGTCATAACTTTCTCGTTAATCGCAATAAAATTCAAGCAGCTAAAGATCAAGGGATAGTACCACAGTCCACAGTACACGGTATCATACACGTTATCATCCAAACATTAGTAGAGCCTACGGCCTACCAATAGGTACAACCTACAAAGCTTGTAAATAGTAGGTCGTAATTATTTGCTGAAGGCAATATTCCTTCAGGATAGGAGGTATTTCTTAGCCAACAAACACAATTGCAAAGATCATCAAACGCAACAACAACAAAGAACACAACATTTGTGAATGACTGTATCGGATAGTATAAAGTAGAGACAGACTGTACACGACGGGAAGTAAACCAATTAAAAAAACCAGTCCGACATCCGTCGGCGTGGAAAGTAAGTAAGCAACGAATTAATTCGCAATGACTGGTGGGATTGTGATTAAGGTAAATAAAATATGAATAATTCAGTTAGTCAAAACTCATAATACTCATATCCCATAAATAATTAATTACCAGGTTATATATAAAACTATAAAATCCTGTTTTAGAATCTACAACTTCTACAAGTAAAGCCCTTTCATATCATGATACCCCACTTAATATGGAAACTCCCGATTTACTCCGTTTATTTTTATTATTTATTTATTCCAATGATGTTGGGCAACTATTAAACATATTATTATCTATCTGTGCCTTTCATGTCAAAAGCTTTAATAGTTGCGTACTATTAAAGCTTTTGACACTAACACTAACCCAACTCGCACTTCACCATTTTGACGTGATAACGTTTAATAAATTGATGAACACCAACAACGCACATGAAAAATAGTAACGTTCCGAGTAACGTTCAACCTGAGCCTGTGCGTGCAAGCGAGAGCGCGCAACAAACGATAGAGAGGCACGACAAAACAAACGATAGAGAGGCCAATTATGACGTTATCACGTAAATCTATCGTCCGTAAACCGACTTTACAGACAACCAATTTTTTTTTTCTTTTGAGGTTCGGAACCCTAAAAACGCGGAAGAAGTCACGGGCAACTGGCAGTAAATAGGCAGTCGTATAAAAAAATCACCCAAACTTAGCTCATCAGTCATCAATCATCATATTATCCTACCCATCTGCTTGACACAAGTCTCGAATGACGCAATGGTACACTCCGTGGGAGGAGCGAGGACTGCAGAGCCGAGTGTTCCGCACAACTGGGTATTACACTACTTTTGAATTTAATAAATAATAGTTTAAAAACTAAAAAAACACCCTTTGTACTACCAAAGAGTAAGTGTGCACTGTGTGGTGTGTGGAGTGTGGAAAGTGGAGCACTAGCTCTATCTCTCTTACTCGCATGCAAAGGATGCGGAAAGAAATTAATTAATCCTGGCGAATCTAATTAAGATAATTGGATATTTTAATCGAATTATTGCATTGTCATCGGTCTTTGACAGGTGTGCAAAGTTTGAATTAAATATTATGATCGTTCAAAGTAGGACAAAATCGAGCTCAAAGGAGTCTGTTACAAACATACAAACATACAGGTGAAGCTAATAAAAGCGTTATTACTTTGTTATAAAATTGATAAAAATAATGACGTACACTGAAAAAAAAATTAAAATACAATAACAATTTACAAAGTTACAGGCATTTTAATTTTGGAGTAGGAGGGTCTTCGATCCCTTTCTCGTGTATGAAGCCGCAGTCGCACGAAGCTACTATGGCATTAGCACAGTGCTAAAAGATCCTAGCATTAGTAAAGTGTGACATCTACATATTATAGCGACATTGCGCTATCTCTGTCTAATCAGAAATATTTAAATGCTTATATTTTTTTGTTATTTAATCGATTAAATTAGTTTTTTTTCAGTGTACGGCATTATTTTTATCCTAGTTTATCGTGAAGTTGGAGTCAAACTGTGAGTCAAACACCCAATTTGCGTACAAGTTAAATCCATTCGGCGCGACCCTGAGGCATTTTTAAGCGCCTAGGACGAGAATATGCGACCTAGACCGACAGACATTGGTAAAAGTGATTCCGGCACGTTAACAATTTATGATCGCGAATGACCGATGATTGCTTTATTGCTTTAATGCTGCTGTAAAACTATAGCTTGCAAATTCTGTAGCGCCATTGTAACATTCTTGCCTTTATAATACTCGGCAGTCACAATATCTCGCTGCACGGAAGGTAATAAAATGGGCCACCTGTCACATTAGGCTGTTTCATAGACAGTTAAGCTTGGTGAAAAGATGAAGTAGTTATCAGTAACTCTATAGTGTTTAATACTTAGCTAATAAAAATAAATAAAACAATAATGACAAAGCCACACACCTAACCCTTAAATCCATAAACTATCATTTTGAGTTCATGCCACAAAACAACGTTACAATCGAAATGCTCAAGCCTTTATCGTTTTAACATTTTATACTTCATAAAGAAACCATGAAAGCTAAGCTGGATAATCCACGAACATTCTATTCCCGTCGTAATATATCTTCTTTACAGCATAATCACGAATTCTTCGCGATCATCCCGCGTGCCTCCCACACAGAAATTGAATTTGATTTACACGTATTAATAAATTCTATACTAAATAAATTCCATACTTGAGTACAAACGGCCATGACCGCAAATTCAAGAATAATAAATGAATTCTGATGTACACACGATCGCTGTAAAAACGGTACCCGTATCGATAAATAAAGAATCGATCGTATTAAAGCTCGATCACCTTCCGCTCCCGCGCAGTTTATTTATTCTTCAATAAGAATACAATACTAGGATACAGGCAATCAAGCAAGAATTAACGGTATCACATAACGTTCACATCCCAGCGTACTTGTGTTAGAATTAACAAGCATCTTATTATTTTCGCAATGGTTTCAATGCAAAGTATAAAGATAACGGTCTTTTCGAGTGGTCGTTGACGGTCACTCTTCAGACCTAATGGCTGTCAATGCCGGTGTACCTCAGGGATCTGTTCTATCCGCGACATTATTCCTGCTGCACATCAACGATTTGCTTAAACCAGGTTTATTTGGTTACGCTGATGACAGCACTGTTTCGGAGAGATACATGTCTAGTCCAAAAGCCAGCGGTGCTGAGATACTAGGGCTAAGAGAGGCATTGGTAGATCGCGTTAACTTGACTCTAAAAGAAGTGTCTGAGTGGGGTGACGCTAATCTAGTCAAGTTTAACGCTACCAAAACGCAAGCGTGCTTATTCACCGCAAAAAAGAGCCCCTTCACCTTGGCTCCCACTTTTCAAAATGTATCCGTTCCGATTAGCGATCATATCGACCTCCTGGGTATTAACATCTCACCCAATCTCAATTTTGGGAAATGCATCGAGGAAAAGGCAAAAACAGCGGCCAAAAAACTTGGCATCCTGAACAAAGTTAAGCGGTACTTCAAGCCCGAACAGCTTTTGACGCTGCATGAAGCCCAAGTTCGTTCCGGCATGGAGTACTGCAGTCACCTATGGGATGGATCTGCCAAATACCAGCTCGATGCATTGGACTCGGTTGATCGCCGCGCACGCAGAATAATCGGCAAGGAATCGCTAACACGGGCGAAACTGCTCAGTTTAGAACACCGACGCAGTGTTGCCTGTTTAGCGGTTTTTTACAGGATATATTTTGGAGAGTGTGCTCAAGAACTCCACAACCTTGTGCCTCCTTCACCTTTCTACCATAGAACCGCGAGACGTCGAGAGAATTGGCATCCTTATGTGGTTGATGTCCAGCGTACTCGGACGAAACGCTTTTCTTCTACGTTTCTGATACGAACCGCTAAGGTGTGGAACACCCTTCCAGCTTCCGTGTTCCCAGCCAAATACAATCTGGGTGCCTTCAAGAGAAGAGTGAATAGGCATTTTCTAGGCAAGCGCGCTCCATCCTAGACCTCATCATTTCTGTTCATCAGACTTGATTGTAGTCAAGCGCAAGCCTATCAGTATAAAAAAAAAAAAAAAAATGCAATGTCATCAGAACTGAGTTCTGTTTACCTTGAAAGATTCGACCACAAATTAATACAATTACTTACATTCTTATAAAATATACTAAAAATAATTCTTTTACTCGTGGTGTAAGTGTGAGTTAATCCAAACATTACCCAAAGCAAAAAGTGCAATCAGACTATTGCATTAAATAAACCAACAGTCATAAGAGTACTCGTAGGCGTCTAATCTGTCAATTCCTGTAAGCGTTCAAGTGGATATGACCATAAACAATTCTCATAAATCAGTGTTGGATTTTAGTAACCGTTTCCAATTGAATAATCGAGATAAAAAGAAATATAACAATATAAATCTCGACAGAGAAGAGCAGGAAACAGCAGGGGTAGTCACTAAAATGCTTGATTTGAGGGAACCGCAGAGGAATTCACTTAAAATGCCAACTCGGATTAGAATCTTGAATCAGATTAGACAGTTGAGACAGAATATATATCGGATATAGACGGAAAGAGACCGAGAGGGATTCGAAAAGTAATAAGGCAAAGAGACTGCTGGAAATTGTAATATACTCTTATAAAGAATGTGTTCTTAAATATTCTTTTGCCTAAGCTAAAAATGATGTAATGACTAACAATAGATACCTAGCAGGGAAAGTAATTATTGGCCTTACTCACGACGCTTGAAAAAAAAACCATGTCCTTTAACGGTGGAATGCCGTGACAAACAATCATCAACTCAATTTAGCAGCTGAGTTGTCAGCAGCCAAGTGCGTATCGCAATTCACATGTAATTAATTAGCACGGTGACGACGTTGATATCGCTCCGTAAACTGAGATCAGTTTGAAACAAAAAAAAATGTAGATATACAGTTAAAATAAGAAAATAAAAACGAGCAAATAAGGAAAAAGTTATAGCAATTTAATACTTCTGATTAGAGAGAGATAGTATATCGGATAGTGTCGTAACTACTAGTGCCATAGTAACTTTATACAAATTTTCGTTTTGCGAGAACGGGATAGAAGACACCAACTCCAAAAATTCAAATGCTTGTAACCTTTGATTTCCTTGTCGGATAGGAATTTTATTTTCAATGCTTGTCATTATTTCTAACCTAGTTTAGAATGAAGCAATAAAAAATGGAGTAGAATACCGTATTTTACTAATAATAATTGAGAAGACTAAAGATCTTCTAAAATGTCCTCTACATCTTAATGTAGAGTCTACATAATGTTAAAGAAACTACATCATGGAAAAGAAACTAAGGTCCTGGGGTGCACTTTATCTGACTTAGGCTTACCAGCAGGTGATTGTCTTGCGTTCATCAGCATCGTCATATCTAAAGGAACCTTATAGAAACCCTTTGTAATCAAACAAATATATACAGCGATCACAATTCATGAATTCACTACGGAAGGATACGCGACGTTATGCCGCTGCCTAATTGGAAAATTACTATTAGCCCAGCAGCCGACTCCGTCGGAATGAGGAAGTCATCATTTAGAGAGGAAGTGAAGCGGAGATTACAATCATAGCCCAGCGGTGGACCTTAACTTTAACAGTCTGTTATAGGTCCAATCTAGCATTTGAGATGACAATTAAAAAAAATCATGGCGAGTAATTTCTTACTCGAATTTCGAGCTTTAAACTGTGGTTCTAAACCCTTGCGTGGAGACGGTTTCTGCTGCTTTATCATAGATATAACATGTGCTTTATCAACTTAAATAGATTATAGATTACCATCGGCATCCTTATCTTAGTTCAAGAACATAAACTGGTTCTAATTGGGATTGCACTTACCAACAAGACTGTGAAGGTAACAAAGCACTCTTCAGTAAACTTTCTCAAGATTAGATTGAATAAAGCTTCATTCGATATTCACGCAATACTAAAAAAAAAATTGTGGATGCCAAACATCAAGATTTTTCATAACATGATATGTTCTTACATAATAATATTGGCGTTTCTCACATACTTCAACGAAGAGAATCGTGAGAAAAATTAAACCCGAGGCCCTGATGCTTTCCGAATATTCAATAAGGAGAACGAAATTCGAAAAATTTCCACTTCTTCATTGGATTGTGGTCATTGGTTGTGCTTCATCCAGCACATGCTTTTAAAACACTATAACAAGTGAAGACTAAGTAATTTTTGGACGTTAGAATTTATGAAAACAAAATATATGCAGTCTCAACAAAGCATTGAATTTCTATACTAAGATAATACGTAGTTATATTTTGAACGAGTATAGGCCAGCTCGAACAGGTGGATTTCTGGTGAGTAGGTCAGCGACCTCGCATTCAGCGGGAATGCAGATTAGCCTGATCCTATAAGGAACTGTTTGGCTTCGTTCTCAATGTGCTAGCGATGACACGGCAACAGATTATATGTAGGATTTATTGAGTTGCTGTTTACTAGCTCGCAGTCGTAGGTAGAGACAAAAATCTTCAATAATTTCAATCTTCAGCCATATCTCCACGTATTAACCTTGGCAGTTGGCACTTCTACACACAATTTTACAAGGCAATGATAAAGTTGGAGACATGTTTTGAGTTTGTGACATCCCAGATAAGTCGAAGAATATCACGACCATGTATTATGGAAAATCCGGCATCAGCTGCCTTAATATTATGCTGGCCTAGGGGCAAACACCCGCTTCTAACAAACCACTGAGATACGTACAGATTTGAGGGCCATCAGCCAATAGACTCAAAATATCGGATGCCTCAAGGATGCTCGATCATAAAAGAAGTACTTCGGGCATACCTCTATACTCTAAATCTACAGTAACTAAAAAAACAGATGATTTTGAAATGACTATACTATTATAGATAACCAAAATACAAAATGGTTAATGGTTAAGATTAAGAACCACGTCATGTAGCTGTTATACTGCTGATTTTCATTAACATCAAAATGTCAGGGTTACTTAAATGCTTGTACATGTAAAATGAATTGAACATAACAGGCAGGGTCTTATTTAACCCAAAACACGGAAGGAAGGTAAACGTCCGGATTCAGTGCCATCGTTTCTCGAACAAGCTTATTGTACTTTACAAGAGCATGCATTTAAAACGACTTAACAGTATTTAAAGTGACCTGTTTTTGCGACAATTACCAAAACTACTTTATTTGCTTAGTCACACAGCGCACATCAAACTGCTGTATGGAAAATGGGTATGTAGAATGTAAATGTACCGTACAGTTTATTTAATGGCACAAAAGCCTTAATGTTCTTTGAATATAAGTTTTGATTATCGCTTAATGCAAATAAATAATAAAACACCGTTGGAGACATTGAAGATAAGCTACATTTTTTATCTTTACAATAATAATTATTCACTTGACACTAAATGTAACGTTTTTAGCTTGTAATTTTTTTTTTTATCTGACCAACTTGCGGTGTCAGGATTTATTTCTTTCGATAGATTGAATATTCCTTGCATGAAATTGGGTCAAAAAATAAATCTATTTTGTTAGTATCTGGCTCTCGCAAAATTAAAACTGGCAAAATCGTTTTCACAAATAACCTGTCAAGTGCGAGTCGGACTCGCGCACTGAGGGTTCCGTACTTCAACCGGAGGAATAAAACCATAAAAACCACTTTTCTTATCGAACCGCAAAACTAACTTTGTTTTTAGAGGTTTTATTGTAAATATCAAAAAACTACTTATTAGATCTCGTTCAAACCAATTTTCGGTGGAAGTTTGCATGGTAATGTACATCATATATTTTTTTTAGTTTTATCATACTCTTATTTTAGAAGTTACAGGGGGGGGGGACACACATTTTACCACTTTGGAAGTGTCTCTCACGCAAGCTATTCATTTTAGAAAAAAATTATATTAGAAACCTTAGTATTATTTTTGAAGACCTATCCATAGATATATGGGTTTGATGAAAAAAAAATTTTTGAGTTTCAGTTCCAAGTATGGGGCACCCCCAAAATTTATTACTTTTTTTTAAATTTTGTGTGAAAACCTTAATGCGGTTCACAGAATACATCTACTTACCAAGTTTCAACAGTATAGCTCTTATAGTTTCGGAAAAAAGTGGCTGTGACATACGGACGGACAGACGGACAGACAGACAGACGGACAGACGGACAGACAGACATGACGAATTTATAAGGGTTCCGTTTTTTGCCATTCGGCTACGGAACCCTAAAAATAACCTTATGTTTCTTAAGTGCTACAGAATTTTCCTGTATCTTCTGTATGGTTTTAGACTTCCCAATAGAAGTCCGCGTAAAAAGAAAAGTACCCACTGTCCGAGTTAAAAAAAAAACTTGTTTTAATATTAGTTCCAGAAGATTAGAGCACAAAGCGTCTCAACTAATAAATAAGGTACCCAAAATTTGTAGATTGGACTTTGGAGAGAGCACAGGCAAGCATTTAACAGTGAGGTAAAACAATTACCTGGGAGGGGTAGAGACTAGCTATAAAGGGCTAATACACTGTGCTAACACGAGTACTTTGGAGCATATAGCTTCATAGGTAAGACTACACATTTGATCACGTTCCCGATAAGCTGCAACCATTAAACAATCGCTGACATAACTTCTAGTCTTCACATTGTATGTGAACAGGTAAACAACCCAGTCAAAACATATACACACACCCGAGAACAATAGTTAGTTTAGTTCTTTTCATTCACTACGACTATGATTATGAATGTTTCCGTATAGACAAACTATAAACAAATTGGTATTTAAACTAAATTAAATACATGCAAGAGGGGTTAAAAACCATAAAGACTATATTCACTTTAAATCATAAAAACTATCTACTTTAAAATTTTAACATATCCAGAAAATTCTGGAATGGCGACAGCGAACTGGACGCAGAAGCGCCGGCCGATATTGTGAAGGCGGTGGGAAGAATACAGATGCAAAGAACCAGTAGCAGAGGGAAATGACGTGCCAATGAAGGAGGCTTTAGTTCTGCATTGGACTGCAACAGGCTGCGGAAGATGTTGATGATTTATGCCCATTTCTTCATCATTTCTAAACCCATTTTAGAGGGCCCGAGTTTGCTCAAAAAAGATTTCTTCATCTATTCCTATCACTGGCGTTCCTTTTTAAATTCCGCACGTCGATTCATTTGCTTACCCTATTCAAAAGTCAAAACATTAACAAGAAAGTTGTCCAAAAGTAAGATATTATGTAGAGGTGATTTGACATGCCTCGACAATTTAACGTACGTTACAAATAAACAAACAGCATAATTACTGTAACAGTTGTTTCCGAGAAAATCACAAATCAACCCAACTATGCAAACGGCCACTGAGCCTAATAAAACAGTGATAAGCATTTTTTTTCAGGCTAACTGTTCCGTGCCTAATAAAAAAGTGTATCAGCAAAAAGTACAAGTGGCCGTAGATATTGGCGTTACAGCAAACATTACGGTTGATATGAGAAAAAAAAAGTACAGTTAATGTGAAGCACGTCTAAGTCATGTCCACACGAGTGGGAAAATTGTAACATTATTCATAGCGTTATCTATTTACATTATACTACATCATAATAGAAATAAAAGCCCTTTCTTAAAAGACTTATCCACTCATCCAAACCAAACCTACAGTTAAAATATTGCAGAGGTTTCCTTAATGATGCAGACAAGGGATAAGGAAGGCGTTTTTGAAATTTCCACACGATGAACGAAGCACGGCCGGGTCAGCTAGTCTTAAATATTTCGCCGAGGAAACGTTAGATCTTAAAATATACTTATGACTTGCGAGTTTTAAGTTACTTTGAATCAAGATGTATTTGTCTGTCACGACCCAAGATGTCTGGAAGAGCATCGGTATCTAATACGAGTAACAAGACGTTATTTCAGGGGCTCACATTTATTTTACCTACCTTAGCTGTTCAAGATAGGCTGGGGATTTTCACTTTAAAACTCATGAAAAAGGTATTGCTTAAATCCCTAAACTCACTTTATTGAATCGGGTGATCTCATGCAGGGAATTTCGTAAAATCGTTTCTTATCCCTTGTCTCCATAAAAGAAAACTGTGCGAAATTTATTTTCGAGATGGACACGTGAAGTGTACCAATTACAACAGTAGCTGCGCCTCCGTTGTCGATCATTCGTCGCGTGTGCACCGCACCTGCGCGCGCGCATCACTATAAATCATCCATGCAAATCAGGCGCTTGCACCCGCCGACCGTGAACGAGATGCGAACGAGCCTGAATAATGGAGTTTGTTCCGTCAACAAACGCTTCTAGGAATACGAGATTGTACCTGAAAGTACTAGGAAAACATGATGGCATAGAGCGGTACTAAAGAAAGAAAGAAAACTTTATTTCGCAAGAAAATTATGCCACATGTAACAAAACAATACACCTTACGTAGTAAAACGATGCCTGAAGATTCCCCCACTCGGGCAACAAAAACCAATAATTGCCCACCGCCTGTCACATGTGGCACAACCCGGAAAAAGGCCCCAACTCACTAAGGATTTTAACGGATTCCTGGTACATCTAAATCAATTTATAGGTACTTATGGATTTGCGAGCGCGGAACATCCTAGTTATTTGAGACGGTTAGTATCTAGTCAGTGGTGTGTGGAATTCATTTCTAGCTATAATATAATGTGTCTGCTGAGGAAAACATATATAATTTGACAAATTGTAAACCATTTTCATGAAGTCCTTAAAAAGGTAATTTAGCACCAAATTGTCATGAGAGTTATTGGCGGAACGTGAGGTATAATTTGTATTTAAAAGTGAAATTGTGAATGAGTTTCCTATCTCAAGACAACTCTATGTTATATACTTTTACTGAGACAAACTCACATTAGAGTACTTAGCAAGCAACATAGCAGGACTAAGGATAAACCAGACAATTTTTTTTTATTGATACATGACAAAATTGAAGTAAAAATATTTGCGAGAAAAAGTTTGAAGCATGACGACGGACAGACACACGAAAAGGTAATCCAACTAAAATTAGCTGAATGCCTTACAATAATTGTTATAGCTACCTCTTATAATGGAGGGGGACAAATTATTTGTTACAAAAAAAAACATACTTCAAATACAAATAGGTAGAGGTTTAATTAAAGCAATCGTTACCAAATGTTTCATAACTTCGAATTTTGAGCTCGTCACAAACATAACGTATAATAAACTGAGTGAAACCACAGTATGTAACTAGCTATGCATTACAATAGCTCGGCCACTCGGCAATTACCGACGAAACCAAAAGTTTACAACCGCTATTAAACAATCATTGACATCGCATGCGTGGATCACTTATTTATTAGGTTTTACGATTATGGCGTGCAAATTGTTGTTTCGCAACTGGCAACATTTACAATAAAGTGTCTGAAAAGGGCCGGTCACCCGGTACCCAAAAATGTGGTTTTTAATTGTGTTTTTTGGGTCTATACCGATCTTTTTTCCGAAATGTTGCAACTGCTTCTACATTGACAGCGTAAATGTTAAATAAAGTTAAAAAAAGATTAGAATTATTATAGACACGGAAAATAGTGCACGCGTATGTCAAAGCGAGATAGGCGGATTTTATGGGTTTTGTGATGTCCCCTGCTTACGTACGACTCCCCTGTTACTACGTAAGTAAAGTTATGTACGAATTAGATTCTAGAATTTAAATCATAAAATTGTGAAAGCAATAAAAGGTTTTATTTTATCTTGAATTTACAAGTTGTTTAATTTTTTTTAGAAACCCTACATCCAACCAATAATTTAATTAACTATTATTAGTTTCTATCTGCTCACATGGGTTTAATTTACCTCATACGCTGACAACACCGTGACATATTCATTTCACGGATTGGTCGCGGCGAAAGTGAATTACATGGATAGCTCGTGAATCATTAACACTCCACGATTTCGAACCGACTGCGATTACAAAATAAAGCAAATTCGATCTTCGTCATTTTATTTTTTAGGTAAATAGTGAAAAAATTGTGCTTTGTTCGCTAGGGATTGTTTCAACATGTTGTTAAGCAATATCCGATTGAATTTTTGCCATTTCTTAAGATGGGAACAGCTGCCGGACCGAGTACGAAGACCGTAGATATTATGTGTCCCCCCTGTTTGAAGTGAGGTGTCCCTGCTGTACGTACCTACCCATCTGAGGGTAATACACCGTCTTAAATTTTCATAAATTAATATTCATTTCCACAGGTCAACATTGCAACATGTGATGTTGATAATGGTAACCTGCGATGTTCTACCGATGTAAATAATTTAGGTTTACTTAAGAGAATCACCCCAAGGGATTGCGAGAGCTGTATCTTGTCATGTTTATATTGGGGATTTAGTAAGTACATAGCTGTTAAAAGCTAAGAATCTTCGCAAATCGAAAAGGCGGCGAAAGATGAACAGTCACTCAAACAGAGGTAAGAAATATTTTCGCCGTTTAGTTCCTGTGAATTGAAATAGGTACCTCTACCTATAGTCGTTTTACTCGCCGATCTATCTGTCCTGTGCCCCCCCCCCCCAGCCTCCCCCACAATATTCCTCCACTTGTCGCAGTCTTTAGACTCCCCTGAGCCAGTTAGTGTATTTATTCAAGCTCCTTAGGTCTTCTTCCACATGACGCCGACCGCTCAGCGGTTTTATCATGATCCTTGTAGCGAGCCGGAAAGGGATAGAGGGGAGATAAAGTAACGCGACAGAAAGAGAGCACAATGAAGAGATTAATAGCGACGTAGGTATAAGGCGATGTTGCAAACTGAATTGCAATTTATTATGCCACCGCTAGAGTCGCTATTTATTTAAAAATTTTGCGGAGTTAATATTCTGTACTCTAAGGTACTATTATGGTATTCTGTGCTACAGCTAATAGTTATTAACTCATCTCCCCACAGTGCGTTACCGGCCGCTGCTCACAAACCGGTCCGCTTTCTACTTTGTACGCGCCTACCTACTTGGCTAGTGTGCCAGCTGTTCTTTAATTAACAGAAGAAACACCAAACAAATACCGGCTTAAGCCTGCTAAAGCTAAGGAAGGACAGCAAACGCGATATGCCAAAATATCTGAAAATTATTATCTTTTACAGGTTTGGGGTTGTTGTGTGTACAGACTACAGATCAGCAGACTTTGATCGAAAACGTAGTCTGGCTGAATACTTTGTTCACAGTTATTTACCAGTTTTAAAGGAAAAAAATGCTTCAGAACAGATTGCATGAACGCATGAATGCATTTTTGTTACACAATAGGTAAGGGTGCTGAATGCTGACATCATAATATTATTATTATGTTTTCTACTTCGATTTAGAACTTAACGAGTTTGTAATTTGCGGCAGTTCTGGACGTTGGAGAACCAAGGTGCTGGTCTGGCGGCCATAACCCTCATTGCGTGGACCACAGACCAGTTAACCAACCACTACTGAGTGACGTGGACGAACAAATCCGCTGGCTTCGAACTTCTCTAGCAAGTCTCAACAGTAACACGCAGCGGGCTGCACGTAACAAGCGTGTCGTTACATTAATTATGTAAATGTAATTAGTCGCTCTGTGTGTCAGTGGCTCGGGCACTCGCGCGCACGTAACTGGCCCACCACTCGTAAATAATTCTGATACATACCAGTAGAGTAAAGCAGAGAGTAGGTAAGGACAATAGAACTAATATGAACCAACTGGACAGTGGTATAATGTGTAAGACCGATCTGGCGAGATTTTCCATCACTGCTGAACATATTATAGCACAAACAGGGCTCTCCGAGGCACGGGGCTAAAACACCGACATTTTCCAAAACCCGGGCTAGTAAGAATTTCCTTATAGAAAAACCCAGCACTATATCTTATTTGCCGGGCCTAGGAATCGAGCCCAGGGCCTCGTAATCTGCAGCCGAAAATGCTCACCACTAGACCAATGCGACGAAGCTAATGACGTGTGCTAGCTAGAATTCTATTTACTCAACTTCCTTTACTCGAAATACTCGAATACCTTTTTTACCAGCGAAATATAATAAAAACAATGTTCTGGGGTCACAATAATATTTTCATGACAATAACCATAAACCAACAATACATTTGACAGAGTAAGCATATAGAAAAAATTACTTCCAATATCATTCGCGACATAACAACGGGTTGTTATTTTCCTGTCAGGATATACCTACTTGCCTGGTATAAATTGGGCACTATAGCATTACCGCCTAACAAATAAAAGTGGAATATCGGTGAAAAAGTTACACCTACTCTGATTAGTCTTTTTCCTCCGAATGTCGAATTTTAACGATAGAGATATTTAAAAAGTATAGCGAAAGAGTCGATAATAACCTGTCAAGTGCGAGTCGGACTCGCGCACTGAGGGTTCCGTACTACAACCGGAGGAATAAAACCATAAAAACCACTTTTCTTATCGAACCGCAAAACTAACTTTGTTTTTAGAGGTTTATTGTAAATATCAAAAAAACTACTCATTAGATCTCGTTCAAACCAATTTTCGGTGGAAGTTTGCATAGTAATGTACATCATATATTTTTTTTAGTTTTATCATACTCTTATTTTAGAAGTTACAGGGGGGGGGGGGACACACATTTTACCACTTTGGGAGTGTCTCTCGCGCAAGCTATTCATTTTAGATGTTACGGCCCCTTGCCTGTCCAGACGAGGGCTGAGTTCCCGGGCCCATAGAGGAACGAGCCCGGACAGGTCGAGGGGGGACCGACTAGTGAGACTACAGTGATCAGTACGGATGACGGTATCCAATCCGAGTCGGATAGTAATATCCGAGTCTCACTAGCCGATCAGTGGAAATAACAGGCGGCTTTTACTAGCACTACTACGGCAATCGTCAACTCGGGCAGCGACAGCCTTCGACATAGACAAGGAAAATAGAAGGCCACTAACCTGGTTGATGCATGCGACGATACTCGATGCGACGCCCCCTGTAGTGGATGTGGGACAGTATGTGACGTGAAAGTGTAAAGGGGTGTGTAGGTGTGTGTGTGGGGCTTGCAACCGTAGGTCCTCTGCACCAATCAGCTCCCAGACACGTCAAACACGAACACAGCTCCAATCGTTCGTTCGCCTCCTATGAGTGGAGTGCTCAATGCAGCAGCACAGTGGGTCGCTACCCGCAACAATGAACGCGACGATCAAAATTACGTCAGCCACGCGCGGGGACCGCTAAGTTTGTCGGTCGACAGCAGACTGGCTCCACAAGATGAGTTCACGTATACGCACAAAAGGTCGCGCCCCCACATAAAACTGTCTACAAGAAGTGACGCGGTCCCAAAACGCACGTTTCTTGGGGTACAAACCGCCGGGGCAAAAGGGCGCCGCAAAAACCCAGCCGCACGCACGGCTGTTGCTAGCTGACTCCGATTCGTACTGTGCGCGCCCCGTTATCGCCGCGTCATTGCAGGCACAAAAAAAAACTCTCGTAACCGAGGCGTGAGCGGGACACGCAGATAAGCGCCTCTGCGGGTTAGCGAGGGAGCGCACTATTCAATGCAAACAAAAAATCTCGGCGACCGATGCGCGAGCGGGATAGGAAGATTGGCGTTTCCGCGAGTTGGAGCGGGAGCGCACGATTCGATACAAAAAACTCGCCGTAAACAAAGCGTGAGCGAGACGCGCGGATGAGGGCTTCCGCGGGTTAGAGAGAGAGCGAACGTCGTGCGCGTGAGCTACTCTCGCGTAAACAATCCCCCGCTCCGAATCTAAGAATGTAGATTCGCTAATCAATAGGCCGTTGGGACAACGTGGCCACGGCACGTTGCAATACGGAGTCCCCTACAAAACCTCGGCCACCCGCGGAACGCCATCCGATCCAAATAACAGATTAACCATGCGTCCACGACGCAAAATAGTGGGAGTAGATTAGATTCTTTAAGCATAACAAGATCTCCCATTCTAGACATGGCGGTGCCTACACAGTGCTTGCTCTCAACAATGAAGTCGACGACCTCCTTCAAATAACGATTGGTTCCCTTATAATTAGTCCAGCAGTCTGTCCGAACCAAATCGGGTAGGCCGCGACGGCTCACGAGGCGGCCCAGAGTGGCCACGAACGCCTCCGTGCTGAGGGCACTGACAAGTCCCAAGTGGACTGCCTTGGTTGCAAGGCAAACAAAGACGCACAAGTAGGCCTCAAAAGACCGAGCATTCTTAAGGTTAGAGCTCTTCACTAAGAAAGGACCGGCAATTGGTTCCAACACCGGCGAAAGGTCGAGCAGCCTTTTCGCGGTCCGCAGACAGGTCACCCATCACAAGCTGTGCAATGGATGCCTCCAAACGATAGCAAGCAATACAGTTGAAGATCACGCTTCGAATGGTTCGTCGGCCTGCCAAAATCCAAACTCACGCTGCAAAATGGCTGAGAGGGTATTGCAACCCGCATGAGTATTTAAAAAAGCCAAGATTATGGACCGAAGTCCGAAGCCAACACAGGACAATCTCACTGTCCGACCAAGCAAAAACGTCCACCATGTTTACCAGAGACTTCCAAGAAGCGTGGACGTGGTTTAGTAACCGGGTCAATAGTTCGGCTCCACAAGTGCAACTTAGGAATTGTTAGACGAGACCTGATAGATGCAACCTTGCACTTAGCTAGGACAAGGTGCAATGAGACTTGCCCCGAAGCGCTCACCCACCACAACGACGCAATCCAGCGCTGTGATCCGAGATCTAGCAGCGCGCGTACCATTAGCCACTCACCCTTCGGGTTGTACACCCTGACCAAAGCCGTTGGTAAAAGTACAGTCTGGCAGACCGGCTTATGGTCGTTCAAATTGTCAGGTGAGGTGGCGGTGGTGGGAGCCAAGGCAGCAGCAAGTCAACGGGAGTTGCCCCTTTCGGGCAACTCCTCTAGCCTTGGGCGCTCGTAAGGGCCTTCTTGGGGAACTTCGACCACACCAAGAGGTGGGGTTCCCCCAGGGTACACCCAAGCGTCTCTCCCGGTCTGAGGGGGTCTGGCCATGTACGACAGCCGCGGGGCGGCGTAGTGCGGAAGGGGGTGTCCAGGCCATCGAGGAAGGTGTCGCTGCAGCCTGGGGTATTCAGCCAGAGGAGGGGAGTACCTCCTTGGATCAGGCTGAGCGACGGCAAAACCTCCCTCAGGGTTGACAGAGGGCGGAACGCCCCCGCCCCTGGAGGGCTGCACCCCCGCCCGAGGGGGGGGTGAAGCCCTATCAAAACCAGGGGCCGCACTAACAGTGTCACCACGCCTTCTATCGGCTGGGCCTGTGACCGGTGAGGAGACTCCACTCCTGCCGGGTGTCCGCTCAACCACCTCCTGCCTACCGACGCCATTGCGGTCGAGGCAAAGAATAGGAAGGTGGTTGCCCTGACAATGGGGACAAGGCCGTTGGTGCTGGCAATTTCGTTGTAAGTGCCGACCTAAGCAAGAGTAGCACCAACGGCGCTCCCTAGCGATGGCCCTACGGGACTTGGGCGGTCTCTCCAAGAATTTAGGGCAGTAGGTCGTCGAGTGCGTGGAAGCACGGCAATAGTGACAGGGGGTCACCTCGGTCGCAGCAAGACCACTAAAGTTTAGAATTGGGCGGCGTCCAGTCTCCTGCGCTAATTCTGGCTGCTTGGAACCCCTGGTGGAAGTCGTGGGTTTAGAAGGTGGCGTCGGTCGCGCCGGCTCCTTTGCCGGTGTTCCCGAGGCCACGGCATTCTCCACCTGGCGGCTCTGTTCCTCAAGGAACTTTAAGAGGTCACTGAACGGGGGTATATAATTAGCCCCGTCCCCGCCGTACCTCTCTTCAAATCGGATCCGCAGATCGAGAGGCAGGCGGGACAGAACCAGGTGAAGAAGCCAGAAGGACCACTGATCCACCGGTAAGTCAAGTTGTCGAAGGGCGTTGCAAGCAACCACGACTGGGTCAATGATCACCTCCCGGAGACGTGCTAGGTCTTTCAAAACCGGGAGGGATATTAACTCCATCATGTGCGCGTCAGCAAGGCGGCGCACATTGGCGTAGCGCCTCTCGAGGAGTTCTCTGGCCGTGGAGTAGCTGGCGTCAGACAACTTCAAATGGCAGACTACCCCAAGTGCCTCCCCTTGAAGGGAGGTCCGCAAATAGGCCATTTTTTGGCCTGGGGATAGGTCGCGGCGGGTATGGACTAGACTGTCGAAGATGGAGATGAACCCCATCCAGTCTTGAAGCCGCCCACCAAAGTGTGGAAGGTCCAAAGTAGGCAGCCGACCCAATAGGGCGGGCTGCGGCTGCGGGCGAGGTGACTCGCACTGCATACTCTGTCGAGCCTCGCGCTTCATTTTGGCCCCAGCCTCGAGCACATCGTCTGTGAACTCGAAGAACTGCTCGTAGTCCTTCTGGGCCGATTCTCGCGCCTCGTCGTCCTCCACTGTAGCAAGGAATTCCGAATAGGCCTCTTCAAAATGGGCTCGTCTGGCTGGGAGCTGCTCAAGGCGGTGGAGCAAGCTAGCCGTCCTGTCTGGACGAGTAATAAGCGCATGCGCGCTAGCTGCCCACCGCAGCTCATCCTGCATACGGCGCACCGGAGGCTTATGCGAAGGCATGGCGAGACTGCGCGAGAATAATTACAAGGAAGCACGAAACCAAAAAATAAAACAACCTTAAGTAGAACAAGCACAGATGCAAACACCAACACGTGCAGAACGCTAATCAAGGTCGCGGTTAACAAACGCGCGGCACGCGGTAAATAAACGCGGCGTTGCTACAAAAACGCGTGGTGTAGCGGTACAATAATCTGTGGCCGTTAACGCGGCGTATCGGTCCGACACGTGGCGTACCGCGCCTACAAACGTGTGACCGACAGAGATACGCGACGAATTAAATACGCGCAACAAATATCGATATCGACGCGCCGAACGTGTAAAGCCGCTTAACCAAAAGGCGCGAAACCACGCTCTGCTACCAAATGTTACGGCCCCTTGCCTGTCCAGACGAGGGCTGAGTTCCCGGGCCCATAGAGGAACGAGCCCGGACAGGTCGAGGGGGGACCGACTAGTGAGACTACAGTGATCAGTACGGATGACGGTATCCAATCCGAGTCGGATAGTAATATCCGAGTCTCACTAGCCGATCAGTGGAAATAACAGGCGGCTTTTACTAGCACTACTACGGCAATCGTCAACTCGGGCAGCGACAGCCTTCGACATAGACAAGGAAAATAGAAGGCCACTAACCTGGTTGATGCATGCGACGATACTCGATGCGACGCCCCCTGTAGTGGATGTGGGACAGTATGTGACGTGAAAGTGTAAAGGGGTGTGTAGGTGTGTGTGTGGGGCTTGCAACCGTAGGTCCTCTGCACCAATCAGCTCCCAGACACGTCAAACACGAACACAGCTCCAATCGTTCGTTCGCCTCCTATGAGTGGAGTGCTCAATGCAGCAGCACAGTGGGTCGCTACCCGCAACAATGAACGCGACGGTCAAAATATGTCGAACGTTCAGGCTGGCTTCAACTCCCACAAACACTCAAGCGAATAAAATAAAGTACGTGGTTCACGACACACAAGGTCAGCGGTCAATGACAGCGCGGTCCACAATTACTTAACTACCGCGAACTTTATCGCCGCTAAACGCAGCTGGGCACGCGTGTTACTAGGTAGATCCGGCGAGCGTAGCGAACTCACAAAGGCCGGCACAACAACTACACAATGTCACAAACACGCGTGCAATGTCCAAAAACCCAGCGATATCACAGTGCAGGGCGAGGCGGTCCCAAAACAATCAGGTCTGGGCAAACAAAACCGCGGCGCGAAAAAACAACTCAGGCGCCTCAAAAAACGGACGTCCCGTTGCGCAAATATTCCATGACTACACACCCGCGCAAATATAAACGTGGCTACTCAAACGTAGTAATTTACGTCTCGCGACTACGCGTTTCAAGGACGACACGTGATCAAAATTACGTCAGCCACGCGCGGGGACCGCTAAGTTTGTCGGTCGACAGCAGACTGGCTCCACAAGATGAGTTCACGTATACGCACAAAAGGTCGCGCCCCCACATAAAACTGTCTACAAGAAGTGACGCGGTCCCAAAACGCACGTTTCTTGGGGTACAAACCGCCGGGGCAAAAGGGCGCCGCAAAAACCCAGCCGCACGCACGGCTGTTGCTAGCTGACTCCGATTCGTACTGTGCGCGCCCCGTTATCGCCGCGTCATTGCAGGCACAAAAAAAAACTCTCGTAACCGAGGCGTGAGCGGGACACGCAGATAAGCGCCTCTGCGGGTTAGCGAGGGAGCGCACTATTCAATGCAAACAAAAAATCTCGGCGACCGATGCGCGAGCGGGATAGGAAGATTGGCGTTTCCGCGAGTTGGAGCGGGAGCGCACGATTCGATACAAAAAACTCGCCGTAAACAAAGCGTGAGCGAGACGCGCGGATGAGGGCTTCCGCGGGTTAGAGAGAGAGCGAACGTCGTGCGCGTGAGCTACTCTCGCGTAAACATTAGAAAAAAATGATATTAGAAACCTTAGTATCATTTTTGAAGACCTATCCATAGATACCCCACACATATGGGTTTGATGAAAAAAAAAATTTTGAGTTTCAGTATGGGGCACCCCCAAAATTTATTACTTTTTTTAAAATTTTGTGTGAAAACCTTAATGCGGTTCACAGAATACATCTACTTACCAAGTTTCAACAGTATAGCTCTAATAGTTTCGGAAAAAAGTGGCTGTGACATACGGACGGACAGACGGACAGACGGACAGACGGACAGACGGACAGACAGACATGACGAATTTATAAGGGTTCCGTTTTTTGCCATTCGGCTACGGAACCCTAAAAACGACAAAGTGACTTTTGCTTTGACCGAGATCTCAAATGAGTATCATAAGTATAGCAGTATGAATTGTAAGATCAGAGATTACGAGTCAAAATGAAAAACCCGGGCGAGTTTCTAGTGGGCTCTTCTCATATGGGTGACAGTAATTTTGTCCGCAGCTTCACCCGCGCGTATTTCCTTTTTAGAATCCCGCAGGAACCGTGGATTTTTTGCATTTGAAACTTACCGAGAAAAATCAGCAGGAAACTCGGAACATGCTCTAATAAGTTCTTTACCGGGAATCAAAGTAAAGTTCAATCAAGTGCACGAGACCATTCGTCGCTGGTGAAATATTTTTTCACATAGGCCCAAGTTACAGGACGGACACTTAGGCCACCCCCATGTTTAAAAGCAGTTCTGCACAGAGAGGAACGGGCAAGAAACTTAGTGCATGCTCTATTCCAGCTCAATAAAGGGATCGAACTAACGAACCTCCTTTTTGTAAGGGAGGAAATCTCATGATAGTCTCCTGTGCAAGGTTCTAGGTACGTGGGATTTTTTCCCACTACAACCCCCTCGACGGCATACCTCTACCTCTACGTATATTGAGAGGCTACGGGGACTCTGACGAACATACTGGTGTCTACATGATTTACTTGGGTCCCAAGGCATTCCTCGAAGCAGCACCCTTTACCAGGGCATTCCTCGAACTCCCTTTTGCGCGACGAATCTACTCGTACTGCACTCGAGAGAGGTCGTCAAATAATTTCCCACGCGCACAATAGAATAACCCTGTTTTCCCACTCTCATGATAATACAAGATCGGTGCCACGGTGTACCTACAGTTATATAAACGGAACCATAGTTTTTTCAATAAATAGGCTTTGTCGAGTCAACATCTGCTGAAATCGCTTCGTTTGTGGGCGCGAAACGATATCTATGTTTTTTGTGTAAATTAGGGAGTATCGCAAAATAATGTAGTAGGTGCATTGATAATAATCCTATTCAAATTAAAATTATTTGTTTATTGGGCGTAACAGGCACTTATGAAGAGTCAGTTAATAAAATAAGAAATTCATCCAAGAATAGACTATTTTGTGTTTTGAATTCGAGTGGACATTTTCAAGCAAATATTTTAATATGAACCAGTGAAAACGATACCTAGGTACTGCTATTCTCGTAATTGTAGTGCCATACGCTTTACTTATTATGTCTTATTAGCTTAGAAATTGCTGAAAACCAAATAAAAATTGAATTTCGCGGGCAGATTCGATTAGTTCGCATCTACATAGATACCTATTTCAAAATTCAATCCACGATGACGCGCCCCACTGTGTCGACTCCATAGGAATCTAATGCAACATAAGCGTTTTGGCAGAGTGGGGCGCGTCTTCGTGGCTTTAAATATCTATATGAGAGGTTTCGGATATAACAGTACCCAGCAACAAAGCTTAATCATCGCGTCAATACATGGCATTCACAGAGGTCGTAGGTTCCTTGCCCTGTAGTAGCGGACCGCGGTGTTCGCACAATAGACGCCAGTTTTTTTTTGTATTCGTATTTCTTAACTGTTCCAAGATCGCTCGAAACTGGTTTACTTTAAACTACTTGGAAGCGAAGTGGGTCCAGCTGAGAGGATTATAAAGATTATGCAAATCGAAACCAATACAGATAAGTCTAATATCATTAACCTATTCTGTAACGACGCGACGGTGTCGTAACTCGAGAGTGAGTTTTGAATGCGTCTATCTGTCCTTATTTAAAAAGTATTAGTGATGGACTTGCAGTCGACTAAAAAAATCTAAATGTTTTCTTTCACAAAGTCCAAGGCACTTATGAAATTCGGAAAGCTTTTTCGCACCAAGAAGAACTGGCAAGAAACTAGGCATTTGCTCTTTGTAAGCAACTAGAGAGCACACACGGCTTCGCTCGTGACGTAGGTATTAATTTTCAAAATAAATTTGTGGATGTCTACGTTAGACAGCTAATCTATATGCCAAATTACAGCATGATAATATGTGCAATGGTTTTGGCTGTGCGTTCATAGATTAGTCAGTCAACCTTTGCCTTAAAATAATCCTTGTTGTGTGGTATCACGCCACTGGCCACATCTGTCACACACATATTATACTAGAAATACTGGCGGAAGCCCACGGCTCCGACCGCGTTAATTTCTGTTTTTCCGGGAAAAAGTAGCTTATCCTATCCTATAACTTTAAAGAGCAATTCTTGTATATACCTATATATATTTCTATATAATCTGAATCTCGGAAATGGCTGGAGCAATTTTCATGAAATTTAGTATACAAGGGGTTTTGGGGGCGATAAATTGATCTAGCTAGGATTCATTTTTAGAAAATGTCTATACCTGACATCCTGAAATACCTGAATCTGATGAAATCTATACCTGACATCTATTGGCGATAAAGAAAAACTATTACAGTAAACTCCTGCTGCCATCTATTGGTGAGTAGCTGTAATACTACTGAGCAAAGCTCGGTCACCCAGATATTGACGTGTTAATCCAGCATAATCTAACTATCTCCATTCCCATTTCAATACTTGCGGCGTGAAGGAGTATTTCTCCATCCAAACTTTGGACCCTCGTTTCATCCCCTTAGGGGGTAAGTTTCGAAACATACTGTCTCAGTTCACCTCATACCATATTATGTAAGAGTCATATAATGTCACCAATCAGTCAGTCAGTTCCTCCTTTTCTTTTCAGTCAGTCAAAGCACAAACTAGCTATTAGAGTAAGAGTGTACTGTAGCATTAACCGTTAGTACAAATGGCACAAAAAGCGACGCAGAGCCGAGTCATTGCGTTCATACAAACACAATAACAATCAATGTGTTGATATTTGCACATCATTGCTGACTAGTTAGTAAACCACTGTACATTGCAATATTGGATGAATCCGTTATCTGTAAGAGCATAATATAACTAATCTATTCTATTGAGGAATGGAATTAGGCTCTACGGTTTCGCATTGTAAAGTCAACATCAGCTGTGATCAGGACTTTTTCCAATTCCTACTAAAATTAAGCTCGCACAGACTCTTCTCCTTCCTATTCTTGATTACGCTGACGCAAGCATTGTCGACTTTAATGAAAACCAATTAAGTAAGCTTGAGAGACTCCAGAATTCTGTTATTACCTATCTCGTATTCAATGTAAAATATTCCTTCATGCCATTGGTTGCCTGGAAGAAATCGCTATGTAGCGATAAGACCGCCAAGTTGTACTCCTAAGTTTGTGTTTTCATTATTTCTTATTTTTTATATTTTTATTCTGTGGTGTGCAATAAAGTGTTTATCTATCTATTTATCTATCTATCAGGTCGGGAAAAAACGTGCGTCAAAGAATTGTGTGTGTTTCATGTGGGCGGTGTTCCTGCATATTGGATTATGACAAAAAATCTGTCCTGCTTATCTATTCTGGCTGGGTCTGGTCTGGTAGGAGGCTTCAGCTGTGGCTAGTTATCATCCTACCAGCAAAGAAGCATGTCGCTTTAACTTAAATTTAGTTCTCCGGTGCGATGCTCCTATATAGTAAAAATCGTCGTTTGCATCATCACTTGCTATCAGGTGAAATCGCAATCAAGTGACTAACTTTTAGAGTGTAAAAGAAGTGACCCAAAGGCACGAATACAAGGTTGTGGCGAGAAGTAGAATCACTCACGCCACGCCTCGTATAAATACGGTTTCTCCTAGCAGTTAGCAGCTAACTAACACTTTCTAGTAGGGCTGTGCCAATACCAAAGAAGTTCCCTTAGAAACTTTTTGCGATCAGTGACAGTTCACTGTTTAATTTATTACGAAGCTGACTGCAAGTGCAATCTATAAATTACCCAGGATAAATAAAACTGTGTGTTTTTTTTTAACCGGAATAGTTATTATGTAATGCTGTGTACACCTGTAAAGGTTACGGTACTCGTACTTGACATAAACAGTGTATTACTTTTAATGTTTATACAGTGACCGTTGGTGTGTCATCATTTGAAATAAAATAAAAAACTCCTCGGAATTAAACTAGGAGTTTTGGTTATTATCAAGACGTCTTTTTATTCAAAGGAAGCTGGTAGACCGCAGAGGTCCTCTACCTGAGCGTTAAAATCATTAGAAATCTTTTTTCTGCCTTTATGCAGTTTTCTGCGCTTATTAAAGGCGGTCATTTCTAAATCTTTAACAAAAGACCTGCGCTTGCGCTCACGTCACTCCTTATTTCACCATGTTGTACCTATAGCAAAGCGTCTCTAGTAGTGTTATTATCTCGCTGCAGACTCGGTCATAAATCATTCGAGTGTTTCGCTTTTGTTGTTCTTTGTTGAGTTGTGCATTAATGATTTATGACCGAGTCTGCAGCGAGATAACACTAGTGATTAAAGTAATAATATTATGTTGATAGATTCATAGTTTTCTTTCTCTTGTTGGGACGCAATTAGGCATGTAGCACAGAAAGGCACAAGACTTCAGCCTATAAAGTTAAAGAAATGTGGAGTGAGTTTAGCACGTTGTCAGCCCTAGTTTTACTTGGTCATAGGCGTTATGCGATAATATTACGAGCAGCGTCCACTAAAATATTACTGGAAAGCGCTGAGATGACTCGCAAATATTCACTACATAATATGATATGCTTTCGTAATTTACTTTTATGTATTATTTACTTACATAACAATATTTTCCAGTGTTAACGTTCCTTTATCTTTATATTCATAGGCAGATAAGATTGTACATTTCTAATTTGGCTTAGGTCTGGTTTGGTGGGAAACTTCGACCGTGGCTATAGATACCACCCTACCAGTAAAGATCCTTTATTACAGATATTTCAATCCACGACGACACGCCCCACTCTGTAAAACTCCATACTAGTGGAATGAAACATAAACGATTTTGAAAGAGGGGCGCATCTTTGTTTATTGAAAAATCTATACTTAACCAAGCAATTAGCGTTCCGGCGCGATGCTGTGTAGAAACCGATAGTGGTTACTTTGCTACACCTATTGGCTGAAAATCAGGGAACCAATCAGCGGAGCTTCTAAACGATTACGATAATAATGAATACGTTTTTCTTACGCAGTCATGGGGCTGGTACTATTATGGTATTCCGTGTCTAAACGAGAATAGCCAGGTAAAACAACTAGCACCCAGTCAGCAGGCGGCGAGCGTACCTGCGGGGCTAGACAAAGTAACAGTCGTTTAGCGTTCACGACAGTAGATAAAAATGTATGGACAAGCCACGTGACGAATGAAAACAAATGAAAGCAGAATCTACTTTATGCTTAGCGTTGTTCACTGTCGCCTGTCAATTGTCATGCGAAGTACGCTAAAGTTATCTACAACGTCTGCGAGAACGCCAGGGAGCGTTCAAATTGTCGTAGTAGATTTCAAAAAAGCGTGTTTTCCTCTATACGGTCACGAGGTTTTTCTACAGTCACGTGGTTTGTCCATACATTTTTATCTACTGTCGTGAACGCTAAACGTCTGTTACTTTGTCTAGCCCCGCTGGTTCACGTATTACTCAGTTCAATTTGTTTACGCGATCACAGTTAAACCGGCGAGGTGTTAAACGTACGGTTAGCAAAAACACACTTTGTAGCGCGTACGTAATTATCTTCACAGTTTCCTTTTTTTTTCAAAAACCTTAACGAAAGATGTTTAGGAGAAGAGTTGCCCATATTCAGAAATCATAAGGTTGACGACCGAATGGCGTAGCGGTAGCGAACCTGCTGTCTACGCCGGAGGTCGTGGGTTCGATTCCCACTACTGGTAAATGTTTGTGTGATGAGCACGAATGTTTTCCAGTGTCTGTGTGTTTTCCAATATATTGTTAATTTATGTATATTAGTATGTATGTACCTATATTTATCAATAATCTAGTACCCATAACACAGGCTATCGCTTACTTTGGGGCTAGATTGCGATGTGTAAAATGTCCCGTATATATTTATTTGTTTATTTATTTATCCAATATTTACGGTGCCAAGGCTGTCCATGTGTCATGCATTACCTGAAACCAAACAAAATCTGATAAATTCATTGCTATAGGTAATATAGTGTACTTGAAATAAACAATCAAAATTGAGACGGACATTAGACAGACAAAATATTCGAAAAGGTCATTCAAAATTTAACGGCCGTTATAATTTCAATCCACGAACACGCGCTCCACTGTGTCAAAATCGCTTATGTTTCTTTGATTCGTATGGAGTTTGACAGAGTGGGGCGCGTCATCGTGGATTGAAATATCTATAAGCACTTGGTTTGAAATAATAGTGCCGTATTTTTTTAATTGGAACCAAAAAGTAAAGGATAACTCTTTAGTCTAAATTATTTTGATTTCAATGTTTTTTTTATTTTTGCTATCGGTACGGAATCTTAGTTTTCACTTGAGACCTGCGTAGTATCCGTCACGGCAGTGATTATACATATAATATACATAATCTACTATATCTGAGTATATTAATACATGATATAGCGATACGCAATTTATAAATGTAGGCAAAAACATGTATTTATGTCTATGATAAACAAAAAAACCTTACTCTTAATATAAATTAGATGGATCTTGAGATTTCTATTTGAATAGGCAGACCAGTGGGAGAGATATTCTCACGAAATATAAAGGAACAGCTAATTCGATACTCATCTCAACAGCCCGGCTAGCTCAGTCGGTAGAGCATGAGACTCTTAATCTCAGGGTCGTGGGTTCGAGCCCCACGTTGGGCGAAACACCTATTTAGTATTTTTTTAACGATGTTTTCTAAATATATAAAAGCTGTAAGTTTTTATATGTTAAATCGTTTTAATTTACTTACATAGGTACATATTATACTCGTACCTAGATGTAACCAGAAGATAAAATAAGAAATAAAAAAAATCAAAACTACGCCATGTTTCAAATAAATAAATTAGGCAGTTCAAAGAAACAGTAACTTACTAAGATAAAATTTGAAAAAAGACAGAAGAATCAAAAACTGTAATAAGACTCAGAAGAACCAAAAATTGAAAATTTAACAAAAATTTAATAAGCCCCCTGTAATCGAGTAATCACACGCCAAAAATAGCTTACATTCAAATGAAAAAAACCGTATCGAGATCGGTCCATCCGTTTGAGAGTTACGATGCCACAGACAAAGATTTCGACGTCATCAGTCAACACTCAACACCCCTCTTTTTGCGTCGGGGGTTAAAAGCGTGCTGGAGTTTAATGTAGGTAGTAAATTTTAATAACTTAGATAAATGTTATCCAGATACAACCAAAACTGTTTTGCAACTCGCAACGTGAATCTGTTCTATTGTGACTTGTCGCGGGTTGCATTGATGCCAAGATAACGAGATTTCAAAGATAACTTTGTTCCGAGATCGTAAAGAAAAGGGCGACCGGATTTCCAGTGGAAAGCTTTGTTCAGCCGCAAATCTCCGCAGCCCGTCAAATAAGGACCCCGTCTCTTGGCACGCGGAACGAGCCTCCATTTGTACAAGAGCAACTAGTGATGTCTGTTTACCGGGACCCAATAAAAGTCGGGACTATTTCGTTATTCATATATCTTCCTCAGTTTTCTGTAAGTCCAGTTCTCGAAGTCCGTATAATTCAACGGAGTCAATGCGAAGGATTTCGTCTCTTGGCACGTGGAACAAGCACTCATTTGTACGATAGCAAATAGTGGTATGCCGGTTGTAAGGGCGATACTAAGTAGGTATAATTATGTAAGTGGACTTTGCCGGTGTTGGTGGCAATAGGGAAATTTTCCTCCAGGCAGGTGTTATTCCTGGGGCCCGCTTGTGATCCATGCGTGTGACGTCAGAGCTTCTATTTATAGAATGCTCGTTGAAAGCTTCGTCAGCCAGTGCTAGGGGACTGGTTACGCTATCTATCGTCAGCTATCGAAGACCGCTACAGTGGTATCTGCTTACCAGAACTTATATAAAATCGAGACTATTTCGGAAGGTATATGAATTATTATATACCTTCTTCAGTTCTCAGCAAGTATCCAGTTCTCGCAGTCCGTATAATACTGCGGAGTCAATGCGAAGGATACCGACTCTTGGTACGCGGCATGGGCCCTTTTTGTACGAGAACAACTAGTGATGTCTGTTTACCGGGACCCAAAAAAAAAAAATTAGAACTATTTCGTAATTCATATACCTTCTTCAGTTCTCAACAAGTATTTAGTTCTAGCAGTCAGTATAACTCGCGGAGTCAATGCGAGGAATACCGACTCTTGGCACGAGGCATGGCCCCTTTTTTTGTACGAGAACAACTAGTGATGTCTGTTTACCGGGATCCAATAAAAAATCGGGACTATTTCGCAGTTCATAATTTTTGTTTATCGAGTCTCTACTTCCCGCAGTCCATATACGGTATTACTGCGGATTCAATGGAAAAGATACCGCCTCTTGGCACTTATTTATATGAGAACAACTAGGGATGCCATAGTAACAACAACAAAAAAAAATAGATAGACATGTATTATGTTTTCTTGAATTTTTGATAGATAGATTTTGATTGCCATGTTCCCGGTCCCGCGAGTCGTCCGGATGCGTCCCGCTCCAATGGCCGGGATCTGGGACGCTCGAATGGCGGGCATCACTATCGCGCCCTGATCACAATGTCGTTTCGCATTGCGCAAAGCGGATATAGGTCAAGGGTCCACGGGTGCGACAGTGAAATGAAACATCAAACAATTTTAAATACGAGCTCATTTGCGAGAATTATGTCAGGGAATTCTGGGTGGCGAACGTTGATTTTAAAACTCTAATTGTAATTTATTTTTGGAATACATAATTATATTACAAAGTTGGTATAATATGACAGTAATTCTAAAATTATTGGAATGGTTCGAAATTTGTTTTTTGTTTGTTACTCATTCACGCAGCAAATACTGAAACAATTTGGCTGAAAAGTGAAACGGAGGTAACACATAAGATGGTATTTAATTTGGATCTGTATGATGGGATGGGATGGGATATGCGAAATTCATGTAGGTACCTAGGCGGAGCGGTCTGTGATTAAAGCTGTTATGTGTGAATACCTATGAGAATCTTACTCGTATAGTCGTTAGTAAGATTGAAACACGTCTATGTCCTAATCCGCTAACAACGACTTTTTACCGACTGTTTTTATTTGACGGGCTAATTTTACCACTGTACTTCGACTAATTTGTGAAACACTCAGTTCACGCATTTAACCCGAATTCAAAGCATTTCACTAACAAAAGCTGAACGTCGCAAAGTTCGAATAGAAAGGATGACTCAAATAGCAAATATTGGTCGTGAAATATACGAGTACCTTTGCACATTTTATGTCAGAGGGATGAAATTTGTGTGATCTGAAGATAAAAATAATAGGAATAGTTATATGTTTCAGTCAGAACAGTGAGTCAGCGTCGCGATGGTTCAGACACAGTCTCCAGACGCCGTGAAGTTCGGGGAAATGCTATTAGGGGGCGACTGGTTATCCTGAAACTATCCCACTCATTTGAGCGCTTCCGGGGAGCGGGTACACTTGCAGAGACAATGGTCTACTTAGCAAGAGTTACGTTCATGAGATCGTTGTTCGTACTGGAACAACAACCACGGAAAACCATAACAGTATCCCTCAACTGAAATCTTTTTAGTTCTTTGGTACAACTTTTAAGTTGCGGAAGACTTGACAAATTGTCACGTAAGTAATTTCCAATACGCTCTTATCTAGCAATTATACAAACTATATAGTATATACCCCTTATTAGGTACAATAAATAGCTGTTGCCCGCGGCTTTACGCGCGTGATTTTCAGTTTTTCTCTTATTCCGTGGGAACAATGCATTTTTCCGGGATAATAAGTACAGTGTATGGTACATTCCTTACCATATCGGTTCAGTAGTTGCAACGTTATTAAATAAAAAACACAAACAAAAAATCTCACAATTTAAACGATATTAGGATTAGTAATAATATCGCAAGTCCCGTGTTCCCACTGTTCCTAGCCAAGTACAATCTGGGTGCCTTGAATAGGCATTTTCTCTCCATCCTGAACCTCATCATTTCTGCACATCAGACATGATTGTAATCAAGCGCAAGCCTATCAATTGTAAAAAAAAAATTGGTTGTCTGTAAAGTCGGTTTACGGACGACAGATTTACGTGATAGATAACGTCATAATTGGCCTCTCTATCGTTTGTTTTATCGTGCCCCTCTATCGCTTATTGCGCGCTCTCGCTTGCACGCACAGGCTCAGGTGGAACGTTACGCGGAACGTTACTATTTTTCATGTGCGTTGCTGGTGTTCATCAATTTATTGAACGTTATCACGTCAAAATGTTAATCAAATAAATAAATAATAATAATTTAAGTAAATGTTTGTGTCGGCGACTGTGCGTTGTGCCGCGCCATGGTGTCGCGACTCGCGACTCGCGCCTGCCGCCTAGACGAGTGACGTCACTAACCCCCTCGCCCCCATAGGATGTCAGCCAAATGGGGGGATACCCCATGGATGTCATTATACCGCGAAGTGCGATCGATGCGATGTGAGAACTACCGACGGGCGCACTGGTTTTGGTGTTGAAAAGATACTGACATTTGCATGTTTGACTTTTTTGTTTAAAAATAAACTCAAAATATCTTTATTTCACATAGGCCTAACGTACAGGCTATTGTAAAATGTCAATATATTTTTTGCTTATGTATACTACAAGTAGAGTTTAAACTAAGTCTACGTTTCACTTAAAAACACGTAAGTATCAAGAACGTATATGTGATCATAATTTGAGCTAGGCGACAAAGGACTGTACTCCAACTCCTAGGAAATACCTTGTTTGACCTCTTAGTTTTCAAGCAATCACCGATTAATTAAAATAAGAATTTAATTTTGAAAATGCACCCAAAAATTCACATCATTCGTGAAACCATTGTTTATTTTTCATGTCTCAAAAACTTCAATTTTTTGCCCCGCTGAAGCGTATGGTGTCCAACTGGTATTCCTGTCACTCGAAAACAAAGAGAGCAAAACTATTGCTTGAAATATGGTTCCCAAGCGTTGACCATATGGCAGAATTAAAAAATTTGTAGCTAAAATAACTCTTAACACTTGTAGGATGATGTTTAATTTAGCTTGTCCAACGATTTACATTATTAGGGTTTTCGCACATTTTGGCATTTATTTATTAATTTTCAAATTATCACTTTTTTTATTGAGACTGGAATATAATATTTCCTGTTCAACTTTTCGTCGGCGGTCTCTTGAACCGTGCTTGAACCTCTATAGTCTTCAAAATTAGTTTTCTTTCTATAGGGTTCATTCAACATTCTACCCTACGTTTTTCGATGACTCAAACTAGTCATCGAAAAAAGTAAAATTAAAAAATTTTAAAAACCCCCGACACAAAAAATAAAATATAAAAAGTAACAAATAATATTAAGTACGTTCAAATATTTTTTAATTCAAGCGTCGTCGCATCGTCGGGGGACATACGGACACGTCAAACTTACACCCCTTTTGCGTCTCTCTAACGGTCCCCCGACGATGCGACGACGCTTGAATTAAAAAATATTTGAACGTACTTAATATTATTTGTTACTTTTTATATTTTATTTTTTGTGTCGGGGGTTTTTAAAATTTTTTAATTTTACTTTTATTTTGTCCTTTTTAAAGTATTAAATATAGGGAAGGTATTAATAGTGATAAGTAAGTAACTTAGTTAGTTACTTAGTATATTAATAGTTTTCATTTACTATAAGATTAAGTTTTACCTTCCTTCTCGTAAGTCTAGGTTAAATATTAGGTAGGTATTTGTTTTTTGCATTAGTTTAAGCAATTTATGTATGCCTATGGGAACGATAGGACATATGGAAGGTAGTCAGATCCCCTCATCAACTATTAAAGAGCTGATGATCTTCAAACGGCAAATCAGACCATGGTTACCTTACCATATACTTTCAATATCATTGAAGTAACACTGTACCAAATGTCGAATCGATAGGCTATATGGAAGGTAGTCAGATCCCCTCATCAACTATTAAAGAGCTTGTCTTCTTCAAACGGCTGATCAGGTCATGATTACCTTACCATATACTTTCAATATCATTGAAGTAACACTGTACCAAATTTCGAATCGATAGGATATATGGAAGGTAGTCAGATCCCCTCATCAACTATTAAAGAGCTTATCTTCTTCAAACGGCTGATCAGGTCATAATTACCTTACCATATACTTTCACTATCATTGAAGTAACACTGTACCAAATTTCAAATCGATAGGATATATGGAAGGTAGTCAGATCCCCTCATCAACAATTAAAGAGCTGATGATCTTCAAACGGCAAATCAGGTCATGGTTACCTTACCATATACTTTCAACATCATTGAAGTAACACTGTACCAAATTTCGAATCGATAGGCTATATGGAAGGTAGTCAGATCCCCTCATCAACTATTAAAGAGCTGATCTTCTTCAAACGGCTGATCAGGTCATGATTACCTTACCATATACTTTCAACATCATTGAAGTAACACTGTACCGAATTTCGAATCGATAGGATATATGGAAGGTAGTCAGATCCCCTCATCAACTATTAAAGAGCTGATGATCTTCAAACGGCAAATCAGGTCCTGGTTACCTTACCATATACTTTCAATGTCATTGAAGCTACACGGTACCAAATTTCGAATCGATCGGACATAAAGAAGTCAGTCAGATCCCCTCATCAACTAGAAAATAGCTGATAATCTTCAAACGGCTGAACAGATTTTCATGAAACATGGCTAAGAACACTCGGGATAAAATTATCTATGACACAAAATAAACTTCATGAAAATCGGTCCATCCGTTTAGGAGCTACGCTACCACAGACAGATACACAGATACACAGACACGTTAAACTTATAACACCCCTTTTGCGTCGGGGGTTAAAAAGTAGGTAGACTAACTGATTTAAGCTAAGTCACGTAATTTAAACTTGCTTATTAGAGATCACGCTTCGAGCCCTAACAATAGTTGCGTCGAAAAAAGAACTTTTAATCAAACAAAAAAAACTTGTAAAAACCCCTTTGGCATGGCGTGTGTGAAGTGCTCTCGATAGAAAGGCACTCGACCTCAACTTATCTTTTAAAGAGCAACTTCTGTTCTTGATGAATCACCATGTACACCGTACAGCCGACACGACGTAACCAGGTCTAGTAGACTTTTAGAGAGGGAAATGATTCAGTGTCCGCGTGATTTTTAGCAAACTTTACTTGTTAATTTTAACATTGTTCGCTTTAAAAAGGTAAGTTGGTAAATGGATTAGAGAGACGCTGGATAAGTGTTTTAAATTATTGAATGGAAGCAGGCGTTATTTTGCGAAAGTCCATAATTAGCAGGACAGATTAATTTGTTTTGTTATTATCCGCTACTTGAAAAGATTCTTATGGTACAGTATGAAGGAACACCACCCACATGAAACACCACACACAATTCTTCCAACACTTTCTTCACAATGCGAAATCGTAGAGACTACGATTTGGCATTGCGAACATCAACATCTGCTGAGGATGTCCCGGTGTCGGGACGAAACGTGCTTTTCGTCGCGACATAGTCCAGCTTTATATTTACGAGTACAAGATGATATGGCAGCAGCAGAAGAAATACTATGAGTGGCTGAATTTTATTCAGTCGCTCAATTTGTAACTGCTAATTACTGTAACACAGTTTTATTTCATTACAACAGTTATTAGCGTTCCATAGTTTGTAAGAAACCATTGTTTATGAAAGATAATAAAGTTTAAAGTTTAAATATGTATGTACCTAATGGCTTCAACACTTAACACAATACTTATCATTGCAAATCCACGGTTTATTGCTATTCATGTTGCAGAAGACATCAATCATAGAGATGTTTCGCATTGCGGCAGAACGGGCTGTAGCCATAGAGTATATCATTGCTGTAGCCCATTATGTAGGTCAAGGGTACATCAATTTTATGCGTACTAAAGAATATAGCTTCATAATGGATATTGCTCTTTGCTGCGAAGTCACGATGGCTCTTCATATCTCTTGCGGGCTTGACTATCATTTTAGTTTAGGCTCTAAAGACTTTTTTATTTATGCATCAATATTCAATACAGACCCAGGAAACATGTTCATAACAAGAGTAATAACAAGTTAAGTTTACCTACTTTTTAAAACTACGATTTCTGAACTAAGGTTTTCTTTCCTAGAATATTATGGATTTGTGGTAATTCGATCAAAAGGGTAATTTAGGGGATCATGGGGTCGTCAGCAAGTTTTTTTTTTTTTAATATGGTCTACAAACAATATATAAAAATTAAAAAAAAAAACCAGTAGATCTAAGTAGATTACCTATAAAGAATTCGTTCCCGCATAACGTTCAAAAACTTAATAATGAAGAAGAGAAAGTATTAATTTATAGTGCTATTAGTTTATTAGTAATCTGATTTTACAAGTGTTATTTTTATAATGCTTCATCTTATCAATCTAGACGTAACTAATGCACCGAGATCGATAAAGATAGGTAGATAAATTTTGTTATACAATTTTTTGTAGGATTAGTAATTATTGTTGGTTGTAATTTTTATGATTTATCTTGACTGATGTATTTTAACGATAAATAAATAATAAAATAAATAAATAAATAAATAAATCTTTATTCATCAAACAGATAGTAGTTTACAAACAATAGATTTAAACCCTGCCTCCTGTGGTAGTAAAAACTGTGTTACAGGAGTCAGTGTCTTCCCTTATTATCTATGATCTAAGTAGGTATCACATTTGAAAATAAAAGATAACCGATATCAACTAATCATATAACCGATACAAAATTCCGTTAAGGTTACAACTTACAATATCATGCAAATATGTGAGTGTGTGTGTGTGTGTGTGTGTGTGTGTGTGTGTGTGTGTGTGTGTGTGTGTGTGTGTGTGGGGGTATATGTATGAGTGTGTGTGTCTAAATGTATCAGAATTTCTCAAAAAGTTTTTCTGTACATTCATAATCGCAGTTTTTAAGCCAATTTTTGATATAAGTTTTAATATTTCTTTTGGTCATGTTCCTAAGGGGACCCTTTTTTAATAATATATTGTATAATAATGGTGCCAGAAAGTCGTAATTTCTACGAGCAAAACTACTTTTTATTGCAGGAATTGGACATCATTGGACGTGGACATTGGACGATAAGATGATAAACCGTATTAATTCTCTTTCTTCAAAATCTTTCCTCATCCAGCCGCTAATCTCTCTACCCGCTTTATATCGTCAGTCCAACGAGCTGGAGGTCGTCTCACACAGCACTACGCTTACTTTTACGCGGTCTCCCCTCCAGGACTTTCAGGCTCCAGCGGCCATCCCCCCTACGACAAGCGTGACCTGCCCAGTGTCCACTGCCACTTCAATTTCCTAATGGTTTTGGTTATTCGGTGACATAGGTTCTCTTGCGTGTGTATGTAAAGTCGCTTCTACACAATGGCTTATGATGGGCCATGCCTTGCAACGCACAACTGTAGGTCACGATCATTTGGTGTTCACACAATGGCGCATGGCTCATTGCTGCCCGGTGAGGCACTTGCGATGGACGTGGAAGTGGTCGCAACAAAAGAATGCACTGTTCAGCGGTCGGTGGCGAACTGAGCAATGGGCCATTGTGTGAACACCACAGACCACGCAACGCCACGATTCCTTTGAAGTGTGCGCCAAAAACCGACAACTTCCCGAACGCGCGCCATCGTTGACCATTGTCCGCCATTGCATACCATTTCCCCCTGTACACAATGGCGATGGCCTGCAGTGGGCCAGCATACGCCATTGTGTAGAGGCTACTTAACGTAAAAAGCAAAACGATTTTTAAGTATTATTAAGTAAATCTATCATTGCATACGGAAGCCGGATTCATACCAATTAACGACCATAAACATGTCAAAATGGATTGTTGATCATTCAAAATGGGATTCCAAATGCCTACTTTATTTATTCATACAAAACAAGAAAGTATCCATTTTCATAACGATTCTCATTTTCAGAATGTCCCATAAATGTTTAAAACCATTCAGACACGTAATTTCAAAGAAAGAGCAAAACAACGTTTTTGAAATAGAAATAGAAATATCATTTATTTGCACAAAACACGTGTAGGGTTATTACAATATTCGGTACATGATGTCTCAGTGCTTCGCCAATTTACAGGCATGCAAATATTAAAATCAGTTTTAACAATAGTAGTAAATTTATTAAATTTATTTAGTTTGTATTAGAAACTTGATGAAACAGAACACCAATTTATTCGAAATTGTTTATTCAATTCGTTTGAAAGACGCTCAATAAATCTTGTTTTAACTCGGTTCACCCTAATTCAGGGCAATAGGGGTAGCGATACATCGTACCTACTCGATGCATATCTAATACTAACAAAAGGGTGCGCTGTCTGTATGACTCATGCGACCTTTGGCGTAAGCTCCGATTTTAGGATCTTGCACAATTAAAGCGAAGCTATCGCTGCTAATGTAGATTTAATTTGGTCATTATCGTAAATTTCAGTCATATAAGTATTATGTATTCAAATAAGTATTAAGTCATTAAGTATTATGAATACCACACGCGACAAGGCGCATGGAAGTTGGTAGTTGATAAGATGTAGAGAATAATTTTCCGAAGCAAGTGTTAATGTTAAACTTTGCGGAAATCCATGGTTATCAATGAATCGCAAAAGTATCTATATACAGCCTATACTTACTGTACGTTATCCGATGAATTCGTAATCTGTATTGCTCTTTGCAGCACTAAATACTACTAACGTAAAGAACATAATAAAAAGTCATTCCTTTCAGAATACTGAACTATTGAGTTGTTATGTTAGTTATTTGAAACACTTACGTTTTGTGTAAGTTATTCCATTTATATCTTCATTCAGAGTTTCTCCTACATGTACATTGTACATTATAAATGAAGTGGCCCATAGAAAAGAATATTTATAGCATGTAGTGAAGGCTCGGCCTAACTTAACCCGCCCTTCTAACCTATTAATTTTCATTTTACACGAAAGGCATTTCGTAACCTTTCCATCGAACAAATAGCTTATAATTTAAGTACGTAGAAGTTGTAGACCTACCAGCCTGCTTTTTCTAGTGTTAAGCCTGCCAAGCCACATTTGGCCAGAGTGGTGGATTGTATGGTGAACCCAGTGATTGTGAATTATTAATAAAATAGTGAGAAGGAGGATGTTTGTAGGTTTCGTATTTCTTTTAGAATTCTTTACCGTGTCTTTAACCAAGGTCTTTTTTACCTCTGTCCCCAAGACTTCTAAAATAAACTCTCTTTATTTTGTTTCTTCTAAACCGAACTCATAAAATAGCATATCCAAACAGCCGAAGTCACGAGCAACAGCCGGTTTATTATAAAATACAAGTGGTAATTTTATATCGAGCCACATTGCGGTCGATCTAAGAGATCAGGTGTCTGCGCCAATATAATGATCTTAATTGCCTTTACGATAAAATATAAAATCCTTTGACGTAACAATATATCTATTGAACGGTGTGATTTCACCGGCTTCTGGGGTCAGATATCACTGTGACCTTGGTTTGGTTTTATTTCTAACATTTTATTATTTTATTGTTGGGCAATCCGCGGGTGAAACTGGGTAAAAGCAATCAGTTATCAACCAACTGGAATGTACAAAGACGAGTCAACCTCTGCCAAATTTTATACGACCGGCCGGCAGCATCAAGATTCAAGCCATCATATCAGTTCCTGGCTGCATTCCCCTGAAACTTATTTGACTTGCAAACAATGCAACAACACACTAATATCCTCTTTACGTTGGCTGAGTACTCAATGGTTAAAACTATAATATGATTTGACAAACTTTTACATAATCATTGCATATTTACAAACTTTTCTAGTTAGGTGCTAAACTTCTTGCGTGCCTAACTACCTAGACTACTAATATATTATGTTCGGACATATTTTTTACACTCTACAACTTAGGCTCGGTTGCTTGACTTGACTTGACTTGAAGGTTAAATGTGGCGGTCTGACCCTTATTTCAAAAGACGTAAGAGTCAGGCCGCCATATTTAACTATAACGTTTCGGTTAAAGTCAAGTCAAGCAACCGAGCCTTAGTAGGTACCTACTTGACTGCGATCTCACCTGTTAGTTAGTTAGGTCAGATGATGCAGCCGAAGATGTTACCGTACTAACTTAGAAGTGGGTACTTAATGTCCGAAATCATATTGAAAGTGCATAAGGAAGACGGTCGCCGGAGCCAAAATTGGCAAGAGAGATAGGTTCCTTTAGAATAACTCAGCACTTGAACACATTCCACCAAAATCGGCTACAGACAGACTAGGTCGTCCATTTAGAATAACTCAGCCATGTAACAGATTCCGCCAAAATCGGCTAGAGACAGACTAGGTCGTCCGTTTAGAATAACTCAGCCATGTAACAGATTCCGCCAAAATCGGCTAGAGACAGACTAGGTCGTCCGTTTAGAATAACTCAGCCATGTAACAGATTCCGCCAAAATCGGCTAGAGACAGACTAGGTCGTCCGTTAAGAATAACTCAGCCCTGGAACAGATTCCGCCAAAATCAGCTAGAGACAGACGAGATCGTCGGTTTAGAATAACTCAGCCCTGGAACAGATTCCGCCAAAATCAGCTAGAGACAGAATAGGTCGTCTGTAAACGAATAACTCAGCCATAAACAGAATCTGCCCAAAATCGGCTAGAGATAACTAGGTCGTCAGTTTAGAATAACTCAGCCCTGGAACAAATTCCTCTGAAATCGTCTAGAGACAGAATATGTCGTCCGTTTAGAATAACTCAGCCAAGTAACAGAATCTGCCCAAAATCGGCTAGAGACAGACTAGGTCGTCCGTTTAGAACTCAGCCCCGGAACAGATTCCGCCTAAATCGGCTAGAGACTAAATAGGTTCGTTTAGAATAACCAAGCCCTGTATCAGAATCCGAGACCTGCGCGTACGCATTAGTAAATAGCAGGAAAGTGGAAAGCGCGCTGGCCGCGGGTGAAACCCGTCCGTCCGTCCGCCTCGCACCATTCGGACGCGGTGTGAATCATTTCGCGTCTAATTGTCAATTTAAAAACACCGACACATATTTTAGACCTCTGTGCAGAGCCTACCTTACCAGTAACCTGCCTACCAGGAGATAGGGACAACCCTCCACCACCCATGGCCCAATCAACCTCGCGGTTATGGGGGCCGAAACGCGGGAGGGCGCCCGTTCGGTACTTGCTCTACCAGGAGCCAGGCCTATCAGGAAGTAGGAAAGAATCTTCTTCAGAGTCAGTCCTGAGGGCCTAGACAAAGTGGCATTCTATTCGCGATATCTTTAACAGGAAGTCAAAAAATATATGGGATTGACATTACCCAACGCTTGGGCACAGCGTTAGCTGATGTCAATCCCATACATTTTGGACTTTTCTATTAGCGACTGTGCTAAAGCACCGTCGCGGAGCACGAAGAATTTCGTACATTAACCTGTTAGTACCTGTCTCTGTCACTCCCGCGTCAAAATAATGCGGTCACGCTCGCACAGGACGGGGTCATTGCATCTGTGCGAGCGTGACCGCATTATTTTGACGCGGGAGTGACAGAGACAGGTAGTAACAGGTTAATGTACGAAATTCTTCGTGTTCCGCGACCGTGCTATAATAGAATGTCACTTTGTCTACAGGCTCTGGTGTATAGATACTTACTATACATCCAGACGAACTCTCATGGGCAAACATGTCACAATAATAATCTTCTCGTCTCTCTGTAATAATAAAAAAGCTTGCATGAACCAGGATAAAGCACTAGATCATGTGACGCTCAGATTCTTAGTTTCATTGTCTAACTCTAACACAATGGATTGTCGGAATCAAGAACCACTAACCAGCCGCTCAGACAAAGTCTTTCCCACACTTATGTTATGTACTCGAACCTACCAAATTCGGTCTCCACGCAGCAGTCTAATTAGAAAGCCAAACACAAAGTCATAGTTTTGACCCCGGAACGACCCGAGTCCCGACAAAGCGCTTAAAGAAGCCCTTTCCTATTTGTCCGCTTCATTATACCGCGGTAACAGCTTTAACTTCCATTAGTTTGAGACAATGCTGTGGCTATTCATCGAAACGAAGCAGCTTCGGACGTGACCGCACTGCCGAGTGCCACCATATATGACACCGGTAGCGGCGCGTGGAATAACTCACTGATTTCCATCAAATAACTAATCAATATACATCATAGTTACACTAGTTTATGGCCTCATTAATTTGAATTATGCAGTTCCGTGAAAGGGGCTGCCATCTTCGGTGATACTTACAACGGTGGTCGGATGGCTCAAGGTGTTTTGGGTTGTTCCGGACTATCAAACATACAGTGGATGAGTGGCAAAGCGACACAACATCGTCGACTGTCAAACGTCACTGATCCCGATGTACCGCGGTTACTTCTGCGGTTGCGGTTCTGGCTTCTGACGTGAGTGTAGAAAGTAAATTCGGAAAGAGGGGACAAGGATACATTGCACAGAACACACCTCGTCCATTGAGAGTGCAAACTTTATTAGGACCTTTTGGCGAAGTAGCCAGACACAAAACTATACTAAAAGAAAAAAACTGTATAGAAGCTGTGGCGATGAGGAGCCAGTCACCAGCAACTCAAGTTCTGGCAGACAAACGGGAGAAAGAGTAACAGGGACAAGAAGAGTAGAGCTAATCTGGTGTCCCTGTCTGAGTACAGTTTGAACAGTAATTCTAGTGAAATAACTTAAAATTATCTAATCTGGAATGTAACTTGTCATTGATAAGTACTTCTAAAAAATCATTCACGAATCGGTTTTAGATTATTATTATTTATCGCATACTACTGAAGGAATTTGGAGATTGATCTACAGGATTTCCGTGTAACTGAGATGAAAATGTTGCGGTGCAGGATGTGTAAAGTTACGCAATGCGGATCGACAAGCGACAACAATGTTCCCATCCGTGACAAAGATGAGTTGCATGAAGCCTTAGCACGGAAACCACAAAGCTAAAATCGTGACATACAATATCGCCGCCCGAAGAACGCTGCTGACGATAAGCACACCGAAACCGATGACCGACGCTTCGGTGAATAAATACGCTTCGGGGGTACCTCTACGCATATTGGGAGGCCCCGGGATCTCTTACGAACACACGGGTGCCTCTTGTGCCCAACACCACAGAACACTAAATAGTACCAGAAGGACCCACTCCGCACGATTATTTAAAGAAATAGCGACTCTAGCGCTTACACAAAAAGTGCAATTCAGTTCGCAATAGCGCCTGGCCCCGCCCTCAAAATCGACACGCAACAAACGCAATGTTGTGGTCTCTTTCTATCGCCTAACTTTATCTCTTACGACGTACTAGGGCTGCCGTAGTCAGACTGCGCGTAAAATAGACCGTATAGAACTAGCGCGTGCAACTCGGCCCGCGAGCGGCAACCATCTGAAATATTGAGGTCCGGACCACTACTTGTAGCCGGGACGGCCACGTGATAAGTGAGACTGGCCTGCCAACACGCACTGGGCTCGTCCGTTATTTAGGACAATAAGATGTCGGGTGGCTGAGGATGGCAGTGACTGCCGGCGACATGGCGCCTGAGTTTGCAAGCGGGGTCAGCTTGCTCACAATTACATTCAGCAGCCTCTTTTCCTTTTAGCTAATCTTTAAAGTTATGGAGGACCACACTCACTTACAGTGATACCTACCGACAACTACCGACGATAGAAACGCACGTAACTTACCGTTACCGTGCGTTTCTACCGTCTTCTAGACGGTCTACGCAATTAATTTCAGCCTGCTCGTCCACTAACCTTGTCAACCATATACTTACCTTTTGATGAATTACTTTTTAATCTTATCAATGACCATACCAATAACGGACGATAAGTTAAGGACTAGTGAAATGAGGATTATATTTATCTGCACTGACTCTTGCAAAGCAGCTTTAGGAGCAAGTATATTTGAAAAATCGGATATCTAAATGAGCAAAAATAAGACGTACATTGCTATTCGTTTTTTGACGTGACAACGTCTTATAATTCGATAGAGCCGGCTGCACGCACAAAAAAACATGACTCATTTGCCGTTACCTCGCTCTGAGGCGTTCCATGTAAGGCTTGAAGTGCAAGCGAGAGTTGTCACGTTCAACTATCGTCAGTAAACCGACTTTACGGACAACCAATTTTTTTTTCGATTTTTCTGCAATAAGTCTTTTGACTATTAGCAGATTGGATGCGTATTGTGACATGAGAGAAGGTGACTCTATTGTGCCGTTCTTCTCATAAGAGCCTGGGTTTTAGTGAACACAGACGGTAGAAGAAAACGTAATTATCTCAACTGAATTATAATTTTATCATCCCACTTCTGAAAGAATGTATAAACGTTTACCATTGTGATCATGCATGACGCAATGTGGCCGTCGTTAATCGGCGCCACTTACACTAATTGCCCTCAATTGCAGCTCAGATAATAGATAAGCTGGCCCTTTGTCAGTGGCTTGCTGGTGCCTTATTGTTAGTCCTACTAGAAAAGTATTTGTTTACCCACCAATTTCTTACCAGTTTACTGCTTTTATTGGTAACATATCAAGATTTTTTAAACCTATAAATAAAAAGACAAGCACAATGTTTACTTGATTTTAAGTGATAGTGTCTATGTCAGATTTTGACGACCTCCCTGGCGCAGTGGCGGCGAGGTCGCGGGTTCGATTCCCGCCACGGTCCACTTTGGAATTTTATAATTTCTAAATTGGCTCAATCTGGTCTGGTGGGAGGCTTCGGCCGTGGCTAGTTACCACCCTACCAGCAAAGACGCACCGCCAAGCGATTTAGCGTTCCGGTGCGATACAGTGTAGAAACCTTTGGGGTAAATTTACTTACCCTTCCAAGTTAGTGCGATAACATCTTAGGCTGCATCTTACCACCAGGTGAGATCGCAGTCAAGTACTAACTTGTATAGAATAAAAATAAAGATGCACTGTGTCCCAGAACTTAATATATTGCAATATCATACAACCCATTAGACTAGTACATCATCCCGAGACATCAGTTTTTAAATCTGTGTTTAGTATTGCAACATTAATTGGCTGTAATAGAAGTTCAAAGACTTGAACAGGTTCAAGAGACCTGATAGCAAAAAATATTTTAACAACGAAAACACAATTTTGTTTTTATACTATATGTACATTATACCAATAGAAAAGAGAAAGAGTTGTTTGGAAAATTGTAAATTGTAATTTCATATTAATGTAATACCTAATAATGTGTTTTTAAGGTTGAAGTCTGAAATAAATAAATTTTGTTTGTTTATTGACATATCAATATACAACTCAAACTATAAATAGCACCATCTTTTAGAACAAGGGTCATTATACTCCTCCATGACAAATTAATAAAAACACTAAAGGTTTTTCTTCTTAATGACATGTTATAATTCATTATTGTAATATAGTTTATTTCATGCAAAGAATTTAGACCAATATCAGTAGAATCAGGCCATTTCAAATAAAAAAAAATAGGTAGCTCTCCTGTAAAATTGCAAAACCTGGAAATGTGCCCTTGTACCTAACTACTGGATAATTTGTTAATTGGTTAATCATTGCTCAAAACCTCTCAAGAGCAAACACCAATCCAACTAGGTCAGGTCAAGTTAATTTGATTAACAAAGATTTTGCAAACTTTCATTCCCTGTTCTAGTTGTGTGTGTTTCTTCCAATTTAACATTTAATTAGCGCTTTCTATCTGAGGCCTAGAATTAGAAATTGATTAACATTGGTGTTAGAAATGTTATACAAACACCTACATATAAAGAGGCCATATTGAGGCCTAGTTAATAACTGCTGTCTCAAGATGATGAGCACAATTGGTATGTGTTGTACGACATTGCAATGCATTGTAGGACACACTGCATCCGAGTCCGACAAAGGGCAGGAGTGTCACTGCACCAATTTGGCTAAAAGGATAATGACCATGGTCTATGGAATCCTGTAGCAAGCTGACTCAAATCCAAACTTTATTTTTAAAGACTATGGTCTCCACATTAACTCCTACAATTATTTTTTAATTAACATCTGGATTCCAAAGTTACAGGTAAATTAACCCTTCGCGTGGCAAACTCCCGCTACGGGAATCAAAAAAATAACCATAAAATGGCAGTTGTAATTTTTGAAACTATAGTACATGTGGCATCTCTCCCGCAGCGGGAGAGATGATTATTTGGCACATGTGGCAGTCGGCCCGCTCCGGGAGCTTAGCTCATACCTTTTTTCAAACTTGCCACAAATCGCCTAATAAAATTGTGCACTGGTTTAATTTATACTGAAGCATACATAGAGAACAAAGATAGACTACAGAGCAACAGAAATGTCAACAAGACGTTCAGTAAACTGACTGTTCATTGTTTCATGGGCGGGTGTGTCGTAGTCTTTGATGACAACGAACTTCTGTTTAATATATTTAATTAACGTGTGTTTCTTATGTTGTTTTTATGACTGTATGTTTTAAATTAGGGTATAGTATTGTAAATAAAACACAAATTTTGACGAGAAAAAGTATAAATGAATTATTGTAGATTATTAATCGAAAGCTGGAAAAAAAACCATGACCCTATATTTACTTTACGATATTGTTTTATTTTCACACTATATACATGTTTACCATATGCAATATGATAGCGTGCTTAATAAAGAATCTAAAAAGCTAAATTTTATTACGCATTGTACAGAAAAAATTGTAAAATTTAAGTTTTTCTAATCATCTAGACTGACTAGAAGACTAGTTTCCTAGGCATATGCCACCTCAGGTAAGATTTTCAAAATGGCGGCCGCCACAACTGGACCCATTTCCCTCCCGGAGCGGTACATGTGCCACATACGGCAAATGACCAAAATGGTGGCCGCCACGCGAAGGGTTAACAACTCAATAAAATCTGTATGACAGGAAAAGTGCATTGAAAAGAAAGTAACTTTTTGTATGCAAATTAACATCCGGATATGAAAAACAAATACCTACTGCCAATGGTTCATAAAAAGACTATTTTATTTTCCTAGAATATTTTGGTTTTAGTTCATGAGAAAACTTGATTCCACCTTCTTTGGACGGGAGATAGATGGGGTATAATCTAAATATAATATAATCATTCCAAATTTCACTAACACAGGCTATCAAGGAAAAATCCATAGTTCCCGTGGGATTTGTGAAAAATCTAAATTCACGCGGGCGGAGTCATGGGCGTCTACTAGTCTTGTATAAAGATTATAAGGACAGTAGGCATAAAATAATTTTTTGTTATTGTATTCTATAGTGGGCATACTTATATCTAAGAAAACAAATAATTTATTTTTACACTCACCTTCAACCCTGGGGGTAATTTCAACCACGTCTATGCGGAATATCCATCACACACAATCATTAAAACAACATAACGTCGGCAAAACACTATTTAGCACTAAACTTTATGAAAAAAAGTAAATTAAGTTTTGAAATCCAATGCAGTAGGTATTTGATTACAAGCCACAAATTCGTGGAAAACAACAGGAAACTGGGTGGAAATGTTGCAAAAACAACGAAAAGGTTTACAGCACTTATTAAAACAGGACGTGGAAAGCAAAACGAGGCGTATTTCACAATCACAAAATGCACAAATCGATCAAATCTACACAACACAATAATATCGATGAATGTTTAATTAAATCGACTCTTTTCTAAATAACAGACACAGTTTTAGTCACTGAGGACATTACATTGTGTCTGAGAAATCAATTTATCACTTTATTTTTGTTATTATTGATGTGATGATCACGGGAGGTCCGAGATACTCAAATCCACTCAAGTCAAGTCAACCAAAGTCAACAACCGTTTGACAACTGATGCGAAACGGGAGTGGGACCACAGCACAGAGTATTTTTGACGCGACGCCATTTACGTAATGTTGTCATATAATCGTGCTAAATTTCCCTATAACATATTTCATAAAATATGAATATAATTTTTCAGTATTATCTTCGCCAAAAATAAACTTAATTTTTGTAATAATTTTTAGAAACAACGAGGAGAACAGAATTACTTATTGCGCCATCTATTACTAAACGTGTTTAAAGCTGGGAAGCGCTTAACATAATAGTTTAGACTTACGCGTATAGGTGGCGCTGAACCTTTCATAGTGAATTCGTTTATTACTTCTATGTAGATGGCAGTGTAATTTAAAGTAGGTATGTACCTAAGACCAAGAATAAAAGCACAGACCGGTCTGTGAATAAAAGGTACCCTAAACATCTTCGTTGTACGAAGTATCCCTATAGTGTTATATGTCTATGGTACGAAGTACTTATTAATTCCATGGCCATAGATATGTTCTGTTCTGCGTCCCTTTCGGGACAGGCAAAGGTCGGGGACCAATGGACCATACAGCCTATTCATTCGTATGAATTTTCTGTAATAGGTAGGTATTATAGGCATAGCCTGTTCAATCGTATACAATAATAAATAAACATTACATATTGTGATTCATCTGAACGATATATTTTTAACATTTAATATGGTTCATCTGAATGATTTTAATCTTGTAGTTTTATGACCTACTAGCAAACGCCCGCGGCTTCGCTCACGTTGAACTTCTGCTTTACTCCCTCAAGCGTTTAATTTCCAAAATTCCTGTCGTCGCCATTTATTTTGATTAGGACCACAATTTTTCACTACCTTGCTGATAATAGTCAAATATCGATTTTCAAAGCAATCGGCCCGGTAACCAAAAAAATCAAAATTGCGGCCACTTCTTTAAATTTTGACCACAACTTCCTTCTCTATGCTTGCTGCGATAGTCAGATATCGATTTACAAAACAATCGCCCCAGTAATAAAAAAGATCAAAATGGCGGCCACTTTTTTCAATTTTGACTACAAATTCCTTCTCTATGCTTGCTTCTATAGTCACATATTGATTTTCAAATCATTCGGTTTAGTAACAAAAAGTTCAAAATGGCGGTCATTTTTTCCAATTTTGACCACAAATTCCATCTCTATGCCTGCTTCTATAGTCACATATTGATTTTCAAATCATTCGGCCCAGTAACAAAAAAGTTCAAAACGGCGGCCATTTTTTTCAATTTTGACCACAAATTCCTTCTCTATGCCTGATTCTATAGTCACATATTGATTTTCAAATCACTCGGCCCAGTAACAAAAAATTTCAAAATGGCGCCCTTTTTTTTCAATTTTGACCACAAATTCCATCTCTATGCTTGCTTTAATAGTCACATATTGATTTTCAAATCATTCGGCCCAGTAACAAAAAAGTTCAAAATGGCGGCCATTTTTTTCAATTTAGACCACAAATTTCTTCTCTATGCCTGCTTCTATAGTCACATATTGATTTTCAAATCATTCGGCCCACTAACAAAAAAGTTCAAAATGGCGGCCATTTTTTTCAATTTTGACCACAAATTCCATCTCTATACTTGCTTCTATAGTCCCATATTGATTTTCAAATCATTCGGCCCAGTAACAAAAAAGTTCAAAATGGCGGTCATTTTTTTCAATTTTGACCACAAAATCCTTCTCTATGCTTGCTTTAACAGTCACATATTGATTTTCAAATCATTCAGCCCTGTCGCGACACGCGAAGTTAATAACTTTATGGTAAGAAACACTGCAGGGCTAGACAATGTCACCTAAGCGTTAAGCGTAGTCGCTAGTAGAAAAACCACGTGACCGAATCTACCTAGTCTATGGTTAGCGTTGTTGTCGGCTGTCAATTGGAATTGTCATGTGACGTATCTGTCATTTGCTGAGCGCCGATGTCAATAATTAACTATTATCTAAATTATTAATTAATTAACTATTAATTAACTATAGCACTGCAAGGAATATACTACTCTCTAACGATAGAACTTTAAGTTCTTATGACTTCTAACTCTAGCAACCGCGACCACACTGAAATAACTAACACTAGTTTAATTAACTATCAGCAAAATAAACACTCGAAAATCCAAAAAAACACGCCACGATGTTTTAAACGAAGTTGTGAACTTCGTCTAAAACACCACACACTACAAAAGCAAAACAAAATGGAGTCTTGTTGTGATCTCAATTGTTGTACCAAAGACTAAAGAGTACTAAAAATCCCAACAATTCCGCCATTTTGTAGCGTACAATGACGAAGTACGCTAAAAGTTATCTACAGGGTATGAGCGATCGCTAAATAGTCGTAGTCGAATTTCAAAAACAGCGTGATTTCCTCTATTCTGTCACTTGGTTTTTCTACAGTCACGTGATGGTCACGTGGTTTGTCCATACATTTTGTCGACTAGCGTTAACGCCAAACGCTTGCGACTTTGTCTAGCCCTGCTGATCTGTTTTAAGGTAGTTACTCTGTGATCTATGGCACAAGAGGTGCAGATAGATCTGTGACCGATGGCGCTTGCTTGAATCTGTGAACCGAGTCTTATTTAGTTAATTTATCTTTCTTGTCTCTGGTTTCAAGTTATAGACATTATGTGGCCTTGAGCTATTTTTACTGACCAATCATGAAGCGAATAACGAGAGCTATCGTCGCCAGCCAATGGCGGGCGACGTGGCCCATTTCCGGGACGCTAGTTACCGACCGCTTCCGCCCAAGTTTAGCTGAAGGCATAATGCTGCGTACAGACCGGCCAAACGAAGGCCAACGAACGGGTTTCGTTGGCCTTCGTTGCTGCAATCTGGACGGCTTAGCGAATGCCAACGATCGCTCGTTGGCGTGTGCCGGCGATCCGAAGCGTGGCGGTAACATCAAAGAAATCGAGCTATTTGATCGAACTCTGTTTGGACGGTCACCGAAGGCCAACGAACGAACGCTCATTTTACTTCCACTATACACAGTCCTATTCTTAAAATATGTGGTTGTCCACCATCTTCGCTTACGTTTATTTTTTCTTGTTCTTGCTAACTCGTTTTGGTATATAAAACTAGCAATTATAATGATGTCATCGTCGTCCATGATTAAATTGCGAATGAAAGAGAAAAGAACCGGAATCAAGTGCCAACGAACGTTCGTTCGAGCACTAAATGTATTTGGACGTATTAACGAACTCCAACGAGCGTGCGGAAGCCAACGCTAGCGAACGATAAATATCCATCGTTGGCCGTTCGTTGGGCCGGTCTGTACGCAGCTTAACTGGAAGTTCATTTACTTTCCCTACGCAGTCGACAGAGTTAAGGCGCTCCTCTTAAGGAGTTAGAGCGCGTCGGGTCTAAGTGCTTCGCCTGCATATCTCAGTAAGTACATTTGACTATGCATTTAATAGCAGCAGTTAATGTTATCTGAGTGCTTATGCGTAGCTAGGCGCCCAGCTAATGTTCCTAATTGATTTAATCTAGTAAATTATACTTTAATTCCCTTAAACTCACCATATTTGTCCGATAGGCTTATGACGTCATCAGCTATCCCTTGTGCCTCTTAGAGATTGGGTCGGATTGTTGGATTCATGGGAAATGATAAGCGGCAGCGGTTCCACGAAGCAGGGCAGTATTAATATGTTGTATAACAGGCTTCGTCTCGAGAGATCACGATAACGGCTCCTCGGCATGAATATGTTCTCGGTATTAACACGAGACAGTCAAAGGATTGTATAGACATGTCCAATAGGGTGACGACCCTTAAAACCACCGCCGAGGGCGGGGTACCAAGAGGGCTCCATGCTGTTAGCATGAGAGGATGGCACATCCATGCGTGAAGCACGCAGGCTTAACCTTGGTGACACATCTCTAAGAGTTCTTTAGCATGGTCTAATGTATTTGCGGTCGGCGAGGTGGTTGCGAGAGCAACACCTCACCGACTGGGTTTAACAGTTCCAGAACGCACGATCTGCTGGACGGCCCACGAGGGGACACGGTCCAGTGGGCAGCAGACGGACGGTATGAGCGGAGTCAAGCATGCGCCAGTCACACACGCACACGCAGCGGAGAGCAGAGCGGAAAGTTAACCTAGGCAAATTGCGAAGCAGAATACAGGTAAGAGATTACCTATTATTATACTGTTGACGACCAGCCTATACGATTCGAGCTCATCAAAGATAGGGGGTCGTCACAAGCCCAGTGACAGAAAAGTTCAAAATGGCGGCCAATTTTTTAAGTTTTGACCTTTGATTCTTATTCTATGCTTGATGCAATGGTCGGATATTAATTTTGAAAGATATCGGTCCAATAACAAAAAAGTTCAAAATGGAGGCCAATTTTTTAATTTTTGACTACATTTTCTTTTCTATGCTTGCTGCAATGGTCAGATCTCCATTTTGAAAGGATTCGGTCCAATAACAAAAAAGTTCAAAATTTTTTAATTTTTGACTACGTATTCTTTTTCTATGCTTGCTGCAATGGTCAGATATCCATTTTGAAAGAATTCGGTCCAATAACGAAAAAGTTCAAAATGGCGGCCATTTTTTTTCAATTTTGACCACAAAATCCTTCTCTATGCTTGCTTTAATAGTCACATATTGATTTTCAAATCATTCGGCCCAGTAACAAAAAAGTTCAAAATGGCGGCCATTTTTTTCAATTTTGACCACAAATTCCATCTCTATGCTTGCTTCTATAGTCGCATATTGATTTTCAAATCATTCGGCCCAGTAACAAAAAAATTCAAAATGGCGGCCATTTTTTCAATTTTGACCACAAAATCCTTCTCTATGCTTGCTTTAACAGTCACATATTGATTTTCAAATCATTCAGCCCAGTAACAAAAAAGTTCAAAATGGCGGCCAATTTTTTAAGTTTTGACCTTTGATTCTTATTCTATGCAGCGAGCATAGAATAAGAATCAAAGGTCAAAACTTAAAAAATTGCAACGGTCGGATATTAATTTTGAAAGAATTCGGTCCAATAACGAAAAAGTTCAATATGGCGGCCAATTTTTTAAATTTTGACCTCAGATTCTTTTTCTATGCTCGCTGCAACGGTCGGATATTAATTTTGAAAGAATTCAGTCCAATAACGAAAAAGTTCAAAATGGCGGCCAATTTTTTAAATTTAGACTACATATTCTTTTTCTATGCTTGCTGCAATGGTCGGATATTAATTTTGAAAGAATTCGGTCCAATAACGAAAAAGTTCAAAATGGCGGCCAATTTTTTAATTTTTGACTACGTATTCTTTTTCTATGCTTGCTGCAATGGTCAGATATCCATTTTGAAAGAATTCGGTCCAATAACGAAAAAGTTCAAAATGGCGGCCATTTTTTTAAATTTTGAGTACATATTCTTTTTCTATGCTTGCTGCAATGGTCGGATATTAATTTTGAAAGAATTCGGTCCAATAACGAAAAAGTTCAAAATGGCGGCCAATTTTTTAAATTTAGACTACATATTCTTTTTCTATGCTTGCTGCAATGGTCGGATATTAATTTTGAAAGAATTCGGTCTAATAACGAAAAAGTTCAAAATGGCGGCCAATTTTTTAAATTTTGACCTCAGATTCTTTTTCTATGCTCGCTGCAACGGTCGGATATTAATTTTGAAAGAATTCGGTCCAATAACGAAAACGTTCAAAATGGCGGCCAATTTTTTAAATTTAGACTACATATTCTTTTTCTATGCTTGCTGCAATGGTCAGATATCCATTTTGAAAGAATTCGGTCCAATAACGAAAAAGTTCAAAATGGCGGCCATTTTTTTAAATTTTGAGTACATATTCTTTTTCTATGCTCGCTGCAACGGTTGGATATTAATTTTGAAAGAAATCGGTCCAAGAACGAAAAAGTTTAAAATGGCGTCCAATTTTTTAAATTTTGTCCACAGATTCCTTTTCTACGTTTGCTGTCATATGAGAAAAAGAATGAACAAATTTATTCCAAAATCAAAGAAGTTCGCAAATGTTCCCATCCTTAAATTTGAAATTCGAATATCCCCGTCGCAGTACAAATTCAACAACCTAGGTACCCTGATTAGTACGAATCAAAATTTTGTCGGAATCGAAAAAATTACACTTTTGTATGGAGAAATCCCTAAAACCAACGGTTTTTACCCCTTAAACATGGAATTTCTGGAATCCACGTCTTAGTACGAATTCATGACCTAATATCTACCTAGGTACCAAATTTGAGATATCTACGACTTTTAGTTTTTCGGGAATCCCTGGAACAACGAAAAAATTTACACTTTTGTATGGAGAAATCCCGAAAACCAACGGTTTTCACCCCTTAAAATTTGAATTTCTGGAATCCCCGTCTTAGTACGAATTCATGACCTAATATCTACCTAGGTACCAAATTTGAGATATCTACGACTTTTAGTTTTTCGGGAATCCCTGGAACAACGAAAAAAATTTCACTTTTGTATGGAGAAATCCAAAAAACCAACGGTTTTTGCCCCTTAAAATTTGAATTTCTGGAATCCCCATCTTAGTACGAATTCATGACCTAATATCTACCTAGGTACCAAATTTTAGATCCCTACGACTTGTAGCTATTCGGGAATCTCTGGAACAACGAAAAAAAATTCACTATTGTATGGGAAAATCCAAAAAACCAACGGTTTTTACCCCTTAAAATTTGAATTTCCGGAATCCCCGTCTTAGTACGAATTCATGACCTAATATCTACCTAGGTACCAAATTTTAGATCCCTACGACTTGTAGCTATTCGGGAATCCCTGGAACAACGAAAAAAAAATCACTTTTGTATAGGAAAATCCAAAAAACCAACGGTTTTTACCCCTTAAAATTTGAATTTCTGGAATCCCCGTCTTAGTACGAATTCATGACCTAATATCTACCTAGGTACCAAATTTCAGATCTCTACGACCCATAGTTTTGGCGGAATCCGTGGAACAACCAAAATGCCTCATTCTTTTATATATATAGATTTAAATCGTACTTATTACTCCTAGTAGGACCTGCAGCATTGCAGTTGTTATTGTTGCAAATATCAAATATTATTATCATTGAATTTAAAAATCACATATTATAAGAATTTAAAAATTAAATATGATACACAAATGAATATGTAGAAAACAGGATTAAAAATAAATCTATTTGAAAATAATGAATATGAGCTCAATATGAGCTAGGTACAGTGTGGGTACAGGTAAATAAATCGAAATACCTTTGAAATAGTTACATGTATATTTTTATTTTGGACCAAGTAAATTGATCGTACCTAATAAATATGACTAGAAAAGGTAGTATATATTTTGGCAATCAGCTACTGTCAATACTCTTGTCTAGGATTTAAGCATCTGGAATTCAAATTAAACCGTTGCCCTTAACCATTTTTTTTTGTTTTTGTTTTTAAACAATCTTCAAAGCCATGAGCTTAGAGTACTTGGTGTTCTCTTCAACGCCTGGAAACCTGAAGCCGCGTTTGGCCAGCTCTTCATAGGATATTTGAAATAGATCCTGAAAGCCAGCCTTCTTCGCCACGGCCTGGGACGCCGCTGCCGTGAACACGGTAGCCGTAACTTTGATGCCCAGGGCTTTGCACAGTGGTATTCTGAAATAAATAGTCACGTATAAAAAACCAGTAGGATGGCAACACCCGGCCGCGAAAATTCAAATTTTATTTAGTTTGCCATAAATATTTAGCCTAACTCTACATCGTAGGCTTATGGCAATGACTATTACGGAAATACTATTTTTGCTCAGTATTTTTGCATCTACATGTTTTCAACAAAAACTTTGCTCAAAAACACGCATTTGCTTATTTCCTATTAGTTACTTAATTAGATGATTAGATCCAAATCTGAGAAACTGAAGAAAATGATCTTACGGGAAACAATATGGGATAAACAGAATTGTTTGAGTAATTTTTTTTTAACTCTCGCAAGATTTATTGCCATAAGCGTACAATGCGTAGAATAAACGTAATAAGTATAACACAATGCGAAAGCCTTGGGTTTATGGGTTCTCAGTGGTGAGAACGTTATCTTTATTCGATTTAAAGGGCGTATGATATACGAGTAGATCCAAAAATTGATAAAAAAAATAGCAAACTACCCTTTACCATATTAGATTCTAACCATATTCTAAATTTTAGTAAAGGGTACCTATTCGGGCCAAAATACTTTATACAAACGTTTGAAATCCAGATAAAATAGAAATAAAGCGAAATACACAATAACTATTTAATTTATCAAATAAAAATGTCTATAGTAAAATTACGAAAACTAAAACGAGACGCAGTTACAATAAAAAGAAAAAAGAAATAAATACTAAAACATTAACAACACCTACTTTAAATAAAAATAAACATTTTTATCCTCTAAAATCAATAATCATTTTAGAATCTTCCTCTAATCATGCTTTTCTTGCTTGTTTATTTCAATTCTGAGGGTTCTTTATTTCTAGTAGCTTTTCACATATTATAGCATGCTTGTTTTAAAAACTATTTTTGTCAGTTTTATCAAGTTTATGTCGTTGTTTGCAATCGACTTTGACATTTTTCTTCTCTACCACATTTCTTCTTATATGATAAATCGGTTGAGCGAATCCATAGTCCAGTTCATCATAGTAGAGATGCTTATTTCTATCCGCCGGATTTGGATAGTATGCAGCGTGCAAAACATCGTCAACTTTATATAATTTAACATCAATCGTGTGTTGGAATAGAGCTCCACTCATCAGCATTCTCTCTATAACCACGCAACTATCATGAGTTATTGTGTTACCCCATAGGTTCAAGAAACGCAAATAATAATATTTCTTCAACGTGTTCAATAAATCCAAGATTCCATCATCGGTTATTTTATTGTGACCAATATCTAATGCACGAATTTTTGAATAGGGCAATCCGAAACTTAACGCCGTCGCACCCGTGTCTTTGATTCCATTGCCAGCTACGTTCAAGAAAATCAGCGGAGGCTTCTCAGCTAAATATTTTCCGAGCAACTCAGCTCCGTATTCACCAATATTATTGTAACCTAAATCTAAATACAACAAAGCTTCGTTTCTTCGAAGACCTCTGACAAGGTATTCCATATCGTGGCCTATAAATTGGTTCTTTTGCAAATGTAGTTCGATTAATGTTGAGTTTCTTTCGAGTAGATACTCAATATGGTAAGCGAGCCATTTTGTCTCATAGGAGTAACGGTTGAATAATGGTATTATTCTGCTTAAATCTAGTACTTTCAATGAGGTATTTCCCCCATGATCTGAACGTAAAGCAGTAATTATGTGAGCTACGCTGGTTAGAGTTAAATTGGTTTCACCGATATCACAGTATTCGAGAGTAACGTTCTTTTTAAGGAATTGAGCGAAATATTCTGCACCGTTAACTCCAAAATCGTTGCCATTGAGTCTCAAATATTTCAGTTTCACCAACTCAGCGTACTTTGCTAGATTGAGAATTGATACCTCTGTTATGTTATTGTTCATTATGTTCAAGTTGATTACACTCGATCGTCCTTTTACGAGAATCTTCTTTAAAAGTTTAAAAAATCCATCATCTGTTATGCTGTTGTAGCTGAGGTCTACTCTCGTGATTCTTCTCGGTTCTTCTTTTATGTACAGGCATATAGCTCTGATGTCTTTGTCTGTTATACGTCGCTTGTATCTATCGTAAATATCTTTGCCTCGTAACACCAAATAACCAGTTCCATCAGAGTTTCTCTCAGTAAATAAATTCAAGTGGATTTTATTCAATTCAGTACGTGTTAAAGGCTGTGGATTTCCAGTGATCTGTTTGAGAATAGCAACCGTATTGCAAATACATTTCTTTTTGCGTGGAGATTTTTTCATTTTTGTTGTCTAGGCGCTATATTGTTTTATTTTTATTTAAATTCTACAAAACAAATAATTTACACAATTTGTTTTGACAATTGCATTGTTATTGATGTATTGACAATTGCATTGTATTGCATATCTGAGATTTTATGTCAAATAAATAAAAAATGAGTTATATAACCTCAGTACATTTATTTATAAACGTCGTCGCTCGCGCTCCGACCTCAGTATAACCCGTTCCACAGACCAAAGAATAAATTTTTATAGTGTCTTTTTTTTTCTGTGACCCGTTCGCTGTAGCTTTGCCGACTGTTTGCCGATGACTTCTTCTTCCACTTCACACTACCACCCTACCACCACCTGCATTCGTCTGATAACGTCGTTGTCAAATACTCAAAAAAATCAATCGTTCTCTCTAGATATACGATTTTTTATTGGAAATTCCTTGCACTCTATATTGAATAGGTGGCGTTTCTCCTGTTAATTGGATTCCAGCAAGTAGGTACCTACTTGAGATTCCTACGGATGAAGGATCATAATTAAAAATGCCTCTCATACATCTTAGACTATTTTGATTATTTCTTTTTTGTGAATAAAGTTAATTGCTGTACCTAGAACCTACAAGTATGATACAGTTGTGGAATCTAGATATACCTAATTTATTGTTTTATGTACTTCCATGAAGATCCCTTGATGCATTTTCTTCTGTGTAATTAATATTAAATACTTAATAAAGTTGAAAGATAAAGCCACAGGTGTCAGTTCGTTGTTGTTGATTAAATATCTTCTGGAATTCCATTATGATCAGGACCGCATCGGGCACGGGGCAGAATGGAATGCAAGGAATTCCTCAATAACCGCATTATAGTAGGACAGACTTTCTCGCCCCCGGAATCTCATTCAGCTTGATGAGAAATTAAAGGTTTTACCATGACAAGATTATATTTGAAAAGTACGTTGTAAGGTCTACTCGGAGCAGCGGAGAGATACTCATGGGAGTTTGGAATAGCTTAACAGATTAAAGGGCTGATTGTATAAAATAAACGTGTGCATCGTAAACATAATTGGCAACAATTTATGGTAGTAACCTAATTGGCTCAGAAAATTTGAGCAGCAATTGATGAGTTGGCAGAATTTGATGCCGATTACCTCCGAATACGTTTTTCTTACACAGTCAGGGAACTTACCCTGATCCTGACTTACGGAGCCAGTAGGAGCTCCTTTTTGATCGCGGTAGTACCTACCTCCGCTGTGGGTGTACCCCACCAGTCTATACGCTGTGAGATACTGCTCTACCCTGAACTGCGCGAAGATGTCTACGCTCTTGCGACCAGCTTCACAGATCAAACTGACTTACCGAGCCAGTATGATCTTCTTCCAAACTCCGCATCTCCTCCACCGCGGGTCTACCACCAGCCCGTACATGGTGAGGGACTGTAGAATGCTCTACTTTGAACTACGGTAAGATATTCACGCCACGCTCTTGTGGCCAGCTTCACAGATCAGACTGATTTACCAAGCCAGCAGACAGCAGTATCTCCTTCCCGACTCCGCTACGCTTCCACCGCGGTTCCACCACAAGCCCATACATTGTGAGGTACTGTAGAATGCTCTACTTTGAACTACGGGAAGATGTCCACGCCACGCTCTTGCGACCAGCTTCACAAATCAGACTAACTTACCGAACCAGTAGTATCTCCTTCCCAACTCCGCTACGCCTCCATGGCGGTTCCACCACATGCCCATACATTGTCAGGTACTGTAGAATGCTCTACTCTGAACTACGGGAAGATATCCACGCCACGCTCTTGCGGCAAGCTTCACAGATGAGACTGATTTACCGAGTCAGCAGTATCTCCTTCCCGACTCCGCTAAGCTTCCACCGCGGTTCCACCACAAGCCCATACATTGTGATTTGTGAGGTACTGTAGAATGCTCTACTCTAAACTAAGGGAAGATGACCACTCCGCGCTCTTGCGACCAGCTTCACAGATCAGACTGATTTACCGAGCCAGTAGGATCTCTTTCCCAACTCCGCATCCCCTCCACTGCAGGTCCACCACCAGCCCGTACGCGGTGAAGTACTGTAGAATGCTCTACTCTGAACTACTGCAGGAAATTATCCACGCTACGCTCTTGCGACCAGCTTCACAGATCACTGACTTACCGAGCCAGTAGGATCTCCTTCCCAACTCCGCATCCCCTCCACCGCGGGTCCACCACCAGCCCGTACGCGGCGAGGTACTGCTCCACTCCGAACCGCGCGAAGATGTCCACGCTCTTCCCGACTAGATCTACTGCGCCAAACAACTTCGCCCACACTCTGTCCTCTGTCTGATGGATACAATTTACTAGTTACATACAAGGGTCCTAATAACTCTATAGATATTTCAATACAAGAAGACGCGCCCCACTCTGTCAAAATAACTTAAGCTTCGTTCGATTCACATGGAGTTTGACAGAGTGGGACGCGTTGATAATGCGGCAAATTGATTTCGTGGTTCATTGATAAGTCTTTACCTTAAACTCTTCTTCCGCATCGCTTTTGGAGCAGACCGTGAGGACATTTACGCCGATGATCTCCGAGGGTCCTTCTTTCTCCTCCAAGCATACCACAGATACCCCGTGTTGGATGGTGCTGCGCCAAAGCTTCTCCAGCTCTGCCAGAGCACCTGGGTGCTTGTTGATTTCTAGAAAAAATTGTCGTGGTTATGAAGGTCCTACTTGACGCAGATGGCGTGCGCAACCAGTCTCGGAGTCGATTGAAGCAAAGGCCATTCATCATCATCATCATAATCTCAGCCTGCGGACGTCCACTGTTGGACATAGGCCTTCCTAGGCGCGCGCCACCACACCCTGTCCTTCCTCATTCAGCCGCATCCAGCCACCCTTTTATATCGTCAGTCCCAACTTTCACGGGCTGGAGGTCGCCCCTCACCACCCTTACTTTTACGCTGATCCCACTGCTTCCCGACTTCAACAGCCATCGACGCTACGACAAGCGTGACTAAAGTCTATTATAATTACTAAATTGGATCGGGAGTGGTCTTGTGGGAGGCTTCGACTGCACGAGCTGGTCAGTAACCAACGGTAAAGTCGCCTCGAAACACCGGTATATTCTCAAGTTTAAATTCTAGAAATTACCGCAAAGAATTACATGGCACTACCTACCGATGTACTTGCAAGGCGGCTCATCGGCGGTGAAGTACTTTAGCAACAACTGCACGGCCGGCTCCACCTGCTCCTCCGTCAGGTCCTGGACCCGGAGCGCGGTGCCTCGCGCCGTGAAGCGGTGCCACACAGTGGGCAGCGGGAGAGATGGAGGGCGGGAGAACACCATCTACAGACCACTTAATTTTAGGCCTATTTTTATTTAGTTTGGATCTCTGCTAAGATTGGGAAGAGTTTTACTTATAGACCACAATGAAAGAACTTTGAGAAAGTACAATAAGAAAAATCACGATGTTTTCCTCTTCCGTTTAATTCACCACACGTACTCTGAAGAGCATGTCTCCATGGCTGGAATTTGAACCCCGGACTAAACCTGACATTATTCAAAGTAAACTTACAAATTGATGCTTTAATAAAAGCTAATGAAATTCTTAAAAGCTCTCATCTCTCAGCTTTTAGAGCTTATTATTCTCGTAGGCTTTCTAATCACATCAAAACTTATGCAAGTATCACCAACGTTAATGACTTACAGTGTAAGATAAGATGGGGGATGAAAAAATTCGCAAACTGCCGCCGATGTGGCTCCGACACCGACTGAGCTCAATTGAGCTAAGGGCGCCGAGGGTGGAGACAGGTTGACGACACAACGGGGATGAAAATCTATTTTCCTCCGACATCCATAAAAGAAGGAAGAGATTACCAAGTCTATATACCCCTCTTTGACGGGCTTCTTGCATCATACGTGAATCCTCGACTCGATGGCTGTTTTTTTGTTTTTGCATCATATTATGAATTACTTATCTTGTTGCTCCCATTAAAATGGCATTAACGAAGCATTCGTCTAAACTTCTTTCTGCTTCTGATGAATAGATATAAGTGTACATAATATGTGGTTTGCAGTCGGTTTTCGCTGTTATTTACAAACTCCGTAATATAAAAAAAACCGGCCAAGTGCGAGTCGGACTCGCGCACCGAGGGTTCCGTACTCAATGTAGATTAACACGACCAAAACTGTAACGACCAAAGATGTAAAACGGTAATAATTACCTTTGTTAATGAACCGCAAAACTAACTTTGTTTGTAGAGGTTTATTGTTAATATCAAAAAAACTATGCTAGTTAGAGCATTGGCTATAGTTTTCCTGTAAAATATACGTAAATTCCTATTGACCATAATTATTTGAGATTTTTCGATTGGTAAACTCCGGAGATAAGGGGGGGGAACGGTATTTTTTTAGACATTTTCCCCGATAAATCAAAAACTAAATAAATAATAAATAAATAAATAAGCCTTTATTTTCCCAGCAACCTTAAAACTATTTGACATTTTGGTTTATAAATAGTACTTAAAAAAACAATTTCTTAAATCTAAGTTTAATTTAGTGTGTATGTACTATTATTATAGCTGATTTGTTGCCAGGGACACCCACTTGCGGGCGTAGGCCTCTTCCTTCCTTTGCCAATTTACTCTATCCCGTGCTAGTCGGGTCCAAGTGCTGCCGATCGCCTCCACGATGTCATCGCACCAGCGCCTTCACGGACGCCCTCTTTTCCGTCTTGCGTTGCGTGGCCACCAGTGGAGCACGCGCTCGCTCCAGCGACCGTCTTGTGTGCGGGATACGTGTCCTGCCCATTTCCATTTCAGACGGCACGCCATCTCGGCTGCGTCTATAACCTTAGTTATTTCGCGTATATCTTTGTTCCGAACCCTATCCCGCAGTTTCAAACCCAGCATACTCCTTTCCGCCGCTCTTTGAAATACCTGTAGTCTTTCAACTATGTCTTTAGTGAGTGGCCAAGTCTGGCAGCCATATAAGAGAGTTGGTAGCAGCGCTGAGTCCATAGCTTTCTTTTTAAGACGTATTGGCATGGTAGATTTAAATATATCTTTTAGTGACCAGTATTTATTCCACGCTTTTGCGATCCTCCTCTCAACCTCTTTCGTGACCCAGTCCTTAAATGATAGCATTTGACCTAAATAAATAAACTCTTCAACATAATTTACGTCTCGAGCCTGAATAGTGATGGGTATTTTTTCACTGTTAGTCATAATGCACGTTTTGTCTGGATTCATCTCGAGTCCGCATTTTTTGCTTTCATTATCCAAGGTATTTAACATATATTGCAGATCATGATGGTTTTCGCTGAGAATCACGATGTCGTCGGCGAATCTTAAATGGCTCAAACGTTCTCCGTTGATGTTGATACCAAGTTGACCCCACTCCAGTTTTTGGAATATGTCTTCTAATAGGGCAATAAACAATTTTGGTGATATAGGATCGCCTTGACGAACTCCTCTTTTGATGCTAAAGGGTTCACCGTTTCTGTCCAGCTTTATTAATCCCTTACTCTTACTATAAATTTTATGTAGTATTCTTATATAATGTGGATCCACGCCTTGCGTTTTAAGAGCGGTCCAGAGTGATGAATGCGCTACTGTGTCAAAAGCTTTTGTATAATCTATGAAAGCTATGTATAAGTTTTTATTGTATTCTCTATATTTTTCAATTATTTGTGATAGCGTAAATAGATGATCTATTGTGGAGTATTTGGCTCGGAAGCCTGCTTGTTCCCTGGGTTGGTTACTATCAATCGTCTTTGTAATTCTTTTCAGTATTAGCGTGGTAAAAAGTTTATAAAGTGATTGCAGGAGACTAATAGGTCTATAATTATTTATATTTCTATGATCGCCTTTTTTATATAAAAGTGTTATTGTTGATGTTTCCCATTCCTGTGGTATTTCCTGTTTTATAAGTATCTGATTAAATAGCTTAGTTAACTGTGGCGTTAAAGGGTCGATTATAGCTTTAAGTACGTCGTTGGTAATGCCATCGTCTCCTGGGCTCTTCCCTGTTTTTAAACTGCTTATACACTGACGAATCTCGCTCTCCAGAAATAATGGTGGCAGTATAGAATCATCGTCATCTTGATTTATACAAGGTATATTCTGATTGTTCAACTGGCAGCTGTACAGGTTTTTGTAAAATTGTGTAGCAGTATTTATTAGATCAAGCCTAGATGATACTAGACTACCTTTATCATTATTTAAAGAGGCTATCCAATTTTTTACGGCATCTACACTTTTTTGTTTCATCGAGCCTCGAGTTTCCATATTTTTTTCTATGGTTGCCATTCTGCTTGATTTTAGTCTTCTTTGAATTTTTCTCTGAATGCGCTTATATAAAAGACTAAGCTTCCGTTTCTCTTTTCTTGATTTATTTTTCTTCATTTGCAATTCTTCTCTTCGTTTTATTAAACTTTTAATTTTATCCGTAAGAATTGTATCTATTGCATCTTCGTTTGGTATTTGTGGCAGTTTAGATATGCTTTCTTTTATTTTGTTAACTATCATAGTATACGTATCTGGCATTTCAGATGTAGTGCGATTACTTGTTATTCCCGTAAAGATTGATTTTAATGATTCTTTTTCTAAGTTATTAAAGTTGTGCGTTTTCTTATTGAAGTTTTTTCTAGATTTTTTCCGTTTATGATTGAGAAGATATGTGGCTCTTACAAGTCTATGATCGGTCGGATGACTTGTGCCAATTATTTCTATGTTCTGTACCTTATCTTTGTTTTTTGAAAGTACGAAGTCTATTTCGTTACGTGTCGAGCTATCAGGTGATTTCCATGTCCATTTTTGTTTATCTTTCTTTTTGAAATGCGAATTCATCACGAAAAATACATTTGCCTTACAGAACTGTAGCAGCATATTGCCCCTACTATTTCTTGAGCCATACCCCCATTCTCCCATTACTTGTTTGTCTTCAAGATTCGGCTTGCCAATTTTTGCATTAAAATCACCCAGTATCAGTGTGTTATTGCCTGTTTTCTCTAACGCTTTCAGTATATCCGTATAGAATATCTCTATATCTTCGTTTGTACTGGAGCTTGTTGGGGCATATACTTGTATAATATTAAGCTCTGTTGAATCGTCAAAAACCATGTCAAGCCTTACAACTCTATCAGATATGGAAATAAAGTTTGAAATGTTATCTTTAAAAATCTTCTTTACCATGAAACCAACTCCATTGAGCCCTTTCTTACTTCCATGATACATAAAAACTCGATTATCGTCCTCTTCTATATTTGTTCCCATTTTTCTTATTTCTGACAGACCCAAGATGTCCCACTTAATATTTCGTAAGGCGTATTGCAATTCGTATTGTCTGTTGACTTCCACTAAAGATCTTATGTTATATGTGCATATGTGAAGCTTAGTGTTTATTCCGTTAATGATGTATTTGGTTTGGAAGGAAGGTTTTGGTCCCATAATACTCCCGCGGTGACCAACCGTACTGGGAGCGTTTGTTGTTGTTTTTGTTGCTTTACTATATTTCCGGGTGTCAGTGCCATTTACAAGTTTTTTGAGCCCTCCGAGAAAGAGGCAGATCGGCCTCGGTCAACATAGTTTAGTAGGTTTGATCTGGATACTTGTTTATTTCCTGCTGAAGATGTTTGCGTATTAGAAGTGTTGATCCTCTTATTTTTAATCAAAGTCAATGCGTTCGGTGACCCAGACGTTTCTCTCTTTCTCTTTTCTCGGATTGCATCCCCAGGTTTCTTAATAATTAGCTTGTCATACTTCAGAAAGGCTATGTTGCCCTTTTTCCTTTCTTCCTCAACTTGTGTTTGAAGTTGTTTTCTTTTTTCTAAAACGTCCTTGGAGTAATCCTCCTTAACATAAATGCCCGCGGGGAGGTTACTTCTATTTTCAATATAATGTGCTTTTTCCATGAAGTTGAGAAAGCGGCTACAACGGGGCGGGTTTTATTATCTGTTTGGCGGCCAATCCTATATACCTTGGTAATTTCCAGGCTGACAAGCTGAACTCCTGCATCTATAATTATATCCTTAATGTAATCCACAAGCTCGGCTTCAGTTTTTCCTTTTTCTTCTATCCCGAAGAAGACAAGGTTATTTTTACGATTCTCTCTTTCCATCACAATAATCTTCTGTTCCAGCTCAGCAATTTTTAGTTTATGTTTTTTATTTTCTTCAGATAAAGTTCTTAATTTCTCGTCTAGTGCCTCCATCACGTGTTTAGTCACTGATGTTGTTATGACTGCCGTTTGTTGATTGAGTTTTTCTTCAAGTTTCGAAAGTAACAATTCCATACTTTTATCCATAATTTTTTTTTAATTTCGATTTTTGCTTATGGTAGGTATACTTGTGGTAGCTTTTACTTCGTATGGCTGGCCACACTAGAATCGGTTTGTTATGTTGGTATTAGAAGTGTCAATACTCCGTGCTGTGGTTCTGTCAATTTTAATACCAAGTGACAAATGGCGTTTCCGGTTTCGCTAGTGTAATTTGTCTATGGGTTTCTCTTTTAGGTTATCTTTTCGAATTTAAATTGTGTTTTGTCACTATAGTATCCCGAGTTCTCACAGTTATATTATTTCACAATCTTGTTTGTAATGTTATCTTGCGGGAGCACTAAGTCTGAACACCTAATGCGTAATGTTTTCACTGTTTCACTATATTTTTACTTGGAGCTCACTGACGTGCGTGTTTATGTTTTGACAACCCGGAAGCGAAAAAATCAAAAACTATCATGACTAAAAATAATTAAAAATTGGTTTTAGAATGAACAAAGTAAATCCTTTCATATGATATCCCACTCAGTACAGTTATCTCACTTTTAAATTTCAACCCTCCGATTTTCCCCCCTTTTTAAATAAGAACAAAAATAATTTCCATTTTTTTTTTATTCCAGTGTCATTGGGCCACTAATATACACAACTATTCCAAATTTCATATCGATAGCTCCGGTAGTTACTGAAATAATAGAGTGTGACGGACAGACAGACAGAAGGACAGACAGACGGAGAAAGTCGCACCATAAGGGTTCCATTTTACCATTTTGGTACGGAACCCTAAAAACCGTAGGCATAAGGATTTTAATAACATTTTAGTACTTACCCACTAGCCACGTATGCTCCATTGTCTGGTGTGTGGCCGTACTTTTCAAGGTATAAGTTCTCAGATTGTTTGTGTCGAGTAAGAAAGCGTTTCGTCTGTAGTGCTTTGCATTGGTTGTATACCTCCTACACTGCATCGAATCATCACGCTTAGGTATCACGTCTGTCAGGTAGCCTGGAATTTAGAATAACTTACATTCATCAGAAATTCTGCCTTAAAAAATAAAAAGTCTGATTTGCCGATTACCGTGAATATAAACATGCATTTTTCTTAAAAACCTGACCCAAGATCATCGATACTTACCTGAGGCTCGGTTGTTTGACGTTATAGTTAAATATGGCAGCGTGACTCTTATTTCTTTCGAAATAAGGATCAGACTGCCATATTTAACTATAACGTTTCGGTTAAAATCAAGTCAAGGTACCGAGCCTTAGTAAAGTGTGAAAAGGCTAAGTACCTATCTATTGTTATTAAACGTCGTTGTTTATTGTATCGGGCTCGGTGTGCCTTCAACCTGGAATGATACCGTCATAAGCTAATCTACAGCCGCAGCCGCTAAACGGTATTCACTCAATTTAATCTTAACCGACGACTCGATAATGTCGTATCGTAGGGATCCCTTGATACCGAAGGATCATAATACGACAGAGGCCAGCCGCCTACGCAGGAGAGATTATTCTTGTGCACAAAGACTCATATGTACCTATTGTGCTGCATGTCCTCTCTACCACATGGCTTTCACAGTCCGTTGAAGAAAATTTCATAAATAAATCATAAATCATTTATTTTTTGCATGAATATGGTAATAATTTAGGTCTTAATTATGCAACATATCAAGTCCAACATATCCTGCCAAAATGGCGTTCAAAAGTACGAGATATTACAATTCGTCAAATTAAATATAATGTTAGGAAAAAAATAATAAAATTATTAAATGAATTTCACTGGTAAACTTCACTTATGGTAGGAATCTCCACCTATAGAGGAACACCTACGTTTTGACGACCTCCCTGGCGCAGTGGCGCGCGCTTGGATGCAAGTGAAACGTCGCGGGTTTGATTCCCGCCACGATACTCTTTAGAATTTTATAAACTGTCTGGTTACTGTAGGCTTCGGCCGTGACTAGTTACCACCTTACCAGCAATTAAGCGTTCCGGCGCGTACTTAGCTGTAGCCTGTAGAAACCATTAGGAGTGAGTTTACTTACCTCTTCCATCTGCTGCATCATCACTTACCATCAGGTGAGGTGGCAGTAAGTAATAAACTAATGTAGTGTGTAAAGACTGAGTAGTGGAAATAACCAAAGAGTTTCGTAGCGCATGTTCTTTCGTCGCCTCTTGGTAAAAACCAGTTCTTACTGCCTTTCGGTTTGATGGGTCTTGTAGCCTGAGAAATTGTCAGGAGCGTATTGCACTGCATCTTCTATCATATTGTATCACTTAACATCTGGTGAACGCCTTGCGCACCGCGTCATTCTTTGTTAAAAAATTTATAATATAGAAATAAATATAAATCATGACTTTTGAAAGGTTTTGCTGAATTTGTAGCCCATTCTTCTCGGCCAGATTTGAACAGACTAGATGTAGGTACCCGTACGTACGTACTTGCCTGTATAGTTTTCACAGGCATGTGGGTAAATTTTATACCTACCTAAGTAATTGTTTTCCCTGCATTCACTTTGTTTTCGATATCATGAAGATTTGAACGCGTGTCCGTGTGTGTTTGTGTATGTTTGTATGTGTTACACGGTGGTGTGCGTGAGCAGGTGATGAGGCTCGGGGATCACTTGATCACAAAGTGCGTTGTTTTCAGGTGCATGTTGTTGTTAGGGTAAATGCATCTATTCTAATAAATTTTGTTGGCTGCTAATTTTGAAAAAACTAGACGAATGCTTAAGTTTCGGCATGACGTCTTTACACATTGGATCCCGGCACATGAGACGACAAAAAAGGATATTGTGGAATTTTTTTGTCAAAAATGTAATAAGACAATAATATGTGACAATATTTTACACTTTACACCAAAGACGGACCCACCGGGTAGCTTTATGCGTCGAAACCGTTAGGTGTTATTTATTTACTCCTTTCAAGTTACCACGATAACATCTTCGACACTTACCATTAGTTGAGATCGCAGTCTAACTTTATAGTGTTTGAAAAAAAATTCTACAGACTGATGATTGTGTTAATGGTTTCATGGTTTGTTAATTATTAAGTTCCGGTTAGCCCGATGTATGGTCTCGTATATTCTGCACTTCGACAGGGTGGTGTGACTTGAGCGCTTATCTGCAGTCTAATACGATATCGATGAAAAAACGATGATGAACGAGATATAGAGGTATAAAGAATTTATCAGAAAATTGTCAGTCTTTTTAATATGCATGATGATAAGCGCAGTAACTAGCTGCGTTTACCCCAGTTTCCAGCTTTCATTCGTGTGTCGTATTTGGCGGCGAGCCATCTTGGCTTTCCTCCAGCTAAAATGGCTTCCCCGACCAGCCACAGTTCTCTACCGACTGCAAAGTTAAACACACACTTTTACGCAACAAGTGCTGAAATATACTAAATAAATAGTTAACTTAATAAACCACGTGCTGAAAAATCAAATACAACCGCAATATTGCAGAAGGTTATTGCGAGTGAAGTTGCACAGCGCGGGGAAATTCGCGGATTTGTTTTTTTTTTGATACCTCAGACAAAGGCACTGTTTCGTGCTTCTTTGTGGTTTAAGTTTGAAGTTTCAGCTGAAACTCCGTAAGTAGTAAATTTAATTAATTCTATTGATTTAAAAATGCATGATGCCTTGCTACGAGTATTTCATATTTTGCAATTTAACAAGTACGTACCTAATTAAAAACCACCTAAGTATTAATATTATTAGAGTTTTGTATTGATAAGTAAGTTACGTCTTTTAAACCGACTTCAAAAACAGAAGATTCTCTTGCGTTTTGGAGGGTTTCAAGTCAACACGATAAATATTATGTAATTTTTATGGTTCCGTACCTAGGTACCCAAAAGGTAAAACAGAACCCTATTGCTAAGACTTCGCCGACCGTCTGTTTTTTTTAATGACAGGAAATGCCTAACGCATACCCCTCCGTCAGGGGAAACGGAGGGGTTATGTGGGGCTTGCACCCACTAAAACCTGTCGCTTGCCACGACGGACCTCGTTGGCGGGAGTACGGGATTCACTTGCGTATTCACCGCGCTCCCGCCAGGCCCCGACCCGCCACCTGAGCGGCAGGTCTCGTCGCTGCTGCCGGCAGCCTGGCCGCCGCCGGCTCCTCCTGCGAGGCGCGTCCTGAACAGGGCGCGCCGCCTCCTCGGCCTGGGCATGGAATTTGGGCAACGGACGCCATAGCCCCTTACGTCCGTCACCCGCAGGCCGGCGCACACGGAAGCCGAAGAAAGATGTTCGTCTCCTGCGAGAGGGATGTGCCGCCGTAATTATCCCTCTCGACGGGCGTTCCCGCCCACTTCGGTGATTTTTTTACGAGGTTGTCTTCCTCGTAGTGCCCCGAAGGGACTTGTGGGCGTTTCCGCCCCCGCCTGTAATTTTTTAATGAGGTTTTCTTCCTCCTCCGGTTTAGGTGTTGACCTTTCGACACTGTGCCCTCTGCTGGGACCCAGAGGGACACGCGAAGAAACGTCCCCTATCCACCGGGCCAAGCTATTAGCCGTCGGTTATCAACCGACGTTACCGGGGAGCACCGGCCCGTGCGCTACAGAGGGGCATCGTAGCACTCGGGCACTCTATAGGAGGTTGCTTGGCCAGCCCCCCAACGAAAAGAATTACCTAGATACTTGTATGACCCAACGAAATAACCTATCTGACATTAATTAAATTGGTCAAGTTAATCGCTAGGATTCTTTAAAATAACTATAGGTAAAGATTTAATATTTAAAGTATGTACCTAATTTGCAAGACCGACCTCATATAAATTAGTCAGTTGCTCGTAAGTAAACTAAGTACCTAAAGCCAGATAGGTTCAGACAACGAACTTTCAAATCCAATGTAGGTACCTAGTCATTAACCATGTGCGTATTAAACAAACACGAAAACAATGATGCGCTACATCTAGACTGAACTGATGATAAACAGACGGACGTATTTTGCGCGGCGCCGTAGCGCGCACTTGCGTTTATAAACACGCGCCCACGTGTTTTTGAGATCGAATTATTTTGTACGCGTTGCACTGAACCATTATGGATACATTGAAGTATCCGAAAATAAATACAAATACATCGATGGATTGTTTTTGTTAGTGTACTGATTTTCAGGCTACGACCCGAAATGTTCCAGAATATTCCTCGAGACAGGCTACGTCAGAATATTCGTTGGTAAATGTGAAAGCTCTTCTATCATTTTACGTACATAATATCTATCACGGAGGCTTTAGCGATCATCCTCCAGCGGCTCCATTGGTAGCATTGCGGAATGCGGGAGCACTAGGTGAGGGAGGCGTTCCGGATGATATCGGTCCATCTCGTTGGAGATCGATCATTGAACACGTGAACGCGTGCCTACAATTCCCCCTTGAGGCTTGAACCACCACGCGTTCGATTCGAACGCGTGGTGGTGTAATTGTGGTGGTGTATTGTGTGGTGGTAATACAATTATTGTGAATGATTTTCTGGTCAATCTCTTAGTTTAATTTAATTCCCGACAACCCTGGAGTTGCAGCCTCGACGAGTGGCGGATTCACGAACGGCCCTTGATCCGTAAAGGTTCAAGCTGAACGCCGGCCGAGCTACCTTTCTTCCATTTAATAGTTAGCGTTGGTAAGTGGCGTCGATCGGTCATCCTTGCCGACCGTAGTCGTAAACGCAGGTTAGTGCCTAAGCACGCTACACAGATGGCAATTACACCACCACAATTGATGAACGCAAGAAGGGTTAGGTATTACCATCGAACCGTTCGATGGTAATACCTAACCCTTCTTGCAATATTGCTAAAGAATTTGAAGATTCGTAGTTGCACAAGCGATGAAAGCCTCGAGGTTCGAAAGTTCCCTGATGTTGGAGAGTTGGAGACATTTGTTGCGCTGTGCTGTGCGCATTATGATTATGCAAATACAAAGTCCTAGGATGGACTGTATCCAACATAGGCGCGTAAGGTGATAGGCCTCCCCTTAAATCAGGTGAACAAAATGTTCACCTTTTCCTTCTTTGCTTATGTACAAACCGAATACACGGAGTGAAGCGTGTCCATCACTTGCATTAATGCTCTTCGACTCCCTATTAATTGTGATGTTCTGAATAAAAGCCCCCTGAAAAAACTAGAACTCCTATAAAATTCGTATCAACCTTCCGAGGTGAATTACCGTCGAAAGTATATCACTGTAATTTAGGAATGTTTCTGCGTAGTAAAACGACCTAAAAATCCGTTCGCCATGCGGTTTGTTCGCCAAAACAGCGTGTTTAGTGTCAAGGTCCCGGTCATCAGCCCGCGCGGGTATTTTTGGCTTCCATTTTGTTTTGGCCGCCATTTGCGCGCCTGTTCCGATCCTTCACGACTGCAGGAAGCGTCACACAGCAAGCGGTTCGATGCGGACGGGACTGAAATCGGAATCCAGCTGGAGCTTTCTAAATTAGTTAGTAGTTGCCAGTTAGTAGTTTTCACTAACATACTATTTACGTGAATTTATTTACTCGAATAGTAAAAAAAGATTGGCTGCAAAAGTTTAACGTGTTCGAATAGCACATGTGTCTTTGCCAGTAGTGGTAAACCTCTTGTTACTGAATAAGTTCGGTTCGGTGCTAGAAGTAGAGTAGGTATTCTATGTCATTTATAATAATAATACTTACTTAGGCATTTTGAGAGAAGAGCTGGGACAAGTTCTATTCTTTGATTGCTGTCAAGTATGATTGTCATCAAGCATAATTTATGATAAACAATAAAAAACAGTATTCGGCAGGTACATTCGATTCCCGCTTAAACCCTATACGCCCCCGCTCCCTTGTGTGTGTGCCAGCGTATTTATTAAATGCTTTCGTGTTATTTCATCCCGTCAAAGGCTTAGGAGTTAAGATCGCTTTAATGTTTAATATTGGCTCGGAAATCACACAAATGTTGTTTTGGTACGAATAAGGATTAAAGAAATACGGTCTCAAATCCGTGTTTTATAATTAAATGAATCCATTCCTGAACTTAAAATTATGTTTTAGTTTAATGGCATACCTTCATCATATATGGGAATCATCATTATAATGGGATTATATTATTTGAAATTTTTAAAATAAATATTTTTCGTAGACTTTTCACTTCGTTCGTTAATCTCGTAGTCTCGTAGCCTCGCGTAGCTTCGTAGGCTGGTAGGCTCGTAGGCCTACGAAACTCGTAGTAACGAACAGTTCTAAGAATCTACAGCCTACGGGACATTTCTACGAATTCTACGTGTAAGTAGTCCGTTGAAAAGTTATAGTTACTGAAATAACGAACTTTTTAAACCTTTGTAAGTTAATTATTAAAACAAAATTCACTTTTGTTTGTGGGTTTGGACTTTTTTTTGCAAAATTTGCCCGGAATTAGTTGGAAACATTAATTGCATTATGAATGCGCCCTAGGCGGCATAATTGGTGCCACTTAGGAACTAAAATTCTGAGAATGTCGAACGCAGCTCAGTGCGTCGTATGACAATCCATTGCAAAGTGCTAGTGGCATTAATGTTGCAAATTGGAAATAATGAAAAGGTTAGTACTTCTGTCCAGAAATAACAGAGTGTTAATCTTAAATTAACAAGAAATTTCAAAACAGAAACGAAACAAATAAAGCAAACATCCCTTCAAGGTTAGTGCATCCACTTTTATTATTAAACATGCATCGTTTCTAAGGCAACGGGTTTCTGATTGGCAAGCGCGGCAGACGAGCGACGTCCATCGTAACCTTGTATTGACGTCATTCCCTAACGTGCAACAGAAATACATAATTCGCAGTAGGCAAGTAACTACAAAATTAGTTTTATTAGTAAATATTAAATGGTTACGGAAGTTAACGAATACGAAAATATAACAACTCGATGCGAACGACGCAACGCCTGTATTTTTCCACATTCATTTGCACGATTACGATTTACAATTGCTAAACTTTTAAATATCTAACATTTTTCTCTTTTATTCCATAACCATAAGGTCAGTGTCTGGCTCACAAAGTTGCAAAGATTTTTATTTATTCTTGTGTGTTCTGGATTTTTTTTTACTTTTGTGGTTTATTGTCAGTTGCAATAATATTTTAAAAAGTGCTTCCTAGAAAGGCGTAATGTTCGGAAAACCCGAATTAATTACGAAATCTCGTTTCAATTTGGATTTGGGCCAAGCTTTGTAGCTAACTACCGAATGCGTCGCACAAAAAAGTCATTTACGTTCGTCAGAAGTCAAAGATCGATTCAAATCGACGGTACGCTGTGGTATAGGCCAATAAACCTTGAGACCGATTTATTGTTTGCAAGATAGATGGTGCCACGTGGTGGAAAGTGTGTGTCTACCATGTGTTTACCTAGGTAGGTATACATCATTGAAATGTTTGCGATCTGATTATTTTTGGGTAACCTAACCTTTCTTCGCACAAGGTAAATTCATCCAGAGAAAGCATAATATTTATTGTTGTTTAAGTATTTTAAGCGATGTCGCTTGTCATTCGGATTTGGCCGCGTCCGGGGTTGGAGGGAAGCCATCTTTGTGCGAGTTTTTCACCACTCCGCCGTATCAATGATATACTTACCTACTCGTTGCTTCTCGGAGCACAATAATTGATGATGTTCACGAGTGGACAGCGTACTTTGATCTCAATGTTTCCGCGTTTCAGTTAATTATTGTAAACAGGTTTTATATTATTTTTCTACATCCGTCCATCCCGTCCCACTAGATTATTTCAGTAAAGCTTCATGGATTTTTTTTTTAATTTATAAGTACTATTGGTAGTCATCGTTGTCGTCGTAACAGCTGATGGACGTCCACTGCTGGACATAGGCCTCATGAAATGACCGCCAAACACCACGATCTTGCGTCGCCTGGCGCCAGCGACTCCCCGCGACTTTCTTTATGTCGTCCGTCCACCCGTGGGGGGTCTGTTTACACGTCGCTTTCTGGTGGGTGCACTTCCATCTTAGCGCAATCAACTGCCTCACCTGCCCGTGGTGCCCCTGAGATGAACGAGGAAATGGCGAACCGATAAACGGCGGGATAACCATTTAAATTGGACACATTTAGCAGGTCGGTGTCGGGCAGAAGCGACAACTTTGCGGCCAGTTTGGTCTTGCTATTGGGCAGATAACCTTAAATGAATAGCCGAAAAAACTTTGGTAGAGTTCTAACTAAGGATCAAACAGCCTTACATTACATTAGAGAGTTTCTAAAACAGACGATGCAATAATAATTTAAGCATCTACACAATCACGTGTAGTTAAGTTGCGTCTCCAACTGCAGCGATCTCGGCCGCGTCATATTTATTGAGGCATCGAAAGACAGACGTGACACGGGAATGCATTCCCGATCACCATGGCGTAGGTTGATACTCGTATCACACGCGCTCTTACGTCGTGTTTATGTATTAGGTACTTTTGATCTATAAATATCCGTGAAACAATGACTTAGAGACTGATAAATTGTAACAATACATATTCACGAGTCACAACGCGAGGGCCTTTGTTGACTGTGTCTTAGTCCACCGCAAGAAAATACCTAAGTACCTACTGTAGGAAAAATTTTGTCGCTCGAATCGACTACACCCTAGGGTGTCCAGGGTCAACGAGTACACCTCCAATGGTAACAAAATTTGGTTTAGCTTTTCAATTATGTTTCAAATAGTGATTTCAAAATAACACTTCGACAGTTTGGATAGCTTAACTTCCCAAGGCTGTCGATCCACTAAACATAATTAACAATATTATGATTGGTAGATAAAAGTCAACTTTCACCAATCTCCAGAAAAGAATATGTTGTACACCAAAGATAACGCTCGTGATCTATGCGAGACACTTGACACTATTAGAGCTGTTTAGGTGAGCTTCATACATCATGGACCGAGTTTTTACATAATGGGCATTATTTTGTTACAGCCACCATGCCGTCCGAGGTGATCACCGACAAGTCCCTGCAGCGCGAGCTGGCGGACTCCATCATCCGCATGGTGCCCCTGGACGAGATCCGCATCCTGCTGGCCTGTGGAGCTAAGGTTCGCTGTCACAACTATCGTAGGATCTGGAAACTGCAAACAAAATGAAATTCTGGCAAGAGCTATCAGTCCCTCGGTAGAGCTGACTAATGAAAGTGGCTAAACAGGGATCTAGTAACAAATTTTCCACATTAAAAATAACTTTACGTGAAGGTTTACGTACTTCTGAAGTTATTGGACCAGTAATTATAGGAAGCAACTTGCATTGCTCAGGTGAACGAGCCGGTGACGCAAGGTCTGCGTCCGATCCACTACGCCATCTGGCAGCGCTACCTGGAGGCGACGCGGCTGCTGCTGGTGCGCGGCTGCGACATCAACGCCACGGACGACTGCGGGTACAGCGCTCTGCACCTCTCCGCGGAGCACGGGTAACTTGCCACTTGTTTATATCGCTCAGGAACGAGCCGGTAACGTAAGGTCTGCGTCCGATCCACTACGCCATCTGGCAGCGCTACCTGGAGGCGACGCGGCTGCTGCTGGTGCGCGGCTGCGACATCAACGCCACGGACGACTGCGGGTACAGCGCTCTGCACCTCTCCGCGGAGCACGGGTAACTTGCCACTTGTTTATATCGCTCAGCTAACGAGCCGGTGACGCAAGGTCTGCGTCCGATCCACTACGCCATCTGGCAGCGCTACCTGGAGGCGACGCGGCTGCTGCTGGTGCGCGGCTGCGACATCAACGCCACGGACGACTGCGGGTACAGCGCTCTGCACCTCTCCGCGGAGCACGGGTAACTTGCCACTTGTTTATATCGCTCAGCTAACGAGCCGGTGACGCAAGGTCTGCGTCCGATCCACTACGCCATCTGGCAGCGCTACCTGGAGGCGACGCGGCTGCTGCTGGTGCGCGGCTGCGACATCAACGCCACGGACGACTGCGGGTACAGCGCTCTGCACCTCTCCGCGGAGCACGGGTAACTTGCCACTTGTTTATATCGCTCAGCTAACGAGCCGGTGACGCAAGGTCTGCGTCCGATCCACTACGCCATCTGGCAGCGCTACCTGGAGGCGACGCGGCTGCTGCTGGTGCGCGGCTGCGACATCAACGCCACGGACGACTGCGGGTACAGCGCTCTGCACCTCTCCGCGGAGCACGGGTAACTTGCCACTTATATCGCTCCGGAACGAGCCATTGAAACAAGGTCTGCATCCGATCCACTACGCCATCTAACTACCCCCTATGGCTCCACAATCAACCCAAATTAGCTTTAGCAAGCCACTCAGGTTGCTCCCAATCATGTGTAGGTGACCTCTGCCTATTTTCCAATTATTAGTCGACCTTTCAGCATATTCATCGATCGATCGATATAACAAGTTAAAATCCAGTTTCGAACGAAAACATGAGAAAGAAATCATCTAGGAGAGTAAAAGTTATGCCTGCTAGGCTGCCATATTGGTCCAAAGACTGTAGGCCAATAATGCATTCCCAAATTCCAGGTATACGGAGCTGGTAAAGCTTCTCCTTGAGAGCGGTGCGGCGGTGGACTACCGGCCCGACACCGGCGAGGAGTTCCCGCGCACCACGCTCTGCGATGAACCGCTGCGCCTGGCCATACGAAACAAGCACTATGTAGGTGCCACTACCATCATCATCTTCGTACAAATTCGATAATTGTGGATACAAATTCGTGGAGAATCTAGGCAATATCGGAGGAAAAATACACGAATGACCTGCGGCGGTCTCATTGACATTTTTATGAGAATAGCCGTACCACCGAATACGGTCTACACTACAGGTACAGGTTCAGTGCATCCCATGAAGCATTGCAAGCTGCTGCTGCTCTTAATCATTTTGTCATCATCATCATGATCTTAAGTCTCATTCTGCCCAGTAGCATCGTTCACTTTAGTGCCCTTCAATCCGAAATGCAGCAATTAATTACTATTTCAAGGCAGGCTTACTAACACTGATATTTGTCCAGACAAACTCTACAAGAACAGTCCGTCTATCCATCAGTAAAACCCTTGTCTAAAATTCTTAACTTTTTACAGGCGGTCGCGCGTCTCCTACTGGAGCACGGCGCGGACCCCAACAAGCGTTACTTCTTCGGCTCCGAAATCAACCTGGTCTCCGACCCGGAGTATCTGGAGCTGCTGCTGATGTTCGGAGCCAATCCCGACTCTCGGGACAGGGCGGGGCTCACTCCGCTTATGAAGGCTGCTAGACAAAGAAAGGTTAGTTTCTTGGGGACTTCCTGATATATCAATGGGAGCGTTTATCAACGCTTTCAAAAGAATCTGTCCTCACTATGAAGTAGGATTTTTATCATGAAGCGGGTCTTCAAAACCAGACTCTAATAAAATGTCTAAACTAACGGAATGTCCTTTGAAATACCTATGTCTCTCTAGAAGCTTACCTACGCTTAAAATGTTGCTGAGATTTTCGTAAAAAAAAATTGGTCAACACATTTACAAATTTCATAATAAATTTCAGTGGTGAAGTGCAGGAAATTGATAAATTCTTGAAAACTTTATTGATCTATTTGAATGTTTCTTGCAGGGCATAGAGTCAGTGCTGTTGCTGATCAGCTATGGCGCTGATGTAAACGCGATGGCGGACGCTCGCAACGACTACAGAACCGTCATGCACTACGCTGTACTGGGTGGTAAGTTTTCCCTGCAAAGATAGATCATGAACACTGCTTCCGAGAGGATATATAGGCGATTGGCTACATGGGGTTGTATTGTCTAGACTCTATCGAGATTAAAAGCGAATTCCATTTAGAGTTTTGGATTTTGGATTTATGTAGCTACCACACCAAACTATATCCTCCATAGCAATTCCGGCAACCAGCAATCAGGAAAATAAATATTGGAGACGTATTAAAGTAAAGATCCTGTTCAACTTTTGACTCGCATTATTTTGATGGTAAAGATTCATGTTGCTTCTTCTCCAGGTAATACAGACGTGGTGAATCTTCTGGTGAAGCAGGGCGCGCGGGTCAACTACGACTGCCCGGACCTCAACAAGCCCAGCGCTCTGGACCTCGCCATCCTGAAGGGAGACGTGCCGATGCTGCAGCTGCTGCTGTCTGCTGGTCTGTGCTCTATGTCATCGTCATGACCCATCGCCACCTCACTAAAATAGACCCTTATGCGTTAAGTCACAGTAACATTGAAAAGCTGAAAGTCATCGAGCTCATTTGATACAGGTTTGATGTATCAAATGAGCCATTAAAGGTTTGCTAAAAAATGATTTATTTACCACCAAACTACCAAATTAACATACCATAGACAAGGGAGGTATGTGGCTTTCATTTAGTAATGATCATTGAGTTAGGTAGGTATTACCTCACGCACACAAACCTTTATTCGTTATAGAGTTGCTTTATACCTAAGTATTTGATATCACATTACAATTTTTATTAATTTAATTGCAGTTTTAATTATTGTACTTGTTACTCTGTGTTTGAAATTATTAACACTTGATTTTCATTAGTCGGAACCTAAGTCGGATAAATTATTTATTTTAGCTTTTTAAGAGTTCGCTTCGGGTTTTCTTCATTTTGATATGTTTCACCACAGATAATATAATACTGTTTTACTATTCCAGGCGCTCAGGTGAACTCGTCAAGTTCCGTGATCGGCACCCCCCTGCATGTGGCCTGTTCCGACAATATCACCAACAGAAAGGAAATGGTCAAGGTATTAATTTATTTCTGTTTACTTTTTCTACCTACCCTCTCGCCCCATTCAATTGCTCGAGCGTGCGAAAATTTACGTGTTTCTTTTTAAAATTTATATGCAAAATTTCCTTCTTCAAAAACTCGTTGTTTTATAGATCCTTCTAGAAAGTGGCGCAGACCCGAACCTGAAGGTCTACAACGAAGACGACGGAGCGCAGCTGAGGCCAGCGCTGGCCGAGTACCTCGCCAGTGACACCGACCCGTGCGCGGAGACTGTTGCCTTGCTCCTGAGATACGGGGCCAGGGTGAGTGTCTCATAGATCCTTCTAGAAGGAACCCTTAAGGTCTACAACGAAGATGACAGAGTGTGCGGGTCAGTATGACGCCAGGGACACCGACCCGTGCGCCGAGACTGTTGCCTTGCTCCTGAGATCCGGGGTTAGGGTGATAGTGTAATAGATCCTTCTAGAAGGAACCCTTAAGGTCTACAACGAAGATGACAGAGTGTGCGGTTCAGTATGACGCCAGGGACACCGACCCGTGCGCGGAGACTGTTGCCTTGCTCCTGAGATCCGGGGTTAGGGTGATAGTGTAATAGATCCTTCTAGAAGGAACCCTTAAGGTCTACAACGAAGATGACAGAGTGTGCGGTTCAGTATGACGCCAGGGACACCAACCCGTGCGCGGAGACTGTTGCCTTGCTCCTGAGATACGGTGCCAGGGTGAGTGTGTAATAGATCCTTCTAGAAGGAACCCTTAAGGTCTACAACGAAGATGACAGAGTGTGCGGTTCAGTATGACGCCAGGGACACCGACCCGTGCGCGGAGACTGTTGCTTTGCTCCTGAGATACGGGGCCAGGGTGAGTGTGTAATAGATCCTTCTAGAAGGAACCCTTAAGGTCTACAACGAAGATGACAGAGTGTGCGGTTCAGTATGACGCCAGGGACACCGACCCGTGCGCGGAGACTGTTGCCTTGCTCCTGAGATACGGGGCCAGGGTGAGTGTGTAATAGATCCTTCTAGAAGGAACCCTTAAGGTCTACAACGAAGATGACAGAGTAGGGTTGAGTATGACACTAGTAATATTGACGTGTGCACGGAAACTATTACCTTGCTCCGAAGATAAGGCAACATGGCTACCACGGTGCTATGTATCCTTCTAGAAGGAACCTTTAGGTTTACAACGAAGACGAAAGAGCGTAAGAGCGTATGTCACCAGTGACACTGACCTTTGTGCGGAAACTGTTACCCTGCTCTGAAGAAGGGCACGATGTGACCGGGGTGCTATGGATTCTTCCAGAACGAACCTTATAGATCTACAACGAAGACAAAGAGCGTATGGCTGAGATGTCGCCAGCCTTGCCTGTTTGAGGACCAATATGTTTCGGCCATATCGGTCCCGACACGCATTAATACAGCATGATAAACTGATAAGAAACCTCAGGGCATCTTAACAATTTTCGTAAACCTTTTTCGTACAAGCACACAGTAGCGCCATCTGTCAGAATGCTAAATGTGGCTGCTGAGCCAACTACAGCGTGGCCTAACTGTTGTTGTACAAGCATTCTTGGCATCGATAAACTGGCGACATTTTTTCGCACCGTCTGCCCTGTCCAGGCTAACGGCCACACTCAGATACGTGTGGCCGTTATGTGTTTATTGCATGATATCATATTTCGTCATTTTCGTGACTACATTCATGACAGTCCACTTATTTAATTGCACCACCTATCTAGACCCCATTCATATGTTAGAATAATACGGTCTGTTTTCGTTTGCAGGTAATAATGAAAACCCAGTTCCGCGATCCGGACGGCATCCTCAACCATCTCGCGAACGTCACGACCGTGGAGCACGAGCACATCTTCTACATGCTGCTAGATGCTGCCGAGGCCTTCGACCTTTGCATGATCAAGAGAAACAACGTTCTCAACGCCGTACAAAAGGAAACTCTAATACAAAGAGCTAAGACCCCAATTGCCCTGCTCGCTCAAGCCAGAATATTCCTGCGCAGATTCTTCGGCGCGACCCTTGTTAACGTTGTCAAAAAACTGGAGATCCCTAAAACTCTTCACAGTTACCTACTTTTTGAATGCCGCTAAATCATTGTGATTCATTTTTTTTTGGATTGTTTTCAACATAGGCGGTTATTTATGCCTGTGTCAATGAAATATTCTTTGAAAAAATTTTTTTTTTTTTTTTGAAAAGGCTCTAGAGGCCTTTTACGTCGGATCCTTGACAACCATTAGAGGTTTTTATAAGATCGGTGTTGCCTGTAACCAAAGAGAGTAATTTCGAATTTATTTTAGGGTGTAGGTGCATGAGTCGACGAAGTACCTATTCGACCTAATCTTTTTTTACATTATAGCGTACTATTGTAGATTTTAAGGTCTAGCTTTTAAGATAAAACTTATTTTATCTACGTATTTCTTAGATTAATAAAAGAGTTTGGCAAAGAGAAGAAATAATGGAGGCGCCCGCCACTGTCAAATAAAAAAATCGGGATAAAAGTAAGTTGTTTAGGCGCAATACTAGAAGTTTTGTAGTAACTCGTATCAAAACGAAAAATTCGTTCTCTTTCAATTTAAACTTTTGATAACTATTTATGATAACCACTCCAATTATCTGTTTTTTTTTTATTGGTATTTTATGTAACGAAAAATAATTATTATGTATTTCAAACTCAAAATATCTTTATTTCACATAGGCGTAACGTACAGCCTACGTAAAACGTCATATTATGATTTATGTCACAGATTTATGTATACAAGCTAAGTTTACAATTATTTGAATATAATATTTTTTTTCTTTTGTGCATTGATGTTTAAAAAAATCAAATTTTATTTTCATATGTATTTTTATTATATTTTGCTCAGAGCATCTCATTATCATTTTATTTTGTAGTCTGATACTTTGTGATATTATTTTGTGATATCTTATGTTATAAGACTTTTACTTGATAATTTAATGGAAATATTACAAGTAACTACATACTACATATTGAATTATATGTACTGACTGGTATAAGCTTACGAATAAAGTTTTGTGTGCTAAAGGTCATGGTTTTATTTTACTTAGAAAAGATTAATAATTTAGCTGAAGACAATTTAATACTTCAACTCCTGGGTTCTTCTGGCAACACCAAACAGAAAACAGAGGCCATATCATAGATTATATCTTATAATCTATGGGCCATATCGAGATTAAAAAAAGACAAACAATACTAATTTTAGCAGGACAGATTAATCTGTTTTGCTATAATCCGCTTCTTGAAAAGATTCTGTATGGTACAATATGAAGGTCGACGCACGTTTCGTCCCGACACCGGGACATCCTCAGGAGATGTTGACTTCACAATGCGAAATCGTAGAGTGACTCTCGTGTCAGCAACGCGTTCTTATATACCCATAAGATGGGTAGACGTGCGTCGAAGAAAGTGTTGGAAAATTGTGTGTGGTGTTTCATGTGGGCGGTGTTCCTGCATATTGTAAGAAGCGGATTATAGCAAAACAAATTAATCTGTCCTGCTAATTATGGATTTCCGCAAAGTAACGCCTGCTTCCATTCAATACTAATTTTATGATTTTTTTCTAATACGCTGATCTAATGGTCTGAGAATAGAACGTAAATGGTGAGAAATAATTTAAATGGCAAAACAACTCTTGCTGGATCAGTATACTAATTTTCAAATGAGCAAAATATGAGCAAACCTGACAAAATGTTAGTTTCAAACATAGAGTAGGTTGGTAATTAGGGTAGGTAGGTTAGGTAGGTACGGTAGGTACCTATTTAAACTGGCTTTACGGATTTGGATTGGATTCTTGCTTTTCAACCTGACACTTAAACAAAGACAAGATGTGTCCTTAAAACTGTTTTTTTTCTTGTCTGTGGTTATTTTAATGTGATAAAAACATGATAAAAATTACCTATTATTAGCTCAATGGTTTTAAATGACAACTGACAAGCGACTATTCTGTTCTGTGTTTGTCGGTTGTGACCTCAGACAAATCATGAAACATAGAGTATAGCTCTATGTTTCATTCATGATTTGTCAAAATTTGAAGCTTGAAGTCGATTTTTGCTTGTCTTGAAGCGTTGTAAAATAAAGTTTAGTAAATAATTTGTAATCCATCCTCAAATAAAATGGCAGATAAGCAGAAGGTGGACCTTGGTCTCTTGGAGGAAGACGACGAATTTGAAGAATTCCCCACGGAACGTAAGTATTTAGCCATCTCTTCGAAACACTAATGTACCTGCGAAGAACGGCGCAGTTTTTGTTTTTCTTAAGATTTTAAATCAGTTCCTACTTCCCAGATTGGGGCACCGAGGACGCTGATGATGCAGACGTATCTGTGTGGGAAGACAATTGGGAAGATGATGTTGTGCAGGACGATTTTAGTCAGCAGTTAAGGTGAGGGTTCCGATCTATATCTTACGTTTTGTTCATTGAAAGAAATAGCGCGTGACCACTATTTTCCTTTCGTGGCGAGATTTGTCAAAAATCCTTTCTTAGCAGATGTGTATGTCATAATAGCTACCTAAGCAAAAAAGTCAAGGTTTGTCCATTAGTACAAACCATTGCACTTAAGTACCAGTAGTTTTTGCCTAAAAGATGATTCACTTTACTTGCTGCCTGGGCTGGCCATGCTAAAGATCTATGGCTATCTTGCTATAGTGCACTTTTGTATACCAATGCATTGTACTCTGACCATCATGACAATATTGTTTGGCTACTTAATTCAGAATTTGCTAACGATAACAATAACGATGTTGAATGTTTTACACAATTAGATCCCAGGTATGATTAAAATGTTGCATACTTGTTTTATGAGACCATAGATTGCCAGATCTTAGTCTCTCCATGTTAGAATTTTTCATTCTACATAGCAACTTGTGAGTATATAAATTGACAGATTTGTTATATTCCCTTTCAGGCAACAGTTGGAGAAGCTGCGAGAACAGAATAAGGGCTAGATCTTGAATTTTGTTAAGTAATCAATTAAAAATGTTAAGGTGAATAAACAAATGTGAAATCTCAATCACTGTTTTATTCTATAACAAAGCTACCTATCTTTTTAAATTAAAAATTATGTACTGCCAGCAAGTATATTTTTGCAATTCAAAGCATAAAAATTATTCAGCTGCAATCCATGGTCCACCAAATCTGAAAAAAAATGCAGGGAATGGCTTTGCAAGTTGCTTAGCAAATATAAGAACATACCTACATCTGTCTGTGAGGTATGAGTTAAATAAAGATCATGATTATACTTTTTGCATTCCCATTGTGACTTTCAGTTTGTAGATTCCAATTTTCAAGTATATCCAATATGGGACACATGGATGACAATGAAGCGGGTACAACTGGTAGGGGATTTTTCTAGGAAAAGATATAAAGGAAACTAGTTTTTATAAACACAGCTTTTAATCACAAATATCACAAATTAAGAAGGCACTAATTATTTATTGAGGTTAGAACAGTAGAATCTTCAAACAGAGACCAGCTTTGTGAAATAGGTACAATGGCACAATATAAGACCTAAAAAGCAAGACCAATAATTTAAATGCTTCTTCTAAATTTTTATCTTTCAATTTCTAAAAAGAACAATACTTTTAGATTTCACCATGAATAGCACTGGCATAAATTTAGATTACCTAGTAAATACCTACCTATTATTTACATAAGTGTTTTTTTATTTAACTGCAAGTTTTTTAACAATTCAGTCTTAACTGCAGTTTTTATTTGATTTCACTTTATAATAATCTATGTACGTAACGAAAGTAATCTTGTTTGCAAATTTTCCATTTAAGATCTCACCACTTTTCCATTGAAGACCATTAACAGATATTATAATGGATACAAATTTTTTACCAGATATCCACAGTATACACATAACGCACATCACAATTTAAAATTACAACTAAGTATTTATTTACACTAAAACTGAATATTTTCATTGGATTGCCCGGTGACAAATTGGAACTCATCGGGTAAAGGCTCATCATCTTGCGGTTCACTGAAATACGTGTCTATAATGTTGTGGGATTTCTGGTAGATCTGAAAGTAACAGACACAGTTGATAAGTATACATTGTCATTGAATATTTTTATAACGATTGTTCATCTTGAAGTGTTTAAAGTTAGTTTCAATTTTAGAAAAATGTTAATACAAGTTTAAGACAATCAAAATAATGGTCTTTCCAAGCATGTTTGAGAAAAAGATTGTGTTTGAAATTTTTTTTGAGTTTTGTCTTTAAACGTGTAGGTATAAAAGATGATGCGTACCTCCTCGTTGTCGTGGTTCTGCAGATTTTCGATGACGTCGAGCGCGTTAATCTCTTCCAGCGAGACGCACAGTGGCTCAACTTGACCAAACTTGGCAGCCGTCTGCAATATATAGTTATAAAATTATTTTTAATACATTTTCTCAAAAAGTAGGCATTTCCATGATTGTGTGTTTTGCGTGCGGAAAGTTATTATTTTCCGCACTAGTGCTTTTGCCTTTTCCCCCTGCGCGGCACCGGAGCGGGCGCACCAAGACGCGCTACCGCAGCCGGCACGGGAATCGAACCCACGGCCTCCGACGCAGACGGCAGGTTCGCTACCGCCACGTCATTCGGTCGTTGCCAATATTGCTAATTACTAACTACTAATCAGCCTATAGATATCCACTGCTGGATATAGGCCTTTCCGAGAGCGCGCCACCACACACGGTCCTCCGTCTTCCTCATCCACCCGCTACCAGCGACCTTCTTTAGGTCATCGGTCCAGCGGGCAGGAGGTCCTCCTACGCTGCGCTTGCCGGTGCGTGGTCTCCACTCCAGAACACGTCTGCCCCAACGGCCATATATTGCTTATTAACCGACTTCAAAAAAAAAGAGGAGGTTCTCAATTCGTCGGAATCTTTTTTTTTTGCATCACAGCCCTATAGGTCTTCGTGCACATCTCACCTGCAGAAGGTTGGCGAGACCGTCCAGTACCACGACGACGGATCGCAGGTCGGTGGACTCCAGCAGGCGGCAGTAGGGCTCCAGGAAGCCGGCCGCGACCAGCGCGTCTAGCTGCGCCGGGGTGCCGCCCATCGTCAGGTTGGTGATACCCCACGCGGCTTCCCGCTGACTCCTGAACAAACAAACATTCTTCAGCAAGCCGCACGCAAGCACGCACGCACGCACGCAAGGACGGACGGACGGATCTGCGGCACGGTGCCGGCCAGCACGTTGCTCACCGCCTCCTTCACCAGCATCAGTGACTGTGGAGTGTATGAAGCGAGCGCGCACCTGATGTCGTCGGAGGACAGCACGTGCACCAGGTGCGTCAGCAGCCCGCGGTCGATGGCGCACTGGATCTGCGGCACGGTGCCGGCCAGCACGTTGCTCACCGCCCACGCCGCCTCCTTCACCAGCATCAGTGACTGTAGAGTGTATGAAGCGAGCGCGCACCTGATGTCGTCGGAGGACAGCACGTGCACCAGGTGCGTCAGCAGCCCGCGGTCGATGGCGCACTGGATCTGCGGCACGGTGCCGGCCAGCACGTTGCTCACCGCCTCCTTCACCAGCATCAGTGACTGTGGAGTGTATGAAGCGAGCGCGCACCTGATGTCGTCGGAGGACAGCACGTGCACCAGGTGCGTCAGCAGCCCGCGGTCGATGGCGCACTGGATCTGCGGCACGGTGCCGGCCAGCACGTTGCTCACCGCCTCCTTCACCAGCATCAGTGACTGTGGAGTGTATGAAGCGAGCGCGCACCTGATGTCGTCGGAGGACAGCACGTGCACCAGGTGCGTCAGCAGCCCGCGGTCGATGGCGCACTGGATCTGCGGCACGGTGCCGGCCAGCACGTTGCTCACCGCCCACGCCGCCTCCTTCACCAGCATCAGTGACTGTAGAGTGTATGAAGCGAGCGCGCACCTGATGTCGTCGGAGGACAGCACGTGCACCAGGTGCGTCAGCAGCCCGCGGTCGATGGCGCACTGGATCTGCGGCACGGTGCCGGCCAGCACGTTGCTCACCGCCTCCTTCACCAGCATCAGTGACTGTGGAGTGTATGAAGCGAGCGCGCACCTGATGTCGTCGGAGGACAGCACGTGCACCAGGTGCGTCAGCAGCCCGCGGTCGATGGCGCACTGGATCTGCGGCACGGTGCCGGCCAGCACGTTGCTCACCGCCTCCTTCACCAGCATCAGTGACTGTGGAGTGTATGAAGCGAGCGCGCACCTGATGTCGTCGGAGGACAGCACGTGCACCAGGTGCGTCAGCAGCCCGCGGTCGATGGCGCACTGGATCTGCGGCACGGTGCCGGCCAGCACGTTGCTCACCGCCTCCTTCACCAGCATCAGTGACTGTGGAGTGTATGAAGCGAGCGCGCACCTGATGTCGTCGGAGGACAGCACGTGCACCAGGTGCGTCAGCAGCCCGCGGTCGATGGCGCACTGGATCTGCGGCACGGTGCCGGCCAGCACGTTGCTCACCGCCCACGCCGCCTCCTTCACCAGCATCAGTGACTGTAGAGTGTATGAAGCGAGCGCGCACCTGATGTCGTCGGAGGACAGCACGTGCACCAGGTGCGTCAGCAGCCCGCGGTCGATAGCGCACTGGATCTGCGGCACGGTGCCGGCCAGCACGTTGCTCACCGCCCACGCCGCCTCCTTCACCAGCATCAGTGACTGTAGAGTGTATGAAGCGAGCGCGCACCTGATGTCGTCGGAGGACAGCACGTGCACCAGGTGCGTCAGCAGCCCGCGGTCGATGGCGCACTGGATCTGCGGCACGGTGCCGGCCAGCACGTTGCTCACCGCCTCCTTCACCAGCATCAGTGACTGTGGAGTGTATGAAGCGAGCGCGCACCTGATGTCGTCGGAGGACAGCACGTGCACCAGGTGCGTCAGCAGCCCGCGGTCGATGGCGCACTGGATCTGCGGCACGGTGCCGGCCAGCACGTCGCTCACCGCCTCCTTCACCAGCATCAGTGACTGTGGAGTGTGTGAAGCGAGCGCGCACCTGATGTCGTCGGAGGACAGCACGTGCACCAGGTGCGTCAGCAGCCCGCGGTCGATGGCGCACTGGATCTGCGGCACGGTGCCGGCCAGCACGTTGCTCACCGCCCACGCCGCCTCCTTCACCAGCATCAGTGACTGTGGAGTGTATGAAGCGAGCGCGCACCTGATGTCGTCGGAGGACAGCACGTGCACCAGGTGCGTCAGCAGCCCGCGGTCGATGGCGCACTGGATCTGCGGCACGGTGCCGGCCAGCACGTTGCTCACCGCCCACGCCGCCTCCTTCACCAGCACAGTGACTGTAGAGTGCATGAAGCGAGCGCGCACCTGATGTCGTCGGAGGACAGCACGTGCACCAGGTGCGTCAGCAGCCCGCGGTCGATGGCGCACTGGATCTGCGGCACGGTGCCGGCCAGCACGTTGCTCACCGCCTCCTTCACCAGCATCAGTGACTGTGGAGTGTATGAAGCGAGCGCGCACCTGATGTCGTCGGAGGACAGCACGTGCACCAGGTGCGTCAGCAGCCCGCGGTCGATGGCGCACTGGATCTGCGGCACGGTGCCGGCCAGCACGTTGCTCACCGCCTCCTTCACCAGCATCAGTGACTGTGGAGTGTATGAAGCGAGCGCGCACCTGATGTCGTCGGAGGACAGCACGTGCACCAGGTGCGTCAGCAGCCCGCGGTCGATGGCGCACTGGATCTGCGGCACGGTGCCGGCCAGCACGTTGCTCACCGCCTCCTTCACCAGCACAGTGACTGTAGAGTGCATGAAGCGAGCGCGCACCTGATGTCGTCGGAGGACAGCACGTGCACCAGGTGCGTCAGCAGCCCGCGGTCGATGGCGCACTGGATCTGCGGCACGGTGCCGGCCAGCACGTTGCTCACCGCCCACGCCGCCTCCTTCACCAGCGACGCTTTGTTGCAGCGCAGCAGCACCGCCAGGTGATCCAGGCAGCCAGCTTCAATGCATCGGTCCGTCTGAAGAAAAAAATACAACACCATTGTTGGATAGAAGCTGGCATTACATGTTAGCGGTCCGTAGCATAAGTACGTCAGAATCTCGACAAGCAGGCAGCAGTGGCGTGTGTAATATCTACCTCAAACAGTGTTCCAAATGAGAGGACTATAACCGCTCTGCAACAACTATGAAGAAGACTAAGAAGATCCAGCTCTTCCTGATGCTTTTGTGACCGGGGTACAATGAGCGTCGAGCGTTTTGTTCAGTGTTGAATATGAGGATTGACCTGTGCATCGGATCCAGTGAGCATATTGCCAGTGGCCCTCAGCGCGGGAGTGCGCACCGCGGCCGACTTGTGCTGCAGCAGTGCGATGAGGCGCGGCAGGAGCTGTGGCGTCATCTGCACCTCCTCGATGCGCTCGTTGGGGCCGTCCGTCAGGTAAGACAGAGCCCAGCATACATCCGCTGTCACAATAATACATATTTTGACATTTTACTTCATGTTAGGTCATTGACTAGGCCTTACAAGTAGGCTTGGAATCACACAGCGCACAATGGAGTGTGTGAAACTAGGAGGTTCTCAAAATCAGTGATAGCTCAACGTGCCCCTAAGAGAAAGTGCCAATAGACACATAGTTTGTAGATCAATGGATGTTGGAGACCTAAGGTGCTGGTATGGCGGCTGCGCACTAAAATTCGGAGTAATGTCTATTTTTGGACACTAAATGTAGAACTCACCCTAACCCTGAAAATGAAGAGTCCTCCACGTGTTTACGCTTACACCTTGAAAGAATAATGTAGTAGAGGGGCGTTAATTTTTAAATTAGACGGTGTCTATCACTTGCTTGTGAAGGAGATGTCACGAAAAAACTTGCAGATTATGTCTAAGGCGTTAAATAAGGCCTATAAAATCATTTGGCCTTGAACTTGATAAAAGTATATTGATCAAGCCTTACCCAGAACATCAGGATCTCCGAGTGTAAGCAGTTCCGAGACATACGGCAGCGCCGGCGCCACCAGGTTGAACTTCACTAATGGGTTCTTGTTCCTGGGAAAAAGTGACATTTATTGCTTGACTGACACTAATGCAAATTTTCACTAAAACAGATCCATTGAATGAAAACTTATTATGTTTTGTTTGTCTCCTGAAAAGTAGAGGTACTGTAGTTCGTGGCGTCACGCGGTGGGTCTCAACTGAAAATCAGTGCTGTGTGCTTCCGTGCGTATAAGTATGGGGGCACACAGCACCATGCTGAGTTGAGTCCTATTTCTGGGTGCGCCACACACGACAAGCGGTGTCTGGTGCTTCCGTCCCTTGGGTAATTTTATTGGTTTCAATTGCCCAGGTGGTGGAAGCTTCAGGCATCGTTCTAGTACATAAGTGTGTACGTTGTGTGGTGTGTGGCATACATGAAATAAATACTTTCTTTCTTTCTTTCTTTTTTACTGCTTGTACACCCCTCTGGTTTTGGCCGGCGATATGGTAGTGCTCGTCGTGTCGCTCATCGGCAGGTACTGAGCTGGTACCTGCAGAGGTTGCTGTAGGTCCACACGGCGGTGCGCAGCTGGGTGGGCACGGTGCCGGGCGTCATCATGGGCAGCAGCGCCGGCAGCGCGCCGTGCGACAGCACCAGGTCCCGTCGCCCGCCACGTTGCCTAGAGCCGCTCACCGGCAGGCGCTGAGCTGGTACCTGCAGAGGTTGCTGTAGGTCCACACGGCGGTGCGCAGCTGGGTGGGCACGGTGCCGGGCGTCATCATGGGCAGCAGCGCCGGCAGCGCGCCGTGCGACAGCACCAGGTCCCGTCGCCCGCCACGTTGCCTAGAGCCGCTCACCGGCAGGCGCTGAGCTGGTACCTGCAGAGGTTGCTGTAGGTCCACACGGCGGTGCGCAGCTGGGTGGGCACGGTGCCGGGCGTCATCATGGGCAGCAGCGCCGGCAGCGCGCCGTGCGACAGCACCAGGTCCCGTCGCCCGCCACGTTGCCTAGAGCCGCTCACCGGCAGGCGCTGAGCTGGTACCTGCAGAGGTTGCTGTAGGTCCACACGGCGGTGCGCAGCTGGGTGGGCACGGTGCCGGGCGTCATCATGGGCAGCAGCGCCGGCAGCGCGCCGTGCGACAGCACCAGGTCCCGTCGCCCGCCACGTTGCCTAGAGCCGCTCACCGGCAGGCGCTGAGCTGGTACCTGCAGAGGTTGCTGTAGGTCCACACGGCGGTGCGCAGCTGGGTGGGCACGGTGCCGGGCGTCATCATGGGCAGCAGCGCCGGCAGCGCGCCGTGCGACAGCACCAGGTCCCGTCGCCCGCCACGTTGCCTAGAGCCGCTCACCGGCAGGCGCTGAGCTGGTACCTGCAGAGGTTGCTGTAGGTCCACACGGCGGTGCGCAGCTGGGTGGGCACGGTGCCGGGCGTCATCATGGGCAGCAGCGCCGGCAGCGCGCCGTGCGACAGCACCAGGTCCCGTCGCCCGCCACGTTGCCTAGAGCCGCTCACCGGCAAGCGCTGAGCTGGTACCTGCAGAGGTTGCTGTAGGTCCACACGGCGGTGCGCAGCTGGGTGGGCACGGTGCCGGGCGTCATCATGGGCAGCAGCGCCGGCAGCGCGCCGTGCGACAGCACCAGGTCCCGTCGCCCGCCACGTTGCCTAGAGCCGCTCACCGGCAGGCGCTGAGCTGGTACCTGCAGAGGTTGCTGTAGGTCCACACGGCGGTGCGCAGCTGGGTGGGCACGGTGCCGGGCGTCATCATGGGCAGCAGCGCCGGCAGCGCGCCGTGCGACAGCACCAGGTCCCGTCGCCCGCCACGTTGCCTAGAGCCGCTCACCGGCAGGCGCTGAGCTGGTACCTGCAGAGGTTGCTGTAGGTCCACACGGCGGTGCGCAGCTGGGTGGGCACGGTGCCGGGCGTCATCATGGGCAGCAGCGCCGGCAGCGCGCCGTGCGACAGCACCAGGTCCCGTCGCCCGCCACGTTGCCTAGAGCCGCTCACCGGCAGGCGCTGAGCTGGTACCTGCAGAGGTTGCTGTAGGTCCACACGGCGGTGCGCAGCTGGGTGGGCACGGTGCCGGGCGTCATCATGGGCAGCAGCGCCGGCAGCGCGCCGTGCGACAGCGCCAGGTCCCGTCGCCCGCCACGTTGCCTAGAGCCGCTCACCGGCAGGCGCTGAGCTGGTACCTGCAGAGGTTGCTGTAGGTCCACACGGCGGTGCGCAGCTGGGTGGGCACGGTGCCGGGCGTCATCATGGGCAGCAGCGCCGGCAGCGCGCCGTGCGACAGCGCCAGGTCCCGTCGCCCGCCACGTTGCCTAGAGCCGCTCACCGGCAGGCGCTGAGCTGGTACCTGCAGAGGTTGCTGTAGGTCCACACGGCGGTGCGCAGCTGGGTGGGCACGGTGCCGGGCGTCATCATGGGCAGCAGCGCCGGCAGCGCGCCGTGCGACAGCGCCAGGTCCCGTCGCCCGCCACGTTGCCTAGAGCCGCTCACCGGCAGGCGCTGAGCTGGTACCTGCAGAGGTTGCTGTAGGTCCACACGGCGGTGCGCAGCTGGGTGGGCACGGTGCCGGGCGTCATCATGGGCAGCAGCGCCGGCAGCGCGCCGTGCGACAGCACCAGGTCCCGTCGCCCGCCACGTTGCCTAGAGCCGCTCACCGGCAGGCGCTGAGCTGGTACCTGCAGAGGTTGCTGTAGGTCCACACGGCGGTGCGCAGCTGGGTGGGCACGGTGCCGGGCGTCATCATGGGCAGCAGCGCCGGCAGCGCGCCGTGCGACAGCACCAGGTCCCGTCGCCCGCCACGTTGCCTAGAGCCGCTCACCGGCAGGCGCTGAGCTGGTACCTGCAGAGGTTGCTGTAGGTCCACACGGCGGTGCGCAGCTGGGTGGGCACGGTGCCGGGCGTCATCATGGGCAGCAGCGCCGGCAGCGCGCCGTGCGACAGCACCAGGTCCCGTCGCCCGCCACGTTGCCTAGAGCCGCTCACCGGCAGGCGCTGAGCTGGTACCTGCAGAGGTTGCTGTAGGTCCACACGGCGGTGCGCAGCTGGGTGGGCACGGTGCCGGGCGTCATCATGGGCAGCAGCGCCGGCAGCGCGCCGTGCGACAGCGCCAGGTCCCGTCGCCCGCCACGTTGCCTAGAGCCGCTCACCGGCAGGCGCTGAGCTGGTACCTGCAGAGGTTGCTGTAGGTCCACACGGCGGTGCGCAGCTGGGTGGGCACGGTGCCGGGCGTCATCATGGGCAGCAGCGCCGGCAGCGCGCCGTGCGACAGCACCAGGTCCCGTCGCCCGCCACGTTGCCTAGAGCCGCTCACCGGCAGGCGCTGAGCTGGTACCTGCAGAGGTTGCTGTAGGTCCACACGGCGGTGCGCAGCTGGGTGGGCACGGTGCCGGGCGTCATCATGGGCAGCAGCGCCGGCAGCGCGCCGTGCGACAGCACCAGGTCCCGTCGCCCGCCACGTTGCCTAGAGCCGCTCACCGGCAGGCGCTGAGCTGGTACCTGCAGAGGTTGCTGTAGGTCCACACGGCGGTGCGCAGCTGGGTGGGCACGGTGCCGGGCGTCATCATGGGCAGCAGCGCCGGCAGCGCGCCGTGAGACAGCACCAGGTCCCGTCGCCCGCCACGTTGCCTAGAGCCGCTCACCGGCAGGCGCTGAGCTGGTACCTGCAGAGGTTGCTGTAGGTCCACACGGCGGTGCGCAGCTGGGTGGGCACGGTGCCGGGCGTCATCATGGGCAGCAGCGCCGGCAGCGCGCCGTGCGACAGCGCCAGGTCCCGTCGCCCGCCACGTTGCCTAGAGCCGCTCACCGGCAGGCGCTGAGCTGGTACCTGCAGAGGTTGCTGTAGGTCCACACGGCGGTGCGCAGCTGGGTGGGCACGGTGCCGGGCGTCATCATGGGCAGCAGCGCCGGCAGCGCGCCGTGAGACAGCACCAGGTCCCGTCGCCCGCCACGTTGCCTAGAGCCGCTCACCGGCAGGCGCTGAGCTGGTACCTGCAGAGGTTGCTGTAGGTCCACACGGCGGTGCGCAGCTGGGTGGGCACGGTGCCGGGCGTCATCATGGGCAGCAGCGCCGGCAGCGCGCCGTGCGACAGCACCAGGTCCCGTCGCCCGCCACGTTGCCTAGAGCCGCTCACCGGCAGGCGCTGAGCTGGTACCTGCAGAGGTTGCTGTAGGTCCACACGGCGGTGCGCAGCTGGGTGGGCACGGTGCCGGGCGTCATCATGGGCAGCAGCGCCGGCAGCGCGCCGTGCGACAGCACCAGGTCCCGTCGCCCGCCACGTTGCCTAGAGCCGCTCACCGGCAGGCGCTGAGCTGGTACCTGCAGAGGTTGCTGTAGGTCCACACGGCGGTGCGCAGCTGGGTGGGCACGGTGCCGGGCGTCATCATGGGCAGCAGCGCCGGCAGCGCGCCGTGCGACAGCGCCAGGTCCCGTCGCCCGCCACGTTGCCTAGAGCCGCTCACCGGCAGGCGCTGAGCTGGTACCTGCAGAGGTTGCTGTAGGTCCACACGGCGGTGCGCAGCTGGGTGGGCACGGTGCCGGGCGTCATCATGGGCAGCAGCGCCGGCAGCGCGCCGTGCGACAGCGCCAGGTCCCGTCGCCCGCCACGTTGCCTAGAGCCGCTCACCGGCAGGCGCTGAGCTGGTACCTGCAGAGGTTGCTGTAGGTCCACACGGCGGTGCGCAGCTGGGTGGGCACGGTGCCGGGCGTCATCATGGGCAGCAGCGCCGGCAGCGCGCCGTGCGACAGCACCAGGTCCCGTCGCCCGCCACGTTGCCTAGAGCCGCTCACCGGCAGGCGCTGAGCTGGTACCTGCAGAGGTTGCTGTAGGTCCACACGGCGGTGCGCAGCTGGGTGGGCACGGTGCCGGGCGTCATCATGGGCAGCAGCGCCGGCAGCGCGCCGTGCGACAGCGCCAGGTCCCGTCGCCCGCCACGTTGCCTAGAGCCGCTCACCGGCAGGCGCTGAGCTGGTACCTGCAGAGGTTGCTGTAGGTCCACACGGCGGTGCGCAGCTGGGTGGGCACGGTGCCGGGCGTCATCATGGGCAGCAGCGCCGGCAGCGCGCCGTGCGACAGCGCCAGGTCCCGTCGCCCGCCACGTTGCCTAGAGCCGCTCACCGGCAGGCGCTGAGCTGGTACCTGCAGAGGTTGCTGTAGGTCCACACGGCGGTGCGCAGCTGGGTGGGCACGGTGCCGGGCGTCATCATGGGCAGCAGCGCCGGCAGCGCGCCGTGCGACAGCGCCAGGTCCCGTCGCCCGCCACGTTGCCTAGAGCCGCTCACCGGCAGGCGCTGAGCTGGTACCTGCAGAGGTTGCTGTAGGTCCACACGGCGGTGCGCAGCTGGGTGGGCACGGTGCCGGGCGTCATCATGGGCAGCAGCGCCGGCAGCGCGCCGTGCGACAGCACCAGGTCCCGTCGCCCGCCACGTTGCCTAGAGCCGCTCACCGGCAGGCGCTGAGCTGGTACCTGCAGAGGTTGCTGTAGGTCCACACGGCGGTGCGCAGCTGGGTGGGCACGGTGCCGGGCGTCATCATGGGCAGCAGCGCCGGCAGCGCGCCGTGCGACAGCGCCAGGTCCCGTCGCCCGCCACGTTGCCTAGAGCCGCTCACCGGCAGGCGCTGAGCTGGTACCTGCAGAGGTTGCTGTAGGTCCACACGGCGGTGCGCAGCTGGGTGGGCACGGTGCCGGGCGTCATCATGGGCAGCAGCGCCGGCAGCGCGCCGTGCGACAGCGCCAGGTCCCGTCGCCCGCCACGTTGCCTAGAGCCGCTCACCGGCAGGCGCTGAGCTGGTACCTGCAGAGGTTGCTGTAGGTCCACACGGCGGTGCGCAGCTGGGTGGGCACGGTGCCGGGCGTCATCATGGGCAGCAGCGCCGGCAGCGCGCCGTGCGACAGCACCAGGTCCCGTCGCCCGCCACGTTGCCTAGAGCCGCTCACCGGCAGGCGCTGAGCTGGTACCTGCAGAGGTTGCTGTAGGTCCACACGGCGGTGCGCAGCTGGGTGGGCACGGTGCCGGGCGTCATCATGGGCAGCAGCGCCGGCAGCGCGCCGTGCGACAGCACCAGGTCCCGTCGCCCGCCACGTTGCCTAGAGCCGCTCACCGGCAGGCGCTGAGCTGGTACCTGCAGAGGTTGCTGTAGGTCCACACGGCGGTGCGCAGCTGGGTGGGCACGGTGCCGGGCGTCATCATGGGCAGCAGCGCCGGCAGCGCGCCGTGCGACAGCACCAGGTCCCGTCGCCCGCCACGTTGCCTAGAGCCGCTCACCGGCAGGCGCTGAGCTGGTACCTGCAGAGGTTGCTGTAGGTCCACACGGCGGTGCGCAGCTGGGTGGGCACGGTGCCGGGCGTCATCATGGGCAGCAGCGCCGGCAGCGCGCCGTGCGACAGCACCAGGTCCCGTCGCCCGCCACGTTGCCTAGAGCCGCTCACCGGCAGGCGCTGAGCTGGTACCTGCAGAGGTTGCTGTAGGTCCACACGGCGGTGCGCAGCTGGGTGGGCACGGTGCCGGGCGTCATCATGGGCAGCAGCGCCGGCAGCGCGCCGTGCGACAGCACCAGGTCCCGTCGCCCGCCACGTTGCCTAGAGCCGCTCACCGGCAGGCGCTGAGCTGGTACCTGCAGAGGTTGCTGTAGGTCCACACGGCGGTGCGCAGCTGGGTGGGCACGGTGCCGGGCGTCATCATGGGCAGCAGCGCCGGCAGCGCGCCGTGCGACAGCGCCAGGTCCCGTCGCCCGCCACGTTGCCTAGAGCCGCTCACCGGCAGGCGCTGAGCTGGTACCTGCAGAGGTTGCTGTAGGTCCACACGGCGGTGCGCAGCTGGGTGGGCACGGTGCCGGGCGTCATCATGGGCAGCAGCGCCGGCAGCGCGCCGTGCGACAGCGCCAGGTCCCGTCGCCCGCCACGTTGCCTAGAGCCGCTCACCGGCAGGCGCTGAGCTGGTACCTGCAGAGGTTGCTGTAGGTCCACACGGCGGTGCGCAGCTGGGTGGGCACGGTGCCGGGCGTCATCATGGGCAGCAGCGCCGGCAGCGCGCCGTGCGACAGCACCAGGTCCCGTCGCCCGCCACGTTGCCTAGAGCCGCTCACCGGCAGGCGCTGAGCTGGTACCTGCAGAGGTTGCTGTAGGTCCACACGGCGGTGCGCAGCTGGGTGGGCACGGTGCCGGGCGTCATCATGGGCAGCAGCGCCGGCAGCGCGCCGTGCGACAGCGCCAGGTCCCGTCGCCCGCCACGTTGCCTAGAGCCGCTCACCGGCAGGCGCTGAGCTGGTACCTGCAGAGGTTGCTGTAGGTCCACACGGCGGTGCGCAGCTGGGTGGGCACGGTGCCGGGCGTCATCATGGGCAGCAGCGCCGGCAGCGCGCCGTGCGACAGCGCCAGGTCCCGTCGCCCGCCACGTTGCCTAGAGCCGCTCACCGGCAGGCGCTGAGCTGGTACCTGCAGAGGTTGCTGTAGGTCCACACGGCGGTGCGCAGCTGGGTGGGCACGGTGCCGGGCGTCATCATGGGCAGCAGCGCCGGCAGCGCGCCGTGCGACAGCACCAGGTCCCGTCGCCCGCCACGTTGCCTAGAGCCGCTCACCGGCAGGCGCTGAGCTGGTACCTGCAGAGGTTGCTGTAGGTCCACACGGCGGTGCGCAGCTGGGTGGGCACGGTGCCGGGCGTCATCATGGGCAGCAGCGCCGGCAGCGCGCCGTGCGACAGCGCCAGGTCCCGTCGCCCGCCACGTTGCCTAGAGCCGCTCACCGGCAGGCGCTGAGCTGGTACCTGCAGAGGTTGCTGTAGGTCCACACGGCGGTGCGCAGCTGGGTGGGCACGGTGCCGGGCGTCATCATGGGCAGCAGCGCCGGCAGCGCGCCGTGCGACAGCGCCAGGTCCCGTCGCCCGCCACGTTGCCTAGAGCCGCTCACCGGCAGGCGCTGAGCTGGTACCTGCAGAGGTTGCTGTAGGTCCACACGGCGGTGCGCAGCTGGGTGGGCACGGTGCCGGGCGTCATCATGGGCAGCAGCGCCGGCAGCGCGCCGTGCGACAGCGCCAGGTCCCGTCGCCCGCCACGTTGCCTAGAGCCGCTCACCGGCAGGCGCTGAGCTGGTACCTGCAGAGGTTGCTGTAGGTCCACACGGCGGTGCGCAGCTGGGTGGGCACGGTGCCGGGCGTCATCATGGGCAGCAGCGCCGGCAGCGCGCCGTGCGACAGCACCAGGTCGCGCTGCTGCGCGCCGTCACCCGCTACGTTGCCGAGCGCCCACGCGCACTGCTCGCCCACCTGTCCGCCGCACCCCAGCAGATTCACCAGCTTGGGGACTACGCCGACCTAAAGTTTATATAATAAAACTTAGGCCCTCACGCATCTCCTCTTGTCTCTGCTTTAGTGGAAACTAGGCCTAAGTTTTTCAACGATACTTAGGCCTAGATTCCACCAAATGAATTCTTCAATATTCATCAAATGCAACTTTTATTGCTGTTTCTGAACCAACAAGCTGCTAAATCATTGTTTTAAGTTATCATGTGAAAGTTAAAAAGATTCATCCAAATCTCAAATCTTAAGTAAGGCCTGGTTTGCATTTACCACATATATCCATGAAAATAAAGTCAAATCAGCTCCAATCATTCCAAAAAAAAAAAGATCTCAAAACTCACATCAATGACTGCCATGGTGTGGTCATGTGTGCCAGACGCAATATTGGTGATGGCCCAGGCTGCTTCAAACTGCAGGTCAGGGCTAAAACAAAACAATGTAGAAATTAAAATAAAAAATGTATATCTTATATCCAAATAAAAAACTAGTAACACACCAGTCATCTCTATCCAAAGCGAGGACCAAGGGCTTCAGCACACCAGCTTCCAGCATGATGCTGATGGGAGGGTTCTGTTCTCGAGACAGCATCCGCCGCGCAGCCCTCGCTGCTGTGGTCATGGTGAGCACATCGCTGGACTTCAGTCCTAGAACAGCAACATTGACAACTTTGAAGAAGCTAGCCTGGAACACTCTAGATAAGAAGTTAAAAGTATTGATTGTCAAATCTTAAAACAAACATGTTTGTTGTGGACTTCTTCTCAGTTCAGGGCGTGTACTTATTTAGCCCCGTAAACTTAGTTTTAAGTCGTAAAATAGTTATCACTAATAATATATTATATTTTACTGACTATTCATTAGAGCCAACAAGTAAGGCCTATATGAAATAAATAAATCACGGTTACTATACCATTGAAGAATTTCTTAACGACAAAGATTCTTGGAATGATAGAAATATGCTACCATCTCCTCACGAGATATCTTAATAATATGTTATAATTTTTAACAGCATAGAAGCCATATTTAAGCCATGTTGAATGAAGTTTTATTTAAAAACTATAAAAACAATTACTTTCAAATTTAAATGTCACATATATTTAATCTAAAATCACTTTCGCTAAAGAAGCAGAAACACGATTGGATACAATTTTCTCAATAGAAAGTTCTCCCAAAAGTTGCTCTAAAATCACAGTTTTCCTCATTTTTATCGGAAACTACAATGGACATAATTTTAATTGTTGTTTTAAAGTGTCAGTAATAATAATATCATAAAACGCTTAAAAACAGATTATTGATAACTGGCTTTGTTTTTGAGTAATTAGGTAAAAGGTTGTTTTTCTGTTATATTCTTCTGCAATGCTGCATGTCGCACCTCTATGTATCCTTTTGACTTGACTTCAGCTTTGCAATTTTCCACTAGGAGAGATTTCAGACAAGTAGGTACGTATTATTCAAAATTGAACAAAGCAGGAAATGGAACTTGCGCAAGCTAACTCACCCCGCACTATCTCGCCAGGTGTCATGGTCTTCTCTGGCTCCTGGTTCAGGTTCTCCTCGCCAGCCTCGGGGGACATGGCCCTGCGCTTGAGGAGCTGCTCGTCGCGCGCCTGCTTCCGGAGGTTGATGCTAAGCTCGACACGCTTGCGACGGAGCTCCTGAGGGCAGATATAAGACGTTTCATAACGGAGTACTAATACTTCAGAATATGTATTTAGTATTTGTGTAAGTTTCGAGTTTAGATTATATTTATTCAATATTAAAACAGAAATGATGATCTTAATTCTGGTGAGTACCGTTTTGAGATGGAAATTTATGACTTTTTCTAAATCATATTCAACTTTTTTTTTACAAACTCTTTGTTCAAGAAGATCTGAAAATATAAACAAAAATACAACAAAAAAACTATATTCAGACACTTTGTGATAAATATTATGAATATTACGTGGTATTTTACTATTTACGAATATAATTTCTAAGATTTTTGAAACACTGAAACGTGTTCGGTAGGGACGTTCTATTTTTATTTTGCGAAAAACTTACCGAAGTTCCCTGGCCAGCATGTTTGTATGATGATATTCTTGACGTATGAGTTTTATCTGCCATTTTAATAACACAAAATATATGAAAATTGATTTCTAAAAGTAAAGTAAAAAAATCTTTAAAACTCAGGCCAGCAGGTGTAAAATTCAAATTACAAATTGAACTGGCAACGGGCAACGGCCAACAAGGATGACAATGACACGACTCTTGCCCACAGACTACATAATTTACATTTGTGTGACCGTTTAAAAAATCATGAATCTACCCGACACTAACAAAAAATCTGCCAACTCAATTCCTGAACAGTGGGCTGATTCTGGATTGTTAGTTAGCAACTCGCTCTGGGTTGTTCACTAAGAAAACGTAGGCAAAAATCCTATTCTTGTATTATCGTCGCACAAGTTACCAACCTAGGTTCCTACAATGTCAACATACCATGCTAGTTGTAGGATTTTTGCTACCATTTTCTAAGTTAATAACAGTGTGAGTTGCTAACTAACGGTACACCAGCGCACCGTACATGCAGTGATAGCCTAGTGGTTTTGACATCGGGAAATCCCCGTACCAACGACATGAGACACAAGTTGAAAGCTTAAGAATAATTAACCTACTTACAAAGTCATACACAAAATAACTTAAAAAGACATGGTAATAAGGATTTCTTGAAATCTGCCCCTTTCTTAAATCATCAACTTATTTTACCAGACTTCAAATTTAAGAGCCAAATCTGCTCATATAGCAGATATTTGCCATAAATGGTTACACTAAAATTCTCTACGGATGACATTGACAGTGATAATAGCAGAGCTATGCCTATGCAGAAGCACCATAGAGTAAAGTATTATAGCATTATAGCACATTATCATCATAGATAACTAGTCTAGAGGTATGACAGTATAAAAAATAAACCTATAAACCAGTGCTGTCCGTTATTAAAGGGCCAGCCTTTCGTTATGATAACATAATCGATTATATTCGATTGTTCTAAGGAAATAAATATGGTGTGCTCGTCTTACTCAAATTTAGAATTAACTTATATCAGCAAGATTTAAAAAAAATATAACTAAGGTTCAGAATGTAATCTTAAAGGTTTTAGGTTCATATTCCAAAAAACTTAAAAAAGTCCAACTTATCTCTCTCTGTTTTTAATAAAAACATATATTTATATTCTGTATATAAAATAAATATGTCATATTATTGTAAACTTACAAAAATCACAGGATAGCTACGATAGAATACCTACCTAGCATGCAATGAATCAAATAAATATTTTCTTCTAATCAGAAACTAAGATTGGGTTTGTTCTGGCATTTTCAAGTATATATCTATGGGCATTTTAATATTAGTCAATATAAATTATAATGATTGCTGTTTTAACACCTTAAATAATTTTAGATTAGCAATAACAGTTAAAAAAATATTTGCCGTTTTTCTAAATATAGGCTTTAAACGAAAAATTAAGTTTTTAATTGTTGATTTTGTTTTATAAAAATGCATAACCCAATTAGGTACATACTAATTACTGCATATTTTGTAGTTATATGTTCTAAGTGTAGAGCATGTAGACTGTAGAGTATGAAACAAATAAATGCACGTTTTACTTTTATTTTAATTAAATCTCTGCTGTTAGAGAGACAAAGGACTAAAAGGAGTTCCCTTTTAGTCCTTTGTCTCTCTAACAGACTTCATTATTAATCAAACTGCATTGCGACTGCACAGCAGCATCAAATTAATGCAGTCGAGACGAAGATGTGAAAAAATGCTGAATAAAATAAGAAGAAGTAGGAGGCGCTTTTACGACAGATATTGAGTGGTGGGACGGGCCTAACATGCGCAAAGACGAATTGGCCTACATTATTTGCACGTTGCACTGTTATTAGTCTATGTCATGACCGACACTTTCATCCGATGACCTTAAAACATAAAACGATCGTTAATTAAACTTATCAAAACAAGTTTACTAGCCATCGTGGATATGTAATTACGCAAAACGTTACGCCGCTGGGCGTGACATCACAAATCAGTCCGGTCGGGCTTTGGGGCTGAAGACAACACGTTTAATGGCTATCTCTTTTCATGTCGAATGAGTGAGTGGGAGGGAATGTACGAGCAGGCTGGCGCTGATCGTATTCTGTCGAGGGTGTCGCCATTTTCGTTTTGACGAATATTGACAGCACGGCAGACAGACAGTGGCGCGGTCGTCGACGCAGCGTCTGCCAGACTATTTTTATTTTGATTGTGAATCATTTTAACGACTTGACATAATTTATTTACACTTTGTGTATCTAATTGTGATTAATTACGTATTAACGAAACGTTAGCTCTTGGTGAGCGGTAAATTAACTGAGTGGTAACGATATTTGGTGCTAACCTTCTTCTTTTTTTTACTTGTGTTTTGAGAACTGCAAGACGAGATCGATATGTGCAAGATGTATTACAGATGACTTTGCATCAAATTCAGCATCGTGTTAATTACCTGGTGAGTATTTATATGCAAGAATATATATTATTTAAGCAACTTATCTTTGAGAAAAATGATGTTTTGTAAATTTTTGTAATGAAAGGTGTAATTTTTCTAAGTCAATAGAACTAATGATTGATTTTATCGAATATTTTGATGTATACATTGATACTTGTCCTTTGTTGCGGTAGCTCCAGTTTGTTTACGAACTGTCACGGGCAGTATACGGCCTAAGATATATTGCCTGGGTTGGCGACTATGCGTGGGCAATCGGCTCAGAGTAAATTGAATGTTAGGCTGTGGTGCATAAAGTTGAAAATGCTTTAGAGAGTAGGCGATAACAGCCCGTGGAATTAATTTATCACACGCCGCGCTTGACAAGTTGAAAACATAAATTCGACCTTGGCGCACCACGTGGTTTCAAGTCGATGTTCTTTTCTTTTGTTTTATTAGTCTGTGATACTTAATCGATTTTTATAATTTCTCAAAATTCATATTTCGCATCACTATTCGCATTCTCAGACTCATTTCTCATGTCGTTTTCAAAATGAATAATGACGTTTGTTTTGAGTTTTCGTGTTTTTCGTCGAACAAAATATTTTCCGCCCTAATCCAAATTTTTGGATCAAAATCCAAAATTTTGATTTCGGGATTCTGGAAAGTAGCCAGTTTTAAATACTATAGCATATTTTTTTTAAAATATAAGAACGCTCGCTCGCTTTTGTTCTCCCACTCAAGTCTACAGCCAGGAGGATTTCAGTAAGTCTTCTTAACCATCAGTAATAAGTTTATACCATAAGGTTGTATGGGTATTGTGTATGTTTGTTAAGTACTCCTTCCCGCTGCAATATAACCGATTGGGCTGAACTTTGGAGTGGAGATATAGTTTGCCTACTTTTGTCCCGAAAAATTGAAGGTCCTAGCAGGCTCGGCTCAACTGATCCGATTGGAATTTCGCTAAATCCTTTCTTATTTCATTAACGTCTACGGCTATAACCACATCTCTAATAATCCTTCAATTTATTGTTGACAACTATAGTCTTAGGTAACGTTTCTGATTCCTGAAATTACCCTGAAGGGCCTGAACAATGAATTGACCCAGCAAGGCACACTAATTTTTAATAATACTGTGGTCTGTGGACCCCATATAAATTTTGGATTTTCGCAAATCCCATGGGAATAGATTTTTTCTGGATTAAAAGTTGCCCACAATGCGACACCCAGGTTATTATCAATCTCTATTGCATATTTAAGCCAAGTCGGTTCAGTTGAGTTAAATTTTCACGTAAAAGAGTATCTAACTTTCACATTTATAATATTAAGTAGAATAGGATGTAGTGGCATTTTAGTTTGTTTTGTCTCACCTACCACCACCTTTAGGATCACCTAACAAAAATACAGTTTTATATTTGCTCTAATTTCTTAGCTGTTATCATTGCTATGATAAGTACCTACTTTCAGTCTATGAAAGTACCCTTTTTTATCTTAACTGTCAATTTTGAATCCATCAAAACCCTTATGATATATGGATAGGCTTTGGCTTTGAAATACATTATTTTTACAGAAAGTTCAGTACAATCTTAATATATATAAATCTCGTGTCACGATGTTTGTCCGCGATGGACTCCTAAACTACTGAACCGATTATAATAAAAGTGCAGTTCGATCCAACTTGAGAGATAGGATAGTTTAAATCTCAAATTATAGTCGCAATTTTAATTTATTAATATAACAAAAACTTTAGCCACAGCAACACGTGGCCGGGTCAGCTAGTTTATTATATTCTGAGGCTGTATGGTCTTCGACCTTGCCTGTCCTGAAGGGAGGAATGAAAAGTGGGTACTTCCTATTGACCATCTGAATCCAGAGACATGAAGACCAGTATATCAATTCACATTATTAGTGAAAAAAAGATTTTTTTTTATATTGATGAATTATTGCAATAAAATCCTTGGTTAGCTGCATTCTTGATATAGGTAGCCATAAAGTTTAAAGTGATTATGTCTAAGTGTAGTTGAAGATCATCTTTTATAGTTTTTGTTATACCTACCAACTCAATTATTTACTAATAGATAATTTTTTGTATAAGTTCTTGTTCATGAAGTCATGTATCCATGTCAGAAAAAAATTTGTCCTTTGTTGATGAAGACCATGCATCTTTTGCAATGTAAACCTTTTAATCTCCATCTTTTTCCTGAACCTCATTTATTGCTTACCTGCTGGATCATTTGAGTCAGCCCACCTTCCTCCAGAAGCCAAACATGCCAGTCCAGGTCTATGTCCTTATCTTCTTGATAACACAGCTGTGCAGGGGTTGTCTGCTCCCGTAGCACTTTGACCATCTCAGATATCTATTGTTCAGATGGCCTACCATCAACTCTAATCGCGACTCAACTACAGACCTAAACTGAATTGCATCGCTAATTCGTGACATAAATTCTTTGAATTTGACAAAAAGATGACATGAAAAACTCAATCGTAACCGGAACTGCGTCGCTAGAAAAGTTCATAGTAGGCCCCCAGGTCTGTTCAGATTCTGAAAATTATTGTGTGGAAATTTTATGTACCTATTCATCCAATGGTACTGCCTGGCTAATCCTGCCACCAGGTAGAGATCATCGTACAAGAGAGACATCTCGTGAGTAATAGATAACTGCTGCAATTTCTTTAAAAAAATGAAATAATAATTATTTATTTCATGTAGGCTCTGATACGAAAACTCATCCGACTTCCGAACCATTTACATAAACCTTTTTCGTAATAGCAAACAGTAGCGCCATCTGTCAAAATTCTATAGGTGGCTGCTAAGCGAATTACAGCGTAGCCTTACTGTTGGTGGCAAAACAAGCATTTTTGGCACCGATGAACTGGCGATATTTTTAGCGCAGTCTGCTATGTCCAGGGTATAATTATGGCTATTCATTTAGGCCTAACTTAACACTTAAGAATAACGGAATAAGATTTGATTTTAGCAGTCTCGACTCATTCAGTACAGTAATGAGAATTTCGAAGAAACTAAAAGATTTTAAATCTGTTGTTGAACTTGCATGGAGAGAAGATACTAAAGAAGCCCTGCTTACTCCTGCGCGCCATCTTTCCGATGATCAAATGCGCCGGATCTCGTTGTTCGTACCTACCTAATACCTACTCTCTTTGTCCCGAACCCCTTTACAAGGGTATTTCTTCAAGTTGATTGAATTTCGTCTAATCTAGTTCATTAATTGATCTAATACTGATTTTTACTTATCTGAGTTTTAGTATGACGAAAGTAAGAGTAACAAATGAGGTAAGGGCCATAGATTTTTAGGTCGTCGCTTGCACTCCGACTAGATAGAGCCCAAACCTAACAACGACAGCTCTGTGAGTGTGCAACTTTTTCTTGTAGTGTGAGTGCGTCAATTTGAAATTTGTATGGTGTGCGGGTGCTAGTGTGCGTGAAAAATTGTGTAGTGACGGCTCGGGTTTGCCAATTTGGGCAAAGTATTTCTTGGAGAGGGCTATGCTGGGTGTTTCTCTGAAGGATAGAATCCGCAAGGAGGACATCCGTAGGAGAACCAAGGTAACCGACATAGCCCAACGGATTAGCAAGCTGAAGTGGCAGTGGGCGGGCCATATCTGGCGCAGAACCGACGGCCGTTAAGGCAGACGTGTTCTGCCCCGACGGCCTTTGGGGCAGACGTGTTCTGCCCCAACGGCCACCTCCTGCCCGCTGGACCGATGACCTAAAGAAGGTCGCTGGTAGCGGGTGGATGCGGAAGGCGGAGGACCGTGTGTGGTGGCGCGATCTCGGAAAGGCCCGGGATCTTGAACCACTATGGTTCGCCTCGCCTTCAAAAATACAGATTAAGATGAAAAAAACTACATGGCTACACCGACTATAGCATAATTATGTACCTAAGGACGAAAAACATGTGAAAATAGGATAGATACCGCAACGTTAGCAATACCTTTTGAGTATTCGCTGCCGCAAGTATCTTAAGTTAAATAAAATTAAAATAAAATGAAGTTTATAAATGAAACAAAAGGTATCTAACGCAAGTTCATTGGCTTTGAGTTTCGATTACAGTTTTGTCTTTGAGAAGTATTTTTAATGCAATTAACGAAACTAGTTATAAGTTACGCTATAATGTCTTTACATTGCTTAATATTTAAAATAACTATTATCTACGCTCATTGCTTAACGGCCTACAAGGGGGTATTATCTGGGGTAATATTTTTTATGTAATATTTTTTTAAGTGAATCCACAGACAACATATAGTTGGTAGTCATTGCCGAGAGTACAGATGGGCCATGATTGACCATAGACAACAACAACAATGTCTATTCTCTATGGTTCTGCGCCACATTTGCAGAATTTTGGCGCCATATATACCAATTTTTATCATTTTAATGTTATTTTTGTTACTTAGTCAAAACTTTGCACTGAAAAACGTCTAGCAGTGAAACCTACTAAAGAAAATTTAACTCCACCTGACATTTTAGTAGTTGCAACAAAAATGAAACAAAGTGAATGATTTACCACAAGCGTTAGCAAGATTTTACGGTTTGGATTTATGATAATAATATGAGCGTAGATAAAGTAGTGTATGAAACTCTACATAATTAGGTATTAAAACACTCGTGTATAAACTCACGCGTATTAAAACACTGAATTAAACGTTAATACTGAATCAATTACACTTAGCAGCTATTAAACACACTACTGCATTTATTATAACACTAATTCTCGTGATAACACTAGCACTAATTGATATAACTTTACTGCACTTACATAAACACTCGCGATCTCACCAAGACTTGACGTAACTGCCAAAACCGTATCCGAGAGAGAGAACGACTGAACTCAAAAGCCTGCTTTATATACTTGTCGACTACCCCGCCGCCGACAACACGACAGTTCCCGACGACCCGAAGTCAAATGTGGCGCCACTTGTTTGTTCAACAGGACGTGACGTCAAAATACTTTGAATAATAATTAGAATTGCTAACAGTCGGCCTTTCCTGACCGAGTTCACGTCCCGTGAAAAAACTAGCATCCTTTCAACTTTAAGCAATTTAACATACATACATACAAATAAATTAATCCTTGTCAACTTGAACTGATATCTCTCCATACTCACAGTTAAATTAAGCTGAGTGACCCCTTCATGTTCACTACAGTAAGCTGAGTGACCCCTTCATGTTCACTACAGGAAGCTGAGTGACCCCTTCATGTTCACTACAGTAAGCTGAGTGACCCCTTCATGTTCACTACAGGAATCTGAGTGACCCCTTCATGTTCACTACAGGAAGCTGAGTGACCCCTTCATGTTCACTACAGGAAGCTGAGTGACCCCTTCATGTTCACTACAGTAAATCAAGTGACTCAATTCATGTTCACAACAGTTAAACCTAGTGACCCCTTCATGTTCACATCAGTTAACCGCGTAACACCTTCATCTTCACAACAGTTAACCTAGTGACCCCTTCATGTACACATCAGTTAACAGAGTGGCTTCATTCATGTTCAGAACAGTTAACCTAGTGACCCCTTCATGTTCACATCAGTTAACCGAGTGACCTCATTCATGTTGACAACAGTAAACTGAGTGACACCTTCATGTTCACATTGGGCGTAGTCCTTAACCAGGATGACAAAGGAGCCGACTTCCCGGCATCCCACTTCTGAACTATAAACTCACGCGTATTAAAACACTGAATTAAACGTTAATACTGAATCAATTACACTTAGCAGCTATTAAACACACTACTGCATTTATTATAACACTAATTCTCGTGATAACACTAGCACTAATGGATATAACTTTACTGCACTTACATAAACACTCGCGATCTCACCAAGACTTGACGTAACTGCCAAAACCGTATCCGAGAGAGAGAACGACTGAACTCAAAAGCCTGCTTTATATACTTGTCGACTACCCCGCCGCCGACAACACGACAGTTCCCGACGACCCGAAGTCAAATGTGGCGCCACTTGTTTGTTCAACAGGACGTGACGTCAAAATACTTTGAATAATAATTAGAATTGCTAACACGTGTGATATTATTAAAAAACTCGCCTGCGGCTCGTTTTTTAAACTCACACTCATGTTTTAATACCCCCCATTATGCAACTGTTTCATAAACTACTATTGAAGATTAGTATACAGTACCTAATACACCGTTTTACGTTTTACACCGCACAGCGTGAATTCGTTATTATTATTATTTATTTATTTAATCAAATAAGAATACATATTTACACATTGCTTGGCACCCTTAAGCCTTGGCGGCTTGTCGGGGCACTGCACATTCCTCCTTAAAATGTTATACTTATGTAGAACTCATAATATAGGTACATAAGCACCATACATATAACCTTAGGTTAACGATTTTTAAAATTCGCGCGATTAATTTTCAGCAAGCAATAAAAAGTGTTGTTTGCTACGAAAATCTTTGTAAATTCCAAGAAAATGCTACTCATTACTCATAAACATACTTAAAATGTCAAAACTGAATAGTAGTTATTATAAATCCTTGATCAAAGTCAAATTCTACTATGGGTCCTTAAATATAATACTGCTAAAAATTCCTTGCACTTGGGCAGATAATAATAAGTAGTAGAAATGGTATTCTTTTCATAATAACGAAGTTCGAAGTTCGAGACCATCTGTAGAGAGAGCGGAGGCCCAAAAATTTTAATTTAGAACAACGGACCAAAGCGTTTCATCCATAAAATAAGGCAAGAATTTTTAAAAATACACTCCACGTTTTGTCACAAGTGCAGAAACCGAACGGAGAATTTAACGCAGCTTTCCCGCGAAAAAACCACTTTGACAGCGAAAAAGGCGGGAACGGCCGCCATTACACCCAAGTGACGCCTCGGCCGGCGCTGTAATTGGCGAGCGGGAGTTATGGACAGATTTTAATAACGTCCAACCTCAAGTCTCAACTTATTGCTTGTTCGTCTTGTGATTTTTGCTCGTAATTCACTTGTCCTTTTAACATACAAAGAGCACTCGCTTAACATAACAGATTATCCATTACGTATAGCATCGTAAAGTTCCTTTGTGGGTGTCCATTGCATGAGAGGTTTATTTGGGGACCTCAACATTCCCCGTTTTCTGCATTGAACGATTCCCCATAATTTGTTTGATACCGTTCATCCCACTATGTGCCATTGTCATTGACTCTTCAACTAGACCTACTACTACTGTCTCTCTAGCCGTAGCCGTGTTACCTCTTCTATTTCTAAGAATTCTAATGGGATTAAATTCAAAAAATTATTAAGCTTACATGGCTACAGCTGCCGCTCTTTCTTATTCATATCACAAATGAAATGAAAAGTGAAGTGAGGGACACTTCACTTTTCATTTCATTTGTGATATGAATACATACCAAATACAACTTTGAATGCAGTAAATCATTCAATTGTTGTTCTGGAGGAAAGAAAGAAAGATTTTTTCATTTAGATCTATTTCCGACTACTGTGTATAAAAACTACTCTAACAAATTCTAAGCTATGCTTACTGTAATGTACTAGTGGATTTCTTTCCTGACGCCCATTTCATCAGGCTTTTTACGGCCTTACTTACAGATGACCTGCCAATTATAATGCAGTAGGTACCTTGTGTTTCCCAGTCAAGCCAAGATTGGCTAAAAAATGTTGCGGTCGGTCGCGTGTTAATTCACATCCTAAAGAATCATTCGTCTTGAAACTACGGCGTAAAATGCCTTCTTGATTGGCTGCTCTATAGGAGGTTAGGGGCCATATAATAAAACAAACGATAGTACTGTGCACTAGATCAAATATTAATTTATTGTGCACTTTGATTACTGATATTTATTCACACTAAGAAGGCTATACGTCTATCTCCTACAACAGAGCGCACAAGAATAATCAAGCGACTGTGAACTCACTATAGAAAAATAATTAACCGCTACAGCGGACCAATGCGGTTTAGGTGCATGTCGTGACATGTCTCACAGTACAAAGCGACTCATGATGTTTTACATAGTGACATGTCTGAACCTGTCCGCTTTAGAAAAAGTATAGAGTATAATCTATTTTATATTTAATTAATTGAGAGATTTAGTTTTGCAATAAACCAACATGCTCGAAAATTTACTCCCATAGTTCCTTGGTTATATCAAGCGAGATTTGATGACGTTACGTACGAACTGAAGTTACGTATGGGACGTGATAATTTTATGAAAATATCAGATAAGTGCCTATCCAGAGGAATATCACTCCTAGGTTTGGTCTGTGGCATTCTGTTGTTGATGCGGTGTTTGAGAAATACGGGTTTAAATTCGATTCGCGGTTACAGTCTGGGATAGTTACATAGTTTTTCAAGTGGTTTTGAACATCTGGGCCCTATTCATCAAAAGTTACAAGCCTTGTATTACAAGCGATGCTCTTGTAAATTTACAAGAGAATTGAAGAGAATCGCTTGTAAATTTATAAGAGAATTGAAGAGAATCGCTTGTAATACAAGGCTTGTAACTTTTGATGAATAGGGCCCTGATCTAGTTGCCGGGAGATTAAGTGTACCTATCTTCCACGTAGTAATCGATAAGGGATATGATTTCGACCTACACATAAGTTGGTACACATACAACAATACAATTTCGACATAGACTGTAGTAGAGTTTCGTCACTAATTATTATTAACTAGCAGATACCCGCGGCTTCGCCCGCGTAAATTTAAGTTTTCCCTATTCTCACGGGAACCATCGATTTTTCCGGAATAAGCGAAATCTATCTCCATTTTAACTTTCAGCCAAAATTTTCAGTAGTTGCAGCGAGAATGATTATTTCTCCCGCTGGAATAGTGAAAAACAAATATTCACGCGGGAGAAATAACCATTTTTCCGGGATAAAAAAGAGCCTTCTAATTTTCAGCCAAATCAGTTCAGCAATTACGGCGTGAAAGAATATTTATCCCGCGTGGATATCTGTTTTTCACTGTTCCCGAAGGAACCATGGATTTTTTCCGGGATAAAAGGTAGCCTCAGTATTAATCCAGGATATAATCTATCTCTATTCCTAATCAATTCAGTAATTACGGCATGAAGGCATATTATCTATCACTATTATCATGGAAACCATGAAATTTTCCGGGATGAAAAGTAGCTGTATTAATCCAGGATAAAATCTATCTCCTTTCCGAATTTCAGTCATATCAGTTCAGAAAGTGCAGCGTAAAGCAGTATTTTTCGCGCTTGAATATAAATTTTTCAGTTTTCCCGCGAAAACCACGAATTTTTCCGGGATAAAAAGTAGCCTTTTTAATAACCCAGGATATCATCTATCTCCATTCCAAATTTCAGCCAAATCCGTCTTGTACTTGCGGCGTGAAGATTTTTTTCCGCGTGAATTTCGGTTTTTAACTAATCCCACGGGAACGATGGATTTTCCCGGGATGAAAAGTAGCTTATGTGTTAACCCAACATGCAATTTATCTCAATCCCAAATTTGAGCCAAATCGGTTCAGTAGTTTTGGCGCGAAGGAGTATTGAAGCTTGGTAAAATACGAACTTTGGAGCCCCGTTTCACCCCTTTAGGGGGGGGATTTTGAAAAATTCTTTCTTAGTGCACCCCTAGACCTCATAATGAATCTGTGTGCCAAATTTGAAGTCTCTAGACCCAGGGGTTTGTGCTGTGCGTTGATATGTCAGTGAGTGAGTGAGTCAGTATCTTCTTTGATATACCATGAAATTTTCCGGGATGAAAAGTAGCTTATGTATTAATCCAGGATAAAATCTATCTCCTTTCCGAATTTCAGTCATATCCGGTCAGTAAGTGCAGCGTAAAGTAGTATTTTTCGCGCGTGAATATCAATTTTTCAGTTTTCCCGCGAAAACCATGGATTTTTCCGGAATGAAAAGTAGCCTTTTTATTAACCCAGGATATCATCTATCTCCATTCCGAATTTCAGCCAAACCGGTCTTGACTTGCGGCGTGAAGATTTTTTTCCGCGTGAATTTTGGTTTTCAACTAATCCCACGGGAACCATGGATTTTCCCGGGATGAAAAGTAGTTTATGTGTTAACCCAAGATGCAATTTATCGCCATTCCAAATTTGAGCCAAATCGGTTCAGTAGTTGCGGCGTGAAGGAGTATCGAAGCTTGGTAAAATACGAACTTTGGAGCCCCGTTTCACACCTTAAGGGGGGAATTTTGAAAAATCCTTTCTTAGTGCACCCCTAGACCTCATAATGAATCTGTGTGCCAAATTTGAAGTCTCTAGACCCAGGGGTTTGTGCTGTGCGTTGATATGTCAGTGAGTGCGTGAGTCAGTATCTTCTTTGATACACCATGAAATTTTCCGGGATGAAAAGTAGCTTATGTATCAATCCAGGATAAAATCTATCTCCTTTCCGAATTTCAGTCATATCAGGTCAGTAAAAGCAGCGTAAAGTAGTATTTTTCACGCGTGAATATCAATTTTTCAGTTTTCCCGCAAAAACCATGGATTTTTCCGGGATGAAAAGTAGCCTTTTTATTAACCCAGGATATCATCTATGTCCATTCCAAATTTCAGCTAAATCGGTCTTGTACTTCCGGCGTGAAGATTTTTTTCCGCGTGAATTTCGGTTTTTAACTAATCCCACGGGAACCATGGATTTTCCCGGGATGAAAAGTAGCTTAAGTGTTAACCCAAGATGCAATTTATCTCCATTCAAAATTTGAGCCAAATCGGTTCAGTAGTTGCGGCGTGAAGGAGTATTGAAGCTTGGTAAAATACGAACTTTGGAGCCCCGTTTCACCCCTTTAGGGGGGGAATTTTGAAAAATCCTTTCTTAGTGCACCCCTAGACCTTATAAGGAACCTGTGTGCCAAATTTGAAGTCTCTAGACCCAGCGGTTTGGGCTGTGCGTTGATATGTCAGTGAATGAATGAATGAATGAGTCAGTCAGTATCTTCTTTTATATATTTAGATTAGCACCCATTAGGTTTTATAATATAGAATAAATCTGGCGTTGCTCCTGAATGAAATACCTAGTTTAGTCCACAAACAGAAAGTACAGGAAAAGACGCGACGCTTGGCAACCCTTGTTCAACCCTCTTGAAAAGCAACTCCACGTCCCTCGATACAGTTTCAAATTTGAATTCGTGATGCAAGACGTTTCCTTTGGAGGGAAAAATGGCCGCTTTATATTCAGGCTGCGATCGCGGGTAGTTTTAATTTTTAACAGTATCGAGCTTTTCTTTATTTATATTTATTTTTCTACAAATTATACTAAACAATCTTTAACTAAATTGCATGATTATTCCATATTTGTATTCGAAGTGTGAATTGTTGTTTTTTTTACTACTTGGACTGATCTTAGCTAGCACAAGGACATACAGTTGCTATTTAATTCAGAGAAGGGAAGGGAGACTTTTAAGCCCGGAAAAGTAAAACGTTCAAAACAACCTATTTACAAAGACTCCAAATGGGTGTTGTTTGATTTGAATTTTGATGAGAAATTAAAGAAAACGGTAGTTATTCTTATCTACTTGAAAGCAGAAAGAAGTTGGTATTGATAAATAAATAACAACAAGTAATTACATTTACAAGTTCTTATTGAGGGGAATTGAAAGTCAAACAGGGGGGCTATTCACGTTACATGTCTGCTACATTTCGTGATGTGATATGTTTAAAAAGGTAATGGTATTTACGAACACAAGCAGACGATATTGAATTCAAAACATTTTTTGCGAACACTGAAAAATTTATTTTAATTCAATTGTCATAGAGCGTAAAATTCAATGTAGTTCAAAACGCCATATTGGTCTACAGTTCCGTGATTGAAATTACTTAAGCGCGTAAAAGTTGAGCATTGTATTTCCTATAATGAAATACATTCACTTTTACACTCTAAGCCAATAGGCGTAAAGTTCATTTTTCAGTGTTCAATTTTTTTTCGTTTTCTTGTATCACATCACTGAGTGTGAGAAAACGTTACGAGAATGTCATAGCAGGTATAGATATTTCAATTAACGATGACGCGCCACACTCTGTCAAACTCTACACGAACCGAATGAAAGAAACATAAGCCATTTTGATAGTGGGGCGCGTCTTCGTATAGATTGAAATAATATCTATATTAATTTTCTTAATAAATCTAAAACACTGACTTTTCTTTTTCACTCCGATCTTCACTGACTTCTGATCTTTTTCACTGATTGGCCTAAAGGTGAGACATGATTGCACAGTTACTTTTTAATAGACTCAAGTTTTTACATATTTGAGTGCTAAGAAAGGGTTTTTGTTAATGCACTCCCGAAACTGCTCCCTTGATACTTAAACGCTTGTATAATGCTGTTAGATCATATCTCTATTTTTTACCTAATTGTTACGAAAACCATGTCCAAAATGAGGAGGCAATTTTTGGGAGTGTATCCCGTATTCCGAAGGCGGTTGAACCGTGCAACTCAATATTTGAGCAGATGTGCTTCGGAGCCGCGCGAAAATGTTATTTTTATGCGACCTACATGGAAATGTCTGTCGTAGGGATGGGGTCACATCAATATCTCGACAAAATATATCGATAACTTACATACCGTAAAGGGATGTCGATACTATAATAATTGAAGAACTGATTTATATGTTATAGAATTTTGTATACTGTGTGCACTGACACAGAGTTAGCTCGATAAGAGATAAGAATTTTAATTTTTAAGGAAATAAAATTCATAAAAGTCTAACCACTTGAGGGCTCACTTGACTATACCAGGTAGGCTTGCGCTTAACTACCATTTTTTATTTTGGGTCATCATACTCTTAACTCATATTCTTGGTGTATTAAAATTATATTTAAATTTTTAGCGAGTCTTATGTCTGACTGGCATAAAATGCGTGAAAAAAAAGCTGGGAGTGGAACGGAGAAGTTTCTATTAAAAACTTGCGCCAAAATTAAAAAAATAACTAATTACTTCTCTTAGGTATCTCATAGAATCTTTAGATTTACTTGTGAAGAATACCTGCCATGAGATTATTTGTCCGTTCTTCTGTCTTTTCTGTATTCTACTCGTGGTTGTAGCTTGCGACTCAATATTTGAGCAGATGTTCAGGCGCGCGAAAATGTTACTTTGATGCGATCTACATGGAAATGCCTGCGCTAGGGATGGAGGAATGTTATCTGTCACATACATATCGATAAATAAAAAGTTCACTAATTACCTTGAGTATAACTATAAATGGACAACGTTCAAATGATATGCATGATTACTGTGACATGGGCGTTCTTTTTACATCGTGTAAGTTACCAACTGACCAATCTCTTAGGTTCAATTTACACTGCGGCAGAATTGAATGGAATCGACTTTTTTACATAGCATAACGTAGTTATCCCTAATAAGAGGGTATCCTCTAAGGACTATCCTTCCTTCTGCTTAGGGAATGAATTTTCAAAAATTCAAATAGGAGATCAATATCTAACTGTACTTATAATCTTATTATAACCAAAGATAATGATATTAATTACTGAATGTTATACGTAACCCTGGTATTATTTTATTGAGGCATGTGTATGCTACATTTTTCCTACAAAACATATAAATTTTCTTATTAAATTATTTTTCTTGGGACGCGAATTTTTTGGTCATCACTAAAATTTTCACTGTGGGCTCAAATGACTGTTATGATAAAATGCTCATCAGTCGTTTATACATGGATACATTGCTGAGGGATTTAAAAATTGAACTGATTAAATTTAATGTTTAATTATTTTTATTTTTATAAAATCGGCCAATAAAACATCAATATTGCGCATCCCTAGCAAAAATTACCCTTTCCTCGCCCTTTTCTGACCCCGCGCCTCTCTGAAAGAAATTTGTTTCTTAATACATGACGTGCCTGCTCTATTATTTAGGGATATTATCATAAATTTTGAATGGTTTCCGAACGGTTGCTTGTTCTTGTTTGGCCAGTATTGCCATTGCGTTTCTTAAAATGATTGTAGACTTAGTAACTAATATTTTCATGGGCATATATAGTTTGTCAGAGGTCGGCCAAAGTAGCCCGCGAAATTCATTTTTTTTTAGTTTTTCTCAAATAATTGGCTAATAAACATTATAGGCTCATGGCAATGACTTTTGCGAGCATATTATAACGTTACTTATCTACATGTTTTTAATAAAAACTGCTCAAAAATTCTTATTCACCACATACCTATTGGTTCCCGAAAGATTATTTTATGCAGTTTCCTAGATTTGGAGCTATCGGGAACCATTAAAGTGAATGAGTATTTTTAGCCAAAGTTTTTATGAAAAACATGTAGATGAATAAACGTTATGCTCGCAAAACTCATTGCCATAAGCCTACGATGTAAAATAAATCATTAAAAATTAATAATTAGTCCACATATGCAAAAATCTAAATAAAATTTGAATTTTCGCGCCCGGATGTTATCCATCCACCGTAAGAAGGTAATAACATATTCTAAGGTAATGTCATAATTTCAAACAATTTTCTTCATTAGTTGGAAAACGCTGATGAGTTGCCAGTAATGAACTCCCAATCTCTTTTCCTTTGGGGATAAAGTTACATTGCGTGATTAAAAATTCATCTGCCTGAAGAATTTTTGGTGAAGAAAATTTCCCTGAAGAAAATTTCGCCAAGTTATAAAATGAACTTCAAAATTTTACACTTCTGTAACCACCGATTCCAGCTGTGCGCTGCTTACAGGAGTTTATTAAGCAGATTTAAAATGCATGTTGTCTGTTGGAAAATGAAGTATACATAACCATTGAAGAAGAAACTCGAAGTTCCTGATTTAATGATTTAATGCAAGACGTCATCAAATCTATTCCAAGAACAAGTTTTTAAAGGTCTCTCTGTTGGCACTTGGCTGTGAAACTGCAACATATTGTCACGTATTTAAGAGAAAGATAAATTGAAGCATTGTTGAGGCGCTGCTGCATTTTATTGAGCAAATAATTGCTCCGGGAAATTTTGGTGGTCGCGTCGTCTTTATTCCAGATAATACACGTCCGGTACTTGACGTAGGCCTCCAGGAGGGATCATCTTAGTATGGTATCCCTATGCATTAACCGGCATTCGTGGTATTTTATTGGTAACCGACTCAACGCTCAAGTCTCAACCGAACTGGGAGATCAAATGGCAAGGCTGTCTCGTAAGAAAGATTCTTTCAACCTCCTGCAACCAGATCGCGTAAAAATGTAAAAAGAAAATGCAAAATCGTAGAGTCATTGTATAGTCAACATCCCCTGAGCATGTCCCGGTGTCGGGACGAAACGTGCGTCGAAGAAAGTGTTGGAAGAATCGTGTATGGTACAAGGTATTTCATGTGGACGGTGTTTATGCATATTTGACCATACAGATTCTTATCAAGTAGCGGATTATAGCAAAATCAATTTAATCTGTTCCGCTTAATATGAATTTCCGCAAAATAACGCCTGCTTCCGTCCGATAGAACTGTATCAAAAAATCAAACAATGGGTTTTGACTGGTTTTGACCCAATTAAAACACTTGAAAATAACGTTTTGACATCTTTGATGATTGATAGATACACTTTTACGTTCTGAGCTTTTATGCGATTGGGGGGCTGGTGATTACTAAAGAAGAGCGACTTGAGTGTACCAGGAGTGTATATCGCTATAGGAGGTTGCGTTTTTGTTGTATTCTTTACCACTTCTCCTAAAGGCACCCAGATTATACTTGGCTGGGATCACAGAGGCTGCTACACCTTAGCAGTTCGTATCAGAAACGTGGAAGAAAAACGTTTTTTAAGAATCCGCTGAATATCAACCACAATATTTCTTGTAGCTATACAAATCAAAAACTCTTTTCCATGAACGTTTGTGGGGTAAAATACTAGGTGTTCGATGTAATAATGAATTGTTTATCAGACAATAAACAGGCAGGCCCGCTTCCAAGTGGCTTCCAAACAAATATTACAATTAACGCGATTTTACACCTTTTAAAAATTCCTCCCGCGCGTTCCGTTTCGTTAAGTGGTCGTAATTTTACTCGTAGACCGTGTGTGGCCAAAATGGGAGCTCCGAGAGATAAGCGGTAGCGGTTTATGTTAGGTTCTAGCGAAAAACCTTCACAATTTGTCCCCGATGCAATTACTGAGCTTCAAAGTTCTGCAGGTTTTACTATTTACTTTGAACGAGTTGCTGTCTTCGAGAGTTTTCTTTGCGCACTCTTGACCAAGTGCCGGCTTTCTATTAAGCTTCTATTGAGGAACTTCTTTCAAAATGGATTGGTCATAGCTCATCATAGTTGCCAAGTTACAACGAATCGGTTTGCTAAAAATTGAGAATGAATCTAAGGCATGCACTTATGAGGGTGCGATTTCACGTTAACCGCAAGACGCAAGAGTCTCGCAGGCTTAGTCTTGTTCTTGCTCAAATCTTGCACTGCCAGTCTTGTTCTTGGTCTTGCTAAAATTAGGCAGTCTTGGTCTTGCAAAAATGCAAGAACAAGACCAAGACTGCAAGACCAAGACTGATTTTGGGCAACACTAGATGTAAGGGCTGATTTTTCATGTGTGTTTATGTTTCAAATTTATTTCTCAGATAGTTTATCTGGCGATTAAAAGTTCCGGCCTAGAGTAACTTGGCTACACGCTTGTGCCTAGTGCCACACTACGTGAGTATGAGTTAATAATTAACGAGCCCGAACGGGTATTTTTACAATGGTTAGGCAAATAGATTGTATGTTTGTTTGTCCGTTTATTAAAGCGTTAGACTACTGTTCTCTGCTCTACCGTTTTTTGAAACCGTGTTTTATCTTTCCATTTTGTGTAATAGACCTCTTGAAGTTTTTAATTTAAGTACTTATTAATTTTAATCACTTGGTTGGAAACGCTGGTTGAAAATGTAAGTAGAGCCATTTTGTGAGGACCTGTTCTTGAAGTGAAAACTGTTTTAGGCACATTGGACTTCGAAATGGGAAATAACCATTGAACTCGCGATACCGTTACCGTAATCGAGACCACACTGTTACTGTAACCGACACGGGACACTTCACGTTCATCTTCTATCTTTCTCACTCGTATTACACTTATCTCGGGTTTATCTTACATTTATTTATTTTATTTTATGCAATCAACGGCGTTATAAGAAAATTATCTACAATCTCGTATTACACTTATCTCGGGTTTATCTTACATTTATTTATTTTATTTTATGCAATCAACGGCGTTATAAGAAAATTATCTACAATTAACTATAAATAAGGCCAAACGATTACAATTAACAGGTTACAAAGATTAAATGATAAAAATGTAACGATATAGCAAGAATAGAAAAAATCTCAAAATAAACTTACAGGTACACCTCAGTACCTACAGAAAGAACAAAACCAACCAACTAGTTAATGTAACATAATGTAAAAATTTAACTGTGCAAGGTAGAACAAAAGTTTGCCAAAAAGTGTGTGTGTCTTTCGATTTATGTAAGCTAGTCGAGAATATTTCTGGAAATCACAGCAAAATTAAGTTTGCGGATGTGTGTGTCTGTGTGCGTGTGTGTGTATGTGTGTGGTATTTGATTATAATAACATTACACTTCTTCTAAGCTGTTAGCTTTGCTGTTTCCATTTCACACGGTAAGAGTAAGTTTACTCCTTGCGCAGTCCGTTGGCACGAGCACCTCATGCTGGTGCGATCTCAATCCACTGCTTTCTTGGAAGTCATTGGTAACATAATGACTCTCAAATAAATAAGTGTATAGGTACAACTCGATAAGTTACTTATCAAGCATAAAATGATAAATAATTTTTCAAAAACTCATTTCTTTAGGTAACGATCTCAACACTCAAAAACACTACCAATTTGGAATTAATTTTCCACTCTGGCAACATCGTCCAGAACTGAACTAATTGGGAGGGGACGACGTTTTCAAGAGCGCGCGTCCGAAAGAACATTTTTTTTGTTTTAATTGTCTCTCGCTGAGAGCTTTTAATTTAAGCTCTGCGAGTCTCTTCGGCTTGAGAGGATGATAACAAGATGAAATAATTAAATCGGGCTCTGTGAGTGTGCATTTGCTAAAGGAGGTTTTAGATAATCTACAGAAAGGAAAGCCATGTGCATCAATTCGATGATTACAACTAGTTTAATTTAAGAAGTGAATGGTCAAAGCAGACTTTAATTAAACTAATTAAAATAACTAAGCAATTTGCGCTGCACCGGTAAATCTTTAAGCATTAGAGGTATTCGCTTTTTAGATACGATCAAAGGTAGCTATTTCCTCCAAACATTAAAAAAGCAAGTATTTAATTAAAGTCCTTATCAAGGAATTAAATCGCCATAATTTACTTTGATCGATATCAGTAGGTACTTACTAATTTTAACTGATGTCAATTGATTATGTCACTTGATATCATAATATGTAATAATAGATGTTAGTGGCCATTTTTGTGCCCAAAGCGATGAGTTCTCACTTAAAATTGTTCGACTGTGCCTGCCCCGATCGATTATATCATTTTCTTATCACTTGTATCTTAATCGTAACAAAAAATCAAGACATGAAAATGACAAGAACTAAGACATGAAGATGAATTTTCTTGGTCGTGATCCTCATTCTACCGCCTTCCATCTTGTAAACAGTTTGTTGCAACAATGTAAGCCCCACATAAATTGACGGAGGTTTCCCCTGACGGAGCGATATGCATTTTCTGTGTATAGAAAAGGAATACACTCGGCTAAAGTTTTTTCTACCAAGACAAAGAGTTTAGATTTCAGCCACAACTTTCCTTGTTCAAAAGACGGATCTGCTAATCAGTGCGGAAACGAATCTAGAATTTTTGTTAGCATTTCCCTCCTTAATTGCTACGTGGTTGCAGCATAATAAATTTTATCATAACTGTTTTATTTTATTAAGACCAAAACTTACGTCAAAATTATACATCTGGCATCTGAAAGAGATATAGACAGTGTATAATTAAATAATGGTTAGTCGCTTGATATCATTGAGGCTAAAAAATCCTTATTCTAGCGCGGCCAATTCAATTAATGGAAGGAAGAGAAGTTAGAACAAATATACGGTAGAAATCTACCATCGACAAACTGGCAACACTGTTCAAAGTCTCAACAAATGTAGATAAGTTAGCAATTTGAATTCCGACCGCGTTCGATCCGGCGCGCGTTCGAATTTTGAATATTTACAATACACGGATAGCGCGTGCCGCTGAAAAGTTGACGCCGATTCGAACGCGCTTGTTTTGTTAAGTTGCCAGAAAAAACTGCACATTAGAATACGACTGTTAGAAATAATACTCCACCATCTACATCCTACATCTAGGGGTACACTCAGCGATTGAAGCAATTTCGGGCGTTACTTTCGCTTTGGGTACGGATCCCAAACTAGCGGACTGTTTTGCCATATAAATTATTTATTTCTCAGTTAGGGGTATGAAAAATAGTAGGTATACTTCCCATTCTTAGACCTACCAAAAACGTACACAAAAAAGAAAATCATAACAATAGGTCTAGCCGTTTCGGACGAATTTTGTTTTAAACATTGTTACATTTATGTTAATACTTGTTGATACTATTCTCCGCGCGGCGAACCATGATCCCTATGACAGTTCGTTTAGTGATGGGTCGTGTCTTTGGTCGTGTCGATAATTTTTTTTTTTAGACAAAGGCGTGGCTTGCACTTAAGCCACGTTGGTAAACATGTTTTAAAAAATATTACAATGTGCATTTTTAATGTCCATTTTGTTGTTGTTGTATTAATTTAAGATTTTTGGCATAGATTAAGTAGGTAAGTAAAACGAAAGTTTCCAACTTTGTTATTTTCTAATAATGCTTAACCCGGTAAACACGTTTTTGCTATATAAGTATATATTTTATCATGAAAATGAATGCTCCCCATTTATTAATTTTGTCTGAAAAATTGTGCACTCGTTTCCATTACCGACATTTTTTTATCGATACTTGCCGCCCTAGTCGATAAACGTCACACGACGTAAGTTTTGCAGGACGTAAACATAAATTCTGATTGACATAACTTCTTGTAAATGTTAAGAATTGTTAAAAATATCAACGGAATATCATTACTAATGGTATAAAGCTACGTAAAAATTATAAATGGCATTTTTAGACGCCCCCAATATGATCCCGATTTAATGGTGACGCCACTACAATGTTATATGGTGACATTAGCTGTCAGTGTCATAGGGATCACGGTTCGCTGCGCCGAGAATAGTATTAGATGGAGAAAACGTCATTCATGCGAACCCATACTATGACTTATTATGTATTTCGAAAGATAACAATAATTTAACACTGATAAATATGACTACCGACTCGTAGTCACACCAGATTATCATACCAGTGTTACAAACAAGATTTTTTTTTCTCTTTTGTCACACCAATGATTTTTCTACACCATTTATACCTAACTAGTGCTGTCCTAGTTAGTTAAATTAACCAGATTTTGTACAGTGACTAACAAAACTTTTAAAGGTATAATAGAAAATAATTCTTGATATTTATACAATACGATATTTTATATTATTCCTCTCCCCCTGTTCAGTATCCCCCTGTATAGTCCAAGTTCCTGTCGATGGAGCCCCGCTTCGCGGGGCTCCTATTTCTGGGTGGTCATAAAAGGAAAATAACCTTAACCTAATTACCTATAAATATTTTATATTATCGATTTATTATAGAAAAAATGTACGTACTGCACTAGCAATTATCGTATACATGGTGTGGAAAAATCAGTGGTGTGACAAAAGAGAAAAAAAATCCTGTTTGTAACACCGGTGTGATAATCTGGTGTGACTACGAGTCGGTCACTATAAATATTTGTATAAATATTTGTTATAGTTTAAATATCTTAAAATGTATTTTTTTTAGTTTACGAAATTCCCCTAAGGGTACATTAGTACAGCTACGATCTAGCCAAAAGCTAATTAGTAATTTAAAAGTATTTTAAAACTTATATCTAAGAATCTTTCTAATGACTTATTTTAGTCTCTATTGTAATATTGTAGGCACTTGTTCTTGTGTCCTTGAAGATGCACTAGTACTAGCACAGTACTTCACTCTCACTTACACTTACACTAACCCAAAAGGCTTAGTCCTTTTTGAGTTTTGTTATAAGGTCCGTATTTTCAAGGACCTGGATTGCCTCCATGTTTACGTGATGAAGCAGCCGATGGTCCTGGGTTGTGGCAATTTTTTGAATGCTGATATCTCACCTATCAATGTATTGTTTCACCATTTTGCTAGTAACGCTTCTGGCATTTTTGTTTACTTCATTATACAAAACATATTATTATACATAATATGCCTTCGGCTTACCGAAGACATTTAAGTGTACGACATTGTATAATATTTTTACACATGGTAGTTCGTACACGGCTAATGGCAATAAATCATTATTTTCACCTCAAGGCACAATAATTACGGAGCACACATTAAAACGGCCGATAGATTAGAAATTTAATTGAGTGTAATTTTTAGAACGGTGCTAACTAATGTGGTTTCTATTACGTCTCAGCATAAGCCTCGGGCGGTTGGCCTGGATTTTGTCGATGTGCGGCATAATGATTTTTGTGTAACTCAAAAATGAGAGTTTAATAAACATTCTGACTAAGAACTGTGTTAGGAGAATATATTATTAACTTTTTTTATTGAAATGTTACAATAATAATAATTTTTATTATCTTACAATTTTCGGCACTTGGTTGTGGGTGCGAGTGCAGAAGAGACTCGGGTTCAAATCGTCGTTTATGTAACTTTTGCAATGCAATTATAAAGACAATGGATGTATGGAATGCGGTACTAGGCTAGGGTTGCCATTCGTCCCGGTACACCGGGACATGTCACCGGCTTAAAACTTCTGTCCCGGTCGTCCCAGTTACCCTACAAAATGTCCCGGTATTTCAATAACAAAATGACACAGTCAGCGCAGATTTTGTAAAAACAAGAGGTAACTAATCTTGGGATGTAAAAGACATGAAAGTTTTTTTCATGAGACAGATGTTTTAGAAAGAAAACAAACTTTGATTTTGTTTTGCCAATATTTATACGCCAATCTCGAAATAATATTTTCTTTAGTAGCTGCACAGTGGATCCTCACGTTCAAACGGTTGAAAGCATAATTCAATGCAAGTGCAATTAATTATAAAATCAAAAATGGCATGTACCGAATCCATAAATATGTTATGGGTGAACCGGAACTCCTAAATAAGGTGAAGAAATCCGAAAAATATAATAAAAATTGGTGCACAATCGTACTATATTGTGCTTATATAATTTCTTATAAATATTTTTAAAATCTTTTTTTAATAAGTTAAAACCTTACTAAATATGTTTTTTTTTTCTTTTAATTTCGATCACTAGGTACTATTGCTAATATGTCCCGGTCAATACTTAAGCTGTTATGGCACCCTATACATACTAGGCTGAAACAAATCCAACCATTAGTCTTCAAATTAACCTCCACGTTTTTTTATTAAAATAATAATCCGGATTCCAAAGTAATAGGCTTAATAAATACTTCTCAATAACGTCTTTGCTACAGGATGTGTGCATTAAAAAGATTTTTTTTTTAATCCGGATTGGAAAATTAAGTTCCTTTACCAATATATCACAAAAAATATTTTTTTCCAAAATATTTTGCTTTTGTATGGTAAGAAAAGTTGATACAACTTTTGGTGTTTCTCCTTTAAGGAACCAACTACTTAACGCGTTTAAATTTTTATCTTTTTGATTATTCATTCGACGTCCGCGATGATTGATTAACCAACACCAAAACAAAATCTTTCACATTTCTAAGTACCTATAATTTGTTAGAACCACAGATCAGAGAATGAGTTTTATATTTGTTCTTCTGTGGTTGGAACTATACTAGGATACCTATGACCTAGAGTTGTCAGGTTCTATCTTTTTTACCATAGTAGGAATAATCGTCGGAGTCAAAATCTATTATCTACTTTGCGTTTTTCTTTTCGTCTACCAATAAATATCTCCCTTGTGAGGAAAATATACCAATTACCCTGTTCGCTTCCGGTGTGATGTTCGCGCAAAATGAATAAACATTTTTTTTCACTCACGGACTTGCTCCTCCCGGCTCTTTGCTTACGTCATTATGACTTTCGGCACTTTGGAGTGCGGGGCACAATGAGCTCAGAACAAGTCTTTACAAATACGCGTACCTATAGTAGTGTTATTATCTCGCTGCAGACTCGGTCATAAATCATTCGAGTGTTTCGCTTTTGTTGTTCTTTGTTGAGTTGTGCATTACTGCAGACCGACAAAAGAATGATTTATGACCGAGTCTGCAGCGAGATAATAACACTACTATAGTCGGCATGTAAATAGAATCTATTTCCAGGATTTTTGCTGGAAAATTGTTAGATTAGCTCAGATGGTTTTAAGAACAAAAACCTAAAACTAATATTTTGTAAATCCAATAAAAATTCCAAGTGGCATTCGGCTTCTAGATTAAGAGAATTGCGTAGACAAATATGTGTTGCCTAAACATCGATATGAGTCATGGAGTCTCCAAAAAGACAACCCTTAAGTGCACAGGTAACCTTTTTTGAGACAACCCTTAAGTGCACAGGTAACCTTTTTTGAGACAGCCCTTAAGTGCACAGGTAACCTTTTTTGAGTTGGTTAATAAAATATGAGTATTCAAAGAGAAATTCGTTATGTTACATTCGTGTGATTAGAAGTTTCCTTCCCTCGTAAAACACCACATAATTTCCATAACCGATGTGTACCACAACCCTTTTAGGCTTAGCAAAGATACAAAATGGTTGCCCCTTTTTTCATGGGAGAAATAAACGGAATATAATTATGTATCCCCTGATCCTTGGGGGGAGCGGGGGGAGGGAGGGGGCGGTATTAGGTTAATAGTTAGAGGCCGAAATATTATTGTGTCTGGGAAATTCGGGGAAGAGTGGAAAACAAATGTACTTTGGTGGAAATAATGTGGGGTTGCGTCCTTGGGGGTTTGTTTTTTGAAATATTCGATGCTAAGTTGTTAGTATTCTGTTACCTGAGACTGGGAAAGTTTTCCTTCAATAGCCTTATCAATAGCTAATCTTCAAATTTTTTTGGGTTCGGTACGAAAATCAAAAAATCGATCAAATCAAAGAGTCTTGCTCGCGCATTAAGGATTCCGTCCCATCGAACCATAAATGCTTTATTATTTGTTGATAAAGGTCAATACCTACCTATATAGCCCTTTTTCTTAGGAACAGCTGAAATTGATACTAAACATTAAGTAAGGTCTAACACCTCTTCTTTCCTGTGGCGTTACAGCCCTCTACAATATTTCTCCATTTGTTACGATTTACGTTCCTTCGATTCCCTACGCCAGTTAGTACAGGCAGTTTCTATTTACCCATTCTCCTTAGATCTTCCAAGTTCCACTCAGGGTGATCGCTAATTGTTCCATTTGATGTTTACTGAGTTTAAAGTTCCTATTTCGCTTTTTGGCCTGGGTTTTCCTGGCTGTATAGTTTTTAGCTCAGCTCTGATCAATCTATGGTTGCTATTGATCACTCTATTTTCTCAACATTTTTATGGCCTGCCTTTTGGTCTTTCTTGTTGGGGAGTCCACTTGGTCATTAATTTAATGACCGGTTTTTCACCGTAACTTGAATTAGGTCTACACCTTTCAACCCTCAAAGGACAAAAGATGGTAAAAATCCAAGCGTCTAAGTTAACTCAATCAAAAGTTATGGCTATTGTGGTTAATTTTGTGGCTAAGAAACTCAAAAACTTCACTCGGAAAATTATCTTTTTTTTTGGTTAGGTTTATTGTTATAGATAATTATTTCAATCCACGAATATGCGCTCTACTCTGTCAGAATGTATTTATGTTTCATTCGATTCGTATGGAGTTTGACAGAGTGGTGCGCGTCTTCGTGGATTGAAGTATCTATAGGTACTACTTTATGCGCGTTTAGCTAAAATCATGTATGGGAGGAAACGACGTCTCATAATTCATGATTCATGAGTCATGACAAATTATCAAAACATCATTCCTAGTCCATAAGAAGGGTTTCACAATATAAAAACGTGTAGGTATTTTGATTCAGTATTAAACATCTTGTAGCCCCGAGCACACACCTACAGCCGGCGTGGTGAGCAATAAAAACGGATATTAAAAACCAAACGCGTCGCATTTATCACAAGTGTTGCCGCTAGATTGATATAAGATTCTGCGCCGCTCCCCGCAGCTGCCTCTTGCCACCCTGTTTGTTCAGTTTAATCTCTGTAGGGTTTTATTTAGTTGTTCTACGTCTTACGAGTCTCGTACCAGTTGGAGTTTCACACAGAAGTAGAGTTTAATTTATAAACTACTTGTAAGTTGAAAATAAATATTAAGAACCTGTACTTATAATCGTATTTTTAACTACCCACTTATTTTTTCAACAAGTAAGCACCTGCGTGTTGTCCTCAGATGCGGTGGCGGTGGTGAGGCGGTCGGGATGCAGGGCGGCGGCGCGCCCGCCACCGACGCCGACCAGGCGCAGTTCGAGGCCGACAAGCGCGCTGTCTACAAGTAAGCACCTGCGTGCTTGTCCTCAGATGCGGTGGCGGTGGTGAGGCGGTCGGGATGCAGGGCGGCGGCGCGCCCGCCACCGACGCCGACCAGGCGCAGTTCGAGGCCGACAAGCGCGCTGTCTACAAGTAAGCACCTGCGTGCTTGTCCTCAGATGCGGTGGCGGTGGTGAGGCGGTCGGGATGCAGGGCGGCGGCGCGCCCGCCACCGACGCCGACCAGGCGCAGTTCGAGGCCGACAAGCGCGCTGTCTACAAGTAAGCACCTGCGTGCTTGTCCTCAGATGCGGTGGCGGTGGTGAGGCGGTCGGGATGCAGGGCGGCGGCGCGCCCGCCACCGACGCCGACCAGGCGCAGTTCGAGGCCGACAAGCGCGCTGTCTACAAGTAAGCACCTGCGTGCTTGTCCTCAGATGCGGTGGCGGTGGTGAGGCGGTCGGGATGCAGGGCGGCGGCGCGCCCGCCACCGACGCCGACCAGGCGCAGTTCGAGGCCGACAAGCGCGCTGTCTACAAGTAAGCACCTGCGTGCTTGTCCTTAGATGCGGTGGCGGTGGTGAGGCGGTCGGGATGCAGGGCGGCGGCGCGCCCGCCACCGACGCCGACCAGGCGCAGTTCGAGGCCGACAAGCGCGCTGTCTACAAGTAAGCACCTGCGTGCTTGTCCTTAGATGCGGTGGCGGTGGTGAGGCGGTCGGGATGCAGGGCGGCGGCGCGCCCGCCACCGACGCCGACCAGGCGCAGTTCGAGGCCGACAAGCGCGCTGTCTACAAGTAAGCACCTGCGTGCTTGTCCTCAGATGCGGTGGCGGTGGTGAGGCGGTCGGGATGCAGCGCGGCGGCGCGCCCGCCACCGACGCCGACCAGGCGCAGTTCGAGGCCGACAAGCGCGCTGTCTACAAGTAAGCACCTGCGTGCTTGTCCTCAGATGCGGTGGCGGTGGCTACATTATCATTATGTCCTAATATTTCAAATTACCTACTAGGACTACAGTTCCCTTCAAACATTCCTATTTCTGTGCTTCAAACCGACATTCAGTAACGCTTCGTCATAACTGTTTAACGTCTCCGAAACCATCCACACGGTATCCGTCATCTGGCATTCACCAGCTTGCATCGTCACTGTTCGTCATCGAGAAGTGTTTCGGTTGCAGACACCCCCTGTTCCCGCTGCTGGCGCTGCTGCTGGAGCGCTGCGAGCAGGCCACGGCGGGGGCGGAGGCGCCGGCCGCCGACGCGTTCGGCGCGGACCTGCAGGCCTTCGTGCAGCACCAGCGCCGCGACCGCCGCCCCTTCCTCGTCGACGACCCGGAGATCGACGGCCTGATGATTAAGAGCATTCAGGTACCACCATCATGACATAGATTACATTAAAAATTACAGTTATAACAACCTCCTTTATAAAACGCAGTTAACGCATCTGACACGTCGTGCAACGAATTGCAAAAACGAAGACAATAGTTAGCTATAACCAAAGAAACCCATAGCATATACGCATCAAACGACTTGCCAAGTTGCTGGCACGAGCAACTGTACCATCAGGTGATACTGCGGTCGAGAAGTAACTTGTAATGAAAATAGTACATTTCAATATAAGTGCGGAAAGTTTGTCATTTCTTTACGAGTCCCGGTTTGTTGACACAAGCCGAGGCGAGGGTCAACTATAAGGACGAGTAAAAATGACAATTCCGCACGTGCATTGAACGACGTTTTTTAATACATTTGCGAAAAAAAAATATTGGTTTTACGTGTTTGCCTGCTCCGTGTTTGCATGCCGTGTTCGTGTTCATGCGCTCCTGGTGCGCCCGCTTCGGTGCCGCGTAGGAGGAAAACACAAAAGCACTAGTGTGGAAAAGAATAACTTTGCGCACGCTAAACACACATGGAAATGTCAACTTTTTGAACAAATGTATTAAAAAAACTTTCCGCTCTTCTCCAGGTTCTCAGGATCCACCTGCTGGAGCTGGAGAAGGTGCAGGAGTTGTGTCGCGACTTCTGCGGCCGCTACATCGCCTGTCTGAAGACCAAGATGCAGAGCGAGAACCTACTTCGGACTGATTATAGTGCAGGTACAGTCATGCTTTTTCAAGAGCCAGGATTTCTTGAAAAATTTTGGGGCAGACTCGGGGTGATTCTTTAGTAGTCAATAGTCAATATTCAAGTAGCTAGTAGAAAATCTGGTGTATGGAAAGTCAACTTTTGCCATAATTATGATGTCAAAGTAGAAAACAAAATTTTATCAAATATCAAACTGAAGCGTTTAAGAAAGTTTCTGCCCACAGCAAAGGCAGGGGATAAAAATTATCAACCAATTATATCCTCTGAAAGAGTAAACAAATTTTCTTCTCAGCGGCTTAAACACAGCAGAAGGGGATAGAAGTCTGTTTGTTTCCTCTCCCTTTAGAGAAATAGTCCCCAGCTCCAATGTCATGCTGAATGGATATTATTTTTGAAATTCATCTTCTCTGTCACTATGGGCACTATTGAAACATGGTACTCATCAAGCACCGTAATTATTACCTATTTTTGGAATGAAGTTCCTTATCACGCGTTGCAAAAGGGGGCTAGACGGAAAAAATTAAGACGAAAAGTTGTAACGACACTTTTTGCTATAGTAAGCTATTGTAAGTCGTGCGGAGTGCGCATGTTTCTCTGTCTGTCTCTCTCTCTCTTATATTCCTTCACTAATTAATAGAAAGGAACTTCGTTCCATCCGGGTGTCCCTTGACACCTCTCAAGTTTTCTTGGTAAACGTCTCAACATCTGGCATGATAATCGTGTTATTTAGAACAAAAATCTATCTTCCAGGTGGCGTGGAAAGTAACAACAACTTGTCTGGAACCGCGATGGACGATCACTCCAGCACGTCCAATTCACCGCAGTACCAGGTAAGTACTACTTCATCACCCCAGGGCCGTTTCACTCGCACTGTAGATACCAAAGATCAGAAAAAAGTTTATATAGAATATAGATACAAAGTCTACAAAAACATAGCTCTGACTGCTCAGCGGGTTTTATCAGGTCCCTCTAGCGAGCCGGCAAGAGGTAGAGGGGAGATAGAGCAATGCATAAAGCATAAAGAATAAATAACATATTTTTGGGTAGGTGCCTTCTGTCCCTTGATAAAATGAATCTCATAGATCAATATTACGATACCCCATTACCTCTAGAAGCGATTATCCCCACGGTATTGTGTGCCCACAGAGCCCCGCGGCGCCGCTGAGCGCGCCCGCGTTCGCGCCGGTGTACCCCGCTGTCACCGACCTACCCTTCGCGACGCACAGGGAACCGCGTAAGTCCACGTCACTACCAACATACTGAAGCCTCTTAGAATCTTACATAATATGTGCGTGTGTGCGTGCGTTTAGCGAGCGTGAGTGCGTGCGTGCGTGCGTGCGTGCGTGCGTGTGTGCGTGCGTGCGTGCATGCGTGCGAGCGAGCGTGAGTGCGTGCGTGCGTGCGTGCGAGCGAGTGAGCGAGCCTGCGTGCGTGCGTGCGTGTGCATGCGTGCGAGCGAGCGAGCGTGAGTGCGTGTGTGCAAGCGTTTAGCGAGTAAGCGTGCGTGCGCGCGTGCATGCGTGCGTGCGAACGAGCGAGCGTGGGTGCGTGCATGCGTGGGTGCGAACGAGTGAGCGAGAGTGCGTGCGTGCGTGCGTGCGTGCGTGCGTGTGTGTGTGCGTGATACTTCATGCCGCAATGATACTGAACCAATTTAGTGTAAGTGAAAATACATAGTAATTTTATTGAATAGAAGCAGGCGTTACTTTGCAGAAGTTCATGATTAACAAGAAAGGAAAAATTATTTGCTATAATCCGCCAACAGAAAAAAATCTGTATGGTCAAACATGCAGGTACAAGCTAAGCACCGCTTACCTTCCCACCAAAGTATGAAAGCCAAGTTACCCAGCAAGCAATGCCACCACCACCACTCACATGCACCACCACACAATTTATTTTTTATATAACTCTCGACGCACGGTTCGCTCCGAATCCTGCATGTTTGATCATTCAGAATTTTTTCTGTTGGCGGATTATAGCAAATAATTTTTTCCTTTCTTGTTACATAGTAATTTATTGAGTTATTAAGTAGTTTATTTTTTGTCAGCAGCACCATTAGTAGTCCAAGGGTCGACGCCTATTGGTCAGATTGGTGCGGGACTGCTGTCTACGGACTCCTTCACGGGTAAGAGAAAATATTCCCAAAATTAACTGGTAAAAAAGCTATCTACAAGCCATCTCCAACAAATCACCAATATTATACAAAAAACTGTATATAAATCGGCCCAACCGTTTTGATTAATTATTGGAATGATTGCACACGAAATCGCTAAACGCATAAACTGCGAGAGATACAAGATAATTGACTGTGTGGATTTATCACCACCCAGCCTTAACCGTGTAGAAGCCGTATTTAAGCGATTTTGAATGAAGTTTTATTAAAAAAACGCGTCTTTAATCTAAAATCGCTTAAATGCAGAAACACGATTGGATAAAATTTTGTCGATAGAAAGTTCTGTCAAAAGTTGCTCCAAAATCTCAGTTTTTCTCATTTTTATCAGAAACTACTATGAATGTTAGTGTAATTTTTGTTTTAATGTGTCGGTAATAATAATATCCAAAAACGCTTGTAAACAGATTTTTGATAACTGGCATAGTTTTTGAGTAATTAGGTAAAAGATTCGCTGCATGTCGCACCTACCAACGTATTCGAGAGTGAGAAAGACAAAAATAAATTCAATAAATCCCCTTAACCCTCAGACCTAGGAAGCTGGAATTTCACAAAGAAGTTCTGTTGATAGTGGTAGACAAGAGAAAAGCACGATATTTTTAATCCCATGGGACCCGGGCGAACCACCGGATTTGGATCGGATGATAACTGATAAATTGTATTGTTCATCTTCAGGTACTAACTCCAACTCGTGTTCGTCCGTATCCGGCTCCCCTCCCCCCGCGGGCGTGGACGAGGACGGCGAGGAGGGGGGCAAGAGGGGGGTGCTGCCGCGACACGCCACGCAGGTCATGCGCGCCTGGCTGTTCCAGCACCTAGTGGTGAGTGGGGAAGATTTATTTTTACCCCATTAAAAATAAACGTGGAATAAAGGTGGAATAGTTTCATCTCTTTGGTCTCTTTCCTTCGAATGTCAAATGATTGATGACAGAGAAGGTATAACTATTCACCGATATTCCACGTTACAGCTAACGCTAAGCTGTAACAGGCGGTTACAGCTTAGCATGGGCAGGGGATAAAAATTCTATCCCCCGATTATGTCGCCTTAGAAGGGGCGAAATTATTTTCTCCACCTGCTTAGCACGGCCAAAAGGGGAAAGGAGACTTGTATTTTTTATTTTATTTGACTCTTTGACATAACAAATTTTTAACATTCCCGTTTTGTTGAAAGCCCGTGGATAATGTCTCCATGTGAACGGGAAGAAGAATCTTGTATAATTTATGGGGTTTTAAACAAGGATTTATTATTCTCACAGTGAATGCTGATATTTTTTATATATTTATATTTATTTATTTTCTTGCATACATGACCACATAATATATTAACAGTCAAAATGCCCTGTCAGGGCGTAGTTTGAGGCTTTATTGTGCCACACACTCACTCTATTGTTTTTTGCCACTCAGTTCAAGATTTGCACGGTAAATTAAATTAGTTACAAGTTTTAAATTACAGATTGTTAATTGTTTTTGACGTGATAACGTTTAATAAATTGATGAACACCAGCAACGCACATGAAAAATAGAGAGGCACGATAAAACAAACGATAGAGAGGCACGATAAAACAAACGATAGAGAAGCCAATTATGACGTTATCACGTAAATCTATCGTCCGTTAACCGACTTTACAGACAACCAATTCTTTCCTCAGCATCCGTACCCGACGGAGGAAGAGAAGAGATCCCTCGCGGCGCAAACGCGGCTCACTCTCCTGCAAGTGAACAACTGGTTTATCAACGCACGCCGCCGCATCCTGCAGCCCATGCTCGACTGTCAGGACAAACCGGGTGAGACGCGCATGCACCCAGCATTAGAACCCGACGGAGGAAGACAACCCCCCTCCTTCCATTTCTTCTTTAGAAACCTCTCATTACTGGAGCTTCTTTCTTGTTTCGATCCCTTTTTTACCAGCTATTTTGCATATCATAATTATTTGTAGCAGACAAATCGTGTTGTATTTTTTGCCCAAGGTCTACGCTGCTTGATGGTTTTGACAAGTTTTTGTTTTTTGCATTTCAACCTTGGATTTCTTGGTTGTCTAACATATGCGGAACATTCTTCAATATCCCTGCTGGATTCTTCGATAACCTCGATTTTATGAGAGGTCCTCATTGAGGACCGATTCACGTGAGAGCACCCGTTCTATACTTGTTCTTGATGTGTTCCCGGGGTTGCCTTCTTGACTCCAGTTGTTTACTCGTTGACACTTTCTTTCGTTCTGGGGCCTAAATTACATTAACGATAATTAGTCCTGTCACTCCAAGCAACCTCATGTGGCATACGTGCGCGAACTCCAAAGTAGACCGACGAGCCAACTAGATCTTGGTATTAAACTGGACCAGAAACTTCGCGAATAAAATCTCGAAGCACATAGGTACCGGAGGTCTTCAAATAGCACTCCCACAAAATTTTTTAGACGTTCTCCTCCGTTTATTGTAGGAGCGTTCGGCGGACTCAACTAATATCTAGTTGAGTCCGCCGATTACGAGTTGCCGTCATGCAATTGTTTCCGGAATCATCCATGTTGTCAGCGGTTCTCATCCAAAATGATCTTTAGTCGCCTTGAGTCGCCCGGACATATTCGGGAAGAACAATAATTGACGAAGCTTGCACCTTTAGTTTTGTGCCACCCACTTTTACTTAGTATAGTACGTAGCTACTATAGTAGTAACTTGAAACTATTAATAAAGTCCAGTGGTCGTGGTTAAAGCAATTTTTTGTTGCAGGTGGCAAGAAGAGTAAAAACGGGTCCTCCATTAGCAAGAGGTACTGGCCCGACGCGCTCACCAACCCGCAGTTCACGGCTGGTGAGGGATTACACTAGAGGCTTATTTTTTTTTTATTGAAGATAGGCTTGCGCTTGACGACAATCATGCCTGATTTCAAGCAATGATGATGAGGTCTAGGATGGAGCGCGCTTGCCTAGACAATGCCTATTCACTCTTCTCTTGAAGGCACCCAGATTGTATTTGGCTGGAAACACGGAGGCTGGAATTATTAACATGGTTGGGATTTATTTAACAAGAATCTGTTGCCCGCGGCTCCGCCCGCGTGAATTATGGTATTTCGCTAATCCCGTAGGAACGATGGATTTGGGTGTAAAAAGTAGCCTATGTGTTGTTAATGCGGGTTATAAGCTATATAAGTTACAAATTTCAACCAAATCGGTTCAGTAGTTGCGGCATGAAAGAGTTACAAAGATCAATCCATCCATACTTACAAACTTTCGCGTTTATAATATTAGTAGGAAGTAAGATAAGAATGCCAATTCCAACTTTAGAATGTTTAAAAATAATACTATCCAAGTATCCATCTCACAAATTTCTTCACGCCGCAAATACTATTACTACTAAACCGATTTAGTTGAATTTTAAAATAGAGAAAGGACCTGGAAAGCTTGAATGAGAAATTAGGTTCGATTTGGCTACACTATAATACAAGGGTATGCAAGATGTAGGTGATGTCACACCTTCGAGAACTTGAATATTCATAAGTTCCTGTAAGTTAGGTCTTTACAGAAATTTTATTTTGAACACGAGGAAACCAGCACACTTGAAAGTTACCCAAACTTTCAAGTGTGCTGGTTTCCTCGTGACGGTTTCTTTCACTGATAAGAAAGTGATATAAATTATAGTTTCCACAACACACCTGACATCTGATTTTCGCCATATTGGCGCTGATTGTTGCGTAACCTGGCGTGAGCGTCCATGGAAATAAACTAAAATGACATTCAAAACGACAGTCACTAGCAACAAATGTCAATTTAGTACCGTGGATATTCGAGGGAGACGCTTCAAGTCAACACTAAGAATGAACTGCCAATTTTATAGAATGTTCGATCCAGCGTACTAGTATAAGGCTCTGGCCTATTGGGCTATTAATTTTAAATAAATAAATATATACGGGACATTTTACACATCGCAATCTAATAGCTTGTGTTATGGGTACTAGATGACTGATAAATATACATACATACTAATATACATGAATATAAAATATTGAAAAACACCCAGACACTGGAAAACGTTCAAGCTCATCACACAAACATTTACCAGTAGTGGGAATCGAACCCACGACCTCCGGCGCAGACGGCAGGTTCGCTACCACTACGCCATTCGGTCGTCAAATCTTCTTAATCTTAATCTTAATATATATAAATCTCGTGTCACGATGTTTGTCCGCGATGGACTCCTAAACTACTGAACCGATTATAATAAAATTCGCACACCATGTGCAGTTCGATCCAACTTGAGAGATTGGATAGTTTAAATCTCAAATGATAGTCGCAATTGTAATTTATTAATATAACAAAAACTTTAGCCACAGCAACGCGTGGCCGGGTCAGCTAGTAATATATATAAATCTCGTGTCACGATGTTTGTCCGCGATGGACTCCTAAACTACTGAACCGATTTAGTTCAAACTTCGTGAATATCTGTCATTTGGTCCAACTTGAGAGATAGGATAGTTTAAATCTCAAATTATAGTCGCAATTTTAATTTATTAATATAACAAAAACTTTAGCCACAGCAACGCGTGGCCGGGTCAGCTAGTTTTATATAGAAGTTTGTTTGCCGTTCCTCAGGCCTGCTGTCGTCGTCCGAGGACGAGGAGCAAGAGGGCGAGCACTCGGCGGACGAGCAGGAGTCACACACCGAGGAGCCCAGCGAGCATGCGCCCTACCCGCCCATACAGCAGCCCATGCACTGAGGTACACACCACAGACTACTTCATAGTTAAGGCAGACCAGTCTCACTTATCACGTGGCCATCCCGGCTACAAGTAGGGGTCCGGAGTCCGGACCTCAATATTTCAGATGGTTGCCGCTCGCGGGCCGAGTTGCACGCGCTAGTTCTGTACGGTCTATTTTACGCGCCGTCTGACTACGGCAGCCCTAGTACGTCGTAAGAGATAAAGTTAGGCGATAGAAAGAGACCACAAATGGACAATTTTAAGCAAAAAATTTTAATATTTAAAGTGCTTCTGAGGACTATCTGAGGAATAAATTGGAAACATATGCCATACAAAATCTGTCAAAACATCATATTTATTCCCCAATTAAAAAGACGATTGAAAAATCGGCCTTTAACCGAAAGAAAATTTGAATTTATTTTAATGATGCTGCTTATTTAGTATGATGATTACGTCTTACGAGTGCAAAATCTGGTGCTTATGCAGCAATACACTATAGTGCCACAAACTTTTCTTATTCAGTGGCAAAACTAAGCCTGACGTCGCGATTTACTCAGTTTGCCTACTCTATTTTATTGATTACAGAGATTTGTGTTATTTCCGTTTTTCAGTTTATCTGCATATATGATGTCTAAGAAGTAATGCGCGATGAACATCACCACCACAATCGTCAACAGCGACACCCTCACTGAATCAAATTTTGTGACCCTATAAGTAAATATATGTTTATTCTTTTCCAGCGTATGAGATTAGAGCAAGACAGCACGTCGCATGACACGACTCAAAGGAAAACTGAAAAAGACAAAACTGTGTATACCATAGGTCGTAAGTTAGAATAGCAACATGTATACGTAAACCATACCTCACTATTTTAAACTTATATTAATTATATAGACGCTTTTACTGTCTGTTTGTATGTCTATTCGTTTGATTTTATGTATTCATGTGTAAAGTGTACGAGTACATAGTTTTCTTTGAAAAAAAAGTGGAATTAGAGTATTACCATGTATTTTTTAGGTTTTAATATTTTCCTTTATACTTATTCTGATCTTTTTTCAGTACTTATGTACAGTGAGATATTTAAATTGATTAATTTCTAACAGAATAATTAATTTCCAAATGTGAAATGTTTATGTATTGAAAATAAAAATGTGTGAGTATTGGTAACATTATTATTATTTAATCTAGAAAAGATAAGAACCCAGAGCTGTATGGTACTGAACACATATTAAAAAAGTGACCTCTGAAGGTGCATGATAATGTTGCCATACTTAAAAAGTTCGATTTAAATTTTATTACCTTATTATAATATGTATGCGTCGTCAATTTTCTTAACCGGTTGTGAATAAAGTAGTTTTGTTTTTCAACCTTCACCGACTGAGCAAAATGAAATAGAATAAGAATATTTTTACCACGAAAAAACTATAGACAATACCGTCCATAGACAAATTGTATTTATTTGTAAAAATAAGTTAATATACTCATATTATTATTATTTTAATTTTGTTAATACAGCCGCCATATTAGTTTAGGAGTAATTAAGCATAAACAGTAAATAAATAGAATATGATCAAGAAAAGATTACAACTGATTCTATTTGTTTATAATTTTTGCGTAATGTTAAAAGGCTATACGATCAAATTATACGATTCAAGTAAAAATGTATACTCAAAAAACCTATTCGATTCAAAACCTGTATACGCGGAAGTAATAATATCAGAACATTTTAAATTTAGATGTAAATTTTAAAAAACGATTCACAGTATTCGATTTAAGAGAATCGATGAGGATATCGATTTTCATAAGTATTAGTCGTAAGCGTATTTTTGAATATTCGATAATTATTATTGTGCTATCAATAGTGAAATTTATAAATAGCAATACATACATAAATAAATCCTCGAACAATAATAATATATTAACTACATATTATACAGTTATTTTATTTTGCAAAAATGGCTTTATACAATGTACAGTATATTGTCATTTCGTATAACCAAACGGTTTTCATTGCGTTTCAACCGTATCACCTATAAATATATTATCATTACCAAACATTTTGCGATATTAGTATACGTCAGTGCTGTGTATATTTAAATTTAACCGATTTATCGAAATTTTGATAGTTTAATCAATTTTTTATATGGCAACCCCAGACCCGTGACGCAATAATCCCCAGACCTGTGGAATGAAGCGTATATGTATAATTTGATTTATTTTTGTTTCCTGCGGGCAAAGGGAAAGTTAAAATAAGGTTCAAGCTTCGTATCTTCCATGATTTTGTATTTAAGGAAAGAACTGTATTAATATATAGAGTAAGTGATATTTTTGTTAAAGTTTTACTTAGACTTTTGGCCTATTATCGATTTCTGTGACAGTAGCTTATAGAGTTTAGTGTGTAGGGTACCGACATTTTTATATTTATATATGGAATTGAATTTCAAATATAATTGTATATGAAAAGTTTTTATTTTACCGAATGGCACTAATATTTTTAAACATTATCTTATTTAAACAATAGGTACACATAAAAAAATCCTATATTTACTTTTTAGTATCTGTGATTTTTATCAACAAAATGAGTCCTTATATTTTATGTAAATGTGTGCTAGTTACTCTAAGCAATAACTAATTTAATAGAACTCATTTTAGTTATAGTTATTGCGACGGATGTATAAATTATACATAAAAATGTCGGTAATGTCGTCTGTTATACGATGGAACGGATATACGTAATTTAAAAAGTGAAATATATAAGATTTTTTATAATAAATTTTAAAATTGTCAGTATCTGTAACTATGATAGGGCCAAAGTTTAAGATGCTACGTTTCTCAATCTGATAGGTAAAAAATACTTCATTGATAACAATGAGTACTTTTTGGCAATACGTTGTCTTTGACGCTAAAGTATTTATATTCTGGCCCTTAGTGATAAAGTATTTTTAAAATTTTAACAACGTATCTGCCTTGATATTCAAAAGTTGAGCACCGTACGAACACGATATGAAAAAATCTTGCAACTTCAAAAAATGCTTCCTTAGTTTTAATTTATATCACATGAGCACGGCATTGCCACTTACATGACGAAATAATTATTAAGATGACAAAGTTAGTCTACGTTATAATAAACTTCCTTCTTATTTCTGTTCATATTATATTTTGGCGAAAAAAAGTAGACAAATGGTGGCGCTACTTTATAATTTTCTTGAAATTTTATTTCACAATCTAACGCAGAAATTATAATATTTAAGAATTCCAAAACATTAAATGACGCAACACTAGGCAAGTAACGTATAAGGAAGATAAAATTTGTTCCACTTTAAGACGTTTTGCCAAGCTTTATATTTTGTAAATAATATGTTATCCTGAAGGCTAGCTTCAAATCCGAATCCTTTTTAATATCAAGGCATATTTTCATGGTGTATAATATTATAAAGAGGTCAACGAGATATGAAGTGCGTCATTAGTAAGAAAATTAATTAAAAAAGTGATGAAGAAAAATTATTTTTGTGGGTAATTGTTGGAACTTACACTGGCAACATTGTCGTTATGTCAGACCACAGATTGTGTAAGAAAAACGTATTCATGGTAATAATCGGTAGGTGCCTATCTAGCAAATTCAGCTCTTTGATCAAAGTAAAGGTGCATCTCTCTTTTTTATATCTTCTGAATCTTAGTGATGTGGCGCAGTTCATGTCACGATGTTCTCATAAGAAAAGTCCAGTGTAGTATACCATAGAGAATAAAAAAACGCTTTTAGAATAACGTTTCAAGTTGATTAATTATACATATTGATTATAATTAAGGCATAATAATTTACTAGTCAATAAATACAGTCTCGCTACATAATATTTTTTTTTGTATTTTTACGAATCTTTGTGGGATGTGTCAAAATTTTGAACATTTTACAATTAGAACGCAGTCTGTATTTATGTTTTAAAATCACGGTAAGATCGTTTTTCGTTTTCTGAGTCGCGCAAAATATTTTTTCTTATGGAAATTATATAATTTGAGGGAAATTATTGCGTCAAATTCTTAAGGTTATAAATAATTTTTTTGTCTTGTGTTTCTTTTATGCTTGGTGACTTCGACATTGGACAGAAATCAATACAGACATATGTATGTAATTTATCAACAAAATACCATTGTATTTTGTTGATAAATTAGTCAAATTATGTTTGTTTAAAATTTTGATATAATCCCAGAAATACAAGATCATATGTACAGTTCGCTGAAAAATATAATCTTTTTCGCATGCCAGATGTGTGTTTCATTTAAATAATCACGTCCAAAACTGCATCCCAGTGACGAAAATCATGTGTAAAGTAGGTACGAGTAGCTTATGGATATTTTGTGAAATAAAATATCAGAAAAATCGTGCTTGCTTCGTTCACGATTGGGTGATGTGTCATTATGACGACTACAACTGTCAGTTATAAGATTGGCAATTTCAGGTGGTTGAGGTCATTATTATGGAATTTAGTACTTAAGGTAAGTGTACACTATGCCGGTATAGTACATAATGCCGTGACATTTAGGTTTTAGTCGAAAAATAAGAAAACTACCAGTAAAATCGTAATTTTATAGAATGCTACATAAACTATAGTTTGTGTACGACCCAAAAACCTAATTTTCCAAGATAAACAATAGTTCTAAAACCCTTAGCGAGCTTCTGAACGCGTCAGCCGCTATTATACTACGGTGCCTATACATGCTGTTGTTGGTGAGCGTAAGGCAACAGTGGAATTTTCATAAGGACTTGATGTGATACTGGTAACTTAGAGTTATCGTAAAATATGAAATTATCGATTGGCAGTTATCAATAGTATGTTTTATAGTAAATTCAAGGTGTTTTAAAGTATATTTTTAAAGAATTTGTCACTTTTCTCACTACCGTAATTATGTTCACAATTCTGAGTCGGTGAACCTAATTGCGTGCGTATCACGCAATAAAGAAAAATCCCTTCGAAATGTTTCCTTCTTTTTTTTCTCTCTTGGGTTAAAGTCATATATATATTTAATGTGAATAAGTTTAGTAATAACTGCACATTACTATGACCTAATTGCGGTATGTGAGTTTATATATGTTTACTTCTATAATCGAGTCTGAAATGATTACACTTTACGCCATACTTTCGAATTAATAGACTAAGTACGTCAACATAATTCCATGAATAATATTTTAGTGAATCATATATTATACATTATATATATTTATATTATGTAAAAACTATATTAGCTTGCAGTTTACTTAATTTTTTTATTAAAAATATGAAATGAAAACCATTTTTTTTAGAACCGTAATAAGGTACACGTATTTTGTACTCATGTCCCTTATTCTGATATACCCGGAATATAGCATTCGGAGAGAAAATGAAAAGTTTTTTTTTACTTATCTTTGACTAAGAAATAATAAAACTAAGTTAGGGAGGCAGCCATGCAAAATCTTCTTAGGGTTCCGTACCCAAAGGGTAAAAACGGGACCCTATGCGACCTCGCTGTCCGTCTGTCTGTCCGTCCGTCTGTCCGTCCGTCCGTCTGTCCGTCTATCCGTCCGTCTGTCCGTCCGTCCGTCCATCCGTCTGACCATCCGTCCGTCTGTCTGTCTGTCACCAGGCTGTACCATGATTGTTAGACACTTGAATTTTTCACAGATGATGTATTTCTGTTGCTGCTATAACAACAAATGCAAAAAAAATTATTAAATTAATATTTCCTCTTAGCTAAATGAAAATAAATGAAATAGCTAAATGAAAATAAGAAATGATATTTAACGGGGGCTCCCATACAACAAACGTGATTTTTTTTGTTTGTTTTGCTCGATATTTATAAAGGCAACAGGTAGACGCTTAAAATATTCACAGAATATTTAATTATATATGTATGCACTTTAAAAATAAATAGTTAAAATAAAAAAATAACCACACTTACCATCAGGTAAGATTGCAGTCAAGTCACTTGTAATGCGTTATAAAAATAAAATAAAAATATCACGGAATTATGGACAAAGACTACCGGAATTATGTCATGAGGCAAATTTTAGCACGGAATTAGAGACAAACACGAGGTTCCGCAAAATAACGATTATTTATATAATTTAAAGCTTACGGCGTAAAATAATATTCCACATTAATCTGATAATACTCGTCTACAAAATAAAACAGTTTTCAGTTCTAGCACATTTGTACTTTTTCTTTAAATCATCCTCAAAGTTGAAAATGCCTTAACATACCGTAATATGGTACATTTACCTTATCTACAAAAAAAGAAAGAAATTTCGTGTTTAAATTTTTATTATAAACAAGTTATGGAATACAAAATTGCAACCTTACGTCTAATATTTACAACGTTTAACCATTTTACATAATGTACCTACTTATACAGTAAATAACCTTACTACCCTTTCATATACAAATTGGAATGATATTTTTAGGTGATTGTAATGAATAGGTGTCTTAAAAGGCCCAGTAGTTTATAAGGCATATTAAAAAAAAATACTAGGGTTGTGTCAGGACACAGCTGCGTGCGATTAAAAATTATAAAAGTCGGAGATAAATACTTAATAAGATTGACAGATAGATTCATTTATTAGAGGCGTGAGGTTTGAACGGTCAATGATAGTATTTTAATCGTGAGGAAAATCTCAATATTTGCCATAATATTAAGATCACATGCAAATTATGTCAGTTTAGCAAATTTGGTGCATTTTTTATTATTTCAGTGTATAAACACGACGATTGTTTAAATGTCCCTTCTATATTATAAACTGTATTTTACACAATACATTATTATTATAACTATCACTAATTTTAGTACGAAGTCTTCAGTTTTAAAGCTTAATATGAGCTTTTGTATTTTTATTACTTACATCATTTTAAAGTTTGTGGCGAATTAGAATAAGTAAGGAACAGGAAAGAGGGTTGGGAAAGTTATGACGTTAGGTAATGACAATAAGTAATGATAACTATACTAGATTGATGACAAAGATGTACAGTGCTGCTTCTTTAGTGTTCTTTGGTTAATTCGGAAATGATCCTGATGCGTGCTAATGGTAACTCTATTGCGACTGCATAGTAATTATATTACCTGGTTTTAATATAATATTTATTGCTGTTGTCAATTTATCAGATATTATAGTTTAAAGATAAGGCACTCAAAAAACTAAGTTAGAGCCACAAAGTTTAAAATAAAGTAAAATCATAGTTAAAACCATCTCCTTACATCACACATTCTTATCTATAAACGTTCCAATGAATGGTCCCGTATAAGAAAAATTGAGCAAAATTTCCACAAGTATCTATCTACCTAATTGTTTACAAAAGTTTGAGGAAATTCAATAATAAAAATGAACACTTACTCAGTTTCAAACCCTGCATTGCATTGAGCACCAGTAACTACTTAAATTGGCAAATTTTATATTTTTAAACTCGCAACACTTGCGTTAGTTCCGAATACTCTCACTACCAGTAATTAGCGTCAGCGTCTCCTTTTAATGTGTTTATCTACGCTCATTGCTTAAACTTCGAATTATAAAATCGAAATGTGTCAAATAATTACCCACTTTAATCACAGACTTCTATAATTATTAAAAAGTTATTCATAATAACATCGCTCTACTATGGAAATATTTAAAGAAAGTTGTTTAATATCCATAACGATACACGGCTCTGGATTCTTGTATTTGTATCTGGGGTTTTGAAGGAATTGATTACAGTACCGCTATCGGCAATACAACGGTTAACGGTTACAATTATCTGGGGTAGGTAATATTTTTTATGTAATATTTTTTTAATTGAATCCACAGACAACATATAGTTGGTAGTCATTGCCGAGAGTATAGATGGGCCATGATTGACCATAGACAACAACACAATGTGTAACGTTCCGCGTAACGTTCCACCTGGGCCTGTGATTATGATTATGATTACGATTACGACTACGATTACGATTACGATAACGATTACGATTATGACGTTATCTCGTAAATCTATCGTCCGTAAACCGACTTTACAGACAACCAATTTTTTTTGTTACTTAGTCAAAACTTTGCGCTGAAAAATGTTTATAGTAGTGAAACCACCTGAATGCCACGTGAAAACCACGTGAAATTTCACTCCACCTGACATCTTAGTAGTTGCAATGATTTACGACAAAAGTTAGCAAGATTTTATGATTTGGATTTATGATAATAATATGAGCGTAGATAAAGTAGTGTATGAAACTCTACATAATTAGGTATTAAAACACTCGTGTGATACTATTAAAAAACTCGCCTGCGGCTCGTTTTTTAAACTCACACTCGTATTTTAATACCCCCCATTATGTAACCGTTACATAAACTACTATTATTCGTTTTAGTTAATTTTAGGCTGTTTTATAACAACCTAGTGTGTGTACTTAGGTCCTTCTCCATTCTACTATTATAATAGCATTAACAAATTATAAGGATAGGCTATAGGACTTTATCTCTGGGCAAACACGTGAGATATTTGTCTGACGGATATTTGTACCTACTAGGTCGTTAAAAAACAAATTACATTACCTTTAATAGGTTATAACAAATTACAAGTTCTGGAGGGATATTATACACGTCGTAATTTCGTTGTTCATATGAAAGTTCACTGATTGCCTTAAATATACTTCAAATATCTTTACACCCACCATAATATACATAAGTACCTATAGTTAAATTGTACATTCATTACATTGGTAGACTGGGTAACTTTAATATTTTGCTCAATGAATTAATCTATATTTTTAATAATAATTAGCGATAACTAATTATTTAAGTTTAACATTTTTTTAAAACCCCATGGAGTAGCTTTGTTTAAGAACCAATCTATTGAATGATAATAATTAATTACCTACTTTCATGAATAATTATCTTAAAATAGAGGTAAGAACTCATCTGTGGAAATGACAATTTTAATGTGAATTGCTGAATACCTAAGCACATTTTTATTTCCGCTAATTTTCTAGAACGTTCCGAGCAAATGGCTAGTGACGCGTCATAAAAGAATTCCACCCGAGTTTAGTACTCTAAGCAGGAGAATTCCAAAGTCCCCAATCACACCAAACCTTCAGAAATTAAGTACATAAAAATACTTGTAGAGGAAATTAGAATAAATCCCACATAAGTATACACTTTTAGGCACCTCTGTCTAAAATAGTTTAATGTATACTTAGCCCTTGAGGATGTTAGAGAATAATCCTACGCCAGGTTGTCTTCAAAGACTTAAGTGAATTCACTTTAATTATTAAACGTTTACTTATTAGAATTATGAACAGAAATCCCAAATTAACTATCAGATCTTTGTTCCATGAAATTACCTAGGTACATAATATAAATCAATAATACCGAATACGTCGAACGGTAATACAAATTCTACCGCCCACTTCCTTATTGCACTAATAAAGTCCCGCGGATATTTGTGGAACTAAAATTACCTGTAAGCTAACGTGTCAAGTATTACATAGACACTAGCGCCATTGCTGTGGTTCTTCCCTCTTGGAACGGACTCTAACACGAATTTATCCCTTTCAAGTGTAGAGTCGTGTATTTAGAAAAAATCCACTGTTCCAAACAACTAAACACTTAAAATTAAGTTATATACCACATCAATAATAGCCCTCCGGTATTTTGTAGTCTTGGAATATTCGACTCCTTCGATGTTCCGACATTATGAAAGTATTGTCAGACCGTATAAGCGACTCCCTCTCGGCTTCCGCGAAATGGGATTTAACGAAATCCCTATTTAACATTAACTTAAGCTCGTCTAAACTGGAACTTAGGTTTTCTGTCTTATTGATAAAATTTAACTCGTGTACTTTATCTTCTTTGCTACTCCTCGGCGTATGAGTACTTGAGTTAACCGTGTTATTTGAATTATTTCTTTTAATATGCTTAGATTTATTAATTGTCTTATTAGGTTTACTAGTTTTCTTTTTATTTAGTGGTTGATACACTGTGTCTTTGTTCTGATTGATGATTTTGGAACTGTGTATTATGAGGGTAGATCCCCGTCTAATGGTCTCTCTACCGAATTCGACTATTTCTAAGGAGTCTTGCCCGACGACAAAGTTCTTGTACGCCTTGATGAAAACGTTGATGAGTATGGCGAGGCCGATGATGATGAGGGAGTAGGAGATGATGGGCGCGGCGATGGGGCCGAAGGTCGTCCCCAGCCATATCCAGCGCGTGATGGAGTCCGTCACGTGGTCCACCCCCTGGAAATTATATTGAATAACTTAACATAGAAGTACACGGCGACCGATTGGCGCATTTGGTAGCGGTTCTGCCTTCTGCGTTGGAGATCGTGGGATGAAGTACGCTACGCTAAGAGGACGAAAAATATGTGACGTAAGTATGTTGAATCCAAAAAATTCTCAAATATGGCGTCGTTATCAACACCGCCGCTGTACCGCTGACAACACATCGTGTTGTCGCTTACATTAGCGCCATTTAACAGTATTGACAAATTTAAAAGGATGCTTCAGAGCGGAGCCTCAAAATATAATATGCGTGCCGTTACCTACTAACTGATCCTTTATACGTTTAATCAAGGTTCTTGACCGATTTTTATGATTGTGTACAAGATAGGTTTGAGAAGACGACGTTACTCGTATCTAACTATCACACTTCACACTTCACACTAATATTATAAAGGCGAAAGTTTGTGTGTAAGTGTGTGTGTGTATGTTTGTTACTCCTTCACGCCTCAACTACTGAACCGATTTGGCTGAAATTTTGAACATAGATAGCTTATAACCCGGATTAAAACATAGGCTACTTTTCATCCCGGAAAAATCCATAGTTCCCATGGGATATTTAAAAACCCCTAAACCTAACCCCTTTTCACCAAAATACACGCGGGCGAAGCCGCGGCCGCAAAAGCTTGTTTTTCATAATCTGGTTCCATGTGATATATGAATTCAGGGTGGGGCAGCGCTCACCTCCTGCGCCCACATGACGGGGAACATGATGTCGGGGAACTTGTGTATGTTGTTGACGCGGATGCCGGGCGCGCGGTCCACCTTGATGTTCAGCTGCACCCGCACCTGCGCCGCCAGCGGGACTCCTATTTTCTGGAAGCATAGTTCAACTGATCTTTATCCTTTCAAACGAAGCCCTATTATCCTTCGCGAAGTTTCTGGCCCAGTTTATTATCAGGATCTCGTGGGTTTGGCGGCCAACTTCGGAAAGCTACGGGAGTTCGCGCACGCGTGGCATAAGAGGCGAAGCGGCTTGGAGTGACACAGAGAATTTATGCTGTGGACAGCGAAGGCGCGGCGAGTCCGTCTTTTTGTATCGTCCTGCCCCAGAATGGGGAGAGTGAGCCCATAGTGACAAGGAGCAAGAGAAAACAACTAGGGAGTCAAGAAGGCGCCCCGGGAATACGCCAAGAGCAAGTACCGAACGGGCGCCCTCCCGCGTTTCGGCCCCCATAACCGCGTGGTTGATTGGGCCATGGGTGGTGGAGGGTTGTCCCTATATCCTTTCAAACATCGTCAGCGCGCTATGGGCCACGGGAAATGAAGGTTCAAAAAAAAATCAGTAGCACATCGAGCGATGTTAAAACTTGAAGAATAATTTGTATTTTCAATCGTCAGGCTACATTACACTACAGGACTGGTACTTATAAAGAATGGTGTATGAAAATTGTAACGGTTACAACATTATAATATAACAGTGTTGCAAGTTGGATGTTTTTTCCCATCTCAAAAAATGTTCAACGCGCCTATAGAAATCTACACGTTACAAAGGTAACGGTAACAGTGTCGCGAGATGCATGGTTTTTTCCTATCTCAAAAAATGCCCAATGCGCTTAGAAGTTATTTATTACTTCAAAAATCTTCAAAATATTTTGACCATTGCTGAATGCTACTGCTACCGTGGTAGATGGGCAAAATGCCCCCGCCAAATTCAAATTTTATTTTGTGTTTTGCAAACATTTAAAATTTAAAATTATTTTTGACTTATGGAATATTATAGGCATAAGTTCGATTCTCAAGAAGCGAATGCTTGGTTGTCAAGCTTCGCTATCGCTATAAGACAATTCATTGTAGCAACTATCGGTACCACATCGGTGTAACCGTCGAGTCTACATTCTGCATGGCGGTAATCTCGGTAAGATTATTTAAGTAGTAGTTATATGTTAATTGTGACTCACTGGTTGCAGCAGTAAGTAGCTACCGTGTTTCTTCTCGTCCGGGTGCAGGCCCTCGAAACCGTCCAGCAGCGAAGGCTCCGCGTCGTAGAAGTGTGGGTACGATAGGTACACTGGCGCATCTGGAATATGATCATGAATTTTTAAAAATCAATTGACTCGGATGTCTTTTTCACGTGAAAATCGTGGCCAACAGTGGAACATCAAAAAATACACGCACAAATATGGGAACGCACTACAGACTGTAGGCAAGCAAGAACAGCTTTAACACACTTAGATAAACACCTAACAGATAAACTTCTACGACTTAGTAAAGACAAACTTTAGACTTGTCGTAGGCATGATTACAGGGCACTGCTCACTGAACAAACATTTTTCCACCCTAGGAATCAAGGACAGCCCTCTGTGCAGAGCCTGCATGGAGGAGGACGAAACACCGGCACACTAAGATGCACTGGAGTGTCGGACCAACGCGAGACCTACTTGGGATCCTCAGCAACACTCCAAGATATCCTGTGCGACCTGGGGGGCCTCTTCGGATTGAGTGGAGTGAGCTCGGCCGGCTGGAGTTATCCGGCGAGGACCCGCATCAACGACTTCACACGCAACGGGCGAAATATCGCTTACTCGCGGAAAAGTCACAGTAGAGAAAGAAAGAAAGAAGGAAGGGGTGAGCCTTTTTTGATTTTCCTCTGATAGCCACAGGTCTCCTCTCAAAATGAGAGGGACTTGGCCATAGCGTTTGCGTTGCCGAGCTCGGCACACCTTTGAGAAGATTATGGTGAACGCTCAGGCATGCAGTTATCTGACAATGTTTTCATTCACCGTTTACCTTTTCTTTCTTTAGATACCTCTCCTGAGGGACTCACTGGATGTTGGCAGACAGCTTCTTAAACGGAATAGTTCTTTGACTTTCTTTACTCCAATCCATTCCCGTAAAATGTAGGTACTTCTTTATTTTTCAGACCTCTCTTTACCATTAATTTTACCTAACAGAATTTTTTGTAGCAGATGATACCTACAAAGTACGAGACTTTACGCTGCCTGATGCTTTTCACAATTTCAGTTTTCTTCTGCATACGGACAAGGACCTTTGACAGCTTGGGCATTGGCCGTCCAACTTATGAGGAGTATGCTTCGATATGCCCACATCTCTCTATTAAAATTCAAAAAATTCAAAATATATTTATTTCACATAGGCCTAACTTACAAGGCACTTGTAAAACGTCAACAATATTTGTTACATAATATTATGAACGGTGATAACTACAAGTCGACTTAAAACTAAGTTTACGAGGGTTCCAACGCGCCCTGCACTGAGAAGAAGCCCACAACAAACTCAGCCGGGTTTTGTTTTCGGTTATCACCACTTCACAAAAGCTCTTAAAAACTAGTTGAGTTAGTAATTATAATACAGCAGTTCATTCACTCCCAAGGATTTGATTCATGTAAATAATCCTTAATACTATAGTAAGCTTTATTAACGAGCTTTCGTTTTACATTTATTATCTAAGGTCTTCTACCAAGGCCCATTGCCTTCATCGTTAGGCAAGGGCTATTTAGTTTTGGCAAGGGCTTTACTCACTGTATTGACAAGGGCTGATGTTCTGCAGGCCGCGCGGAGGACACTTCTCTCCCTGGCAGTAGCACTTGTTTTCAGGGTTAACTTCTGCGTCCTCGAGCATGGACCTCGGTGGAGTGTACAGCCCTGTGAGGATGCCTGGAAGACAATATTATTACGTTATATGAAAACGTATAGAAATTGTCGTAGTACTCGGCAGGATTGAACCTGTCTCTGCCAGCTATTGCTGCTGGCTATTTTACCAGGGGGGCTATTCACGTTACGTGTGGGCTACATTTCGTGATGTGATATGTTTAAAAAGGTGATGGTATTTACATACATAAGCAGACGATATTGAATTCAAAACATTTTTTGCGAACACTGAAAAATTAATATTAATCCATTTGACATAGAGCGTAAAATTGAATATAGTTCAAAACGCCATTAAGTCGAAAGTTCCGAGATTGAAATTACTTAAGCGCGTCAAAGTTGAGCATTGTATTTCCTGTGATGAAATACATTCAATTTTACACTCTAAGCCAATAGGTGTAAAGTTCATTTTTCAGTGTTAATATTTTTTTCTTTTTCTTGTATCACATCATTGAGTGTGTGAAGACGTTACAAGAATGTCATAGCAGTTGTACCTACCACAAGTATAAAGAGAATCTGGCTAGAGGAGCTAAGTGAATTTGATACGGTTTGCAAGAAGGCCAGGGGAATTTTTGCGGACCGTAGTGTTAGATATTTTGCCGTGATGCATAAATCATATAAGTGCGAAGAATTACTGTGTTTCGGTTTTAAGGGCCCTGTAGCCTGGAGCCCAGTAGCTGACGAGTGCAGTGCAGTGCGTCCAATGTACATTGGAATGACATTAACTGCCATCAGGTCTTGCTCGTGTCATAAAAAAACTGGTGAACAACGTATTTTATTAAAGCTGATGACTATATGTTTTACCATCTTTGTATACATCCTTCCTGTAGGTAAAGGGCATGATGCGGCACAGGTCCTTGTCGTAAACGTAGACGGTCTTATCCTTCGTAGTGGCCGGCGGAGGGAAGAACGATCCTTCTGAAGCCCTGCATACAAAATACAAAATTAAAAAAGTTGTGTTCGATTTGACCACCCCGTTTGGAAAGCAGCTTACTGCTCCGAAAAGAACCGGCAAGACCTTGCTTTTTTAAAAACAAGACGTTTGGCATTCGGAGACTGCCGCGGTAAAGCTATTGCATAGCTGTTTTTGTCAACTGCAATTATTATTGCCATCTATCGATGAATAGCAGAACTTTTAGTGACTTTTTGAAATATCACGCTTGTCTCTTTAGTTCAGCAACTCGTCTCTAGGTGGCATTGGTTGTATAATTATACAACCAATGCCCCTAGAGAAGTTCTGCTATTCATCGATAGATTGCATAAGTTGATAAAAAGTTTTAGATTTTTTCGTTACGGAATTTCTGGATTCGGTCTACACGCTCAAAACCCGCGATGGAAGCTATTGTGTGTAAAGAATTTCACGTGATAACATCATGAGAAACGACGGATTGGACGAGAGACAGAATATGCCTCGTGCTCTTAGGTAACAAGCCGAACGCTTAGGCCGTTCGTGCTTCTCTATTGCTTGCTCCGTGCTCTCGCTTGCACGCTCGGCTCAGGCGGAACGTAAACGATGAGTCGTGCATTTTCGCGCGTGCAGCCTGGGTTCATCGACTTATATTGGTGCTAAATCTGTTGCACAAATCTCTAAACCTCCTTCCTTAAATCCTTTTCCATACAGTATGAAGACGATAGCACTATTTTAAATTAGGTTACTTTAGAGATTTAGCACAAGACAATCGACCACAATATCACAAAAAAAAATATGTAGTCACAAAGGGCAAGCTAATTGAATCGACATCGGCATGAAAACCATACCAACGCATTTAAAATTCCTTTTAACTGCGAATTAACTTGTATTGTCGCAGTAAACATTAAAGTCTGTTTGTTTGTTTGTCTCCCCGGTGTTTCTATGTGAAATGATAATTATTTCCGTTATCCTTATTGATCTGCAGTCCTTCAGAAACAATGTGTCCACAAGTAGTGTTGACTCATGGATGAGTATTGACTAATTTGTGACTAATGAATTCATTAGTATTTAATAATCGATAATAAGCTTTGTTAAGGATAACGTTATTTTCCTGTGTACTTTGCACTTATTATCTTCATTTTCATCGTCTCAACCGATGGGCATCTGCTGGATAAATCTTCAGACGCATCCAAAAGGGACACCTATCTAAAGACAGGAATAAGAGGATATACCTACTGAATTTGTGTAGGGAGTCAAGAAGGCGCCCCGGGAACACGCCAAGAGCAAGTACCGAACGGGCGCCCTCCCGCGTTTCGGCCCCCATAACCGAGAGGTTGATTGGGCCATGGGTGGTGGAGGGTTGTCCCTATACTGAATTTTTGTTCTTCTCACTCTGACAAATGCGTCGCGTCGGTGGGTGCGAAATGCAGCGTCGCGGATGAATAATTAAGAATAAAGAAAATAATAAATAAATAATAATAAAGAAGAATAAAACAGAAAAACGATGTTTTGCCTAATTACTAAAAAACTAAACCAGCCTTTATTAATTTAGTCTAAAAAGCCGCAGCTATCAAAAAACCGTTTTGAGCGTTTTTGAATATTAATATTAGGTCCTTACATATGAAATTGGCGTTTTGTCGTACTGGCCACTTTGATCTCAAATATCTCTTCTTTGGTTAGAAATTCCAATTTCAAATTTATACAGCTATTTACTCATGCTTTTGTGTTTTGAAAATCGTAATTCATTTGTTTTTTTCTCTTTTGGTTTTTTTTTTGCGCCACTCTGTTTACAAAATGGAAAACTTGAAATATCGCGTTATTTACGAGTACGAGTTCTATCGTGGCACCAGTGCTGCAGAAACGGCTCGAAGGATTAATGATGTGTACGGCGAGGGTGTCGCAAAAGAAAACACAGTGCGTTTTTGGTTCCAACATTTTCGTTCTGGAAATTTCGACCTGCAGAACAAGCCCCGTGGACGGCCGGAGACCAAAGTTGACAATGAAGAATTGAAGGTTATTGTGGAAGCGGATCCATCGCAAACCACGTCCGAGCAAGCTGCAGGCTGCGGTGTTAGTGATAAAACTGTTTTAGTTCACTTGAAGCAAATTGGGAAGGTGAAAAAGCTTGAAAGGTGGGTACCTTATGAATTGAGTGCAGCAAACCGACAAACGCGCTTAGACTGCTGTGTTACATTACTCAACCGGCACAGTAATGAAGGGATTTTAAATCGAATCATTACCTGTGATGAAAAATGGATCCTGTACGATAATCGGAAACGCTCAACGCAATGGTTGAACCCTGGCGAACCAGCCAAATCCTGCCCCAAACGAAAATTGACTCAAAAAAAATTACTTGTGAGCGTTTGGTGGACTAGCGCCGGCGTCGTTCACTACAGCTTTCTTAAATCTGGCCAGACGATTACGGCGGATATCTATTGTCAGCAACTGCAATCCATGATGGAAAAGCTAGCTGCTAAACAACCGAGGCTGGTCAATCGTTCTAGGCCACTGCTGCTTCAGGACAACGCTAGACCACACACTGCACAACAGACGGCTACCAAATTAGAGGAGCTTCAATTGGAATGCCTAAGACATCCACCTTACTCCCCGGACCTTGCTCCAACAGATTACCATTTTTTTCGAAATTTGGATAACTTCTTACAAGAGAAAAAATTTAACTCCGATGAGGCAGTCCAAAGCGCTTTCAAAGATTATATTGATTCCCGTCCGAATGGCTTTTTTAGTAAAGGGATCAATGAACTACCCATAAGGTGGCAAAAGTGCATAGATAGCAATGGTACATACTTTGATTAAATATATATATTATATTTAAAAAAAATCGACTTTATGTTCCTCCCATACAAAACGCCAATTTCATATGTAAGGACCTAATATTACCGACACATTAAAATAAAAATTATCTACAAATAGTTTCTGATAAAATTAGAAAAATTGAGATTTTGGAGCAACTTTTAAGAGAAATTTTTATCCAATCGTATTTCTGCTTCTCAGCGATTTTAGATTAAAGACCCAAAATATATTTTTAAATTGCAAGTCACTAAAAATCGCTTTAACAGCCGTTAACGCAAACCTTGAAAGTAGGTAGTTTTCAGAATCGACAATACTACATATCTATCGTTTTCAAATATTTATAATATTAAATATTAAATATTGTTTCTTGTTCTATAAATAATGAAATGAAAAAAAAAGTTTATTGGTAATGCACATTAGGTACATATTAACAAGAGAGAAAAAAATAAATATCAGGAAGAACAATGTGCACTCCCAAATATAATATAAATACCAAATTATAAATTCGCTAGTTCAATGGTTTTTTCCCATTCCCCAGTGTCTCACGCACTTAAAACCGTTTTCATTTCAATAATGGTAGACATTGTCGCGAGTTCAATGGCTTTTTTCTTGTCTCTAGATTTTCTGAGATGGACAATTATTGATCATTGAATTGGTCATCTAAAGTGACGCGCCTAAAGAAATTTTTACTTCAAACCCTACGCGCCTAAAGACGTTTTAAACTTTTCACGTCAAGGAGACCTACAGAAAATGTAGAGATGCTTACTGTATTTTATTGCAAGGGCTGTCCCTCCAGTACGGCAGATGGTCCAGTCCATTGAGTTTGTCCAGGTACCCGAATTTGTCCAAACGCTGGCCGGTGTTGATCGTGTGCACCTCGTCCAGGGTGCCGTTTCTCTTGAAACAATATGAAGCACGTTGTTATTGGCTGTAGACTTGAAGCCTTAATTGTCACTTATGGCGACAGACTTTAGGTAAGCTTGAATAATCGGCAAAGAATCGTTAACACGGGCAAAATCGCTCAGTTTAGAACACCGACGCAACGTTGCCTGTTTAGCGGTTTTTTACAGGATATACTTTGAAGAATGTGCTCAGGAACTTCACAATCACTGGAGGAGGTACTACCTCCTTCACCTTTCGATCACAGAATCGCAAGACGCCGAGAGAAGTGGCATTCTTATGTGGTTGATGTCCAGCGTACTGGAACGAAACGATTTTCTTCCACGTTTCTGATACGTACCGCTAAGGTGTGTAACACCCTTCTAGCTTCCGTGTTCCCAGCCAAGTACAAGGCGCCTTCAAGAGAAGAGTGAATAGGCATTTTCTAGGCAAGCGCGCTCCATCCTAGACCTCATCATTTCTGTCCATCAGACATGATTGTAGTCAAACGCAAGCCTATTGTAGGGGCACGCCACACATGCGCCACGCTTTACATGGACGCTGCATCTTAACATGACTATATAATAAACGGTCTAGTACATGAGTATATACGCCTCGCGCGCCCGCATGTGTGGCGTGCCCCTACACTAGTATCTACTTTTTTTACTATCAATAGTAAAAAAAGGCCAAGGTAGGTACGTGTTTTACTTACGGCAAGTAATAACCCCATTTGGCTGTTCGGCCTCTTCCCCTTGGGGTAGAAGTAGTGGGCCAGAGTCACCAGAGGGTCATCGTAACTGGAAAATATACAAATTTATATAAGGAATGGATTATGGACCTTGTATTGGAAAGAACTGGATGAATAGAATAAGCGATGATAGCGCATTGGTTGACAGAAATAGATAGACAGAGGTGGATACTGGATAGGCAGGGGCCGCTCGTCAGTGAGTCAGGATTTCAAATCCCGATTAGACTGCAAACACAGACAGCTTAAAGCCTGGATTAACACAAATATTATAAGCAATTCTTTATCAAAAAATCATGGCTAGGATTGAAAAAACTGAAATTTGCATAGCTAACTAAGATAAATTGCTAAAGAAAACTTCCTTGAACTTAGATATAAAAGTTGGAAAAGGGAGTAGGAGCGGTAAATCACCAACTTGCGATTTTTGAAAAATTTAATTCACGTGGATAAGGCTCGAGCAAATCTAGGTAATAAAGCAATCACCATCCCTCTTGCGTATATAAGTCAAAAAAAGGCAATACAGAACCTTTGCAGCTATGGTATATACGCGATTACTGAGATTGTTTTTGCGTCGCTTTCCAACGAAATTTACGTGACCAATTTAGCGATCATTTAGCGATTTTCATACATTTTTGAATCTCGTGCCATTCCCATCTATTTAGCGTATCGCAAAACGCCACATGCGGTGCCGATCAGTGGTGGAAGAGCTCACCCAAACACCAGCTCCTCAGCGGTGACCTGCACGAAGGGCTTGGCGCGGTCGCGGTAGGTGATGGCCAGCCCCGTCACCAGCAGGTTGAACAGCCAGCCCGCCAGGTTGGGCGAGAACGACGTCAATGCGGTGCTGATCAGTGGTGGAAGAGCTCACCCGAACACCAGCTCCTCAGCGGTGACCTGCACGAAGGGCTTGGCGCGGTCGCGGTAGGTGATGGCCAGCCCCGTCACCAGCAGGTTGAACAGCCAGCCCGCCAGGTTGGGCGAGAACGACGTCAATGCGGTGCTGATCAGTGGTGGAAGAGCTCACCCGAACACCAGCTCCTCAGCGGTGACCTGCACGAAGGGCTTGGCGCGGTCGCGGTAGGTGATGGCCAGCCCCGTCACCAGCAGGTTGAACAGCCAGCCCGCCAGGTTGGGCGAGAACGACGTCACCGTCTGCAACCAAACCGCTGACAAAATTATAATTTTATGGAAACAATATTTACGCACAGAGATGACAAAACTATGGAGATGCCCTATTGTTCATTCCAGCCTTCCTTGACTAGACTTCCTTGACATTGGGCCATGATGAGCGCCAAGATTTTTTTTGTTCATGTTTCGAGTTACTATTCAAAAGGACGCCATCCTATACGTCACTTGACAGATTATTATTATTTTTTTTTTAATTCAAAAAAATTCATGCACGAATCCTATTATTTACAAAATCTCGCCAAACCGGGCTGCCAGTTTGTTGGCGAGAAGGCGCTATTTTTACATGCTTATTATTGTGCGTCTAATTCACAATAATTATGAATAATTATGGAGCTACTACTTATTACTACTGCTACTATACGTATTACTTATTGTTGTATGGATACATTTTATTTTACTACTTAATTATTAATTTACAAATACTAAGTATAATATAATTATAGCCAGCTCAAAAGTTCTTAAGCAGATGCTCCTTAAGCTTCTTCTTAAGAACTCTTGGGCTGACTTTACTATCATCTCTAAACCAATGTATGTTAATGTATATTTTAGTCACGTGTTAAAAATAGTCACGTTGATTCCTAGGTCTGTGTATTCACGTGACTCGTAGTTCGGAGAGTTTCAGTTATCATTTTTCAATCGGGGTCAAAAAAGGAGGAGTTCTCAATTCGACTGTATGTTTGGGACCTCAGAACTTTCGACTAGTTGAACCGATTTTGATGATTCTTATTTTATTTGAAAGCTGGTGCTTCCGTTGTGGCCCCATTTCCATTTGGTCCAGTTCTGACACTGACATGTTTGCCACATGAGAAACCGTCTAAAGCTCTAAGCCTTAAATTTGCAAAGTGTATGCGAGAAAAATTGAAGAATAAGTAACTCAATGTCTTTTTTTGCAAAAAATGCACTTCAACGGTAGTTTACTGAGAGTCTTGAAGTCGGTTTTTTTTTTGTAAAAATGTTGTATAATTACAATACAACAATGAATGATGATGAGATGTGCAAGACGTACAAGATGTTACCTGATTAGACGTGCAACAAGAGCAATGCCATGAAATAATGGAAAAGGGATCGCAGTGCAGAAATTAGCAGTGTCTAGGTACTAGTGCTTTTTCGGATAAGATTTCCATTATCTGTCGATGCGAATCAATAGATGATACTAACGAACAACGGTATTTCGGGCCATACCATAGATTACTAAATAGTACCAGAAGGTCCATTCCGCACGATTATTTAAAGAAATAGCGACTCTAGCGCTGACACAAAAAATGCAATTCAGTTCGCAATAGCGCCTGGCCCCGCCCTCAAAATCGACACGCAACAAACGCAATGTTCTGGTCTCTTTCTATCGCCTAACTTTATCTCTTACGACGTACTAGGGCTGCCGTAGTCTGACGGCGCGTAAAATAGACCGTACAGAACTAGCGCGTGCAACTCGGCCCGCGAGCGGCAACCATCTAAAATATTGAGGTCCGGACCCATACTTGTAGCTGGGACGGCCACGTGATAAGTGAGACTGGCCTGCCATACTAGCTTCTGCGTCTTTTCAATGGATAGTTTGGTAACGGATACTGAACAAACGATAAATGCTACTTACCAACAAGGGTATATTGGGCACAACCAGCTTCTGCGTCTTGTCGACGGATAGTTCAGGCACGAAGCGCAGAATCTTGTGGTGTTGATATGACATCGTGTCGTTGTCGTGGAACTTAATGTTAACCTTCTCCATGTCTTCTCTGCAACAAAAGCAAACACATTAATTACTGCATCTAGATAGGTGGACAAGGGTTCAAGAGCTAGCGAAGTTCACGTTTTTTTTACACACATCGCAATCTAGCTCCAAATTAAGGTACTGGATAAGTAACAAATATATATACTTACATAGTGATATACTTAAATATTATATATTGAAAACACCCAGATACTGGAAAACGTTCATGCTCATCACACAGACATTTACCAGCAGTCGGAATTGAACCCACAACGAATGGAAAGTTCGATACTGCTATGCCATTCAGTCGTCGAATTTAAACAGAGCGACGTTGGGTGTTTCTTTGAATAGTAGAATCCGAAGCTGGGACGTGACAATGGCCTAACCTTATCTGTCACAAAAAATAAAGGCCCCTAAAGCTCACAAGCGGATAGTCTCCACTCTAGACGTGTCCTAGAATATAAACCGTGTAAGTTAGGACTTAGGACTGACGACTTGAGAAAGTCCTACCTACCGTGGACGCGCTTTGGGAAAGGCCTTATGTCCATTGTCCAGTAGTCTTTAGTCTGTCAATAGAACGTCCAATAAAATGAAGGAAAAGAAAACATAATGATGAGCATGTAATTTTTATAAAAATAAATGTCGGATTGCAAAATCGCTGTCGACAGCAATCAGTTTGTTTTCGTTTTGCGCTCTCTTGACTTTCTCGAGTAAATAAGCAGGTATCTGTGATTACGCTAATTGTTGCTGAGCCGGCGATTGACGGCACGTAGTGGGCTCTTGTCACGTCACTGTGACAGGTAGAGGGGGGAGGGGGTTTGCCAGCCGAGCGACGCGAAAGCTTTCCTTTTTAACTTTTGAAGTATTTTGATATTTTGATTGAACTCTTGCAACTCGAAGCAACATTAACACATTCACAAAGTATCCAAATTCATTCTTGTCGCCCGTGTCTGTTTATTTAACTCTCAAGTGCCCTAACCCTCAATTAAGTCAACTGCATTAAGGCTTTATTATGTTATCAAATTATTGAATACCCGAGCATTGAGCTACAGGCGCACATTCACCGAGTTGATAATATTTTGATACGTATCAAATTCAATTAAGTAAAAATGGCACAGTGAAACTCTATTTGAAATGATGGCCTTAGAAAAGTGGATATTTTCGCTCCGGGACAGAGGAGCTCACCTGTAGACGAAGGGGCCGACCTCGTTCAGCTTGGGCTTCTCGCCGTTCTCGAGGAAGCCGTGCGGGTTGGTCACGTTGAAGATGTACACCTTGGTCAGCCGGATCACGCCCGGCCGCTGCCAGTAGCTGTAGCTCAGCGACCCGTTCCACAGCTTCAGCTCCTGGGGACCAAAGAAGAAGAAAGTTGACACACCGTCGCAAAGGTTTGAGAATGTAAATTCTCGGCACGCCAAGTGCATCCGGAAGTGCAAGTGGTATTTACAGTCATGTCCTCCAGACCGACCTGGCCACGGCGAATTTCTGGCCGGGAAAATCTTTGCTGAGATTTTACATCAGCGCGGAGCTATAAGTGCAAAAGTGTTTGCGCAAACTCAAGTGCACTCTCTATTCCTCTCTCTCATAATCCGATGGGACGACGGAGCCGACAGGACTGGAGAGAGACCGGGCGCAGGCACGGGACTGAAACACCGCCAATTTCCAAACTCCGGGCTAGTACTTATAAGGATTTTCTCATAGAAAATCTGATACCTTAAATTATATTACTGGCCCGCCCCGGGAATCCAACCCAGGGCCTCGAGATCTGCAGTCAAACATGCTCACCACTAAACCAACGATAGGCAGATACAAGGTATTAAACGTGGACAGCTAAGATTTATTGAAATTCTTCAAGATGGGACTGTTATAGACTTCGATCTAAAAAATCTCGGTAAGTAGGTAATGTTTTCAAAGGTATGTCAAGCTACACTAAGCTAACTTGGGACCGGTAGAATAGTCTCCCAGTCCCAAGTTTACGATACGGCTATAGAGCCGTATCGTGTTCTCAGAAGAATACATGCTACGCAATAAGCAGGGTCTTGAACATACAGATTAGGAAGAGAACAGGCGTAACTGATATTGCAAGGGATGGCGCTTTTAAAGTGGAACTGGGGGGGTCGTGGGTCGTAGGGAAGACGGAGGTTGGAGCAGGGCGCTACTGGAATGGCAACCGCAACCTTCACAAGGAAGCGTCGGCCGACAAGGAAGCACAAGGAAGCACCTGCACGATGGCGAGATGAAATCGTTAGGGCAGCGGGAAGACAGTGGCTACAGCAAACTAAAAGCAGAAGCTGATGGCGTGCAAATGGAGAGGCAGTACAGCAGTGGACAGAAATAAGCTGATGATGAATGAATAAGCAGCCTATTCTAAGGATGTAGTTCCTCCATAAACTCAGCCAGAGATCTTACGACCTCGGGCCCTCGAATAACCGAAGCTACATGAACTAACCTTAAATATGATGTAGTCCAGCCACGGCACGAACGACAGGATGACTCCGAGCACCACGGTGCAGATGCTGAAGGTGATCACTGCCAGCCGACCTGCCGCCAATAACACAATCAGATTTAGTTACAATAATGTCTTGGCCGTTTGGCTACCGTCACATGGGCGTAAAGTGAAAAATTTATCCCACCAAAAACATTTTCCTGATTTCAAATTTTGATTTTACATAACTTACAGAGTAAGTACTGAAAAGTGAAAAAAGAGAAGTTTATTATAATGCATAAAACACAAGACACGTTGATACTATAGAGTACATACACATGTACCTACGTGTTTTTTTAACCGATTTCAAAAAAGGAGGAGGTTTACAATGCGTCCGAATCTTTTGTTTAGGTAAGTTCCCCGATTACTCGACGACGACTGAACCGATTTGGAACATTATTGTTTTGTTTGAAAGGGTTTGTCAGCAAGTTAGTTAGTTAGTTAGTTAGTTGCAGATGCTGACTTGATGGCAACAGTCGTGAAGTCAGAATCTGATGATGGGATCTCGGGGAAATTGAGAGAACTCTTCAGTTCTTATAAGCGCACTTCCAGCGATTTGGGTAATTTTTACAGTGACTTGAGCATTTCCTTCGAGAAAGCACAATTTTAACCGATTTCAAAAAGGAAGTGCTTCTAAATTCATCAATTCATCGGAATTTAATTTAAAAGTTCTAGTCTCTTGGAAGTATATAAACTGAAGTCTCCTACAACCTAGTATTTTTCTATAACAAAAATCATGAGGCACAAGAGGATCTAACCAAGTCAAGACCGATCTGGGTACCTTTATTTAAGTCCGGTTACTTTGTTCAAACTTGTAGTTCAAGCAATGGACTTACAGTAAAAGTAAAAATGATTTGTTTCATAGAAGCCAAACTTATCAGCACTTATCTTATGAAGAGTCAGCAAATAATCATACTTATTGAATGTGAAACTAATTTTAAGAGTTCAACGTAGACATTCTCATTGCTTTCCATCAGGCATGATTGTCGTCAAGCGCAAGCCTATCTACAATAACGAAAAAATGAAGGTTAATTAATAAAGGGATAATTATAATAATGGTACAATTACAGTAATCTTATGTACAGAGATTATCAAGTTAATTACGTAGAGTCATAAAACTAGGGCTACTGCCTACTAGGTTTTTCTTAGGTCATTAGTGTCAGTTTTATTGCCTGGCGATATAACGATAAAAGGTAGATTGATTAGCTACATAACGATAATAATCGTTTTAATGATAATAAATCCACGCAACAAATACGATTATTTAGTACTTTGATAAACTTATAGTTGGCTGCGTGCGGGCGAATTATTTTTTTTTAATTATTCTCTTGTTTATGTGAAAAAAGATATACATAATCTACAACAATGTAGAGACAATAATATACTGCCTACAACAATTTACTGGTAGTAAAATGTCGATGAAATAGATACCGACTCCAAAAGCGGAACTTATCAAGTGTTTGTTAAAGTCGATGGATCTATAACTTCATGACTTGCCTACGACTTGTTGGTATTGGTAAACTACATTCAACGACTTTTTTCGTAGATAAAATAACTATTGTAGTGAAAAATACGTCATAATATAGCCACCATATTATAGCAAATATTAAAAAAACATGCTAAAGAAAGAAATACTTTCGATAAAATATTTTCGCTGCAGTTACGTATATTAAAAGAAATAGTACCTAAAAAAATTAAAAATGTATACACGGAAGATTATCGTAGCCTATTCGCATATTGCAAAATTATACCCATTCATGAAAAAGTTGAACTAACTTTGTTAACTGAACAATATTTTAATGAGAACTTTAGACACATGATAAATTTAGACTTCAAGTATCTCAATATAACAACTTATATGGGAAGAGGCGTTTGAGTTATGTAGTACCGTATCTTATAAACCAACTTCCAAAGACCCTTAGGGAAGAAATTACAATCAAAAATATTAAATATAAACTAAAAAAGCACTACTTACAACTTATCACAAATAAATACGCAGTTTGATCTACCGAACTAAGTACTTATTCGTATGCTAAGTACTTATTCATATGCTTGTGATAATTAATACACGCTGTATATTAAGCATCGAGAATGGACGGCGACGCGCGATGATTCGTCAGAATCCAGACATGAGCGTCAACAAAAGGTTTTTACGTACATAATATTGTCTCCATATTACTGACTACCTTCATTTACGTTTTTTTAGTAATAGCTTTGGATTATAATTTGTTGTTCTTTTTTTATTTTTATGTGCCTATAGTGTATTAGTATTATTTTTATATTGTAATTACTGTTATTAATATTTCTCATACTGTATAGTACTTATACTTAATAATATGTTATCGAATGTCATCAATAACTGTCGACGACGCAAGGTGTACGGAGAAACTCTTAAGAGTTTATGTTTTCACCTTTTATAATCAGATAACTGTATGTAAATAAAATAAACAATAAATAAATAAAATAAATAAATAAAAAAAAAATAAAGTTTATTGAAAGTTTTTTTTTTTCATATAATAACAATGATATGTGCTTGCATTGATATATGAGTGCATTGTTGCACTGCACTCGTCATCTTGAGACATTAGTTCTTATCGGATTATTCCCTGTAATTTGTACATTTGACATTGTGTGCTGCCTTGTGCCATAAAATTGTGGCCGTCTCTAAAATTGTGGCTTTCTCTAAAATTGTGGCCGTCTCTAAAATTTGTCCCTCTCTAAAATTGTGGCTTTCTCTAAAATTGTGGCCGTCTCTAAAATTGTGGCCGTCTCTAAAATTGTGGCCGTCTCTAAAATTGTGGCCGTCTATAAAATTGTGGCCGTCTCTAAAATTGTGGCCGTCTCTAAAATAGTGGCCGTCTCTAAAATTGTGGCCGTCTCTAAAATTGTGGCCGTCTCTAAAATTGTGGCCGTCTCTAAAATTGTGGCTTTCTCTAAAATTGTGGCCGTCTCTAAAACTGTGGCCGTCTCTAAAATTGTGCAGGCCGTCTCTAAAATCTCGATGAGTAAACAGCACCAGTCATCGTCGTAGTTTCAGCCTATGGAAGTCCGCAGCTAGACATCGGCTCTTGAAATGACCGCCAAATACCATTTTGTGCCGTATAAATCCAGCGGCTCGTTTGATGTCGTCCGTCCACCTAGTAGAAGGTCTGTCTAAACTGCGCGTACCGTTGCGTGGCCGGCACTCCAGCACAGCATCGGTCCTCAACGTCAATCCTTCCTATATGAGCTAAGTAAATATGGACACTCGCCTATTGCCACTACTAACTAGTATACTAACTTGATTCCAAGTACCAACACTTTATTACCACCTGACCGCAGTCATTAATGCACTGTATTAATATAATACACTAATGTATATCAATGTATTGCAATTGAGCGTTACCAGTCACGGAGATACCTACTTATTATTTAATTCAATACACTTTTTATTGCATAGCAGTTATCTATAACGGATTTAGTCTGTTTGGAATCTTTTGTTCAGTAACATAGTTTTTTGTATGAGTTGCACTCTAAAGGTGTACCTAGTACCACAGAATAGCATAAAAAATATAAATATATTTATCAGGACATTACACACATCGCAATCTAGCCCCAAATTAAACGATAGCTTGTGTTATGGGTACTAGATAACTGATAAATATACATAAATATAATATATTGAAAAAACACTCAGTCACAAGAAAACATTCATGCTCATCACACAAACAGTTACCAGTAGTGGGAATCGAACCCACGACCTCCGACGCAGACAGAAGGCTCGCTACCGCTACGCGATTCACTCCGCATCGACCGAATAACAGAACCCTTACTAGCATCTTAAGTTTAAAGAAGTTGATTCTCAAAAGAAATACATTAATTTCACTTAATGAGAAATTAACAATGAAAACTTAGAGTAGTTAAACTAAATATTTTATAAATTGTGTGAACATATTTTAAACATGGTTAAATATTAAGACAATGTTTCTTAAGTTTTTTTTAAAGATACAAATGACTTGTCACTGTGTCACATATAACAGTATCCTTCGGTAAACTATTGTATAGCAGTGCTCCCTCAACCTGTAGGTATGGTTTTAGTTCCGTAATTTGTTCATCTTCCTAGAAAATTCTAAAAAAAGAACATGTTTATCTATTACGCACACCGTACGTTATTGTTATGTCCATGTCGTGACATTACCGGTGAGCAAAAAATTAATAAATTTATTTTTAATGCAGCTGTTTTTGTTTCCATCATACATCATAATAATGTGTTGTGTGTACTACTGTATGTGCTCGTATCTTATTAATATTACCAAAGTTTGTATGTTTGTTACTCCCTAGTAGTGATGAAACGAATGTTGGATTTTTCACATTCGCGAATGCGAATGCGAATATTTATCTTCAACATTCGCGAATGCGAATGCGAATGAGAATATTTTAAAATCTCAAAAAAGCGCGCGTAAAATGTTTGACAAGTTTGACGTTTCGTGTCGGCCATGTTTAAATTGAACATAGTCGAGCCGATATTGGTTAATTGAATGAATTTAGTCACAGAAAGTTCACTCTAAAAGTTTTGTTTTGTTTTGAGGTTAGTTTTATGTTATTTATCAAATTGAACTGATATTAAAGGGACCAAAGAGGATATAATCACTACGAAAGGGACAAAGTGGCATAAAAACATGAGTAAACACATCAGCGAAGTTTTATTCATTCATTAAAAATATATTTAATTCCTCAGATATATAAAGTGGAATGAAAAAATATACATTTAAAGCCAAAGGTTATAAATACTTATTACATTAGATATTGTATTTAAAGTTTAATAATTTTGTTTTAAGTAATTGTTTAGTTTTTTAGTAAAATATAGAAACTGTAAACCTTATTTTAAAAATGGTAGTAAAGTAATAAAATACAAATAAATAAATGCAAACCTTACATAGTTGTAACAAGTCTGATTAATGTTAGATTTGATCAGATCTCTGAAGTTCTTTTTTCATAAATAAGACTTTAAGTTAGAATGTAGAAGTATGATTTAATAAAAATATCTAAGTGTTATCTATTGTATTATTATTTCACATGCATGCATATAATAATTTCCTTTTTGATTATTAAAAACATTCGCTAAATATTCGCATAATTTTTGCGAATGCGAATGCGAATGCGAATATTGAAAAATATGCGGATATTCGCGAATGCGAATGCGAATGCGAATATCCGTTACATCACTACTCCCTAGCCACGCCACAATCAACTGACCTGCACCATAGCCATATTGTGGCTTACCTATTTATTTCATTTCTAAAATTATTTTTTGTAAATTTATGGAACGAAAAAATATCACCATGACAGTTGCTTGCGTAGAAGTCACGTGACATATTTAGCGATCGGATATGTCATACGCTGAACCTGAAACGATTAGGTATAGCTAATTTATCCAACATTAAAGATAAACTCCGCGATTTTTATGAGATTTACTAATAAAGTACTATTAGTATTTACTTACCTACTTGTTTTTATATTTATTTTTATTTTGTACTATCCCGAGCTTTATTTAACGAATCCTCTTACCAAAGGTAGCCTTTAGATTGCTCTAGCAATAAGGCCGCTTTTGAGCTCATTGTATTTCTCTATCGGTACTTTCTGCATGTGGGTGCAATTTTATATAAATAAAAAATAAATAAAGTTTACTTTAAAAATCGTATTCCACGCGGATAAAGCAGCGGGCAAAACCTAGTTCAAAATATTATGTATAGGTGTAACTAGTGGCTCCGGCAAAAACAATGTCGCACGCTCAATTATATTACTTAACTACCGACTTCCAACGAATCCCACTATGAAACGTAGATATAGTTATTAAATCCAGATGCTTTTTAGGATTCCTTACCTCAAGAGATAATAAGATCCCAACAAAAACATTTTCATGTAAAATGTTGCCAGACGAGCATATGGCTCACACTGTCAAAAAGTTATCAGATCTCATGTAGGGCAAGATTTCTGACTTTATACACCCTTAAATACAAGCTCTAACTTCACAAACTCTACACTTTAGTTACAATAATGTCTTGGCCGTTTGGCTACCGTCACATGGGCGTAAAGTGAAAAATTTATCCCACCAAAATCATTTTCCTGATTTCAAATTTTGATTTAACAGAACTTACAGAGTACTAAAAAGTGGATAGTTTGTGGGTGTTTTGTACTAAAAAGTGGGTGGTTTTTTCTTTCATAAAAGAAAAATTAAGTTAATTTTTAATTAACTTAATTTTTCTTTTATTTATTTTTTCACTATGGTACTGGGCACAGTGACGTTGGGGCGCTGTTAAAATCCATATAATTTAAGCTTGGCATCCCCGACGGCTAACTGTGGGTACTGGGCACTGGGCCTTGGGCACTCATCTCACCCTGGGCACTGGGAACTGAGAGCTGGGCTCGTTGGACGGGGCCTGTATGTAACTTGGGCTTGACGCGTCCGTTTGGGCACTGAGCAGGTATTTATGCGCTATAACGCTCTTCAAAATCAGAGAGATTTGACGCTTGGCACGTTCGACAGCTCCAGCTGGGCACTGGGCACTCGGCTCAATGTGGGTTCTTGTCATTGAGCGTTGGATCCTGGTCACTCAACATGCAGTGAAACTCGGCTTGTTAAACATGACATGAACTTGGACTTGAAACGTGCGATATTACTGGGCACGGGGCACTGGAATCGCGTTTATAATTACCAAAAAAATTACGTGTTTTTCCAGATGTATATTAGCAGATATCTAACATGAAATTAAGTTTGTACCTATATATGTATGGGAAACCCCATACGAGCTTCCAACCCCCTAATTTGATGGATGTGGGGTGGTTTACTAAAAATCCTGAAACACGTATTTAATTGTTTATTACAAAGAGTCTCTATATCAATTTTGAGACCTCTAGCAGCAATATTTGCCGTAGTTTCATACAAACTTCCATCCCCCCATACGAACTTCCAACCCCCTAATTTGATGGATGTGGGGTGATTTACTAAAAATCCTGAAACACGTATTTAATTGTTTATTACGAAGAGTCCCTATATCAATTTTGAGACCTCTAGCATCAATATTTGCCGTAGTTTCATACAAACTTCCATCCCCTATTTTAAGGGGTTGGGGGGTTAAATTTCCAACTTTTGCAATTTTTTTGTTGGTTGTGTACTAATTCTAGCTTACATACCAAATTTCAGCTTTCTAGGACTTCAGGAAGTACCTAGGAATTTTGATGATCATCAGTGAGTCAGTCAGTCAGTCAGTGACGAAATCTGGGTTTTTCAGATGTCAATAAAATCTAAAGTATAAGACCTGTGATATTGAAATTTTATTCGTTTAATAAGTTCACCGGCGACATCATTTCTCGAGAATTTTGATTATCTGGAATAATTCTGGCCTAAGTTATAAGGGTTTAAAAATACGGCGAAACACTTCGAGAAAAGATAGGTAGTGCCCTCGCGCTTCGCTTGACTCGTCTGGCGGGGACACTACCGTGTCCCCGCCAGACGAGTCAAGACTACCGTGTACCAGACACAAGTCGGGACACTACCGTGTACCAGATTCTGTTAGCGAAATCTTAGGATCACTTTTTTCAAAATAAAAAAATAAAAATGTCTCAGACTACATTAATTAAAAATGTTTATTCTTTCACATAGGCCTAATATACAGACTCTACCGCGATTTTCATGAAGAAGCTTTGCATAGAGAAGAAAGAGCAAGACATTCGATACTTGCTCTTTTTAATAAAATCGATATCTATCACGATCCTTTATCAAGGTATCATTTAGCTCAGGATTACTCATTTAGGTCAGTTTTTTTAAGCAGTGAGAAAAAACATTTTCTAGTTTACGTAAATAAAAACGATACGGCCGTTTATAGGCACGTTTTACGGGTGAGTTGAAAGCGTATATTTCGACCCTCTCAAGGATCTATTAAAATTTATAATTTGGACGAAACCCGCGTCAGGCGATTCCGACTCTCACTTGCTCGGTTTTTTACTTCTAATATCACATCGTGCGGAAACGTACAGAGTTTGCTTGAGAGTTCTTCTTAATGTTGTCAAGCACAGATCAGGGAAAGAGCCAAGGGTATGTGAAGCTTCCTCACCCGCCTCTTCACCCGTCCTTCACATTCTAAGAGACTTGTACGGTGTACCCAGTAGAAAACTATAAAAGAGGGGTTAAGACCCCTAGACGAATAAGGATTATTATGGATTATTTACATGAATCAAATCCTTGGGAGGGAATGAACTGCTGTATTATAATTACTAGCTCAACTAGTTTTTAAGAGCTGTATTATATTTACTAGCTCAACTAGTTTTGTGAAGTGGTGATAACCGAAAACAAAACCCGGCTGAGTTTGTTGTCGGCTTCTTCTCAGTGCAGGGCGCGTTGGAACCCTCGTAAACTTAGTTTTAAGTCGACTTGTAGTTATCACCGTACATAATATTATGTAACAAATATTGTTGACGTATTACAAGTGCCTTGTAAGTTAGGCCTATGTGAAATAAATATATTTTGACTTTGACTTTGAGACGACTAACTTTCGGTGTTAAAACTCAGACAGTTTTGACAGAAGTGATAGAGGTGTCGTTTACGGTAACAGTGTGAGGTGTCGGTTACCGTTACGGTGTTGAGAGTAAAATCCCATCTCAAAAAATGCTCAAAAATTTTCACTGCAAAAAATCTATGGCAATTGGCTAATTATTGCGGCCGAAGATAAGTTTTAGAGATAGAAGGAACACCAACGTACAGAGTACAAGCAGCAACAGTTCGTTTACCAAACGCAGTTAGGTAGGTACTAGGTAACACTAGATTTTCCGCCTTCGGAAAATAGCGTGCCTCGAGCAATTATAAAGATCTCGGTCTAGAAACCTAGCTTAAGACGACACGTCACGGCTTTCCGGCTACGCTGTGACACAAAAACCAACACACAACTGAAACTGTCAAATCATTGTTTGCGTCACAGTTCAGTTAAACGTGATTTATATCTTTCAGTACGATCTTTTGGAAATTGCTTACTGTGGCACATAATATCATTGGATTACCTTACGTTACAGTAGATTCACTCCACAAAATGATTTAGGGCAATTATAGGTGTTTAGTTGGTGTTTAGAGCTGATTTTTCAATCGCCAGATACCTAGGTAATCGTTAACTAAGACGAATCGAATAAAAAACGACCAAAAGGCGTGGCGGTGGCGATATCTTTCCTTGCTCTAACATACTAATTTACCATATCTCCGCACGTATATAATAATATCTAATATTGCTTTACCAATTTCTTGGATTATGTATTTTATTCTAGCTAATTCTTCTAACTGAGGTCACGTTAGCACAATGGATTACAGGTGGTGTGAGGAAACAATAATTATTATGATCAGTCATTCATTTCCTATTGAGTAATAACATTGTCATAAGACAATCGTGAAATAAAATCTAGTCTGATGATGGTAAAAAACTAAAAACGATACCGTAATTTCGTAATATCTCAATTTTTTAAATACAAAAAAAAAAATTTTATATGAACTTTTTAAATATAATTTAAGTATTTTTTTAATTTATTTAAATCAAAGAAATACATGCACAAGTCTAATTAAAAATTTCTCGCCAAACTATGACTAGGTAGTTTATTGGCGAGGAGGCGCTCTTTTCTTTTAGTAAGTTATAGTGCGTCTAATTATACTAACTTAAACTACAATACTTACTATTAATACTAAAAAATACTACTTACTTATAATACAAATTTTAGCAAAATATTCATACGATGAGTATCTACCTCAGTATCATTGATGGTGTCACCATGTAACGAAGTTCGTAAGGTAACGCAACGTAACCGCAAAATAACAGCCAATAAACAATGAAAGTGAAGCCCCACCAGTGGTATCTGATAATATAATAAGCCATTGTTTGCCATTTCCACTTCAAGGTTACACACTCACACACACACACACAACCACGCGTTATTATCAACTTGGCGTGTACAATGCTTCTCTTATCACGTCATGTTTGATGACCTTTCTCGTAGTCGGCGCACGCTTGGCTTCAAGTCGAAGGTTTCCGGGTTCGAATTTCGTCCACTTTGGAATTAAATAATTTCTATAGCTATCGGTTCAGCGGGGCTAGACAAAGTCACAAGCGTTTGGCGTTAACGCTAGTCGACAAAAATTTTTGGACAAAACAAATGACTGCAGAAAAACCACGATAATAATTACTAAACACGCTGTGTTTGAATAATTAACTACGACAGCTTGAACGCTCGCTGGCGTTCTCGCGGACCCTGTAGATAACTTTAGCGTACTTCGCTTGACAATTGACAGCCGACAGTATCAAACACAGCGTGTTTAGTAATTATTATCGTGGTTTTTCTACAGTCATTTGTTTCGTCCATACATTTTTGGCGACTAGGCCCGGCAGGTATGATTTGGTGGGACGTTTCAGTCCCAGCTACCACCCTACCGATAAAGATGGTGCGATACTGTGTAGCAACCGTTAAGTTATAATAGCCCCTTTTGGCTGCATCTTCACTTACCATTTATTCAAATGAGATTGCAGTCAAATACTAACTTTTTTGAGTAAAAAAAATAGTAGATAAGAAAGGCCGACCTCCGATTAACAACAGGCCTAGGACGAATGTTGAAGATACCCCTTCGTCAGGGGAAAGTGATGGGTTATGTGGGCCTTGTACCCAATAAAAACTGCCTCTTTTCACAACGGGCCCTGAATATACTGAATACGGGACGCTGGCGTGAATACGGGATGCAATATTGGTGCTTTCACAAGCTACGCAAGTATCACCGACGCTTAGCTGTCTGTTGGCGGAGTACCAAACGAGCAAATTATCAAATCACGCGGAAGGATGGACAGACAATGCGTCTGTGGTTTGTTGTTATTTATGGTGTTGTGGTTTTAGTTGTAGGGCCTATAGGGACAAAGAAGTCGGGAGAAAGGGATAATAAATAGTTCGCGCAAAGCTTTATGAACCTTCTGAAGGTATAACGGCATGTGCGGTGCCTTCTCCAACGTTCTCCTCGGCTACAGTACGATGTGATATTTAAACGTTATCGTATACGTGGAATCAATAAATAACATAGCTATTCCCTAGTGCTTTGATTGACATGGGCAAGCTAGAGCAAAGAGAACTTAATAGTGTACCAGTGGATGGTTTGAAAATAACACTTCTATGGCGCACATCAGTATAGTCAGCAAAAGCTATATCGATTTCTTTTTTGTTCCTCCCTCACTCTTAGGAATAAGGACGTCACAGAAAAACGACGTATTACGGTTTATCTAATTACTAAAAAAAACAGCGTTTTAGGAAATTATTATTAGGTATCTAAAGGCACAAATTACAAAAAAAAACATAAAATCGACGATGCATCGTAGTTTCCGATAAAAAAATTAAAAAACTGAGACTTTGAGCATCTTTTAATTGGTGTTTCTACTTCTGCGCAAATTATATGACCAAAGAACAAGACGTTTAAAGGAAGTAAAATAGTCTTTATAGTTTTTATACCACAGGTCACTAATAACTGCTTTAGTCAGTTGAAAAGGCTTTCGAAAGTGCAGTCTTGTAACTGTAGACTGTCTATCTTCACAATCGGCTAACGCTTGTTAGGTGTATCTGAGCAATTAAACAGTTACGTACCGCCTGCGCCTGCGCCGAGTTGCGCTGATGTAAGAGTTTCATCACTCGCGGCACATCCCGATCTGTGTCACCCCGTTATGCTTTGACTATACCAGTTTTTTATTGACTTTGAGTATAAAATTAGAGTTTGGATTGATAATTAGACAGATTTTATTAAATGTTTACATATTGTTGTGTTCATTGGGACTGTCTGCTTATTTCTTGAACATTACAATAATGAATAGAAAAACGCAAGCGAAGCGAGCGCTATGTAATAAATGTTTTCCCTAAACAGTTGTTGAGGCCTATATTCTATGTATATTTTTTTTTATAATTGATAGGCTTGCGCTTGACTACAATCATGTCTAATGGACAGAAATGATGGGGTCTAGGATGGAGCGCGCTTGTCTAGAAAATGCCTATTCACTCTTCTCTTGAAGGCGCCCAGATTCTACTTGGCTGGGAACACGGAAGGGTGTTCCAAACCTTAGCGGTTCGTATCAGAAACGTGGAAGACAAACTTTTCGAGTACGCTGGACATCAACCACATAAGGAAGCCACTTCTCTCGTCGTCTCGCGGTTGATTTTGATGTTGAATTTAAAATCAACGGGCGCATTGCATCTGAAATGGGCAGGCGAACTGCGAATCACTTATCTTCCTTCGTCTCACTCTTTCGCATGACAAAATCCTGTTAGACTATACTCGGCCGAACATGTCAGAAGGTCAGCAGACATATAGGTAAGTAGATAGCTGTTAACCACACTAATTCATACCTACCATTAACATCCGCTTTGACACTGCCTATCGAAAACATACCTACTGGACAAATCGAGAGTGCCGTAAAAACGTTTCGATTGCTACCGTGAGGTGTGAAAAAGGTTTTGTTAATGGATTTCTGATATAAATATTAGCGTGCTTTTTAGCCGAAATGCGTGTTTTTAGCAAAATGTTTGTTTGGTTTGAGCAAACACAAAGGGACAAAGGTTTCATACGCATGTTAATTATACGAGAAGGTGTTATTTAAGTGCTAGTTCTGGTACCTACTTGTAAAATCCAATCATTTTGACTGAGGCAATTTCTAAAATTAAAACATTTTTTGTCGACGGTAGTGACAAATTTTAAGTTCAATAAAGCTTGGGTGGGGCCCAATTATAAAATATAATTGTTTGCTAGCTATGTTGGTTTATGATACGAACTGAAATATTAAATCCTTAAAAACATAATGATTTTAATATACCTAAGCTTTCGCTTGGCTGTTGGATCAAGGGTGGTGTTGAATCAAGCATACAGGGTCCTGGAGACGGCACACATTGTGAGGAGGTTCCTCACTCTGGAACTCTGACCACCGGTGGTTCGGGCCGTTAAAGCTCCGCGACGAATTTTGGACTCATTTTTTATTTTATTTTTTAAAGTGTTTTTGAGAAACATGTTAAAATATTTTTGAATTGTTATGAAAATAAACGAGATAAATTTAATTATTTATTTGTCTTAAAAAGTGCCGAGTTTCATGGTGGTTATTCTAACAGTAGATAGAGTCACTACAAGGAGATAAATCTGACGTTTCAAAATAACTTCACTTGAAGGAAATGATCATGAAGTATGCACATCCCTAACTAAAGGTGTAAACGTACTAATATTATTCAGTTATTCACTATAGCTAAACGTGTAAACGTACTTATATTAATCAGTTATTCACTAACTAAACGTGTAAACGTACTAATATTAATCAGTTATTCACTAACTAAACGTGTAAACGTACTAATATTAATCAATTATTCACCAACTAAACGTGTAAACGTACTAATATTAATCAGTTATTCACTAACTAAACGTGTAAACGTACTAATATTATTCAGTTATCCACTAACTAAAGGTGTAAGCGTACTAACGTAGAAAGAAACACTGTCTGTTGCATGTTAACACAACATCGCACCAGTAAACTAAATCTCTAGTACGATTTGATGGTGGATGTTATCCAGTCGCAATCAAAGCCTACCACTAAACAAGAAGGCTTATTCATAAATTAAGTAAGTAAATGACAGTTGTCTTCGATAAGTCACGTAATCGATTGTATATTACTTTCCGTCTCGTTATTCTTTGCTGTAAATCAAAACAGGCTCCTCTCACTGTCATAATTTCGAGGAAATAAATAATATATTGCAATATTTCTCGGTACGTCATAAATGAAGGTCGTCATATCTTCTTTGTTTCCGATACGATTTATCGATGCGGACGGCAAAAAATATCGCAATTTATCGTTCATTATCCATGAACCTCGGACTTGTCGTTGACCCTAGCAGCAGACCTTACCCAACTGTGCAAAAAAGTTAGGGTTTTCCGTTTTTGATATGTCTCATACTTTTATTTCTACTCGTGAACGTTAGCCTATCTATCGATAGGGTATTGTCAAAATAAAATGAATAAAATAAAGTCAGTAAATTATTAACAATGTTAACATAATGAAAAAATGAAAACCTCATATTCTCAAAACGAGTTAAAATTATTCTAAAATATGCCATGATTTTATAGCATATTAATCGGAGGTGTTAATTCAATTGTGAAAGTCAAGGCAGAAACGCAAACTCATCTTTTATACGTAAAGGTCAATATCCCGAGTACCTACGTATATCTACTTAAAATCACGAAATGCAAGAAACAAGCTATAATGGTAAAAGAAAAATGCGAAAGTTGTGATTTTAAATTGAACAATGATAAACTATTATTCACACCTTTCATTTTTATATCTACCATTTTTAGCAACTTTAACAATGATTAAAATAACAAAACCATAATCCATAGACAGCGGAGCTTTTTGATCTCGAGCTACTGTTGGTCAGCTGGGTTCTAGGCAATGATAAGAAAACTCAGGATATGGGCATCCGAACGATTTACGTAAATCTTTTTGTACAAGCAAACAGTAGCGCCATCTGTCAAAATTCTATAGGACTTACTAGGGAGTCAAGAAGGCACCCCGGGAACACGCCAAGAGCAAGTACCGAACGGGCGCCCTCCCGCGATTCGGCCCTCATAACCGCGAGGTTGATTGGGCCATGGGTGGTGGAGGGTTGTCCCCACAGATAACGGAAACTGTGGTTGTCCCTACAGCGTGACCTTACTGTTGGCAAAACAAGCATTTTTGGCACCGATAAACCGGCGACATTTTTTAGCGCGATCTGCCCTGTCCAGGGTGGATGTCAAATATTCCAGGATAAGGAACTTACTCACAACGTGTGCCTTCTAAACTCTCCAGGACTAGGTACTGATCTCCAGGACTAGGTACTGGCCCTTGACCTAACAGCCGAGTAAAAGCTTCTTGGATGCTGAAAGCTTTTGACAGTATTCAATTATCGAGGAACCTGAACGACTTACCATTTTAGGGTTTCGTATCCAGAGGGTAAAATGGGACCATAGTACAAATTCTTTGCCGTCCGTCTGTCCGTCTGTCATCGCTTGATCTGTGATAGTTCGACAATTGAAATTTTCACAAATAAGTCTTTATTTTGCAAAATTGTAGGATATATTTCTGTTGCTGCTATAACAAAAAATAATAAAAAATCGAATAATATACTTATTAAAGGGAGCTCCCATTAATAAGTATGGGGAGGAGGTCTGTTCGATTACAGACAAAATAATACACACACATAACTACAACATACACATAGGATTAAATAATTTTTTTGAAACTCCCCGACTAAAGGGAAGTAAGAACTATAATCTATCAGAATAATTAGGTACAAATCCAAGAAAAGCCGTCGGAGCTGCCATTGCTATTTTCGTTTCTAACATCAATTAATGTAATTTGTAAGTATAGATAAACTGCCGGTATATGAGAAGTATCAATAAATGAATTAGTCATCAACTGGTAAACAGCACCATCAACACCGTCAGGCAAGAACACAGCAGCTCCGGCGGATTTTCTCGGATTTGTAATTATACTGATAGGTTCTTAGTTCTTACTTCCCTTTAGTCGGGGAGTTTCAAAAAAAATTATTTAATACTTTTTCAATTACAAGTCTACGAAAGTCGTGGGTGTTTTAGATTTTTTTTTAAGTTTCCACTTGTCTTAGCATTTAAACAACATAAACATATTATACTAAGTTGTCGAATCCTAAAAGAAGACATCAATTTTTTCACGGACTATTATTATCAGACGTAGACGCATAAGCTATGTGTCTAGAGGTCAGTGGAATCCATTGTCTATTTCTCCCATACTGGCAGGGTCATGTGCGTTCAAAGTTGTTGACGAAACTTATGCCTATTACGCATTACGATCCTCTACAAATCTACGTAACAGTAATAATTCGGTAATAGGAATAGTAGGCAATGTTTGTCATATTTTAACATAATTAGATAATAGACGTATACACAGGACCAGGTGTCAAAAATGTTTGTTTTAACACCAACAGCGTCAGTTCTAAGCCGACCGCAATATTATCTATGGAACGCGGTCCACGCCACATATCACTTTACTTGTTATTATAGTAGTGTTATTATCTCGCTGCAGACTCGGTCATAAATCATTCGAGTGTTTCGCTTTTGTTGTTCTGCAGTAATGCACAACTCAAAAATAACAAAAGCGAAACACTCGAATGATTTATGACCGAGTCTGCAGCGAGATAAGAACACTACTACAGTCGTTGGTCAGGCTGTCCATTTGTCATTCGCAGGACCCTTTAGCACCGGAACGTGGAATGTGAAAAAATCAAACTTCTAGATAACTTAAAAAATACGGCCGTTTATGTCGCAAAAATAAAAAATAAAATAAAAATAATTTGGAGGAGTTAATTTCAATTAAAAACAAAGAATCCGTTGTTATAAAAATTTGTCATCCAATAATTTATGTTACTAAGTTAAAACGTCCCTGACTCACAAACAGTCATCTCGCAGTCATCTAGGTCGCGCGCGAGCATAACTTATAAAGGATAATGCATGAAAAAATTAATACATCATAAGTAATTACTAATTACTGTAATTACTCTGTCGTACCTGTTCGACATCAATGCCGTATGAAATCAACGAGATGAGCTAGCTAGTGATGTACACGCTAATTTATCGACTTCGATAAAAAGCTCTTCCGGTTCATGATTGATGGTGATGTTGAGTGTTGACACTTGACGATGACAAAACACGTCATGCTTTTGTAAAGGATATGAACTAATTGATTTATTATAGGTAAGGTAATTACCATGATTAAAGGTAATCTTTAATTTAAAAATGAGCTAGCTAGCGAACTGAAAATAAATAATCAATGAAGTGCTGGTCGGACTCGCGCACGAAGGCTTCCGTACCATTATTTATAAAAAAAATCTATAAAAAGTATCTAAATCAATATTGAGCAAAATAATATTGATTCGGGCGTCTGCATCACACGAACGTAGCGAGACAATGATACAGAAGCCCCAAACTCGACTATTAATAAGGTAATAACTAATATTAATAACACAAAACAAATTATTCTAAATTTTACTTAGGTACCTCTTATATTTGCTAATGTTATTATTCTTTACAAGTACTAACAATCACATAGAAGCCAATCAACTACGCAGAATTATAAAGGTAAGATATCTGCCACAAGTATGACAATTTCAATATACAAATATGTCCCGCAAATTTTGATTCCACGGAAGTGTCGTAGATTACCTATAATTTCCTCTTTCCAAAAATTATTCACAAATCACAATTAATTCAAAATATGAACATGGAATAAATAATAATATATCACACATATTTACTCAGTTATTACATTGTCATGCTTGTATGGGCCCAATGTCATATGAAATTAAAAAGATGAGCTGGCTAGTGAAGTGACTGGTATACAAAAAACCGACATCGAATTTTATTTCGAAGATGAATGTTTTGTTTTAAAACTGTTAAAAGTCGAACTCTATATTCCAACCAGGATGATTTGATTTATCAGCTTTAATTTTAATTAGGATGGTTAGTAAAATTCTTAAAAAGAAACGAAAAAAGTCTGGGACACGTCAGTGAAGTAGGTACATAATATAGGTCGAAATCGAAAACTCTCTTTCTTAATAATCGAATTGGATTTTAAGAAGTGATTGTAAAAGCAAAAGCGTTAGATTTGAAATTAATTTTAAATTGAGATGTAAGCCACTAACTGCTCTTAAAGAGTCTTAAATCCATTTACTTAATCAATAACATAGAGAGTGCATCGCATTTAACTTTTACCGACTCATGGACAACAACGTTCATCGCTAGATTCGCATCACTACGTACGCCAAGAATGTAGTTTGTCCACTTTCGATGAACAAGCCGACAAGGGCGGCTGCAGTACCTTCCGGTTACCTTACAGTTGACACACTTACCGGCGGCGTACTGTACTGATTATTATACAACGTACGAGCTATTAATAATAGCCGTTTATAAAGGTGCTTGACCACTCGAGGTGTGCTACAATGCTACGCTTTTTAGGGTTCCGTACCAAAATGGTAAAATGGAACCCTTATGGTGCGACTTTCTCCGTCTGTCTGTCCGTCTGTCTGTCCGTCACACTCGATTATTTCAGTAACTACCGGAGCTATCGATATGAATTTGGAATAGTTGTGTATATTAGTGGCCCAATGACACTGGAATAAAAATAAAATGGAAAATTCTTTCCAAAAAACCAACTTCAAATGCCACTACAAAGAATGAAATAATTTTTAATGTACACCAATTCGAAGTCGGGCAATGTTTTGTTCAATCATTAATAGTCCTTCTTATTATAAAACTTGATGTGCAAAGAAACGACAAAATTATCGACAATACCAAGGACTATTATTGAATGAACGAAACATTGCCCGACTTCGAATTGGTGTACATTAAAAATTATTTCATTCTTTGTAGTGGCATTTGAAGTTGGTTTTTTGGAAAGAATTTTCCATTTTATTTTATACTTTTTAGTGGAAAACAACTAATGCGCAAGGCATTGGAAAAAATGCCCACATCGCTTGAAGTATGCTTCTAAAGTCTGAAGAGTTCCCTCAATTTCTCCAAGATCCTATCATCAGATCCTGACTTGATGAATACAGTCATTACTTGATGACTGCAAGGAAATGCGATCGTAACTATAAAAAATACCAAAATCGCTTCAAGTATACTAGCAAAATTTGAAGAGTTCCCTCGATTTTACCAACATCCCATCATCAGATCCCGACGTGATGACCATAAGACTACCTGGAAAAAATTACTCTTTCAAACAATACCCAAATCACTTCAAGTGTGCCTGTAAAATTTGAAGAGTTCCCTCGATTTCTCCAGGATCCCATCATCAGATCCTGACTTGATGACAATGGGACCATCTGTGAACTATACCCTATCAAACAAAAAAAAAATTTTCGAAATTGGTCCACGCATCTTCGAGTAATCGGGGAACATACATAAAAAAAAAAAAAAAAAAAAAAAAAAAAAAGATTCCGACGAATTGAGAACCTCCTCCTTTTTTTGAAGTCGGTTAAAAAAATGGAAATTATTTTTGTTCTTATTTAAAAAGGGGGGAAAATCGGAGGGTTGAAATTTAAAAGTGAGATAACTGTACTGTGTGGGGTATCATATGAAAGGGTTTACTTTGTACATTCTAAAACCAATTTTTAATTATTTTTAGTCATGATAGTTTTTGATTATTCGGGGAAAATGTCTAAAAAAATACCGTTCCCCCCCCTTATTACCTATTTACCAATCGAAAAATCTCAAATAATTATGGTCAATAGGAATTTACGTATATTTTACAGAAATACTATAGCCAATGCTCTAACTAGCATAGTTTTTTTGATATTAACAATAAACCTCTACAAACAAAGTTAGTTTTGCGGTTCATTAACAAAGTTTTACATCTTTGGTCGTTACAGTTTTGGTCGTGTTACATCTACATTAGTATGCCTGATTGTTTTGCTTCAGTACTTCTTGAGTACGGAACCCTCGGTGCGCGAGTCCGACTCGCACTTGGCCGGTTTTTTTTGTATCAACTGGCAACGATAGGAATCGCTTGTTTTCATTTGCTTGTCCAGCAATTCGACTATGTGCTGGACGTAAAACGTGGTACCTAGGTATTATCTCCGTTGAACAATCACCCTAACTAAGACTGCATTTATTATGATGGTGAATCGTTTAAAACACGATCTGTGACGATGGCAAATAATTATGTCATAATGGCTTCGGCTGCTGACACTACAATGGTATATCTAACCGAGTAAACTGCATCGGTGGTCCGTGGTCCTACCACTCGGTTAAGTGGGGTATCTGCACTGGTACCTATGCTGGTATCTCCAAGTACCTCATTTTTGCACGTTCAGACAACAGTGAAAGTTTGCTCACAACCTGTGCAATATTACGAGTAGGTACATGAAACGGTACTTTCAAAAACACGCTTTTATTTCATTATTCCACTTTTTATAAAATTCATTATGTGAAGTGACGTGGATATGAAATGCAGTTTTATTTTCAGACACTTTATGCAGTACGCGCTGTACGTTCTGCATTTACTTAATTATTTCCACGTGTATATGATTGTGCGCTTGTTTACTTATTTGTTTTTCAAAAATATTATTTGTCTAAGGCAAGATTAGTATTTTCAAGATAAGCTCAGTTTTGCTCAAGAACAAAAAAGCAATATGCATCTGAATTTCGTCGCGATGGGACAGAACTCGCGTAGCTCAGTTGGTATAAGACACCGGTAGAGCATCCAGCCGCGATAGCTGGGAAACGTGGGTTCCAGTCAATATAAGAAAACATGACTGTGGACTCAAGTTACAGGGACTGGCTTAAAAGAGTTTTAGTGTGTTTTGCGAAAAATCGTATTGCCTGAGATATGTCATGTCATGATATGTCATGAGTCAGAGCAAAAACCAAACTTAAGCATATGTATAAGTTTTGTTTTATTCTGAAAGATAAAAAAATGAGCTTTATTCAAAAAGGCAGTTTACAACATATACCTATGATAAAAGACTATTTTATAATACGTCTAGATATGGATAGGTATCTAATACCTAATCCCTAATCTACTACGCAAGGGCATCCACCGCTCCGCCAGTTCTTGAATCTTGACACACTGGCAGACAGATAAAATTATCTTAATTGTACCTAAAGTGGGTTGCGCCTAGGGTCACTACACACTCGATTACAACAAAAATAAATAATATTTATAGATAGATAGCAAGGAATCTAGAAATCTGTAGCAATCTTCTAATTTGGTAAACACGCAAAACGCAAAAGAAAAAAATATCATAACAAAAACATGACTTTGTGAAAAAACTTATGAGATCAAAATGACGATCTTTGCACAGGTTTAAAGTAACTGACAAAAATATGTAGTAAATCAGGTTTACTATGACTATCATTGTCGAATTTTAAAACGATAGAGATTCTTGAAATATCGATTATTGGATAGGGACGCTTTCGTCCGCTCACGAGATATCATAAGATACAAATATTAGGTCCTTACATATGAAATTGGCGTTTTGTATGGGAGGAACATAAAGTCGATTTTTTTTAATATAATATATATATTTAATAAAAGTATGTACCATTGCTATCTATGCACTTTTGCCACCTTATAGGTAGTTCATTGATCCCTTTACTAAAAAAGCCATTCGGACGGGAATCAATAAAATCTTTGAAAGCGCTTTGGACTGCCTCATCGGAGTTAAATTTTTTCCCTTGTAAGAAGTTATCCAAATTTCGAAAAAAATGGTAATCTGTTGGAGCAAGGTCCGGGTAGTAAGGTGGATGTCTTAGGCATTCCAATTGAAGCTCCTCTAATTTGGTAGCCGTCTGTTGTGCAGTGTGTGGTCTAGCATTGTCCTGAAGCAGCAGTGGCCTAGAACGATTGACCAGCCTCGGTTGTTTAGCAGCTAGCTTTTTCATCATGGATTGCAGTTGCTGACAATAGATATCCGCCGTAATCGTCTGGCCAGATTTAAGAAAGCTGTAGTGAACGACGCCGGCGCTAGTCCACCAAACGCTCACAAGTAATTTTTTTTGAGTCAATTTTCGTTTGGGGCAGGATTTGGCTGGTTCTCCAGGGTTCAACCATTGCGATGAGCGTTTCCGATTATCATACAGGATCCATTTTTCATCACAGGTAATGATTCGATTTAAAATCCCTTCATTACTGTGCCGGTTGAGTAATGTAACACAGCAGTCTACGCGCGTTTGTCGGTTTGCTGCACTCAATTCATGAGGTACCCACCTTTCAAGCGTTTTCACCTTCCCAATTTGCTTCAAGTGAACTAAAGCAGTTTTATCACTAACACCGCAGCCTGCAGCTAGCTCGGACGTGGTTTGCGATGGATCCGCTTCCACAATAACCTTCAATTCTTCATTGTCAACTTTGGTCTCCGGCCGTCCACGGGGCTTGTTCTGCAGGTCGAAATTTCCAGAAAGAAAACGTTGGAACCAAAAACGCACTGTGTTTTCTTTTGCGACACCCTCGCCGTACACATCATTAATCCTTCGAGCCGTTTCTGCAGCACTGGTGCCACGATGGAACTCGTACTCGTAAATAACGCCATATTTCAAGTTTTCCATTTTGTAAACAGAGTGGCGCAAAAAAAAAACCAAAAGAGAAAAAAACAAATGAATTACGATTTTCAAAACACAAAAGCATGAGTAAATAGCTGTATAAATATGAAATTGGAATTTCTAACCAAAGAAGAGATATTTGAGAGCAAAGTGTCCAGTACGACAAAACGCCAATTTCATATGTAAGGACCTAATATTATGCAAGAAAGATTGCAAGTATATGATGACATTTTCTTAGAGCAAGCGTCAAATTTCTTGCCAGTTCTTCTCGGTGCAAACCTGCTTTCCGAACTTGACGGTAGAGATTTGACTTTTCATGAGAGCTTGTAAGCTAGACCTATGTGAAAAATAAAGGTTTTAATTTTCATTTGGGATACCTATAGACTATCTCAATCTTTTAAATATAGCTTATGAACGTGATTGTAATTATAAAAGTCCACAAATATTAAAAGTCTGCCTAACTCGGTCATAATAGGATTAGTTCCATGGGCTCGTAATCTTCAGGCTAAAGCCTTTTCAGCAGTACGCCTTTGGGTATTAGCGGTAAAATGTACGGACTATTATGAAGATTTCAACTCTTCTACAATATTTCGTCGGATTGTATAGGTACTTAGGTACCTATGCAGATATTGTTAGCAACACCATGATTTGGGGCCAGACAACGACGCTGGCAACACTGGCGGCGTGTCGGCGGTCGTGACATCGTGTTTCATGACGCCGGAAGGCGCCGAACGAAGAAAAACGACAGCCCCGCCACCGTCGCGGTCGCCGCGGTGTGGTGTGGGCTGTGGCTTAAGGATATAAATACTCTCTCCCGAGAGGGTGTGATACTTTTTGGTGGGACGCGGTCCGCGATACATCTCGATTGTCGTTAATTATATTTGTGAATTAAGTGTTGTAATATAAATATATTTGTGGACGATTGTCGTTAATTATATTTGTGAATTAAGTGTTGTAATATAAATATATTTGTGGACGATTGTCGTTAATTATATTTGTGAATTAAGTGTTGTAATATAAATATACTTGTGGACGATTGTCGTTAATTATATTTGGGAATAAAGTGTTGTAATATAAATATACTTGTGGATTAGTACGTAGCTTGCGTTTTTCTAACATCAGAAGTAACGATACCCGCGTTATGGGGAAAAACGATCTAAGCGTAAACGTGCTCGGTCTAGCTCGAGTTCCTCAAGCTACAGAACGCCATCACCTCCAAGGAATAAGGTATCTCGTAAGATACCGAAACTGTGAGTACTCTGAACAATATTATACCGGACTTCTACCCGTTAAAAGTTGATATCAATGCATGGCTTAATATTATTAAATCTTACGCTAAAACTTTTACGTGGTTAGATGAAACTATCCGTTATCAAGCGCTCCATAAATTGAAAGGTCTGGTACTATTCCTGTGGCCCCTGTGGCAGTGGAGCGATTGAAAAATAAAATAAGCAGCCCGTTCCAAACCGGAGGAAATATGTTTGATATTTAAAAGAAATTATCGTTTAAAACCTAATGGCAATGAATCTTTGTATTGACCGTTTATGTTTAAAATTCTCCGAACAAGATATTGTGTCGATTATAGTTGGTAACATCAGTAAATTATATGTCTTAGAATCAAGTAGGTACTTGTAAAACGTGTGAAGATTTATTCAGTTATAAATATGAGTGTATTTACTAGAAAAGTAAGTGGGTAATGCACGCGACGCTTTGGTTATATGGGTAAAAGTAGCGCGTAACCAAATACTAAATTAGGTGAATAATAATCTAAAAAGTTTGTTAGTTTATTCAAAAAGGTAGTTAAGCTTTCTTTCGATACCATCACTGTGTGACAATAATGTATCCGTTATAAAATTTGTTTCAAATTCTTATGGTTTTAATATTAAATTAATGTTTACGGTACGACAACATGCCTGTCATGTCGTCATGTCAGGTTGTGATTTAGTTTATTCCCGAATCCCGAGTAAGTAGTATTTCAGGACGCGAGCGATTTGAAAAGAATACTTTAGTCGTATATTAGCAACTGAAATAAACGCTTATGTGTGTCGCAACTGAATTAATTGATTTAGGGCCGATTTTCAATCGCCAGATAATCGTTAACTACTAAATAAATATGACGTTTTTGACAGATTTTCTCCATGAATAATATTATTTCTTGAGTGAAGTTATGAGTTTACAGCTAATAAAAATTTAGGTAAAGTAAATGATTACGAAATGTAAATAATGTAGACCGTTAGGGACCTCTTATTCAAAAAGGTAAACGATCCGCAAAATGTTCAACGAATTACTTGTAAATAATATCGTTCGCGACAGTAAGTTGCCCTTGTAAGCTATTCTAGCACTCTGATCTAATAAAAAGAACGGAAAAGGGCTTTGCATTGATAGGGAATTAAATAAGATACGTATTAAAAATAAGTGTTCAATGCCCCGAATTCAAGATTTTGTGGGTAGGTTTTAATGTCACCAGCATAGATTTAAAAAGTGGATACTACTAGACTGATTTATATTCGGATTATATTCTGATTCTGATGAGGAGATCGCTGTATAGTGATAGGGCCACCACATTTGTATACATTGACACTGCTGTTATATGTTGTTTTTCCTGTTTTGTGGTGTACGAATTCTTGCGGCTTCGGTTTGGGTTGGCAAGGGCACCTCCTTGTGTTAACAAATGACGGACAGGACTTTTAGTAAATTGAGGGTTGGGAAGGGATTTTCTATTTAGATGACGTGCATTTCATTTTTGGACACTGTAGAGGAAACTATGAAATTACTAAAAGAGGCAGTTCTTTTCAGTGCAGGGCGCGTTTGAACCCTCGTAAAGTTAGTTTTAAGTCGACTTTAGTTATCACCATATCACATATGCGACAAATATCATATTGATGATCATTACAAGAGCCTGTACGTTAAGCCTATGTCAAAAAAAAAAGAGTTTTGAGTTTAAGGTGTCGCAAATATTTAAATGAAATGGTTTGACTTTGAATCTCAAGAAGTGTCATTTCTTTAAGAATTGAATTGAACTCTTATGCTACAAGGTTGGGTCAGGGTGCGTTATGCCAAACGAACCCAAACTGGGAGCAGTAAAGAGTTTTCCGCTGGTAGTACCGACTTCGACAGTTTTTGGGGTTGTTAGCTACTTCTGGAAATTTATATGGAGTTGTGCTGTTTTGTTAGCTTCCCTCACAGGACTGTCGAAGAAGGATACTGCTTGAGAATGGAGCAAATCTCGGAATCGAGCATTTTGTATTTGACTGAAGTAGGGAAAGGTTAGGCTTATTAATTAAGGTTGGCCTTAGAATTCTCACGTATATTCCCTTATGTGAAAGTGAAAAGTTTCATTAGGTAGTAGGTAGATCACGATCGACGTAAAAAAAAAAACCATTTAGCCCATGGAATGACACGATGTAAATCAATAATTTTAATTAAAATATGAATTAAGAAGTTAAAATTTTAGTTAACAATGGTACTTATCCTTTGTTAGTAATTGTTAGTAAAAATGGTACTTATCTGTAATGTAATGGTACTGGTAAAGGGGCATAGTGCTCCGGGTAGCTAGATGGGCGTTGTCTGCCTAAGAATTCACGTTCTAAGTATTACATAGGGAGGGTGGTCGGATACAACATGTCGATGCTCTCAGCCGTGCCGTTCAAAAAAAAAAACCGTGGTCGAGATTATTATGTCGATAACGAAAGCGATTTAGTTGCTGGTGATACAAATACACTTGAAATAAGAGAAGTGTTAGAATCAGGACAGGCCGAAGAAAATTAGAGGTTTTTGTAACTACGAGTTATGGATAAAAGGGTCTGAATTAAACGTTATTTGTTCATTTATTGGGTGGTTCAGAAAATTCTAGCAGATAATGAAATATAACCACAATGATGTGGGCCATTATTGACCAATCAGTTGGGCGTATCTCTGTTATATCCTTATCCTTAATCATTGCACTTTACTGGTTTTCACTATTATTTATGATGAAAAAAGTATATTAATAAAAACGGTTTGAATTGCATTTATTATAACAATAGGGTCCGTTCATAATAAAAATAAGAATTTATTGGTACTAAGCTAGTAGGCAAATTTGTGTTTATTTCTGCGGTTCGAAACACTAATACTGTGCGTTTTATTAGGGAATTAGAAAATATATCAACAGTGTTTGACAATCTTCGACGCTTAATCACCGATGCCAGTTGATATTTTTCGTAGGGTAAATTTGCTCAATATTGTGGGGCTGGAAATATTTGAATGCATATAGTAGCAACAAGTGTTCCTTGAGCTAATGGACAAGTCGTGGGACTTAGCAAAACTATATTAGAATCATAAAAGCTATGGGGTGCCGAGACTACCGAGGACAGGGGAGGTCAGTGCATAAAGACATTATATAGTGCAAGGCTGTCCTGTCCCGTGTCAGGTTATAGTGGGTTGTGGATTGCGCATAGATTTGAAGGGTAGTCCTTTGACTAGTGGAGTTCTGAAACGCGTGATGTGGCGTTGGCAGTAAATATGAAATCATGGATCAAGGTCGATGATTTGTGTTGTTAAGTGGAGAACCGTGTTAGCAAGGTGTTTAAATGTAGTATGGTACAAAAGTGTTGTGGTATGATTAGTATAATGCCGGGTATTAAGTGTACTATAGTAAAATATTATTATTCTTAAAAGTAAACGTAATTATTATTTATAAAAAAAAAAGAGTTAATTTGCTTAATTTTCAATGCTTTAATGCGAGTTCACCATACCTGAAAGTATAGTACAATCTCCCTTTAAGTATTATTGTTTCATTGGAGCTTTATTAGTAATAATAATTAATTCAGCGAGCCGTGATTAAATACTCGGAAGGTTTAATTGGGAATATTGCTTTAAGAATGTTAAATTGTAGTGGTGTGCGTCACCTCAACTCGAAGATTCACTTGGTACTCTTAAGTGAGCGAAATGCCTTTGAGAGCAAGTGGTCTTCACCATCAGGGCACTCAAGTGAGCTAAATGTTCTTTGAGAGAAAGGAAAAGGCACATCTGTCTCCTAAGTGTGGCGTTGGGCCCTTTGGGTGGGATGGTCTTGTTCTTTAAGCGGAGATGGTTTTCGACAACGGCACGTCTGTCTCCTAAGTGTGGCGTTGGGCCCTTTAGGTGGGATGGTCTTGTCGATTGAGTTGAGGGGGGGTACGTATAATGGGAAGTAGTAAGCAATATTCCGATGAGCCTTACAAGTATGAAGAATCTGTATGTGTATTTGAGTGTCTTCATGTATTAACAGTCTTGACTTTCGCAGAGATTTCACCGCAATTCGTGGGGTGCCCGGGGCGTGCACCATGCAGCATGGCCGTGTTAGCAACACCATGATTTGGGGCCAGACAACGACGCTGGCAACACTGGCGGCGTGTCGGCGGTCGTGACATCGTGTTTCATGACGCCGGAAGGCGCCGAACGAAGAAAAACGACAGCCCCGCCACCGTCGCGGTCGCCGCGGTGTGGTGTGGGCTGTGGCTTAAGGATATAAATACTCTCTCCCGAGAGGGTGTGATACTTTTTGGTGGGACGCGGTCCGCGATACATCTCGATTGTCGTTAATTATATTTGTGAATTAAGTGTTGTAATATAAATATATTTGTGGACGATTGTCGTTAATTATATTTGTGAATTAAGTGTTGTAATATAAATATATTTGTGGACGATTGTCGTTAATTATATTTGTGAATTAAGTGTTGTAATATAAATATACTTGTGGACGATTGTCGTTAATTATATTTGGGAATAAAGTGTTGTAATATAAATATACTTGTGGATTAGTACGTAGCTTGCGTTTTTCTAACAATATGTCAATTGCATAAGTACATCCATAAAAACCCAGGTTTTTTAGCAGAATAATACTTGAGTGGACACGCAGTGGCATATTTTACAAATAACCAATGACTTCTGTGGTAGGATACATAGATAGATAGATAGATAAAAACTTTATTGCACACCACATACATATAGGATACATAGAAGTCATTGCAAATAACTATAATCCAAAGGTCGTTATTTGTACTTAACATTACTATTAAGTATTTTATTTTTAGAAATAAAATAGCAGATGTCGCTTGATTAATTTGATTTTTCATGAGTTTTTGTTGTCCAAGCGATTTAGCGTTCTAGTACGATGCTGTGTAGCAACCATTAGAGAAAGCCTCTAATGGTAACGTAAGACTTAGTAATACAGTAACATCTTCGGTTGCATCATCATGTAAGAATGTAGACAAGTACGTACTACCCAGTAGTTAAACAAGCAAGGATTGATAGTGGTAAGATTTCACTAAAAATATGCGAATAATTGACAGTGAAATTAAAAAATTACGTGGCGTTCCGGGAGTGCCGACAGAAGTGAAAACTTAAACATTTACGAGAGGTGTCGGATACGCGGTGTCGGTGTCGGTGTCGCGGGTTCAATGGGTTTTTCCCATCCTTTTTTTATTAATGTTACAATAAAACTTATCACTAGCTTATTCTAACTACTATACAAGTCTTGCCCGCGTGGAATGGTGGCAAGGATATACTGGCTGCATTTCCGCGTTTTCCTATCTTAAAAATTGCTGCATTATCCTCAAGAAGTTATGATGTTTTACAAATTGCAGTTTCACTAAAGGTTTAATACTTGAGAGGATGATTTGGTCATGTCCTCACATTAATGTCATAGCCAGCTAGTCATAGTTTACTGGAAGTCTCCAGTTAGTCATTTAATAAAGCGGCGCTGACTTTGTCTCGGTGTCGATTACGAAATGATAGCAATAGTAGCAACTCGGAGGCACTGCAAATCGCATATTTAACATCGCGTGTTGTTATTTACGGCGCCGCTCGAGTTATAGGGAATAGCGTATTTATTACAGTTATACCTATGAGACAGACGAAAATTGGCTTTAGAGGATAGTGGAGCCAAAATTCTATTAGATAATATGTTCTTATGGGCGTTTGAGTTTCTATCTTGTGATTGGTCGGCGTTCGTCTGTGTCGTTCATTTTTATTGTGTCTCTCAGAATTTTCACGCTCTAATCTTTGAATAATGTCTATACTTACGAATTTTGAGTAAAGTATCTTCTCCTAGTTCTTTTTTCATAGGTAGTGATGAAGAATAGTGTGTGTTACTCGGGGCTAAAATATTTTGGCCTCAGGAGTCGTATTTACGATTCTACTATAAGTTAAATATAAAGGGTGATTATTACCATTGTCTCCGTATTCCTGTTGAGTGGAGACATAGTTAATTATTACCGTTGTCTCCGTTCAACAGGGATATGCCACAGGGACAACGGAAATATACCGTATTGGAGGTTACTTTAAATACTATTGAGAGCGTGGGTTACGAAACACACATATACTTACACTTACGATAGTATCATTGATAAATGAAATCTTAATATCATACTCGTAGATCGATTAGAGGGAGATAAGACTTGTTTAAAAATGTGCTTTTTTATTTTAAAAGACATTTATAACAAAAAGTTGTGTTTTTTTACAGCAAAGAACGAGACGTTCACCTGATTTAAATATACCTGCCTATGCCAAATTCTGCGCGTCCTAAGAATTGCATTGCAAAATCAAACGATGCAATGTGCTGGGCTCATCATCCTGTCATCGGTTCTGAACAATAAATTCGCACTAATACCTATATAAATGTGAAAGTGAGTTTGTTGGTTTGTTTTTCCATCGATCACGGAATCAACGTGATTTTTTGGTCAGGCATAGTTGAAATGGAGGGAGTGACATAGGATACTTTTTATCCCGGAAATATCAATGACTCCCACGGGATTTGTGAAAACCCGAATCTCACGCGGGCGGAGTCGCTGGCAATAGCTAGTTATATAATACATAAGCAATTATTAAATTAAAAATTTAATGTAACAATTGCAGATACGATTATTTTACGTATTTCGTCAATAAGCAATTATAAAAACGCTGATTCCGGTAACATGAGCCGTAAAATGATAAATTACGAAAATAACGCTATTCGTGAGGCAATTCAAAAAAAACTTGCCTACTTACTAATATTTCGCATAATACAGTGTTAGTGGGTCATGAATTTGTTTTTCTTTGCAACTAGCAGCGCCGCAGCTACTCTTGCGGCACAGATAATATAATACTATACTAGTACTTGCGGTTTTTGGAGGACTATGCTGACACAAGCGTAGCGAGGTAATTTTTTTTATTGGATTACAATATGATAATAATCACCTACAGAAGCAGCGTAGTCTTCTCTGATATTATCACTTATAGGACAAAATTCCTTACCCGGGCGATGTGTCACAATCACTTTGATGATAATTATTTATTTAATTATGAATGGTAATATGCAAATTTAGAGTTTCATCGTTGTTTATGTAAGATCTTTCTCTTCAGTTTCTGTTTTGTCAAGAAATCTGGAAATAGTTCTTTAGATGCTTATTTTTAGCTGGTTGCGGGCCGACTGCTCTACCGCCAGGTATTCGCTCGTGCCACATCGCGCTAACGAAGTGTTCTTACCGTGGCTGATCTTGCCCTGCTGCGAGATGAGCATGCTGAGCGGCAGCGGCTTCTTGTCGCCGGGCAGGCGCGGCGCGAGCCCGAACAGTCGGTTGCGGGCCGACTGCCCCACCGCCAGGTATTGCTTGTGCCCCATCCTGTGGCTTTAGCGATACATCCGGAAAGTCTGCAAAGATACAAATAAGCCTTTATACTATACTATATACTGTATAGGCTAGCGCTTGACTGTGATCACACCTGATGGAAAGTGATGATAGAGTCTAAGGTGGAACGCGCTTGCCTAGAAGATGCCTATTCACTCTTGATTTGAAGGCACCCGGGTTGTAAGTGGCAGGAAAGACACTGCCTGGGAGTGTATTCCAGGCCTTTGCAGTGCGTATCAGGAACGAGGAATCAAACCGCTTCGTACGCGTCTTTGGTACGTCGACTATGTTTAAATAAATATAATAAATTTCACTAGATGGAGGACCATTTCATGAAATGGTTGTATTTTATCGAGTACCTCTCTAGCTAGTTCGTTCTATACCTACATATTATCATCAGTGTCGCAAGGGCAACGTTTCCCGGTCGATCGCAACAGTGTCTGTTAGAATTCACGATTCACGAGTCATGACCCAACACCATATCTGGCATCAATATAATATTAAGTAGAGCACGTCACCTGTCCGTCTGTCCGTAATTCGAGATAGTGCAGTGAGACGCCCAAAATCCGTCGCGCTCTGATAATGTAGGTGTACTAAACACCGAAACGGACGCTCTATAATTTAATTACCCTTATCACGATGATCTAACTGTATGGTAACTGTTTTTGGAGTTGTTAACAAGATAGCTGTTGCAAGATTAAGACTGATGTACAAAGCTACGTTGCCAAATAGAATGATCTTAGATCTTTCAACATACATTTCATTAAAGAACATGTATGACAGTCTTGTTGTTTTAGCAAAGTAGGAAAACTAGAGTCACCTGTTGAGACCTAGTCAATTGAAATTCTAGTTATTTTTGACAAAATAACGCAGAATTTATTTAACGCAGAATTAAATTAATTTCACCTATTTCAAAGTAATAGTCCAAGAAAGAACCCAGAATTCCAGATTTAATCCAAGTATTTTGTCCAGTGGCATAAGACTACGACGAGGCTTTGTTTATGAATAAGACTTTAGCGTATCCGTACAGTAATAATAATAGTTCTATTAGGTATTCAGTTAATAGTAGTTACCCTAACACGCTCCAATACTTAGGTATGTGTCAGTACATCAGTGCAGTATCTACTGTACAATTCACTACAATGTAGAACGACCTGCCATTAGCATTTATTAATGAGAATTGAGTTTAAACAACATTATAATTGAAAGAGGCGGGCACATAGCTAATGCAGTTATGGTTTTATTGATTATTTATTATCCTTCTAAGAAGAGTATACCTAGCTACTGGAGTTTATAAATGATTCCTTTATTTTCATGTAGCTACAGCAATCAATATAAGAGAAATATGTATCCAACAGTTGAGCCGAATAATACTCATTTTTAACCGACTTCAAAAAAAGGAAGAGATTAACAATTCATCGGAATCTTTTTTTGGGACGAAGTTCCTTATCGCGTGTTGTGAAAGGGGGCTAGACTGAAAAAATCATGCGAAAAGTTGCTATAGTAAGCTATTGTAACCCGTGCGGACTGCGCATGTTTCACTGTCTGTCTCTCTCTCTCTCTTATAGAAAGCAAGCCAGATATACTTCGTTCCATTCGGGTGTCCCTTGACACCTGACAAGTTTGTTTTTAGTATATAGGTATTATTATTATTTAATTCCATATCATGTAATGCAACGAAACATTTTATTCAATTATTACCGCTGTCCCCATTCGACGGAGACAACGGGAATAATTATAAACTTGGGATTAAAGAAATCAAATTTTTAAAAATTTATTATTATTTTTTTTAACTAAAAAAATAATAATCAATAAAAAATCGTGGGTAATCTCTTTTTTTATAAAAAAAAAATTGAACTTAGTACCTACCCCTTTTTAACAAAAATGTAAATAGCTAGGTTCTTGTACGAAAAGGTTAAATTTAAATATGAATGTCATTCTTGAGGTATGTTTTTTTACTTAATAAATTAGAGGAAAAATAAAAAAGCTCGTTAAGTCGTTTTTAGTATTAAAGGTTAGCCACTTAACTTTTTCGTCTAGTGTTTGTTTATGTGTGCAATAAATTAAATAATAAGAATAATAAGTAAGAATGAAGAAAAAATTAAATAATAAGTAAGAATGAAGTATGTTGAGATTTTCATTTAAGTACATCAAAACATTGTACTTATGTATTTTATAATAAAAGTAAAACCTGTCAAGTGCGAGTCGGACTCGCGCACTGAGGGTTCCGTACTACAACCGGAGGAATAAAACCATAAAAACCACTTTTCTTATCGAACCGCAAAACTAACTTTGTTTTTAGAGGTTTATTGTAAATATCAAAAAAACTACTTATTAGATCTCGTTCAAACCAATTTTCGGTGGAAGTTTGCATGGTAATGTACATCATATATTTTTTTTAGTCTTATCATACTCTTATTTTAGAAGTTACAGGGGGGGGGACACACATTTTACCACTTTGGAAGTGTCTCTCGCGCAAACTATTCATTTTATAAAAAAATTATATAAGAAACCTTAGTATCATTTTTAAAGACCTATCCATAGATACCCCACACATATGGGTTTGATGAAAAAAAAATTTTTGAGTTTCAGTTCTAAGTATGGGGCACCCCCAAAATTTATTACTTTTTTTAAATTTTGTGTGAAAACCTTAATGCGGTTCACAGAATACATCTACTTACCAAGTTTCAACAGTATAGCTCTTATAGTTTCGGAAAAAAGTGGCTGTGACATACGGACGGACAGACGGACAGACGGACAGACGGACAGACGGACAGACAGACATGACGAATTTATAAGGGTTCCGTTTTTTTGCCATTCGGCTACGGAACCCTAAAAATCCATATACTTTTGACGTAAAAACGTTTTATAAATTGATGAACACCAGCAACGCACATGAAAAATAGTAACGTTCCGCGTAACGTTCCACCTGAGCCTGTGCGTGCAAGCGAGAGCGCGCAACAAGCGATAGAGAGGCACGATAAAACAAACGATAGAGAGGCCAATTATGACGTTATCACGTAAATCTATCGTCCGTAAACCGACTTTTTTTTTAATTTATGTAAATAATCGACAGATTGGATATTTCTGCATTAAAGTACTGTTAAGTAGATATTTAATAATTATACTAATAATACAACTAATACTGTGAAATGTTTGCACTTCACATCTCGGTCAAGGCGTGCTCGCCTTTCGTGATTGGGATTTTGCCAAATACTTTTAACTAATGTAGGTATTATTATGGTTTTCTGTATTAATAATTCAATATTTTTAGTACATTAAACTAAAAGTAGTTTAAAATTAAAATTATTTATGTGAGATGCTGTTGATATTTATTTATCAAATTAAAACCAAAGTTACGAGTATACTTACTTGAATGTGACTTTATAAATTAAATGATTAATATCTCAGCCCGTATTTACTAACCTCATAATGTAATGTTTTTTTTTTATGTTGAGGCGGTAAAAATACTACGAAGTCAGCGCAATATCTCGCTGCACATGGTGTTATAAAATTGGAAAGCAAGACAGCTCATTTTAATTATATAAATTTATTTGTATCTATTATTATATTATGCCATATTTATGTATTTCATAGTTTGTATGTATCTACCAAAATGTGTTAATTTTTTTTTCCCTAATCTTTCCTACTCCGTATCCATGCGCACTATCCCTAATGCTGTCTTAATCTAAAGCCGTGCTGGAAGAAAATCCATTTGGATTAAGCGCTGCTATTGTACTGTATTTTATTGTGTGCAATAAAAATTAAATAAATAAATAAATTATTTTGCTAAGCTGACAATAGCGTCCAAACTCGTCATAGTGTTTTTTTTTTATTTTATCAATTAAACTGCAGGCAGGGATGTACTGAATCTGTTTTATTCACTGATCACAACTTTCACCGCTATTGTCACGGAAATATAATATTATAAAAAAGTTTGTTATTTCGAGTTAAATTATGAGATATATGTATATACGATCAGTACCAAGTTCGCAATAAAGAATTTTGAATTTGATACATTGATAAGTCTCAGTTTGGTATTTGGTAATTCAACAACAATAACAGTCGTTGGATATATTGCGGTCAGAGCAAGGATCGATGCATCTTAATTAGATAAAGTGATGGTAGGTCTGTGGTTTGAAGCCACAACCGCCACGAGAATGTCACAGCCTCGCGATTCAGGTTTAAGGGTCATACTTATTTGGATTTAAATCCCAATGTTGATCAAAGTACCAATCAATTTACTAGAAGCTAATATAGCACGTGATCGAAACTTCTAATAAGAATAAGAATACACATGAGCAAAGTTAATATGTTTTTATTTTAATTTCAGAATTAAAAAACACACATTGCACTTTTTTTTTTCATTGTAATCATAAATTGATTACCTACACTTAAAGATAATATAAAAGAATAAACCCGTGATCTCAAACACTTTTTCAACACCTGTCAGCAGCTATCGTGAAATATAAAATATAGATTTTTCAAGGCTATTCTATGATAGCCTTATATTGGAGTGAAGTTTAATAGTTTCCCTAAAGAAATGTCGTAATAAATGCCTACATTCTCATTTCACAGCCACATCGTCTATCCGGTTACTAATTTGGATTAGTAAAGTTACCCAATGAATGTGTTATCGTGAAATATTTCACACTGACGCAACTAAACTTCAACCTAATATCATAAACGCGAAAGGTCTATGTTTATTACCAAACCGCGACGACAAGCCTTTGACATATTAAATGATATATTAATATTAAATGTTATTGGGAAAAAGAAGCAGCAGATCCTTAAAAATCTTATGCTTTTAAGAGTAATAATTAAAAATGTAAAATTTCAGAAAGCGAAGATGAAAAAAGACGATCTAGAGAAGAACCGGAATAAGCTTTGATACGAGATAGCTCAACGTATCACAAAGTTGATGTGGCAATGGTCGAGAGTAGACACAGTTCGTAATGTTACATGAAGTTGACACAAGGTGCTGAAATAGCGACCGTACACCGCTACTTTAGTGTAGTCTTGATCTTCACTATGAAACTTTAATTCAGACGGATATCATTAAAACGCTGGATTCAAAAAACGCAGAATCTTAGCGGTTGAAGAGTATGTTTGTACGCGACAGACTTTAGCAACACTTTGCAGCTATTACTGTAAAACATACTAAAGAGTCATTCTAGATAAGGACAGTCAGGAGAAACATTTATTGCTAGCAAACATCTTGTAGTCAAACCCCATTCAGGAGTTAGTTGCTTTCATCCAGAATGCAGAAATTTTAAAGTTTATAAATCTATGGAGTCAGTGAACGAAAGATCTGCTTAATCTATCGTTCACTGACTCCATATTAGCGATTCAGTAAGTAGTATATTATATGATTTGTCTATTAAAAACCCCTTAACATTGAATTACTCATAAGCCACAGCCACTAAGTTTAGAAAGCGAGATGAGCATGATTTAGAATCGAAGGATGAATATTGATTAATCGTTATCGTAATAACTAATAACAAGGGGCAGATAACGCGGGCTGATGAAAAAAAGAGCTTCGCTCCGATGCGTGCAATGTTTACGTTGCTGCGGCAAGTGGGTCAAGGATCGTGGCCATCCACGATAGCGGCGTGTTTGCCTTACGTGAGACCGGTTCGCGGCTAGCGGGAGGTTTCTTTTTTTTACGTTTCAACACGGTTAGGTGGGGACTACACGTAAACGTAGTGTTTACTTAGCAATATCGCTGCTTCTGCATACTTTTAATATTTTTCCAAGTGGAGCTAAGATGTGCTTCTTACTTTTTTTCTAATCTGTAAAGATATACAGAGAAAAGAGACCGATAAAAGGAGACAAAATTATCCCTACATGCATATGCTGTAAAGGCAGGTTCTGTCTATGTTATAGACATTTCTAGCGCTAAAAAAGTCGTATAATAACTTTCCGTAATGCAAGTTACAAATTCAGTTATTATTTTGCCTAAAAGTGCAAATGTTTTGCTATAGAATACAATGTGTTATATTTGTTTTCATAGATATAAAAGAAAATTAATCGGAAGAGATTTTGGTGAATGGATTTTCAGTATTTCCCGAGGGAATCTTATATTTTCTCGAGATTAATAGAAGCTTTACATGAAATCTTCAGTGTTCATTCACCTTCCTCAAATTATCTCAATCCGTTGCTCTATAGCTGCGCGTTTGAAGGACAAACAAACACTTTCGTTTTTGTGATACGCAATGATGGTAATCGACTACGCGTAGCCGGTAGAGCTATTATTAGTTAGCAAACTTATATATGTTATTTTATTTATAAATGTTTTGCGCTAAATAATATGTGCTAGAAATCGTTGCTGGTATACTCGTATTAAATAAAACTCAATTAAAGTACCTATTACAATGTCCGATTCCGGACATAGTTATCAAGAATTTTCTACAAAAGCCCTTCCACCTTGAGAAATCAGCCGAGGTATTGATGTCTTACTTCATGTAATAGATACTTAAAAACTTAAAAATAGATACTTCTTTATATTAATTAATTTTGCATTGCCCTCACCATGTGCATACGTTTCAGATTATCTGAGGACGACGTTGTGGGTCATGCGCTGATTAGTTTGTAATTAGAGTTAGGTTTATATTTAAGTCAATTTTGTAGTGCATGATTGTTTGTTTGTCCCTTAATTTAAATAAAATAAAATGTATTCATAGCCTTTAGTACATTAAATTGTGATTATTCACCAACTTCCTTGGAAATTCCGAGACATCAATTTGTACATTTTTTCAATGGCTTGTAATATGTGCATTACAATGTATAATGATTTTATTTCTTCATGATCATAAACCACTGTAATGGGTGTTTAAGTTTTTGCTACTGTAATTTATAAGAACAAGACTGCTATATTTTTTATCGTATTATTTTTAAATTGCTGATTAATATTATTATGTGTTTGTAATTAATTACCATATTTATCGCGTATGCTCTTGTTAATGTTAATATTTGTAATAATTTATGTTTGATTTGTATCTAATCTTTATGTTCTCACTTTTAATAATGTTATTAAATTAAGTTATCAATCAATCATTTAGGCGATTTGATAATGCAGATCAATTTAAATTTAAAATGACTACTTCCGAACTATTTAAAAATGTAGCGAAATTTTTTGACTTTACTTTAGTAATTCGATAAGATTCATTCGATAAGTTTTTTGTAACATTAACAAAAAAATACATTTTCCAAGTAGCACATTTTAAAATGATATACTTAGGCTATGTTTTGACTTAAGAATATTGTGACAAATGTGGATTGTGGAGCCAACTGTATTTTTGCATCAGGCCATTATATAAACTCGATTCAATTACATTAACTCTTAATTTTCTTGTCTAAGTGAATATGTTTTCTATTTATTCCTAGTCCCACAATATTAATCAAATCACTACTGAAAGGCGAAACAAAACCGTAAATATTAATTAGTATGATAGTATGAATTGGTTGTAGTAAGTGGAGAAAAACCCAAATATCTTTTAAACATATAAATCTTTGGTACCAAAGATCAAAAGAAATATTAATAAAGCAAATAGTATCACCTATGTGCGATGTAACAACAATAAAATGGAATATTTGTAGCTGCCGCCCAACGTATTAACAATTATTATGCTCAGCATATTTACCGATAATTTTATCATGGTGAGGTAATAATTTATTCAAGGCCGGCAAGCAGCAGGGCCCAATAAATTAATACATCTCATTGTTTCTGTGTAAAAGATGACATAAATAATGAAATACATATATTCGTAATACTCTGCTCATGTCATTGTGTATAAATAAAACGCATGTTCCAAAGTTTGCATACGAAACTAGCTTTATTACTATTATAAGTAGGTTATAAAGAATTTTAAAACTCCCTGGGGAACCCGTAACCCAAGTTTTAACGTCTAAGACTCTAAGGTATAAGAAGTGTTTTAGTTGTACTGCTTAATCATCTATACGAAACGTCATTGGCTTGAGTTCTGCATAACGCGTATTTCATAGATTACAAACAAACTGCCTTATAAGTACATACAAGTACATAGTCAAGATAATTTTCTTACAAGAAAATATAATGCACTTTGAATTTGAACGGAAACAGATGGTTTGTTTAAGTAGGTAGTAGTAATGTATCGTCTTATTATTTTGTAAAATGAAAATGAAAGTGATAATGATTTATTTCATATAGACCTAATTTACAGGCACTTATGAATATTCAGAAAATATTTATACTTTCATGAAGATAGTCTAATGTCAGTAATTCAATGACTTGATTACAGGTCAAAAACTTTAAAATCACGGAAGGCCAAGAGCCCGTGGCGCGTGCGCAAGTCAGGCTAATAGAAATATTGTATTGTGTAATTGACGCCCTCGATGCTCAGTGTACAAACAGAATTACCTACATACACGAATTTTAGGCAATTGCAGTGGACATGTATAATTAGTTAAGAGTACCAATTTAGTAAACAACAAAATATTTCATTATTTTGTTGTTTAATTGCGCTAATAGCAATATTATTATCATATTATGCATATAAAGGTTTATGGTAAAACCGAGCAAAATTTTATGAAATTTCGTTTAAGTAAGTACTATATTCTGTTATTTTTCGAAACACAGCTAACAATTTTATCATTTTAATTACTTCCCTGTAATGACGCAAAATCAAATAGCCTTAAGCAGTATGAGATAACATTAGATTAAATTAATTCAACATCTACTCATTTTACTAAAATAACATTTATAAAGAGTTCTCTTTACACATTTTTTTATTATGTACTTCCTATAACTATTGAGGTTTCAGGCAATAAGGGTTTTTAGTTTTTTCACAACATCAGAAGTTGGCTGGCTCACTTTGACAAAACCAAAAATTCCATCCTATAACAGTAGAGATATAATTGGGGTAGGGAGGTAAGGGGTAATTGATGTCCCAGTGTTTGTTAGCAAATTCCTCCGAAACGGCTAGACCGATTTTAATGAAATATTTTTTCCACAATCGGTAGTTCTGAAAATAGGTTGTAAAATATTTTTAATAACCCTAAATAACAAAACAACGTTTGCCGGGTCAGCTAGTATTTATATTTTTTAGACTTTGATTTATAACTTGCACTTGAGGGACGAATTTTTATTGAAATTAATTTATCGAAAGATTTACCGTATAATTTTATCGATTCGGAATATTACTCTTTGACACTATTATTACCATTAGTTATTTTCTCTTTGACACATGAAATCACATGAAACAGATAAGTATAGCGAGGTAAGTATAGCGAGGGACCAGAGAGAGATAAAGGTAAAGTGGTCTCTTTCTGGTCCCTCACTATTGCTATATCTGTTTCATGTGTCAAAGAGAAAATAAATGACTGGAAAGAGTATAACTTGCATTTATTCTCTGACACGTTGTAGTTAGTTTCGGTTTGCACTTGCCCACTTCGCTATTGGCTAGGTATTAAAAAAGAAAGCTATAGAAATGCATACGACATAGGTACCTACTTGTGTCTGGGTATCTATCTATTTAATCTCTTCTTAGAAAGTGATGACCGTCAACTTTTAACTGGACGAGTGATGTTTTAAAATTAAACTCTACCCCGTTAAGTTAGGACTCCATTCTAAATACTATCGAGTTTTGTATGTTATTTTTTTCAATTTAGTAACACAATATTATCTTACAAGGCATTTTTAAAACCATTTTCTTTTGAAGTAAGACTTGACAACAGAGGTGGTAGATATTTAACAAATTAAAACATGTTTCATTTAATTCATGTTTTATTACTTTTCAAATAGTTTAACTTCTTATAATTTTTTAATACGCACTTACGAAAAGTAAAAATCTACCACCGACATGTTCGGAAAGCAAGAATCTCTGCAGTAGCACGAAATTTATCTACATAATTTATGTAGATATACATATATAGAGAGAAATAAGTCTAATAGAATCCAATGTACCTAATCAAATAAATAAATATTGTAGTTTTCATAAATACGAAAGTTTATGAGTGTGTGAGTTGGTAATTTTGTGAGTTTGGATGTTTGTTATTTTTTTACGCCGCGCCGCAAGTTCTGAACTGATTTGGCTAAAGTATGGCATTTACTTAGCTCATAAAAGAAAGCTTTCTTGAAAGTAAGTATGGAATAGGGAGCGGGAATGGGAAAATAAAAAGTGAAAAGCCGAATTTCGCGCGGCCGGAGCAGTAGGCAAAAGCTAGTGCATATCTAATAAGAAAGAAAAGTATCTTTAACAAAAGAAATAAACATTCTGTCCGTCACTGTACAGTGTAACTGTACACGACTATACCAATACTATTCCTTCCGTATAATATTTATAAATATAGGTAACAGTAAAGTATAGGAAATCAAAAGAAAATGTACAAAAAAATAAAGTATGTTTCCGAGATATCATAACAATACTTAGTGCTCCGGACTGACTTCGCCTTCGCACGAACTCCGCTGATGTAATAACAATTATTATGGTACCTACGTACATACATATATGATAGTAGGCAAACTAGTACAAGCGATGATAGCCCAGTGGTATAAATCTTTGTCTTTTAATAAGTCAGGGGTTTCTACCCTGGAACGCACCCAAGACTTTACGAAGCTGTGCGTTTTCAGAAACGAAATGGCAAAGAAAACATCGTATGGAAAGCTGAAATCCTGAGATTACTTAATATACTGTGTGTGAGGCTTGCTAACCTGTCTCCCCGAGAGGAGACGCGCGAAGCACGTCCTTCATGGACGACCAGACTACAACCGACAATTAGCAGGACAGATTAATTTGTTTTGCTATAATCCGCTACTTGAATAGATTCTGTATGGTGCAATATGCAGGAACACTGCCCACATGAAACACCACACTCAAAATTTCCAACACTTTCTTCGACGCACGTTTCGTCCCGACACCGGGACATCCTTAGGAGATGTTGACTTCATAATTCGAAATCGTAGAGTAGTTATTCGAATTGTGAAGTCAACATCTCTTAGAATCTTTTCAAGTAGCGGATTATAGCAAAACAAATTAATCTGTCCTGCTAATTATGGATTTCCGCAAAATAACGCCTGCTTCCATTCAACAACCGACTATGTTCCCTACGTAGGGCCTACACTCATCAACAAACCCCAGACAGCGCCTTCGCCGGCGAAGGCGAGGACCCCGTTTCCTATCGTTACCCGGACTTGGATCACACCCACGGCCTCGGGGGCGGACGGACTAGCAAGTGCCTAACCGACCCATACCACAGAACACTAAATAGTACCAGAAGGTTCAATCCGCACGATTATTTAAAGAAATAGCGACTCTAGCGCTGACACAAAAAGTGCAATTCAGTTCGCCATAGCGCCTGGCCCCGCCCTCAAAATCGACACGCAACAAACGCAATGTTGTGATCTCTTTCTATCGCCTAACTTTATCTCTTACGACGTACTAGGGCTGCCGTAGTCAGAGGGCGCGTAAAATAGACCGTACAGAAGTAGCGCGTGCAACTCGACCCGCGAGCGGCAACCATGAGGTCCGGACCCGTACTTGTAGCCGGGACGGCCACGTGATAAGTGAGACTGGCCTGCCCATACCCAAATTACCCATGCGTTCTCGAGCGACTTCTTCGAGCCCTACGGACCTTCTCACACCTCTGGCGGAGCTTCAGGCCCTTCCAAACCACCGGTGACACTGTTACGGCCAATATGGCCACGCAGTATACACATTCCGAAATTAAAGCGTTAACCTGTATTTGGCTATGGCCATACCTAAGAGAAGACCCGTAGGTACTGGGCCGTAAAAAAACGGGGTTGAGACAGAGCTGGTAAAGCAATAGGTACTAATACAATTACTTATGGCATTTGCAAAGGTAAGGTAGCAGAATATCAATAATTGTAATTTGTTAGATACGCGGAAATTCTTAGCAACTTACTATAAATACCATCCTTCGTTGATTTTCCAGGTGTAAATTCATCGTATACTGCCGTTTACGCCGCAGGACGCCGCGCTTGCACTATGAACATTGAACATGCATCATCATTATTAGAACACTACACTATTGAATAAGACCTTATTGTAACTAACCCAAATGCACAACTAAAGACATTGATTGATAGATATTATAGTTGGCATTTGAATGAGTGAAATTGTTATTTACTAGCGGACGCAAGCGGCTCCACCCGCGTGAATTTTGGTTTTTCACAAATCCCGCAGGAACCAAACAGTCAAATTGGTTTGTACACCCTGATACACATACAAACTTTCGCCTTTAAAAGATCCGTGACCGATTCTCTCACGTGACTCTCTTGTAGGACACTAGTGACGTGAATTCTACACAAAATGGTACTGGAATGCATAATTGGTAGCATATACAGATTTGCTGGTAGAGTGATTACCAGTAAAACGAGAGCTAATTTAAAAGTTTAAAATTTTAAATATCTGATCAGGGGTCTAATTGCGTAAGGAAAACGTATTATTGTAATCGTTTATGAATTCTGCCCCCCGATTGGCTGACGTAAATCAGAGAACCAATCAGCGGACAGAATTTGTAAATGATTACGATAGCGATGAATTCGTTTTCCTTAGATAATGGGTGCTGCGGTTTGTCGCGGCAGTCGGCTCATAACTTTACATGTTGTATCGTGTTCAATATAAATATTTTTCACGACTTCTGCCAAATATTTGCACCGATCCGTTTAAATGTTTAGTGTAGTTTTTATAACGTTCACGCTTGACTGCCTTCGCACGTGATTTTATTTATTTAAAGTCCACTTGTCAACTTGATTTTCATATAAACGTAATTTTGGGTTCAATTAAGAAACTTCGAAAATTTTCACATTTATCGAGCAAACTTGGGTAGATTTGCTTTTGACATACGTTGCTTATAATTATTAATGTTTTGACGTAGAAAGAGTAAGCAATTATAAATATATTGAGATGCCACTGTAAGAACACCTATTTCTTTAAATTTTTGGCGAAGAGATTCGCGTGGCTTCATTTTGTATATAGATCTAATTGCTCTCTTTTGCAATACAAATATAGTTTGAATCTCAGCAGCTTTGCCCCATAATAGAATACCATAGGACATAACACTGTGGAAATAGGCATAATAGACAAGCCTGGCTGTATAAATGTCTGTCTGTCCACCTTCTAACTAAACAGAATTTTTAAAAAAAAAGGTAAAAATATTAATTATGTATTAAGGTATATAATTAGGTACGTAAGTAATATTATATTTATATCTCAATGGGTTTACATAATATCCTTATGGGATATCAACTATCTTTTCAGCAGTTATTTACATAATAGTTCAGGGTAGGTTCGAGGCGTAACGGCCAAGCCACGAGAGGCCTCCACGCCACGGCTAAGCCACGTAATGGCCAAGCTACGTAACGGCCAAGCCACATATTTTGATAAGTTATGGCATGTAGAGCTATGCATCATTTTTTGGTAAGTATAGGTACGTTCTACCTATTGCATTATATATCTCTGTTATTTTTTGCTGTAGCAGTTATTATTTAAAGTTCAGTTTTGATGAATGAATGAAAAGTTCAAAATAGAAATGCGCAAATGAATGGATGAGTGAAAGATGATTTGAAGACGCCACGCAAGGTCGAGAAAGTGAATTAAGACTTTCTATTTAGCCTCACTGCCAGATTACTAGGTACAATGGCAAAATTATGCTTAACATTAATACCAAATTATACTAATTTTTATGTATAATATGATACCTACCATCATCCTCAACCTAAGTATAGTGCATGTTCAAGTTTCTCCTCAAATTCACGCTTCCTTTTCAAGTTTTCCCTCAATAGCAACTTGGGACAACTTGTATCTCTCCTTTTGCAAGATGGCATTTGTCATCTGCCAAAAAGGGACAGCATTACAAATTATAATGGTAAGCTAAACGGAGATTTATGCTTCGAGACTCAGAGGGAAGAATATTTGAATATGAAGATCCTTTGAATCTATGTAAAACGAAAGCTCGTTAATAAAGTTTACTATAGTATTAAGGATTATATTTACATGAATCAAATCCTTGGGAGTGAATGAACTGCTGTATTATATTTACTAGCTCAACTAGTTTTTAAGAGCATTTGTGAAGTGGTGATAACCGAAAACAAAACCCGGCTGAGTTTGTTGTGGGCTTCTTCTCAGTGCAGGGTGCGTTGGAACCCTCGTAAACTTAGTCGACTTGTAGTTATCACCGTACATAATATTATGTAACAAATATTGTTGACGTTTTACAAGTGCCTTGTAAGTTAGGCCTATGTGAAATAAATATATTTTGAATTTGACTTTGAACTAATATTATAAAGCTATCGAGTAATATATTATGTAGAACATCACAGAAAAATGTTGGAAAAAATGAGAAAAAGTTAGTCTGAAATTATTTGCCATTTCGGCTAGTAGGTTAAGTTATCGTTTAACTTTTTTCTAGTAAAGTGGCGCGACGACCTTAAAGGTCGGTCGGGTTAATTTTGGCGTGTACTAGCGAGTAATTATACGAAAAATGTTGTTCTCGGCCCTTCATTATAATGTCATCTTCCCATCGTACTTGCAGCTCTTGTGATGTTTACGTCCGTATGACAAGGTGACTTGTCCAATTTGTCACATGGGGTCAAGGTAAGAGTTGCTTTAACGACCTCCCACTTGTCAATATTACTGAATCGATTCCGTGTTTTCTTTAAGTTTGGAATCGCGATCAATATAATATCATTTACTTTTAACCCCCACGCAAAAAGAGGGATGTGTTTGATGTTGCCTGTGCCATTATCAATATCGAGGAAAAAAAAGCAAAAAAAAACACGTTGTATGGGATCTCCCTATATTGGTTTAGTATTTGTTTGTTTCAATTTATTAGTATTTGTTTGTTATAGCGGCAAAAGAAATACATCATCTGTGACAAATGTCCAGTTATCACGGTTGAATAGATACAACCTGGTGACAGACCAGCTAAGTTTTAGTAAAAGGGTCCCGTTTTTACCCTTTGGGTACGTAACCCTAAAAAAGTGAGAATTAACGCAGCGCATTAGAGCATTGAGAATTAATAGATTACCATCTGCAGAGCTTTTTCGAATCCTAAAAGTAGTCTTCTATAGGTATAATATGTATACCTCAGACTACATTAGTGATGTATACTTGTATTTAAGTAGATTTAAGGCTAGCAACAAAGATTTTATCGGCTGGTGCACAATTCGTGAGTCATGCGTCATGCTGCATTATGATATTGGCAATGAACGATCAAGGTCAGCTTCCATCACTCGACGTAGGTCTAACGGGACTGAGTAATGACCGGCGTAACCACGATTTTTAGGGTTTCGTAAGAAAAGTAAGAAATAAACCTACGTAGGTTCACTTGACGCTGCCCGTTTGTCTAGCAAAAGAAAAATGGTCATTTGTCTCCGTCATCTGTGCTTTTTACACGACTGCCCAAAAAAAATGAGTGTAATGTTTTTAGGGTTTATGTATGTATGTATGTATGTATGTGTATGTATGTGAGTTTCTTTATTCCACCGTAACCTCTGAACAACTGAAGAGATTTGGACACATGGGGTATCGGTAGAATCCTTACATCATTCCGAGTAACATAGACTATATTTTTTTGGAAAAAATCGTTATACCACAGGACAGTCGTATTTTTAATTTTTTAATTATTTACTTGTTTTAGGAAGGCAGGTTATAAACTATAAAGTTTATAGAAAGGCAATGCGAGATCCATTATTCATCTTTCGTCAGATTGAAGGATACTTTAGCTGACGCAGCCATGCTTAGTTAACTTTATATTTCAACGATCGACATTAAATTAAACACGTTGTTCATTTGTCATCGATAAGTCACGTGATCAATAACATATGCCATCAATACATATTTTCAATATTATTTCAAAAGCAATAATAGGAGTAGATTAAAATTAAGTAATGTAAACACAGCAGCAGAACCCTTAGTGCGCGAGTCCGACTCGCACTTGGCCGGTTTTTCATTGTTATAAAAGCGGTAAAAACGCAAAATAGTTGAAACTACCATTACCATTAGTGTTTACGGTAAAATGTTTTAGAGCTTTCAAGAAAACAAACGTGACTTTCGAGTTAAGAGAATCAGGGGACCTACCACGAACGCTTACAGTAATATTAACAGACATTGATACAGCCAAGCTTGTCTATTATGCCTATTTCCACAGTGTTATGTCCTATGGTATTCTATTATGGGGCAAAGCTATATTTGTATTACAAAAGAGAGCAATTAGATCTATATACAAAATGAAGCCACGCGAATCTCTTCGCCAAAAATTTAAAGAAATAGGTGTTCTTACAGTGGCATCTCAATACATTTATAATTGCTTACTCTTTGTACGTCAAAACATTAATAATTATAAGCAACGTATAGATGTAAGTAACCGTCCAATTAGAAATGGCGGACACAAGTTAGTTGTAGTACCACACCGCTTACGTAAAGTACAGAAGTCCTTTGTGGGGTTGAGTGTACGCTTCTACAATATGATCCCGAAGTCTGTTTTGGACTTACCTTTACACAGGTTTAAATTCACTGTCAAAAAACATCTAATAAGTCGGGGTTACTATACTATTGAAGAATTTTTCAATGACAAGAATTCTTGGAATGATAGGGATATATTTCCATCTCCTCACGAGATATCTTAAAAATTATGTAATAATTTTTGATATTATTTAAGAAATTGTATATACTCAATGACATTTTTTTGAAAAGAGCAAGTGCCGAGTTTCTTGCCAGTTCTTCTCGGTGCAAACCTGCTTTCCGAACCTGGCGGTAGAGTTTTGACTTTTCATAAGAGCCTATTAATTGGGCCTATGTGAAAATAAAGATTTTTCATTTTCATTTTCATTTATTACCCACGACGGAACGGAGTACGGGTATATGCGTTTAGGGTGAGAGACCGTTTGTACATTACTTTATTATTGAGATGTTATGTTTGTTTGTATGTTAAATTGTTCACAAAAACCAATAATACAAAAATATTTTTGTTTGTTTGTTTGTTTGTTTGTTGGTTTGTTTGTTTGTGTGTGCACATCAATGTTCCCATTTATTTCAATAACGGCTTGACCGATTTAGATGCGGTTTTCTGTATAATGTTTGGTGTTCAGCGGCAATGGTTCTCAGATAGTTGTTACGAACATCGATCACCAGGGGGCGCCATAAAATACATTTATATTGCAAACGAATGTTCCCATTTATTTCAAAAACGGCTTGACCGATTTAGATGCAGTTTTCTGTATAATGTTTGGTATTCATTGGCAATGGTTCTTGGATAGTTGTTAAGAACATCGATCACCAGGGGGCGCCATAAAAACATTTACAGTGCAAACGAATGTTCTCAATTATTACAAAAACGACTGAACCGATTTGGATACAGTTTTGTATAAAATATTAGTGAGTCATTGGCAATGGTTCGTAGATAATTGTTCTTGTGATTGAACAGCAGGGGGCGCCACAATAAACGTCTCTTTATGACTTGGAAGGGATGATGCCTTCAAACGCTGCTAGAGGAGCTAATGGCTAGTTTGAAGATTAATTTTCATTTATTAATAATAATATAATTTAAATTATATTAGTATATTAATCGAAAAACTATAAAACAAGTGGAAAATTAAAAAAATTTAAAACACCCACGACTTTTGCAGACTTGTAATTGAAAAAGGATTAAATAATTTTTTTGAAACTCCCCGACTAAAGGAAAGTAAGACTAAGAACTAAGAACCTATCAGTATAATTACAAATCCAAGAAAATCCGTCGGAGCTGCCATTGCTATTTTCGTTTCCAATATCAATTAATGTAATAAGTAAGTATTGATAAACTGCCGGTATATGAGAAGTATCAAGAAATTGAATTAGTCATCAACTGGTAAACAGCACCATCAACACCGTCATAGGCAAAACACAGCAGCTCCGGCGGATTTTCTTGGATTTGTAATTATACTGATAGGTTCTTAGTTCTTACTTTCCTTTAGTCGGGGAGTTTCAAAAAAATTATTTAATCCTTTTTCAATTACAAGTCTGCAAAAGTCGTGAGTGTTTTAAAATTTTTTAATTTTCCACTTGTTATTGTAATATTGCTTTTCATACAGTATCAGTATGAAAATTTCAAAACAATATTACATTGGTGGTAGGCCCCCAGGTAGCTTAGCGATGAACACGACAAAATACGTTTGTTTGCTGCAAACAGTAAAAACGCACACGATAACTGCGAATGTCTAAGCCTATAGGAGAACCAGGGTATCAGATATATCTGAAGCACTGATGACTATCACTTCTTTTTCTTAGCTTTTATCCCGGAATTATATGCCAGGGTCAGCTTTTCTGCTTAGTCGTTTAGAATTCGCACGATCTAAAGCATCCTCCTTTCGTGGTCATTTGATAAATATCGATATTTTCAAAAAATCATCACATTTTTCTCTTACTACGTTGCTTTTGTTGCTTACTAGGTACGTTGGAGTATCATCAGAAGAAATTGATACGACAAACTGTACTTATGAGATTAAGTTGTGCATTACAACTGTCCTTGGCTATGTAATCCAGCCGTCCATTAGACAGTGAACTAATACGTATAGAGGCACAAAAACATAATTTCACTCAGGTCAAAAACCCGGGTAATGCTAATGATACCTCAGGTGTCAGCCATTTCTAGTGCGTTGCATCTTAGAGGAGAATTAGTTGTTGGAAATAACGCCAGTTTTACGAGTACTTAAAACTCTTTCAAAATCTTAAGGTAACTAGGTAAATGACTCCTCCTAAATGCGTGAATATAAGCTACAACTGCAACGTAATCGTGATTTCTATAGCAAAAAAATCGAGACGAGCAAACCCGATGCTATAGGTGTCCTGGAATATGCGGTACCTTCTAGGATTGCATTGCAATGTCGTATGATACATTGGACTAGGATCTTAATCTTCAAGCCTGACCCAGTTCATTCAGTTCGAGCCTACCCCCAAAAATGTGTCCTTCAATTTAAAACACAGTAATGCTTTATATGCAGAATATTTCGACTGTGGTAAAACTCTGTTGCGGACTTCCTAAAAATTCATGACCCATCTCCTATGTGGGGGTAGGAAGAAATGTTTTTCTCTCCTACAGTTTTATCCACACTCCTTGAGCAATGGCACGTGGATGGAGATAATATCCCTCTTAGATAATATGACCAAAGATTTCTCCTTTCCCCTTTTGCTGTGCTTTCGGTGGAGAAAATTATTCTATCCTGAGTCAGTCAAAAGATATCAGCGGGATATTATTTTATCCTGCTAATTAGGAGGGGGATAACCCTGCTATAGGAGAACTAGAAATTACTTGTAGTTAGTGAATCACATCACACTAATATTGTAAAGGCGAAAGTTTATGTGTGAGTGTGTCTGTTTGTTACTCATTCACGCCGCAACTACAGAACCGATTTTGCTGAAATTTGGAACATAGATAGTTTATAACCTGGACTAAAACATAGGCTACTTTTTATCCAAAAAAGTCCATAGCTCCCGTAGTATTTTCAAGCCCAAATTTTCTACAGTAATCGATAGTGACACTTACTTACTTATACTTATAAAGGTTGGAATATGTTATATGGAGCGGGAATGGGAACGGAAAATTCACGTTTCCCTGGGGATTTGTGAAATATAGCACTTCACGCGGGCGGAGCCGCTGGCAAAAGCTAAGTAGTGGTAAATAACCGAACAAAGAAACATTCGGATACGTATGTAAATAGATAAGATCACATAGTCTAGAGTAGGTCTAGTGGAAAGGGAAAGCTCGGCCGACTAGCATGTGTCGCAAGTCACAACCTGTTATTCTATTGTGCGCTTTTCACAACTATTAAAATGTTATGTTATAAACGTTATACCTAACTCACAAAGAACCCTAGTGCCTAGGACGTAACAGTGTTGATCTTAGTCGTAATAATGTCTGGTCAAAAAGTTGAAATTACTAGTTTATGGAATTAACAAGTTGCTAGCGGCTTCGTCAATCGTCCGAATGAATTTAGGTTTCTACATATCCCGTTATAATGAGCAACTTAAAAAGACATGTGGAGTTGCGGATTTTTTTAGAACTCTTAAAGAAGAACAATTCCATCATACTGCATACAAGATTTTCGCGTAACTTTAACCCATACGCAGCGCAGGCAACGGAAGCTCTCCAAAAGGAATATTTTTTCCAGTTTTTGCGACATTTTTCATTGAAGCTCAGCTACTATCGCTCATAGCGTGATGTTATATAGCCTACAACCTTCTTCGATAAATTGCTATCCAACACAAAATATTTTTTCAGTAGTTAATGAGATTAGTGAGATTAGCGCGTTCAAACAAACAAACAAGTAAAGAAAAGACAAGAATTCCGTGCCCGTGACTTGAACCCCAGAACTCTTATTAGTAAGCAGACGTTGAAGTAAAGCAGTGGATCCTGTCTTCTAGTTTTAAGTTCATAACAGTCATTATATCATTCCGCTAGATCAGCGAGCGAGAGGCAAGACACTGTGGCACATGGGTCTTGTAATCCAGTTGTTAAGTTCATAACAATGATTATCATTCCGCTAGATCAGCGAGCAATCACGACCACGTGGTGATTGTCCTAATGATTCGCACGCCCTTGACACGGCGAGGTCAGATCACGATCATGATTCGGATCCCCATGATACGTGCCATTCTTATTTCCTGAAAGTTGAATTTATTTTTGTCTTTCTCACTCTCACGGATACGATGGTAGGTGCGACATGCAGCGTCGCGGAAGAATATAACAGGAAAACAACCTTTTTTACCTAATTGCTCAAAAACTGAAAAAAAATCTGTTTCTTAGCGTTTTTGGATATTATTATTACCGACACTTTAAAACAAAAATTACAATTACATCCAATGTAGTGCCCGATAAAAACTAGAAAAACTGAGATTTTGGAGCAACTTTTGGGAGAACTTTCTATCGAGAAAATTTTATCCAATCGTGTTTCTGCTTCTTAGCGATTTTAGATTAAAGACCCAAAATACATAACGTGCAAGTTTGAAAGTAAATAGTCTTTATAGTTTTTGAATAAAACTTCATCTTCTACACCGTTAAGAAAAGAAAACCGACCAAGTGCTTCTTAACTCGCGTATTGACCCCGTTTTAATACACGTCATCTCTATTGGATATAGGTTTTTTTTGCACTGATATGAAGTGATACGCTTACTCACATCAGATGTAGAGTGTTCGACAACTTTGAATTGCAATAATCATACGACACACTGCACTGTATTTATCATCTTGAGACACAAGTATTTTGCCCAGTAATCACGTCGACATACCCTTTAAGCCCTTTAAACACTGCAATACATATATTTAAAGATAGGTACTGCTTCACGGTAGAATAAATTGACACTGCAGTAGTATCTACCCGGAAGAACTCCGCATGAAGGCAATATTAGTCTCCTCTCTCTCCAGAGAGTCTTATTCCACCACGCTAACCAAGTACGGGTGAGCAGGCTTTACAGTCCATTGACAACGTTTAGAAGTACTACAGAGCACACCAGATTCCTATGCGGCCAAGTAAGTTGATATTAATTAATATTTGCCGTAACCGTACATTTAATTATGTAACTCTGAAAATTCGTAGATTTCAGCCTTCCAATTATTACAATATTTAACTACGGATTAAAACCAAAATAATCGGAGCTAAAACGTTAATTCAAAAATAATAGATAGGCCTACATTGCGCTTATAGTTGCAACATTAGATTGCGTTGCTAAAGATAATAGTAACAGACGAAATATGGCTGCATAATTTTGTTCACTTGTTTAGCAATACAATTAAATTATACATTTAAATTCCTTCTGCAACTCTAATGTTATTACCATCGGAAACTTTACGATAATCCTTAAATCCTTACAATCACAGAAATGAGTCTAGGTAGTTGTTTCCAGCGACTTATTGTGGAAATGGGTGGAGTTGTGTTGCCCATTTAAATTAAACTCCGTGCCATAGTTTTCATCTCAGATCACTTGACGTTATTAGGCAAAACGTCATTTATGTGTCATTCTGTCCCGCAATGCTGCCTGTCGCACCTGAGTGTCGCACCCACTAACGTACTCTTATGCCGTGTCCAGACACTTGTCAAACTTCAGCAAACGGACAAATTCAAACAAGCAAATTCGAACATGATGGACAGGAAGTTTGCCCATATATGCCCATATAGGTTTGTGTAGGTTTGCAAGCGCTTGCGAGCAATCCGTTTGTCATAAACCAAAGGGAGTTTGCCACAAGCGTTTGCTGACTTACGACATATTCACACGTTTGCGCCCAATCGGTCTTCTTCGTACAGTGTTGGTGAATGGTTTTCATGAAATTATAACATTTAGCGTCTTCTTTATCTTTTTTTTTCTCTTTTGTTCTTGTTTTACTGAGTTGTTTTATAGTAAAAACAACTTAAGCTGATTTAAAAGCCAATTTAACGCGCTTCCAAACGTGTAGATGGCGGAGTTTGATTCCCAAATTCAAGCCAAACGTTTGCAGAGGTTAGAAGTTGCCGAATGTTTGGACGCGGCATTAGGAGTGAGGAGGTCAAAAAACCAAAAATTGTCAGCAAGATTAAACGGAACCAGCAACCCAGCGGCCACCATGTATTTCTTTGCCACTGCCACTTCAGCTTGCAATGTTTTGAGAGTCCCGAGAATCTGGTTGATATGTTAATGCAACGAGTAGATACAGAAGCGTCTGACGAGGCAGCTCGCCGCAACCCGGCCCGGGGCCCGCCTGACGCAACGCGCTGCAAGAACACTAGGAAATGTGCGAGTCTCGGTGTCACTGGGTGAGGTTGCGCAACTCCATAACGGCGCAACCAGTTCTGTGCAGCGCCGGTCTAATCCACACCTACATGTCTATGACGTAGTCGAATACACCTGCAGCCGAGCCATGCTACCTTATCTACACCCTTTGTCTTATGACTTATCTAAGAAATCGGCAACCCGACATTGGTCCACAAAAAACTCCAAAGCCTTGAACATCGTCGTAAGGTTGCCTGTCTGTCGGTATTCTATAGAATATATTTCGGAGAGTGTGCTCAGGAACTTTTTAATTTGGTTCCCCCATCACCTTTCTACCATAGAACGGCAAGGCATCGTAAAGGCTTCCACCCATACATAGTCGACGTACCAATGACGCGTACGAAGCGGTTTGACTCCTCGTTCCTGATACGCACTGCAAAGGCCTGGAATACCCTCCCAGGCAGTGTCTTTCCTGCCACTTACAACCCGGGTGCCTTGGGGAATAGGCATCTTCTAGGCAAGCGCGTTCCACCTTAGACTGTATCATCACTTTCCATCAGGTGTGATCACAGTCAAGCGCTAGCCTATCTATAACTATAAAAGGCTTTGTCCTGAGTGACTGACTGACAGACAAGCTACAGCCCAAACGGCTGAACGTAAGAACTTGAAATTTTCAGGGAAGATTCTTTGTGAACCCAAACCGCTCGCTAAGAAAGGGTTTTTTGAAATTCTACCCCAAAGGGGGTTAAATAAGGGATTTAGGTTTGTATGAAAGTCCCTCATTTTTCAAGTTAGATTCATGAAAATTGGTATATAGACTTTCGAATAAAAATAAGAGAATGGTTGTCCGAGGGATTTTGGAAATTTCACCCCTAACTCTCTAAAAAGGGGGTTGAAACTAGAAAACGCTTGATCCCGGCTGGCTGGCTTTTGGACAAGCTACTGCCCAAACGGTTGAACATATAAACATGAAATTTTCAGGGAATATTCTTTTAACACCCTAGATGTGTACTAAGAAAGGAATTTTTGAAATTCTACCGGTAAGGGTGTTAAATAAGGAATTTTATTTTACATATATGGAAATCCGTCAATTTTCAAGTTGTGTTCATTAAAATCGGTAAGTAGGCTTTTGGATAAAAATAACAAAGTTCCTCGATTTTTTAATTCCACCCCTACTTAAGAGACTACCTCCTAGGGGGGTGAAACGGGGGACCAAAGATATTACGAAGAAATGCTCCTTCACGCCGCAGTTACTGATCGGAATTGGTTGAAATTTAAAAAAGTGTTAAATCATATTCTGGTTTAATAAATAGACTACTTTTTATCCCACAAAAATCTATGGTTCCCGCGAAATTTGTAAAAAATAGAAATACGCGCGGGGGAAATGCTCCTTCACATCGCAATTTCTGAATCGATTTGTCTATAATTTAGAATAAAGGTAGATTATATCCCGGTTTAATACATAGGCTAATTTTTATCTCGAAAAAATCCATGGTTTCTGAGGGATGTGTGAAAAACCAAAATTCCTGCGGAAGAAAAACTTCTTTACGCCGCAACTACTGAAACGATCAGGATGAAATTTGGATTAGAGGCAGATTAGATAATGATCTAGCACTTAGGTTACTTTTTATCCTGGGAAATTACATGGTTTTTGCGGGATATTTGAAAAGTCGAATTCCACGCCGGAGTAAAATCGTTTACGCCGCAATCACTGAACCGACTTGACTGAAATTTGGAGTAGAGGTAGATTATGTCCCGGTTTAATACATAGCTTACTTTTTATTCTGAAAAAATCCATGGTTTCCGCGGTATATGTGAACCAAAATTCACGCGGGAGGAAAACCCTTTTACGCCGCAACTACTGAAACGATTTGACAAAAATTTGGATGAGAGGTAAATTATGTAATGATTTAGAACTAAGGTTACTTTTCATCCCGGAAAAATCCATAGTTTTACGGGATTTTCGAAAAATCGATTTCCACGCAGGAGAAAAATCCTTTACGCTGCGATTACTGAACCGACTTGGCTGAAATTTGGAATGGAGATAGATTACATCGTGTATTAATACATAGGCTACTTTTTATCCCGGAAATATCCATGGATTCCGAGAAATATGTGAAAAACCGTAATTTTCGCGGTAGAAATACCTTTATGCTGTAACTACACAAATGATTTAGTTGAAATTTGGAGTTAAGATAAACGATATCCTGGATTATCATACAGCTTATCTTTTATTCTGGAAATTCCGTGTTTACCGCAAAATTTATGTAAAAACGAAGTTCACGCGAGGGATACCGTCAGCTACTTTCTTGAAAGTAGGTATAAAGGTTAAGTTTGATAAGGAAATTCAGGTTTTTGAAAAATCTTAATCTCTGGGTTTGTGAAAAATCGAAATTAACGCGGGCAAAGACGCGCGCAAAAGCTAGTATAGTATAAAAAAAAAAATTGAATTGACATTTGTCTTCGATAAGTCACGTGAACGATCCTGATAAGTCTCATGTTCGTTCTCATAAATTTTTTAGTTTTCTATCCGATAGCAATTTTGCTGCTATAGCTTAGGTATAAATTTTATAATCGACCCTTTCAATCGTTTCATCATGTGAGTAATCGATAACAAAGGTCATTACATATTTTAGTAGGTATCCAAGCATGGGGTCAAAAGTTGCACAGGGTGTAACTAATCTATGTACATCCCCAGTTCAAGAGTTATGATTCGATGGGGTAAGAAAAATACACACATACAAACTTTCATCTTTACAATATTAGTATGATATTTCAGTAATACACATAACCTGAGGGGCTGAAAGATCACCATTATGTTTTTTAAGTTGTGTGAAGCCTACCAACTTGTCTAGACTAGTATCTTTAAATACTTAGTTAAAATTCGTGTCATTCTACGATGATACCATTTTGTGCAAAATTATGGGAAGTAGATAAAAATAGACCTCCCGTTACGCCCTCAGGATTTATGGCAGACCTATGTACTACAGCAGGCGCCTTTCTTCCCCCATTTTATTGCATCGCTAGCAGCGAGATATTGCGACCAGCATTATATGACGCTCTGAGTGACAAATTTCTTAATAGCAAGGCTTTTTATGGTTTCGTAGATTAAACAGGGAATTGACTCGGTCTTCTCACGAGATATCATAAAACTCATGTACCTAGTATCTTAATCAGTTTCTTGCAAGTTCTTTTCTGTTTTTTCCAACCTGTTTTCCGAACTTGGCTTGGAGGTAGAGTTTTCCTGGCGGGAGCGCGGTGCCCTGGCGGGAGCGCGGTGAATGCGACAGTGAATCCCGTACTCCCGCCAGCAGGTCCGCCGTGGAAACAGTCAGTTTTTAGTGGGTGCAAACCCCACATAACCCATCCGTCTCCCCTGACGGAGGGGTATGCGTTAGAGATTTTCTGTCTATAAAAAAAAAATGGAGGTAGAGTTTTGATTTATCATACGAGCTTGTAAACTAAAGCTTTTCATTTCATAATTTGTACTAGGCTATCATAACATGAGCTGATATAAATTGTGTATATTATTGTACATAATAATATAGTAGGTATGGGTAGAGTGATTATGGTAGAAAACCCCGAGGTTGTCGACAATCGACCTAGGCTTTGGTGGACGCGGTTGACCAACGATGGGAACGAGTCACGCAAACGGTTCTATCACTTGCTACTTGCTTAGTATCATCTGCCATCACGTCTTGTTGTAAAACTACCGCAAACAGCAGACTTCATCTGAGAGATCTGTGGGTATTGGACGACCTTTGCTACTCAGTGTATCACCGTTTGATACTGCAAGTATCTTGTTAATAAAACGATAATGTCTTATGTCCTCCAGACAGGTTGGACCACGGCGGTGAGATAATCTTTGCGGAGATTTGCCTTCGTAGACCGGGCTGGATGGAGTTGGGAGTACAAAAACCGAGGATCGCCTTCAATGAATGGTTTTGCACTAGAAAAGCTGAATGCTTTTTGATTGAATTAAGATTCGACGTGAGACAATTTAGAAATTACATAATTCCAAAGAAGATTTTGTTAGTTTGTTTGTTGAGCGCGCTAATCTCAGGATTTTTTTTTGTTGGATAGTCCATTTATCGAGGAAGCATCGAGCATCAATAAAAAAGGTTGCTAAATCGGGAGAAATTGCTCCTTTTGGAGAGCTTCCGATGCGTGCGCTTGCGCTGCTAGAGTTACGCAAAAAATATGTAATTATATGTCAAAATTGTTCTTCTTTAAAAGCTCCAAAAAAGGCATTATGTCTTTATTTTATGGATTTTATGGTTAACTCATTAGAACGGGATATGTACTTATAAACCAAAATTCATGCGGGCGAAGCTGCTGGCAACAGCTAGTACATAATATTACTGCCTATAGTTATATTTCGAATTCATAAATTATCACTGGCAACACGCACTGTTCGAAGACTATAGTCACTTTGCTTCCGTGAAAAGCTTCAATATAAAACTTATGGATGGACACGTGGGTATTTAGCTGGGGTTCCGTTTTTCCTTATACGCAGTTAAACCCTAAAAAGCCGCGAGGAAGAGGAAAAAATAACTTCGTTACTTGAATCCTAATTGATCTTCTTATATGGAATATGATTACTAACAAAGTAAATACTATAAATAGGATGCCTAAGCCAGTTTATGTTGTAAATGTGACTTATATCACGTAAACAGCTAATTTTCCACGCACCCAGCATATAAACCGATGCGCGGAGATAATGCCAGACCTCAGGGATTTCCTATAAGGCTTAATATAATTAATCACGACTGGCTTGTACTGTTTACTTCAAGGTATGCCATGTGTTCACGTATTTTTAATTTGTTTTAATATCACATCTACCTGTTCGCATCTATTCCAATTGAAACACGCGACGCGTCGTCGCTAACACGTGCAAATTGCAACCAGTCACGTTTTAAACGTATCTTTTTAATTAGGCGTATACCTAGGCAAAAGTGCTGTTTCAGGTGGGCAAAAGTCTATTTAGAAAATAGTTCAGGCTTAATTAAATCTAATGTTATTATAATTATGATAAAAGAATGCAGAAAACTGTAATTAACATAACGACACAATGAGCGTCATACTGGCTACCTATTGCTTCAAAATGAATGCGTCAAGACAGAATGTTTCAAACCTAGTAAGAAAGTCTTACCACTTGTTGAATACGACTTAAGGCATGCTAGTGGTAGAACTCTTCTTACGGTGTTTTAAACTGATCAATTTTGCCCGTGTTAGCGATTCCCTGCCGATTATTCTGAGCTGGTATTTAGCAGATCAATCCTAGAGGTGACTGCAGGTGACTAGAGGCATGGAGATGCCTTAACGAACCTGAGCTTCATACAGTGTCAAAAGCTGTTAGGGTGTGAAGTACTGCTTAACCTTGTCCAGAATGCCAAGCTTTTTAGAGGATGTTTTCGTCTTCTCTTTGAAGCATTTCCCAAAATTGAGACTGGGTGAGATGTTAATACTCAAGAGATCGATGTAACGGATACACTTTGATAAGTGGGAGCCAAGGTGAACGGGATCTGTTAATACAATTACACAAGTAAATACAAGGGGCTATTTATATACAAAAATACTATAAAAAAAGCCATTAATTTCTATTACGTTACAAATAAATATTAATAAAATTCCATACAATTCAAGAGGATTCGAATATTTTAAAGTCACTTTGATATTTAAAGTATGTAAGTTAAATTATTATTACAATGATAGTATACAAGTTAAAGTCAAATTTAATGTCATTTAGAATTGTTCACGTAAAAGTCGCCTCTACGGCGTAGGCCTCCCCCAAATTACTCCAGAGCTTTCTGTCACGAGCTTTTGTCATCCAGTCCGGGCCGCATCTCTGAAAGAATATATCTCTCCATCTCTTTCTCTGGCGGCCTCTTTTCCTTTTCTATCTCTAGGAATCCACTCCGTAACTATTTTTTCAGAAAAAACAAAAATACTAACAGCATATTATTATAGTTATAAGAACTATTATCTCACGTAAAAATGAAAGCAATATTAGCCTCGAAAGGATACAGCCTATTAGTACTTATTCAGTGCTAATTGCCCAGGTTAATAAAAGCAGGTATTTACAATCGCTCATAGTGTTATTAGGTATAGACTGTAGGTACTAGCGGTCTAGATTCAGGTCTGACCAGAGCTGCGAATGGACGACTGATCTTGACCGCGTTCGATCACCGATCAGCGATCACCCACATGGCTTGTGGTACCATAGAGAATAGATAAATCCATCGTCTTGGCACGGTACTTTACCATAACTTAACTCTAGTCATAAAGTCATAATTATCTACCTTTTTAACAGGATACATCTATCTTCTTTCTGTCTACAACCAAACTCCTCCGAAACGGCTCGACCGGTTCTTATGAAATTTTTTGTCTACTTTCGGTAGGTCTGAGTAATAAGTCGTAAGCTATTTTTATACCTGCAGGACTATCTCAGTGCCTATGAATTTTAGTTGTACACTACGAAGAGCTTAACTGCCGCACTGTTGTCTAGTTTCACTTCTCGTCAATTTGCTAACTGGCACTGTACCTCAGCATCCCAAACGGATCACAAAAACAGAAAAAGAACACAAAAACAGTTTTGCATCATTTACCCAAACATTTTTTGTTCCGTGTGAATTTACGTCATGTAAACTGGCGACATTTTTTCGCGCCGCCCGCCTTGTCCAGGATATATGTCCATTGGTCCACATCTATGTCCATTGGAGTGATACGAGTTGCTCCAAATTATACAACTCGAATTAATTTTACTTTAAGTGACAGTATGAGATAGAAACAAATAATACCTACGTCTAAGTTTCTAGTGGGCTCTCCACGGTGCAAGGCGTGTTAACACTCGAAATTGACCAATATTTATCACATACAAAGAAATAAATGTTGACACATGAAAAATAAATATTAAATATTTTTAGGTGCAGGTAATCAAATAACCAACTTGAATTTAATTATTTATCTTTAACACTAAAATTATTTTGACTGTTATAACTTTAAAATACTTCTACCTAAATAATACTTATTATTGTAGGTAGGAAACTAACATTTATCTATTGAAAAACAATAATTTATAGATAGAAAAGCACTTTTTCTGCAAACCGTACAATTAACGTGGAAGTTGCGACCTATTTTATTGAATTGCTGCGGTATTGGTATTTTTAGAGATCCGCAAAATAATTTAACACGATGACGTTACACTATAGACACGTTTCACAATAAACACAGTAAAGAAATACAATCTGTTTTTTATCATCCTCTGTGTATACCGATTTTATGTTTTCTTTTGTGTATTTTTGATCATCAACAAAGTTTTCTATTAATAAAAGTAGCACAGCTAGTTAGTGCGTGTCGTCTTAAGAGGGGGCTGAAAGCTAGCAAAGTTAAAAAAGTTTTTTTTAGAAACATTGTTAGTAATATTATTGAATTGAAATGGAAATAAATGAGATGATACTTGTATCTGTATATCAAACCAATACAAGCATCTTCCAAAATCTCCGAGTCAAATATTTATTTCTGTGACTTACAGACAGATGAAAAATACAAAATTTTGAGGATTTTAGTATTGGATATTAATCCTAAAGACTTGAGTGTGAGTCTACCCTTAACATCGTACAAGCCGTATTTAAGTAATTTTGAATGCAGTTTTACGTAAAAACTTTAAAGACAATTACTTTCAAATTTAAACGTCATGAATTTTGGGTCTTTAATCTAAAATCGCCAAGAAGCAGAAACACGATTGGATAAAATTTTCTCGATAGAAAGTTCTCCCAAAAGTTGCTCCAAAATCTCAGTTTTCCTGTTTTTTTATCGGAAACTACAATGGATGTAATTTTAATTTTTGTTTTAATGTGTCGGTAATAACAATATCCAAAAACGCTAAGAAACCGATTTTTGATAACTGGCTTAGTTTTTGAGTAATTAGGTAAAAGGTGGTTTTTCTGCTATATTCTTCCGCGACGCTGCATGTCACACCTACCAACGTATCCGTGAGAGTGAGAAAGACAAAAATAAATTCAATAAATCCCCTTAGTGTACAAGTGTAAGTATAAAAGCTCCGCACAGTCAGTGTCAAAGAGTGAAAATCTGTCTGTTTGTTTTTGTCCGCGGGTCACTGTTACACAGTTCTATCTCAAATATCATCTCATTGTCCATGGAACCTTGTACAATGAACGTTGCTAAATTACTTGCCTTCGGCTATTTAACTACAATACTTACGTTTCTTTTTGTCCTATTTCGCTTATTGTGAGAAATGAGATCGGAACAATGTTTCTGAGATAAAGCTCATGACAAAAATAGTTTAAACTGTCAAATTTGACAGCTTAAAAAACTTTTTAATTTTATAAAAATAAATAACTGTGATTCGTGTTTCTGAATAAAGGTTCCACACGTGAACTAAATAAAAACTTGTTTTAGGATGTTTCCACCTTATTGTGACGAAATTTTATAATAAGTATTATCTTAGCTAAATGAGCGTCATTTAAACAAATATGACGCTCTCTTAGCTTAGATAATTACTCACTTAGCCCTGTCCAAATAGCAGACAATGTAACGATATATGCTCATATTATGTGATTCATGGGAAAACCCTATGAGCTATAAACAAAAACCAACTTTTATTTTAATTGAAATTCACACCATTTACAAGGTAGGTAGAACTTTAAAAACCCGACCGAGAACATGTGAAAATAAAAAAATGAAAAAAAAACCTTTACTTTTTCACATAGGCCTAACTAGCAGCCTTTATAAAAGTCAAAACTCTAGAACTGTCAAGAAAACCGTCACTTGCTCTTTACCATTCATCCAATTTATCTAGGTAGGTAGGTATATTATTATTCTAATCAAACATTCTATCTTTATAATTTAGAAATTCTTCAGTGTTTTAATAACCCTGCTTTTTGGACAAAACCCCATGCAAAGGTAAGTCCAAAACGGACTTCGGGATCCATTCGACGGATGGTCGTATTCTTATGAGCGTCAAACGTCATTTTCTACGGAACCCTAAAACCATATAGGTATTAATTATGTTTCAAATAATTATGAAATAGGCACGTAATTATACCTGTCTATGCATAGAATTTGAAGTGTTTCAGTTTTCGCAACGCTACATCAATTGTGCCAATCAACAATAAAAATGAGTTCGCATACCGCTGGCCGAATTATATGGTAGGTATAGGTCGCACAACGAAAGTTGAGGCGAACACGGCACTCACACTAACGTAATATTTGCATACAAGGTGTTTCATTTTTGTAAGATGTAAGACGGGACATCAGTTTATACAATTCAGTCATAATTACATTAGATCTGTCTTTTTTACGTTTTCTTTAAAATAATTGAACACATTAAATACAATTTCACGACTTTGTCGATGTTGTTTTTGCATCCTGTTGTAGAAGAAGATGTTATAGTAATACCGCCACAAAATATTGTTACGTTTGAAGATTGGAATGAAAACACTTGATGACCATTTTATTTTGCACTTCTTATCCGAAATGTATCTCTTGATCTCTTGTAGTTTGATTGACTGATTGACAGAATGACTTAGCGTAAGGTATAAAAATGGTATTCTGTGTCAATAGGTACAAATAACAAGTATTTAATAATAAGTAATATATAAATCTAACGTCGTATTGTTATAAAAGCAAAATCACAATCAAAACAAAATTATAACTCAATTTCTATTTAAAAAAGTGAACCGCCTTCAAAAAACATACCCTAAAAAAATTCTAATAATATATAAGCACAAAATAATTTTCTAATAATATGTGGAGTATCCGGTATTAAGTATACCATTTTTTTTCATACAACACTCTGTATCATTCTCTGTCAAATGTCAGCGCATCGGCGTATACAGATACAAACTTTGCTTGTGTTGTTCGCCTCAACTCTCGCTGTGCGACCTATACCTACAGTGGAGTAGGTATAACTGGCAGTTTCTGTAACCAATGACTTTCTGTAACCGAATTTTCGTCACTGAAAGATAACTAGGTATTCTTCTTTAGTAACAACTTTAGGTTTAAATTATTTGGTTTCCCCGATAGCTTTTTTTTAAATAAGTAAGTAAGTTTTAAGCGACTTAAAAAAAAGGAGGAGGTTCTCAATTCGTCGAATTTTTTTTTCTATGTATGTTCCCCGATTACTCGAAGATGCGTGGACCAATTTAAGGAATTCTTTTTTTTTTAAGGGGATAGTTCACAGATGATCCCATAGTCATTAAGTCAGGATCTGATGATGGGATCCTGGAGAACTCAAGGGAACTCTTCAAATTCGAAGTCGGGCGATTGTCTATAATTTTGTCTTTTCTTCGCACATCAAGTTGCGAATACGAAGGACTATTAGTGATTGTACGAAACATTGCCCGACTTCGAATTGGTGTAGGTACATTAAAAATTATTTCACTCTTTGAAGTGGCATTTGAAGTTAGTTTTTTGGAAAGAATTTTCCATTTTATTTTAATTCGGACCAGTATCTCATAAGATTAGCGCGTTCAAACGAACAAACCTACCTAACTATTATCTTGAGGAAACTTTATATCTCAAGCTAACATTGAACGGCACTCGCATAGAGATCGAATTGTTCTGGTCCTCACAAAAGCTAAAGCATTTGGCTGTCCTGTGTACTCCAGGCATTTATTTATGTTCATCAGTTAATTATTTAGTATTTAATTGTATGTATATATATTATTGTTTTATGTATGTTAGTATATTATTATTTTATATTATTGAATATTTATTGATAAAATTAATTTGATAGGAAAGATCTCTTTTTATGAAAGGGGACACCGAATTTTCAAAAAAAAAAAAAAAAAACATTGAACGGCATTGCAGTTGCAGTAACTGGACGGTCAGGTGATATATTGATGCAATTCTTTTAGCAAGCGCGCGGTTTCTTAGGCGTTTCCTTATTCACATATTACCTCAGTGAGTCGGCACATTACCGCCGCCGCTCCGAGCTAGAGCGGTGTCCGCTGTCGCAATCTGTTGCTCGAAGAACGGCATACTTCGCTAGCGGACCCCGGTTTGGCAGACGTGCCTATTTGCGACTAACGAAAGCTCATGATACTATCTAACTTTTTAGACTTGCGTCGAAAATATTATTAGAGGAAAAAACGCGCGTTTTGTCAGCTCCGCCCGACCAGTTTCAAACACATACTTCTGAACACACGTTCTGTAGGCTGATTCTGTATCGTTCGGTTTGTTAGTTAGCAACCCTCACTGGGTTGTTAACTAAAAAACGGAGGCAAAAACCACATTTTTGCATTCTTTTTGCACAAGTTACCAACCTAGGTTGGTATGGTATCATGTCAACTTACTCTGCTAGTAGCTAACTTGTGCAAAAAGTATGCAAAAATAGGATTTTCGCCTCCGTTTTCTTGGTTAATAACCCAGTGAGGGTTGCTAACTAACAAACTGAACGATACAGAATCAGCTCACTGAAGTCCTTCTGAAACTGGTCGCGGGTGGACCTCAAAAAACGCCGTTTTTTCCTCTAATAATACTTTAATTTTTGTCCTTCCTTCTTACGAATATGTGGATGGGTGCAACAGGCAGCGTTGCGGGAAAATATTACTGAAAAACAACTAATTAGTAATTATTAAAAAAAACTACAAAAAAAACGTAGTGGTTTTAGAACTTATAACTTACTGCCGACTAGGTAATTATAAAAACTAAACAATCCAACTATTTAGCTCAACGGCTAAGTTTAGCCATACAAAGAGGAAACAGGGTCTTGGGCACTATGCCCATAAATGATCACTTGGATGGTGTATTATTTTTTGTAATTAATATTATAATTTATTATTATTTAATCATGCTATTATAATATTGTTATTAATTGTTATATTCTTTGTTCCAAAATGAGAATAAATGAATTTAAAAATTCATAATAAGTATTATGTCCGATAAAACGATAAAACATTTATAAATTGAGATTTTGGGATAACTTTTGGGAGCATTTTGCGATGCATGCCTCAAAAACCCGCGATAAAGTCCACTAGTTATTGATTGACCTAATTATCGGTAATTGAATAATAATAATTAATATACATATAATCACCGGCCGTAGTCATATGACATAATCCGATTCCTTGCGTGAAATGGAACGACATTAAAAAATGTATACTTATCACGAGACGAATTTAGAGATAAATCTCATATAGAAATACAAGCAACTATATTTATAGTAATGTGTCAGGCCCCTGCTCAAAAGTACGTATCTAAGTACTGCTGTATGATACAAAATTTGAGCACAGGGTTCCTACTCGTATTGCATCTTTTAACAAATCCCATTGGAATTTTAATTATGGACTTATTTAATTTTTTTTTGTCTTTCTCACTTTCACGGATACTTTGGTAGGCGCGACATGCAGCGTCGCGGAAGAATATAAGAGAAAAACGCCCTTTTACTTAATTACTCAAAAACTAAGCCAGTTATCAAAAATCTGTTTCTAAGCGTTTTTGGATATTATGGTTACCGACACTACAAAAATTACAATTACCTATATCCATTGTAGATTTCGATAAAAATGAGAAAAACTGAGATTTTGGAGCTACTTTTGGGAGAACTTTCTATCGAGAAAATTTTATCCAATCGTGTTTCTCCTTCTAAGCAATTTTAGAATAAAAACCCAAAATACATGACGTTTAAATTTGAAAGTAATTGTCTTTATAGTTTTTAAATAAAACGTCATCCAAAATCGCTTAAATACGGCTTCTACACCGTTAAAGCCTCCTAAAGCCTAAAGAAGTTTTGCTTATGATTTCCTTTAGTACGGTCCTGCGCCACTTGTACCTACCTATCCAGCGACACTGCGCTTTTCCATTGCTGCTGTTATTTACCAGACTTATTCTTTACATAGTTGTCAGTTATTAGGTATTTATAATCGAATCGGTTGAGATTTGGAGCGCTCGACTGAGTTTTTAGATCGAATGTGATCGCGATGAACTTGCCGCCTTGCGTCGCGCGTCGGTGCTGTAAGGCGCTCCACCCACTGAAGACGCGTCCCGCCGCGGTGCGCGGAGCGACAGATAACGCGCGCGGTGACGGAGGCGCAGATCTGCCTTACTTAGCCGTGTAATCTGCTCCCCCGCGCGGTGATGCAGATTACGACGGCCTCGCGCTAAATAGACTCGTATGTTCACTGTGTTTTCGATCGTCGTGGAGAATGGACGAACTTATTCAATTTCAAGATGTTGCAGTAATATTGTCATTTAAAGGTTTTTGTATACAAAAATTAAAAGACACTGCGTCCATAGAAGATTTTGGACACATCAAATCACGCCCGGGACTGTGGAGCCGGTATGTCATACCCCGCGGCACGCCCCGCAGATTGGCAGAAACTGTGTGCGGCCGTCTTCCCGCGCGTTTTCACGTTTCATGTGTGTTGTGCTAGGCGTGATTTCTATACAAATTGAGATGCTTGCATACAATGGTAAAATCTGCCATCCCGCGCTACGCGACGGGGCGCGGTGCAGTGGGTAGAGCACCTAATTGGTGATTTCTGACCCCAGGGTAAGGATATCGCGGCGCAGTTAATCTGCGCCGCGATATCCTACTGGGTCAAGGGAATAAAGTTATTACAATTCAACGGGCGTTATGCGTAGAAGTTTTAATAACAAGTAGGAACTTTACAAGTATAGGTATATGCCTTCACAGTGACTCTCTAAATGTTAAGGTGTTCAAGTTTAAACTGTACCTATAGAGTTACTTTTAAAAGCTTTTATCACACTAATAATAATTGTATTATTATCACAATAAAAGGCGAAAGTTTGTGTGTGTGTTTAAGTGTGTATGTTTGTTTCTCCTTCACTCCGTAACTTCTGAACCGATTTGGTTGAAAGGAGCGGAGATAGATTATACTCTTGCTACTTAGACTAAGTACTTTTTATCCCGTGAAAATCCTACGTAAGTATTCGTAAGAGTGAGAAGAACAAAAATAATAAATAGTACATTTCAATATAAGTGCGGAAAGTTTGTCATTTCTTTACGAGTCCCGGTTTGTTGACCCAAGCCGAAGGCGAGGGTCAACTATAAGGACGAGTAAAAATGACAATTCCGCACGTGCATTGAAAGACGTTTTTTAAAACATTTGCGTAAAAAAAAATTGGTTTTTCGTGTTTGCCTGCTCCGTGTTTGCATGCCGTGTTCGTGTTCATGCGCTCCTGGTACTCCCGCTCCGGTGCTGCGTAGGAGGAAAACACAAAAGCCCTAGTGCGGAAAAGAATAACTTTGCGCACGCTAAACACACATGGAAATGTCAACTTTTTGAGCAAATGTATTAAAAAATTCATTCAGTGAATCCATAGAACTAGAAGGTGGTAGAGCATTTGCTGAATCTTCTTTGTAGTCTATAATTGAAATATTCGATGAGCATAGGCACTACACTATTTAGTTTTCACGGGTGGCGCCTACGTCGAGTAGAAATTTAAATTGTGTCACACTTTAGTTTTATTATTATTTTGTATTGGTGTTTATTTATCGAGGAAAAATACGGTGTCGTTAAAACTGATAAATGAAGGTTAATTGATATTATATAAGCTCTATTTAAGGTAAAATAACTTGGATTCCACGAATTTTTTGTTAGTTTCAAGCGGAAAAACACTGTTGATAACTTTTTTAACTGACCCCCTTTTTACTCGCCATAGAAAATTGTCAATGGAATGAAAATAGAAGTGGATAAAATTATAGATATTTCAATCCACGACGGCTCGCCTCCACTCTGTCAAACTCCATACTTATCGAATAAAACAAAAGCGATTTTTAACAGAGTGGGGCGCAACGAGGATTGAAATTTTTATAATAATATCGTTTAGTTTACGAGTGCCATTTAGGCCAACATTTTATGTTAAAAGAAGTGTTTCAGAGCTTTTTAATCTTTCTTTAAATTTGATAATACTTTATTAATTTTATAGAGATACTTGCAAATAACTTAATATACTAGAGTATTTAATTGTACGTGATAGCGTGTTCTTCAAGATGTACTATTTCAGATAATCATTTGGAAGGAGTTTATCGGAATAAATCGGACAATTACGGCAATATGGTAGGATAAATTTTTTTTAAGTTTTTGTTTTACGGTTGCCCATCGACGATTTATTATTAGGGTTAAAGGTGGTAACCAAATCGGGACCGAAACCTCCCCGAGCCCCATGGCTTGGCAGTTTTTTTAGCTTCGAGAATAATATAAAGGAGTTTTAAGCCGTTATTCAGCATTACGAAGTTCTATTCTGAAATACCCTAAATAAATACAACCAATCATCGGCTTGCATCGCGTTAATTGGTCAATTATGAAAATCACCGCCACTACCTACTACGGCTCGGTTACCTTGAGTTCGATGCATTAGAAAACTAATTGAATGCTCTCAAACAACCTTATTATTAATCTACTATCAGATTATGTAATATACTACGCAAGTAGATGCCGTGTTCATATTACCAGTATAATATGCTCTGTTTGGTTACTACAAAATGAACTCTTTTAAAGAAAGTCACGAAACATCACCTTGAGAAGTGATTCCCGGGAAAATCGCTCAAACCTCTATGTTTTGAGTATCTAAATTCTAAACAGATAATTCTAAAATAGAAAAAGGCCCAACTTACAGGCACTTATGAATTCTCAGACTCTACCGACACTTTCGAAAAAAAGCTTTTCGTCAGGAATAAGTGAAGGAATTATTAAAAACAATTCAACAGACCCAAAAAACCATGAGGACAGATTATATTAATAACTTTTAAGTAAAAACTGAAACCACTAAAAACACATGGATGAATAGGATGAAATCTCAAAACATGTGTGTAATCAACTTGAAACTTTTACACAATATTTGAATTGCTTATCTGCATAATAGCGTTTTTTTTTTCGTCAAATCGTCAAATAAAGAAAATAATTGTCAATATTAACAATTCATGTAATTATCAAAAACGCCTGCCTACAAGTAACTCTTACATAGGTATGTAGAATTTTAGAAGGAAAAATATTCATTTGAAATGCATAATTCTAACTAAAGCGGCATGCTCGCTATGATGTGCTTTGCTGCAAATTGCTTCATTTTCATAAGCTATAAAATCAAATGAAAATCAAGAGAATCTATTGGTGCGCTTCATAGCAAAGGAACGTAGCACATCTCTAGTGTACAAGCGCCCTTATACAACTATTTACAGTGGAAAAGCTCTAAGAAAAAAAAACTAAAAAATGCAAAGATTTAAATAATATTTCCACAATATCAGATATACTCGCATTTCTTAACAGTGTCAGCTCCTGATTGCTTTCTCACATAATATCCCGCACCTAAAAAATACACCCCTCGTCTTGTCCCCAAGTGGCACTGAAAATGCGTAAAAATCCCCGAATTACGCAGAATATGGGGACTAAACGGGGGAAATGTTCTCATCCTTTTTTGAATTCGATATTGAGTAAACTATAATCGCAATGACTTGATTCAATAAAATCAATATCTAGGTAACTGACCTTCCGTGGCTTAATTCAAAAGCCTAAAAAACTCACAGCTGCAATCTGAAGGCAAGGTTAAGGTCTTTTAATAAGAGCAGTGTCGCGACAGATACCGATATTGTGAGCTTCCTGTATACATGTTTCAGTCATGATTTTTAAAGTGTTTCGCAAAGTAAATCGAAATAAATAATCAAAAGAAGCCGTAGTCCTAGTTCATACTTCATACCATTCATAATAAAAAAAGAAAAAAAAAATTGTTATAATATTAGGTAGGTAAATCTTAGGTCTGCACTAAAGCCCTTTGGGAGTTTTGGGATCATGGTATAACTAGGAATGGAAATTATTTTCATCTACTCAAAAGAAGGGTGGTTGAACCGTAAGATTACAAATGTCTTGAAAACGGTATTAATTATTTCACACTGAAAACGAAAACAAGAGGACATCATAAATAAAATTGTTATTGAAAAACTCAACTCAGTTTTTTACTTAATTAGTTCATATAAATAGCAAAACGTATTGTCTTGCCTTTTAAATATTTTTGCCATTATATTATGCAATTTATTTATACAAATGTTCAATTATATTCATTTTTTAGGCCATAACATTTAACTGCATTTAAATATTCAGGAAACAAAGGAACGATATTAAAAAAAATGACCTTTCCGGTCCGACTATCGTTCTTGAAGAGTAATAAAAGTTGAATATAAAGAAAAGTATCGTGAACTTTAAAAATGCAACAGCCCAGCCTCCGTATCTCTCGAGATCACTTTCAAGTGTCCCACTGTCCTAAATACCCCCCCTCCCTCCCAAACTAGTGAAAGCAGATTTAGTAAAAACCAATAATGACATAATACGCTGCAATCTTTTGACAGATGGGTACATTATAGTATAATATTTAAATATTGCATATTTGCATAATATATATGTTACATATAATTTTAACATGTAAGTGTTTTAGTCATTCCATTTAATATTATGTTATGTTCTTTGTTACAAGTGCGATCTTAGATTATGTAAATCATATAATTTAGGCACCTAGTTTATTCTTATTAATTATAAATAATTAAAATACTAGATTCGCTTTTGCTTGAAAACATAATGTTAATTACTTAACATAGTGGTATAGGTACATCATAAAGAAAATGCAAAATAAGAAAATTTGAAAGCGTCATAGAGTATTTTCTGCAAGTCCCAGGTCTTTCGAAACCAAAATTCAAATTATTATAAGTATTGAAATATTCAAATAAGTATGATTTGAAATCAATAGAAGCGTTATTAATTTACATTATTTTGATTTATTATAGATCCATATGAATCAATATTTATCATTATATTAATATTCAGTAATATTTATTGCTTCATATTTAAATTAATAATTAGCAAGGCAAGCTTGCTTGGGAACTAAGAAAACTGATTCTACCAACTTCATGAAAACTGCAAATAACTATTTTCCGACTCCCTAACGCTACATGAAAAAAATCATAATATCTTCTTAGCGAAATATTTATCAAAAATAATTAAGCTTGTTTCAAACTATAAGTCAAATTGAAAGAAAATAAAGTTTACACAAATCCCATGAAAAACCGCGAAAAACAATTTTCCGGCTACCAAACTGTACGTGAAAATTAACGTTAAACTTATAACTAATTAAAAAAAAATTCAAGCCTACCTCAAAATAGAAGTCAGGAAGTCAGTGTGAAAAAAAAATTAAGAGCACACCAAATCACTGTCACATTTCAGAATAGATCCCACTGACCGCACTGTAGCACGTCACCTGCGCGCGCGCACGTTTTATTCACGCGGGCCGCAAAGCCCGACTGCAGCGTTCACTTATTTTCAGTCGATACTAGCTTATTACTGCGATTTTCTTTGCGTTCATTCATTTGAGTACTGGCTTTTTCACGCTTCCTCGTCTGCACTTTTGTCTGTTTATCTTTACCTATATATCTACTCCATACTTTACCTCATAAGGTCCAAAAATAACTGCTCTGTTCACTTATTTTCAGTCGATACTAGCTTATTGCGATTTTCTTTGCGTTCATTCATTATAGTATTGGCTTCACGCGTCTTCGTCTGTACTTTGTCTGTTTATCTCTATTCGTATCTCTACCCCATACTTCACCCCATATCGCCCAAGTATGACTGCTGCGTTCACTGATTTTCAGTCGATACTAGCTTATTGCGATTTTCTTTGCGTTCATTCATTATAGTACTGGCTTTTGCACGCTTCTTCGTCTGTACTTTGTCTGTTTATCTATATTCGTATCTCTACCCCATACTTTACCCCATATCACCCAAATATGACTGCTGCGTTCACTTATTTTCAGTCGTCACTAGTTTATTACTGGGATTTTCTTTGCGTTCATACATTAAAGTCGTGACTTCCGCAAGCTGCTTCGTCTTTACTCTTATCTAATTTTCCCCTTCCCCATTTTATCGTGCCTAGTCCCTTTTTACATTCCGCTTCTGGTCATAGGTTTCCTTACACAATGAGAGGGGCTCGGCCATAGCCCACCAGGGGTATACGTCATCTGTGCAAATTTTAAGTGTCTAACTATCATAGTTCTAGAGATTACAGCCTGGTGACAGACGGACGGACGGACGGCGAAGTCTTAGTAATAAGGTATCGTTTTTTACCCTTTGGGTACGGAACCCTAAAAACGAATAGATGGGTCATTGGTATGGCTATAGGGACTGCAGAACGGATTCCGCAAGAATCCTAGATTATATAGCACTCGGAAAGTGTTTAAGTTTTTAGCACTATTGCAATGTTCTATAAACAAATAATTTCCTCTGTAAGCTCCAACTATAAGTTTAGCTCTAAGTAGCAACAATTAAACCTAGATTATATAGCACTTGAAGTCGGAAAGTGCTCAAGTAACAAGCACTATTGCAATGTTCCATGAACAAACAATTTCCTCTGCGAGCTTAATCTAAGCTTAGCTCTAGGTAACAACAACTAAACTGAAAGTCGAAAGTGAAGGATCGCAGGTTCGATTCCCAACCACAACGATACCTATCCTACTCCTAGCACAAACATTTTGAAAGGAAGAGGAAATATCCATCACATAAACAATAATATTTTGTCGAACATTTTTATTTGTACAAAAAAAAATTACTTGCATATAATAGAAAATCCTTCACACTACGGCCTATAATTTTCCATTGTCAATGGAAAATGCGATGTTTGTCTCGTAAACATAAGAATATATTGCGTAATTTATTGTTTATTATTATTATTACATTAATACTAGTCGATGTCCGCGACTTTGTCCTCTAAGATTTTCACATTCCAGTACAAATCTCAAAAGGCTTTCATAATTTTTTTGGCAGTGGAATTAGATGAAAAACTGAATTCAATATAACGCAGTCACGAAATCAGCTAATTAAATAATATAAAATGCAATAAAAGCTTAATTAAGTGCTATTCAAACGTAGAACTACCATAAATATCCTAAGCCCCATAAATCAAATCATATCCGACACACTACAGTTGTAGTCTCATTTCTAACCTGAAAGCATTAAAAACCTTCCGTAGCAAAAAAAACATGAAAATTGGCAAGAAGCAAGGTCATAAAGCACAAATATCGGCAAAAAGTAGTTATAAAATGAAAAGATTTTGTTTTCTGGCAGTCCATGTTGACACTGGTACACTGGTACACTGGTACCCTCAGCGTGCGAACCCGACTCTCAATTGACCATTTTGAAACAAAGTTTATTTTCGGAGGGTATCGCGCAGGGGACTAAGCGAGAGAAAATGGATTTTTTGCGTGACGCAAATCTCGTCTCGAAGAAAATCTTCGAAAATCTACAATGAAAGTTTCTCTTACTAGTCAACGAAATGGGAACGCATGTAGGTAACCACGATTTATAGATTTGGTAGGTAGGTATTGAACGCGTTAGCGCGAGCATACTGAAGACAGTGCCATCTATTGAGGGATGAGTGGAATCACACATGAAAATATAAATAAAATAGAGTTTTGGTTTAAACTTTTTTTCCACCGAGTGACCCACGAAACTCACCAATTTATTTTCTCCGGTTTTTTGAACCGACTTTTTTCTCAAGGGCTTGGACTGGCCCTTTCGTACCCTTGGACCGAGAAAGTTGGAGACGGAGTTTTCCTTCCCGACGTAGACAAGAAATAAGGTAGGGTTACTGGAAATTCCCACGGGTTCATCCGAGCCAAACAGCAAATTATATGAATGGCAATCCCGTTCATATAATTTGATGTTTCGCAGACAAATTGTGAGATGCCACAGGAGCATCCTTAGGAGATCTTGACTCTACAAAATGAGAAATGCTAAACTGTCACCAAAACTTACATAAAGAATGATTTGTATGGAATTGCGAGGAATGGAATTAAACGCAAGAATGTAGTGTTAATTTAATGAATGAATACACTTTTATCGTACATTTATTAAAGGATTATTATCATTACCTACGTATTCGGTTTGTTAGTAGGTATAACTCAGGTAATAATTGCATCTAGTTTTTGCTATAATTTTATAGCAAAGTTTTTGCACATTGTAATGTAATGGTCATCGGTCATCAGCTAATATTCTAATGTTCAAAATTTCCGGTGATCAATCAAACCCCCACATTAACTGAATGTAAAATATTATGATGGGAATAAAACAACTCATAAAAAAAATAGTTTTTACGAAATATTTTTTTTCGGTTTTTAATATTTAGTGAATGATAAAAACAAATTAAGATGGAAGCAACTAGTTAAACAGAGCCATCTCTCGACGCAACAGTTTATAAGTTGTTACAATAAAAGTTTGTAAGACAAAAATTTACAATCAAGTACCACAATTAATACAAAAACTTCCATATTAGTTCTTTAAAATGTATATAATTTCGATAGTGTATGCTTTTCAAACATTTTTCTTATGAAGCGACACTGAGCCTGCCATCCTTCTTTAAGAGATGGCGCTAGAAACTGCTGAAACGGGGCTGTAATGCGACATTAGACATGCTTCGGACCATACGATAAAAGTTTCACTTCCCCATACTTACATATTTTGAATTTAGCTACTGGTGTTCTTAATTACTGGTGATATAGACTTAGGTATTATCAACCGCGCGGTATTAACATACTCTCCCCTATTATAAGATTTAAAAATTGTAGACCCAATTATTTAAAAAAGAAGAGGAAGTTCCAAGTTTCTTGGACAAACTTAAAACTCGTTTCTTTTTAGTGCAAAAGCTTTCCGAACTTTGTGGTAAAGTCTAACATTAATTCATAGGTGCCTGTAAGTTAGGCCTATGTGAAGGAATAAACATTTTGATTTTGACTATTTGGCCGCAGAGCCTTCATGAGTAAAGGCATAAAAAACGTTATACTACACTACAACCACCAATAGAAACGAACGATTTACGTAAACCTTTTTAATACAAGCAAACAGTAGCGTCATGTGTCAAATTTCTATAGGTGGCTGCTGAGCAAACTACGTCGTAGCCTTGCTGTCCGTGGCAAACAAGCATTTTTGATACATTTTTTTGCGCTGTCCGGCCTGTCCAGTGTAAGTACATAATTACCTATTACTAAAAGACACAAAAGATCGTCCATTAGTATTCGGATCCACGGGCGACCACGCTGCGCTCGTGAGGCAAATCCAGTCTCCACGGTCGTAGCATACGCTGAATGGACTCCATTTTGGAGTCACACAATTTCACCGTGATTTCACCTAGGTATATCCTTTAAATACCTATTTATATTTTTTTTTACATACATGACCACATATTACATATACAGTCAAAATCCCCTGTCAGGGCGTGGCAAATAATACTTAATCTAAATAAACAATTTAATAGTGATTTTAATAGTGGTTTTATACATTCATACAAAATAATTAAATGTATTACATTATGTATTCTGTCGACGTTTTTTTTTTCTTTCTTTTTTCTTTTAAAAAGACGTTAGTCTACAATCAAGTCCATAATTTAGGAAGCCGCTTCTCTCGGGTGATTTCCGGGCTGCAGTGTAGAGGTCGCTACGGTGAGCACGTAGGAAACCCCCAACCCGCTTTTAACACGGGTTTCAGCTATTATTATAATAACACCAATTACACTTAATGACTGCAAATTGTTCGTCATTTTATTGTCGCATAGTATTTAGTGTTTACCGTGAAGGTAAGGTACACCGCTGGCTCTATAAAATGTGCAGACTAATTTGACTTTCGCTTAAAATGGAATAATATTTGTAATTTTTTTGCTCAGAATGTGACAGACGTAAATGCAAAAAGCTATTTAAATTATGAAAATAATAATATACAGTACAGATGGTATATTAGAATCAACTAAAGAACGACGTGTGTCGTGAGACACTAGGTAGAAACATGTGTGATTCCACACATCAGCATCACTCGATAAACCAAATGAAATAACCTGAAGGATAGTAGGTAAAATTACTTAGGTAACTATACTCCGATATAACTGTTTTATTGATATAATCATTAGAACAAAATGTACATACTAATAACATCAAATATTCGTATTGTTGGCTGACATTTCTTCATAAATCATCCCACTATTTTTTAATTTAAGTTTTCTCGAAGTAATTCGAAAAAAAATGTATACAAGCGGATGAAAATGACTGCACATTTACTTTGGAGATTATCTAAATAAGAAGCAATTCGTGAGACAATGTTCTGTTTGTTCGCTTGTCTGTCTGTCTGCCTGGCGGTCTGTCGATAACTTTAAGAGCAGAAAGATGGACTGTTCATTTGCTCGTGAGTGTAGTACGCTTTTGTTGTGACATCAATATGACATGGCACTAATATAATCATTTTAGAGTAATAAAGTTCATAACCAGGAAACGCTTATTTTTCTATTATTTATTTACTCGTAGGTATATTATATTACCGTTTAGAGTTCTCAATAATGAAGAAAGTTTCTGCATCCGTTTCTGCTACGCATCTTAGAGATGGAACCCCTTTCCAGCTTCCGTGCCAGCCAAATATCGGTGATCGGGACGCCTACAAGGGTTCATCATCATTTCAGCCTGCGGACGTCCACTGTTCCTACACTACGCTAACTCGTACGCGGTCTCCACTCAAGGACTTTGCGGCTCCAACGGCCATCGCCCCTGGGACAAGCGTGACCTGCCCACTGCCACTTCAGCTTGTTAATGGCCCGGGCTATGTCCGTGACTTTGGTTCTCCCGCGGATCTCCTCATTTCCGATTTTATCCTTCAGGGAAACTCATAACATAGCCCTCTCCATAGCACGCTGGGCGACTTTAAATTTGTGTATTAGGCCGTTTGTCAGTGTCCACGTCTCAGCGCCATAGGTGAGGACAGACAGGACGCACTGGTTGATGGGTTAAGTAAACATAAATTTTAATTATTACAAGAAGTAATGAGCTTTTGATTTTTGCCTTACAGCATCTCAACTTGGTTAAAAACAAAAATATACCTACCTTCAAATCTTTTTTGATGCGTCAAATAGTTTCCGAGATATTTAATTTTGAAGTTAGGCAACCACACTTGGCGGCCGCTTTCTGCTATGAAGTCACTTTGCAACGTCACTTCAAATTGTTTATAGTAACTTTTTCAGTGGAAAACTCGAAACTACGAAACTTTGCATTGCATAATGTATATACTATGTATTTGTACTGCAATGCCATATTGCAAAGCATACCATTTTTTATTTTAATCGAGTGGAGTGGAGACCTACTGGTAGATGCCCCTTGAGTCTGCAAAAATACTTATAGCAGCGACGAGCTTACATCTATGCAGCTAATTGGTTAACGCTTGCATCAATTATTATGCAGCCAAGGCGTCAATTGGCTGGTAACGGCTGCGTTGCTATGGTTACCGGCGACGGTTGGCCGATGTACTTTTTATGTTTTTGACAATCGCTTAGGACGACCTCCTGCCCATTGCACCAACGCGTGAAAAAGGTCGCTGGCAGCGGGTGGATGAGGAAGGCGGAGGACCGTGTGTGGTGGCGCGCTCTCGTGAGATAAAAAAAGTAAAAAAAAAAAGACGTGTGGCACTCGGAGACTGCCACGGTAAAGCAATTGCATAGCTGTTTTTATCAACAGCAATTATAATTATACAACCAATGCCACCTAGAGACGAGTTGCTGAACTAAAGAGAAGCGTGATATTTCAAAAAGTCATTAAAAGTTCTGCTGCATCTCCATTCATTGATAGATGGCAAAACTAAAAAGTATCACCGCTTGCCGTTCGGAGTGGGGGGTGTTAGGTTATTTTCGTAACGGAATTTCTGAATTCGATCTCCACGCTCAAAGCCCGCGATAGACGCTATGCAATAACTTTTTATAGTCAACGCGAGCAAACGAACCTTTTGGCGGGTTACCTGATGGTAAGCGATCACCGCCGCCCATGGACATTTGCAGCACCAGAGGAACTGCAATGCGTTGCCGGCTCTTAAGTTTGTTTATCCGTCCCTTGAATAACCCCATGTTATAGTTTTGAGGGAACACTGTTGCTGGTAGCTGGTTCCAGAGTTTGCATGTGGAAACCCGGAAAGAAAGATCTGGCATACCGGGTGGTCGTGGATTGCCAGCCATCCAGGTGGATTGGATGGATGGAAAATTCCGTTTTGGTTCAGATTAGGTAGCCCTACACAATATAATAATATGTCAGAGATCAAAAGGTTTCACATTTGTGGCTTTAGTAAACGTGAAGCGATTTAGTAAGAAACGTGAAATAATAATTATAATTTAATCAGTGAACCGACCTGTATCGTAGTTCTTTTTACTTTATTAATAGTCTATTTTATGTCTTATAGTAAAATGTATGTGTATGTATATTCGTTTTCTATTGTTTAAAGTTAAAACTATGTTGTAAAACGACTATAAGATCCACGTACTGTATAATAAGACCCAATAAAATTATTTATCTTAGTTAAATTACTTATAGTCAGTAACTACGTACAGAAGAATAAGTGTAGTAACACACTATTTATGCGATGTATTAAAAATCGTACCTACTTCGTAGTTAGTACCGCAATCATATCGATTTATTAAGAGGCGTCTTTACCTATGGTGCAGGGTGTGCGGCGCACACGGGCGCCAGGTCTAAGGGGGCGCCGAGCGCACTCTAATGCGACACCTCCAAAGATGCGTCGATGCCGGCGCTCTCAAAGACCCTGTGCTCATGTTATGGCCGACGCCGGGCGCGCAGTAGCAAAGCAAGGCTACTCCTTTTCCTACTCTATTTAAATTTACCCAATAACTTTTGTTTCAACATGAAATCAGACTTAAATAGTATTCCATTTTGACCCTGCTCCTACTAGACTAGAGCGCGCCAAGGTACTGGTTGCACACGGGCGCCACAAGGGCTAGAGACGCCTCAGTGATTTATACCTATACATATTATAATAGGATTATATTGGCATAAATAAAAATATCAATAAAGCCGGCCAAGTGCGACACGGACTCGCGCACCGAGGGTTCTTTCCTTATTTAGGAAAAGTAAAACCATAAGAATCACTTTTTTACCGAACCGCAAACATAACTTTGCTTAATAATTGCTTGTACCAAAAAAAAGTGTAATAGGTACAGACTGTGGGTACAGAGTGGATTATTTTATTTTTTCCGTAAAATATGAATTAATCCCTATAAATCATACTTATTTCAGATTTTTTTTGATGGGTAAACTTTGGTGATAAGGGCGGTATTTTTTTCGACAGTTTGCCCAATTGCCCAATTAATCAAAAACTACCAGGCATAAAAATAAATGAAAAATCGGTTTAAAATTACATGTAGGTGCGATACCCAACTCATCAATATTGTTATCTAATTTTGAAATTTCTACGACCCAATTTTCCCCCCTTTTTAAATGCCTCTATTAACTACAACTATTCCAAATTTCATGTCGATATCTTTAGTAGTTATTGAAATGAAGGGTCGCGTCACACCGTCACGTCACACCAGATAGACAGACAGATAGACGGACGGACAACAAACTGATCTTATAAGAGTTCCGTTTTTTTGAGGTATGGAGCCCCAAAAACAAATAAAATTATCAGTAGAATTATTTAGTGATAAATGGTTTCCAGTGGGACTTAGGTATTTTTCTGCCTTTTCTTTCCTGCAAAGGGGGGGATGCCAGTGCACACTGCACCCCCTTGCACCGTGCTGCCCATTCATTATACCTTGCTGTTCATGGATACCTATTATACCTATCTATCTACTGCTTTTTTTTCATTTCATTTCATTTCATTTATTTCAGCTTTCATGTACAATATTTGGTTCTTTCTATTACCACAGATAATATAATACTATACTAGTAGTATGCTATTACTAAAGGTACTTGAGACCCTGTTAGAGCGTTGCTGTTTTTAATAATTGGTCGGGGGACCGAATTTTTAATGTTTGATATAATCTTTGGTAGTCATTAATTGAGAAGTACCTGAAGTAACTCTTTTTTTATAAGGTAGTCCTTTTTAAAAATATTTTTTCTTCATTTTCGTTCCTGATATAGTTAGGGAGGTGGTTATATATTTTGATCGACATTAAATAAGGACTTTTACTATGAAGAGTTAATTTCGACTGTGGCAACTGCAGTTTGTTTTTTGAGTTTTCGGGGTATCGGCGCGGTTTGTCCAAATAATTTATGGAGGATTTGACGTTCTTTCTTACGAATTTGCTGCTCATTGTAATGAGCAATTTAACTTTTATGGATTCATTCCTGTTGGTTTATAGAACGCATTTCTTGCGTGTGAACAAGTGAGTGTGCTTCCAGCACAACATTCCGTGCTTGCTATGTACCTAGTGTTGGACGATCGTATTTGCATATGAGTAGACTGCACGAGTGTTTTACTGCGCTTTTTAACAAGAATCGTTTTTCCCGCAGTTGTTTCCAATGATAAATAAAATGTTATTGCTAACTCAAATATAATTCGCATTGACATTGTGCATAACATTGACTGAAATGGCAGCTATTGCGTTAGGATCAGGAACTCAATTTAGACTACTTTTTTTATAGACTGAAAATGCTTCGCCCGACAGAGGAAACAACGGGTTACGTGGAGCTTGCACCCACCAAAAACTCGCTGGCGGGAATACGGGATTCACTATCGCATTCACCGAGCTCGCGCCAAGTCTCGAACCACCACCCAGCCACCTTAGCAGCGGGTCCTATCATTGTCGGCAACCTGGTTGCTGCCGACGATGAGGAACCGTCTAAAAGGCACGCACAGTCACATACCTATCTGGTCTGACCTCATCTCCTATTTTTTGGGTGACGGACAGCCCCTAACGTTCGTCAACCGCAGGCAACCAACTTATGGAGACCGAAGATTCTGGTGCGCGTCTCCTGAGAGAGGGATGCGCCGCCTAATTTTCCCTCTCGCGCTCCACCGCCTCCTCTGCTGTCATCACCTCCTCGCAAAAAGTGGTGACGGCATTTCACGCTGTCTCACTCCGAACCATCGGTACGATGTCTGAGTTGGATACACTTATACACTTGAGTTACTCGTAAGACGTATCTTAAAACTGCCTACAAAGTGCTCCGCTCGCGGTATTCCAACTCACCAATTCCAAGTTCCAGTTTTCTAGAACTTATAAAGTCTCGAAGCTGCCTTGAAGATGGATGGACACATGGATGGAGATGGTGTAACTCTAACAGTTTCTATTGTTGACTTTCAAACTGTAAAACTAGACCCTGGTACGTAGATGGCAGATCTACTTCTGCAAAAGATATTGGTGTCAATTCTGTTAAGCAAAATCTCTAAACTAAAAATGCCATGGAAATGGGTGGGCGATAGCACTATATTTAGACGCGTCAAATTAGTTTAGTTTAGAGTTTCTACATAACAAAATTGGCACCATTATGTATCATAACTCTAAGCTATATGATAATAAGCAGTTTTCCGGGGAAATACCTACCACATTACATGGTTTAGTTCAGTGCAGTTTTACACGGCAATTTATCTAGTTATAGCGTATTTATTTGATTGAGTTATTTCTTGTGAATCATTGAATCCTATATTTACTTAGATACGAGTACGTTAGAGAAGACTTTGTTATCTGGTACCATTGGTTATAATAACAATATGCAAGTCTAATATACCTACCAAAGTAGAATTAATTTACTCTATACAAGTTATAGTAGGTAGGTAATTACTGCGATCTCATCTGATGATAAACTCAAACTCAACTCAAAATATCTTTATTTCACATAGGCCTAACGTACAGGCTTTTGTAAAACATCAATACGATTTTTGTCGCTATGGTCATAACTACAACTTTACGAGGGTTAAAGCGCGCCCTGCACTGAGAAGAAGCCCACAACAAACTCAGCCGGGTTTTGTTTTCTGCTATCACCACTTCACAAAGGCTCTTAAAAACTAAATGAGCTAGTATAATTACAGCAGTCGAATAACTCCCAAGGGTTTAATTTATGTAAATAATCCTTTATACTATAGTACCTATAAGCTTTATTCATATCTATGCTTTCGTTTTACAGCCACTTTGAACTTATTGAGGGATAAGTTTAATATTTCATTAGGGAGTTTATTAGGGATGTGATGATGCAGGCGAAGATGTTATCGTACTTAATAGGAAGTTATCTTACTCCTAACAGTTTCTACAGAGCGTCGCGCCGGAACGCTAAATCGCCTAGTATCTTCCTCTTTGTTAGTAGGGTGGTAACTCAATACCTGCAGCACCTTTGTTAGTAGGGTGGTAACTCAATACCTGCAGCACCTTTGTTAGTAGGGTTGTAACTCAATGCCCTCCTCGTGAACTGCAGCCGATGCAACGCTGCGGATGGACCAACGAGCCAGTCGCGTTGAGCAACTTCGTAGAGTTCTCTCCATCGCTAGCTGTAACTTTAGCAGCAGCCAGCTATTGTGGGGCGCCTCTTTTGGAGACGAATCCATCGACATTAACAGTGAAGAGTTTTTTAATCTCATAGATAGATAGATAAACACTATATTGCACACCACAGAATAACAATATAAAGTAGTGGAGTATAGAGAAACAAATTTATCTTTCCTGCTAAAGAGAGTTTTTCCGTAGATGACCTATAGGGTCAGTGATATAGCTCAACCATTGCGAAGCTGAAGTGGCAATGGGCAGTGACATAGCTTGTAGAACCGATGGATGTTGGAGGACCCAAATAATTGCGGGAATGGTGACCTCGCACGGGAAAGCACAGTGTTGGCAGACCTCCGACAAGATGGACTGGGGAGTTGCGGAAAGTCGTTGGACAATATATGGCTCAGCGGACCTTTGACGATTAGTTCCATGGGCTGAAACATATAAACGAACGAATTTTTATGAGGGTCACAACATCCTCTTAATTTATGTCACCATTCCAGCTACCCAGTTTACCTTTTTCATACTTAATTAATCACCTATCGCCCCTGCCCTTTGATATTAATCAAATTGTCTGTTTACAAGTATTGTTCATGAATACAATGTTTACCTAATACCATCTAAAACATAAACTCGCTACACAATGAACGTCACTAACGTGCACAAATAATGATTATAATACAATTATTTCGAAAATTAATCACTTAAAGCGCTATTAGTTATTTTCCGCTAATCAGCAGCAAGTAGATTCCGAGTAAAACCACACCATAAACGTGCCCCATGGCTCCATGGGCATGGGTTAATTACACTTAATGATGCAAACATGGTTGCCTGGTCTTTGGCACCGACATCAATCGCGGAACTTATCTATGTGCCATCGTTAGGTTATCTAGATTCTAGTCTTATTATGTGCATCGACTACAATACCACAAGAGGACTAGCCTGTAGCGGTGGGCGCGCGCACGCCTGTCCCAGGGGTAGAGACAACCCTCCACCACCCATGGCCCAATCAACCTTGCGGTTATGAGGGCCGAATCGTGGGGGGGCGCCCGTTCGGTACTTGCTCTTGGCGTGTTCCCGAGGCGCCTTCTTGACTCCCTACAAATTATTTCCTCTCGCTCCTTGTCACTATGTGCTCACTCTCGGACGATACAAAGACGGACTCGCCTCGCGCCGTCGCTGTCCGCAGCATAAATTCAGCGAGTCACTCCAAGCCGCTTCGCCTCTTATGCCATGCATGCGCGAACTCCCGTAGCTTGTCCCAGGGGTGTGATTCTTGAAAATATAAAATTGTACATCGACCAAATTTCACCAGCCAATTATCGCCTTGGCTGCATAATTGAAGCAAGCACTAACCAATCAGCGCATAGATGTAAGCTTGATTTTTGCAGAATTAAGGGGCAGGTTTGATTACCGGCACGGGTCAGTTTGTGAGATCTTTTCTTACGGTGAGGAAGCTTAGTATAGTAGACCAAAGAGTTGACCAATTGGCTGAAAAACTAATGTACCTATACAAACTCTAAGGTCGAATTTCGTTAGATTTAGATATTATACGCAATACGAGATTACGTCAAGTTTGAATTTGGAAATGCTTTTCCGCCCTAGTGTTGAAAATGCTTTCCCGCCCTAGGGAAAGGAGAAATGTGTGACCTAGGGTATATAATAGCATTTCCCGCCCGCATTTTGGGCGTTAAAGATGCCTTTTCAGAGCGAGTGAGATGAAAACTTTCTTCACCCTATTTGTATACGTCCATGTTGTTAAACAAGCAACTTTGCTGATAGCAATTTTAATGTGCTTTATCGGCCCTCGGAAGCTAGTTCAACAAGTTGCGAGACAACACTCAAGGTGACTCAAGACCTTGCATCACGAAGGGTGGTAAAAGTAAAACAATTAGGCGTCTAACTGACACACAGTCTATGTATTTTGCCTTACAACGCAGTTAAGATTTTTCTAGCGCCATCCATTTCCTAGATTTATTCAGCGTAATTTATTTTATCTAGCTCTTTGCAACCATAGCTCTACTCTCAGAATGGGGGGGACGGGAGAAGGATCTTTACGACCTCCCTAGCGCAGTGGCGCGGTCGGATTCGAATAGGAGTTCGATTCCCACCTGGAATTATAATTTATAGCATTGGCTCTGGTCCGGTTACTATAATATAGTAGCAGGCTTCGGCCGCGGCTAATTACCTACCAACTTATCACCCTAAACGGTAAAGGACGCACCACCAAGAAAATTTAGAGTTCCAGAGTGATGCTGCGTAAAAACCGTTGAGGAATACTTACTCTTTCTAAGTTAGTAGGTACGATAACATCTTTAGCTGCATCGTCACTCATCATGATGATTTGCTTACGATATATTGCAGTCAAGTACGTAGGTACTTGACTGCAATATATCGTAAGTTAGCATTGTCGTCACTGGATGTTTGAACAAAACATCCAGTGACGACAATGGTAACTACCAATTATACCTACCTCTCTTATTTACGACTCTTCTTGTTTGTCGACGTTTGTCTGGATACCTACGTACCTACCTAAGAAAGATTTAGGGCACGTGCCCCAAATAGACGGCCAAAAAATTTCCCTGTAGGTATGTACTGGGATAAAATCATAACAACAATAATAATATTAGGCACCTATACCCTCCACGGAAAAAGGGAATCAAAATTGCTTCTACATTCCAAACAGGCGTTGCCAATTTCTGAAGAGATTAGAAAGATACAAATAAATAAATGGGTACCTAAACATATTTGAAATAATATTTTGGAGAACTATTAAAAATATTTTGATTAAGTATGTAATGTTAAAAATAATCAAAATAATATTCATGATAGAGACATCTTGTGGGCGTTCTGTAAACTAAAATTAAGTTTACTAGTACAATAGTAGCGACATCTGTGGAGGTTACATCGGAACAACAAAGTAATTGATATACGTTTTGCTTTTGCAAGTTGACCATAGATGGCGGCACCAATACAGAGTAAAAACAATTAATTAATAAATAAATATGTAAACTGGAAATAAAAAATTATATTATAAATAATATTGCATCAGAAGTTTATCAACTTCTTAATGTCTAACCTTCTTGAATTTTTGACTTTTTTGACAATTGAAGTGTTTATCTTTAATTAAAATCTACCCAAAAGTAGGGAAAACATGTGGTACTTTTGACGTTATGTTAATAAACAAGTAACACTTACAGAAAATAAAATACTAATTAGTGGCCAGCGGCCAGCATCAAGCTAAAATGAAGTAGGTACCAATTCAAAATAAATGGCCTCAGTATAATACTATAAGGCAATTATTGTACATTCTCCAAAGTATTTTAAGATTTCACCGTGAGGTCCAATACATTAAACCCAATCAAGACAAAAGACGTAAACTATCTGTCCTAAATGCTATTCCATGCAATACTGAGTTCGCCAAACATCAGCATAAGGCCAATTCAATTTTTATCTATAAGACGGTTAAGAAAACACTCACTATTTATGACAAGCCACTACACCAATGCAAACAAATAGTAACAACTTGGCTACACAATCTAAATTACAATAACACCGAACAATTACTAAAATTACATTTTTAATCAACTATTAGAAAATTATACAAATACACATAAGTATACGCACACACACACACACACACACACTCACACACACACACACACACACACATACCCAAGTATTGTAAGCTTATCATCTGTTGTCGGTATATAAGTAACTGATGTAACAAACAGGAAGAGCGAGGATCCTGGGACACAGGTTTTGATAAACTTACTCCAGGATCCCCAAAACCTTTGTAAAAGACTATATATACTGAAATAAATTTTTCATTTTCATTTCATTTCATTTTCACTATTATTATAAAATTAAGTACATACCTATGTATTACTATAATATTATGTTATTGAATTAGGGAAAAGATACTTATTAAAAAAGCAAAATTAAAAAATAATGTGTATATCGAATCTGTTGTAGCGTCTCTATAATATTATTAATGTTGCGAATTCTGTTGTGCACAATCTTTAAAGTCTAAACCAAACTAATTTGATGCGTCAAAAAATAGTGCTTTTCTTTTCAAAATGCACCCCATGTAAACAACAGCACAATACAATTGATACTAAAATCCTTGCAAAATCAAGTTAATTATAAAAATTTTATTTTCCGAATTAAAGTAGGGAACTTTAATATTTTATTACTGGCAATATTCTACGCCCTCGCCTCGCCTTGCGATATTGAACGTCAACGAACGACACCGAACAACTGTTTTTGATTTGATTTGGTAAACTTTCTGTCAAGTGAAGGCTGGTAAATGAACAATGGTGTTTTAAAATACTGTAATCGGGATGAATAATGTGAAAACAAGGTGCAGCAGATGAATATTGAAACTTTCTGGTGATTTGTGAAGTGTTGAAAGTAAAAACTGTTAAAACCAGTCTAGTTTCCTGTGCCTGAGTGATTCAAATAAAAAATAACAAACAGGTTGATAACAACACCATCTGTTTTGGTGTCAAAATTGTGAGAAAAATGGTTTATTTGTTCATAAGTTACCAGGAATTTACATCGGTAGTGAATGCTACGTGCTCTTCTTATTAATTATTATTTAGGTGTTATTGAACTTTCAAAAATCGTAGTGAAAAATTTACGTCTGTCGAAAATGTTTTACAACTTAAAATAATGCTAGCTCAGCCAAAAAACAGAGTTCAAGCAATTAAAAGTAAATTCGAGAGCCTACAGACCGAAAACGAGGTTATTTTGCCGAAAAAGTTCCCACTGCAGGATAAAACGGTTGAAATTAACGATAGAAAGATCACGGTCGCTCGTAATGAGGTTGCACAGGAAAATAAAATTAACACCGACGAATTCACACCAAAACCGAACACAAGCTACTTATATGGTAAAAACGAGGTAAAACGCACAGTGAGTGACGGTAAAACCTCTCTGACACGTCAGTCCAGTGATCCTGGCAAAAAGTTGCACAGAAGTCACGCCTTCCGATGCGATCGCAGCCAGATAATCAACCAGAGCCCTAAACGCCACGGAAGCTGCAAGGGCAGGTCTGAGACCAGTGATTTTTCAGTGAAAATGGACAAAAAGTTAAGTAAAGACCGTCTCAAACACCTCGGAAACTTTCTCGAAGATCAGATGAGGAAGGAGAACTTTCAGCCTCCGAAAACTAGTGATGATGAGTGTGTAATAGTCGGTGAGGTTTGTGAAGTCAAGACGAGTGATCCTATTGTTGTAAACATCCCGGATGTGGTGCAGGACTCGATACCCGACTCCCAAGTTCCGAAACACATCCTGGATCAATATGCAAAGGTTGTGAAGAATAAACAACATGAAAGCAGACAAGATTCTATGACCGACAGTGGAGTTAGCTCCGAGACTGAAAATGTTGAGGAAGAAAAAGTTAGTAAGATAAAAAAACTTGTGTCACAGTATGAAAAACCAGAAATTTGTAAGCCCGATAAGACTGAGACAGTTAATTCTAAGCCTAATTTAGAATCTATGAACACACTGTGTGCCTCCAGTGAAACTATGAAGTTGGAACGTAAAAATCCACATGTGCTTTTAACAGATACGTTGAAAAAGGCTCTCAAACAACCTCTACCTGCTGGCCCCCCTCCAAAGAAACCTCCAAGGTCTTTCAATTCACCACCAATACCAGAATCACCAGAAAAAATTAAGAAAGACGCAAAGAAAATGTTGGAAAAGCTCGAGCAAGCTTTACATAAACGCGAAGCTCAAAACACAGGCAAAAATATTTACGACATAGCAGAGACTGATCTAACAACAAGTAAGCCTAAAGAAATGCACTATTTATGCACAGAAATCTTAGATATTAAACACAGAACTTTAGCTCCTATCAACGAAATTGTAAAGGATCCTTTCACGAAATGTTTCAATTCGTTAAACTGTGCCATAGTAACAAACAATTCAATGCTAAGCTTGCCATATACACGTCTGAGTACGCACGAAGTTATATGTGATTGTAGTGCAGAAAACGTGGACACCAATAACCTATGTACTTTTATGAAGGAAAAATGTTTAAAGTGTCAAAGCAACGAACGGACTGACGGTTTCAAGTGCCACTTGAATTGTAAGTGTAAGGAGGAGAAATCAGAGTTTTTCGTGAAGGAACATATTTATGATGTGCCGTATATTCAGTGTCGTGATAGGCAATATGGATCGTTGAATTCGTGGAAGCTGAATGGGACTCACAGCAGGAGCATGGAGGACTTGACCTGCACAAAGGATGTAAGTATTTGTTAATTAGCCTTGAGTAACAAGGCCAAACTTATGAGGTTTGATCCTGAAACACCTATTGGTTTTGGGGGTAAAGCTGCTTTTTCACACTATTCACACTAATAATAATATTATAAAGGCGAAAGTTTGTGTGTGTGTGTGTATGTTTGTTACTCCTTCACGCCGCAACTACTGAACCGATTTGGCTGGAATTTGGAACATAGATAGCTTATAACCCGGATTAAAACATAGGCTACTTTTTTTCCCGGGAAAATCCATAGTTCCCATGGGATATTTAAAAAACCCTAATTTTCAACAGTAATCTATAGCTACAGCTATAGGTAGATAGATTACTTTGACAATCTTTCCTGAGAGTAGCTGTAAAGGTCATTGAAAAGGAAATTCAATTTTTTCTCGGGATTAGTTAAAAATCAAATTTAACGCGGGTGGAGCCGCGGGCAAAAGCTTGTTACTAATAAAATACTTACTGAAAGAAAATAATACAACACCATCTTCAGGTCCATGATTTGTTGAGGGCCCAATTAGTGTTAACAATACTTATTTTAAAAATATTTATAAGGAAGAAACATGATTCATTACTACTCTAAACTCTCATAATTTTTCCTTACTTTACATAATTATACAGTTTATGTATCCTGTTTAGCACAGTCATATTTTACCTCAAACAACAATGACCAAGACCATCCCTTCGTACCACCTTAGATTACCAAAAAACAGGAGTATCAGGGAAATAATACACAAAATGATACAAAGATACACTTAATTTATTATAATTCCTGCCTGCAGGAAATTTTCCTACTGCTTCTGGCAAAGAGCGAAGAGTTAAATTGTTCGTTTATCCAGATCTGTCCTGCACTGCAAATTTAAGTAATCAGGGGCCTTACCACCACCTCTTATAGTAGTAATATTTTACCATTTTCATACCTACATAGTATGAAAATGTTAAAAGATGAAACTAATTGTTTTGGACATTGGACATTGGCACAACATGAAAATATTTTTTGATGGGATTTCCTCTATCTTCATATGCTGTAAATCTAACCGTAACCTTTTTTTGGTAACTCTGGCTAATGGCTGACAAAAATTATGAAAGCCACTAAACGTATTTGAAACATATTTTTTCATACAATAAGTTTTAAGGAAAATTATTTTGAGTGCATTCAGTGACACAGAATTATTATTTATTGAATTAACTTGGTAGTTTTTGATTAGTAATAATCCATCAGTGAGTAAACGTGCTATACCCGGCGCAATAGCTCGCTGCATGTGGTGCAATAAAATAATAACATGGAGGAAAAGGACGGCGTCTGCTAACCATAAGAATATGCCTCATATTATCTAATATCATCTGATCAAAGGGGATGCACCGGTGACTTGGAAGGGAACAATACTAGATTGCTATATTGTACAGTTATATTCTGCTAACTAAGCACAAATAATTACATAACCACATGTACTACCACCTTACTACCATGTGTGTTCACCTTAATAATACATAATGTAATGAGTATAAGAGTAAGCAATTTGAATAAATGAATGAATCATACATTACTAATGTGATTAATGAACAGTAAGTAGGTACTGTTACAACTTACAAGTGTAGGAGGTGATGAAAAAATTACTCTTTCATACTCTACTTAAGGATAAATTCTTGTGTAGTTTTTTCTTAAATGCCTCTAGTACTTATTAGTATTATACTTTGTAGTCGTATGTAATAGGCAAATACTGAGTACTGAGTTTTTTAGTCATTACTTTTTTGTAATAAATAATGCTTATCAGGCTGGCTGCCTGGTACTACTGACTCATTAAAAAGTGGCACCCAAACAAACAAGCCAGTTGTGATAAACATGCAAATTTCCGACAACTTTCAGAAACAGTTTTTCATTCAAAAGGTATATTTTATAACCAACTTCGAAAACAAAAAAAGATGAACGAAGAAAGGATAAAAAATTTAGAAGCGCCTACTACTAATTTTTTTTTCGAGTGTAGAACAAGGGTTGGCATCGTTTTTATAGACATCAGGTTGGCACCGCTAAGAAGCTTTTGATTTTAGCAAAGGATGTTGAGCAAAACGAGCAAGATGTTCACCTGATGTTAAGTAATACGCCTGCCCAGATACAATGCGTCGCAGGCCCCGGACTATACTACATTCAATGATAAATGACGCACTGCACTACAAAATGAACAGCACAAAACAAATGAACAGCAATGATGACCCTTTGGTTCAGATCTCTTCCTCTCATTAGGGGCTTGGAGGCTCGAATCCCTGGCACACACTCAACTCTACCCCACTCGCTGTAAGAGGAGACCAATTCCCTGCTCCCAGCAAACGAGTGTCCTTCAAACGACACACAGGAATGCAAACACTGCTTCACGGCAGGAATATCTGGCTCCCCAAAAAAGTCCTACCTATAGAACTCGGCCTATACGTCGATTGGAGTATTCTGTCCGTTTCAAAGCTCGGGGTTGGTTTCTCACGCGTTGAAGCTTGACGTCTCGTCCCTCGTCGTCGTGATATCCGATGCGAGGTAACCTTCACGCATCGACGGATGCGGTGCTTCGGATGCGTGAACGAAGATACGAGTATCGAGTTACTATCAGCTTCGAACACGACCGATGCGATGAGATGTTCTTTCTCTAGCAGGATCTAGAATCTAGATCTATAACGCTTTCCAGAAGTTATAGGTACCCATACATGATACATCCTTGTGCAAAAGGTTACTGGTATGCGATCTTGCAAAAATGCTTTTACCAGCGACGAGCTTACGTTTATGCAGCTGATTGGATGCTTGAATCAGTGGAGTAGCGTTTTTTTTTTTTTTTTTTTTTAATAAATATAAATATAAATATATATACGGGACATTTTACACATTGCAATCTAGCCGCAAAGTAAGCGATAGCTTGTGTTATGGATGCTAGATGACTGATGATTTGTCCTTTAAATGTAAAATTACTGTTGAGAAACAAAGACAAAACAAAGTTTGACTATTCCACCGCTAATCCACGTTTATGAATGAGGGCCTAAGTTAAGAATATAAAGATTGCCGTCAGTCTTCTGGATTCAGTTTTGAGAGCAATTTTAGTTATACTCTGTTTTGACATTCGCCTATCTATCAGCTAGCTTTGTTTATGCCAGATTCTTGATCTTTCTTTACACGTACATGAAAACTGGAACCAGTTACTTGGAGCAATGTTCCCGCAAAATTAGAATTTGGTCAAGGGGTGGATAAACAAACTTTTCAAGAACATTACCAGGGTAGTTAGGTACGTCTAAAACTGGCCGACACCACAAATACATCAAATAGCACCTATGCCTTTGCAGCTGATACACCTACCTCTGTACTAGTTGTGTTAGTACTCTGCCTTACCCATAATGAGTACAAGGTCACCGTCTACAGCAGCGGTTAACAGTCCAATTACCCCTACTGGTGTTTCTAATTACTTGCCTCCGGTATAGATGAGGAGTGTTTGTTGTTCAAAAGAATGATTAGAAAACGCTAAAATGTGGAGAAGAAACTCTTGAGAAACGAATCGACTTTAATTTTCTGGTTAATTCAAATCAATTAAAATTATTCGTGGTCTGAACTCTGAAGCTCTTAGCCCATCCATCTTAGGAGCGTTCATGCGTTGGAATTATGCTTGAGTCAAAATTGTCAATTTTCGACGTAACATAAGAGTGTCATGTGTTCAATTATTGATTAGATAATTGCCATCATTTTATTTGGCATTTCATAAACTAGTTTTTGTCTCAAAAATATTTGAAAATATGTGTATAACTTTCTCATTAGAAAGTTTAAGGTAAAGGCTAATTACTCACTTAGCGGTGGAAGCTCTATTTTGATGCAAGATATTTGCCATGTTTCATAACACAAACTTATAACAATGACATATTTAGAAAATTAATAACATTTACTAAAAAGTGTCTCAAAAAAAAAACACGATTTCCTAGATTTTCATTCAAAAACCATAAACCGAAAAGTGTCATTTTTAGCATTTTTCGATAAATTAAACGTATTATTTTAGGATAAAATCCAAGATATTTTGTTACTTCTGAATTATAGTAATTTAATTCAATTAATATTCAATGTCACTGGTTATTTACTATTTTAATAAGTTGTATATTTATTTTACTATAAATTTTTTGTAATACCATTATCGGCGCAAAATTGCGTCAGCGCCAACGAATACCAATTTAGTATGGTACGAAACGCGATGCGCGCCGTTTTGCATGAACGCTCTTAAGGCGCCATTTCACGAAAGTTGATCAATCTTCCGAGTCACTCAATCAATAATAAATAATTATTTACCTTGGCTAGATAAACTAGTTTAGCCCGTGACTTCGTGTGAATTCGGGTTTTCTAAAATCCCATACTAGCATTTCAATTGCTACAAATCCAGTTATAATGACCTAACTTAGATGTGATGTCGCCATTGAGTTATGGGTGTAACGGACTTTCATTTTCGAACTTTTATAGGAGAACAATTCTGTCATACCTGATTTTTGCGTAACTTTAACCGTTTACGCAGCGCACACAACGCTGTGTTAAAAAAAGTGCTAAAGCAAGTCCTAAAAAATCAATCAATCGCAGATCACAGACGGACACTTTAATTTCATTTATCTATAGCTAGAGCTATAGAATATAGACCATACTTATTATCACCACGAGTGATGCAAAAATGAATGACTGTCAAGTCAATGATTGAACGGTTTCTCTTTCGCTAATTACTGTGACTTGTTGATTTACTCTGCAACGGCCAAGAATCAAGATGTTCACAACTCTATTGCTAGTGAATAAAGTACTAAATCAATTGACAAGTGTGGAACTGTGAAAAAAAAGTGTGATACCGGTTCGATTTTGAATGAACGGTATTTAAAACGGTAGTTAATTTGTGTTTGAAGTGCAATTGCAGAGCCGAGCGATATCGTGTCGACCTCTCTAGCTCAGTGGTGATAACGCACGTCTTTTTACCGTGTTATAGACTAGAAGCAGGTGTGACTGTGCGCGCTGTTGAATGCAGACGGCTACATACATGCTTCTTCTTCTTTAAGAGCCTTCGTTCATCTATTGTTGAACATAGGCCTCCTTAACATCTCCACGTCCTCCTTATCCTTCCCCTCCTCCTCCTCCTCCTCCTCCACCTCCTCCTTATCCTTCCCCTCCTCCACCTCCTCCTTATCCTTCCCCTCCTCCTCCTACTCCTCCTCCACCTCCTTCTTATCCTTCCCCTCCTCCTCCTACTCCTCCTCCACCTCCTCCTTATCCTTCCCCTCCTCCTCCTACTCCTCCTCCACCTCCTCCTTATCATTCCCCTCCTCCTCCTCCTCCACCACCTTCTCCTTATCCTTTCCCTCCTCCTCCTCCTCTTCCTCCTCCTACGCCTTTCTTGCGGTGTAGGGATGATTTTCCCAAAAGTTTGGCAATATCGTCAGACCAACGTGTTGCCTGCCGAAGTTTCTGCGACCTGTGCGAGGTCTTCATTCAAGTAGCAAGCGGCTCCATCGGTCGTCTGAAGTCCTACATACATACCCCTGCTACATTCTGGTTATTGAGCAAATGTCTCCGGATGATAAGCGCAGTGCAGTGCGTCGTGTGATATTGCAACGCAAAGCCGTGGGACGCACTGCATGGCCAGTCGTACGGTATCACTTAACATCAGGTGAACGTCTCGTTCGTCTCATCGTTTGCATCAAAAAATACTGTAAGTAGGTAGTTGTACATTCAACTCGCGCGCATACTATAAGGAATTGTTTGATTCAACGAATGGGGTAAATTTAATTAGGGTCGATGTGCTGGTTCGCCGGCCACCTTCAGTTCTCGGCCTTTACGCGTACACGATGCCGTAAAATTGAGAAAATATCACTTAGAAATACTATTTCCAAGTAAAATCTTTATCCAGATATTTGAAAATGTTTGCTTTCTAAATGAAAACATTTTTGGTCAGAAAACACCTTCGAGTGATTTTACAGAATTTGTTCATTTTGGAGGCGGCGATTAAAGGTAACGCAAACTGCAGAAATTAAAAAAAAAATAGTGCCGCGCGTTTCATTCCAAAGTAAACTTTATGTAGTTATTCTAAATAAATGGTATTAATAAGTATATAATGCACTTCAAAAATAACTTGGTAACATATTCCTAACATAACTTTTGGAATATTTTGTATAAAACAACAATAATGATGGGGGCCGGGAACTAACATTTAAATTTTTTCAAAACTTTAGTTTTCGGCCTAGGGGCCGAGATCTGGAATATCAAGTCTTCCACACTTTCATGTCTTTTCTACAAATGGTGAAATATTTTTTCTCACGATTCTTTCTTTTAATAATGTACTTAATGCGAAGACTCACGCCATTAGTTTTCGGCCGTCAGTTTATGTCGTAATCATTAAAAATATGGATAAACGGGGAAGACCATTTTGGGGTGGCCGAAAATTAAAAGGTAGATGAAACGGTACTTCAGTTTTCGGCATAAGTAAAAATTGTATGAATAGAATGGGGCCAAAAATTAAATATCACCTTAGATTTCGGCCATCATACGCCAAAGTTATAATTTTTAAAATTTTTAGAGCTATTTTATTTAACATACGATATAAAAAGTTATAAGTAAGTAATTTAAACGTGTGTCTTTAACTATGTCTATTTGTAAAATCACAACCAACTCCCAAAAGAATGGGCCGAATCAACGTTTACAAGCTGATATAAGCTAAAATAATTCTTACTTCTTAGCTATAATGATTTTCAAGCGTTCAATCGTCCGAAGATCATCAACTCATTTACTACTTGGCAATTGTACCTTTCTTATTTTCTTTCACATGTCCGATCGATTATTTGAAGTAAAGACTAACACATAGGGTACCTTTTTATCCTGGAAATATCCATGTTTTCCGCGAGGTTTGTGAAAATCCAAAATTCACGCGCGGGAATTAATTCTTCAGGCACAATTACGGAACTGATTCCACTGTTTGGATTGGAGATAGATTGTATTAACACAAAGGCTACTTTTTGTTCCCAAAAAATTAATGGTTCACGTGAGATATGTGAAAAACCGCGGGGAAATACTCCTTCACGCCGCAACTACAGAACCGATTTGGTAGAAATATAGCATGGAGTTAGATTATGTTCCGGCTAACACATGGGCTAATTTTTATCCCGGAAAATCCAAGACAAAATTCACGTATGGGAAATACCTACTACTTCACACCGCAACTACTGAACCGACTTGGCAGAAATGTAAAATAAAGTTAGATCGTATTCTGGATTAACATATTATGGGCTAATTTTTGTCCCGGAAAAATCCATGGTTACCGCGAGATTTGTGGAAAGTCGAAATCACGCCGGAGAAATAGTTCTTCATGCCGCAATTACTGAACTGATTTGGCACAAATTTGGAATGGAAATAGATTATATCTTAGATAAACACATTTTAAAGGACTAGAAGGAATAAACACATTTTTAAGCGACTTTTTAAAGGACTTCAAAAACGGAGGAGGCTTAGAATTCGTCCGAATCTTTTTTTATGTATGTTCCCCGATTACTCGAAGACGCCTGAACTGATTTGGAAAACTATTTTTTTGTTTGAAAGGGTATACTTACCAAATGGTCTCATGTTCATCAAGTCAGGATCTGATGATGGGATCCTGAAGAAATTGAGGGAATTCTTTAAGAATTGAGAAAATTTTATAAGCTCACTTGATGCGATTTGGGTATTATTTGAAAGAGTATGCTTTCCAGGTTGTTATATGGTCATTAGGTCACAATCTGATCGTGGAATCTTGGTGAAATCGAGGGAACTCTTCAAATTTTACAAGTACTTTTGAAAGGATTTGAGTATTTTTAATGGCATTTGCTTGCAGATGCTGAGTTAATAGCAATAGTCATGAAGTCAGAATCTGCTGATGGGATCTCGGGGAAATTGATTGAACTCTTCAGTTGCAATAAGCACACTTCCAGCGATTTCGGTATTTTTTACATTGACTTGTGCATTTGCTTCCAGAAAGCAATATTTAAACCGATTTCATAAAGGAGTTGGTTCTAAATTCAACAACTACTGGCTGGAGCGAAACATGAGTTACATAGCGGAGCGAGACATAATCTTTGTCTTGCTCATGTTGGTGGGTAATGATGTATTTCTGGTTTTTTGTTTATTTAAGTTTATTGTATTATGTTGATTGTCATGTTAATAATATTTGGATATACTATGAAAATAATGATTAAGTTTTCATATCATTTCATATAATGTTAGACTTACCAATTCATTTTAAAACCATCGCAATGCAGTGGCCGAAAACTGAAATACCCCATGCCGAAAACTAAAATTTTGCGGCCGAAAACTGAATTTTTAGCTTTTTTCCAGATTAAATTAAAAATAAAAATAATTAATAACTTCCAGCATAAAACAGTTTTTTAAAAATAAAATTGATTATACTGGCTTTCATATAAGATAGTGAGTGCAACTATAATATGTCTGCAACATTTTTTTCTGATGTCCTGAAGTTGATAGGAGCACTAAAAGGCCGAAATCCGGCACAACGACCCTACCTTTCAAGTTAGTACGATAACATCTTAAGCTGCATCATCACTTACCATCAGGTGAGACCGCAGTCAAGTACTAACTTGTATAGAATAAAAAAAAGTCGATATTTGGGTTGGGACAGTTAAATGCTACTTGCTTTAACGGGGAAGGTAGACATTGGAGGAAACCTGTAAACTATAGTTTGTCTACAAACGTGTGAAGTCTGACATTCTGTATTTCGGCCAGTGTGGTGAGCTAAAAGCCCCATATCCTTCTTATTCTCAAAGGAGATCCGTGTCCAGTAGTGTGCCGTAAAAGGGATTGAGAGTTTGAGACAGTCGAAAAAAAATACTCGCTGAATAGTACAGACTCAGCAGTCAGCAGGTGCGAGTTGCAGCTATAACAAGTTCTGTGGGATAGCGAAATCGACTGAATTATCGAGCGGTTATGTATGTACTTAAAGTAGGTGCGCACTCAGTAGCTACATTACCGACCACCGCCTTGGTAAGCCGGTTCCACATCCTGTGTTGCCACATTGATCGCCTTTAAACTGTTGCTGACTAGATGTTTTCTCAAATTATTTTGTTAACGCCTTGGTCTCGCGATCATAACGCACGACGCTGGCACGGTCCGCGGCAAGGCGTCGGACACATAATCGTATGAAATACGTTGACAATGGTCTTCGTGACCGTCGCAGTTTGCATGACGTTTTTCATACGATTTTTGTATCCGACGCCTCATGGAGGCCCTCGGTAAGGACTAAGTATGTCCAGTGGAGGATATTAATTATAGACTGATTTGATGTATTATATATGGTATCTTACTAGAGATAGAAATTTGACTTAATTTGTATGGAGCTTATGTCACATAGATATCTGTAGAAGGCAAATGGAAGATAGATAGAATATTGGGAACCGGCATTAATCGGTCGATGCGATTTAATCTAGTATTAGGTTTGTATCAGAATGAGTCAAACCGCCAAGCCGCGTTTAAAAGCTAAGTTACTCGTGGGAAGTAGGTGTAGCTATATCTACAGCGGGGCTAGACAAAGTCACAAGCGTTTGGCGTTAACGCTAGTCGACAAAAATGTATGGACAAAACAAGTGACGGTAGAAAAACCACGATAATAATTACTAAACACGCTGTGTTTGAATAATTAACTACGCTAACTTGAACGCTCGCTGGCGTTCTCGCGGACCTTGTAGATAACTTTAGCGTACTTCGCTTGACAATTGACAGCCGATAGTATCAAACACAGCGTGTTTAGTAATTATTATCGTGGTTTTTCTACAGTCATTTGTTTTGGCCATACATTTTTGTCGACTAGCGTTAACGCCAAACGCTTATGACTTTGTCTAGCCCCGCTGTACGATGTTCGTTTTACTGTAAACCCGTGTACAGTTGTGTCAACATTGACTATTCATTGTGGGATGCGATGGAAAGAAAGTACGAGCACGTATGCGTTCGATACATTGACTCTACAAATATAAGGCTTACTAGTATTAAAATAATAGTAAAGGTAGTTTAATCCAGGAAGACGCGCCCCATTCCTTCTAATTTATACGAATCGAATGAAACATAAACGATTGTGAAGGAATTTAACGCGTTTTCGTGGATTGAACTACCTGTAGCATAGCTAATTATATTATTTGCTGTAGATACTCGTTTGTAGTATCATACTAATGCCACTTCACGAAAATTTTCAAGGCATATACTCAACTCAAGCTCAATTTCTAAGTGGAGCAGTTAAACTACTTTAGCTAGACCACTAAACTTTCCTGTCAAATTAGAACATTTGGGCGGTTGTCACAAAAACATTTTCACAGAATACTTGGTTAGCTCTATCTATAGAATATGTGATCTTTTCCTCTAAGAAGTGTTTTTGCATTTTTATTTTCTATTTGAATACATACCATTTGAAATCGGTAATATGTAAATTGAATTAGTGAAAGACGTTAGAGCACCAAAAACAGAAAACCTGTTAGCGTTTACCTGCTGTGTACAGCAGTTGTAATGGCATACTGCATAGGCAACAGCTTCGGCGGCTTGCTAACCGGATCTTGTTCAAGCCAGCTGGGAATGTCACCACCAAATAAGTACCAAAGTGCTACAAGTTAGCTTACCACTTACCGGACTGTAATTAGACAACGTTACAAATTATTGTCAGTTTTCTAAGATGTTGACACACAGGGTTGATTCAGGTTCTGCTGAAAAGATTTGGCAAAAATTTGGAACGTAGGTAGATAGCTTATAACGTCAGTTAACATATATATGGTACTTTTATCCGGAAAAATCTACGAATCCCGCGGGATTTTGAAAAAACCGAAATATATGCTATAGCAATCGAAGGCAATACAACTACAGCTACATGTAGATTGCTGAAGCAAACTTCGTTGTAAGCTCATGTAAGTATTTACTTTTTACTTTATACGGGACCGATTCCCTTGAGATTTATGAAAAACCGAAAATCTCGCGGTTGGAGCTACGAGAAAAATGTAGGTGTAGGTAAACTGTAATGTTAATCTAACTCAAAACAAAGACCGAAAGATGTGATTATTTAAAAATGTACCTAGTTTCGTGACTGATGTCTGTGCGGTTTTGACGTGTCTTACTCATTCACAGTGGTTTCATTATTTTGGATAATTTTGGATTTAATAGTGAATTTAATTCAAGAACTGAATAAAAGAAGGGATACAGGATCTTCCATATGACCCCTTCATTATTAAATCCGTCCATTGTAATTGTCCTGTCTCTTCAAATTTTTCCATGTAAAAAAATTAGGACAAAATTACGATAACGTACTTCATGTTCCAAAGAACAAAATATAAGAAGAACCAATCTTTTTAATATCGATTTTCTCTACGATGCGATGTTTTTTTCGATATTCTTGCTTTCTTTCATGAATTTCTTTGTTGATTTCTTTGTTGCAAATTACTGCAATAGTTAGGTGCATGGTTAAAGGCAAACAAACGTGCAAAAATGCTAGTAACTGTTCCATTGGGCAAGTATCGGCGTAGTGCCGGTGTATCTAAACGGTATTGGCAGGCGAAAGTCAATTGTCTAGGCCTCGCGTGTAGGCGCTGTCTGAGCCCCAGGGCTGACGCAAGGCTCTTAACGGGCTATACGGTTATTTAAGCGATTTTTAATGAGCTGCAGCTCAAAATCTACAATCTAATAAATAAAATTACTTTCGAATTTAAACGTCATGTATCTCGCTTCGAGGCAGAAAGCCGTTTGGAAAAAAATATCGATAGAACTTTGTGTCAGTAAAGATGTTTTTTTTTGGACGTGTTATGTAATATGTTACATCCTTACGATAAAATGGAAAATTCTTTCCAAAAAACCAACTTCAAATGCCACTACAAAGAATGAAATAATTTTTATTGTACACCAATTCGAAGTCGGGCAATGTTTTGTTCAATCATTAATAGTCCTTTCTTATTATAAAACTTGATGTTCAAGAAACGACAAAATTATCGACAATACGAAGGACTATTAGTGAATGAACGAAACATTGCCCGACTTCGAATTGGTGTACAATAAAAATTATTTCATTCTTTGTAGTGGCATTTGAAGTTGGTTTTTTGGAAAGAATTTTCCATTTTATTTTATGCTTTTTAGTGGAAAACAACTAATGCGCAAGGTATTGGAAAAAATGCCCACATCGCTTGAAGTATGCTTCTAAAATCTGAAGAGTTCCCTCAATTTCTCCAAGATCCCATCATCAGATCCTTACTTGATGAATACACTCATTACTTGATGACTGCAAGGAAATGCAATAGTAACTATAAAAAATACCTAAATCGCTTCAAGTATACTAGCAAAACTTGAAGAGTTCATGACCCGACCTGATGACCATAAGACTACCTTGAAAAAATTACTCTTTCAAACAATACCCAAATCACTTCAAGTGTGCTTATAAAATTTGAAGAGTTGCCTCGATTTCTCCAGGATCCCATCATCAGATCCTGATTTGTTGACTATGGGACCATCTGTGAACTATTATACCCTATCAAACAAAAAAAGAATTTTCGAAATTGGTCCACGCATCTTCGAGTAATCGGGGAACATACATAAAAAAAAAAGATTCCGACGAATTGAGAACCTCCTCCTTTTTTTGAAGTCGGTTAAAAAGGGCACAGGACCAAGTATAATAGTTTTGTGTTCCGTGTTGTGTAGCACTCTGTATATAGGCTATACTGCATTTAAGGGGTAAAGACTAAATCTTTGGCTACATTTTGTGTTCCGTGTTGTGTAGCACCCTGTATATAGGCTATACTGCATTTAAGGGATAAAGACTAAGGGCCACTTGCACCAAATTCTGATTAAATACGTTTAAATTTTATTTAACTAAATGTGATTTACAGCCCAAAATCAATTTAGCTTAAACACATTTAGGGTTGTCTTGCATCATGTGCTTCAACTGTCAATTTAGTTAAACACAATTATCGCATCTGTAATAGTTATTTGTTATACAAGGGCGCAAAATGGATTTTTGGGCCGAGTGTCAAATTTGAATGCTGAGCGGCGAAGGATTCTAGGGTTGAACCCTGAGCGCAGCGAGGGGTTCAAAGAATAGAATCCTGAGCATAGCGAGGCATTCAAAGGACTCGAGACCCAAAAAAATTTGCGGCCGTACATAACACAAAAATTTTCATCTCACCACAGCGAGGAAAATTACTCGAAGAACACTTGGATCGGCATTGCTAGTAGGTATGTAAGATGTTGTCTTGAGTAATAATCTGCAATAACTTCACTCACTTAATTAAATCCACCTTAAATCATCACTCATCTTATTACAAAACAGTAATGAATAAAAACAAAATATTATTATTTATCACGATTAGAAAAAAAATGAGTTACTTTTTTTCTACTTGTATTTTGGATGCGTTCAGAAATATCAATTTCTAAGAACCAACGATAATAGAAGATTAAAAAAAAATAACAATCATTAGATTAACAATAAATAAATACCATGGATTTAATTAGATTTCCTTTATAATTAATAAAAAATAAAAAATAGGAGTTATTATTTTTATATATTCTAAGAAAATGTAAAAACAAAAAGTAATGTACACCTATACAAACTCAAAGGTCGAACCTCGTTACTAACCGACTGACATTATTTAAAAAAAAAAAGAAGTCTTCAGTTTAATGGTGGCACCACACATGGCTATTTGTATTTGCCTATTTTTTATATTTGTCAAATAACTTCCATGTGTGGAGAGTATATTTGCCAAAATTATTGCCATATTTGCCTGTTTGGCAGATACAGCCAATAACATATTTGGCTCCATGAGGTCGAAAATTTTGGCAAATACGCGATCATCCTATCACAAATACAAATAGCCATGTGTGGTGCCAACATTAGACTTAATTATAGACGCAATACGAGATTACGTCATGTTCGAATTTAGAAATGCTTTGCGGCCCTAGGGCGGGAAAGGATTTTCATACTACTTTCTCGCCCTAGGGCGGGAAAGGATTTTCATACTACTTTCTCGCCCTAGGGAATATAATAGCATTTCCCGCCCGCATTTTGGGCATTAAAAATCTCCTTTCCGAGCGGGTGAGATGAAAAAATTTTATAACGCTCCGTTTCTCGCTATCGGCGCAGTGAAACGGAAATTTTATTGCAAAACACAAAAATCTGTGCGAGTAACGGAGCATGTGGCTTTATTTTGACGTTTGTAGGAATTTAGTAGCTCAACCAATTCATCTGAGTTTAGTAGGTACCTACTTACTGACATCAGTTTGAGTGCGAAGCGAAGTGTCGTACGTAGGTAATTGTTTACGTTGTGTTGTAAAAGTAATCATTGTTTAAAGTGATATTATTTTTATATAGTGTTGTATGTTGTTAACCGACTAAGTAAATAATATATAGGTAATAAGAATTGGTAGGCACGTAGGTACAAAAATATGAAAACTATACCAACCTATCAGTATTTCTACTTATTTGTGATGTTATTTGCTCTAATAAAAGCAATGTGCTCCTTTTCGTAAGGCGAAATCGTCTTACAAATTTATCTTCAGGAAGAGTAGTAACAAATAAACAATTGTTGTTCCACTAAAATATTCAACAATTTCTTCGTCATCATCAGTGAATAAATCGGCGAAATCCATTTTAATACGTATTTAATTTGATATAATATTTCACCAAAACAAATAACCTCAAAAAACGGAGTTTATGATGACAATTGACTTCACTAAACGCATTTAGTGGCGCTAAATAGGGTTCCCAGCGTATTTAACTTTGACCGATCACTAAACGTATTTAACACTCTAAATGATATGGTGCAAGATGAAAATGAGAAATTTAGCTTAAATTAGTTTAAATTATGTTTTATTGTGACTTAAATCAGTTTAAAGAGCATGGTGCAAGCGGCCCTTAATCTTTGGCTACATCGTCATTCGTCACATATCTCCGGCCAGCCACCGTTTTTATTTTGTATCGCTAAAACCAACTTTTTATAGTTCAAAATTAGCACGAAATCTTGGTAACTTGAGTAGAAAAGTAATTATTGATTCCGCAGCGCTTTATTAGATACGGACGTTTTCACTCATTAATTATAATGACTATTGTAATTTATTACTTTGTTTATCTTGTTAAGGACCTAGAAGGCCTATTTATGCGATTTTGACCAGCCTCTCATATGAAAACTATTGAGGCAACTAGTTTCAAATTTGAACGTCATGTATTTTGGGTCTTTAATCTCAAAACGTTGAGAAGCAGAAACACGATTGGAAAAACTTTTCTCGATAGAAAGTTTTTCCAAAAATTGCTCCTATCTTCTCATATTTCCTATGCATTCTCGGAAACGATTCTGCAGATCTCTGTTTTTTTTTATTTTTTGGGTCGATAATGATGATTACTCAAAACGTTTAGAAGTTTTTTGAAATCCGAACTATACTTAATTAAAAATAAAGTAAATACCTAAATCAGTCTAAACTAATTATTCCGCCCACAAACTAGGTAAGCGATAACCATATCGTTAACTCTTTCGGACATGTGATGGACCTATGTTGACATCGTTTTCACACGGACAACCCATATTTGGTTCAGTCTGCGATACGCCATTGCGAACGACGGATGTGCACACTCGCAGTCGTTCGTGGCATGTCGTCGAAGTCCGACTAATATAGAAAAAAGCGCCATCTATTAGTCGCTGGATGAATGGTTATTGTACTCCCAACACGCCATCTGTTAGTACGTAACAGAACGATTATGATTCGAACTTTGAAACACACCGCTCATGGCAGTAATTGATTTCTAGATAAAGACGTACTTACCACAAGTTTTAAAAAGACTGTTTAAGGTTCGAGCACATTATGCGGCTGCGGCCCCGCATCGGGGCGGAGCGCAAAAATCCGCTCAAATCGCTTGAATACAATTTGTATGAATTATCGCACACTGTGCTGGGCTGCAGCGGCTCGCATTAAGGGGATTTATTGAATTTATTTTTGTCTTTCTCACTCTCACGGAGATTTGGTAGGTGCGACATGCAGCGTCGCGGAAGAATATAGCAGAAAAACAACGTTTTACCTAATTACTCAAAAACTAAGCCAGTTATCAAAAATCTGTTCTAAGCGTTTTAGGATATTATTATACATTAAAACAAAAATTACAATTACATCCATTCTAGTTTCCGATAAAATATAGAAAAACTGAGATTTTGGAGCAACTTTTGGGAGAACTTTCTATCGAGAAAATTTTATCCAATCGTGTTTCTGCTTCTAAGCGATTTTAGATTAAAGACCCAAAATACATGACGTGTAAATTTGAAAGTAATTGTCTGCGCTGCGGCCTGCTCCGCCCCGCTGCGGCCCGGCATAATGTGCTAGAACCTTAAAAGTACCAAAACGCGGGGCCGCCTTTTTCTCTGAATAGTAAGGGCGCGTTCCCACTAGCGTCGCAACGAATAATTTATCGCTGGACGACTGTCGTGTTTAGCTGTTCCCATTAATACGATTGTTTGATCGTTATTCGGTATTTTTTTATCGTTTAGTGACTATCGTATCTAATCGTTCCCATTAGATCGCGACGACATTTTATCGTTTCACGGCAGTCGCTTTGTTGTTTACACATCATTAACAAGCTACACGGGTAAACGTCTAGACGGTATTTGTTATCGATGATATGAAAGATTTGCGGTCACGATTAGTCGTATTGATTTTTTATTGTTTTACGACTGTGGTGCTAGCCGTTCCCACTGTCATGACAATCTGTTGTCACTACAAAACAAGCTGTTGTAGACGACAGTAAATCGTGTCGTTCTTTAGGAACACCTCCATTTAAACATGTAAACCACGACACTTAAACTGCACGATTATCTGTCGCACAATGAGAACGCGCCCTTAAGATATAAGGAACACCTTTTGTGTTTGCCAACAGATTTTAAACCTTATTGTAGGTAGTAATAAAGTTTTAAATAGACTGTCTTGTTTGCTTCGATTACAACTTTTTTTAGTTGTGGATAAGGTTGTTAACCGACCTTAAAAAGGAGGAGGTTCTCAATTCGTCGGAATCTTTTTTTTTAGTTATAACAGTTTACTGCTGATTCACTCACTGACTAACTGATTGATCTCCTCTCCTGAACAAATTTGTATGAAAATTTTTTTGTTCACGGATCGGGTCGTGTAGACGAAAAAAATTCATTTGTAGGAAAAATACGGAGAGAGCTAATTGAAAATTTCAGAGACGGGTAAAGAGCACAGCCAGGGTATTAAAGATAGGTGAGGGGTGCTCGACCAAATGTTACCCGAAACATCATGCAATTGGCCGCTATACGAATTTCGTCCATATCTCGGAAAGTATAAAAGATGGAAGAACGGTTTCTTGACGAGAAGTGATCAAGACCCGAAGCTCTATTCAATGGATAGAAAAAAAATTCAAAATGGCTATATAGGCGGGAAGACAGCACGTGGAGGCGCGGGCCACATGTGGCCTGCGCCTCCACGCGCCCTACTAGTATAATTATATACTAGCATGCAAAATTTTAAAATTTGATTACAAATATGGGGACAGTTGAAATTGAATAAAAGCGTGTAAAAAATACCTCAGGAAATCATTCGGTACTAGGCATAATAGATAAATATAATATTATATATTTCAATCCACGATGACCCGTATACTCCATACGAATTTAATTTACCGTAACCGACACCGCACACTGTTACCGTAACCGACATCGCACACTGTTACCGTAATCGATACCGCACACTGTTACCGTAACCGACACCACACACTGTTATCGTAACCGACACCGCACACTGTTACAGTAATCGATACCGCACACTGTTGCCGTAATTGATACCGCAAACTGTTACCGTAACCGACACCGCACACTGTTATGTTACCGTAACCGACACCGCACACTGTTATCGTAACCGACACCGCACACTGTAACCGTAACTGACACCGCACACTGTTACCGTAATCGATACCGCACACTGTTACCGTAACCGACACCTCACACTGTTACCGAAACCGATACCGCACACTGTTATTGTAACCGACACCTCACACTGTTACGGTAACCGACACCTCACACAGCAAGTCCTTCTCTCTAAATTTGTATTTTTAGGAGGTACTTGCCTACCTAGGTCGTCAACTAGTTTTTGAAAATATGTTCCAAAAATACTTTAAATACAAATTACGAATGTATAACATGCATGTAATAAAAATATTTTGGGTTCAATTCTTTATCCAATATCATCACACTAATATTATCACACTTCACACTATATAATCACACTATAATATTATAAAGGCGAAAGTTTGTGTGTGTGTAAGTGTGTATGTTTGTTACTCCTTCACGCCGTAACTAGTGAACCGATTTGGCTGAAATTTGGAACATAGATAGCTTATAACTCGGATTAAAACATAAGCTACTTTTTATCCCTTGAAAACACATAGTTCCCATGGGATATTAAAAAAAACCCTAATTTTCAACAGTAATCTATAGCTATTGGTATAGGTAGATTACTTTGACAATTACTCCTGAAAGTAGGTGTAAAGGTCATTGAAAAGGAAATTCAATTATTTCTCGGGATTAGTAAAAAATCAAATTTAACGCGAGCAGAGCCGCGGGCAAAAGCTTAGTAAGAGATAAAAATTGAACAAGTTCCTTTCATTTAATTTCATAGTTACCTACTTTTATGAATAACGCCATCTATGGGCATTTGTGACAGTGTAAAAGTCCCGCGTATTGCCGCATATCGCGGAGCGCCAAATGGCGTGCTCGGTAATTTATGCAAATTTATGCCGCCCAATTTTACGAAGTACTCATAAAATCTGAAATCCGTTTTCTTCAATGTAAAGCCTTAATTTATAACACGTATTTATATTATGTCTAGATTTTGTCAAAACACTATCAGCACAGAATACCAATAATAGTATCTACGGTACAGAAGATCCACTTCGCAAATGATTTAAATAAATAGCGACTCTAGAGCTGACATAATAAAGTGCAATTCAGTTTGCAACAGCGCCTCATATCTACGTTGTTATTAACCTAAACGTTGTGTTTTCTTTCTGTCGCGTTACTTTATCTCACCTTTATTTCTTTCCGGCTCGCTACAGGGGTGCTGATAAAACCGCTGACCGGTCGGCGTTATGTTCTTGTAGCTTTTGTACCTACAGTGCGAGTGAAATCTCCCTGCTATCAGTACGTCGGTCGCACTTGGACGTATTTTTTGCGAAAGCAGGTTGGTTGGTAGACAACCCTAGCGCGATTAAAGTGTTAGATAGATGCAGCCAATAACATTTTTTGTTACGGAAACATTGCGTAGGAAGCGTACATGCTTCGGCTGACGTAAATTTAATTAATACGATAATGATACGTTAGCATTAACAGTTACTTATGTAAAACTATCGCGTAACACCCACACTAGCGCAGAGTGATGGTAATTATAATTACTGAGGTTTGACCTTCTTAGAGGATCCATATTAAGCAAGCCTTTAGTTTAGATAGTCCGCTAACCTGCTCTAAGTACCTATATCACTGTCTATATGAGTTACATTGGTTAATGTAAATAAATGAAACCCAGTTAACTAAATACTCGAACTGCGGAATAAATTTTTCTGACCCGGTGGCCAAATTTGGAACTAACGTCGCGGTTCATTTGTTCAATTTGCTGTCTACTGGATTGATGTTAACAGTGCATATTTTATTTTTGTAGTTTTGTCTATCTGCATAAATAATACCTAAAGCAATAAGAACTGATGCGCGAAACATCACAGCCACAATCGTCAACAGCAACAGCAACACCCTCACCGGGTCAGATAATTTTGTGGCATTATACTTTCCATTGCCGCCAATTCTTCCACTTTTAAAAAGTCCAATGACACTGCAATCTTTCGTCGACAAAAAAGCAAGTGCCGAGTTTTTATCTGCATCTATCTCCGAACGCTTGGGTCGTACGTAGGGTCACCAAAGAATATTACCAACGGTACAGTAATTTTTAACCACCTGAAACCTGTATTTAATAAAAACAAAAATTCTGGCTCATTCAGTAAGTCATAGACTCATCTTTTCGATTCTCGCAGCGTTACCATGCGCTTGAACCTAAAAAGTTAAAGTTATGTGCAGAGGTTCCCTTGATATTGCAGACAAGGTATAATGAAGAGCTTCTCGAAACTTCCACACGTACACCTGACCAGGTCTCAGGTTTTGAATTTTGACCTCCTTTGAGAGGGATGCTCGCCTGAATTTCCCTCTCACGCTCCGTAGTCGCCCTTCACAAGCCCTCCATCTCCCCTGACGGAGGGGAATACGTTCCGAATATCTGTCTAAGAATAAAGGTCTGTTTTGACCGCTGTATCCAAAATGTGCTGATATGCCATAGGAGACCTGGGCGAACTTCACGATTTTATCTTCCCATCATTTCTGTAGACTGGTCTTTCTCTATTTCTGATATTGTTATTCGGGCACCATTATTTTCTCGAGTTCTTCCTATATCCATTATCATTTGATAACGTCATCATTTTATTTCTAGCACTTGATGATTTAGACCTTATCACGTTATCAGCCCCAATTGGCCCCTAGGTCATTAGGTTTAGGATGCGTCATTTCTTTGTTTATTGCCTTTAGGTCACATAATAAGGCCTAACTAAATTCGTAAGAGACTAAATGTCTGCAAACTTCAAATAACCATAATTGCAATAAAATTCGATCTGAAAACCTTTGAGAAATAATGTTTTTTCTCGATCTGTACGTTTATAAAAAGACCAATTAATTTAAACCACTAAACGTATCAGGCTGAAATTTGGCGTAGGTAAAGCTATCTGCCCCCAGCCCCCCGATTGTGTAACTTTTGACGATGAAATGGTATTCATTTGATGGCCGTCGGCATCAAAGTAAAATAAACCATAACAACATTGAATTAGAGCTCAATTTTGTGTATGCGTTCTTATACGTTTAGGTATGTACGATACGCTCCATAACGCTCCATGTTGAAATCGGTTGTAATGAATTTGTGACTTTAAACTGATACACTTAAGGAATATTTTACTTTGATGGTCAAGGAATACCATTTCATCGTAAAAAGTTACACAATCAGCCCCCTGATTGTGTAACTTTTTACGATGAAATGGTATTCATTTGATGGCCGTCGGCATCAAAGTAAAATAAACCATAACAACATTGAATTAGAGCTCAATTTTGTGTATGCGTTCTTATACGTTTAGGTATGTACGATACGCTCCATAACGCTCCATGTTGAAATCGGTTGTAATGAATTTGTGACTTTAAACTGATACACTTAAGGAATATTTTACTTTGATGGTCAAGGAATACCATTTCATCGTAAAAAGTTACACAATCAGGGGGCTGATTGTGTAACTTTTTACGATGAAATGGTATTCCTTGACCATCAAAGTAAAATATTCCTTAAGTGTATCAGTTTAAAGTCACAAATTCATTACAACCGATTTCAACATGGAGCGTTATGGAGCGTATCGTACATACCTCAACGTATAAGAACGCATACACAAAATTGAGCTCTAATTCAATGTTGTTATGGTTTATTTTACTTTGATGCCGACGGCCATCAAATGAATACCATTTCATCGTAAAAAGTTACACAATCAGGGGGCAGCCCCCTGTTCCTATTAAGTTGACTAGTAATAGTAGGGACAATCAACTTTCATCACATTAATTATGCCCATACATTTAAATTTGCTCCACGTACTACATAATAGTTACCAAAAATAATCTTCTAGTAATAAATTCTGTCTGTCGTATTAATAACGGATTTGTGTTCAAATATAATCTTATCGCTTAGTCACCTGCTATCAGACACTTGTTATCAGTCAGTTACTAGGTACTTACCTTTGCTTTGTTTATTTGCTGACACAGTTTAATTTACGAGTAACTAAGACCCGAGCTTTACAAGCAATTAACCATGTTTTAATGAAACCACTTTTGTCTCCTTGCCTCATGTACCGTCCATCCCTTACATATTTGACGTACCAAAAAAACGTACGTAGCGGTTTGATTCCTCGTTCTTGATACGCACCGCAAATATCTGGAATGTCCTCCAGGCCTCCCGTCGTTCCCACCGCCTATAACTTGGTTGATATCAAATCAAGAGTGAATAGACATCTAGGCAAGAGCACTCGACCTTGGACTGTATTACACCGATTTGACTGATGGAAATCAGAAGTGATTAAGTCTGACTTTTCGTCAGAGGTATCTAGCCCCTTAATTCTGTAAAGTGCGAACTTAAAAAAAAACATAACGTCGTCTTGGTAACATAATCGCCTGATGCAATAGCTTTAAAGAATTTCCAACCAAGAGGCTGACTGCGGGGAGTTTACTTCCCAGTCCCACATCGTATCAACCAATTAGATTACTTATTTACTTAGGTAAAAACATTTACCAATAAAATGATTATGATTGTGATTATTTAGCCAATAAGGGCAGAATTTGCACTAGTCAAAAGTCAAAAGTCAAAATATATTTATTTCACATAGGCCTAACTTACAAGGCACTTGTAAAACGTCAACATTATTTGTTACATAATACGGTACGGTGATAACTACAAGTCGACTTAAAACTAAGTTTACGAGGGTTCCAACGCGCCCTGCACTGAGAAGAAGCCCACAACAAACTCAGCCGGGTTTTGTTTTCGGTTATCACCACTTTACAATAGTACATTTCAATATAAGTGCGGAAAGTTTGTCATTTCTTTACGAGTCCCGGTTTGTTGACCCAAGCCGAAGGCGAGGGTCAACTATAAGGACGAGTAAAAATGACAATTCCGCACGTGCATTGAACGACGTTTTTTAATACATTTGCGAAAAAAAATATTGGTTTTACGTGTTTGCCTGCTCCGTGTTTGCATGCCGTGTTCGTGTTCATGCGCTCCTGGTGCGCCCGCTCCGGTGCCGCGTAGGAGGAAAACACAAAAGCACTAGTGCGGAAAATAATAACTTTGCGCACGCTAAACACACATGGAAATGTCAACTTTTTGAGCAAATGTATTAAAAAAGCTCTTAAAAACTAGTTGAGCTAGTAATAATAATCCCCTTGCCGATTTCGACTACGGTGACTGATTTCCTGAAGCAGTGTTTAAAGGGCTTCGTTGGTGCGCCCTAATGTGGCTTATGTACCCTATCTTTGCACTGAAAGTGCGAGCGCAGTGCGGACAGGTTAGCGTATTGCCAATATAGTTGTAAGTAATGACATTAGAGTGTGGCCTACTCATGAGCTGGTCACGTTTATTGTCTAACTCATTTCTCCTATTTTCTTCAAATTTGTGGGAGCTCTGTTGCACCAAGCGTCTCCACTCATTTCGTGTTTTGGCCAAGCTTTCCCAACTAGAGGGGTCTATCTTGCACGTCTTCATGTGTCTCTTCAGAACATCCTTGTATCTGAGGAACTGGCCACCTGGTTTCCGCTTGCCGTCCTGGAGTTCTGAGTAGAAAATGCGCTTAGCCAACCTCTCATCGGGAAACCTCAACACATGGCCACACCAACGTAGCTGCCGGCGAATCAAGTAAGCCTCAATGCCACACACATTAGCCCTACGCAACACGTTTGTGTTTCTGACACGGTCGGACCACTTTATGCCAAGAATACTTCGAAGGCATCTTAGATGAAACTTATCTAGCTCTCGTATATGTCTACGGTATAGCGTCCACGTTTCAGAAGAGTACAGCAAGTTTGGCAGAACAATCGCCATGTAGACTTTAACTTTAGTGTGTAGCTTGAGACCATGAGAATCAAATACTTTGTGTCTCAATTTACCAAAGGCTGCCGAGGCTGCTCCAATCCTGCTCATTATTTCCTGATCCAGGTTGCCTTTTGACGTTAGGGTACTCCCAAGATACTTGAATTTATCGATCTGATTGAGCACAGTACCGTCTAGACGCAGATTCATTTGAGCAGGACCCGAGTCAGTATAATCCATCGCCATAACTTCAGTTTTCGTCAAACTAATTTTGAGGCCAAATTTTTTGCAAGAGTTATTAAAATTGGTCATAACTTCCTGTCATAACTTCCTGAAGATCATCACAACTTTGCGCCACAAGAAACAATAAGTTGAGCTAGTAATTATAATACAGCAGTTCATTTACTCCCAAGGATTTGATTCATGTAAATAATCCTTAATACTATAGTAAGCTTTATTAACGAGCTTTCGTTTTTTTTAGTCAGTAGTCGTAGTATTTTTTTTGGATTTAATACTATTTCCAAAGGCGAAATCCGCATGCATCCACTAGGCTAACGATAACACGATCATTAATTAGTAATCAATTATAAGTTTTATGTGTCCACTTGTCCAGTATCACGGACCGTGGCCCCGCGCTATCTGCCGCGGCGACATTGCGCTTTATTGCTGTTGGTTTCACAACTCAGCTCCGGTTCAATGCTGGAGGTGTCACCATCTTTGTGCCTACCTAACCGACTTACATAATTCCCTAACATTAGCATTTCGAACGCTATATATTCAGGCTGCTAAAGATGTCAAAGATCTTTAGTATCTTCTAATCTGACACGATTGATTTGATTGATTGATTTGCTTTGATCTTTGGACACTTACCAAAAACCATTATTCCTTGGACCTTTAAGTAGAGAAAGTGCAATCTAAATATATAAAAGAAGATACTGACTGACTGACTGATTCATTCACTGACATATCAACGCACAGCCCAAACCGCTGGGTCTAGAGACTTCAAATTTGGCACACAGGGGTCCTTATGAGGTCTAGGGGTGCACTAAGAAAGGATTTTTCAAAATTCCCCCCCTAAAGGGGTGAAACGGGGCTCCAAAGTTCGTATTTTACCAAGCTTCGATACTCCTTTACGCCGCAACTACTGAACCGATTTGGCTCAAATTTGGAATGGCTATAAATTGCATCGTGGGTTAACACATAAGCTACTTTTCATCCCGGGCAAATCCATGGTTCCCGTGGGATTAGTTAAAAACCGAAATTCACGCGGAAAAAAATCTTCACGCCGCAAGTACAAGGCCGATTTGGCTGAAATTTGGAATGGTGATAGATAATATCTTGGGTTAGTAACAAGGCTACTTTTTATCCCGGAAAAATCCGTGGTTTTCGCGGGAAAACTGAAAAATTGATATTCACGCGCGAAAAATACTACTTTACGCTGCACTTACTGAACTGATATGACTGAAATTCGGAAAGGAGATAGATTTTATCCTGGATTAATACATAGGCTACTTTTCATCCCGGAAAATTACATGGTATATCAAAGAAGATACTGACTCACTCACTCACTGACATATCAACGCACAGCTCAAACCGCTGGGTCTAGAAATTTCAAATTTGGCACACAGGTTCTTTATGAGGTCTAGGGGTGCATTAAGAAAGGATTTTTCAAAATTCCTCCCCTAAAGGGGTGAAACGGGGCTCCAAAATTCGTATTTTACCAAGCTTCGATACTCCTTCACGCCGTAACTACTGATCCGATTTGGCTCAAATTTGGGATGGAGATGAATTGCATCTTGGGTTAATACATAAGCTACTTTTCATCCCGGGAAAATCCATGGTTCCCGTGGGATTAGTTATAAACCGAAATTCACGCGGAAAAAAATCTTCACGCCGCAAGTACAAGACCGATTTGGCTGAAATTTGGAACGGAGATAGATGATATCCTGGGTTAATAAAAAAGCTACTTTTTATCCCGGAAAAATCCATGGTTTTTGCAGGAAAACTGAAAAATTGATATTAACGCGCGAAAAATACTACTTTACGCTGTACTTAATGAACTGATATGACTGAAATTCAGAAAGGAGATAGATTTTATCCTGGATTAATACATAGGCTACTTTTCATTCCGGAAAATTTCATGGTATATCAAAGAAGATACTGACTCACTCACTCACTGACATATCAACGCACAGCCCAAACCGCTGGGTCTTGAGACTTCAAATTTGGCACACAGGTTTCTTATGAGATCTAGGGGTGCACTAAGAAAGGATTTTTCAAAATTTTTCCCCGAAAGGGGTGAAACGGGGCTCCAAAATTCGTATTTTATCAAGCTTCGATACTCCTTCACGCCGCAACTACTGAACCAATTTGGCTCAAATTTGAAATGGAGATTAACTGCATCTAAAGTTAATACATAAGCTACTTTTCATCCCGGTAAAATCCATGGTTCCCGTGGGATTAGTTATAAACCGAAATTCACGCGGACAAAAATCTTCACGCCGCAAGTACAAGACCGATTTGGCTGAAATTTGGCATGGAGATAGATATGATATCCTGGGTTAATAAAAAGGCTACTTTTTATCCCGGAAAAATCCATGGTTATCGCGGGAAAACTGAAAAATTGATATTCACGCGCGAAAAATACTGCTTTATGCTGCACTTACTGAACTGATATGACTGAAATTCGGAAAGGAGATAGATTTTATCCTGGATTAATTCATAGGCTACTTTTCATCCCGGAAAATTTCATGGTTTCCATGATAATAGTGATAGATAATATGCCTTCATGCCGTAATTACTGAACTGATTTGGAATAGAGATAGATTATATCCTGGACTGTGGCTACTTTTTATGCCGAAAAAATCCATGGTTCCTTCGGGAACAGTGAAAAAAAGATATCCACGCGGGAAAAATATTCCTTCACGCCGTAATTGCTGAACTGATTTGGCTGAAAATTAGAATAGAGAAGGCTTTTTTTATCCCGGGAAAATCAATGGTTATTTCTCCCGCGTGAATATTTGTTTTTCACTATTCCAGCGGGAGAAATACTCATTCACGCTGCAACTATTGAAAATTTTTGGCTGAAAGTTAAAATGGAGATAGATTTCGCTCTAAATTAACACAAAGGTTACTTTTTATTCCGGAAATATCGATGGTTCCCGTGAGAATAGGGAAAACTAAAATAAACGCGGGCGAAGCCGCGGGTATCTGCTAGTTATATATAAGAGTCTTACTTCACATCAAATATCGCGGGCCCCTAATAAGAGACTTTTCAATAAGGGGCAATTAAGCCACGTGAAAACGGTATCTCGAATCTTTATGCGGGATATAAGGTGACGGGATAGTCGTGGATCACACTGAAGTAAGCAGCATGGGCTAGAGCAGCGTGAATCGTGATCTTCTCTACAGAGAGCTAGTCCCTTCGGAGACTCTTACGAGTCCTACGGGCCCCGAAACTTGTCTCCTTACTCGGGCAATGTGTCGCGGAAGCATAGCGCGCCCTCGGTGTCGTTCTTCTATCCTCTGTAAAGGGCTAAGGGCTCGCCATCCTGGCTTGTGACCTATGGGTCTTCAGCGGCTGGTAGGCCCGCGCGGGCAACGATAATTTGGCTGCTCTGTGCAGAGATTTCGGGGTCCAGTTCTCTGATGGTAAGATCGTTGTCTTGGCAAGATGCAATGACCAGGTGCGACGTGTAATTAACAGGATATCATGACTATGTCCCTTTTTTAAAGATTATGAGATGGAGAGTATGTAGATCGGTGCTATGATGTCGAGATGTACGTACCTTATCCTTCAGCTACACCAACTCCAAGAAGTCTTTGCCATCCATCGTCATCGGTACTACGATTGCTGCTTTATTCTTGGTTTACTTACATGTCTCTTTTTCTCACAAGCTTTGCACGCTGTAGAATAACCATTTCATAAAATGAAATACTACCACACGCTACCTGCCGTATTGAACCTAAGTTAACCTAAGTTGCGTTTGACGAAACTACCATGGGTCAAGAAGCACATTAGCAAGGCAATTCTGTGTGCTCTACTCTACTTCACGTATTACACATGCGCCGTAACTTGTAACGCCCCATTCTCCCAAGCGTGTTACACCGTCTCTTATAACACTGTGGATCGGCAGAGTTGGCTCAATCGCGTCACAGCATTCGTCGACATTAAGTACTGAATCAATAAGAGCGGAATCAAATAATTATTCGTTAACAAAAAAAATTGCCATGTTTTTGGGAATTGACGACTCGCGCGGTGTAAACACGGGCACTTTTATGTGAGCTGTATTATAACTGTCAGACTGCAACTATTTGCGGTAGATTGAGGATCTTTTCCAGTTCGGTTGGCTAAGTACTCGATGCTCGCAGCCCACATAGATAGTCATCTATTGACACAGATACAGAACAATGGACCAGACGTGACCGGCTCACACTATTCACTATTGTTGTTATTGCTATAGCTTGCTAATATCATCTTAATATGAAAATGCTAGTATCTTCAGCTGCTTATGAAGTCGTGGCTTATCTTGGCAGAAATAGATTTTTGGGACCTATATTCAATACCGTCTAGAACATGGAAAGAAATGTTATTGAAAACCATCTCAAATACACCAAAAGATTTACAAAAATCGGTTTTATTAAAGAAAGGAGGTAGTCTTGGTCGAACACCGTAAAGCCCTTCAAAATGGTTCAAAGTTCTTCATCACATCTTCATCTAAGTGGGACCAACTAAACGTTAAAATCTTTAAAAAAAACTTATAGACGGAAGATCATCTACCGGTACCGATTAATTGAAGACTTGACAGTAATTTGACACAAACTCTTATACTCTTTCCATTCGTTTATTTTCTCTTTGACACATGAAACAGATATAGCAATAGCGAGGGACCAGAAAGAGACCACTTTACCTTTATCTCTCTCTGGTCCCTTGCTATTGCCACGGAACACTAAATAGGTATTGCTATATCTGTTTCATGTGTCAAAGAGAAAATAAACGAAAGGAAAGAGTATAGTAACTGCATGTCAACCTTATCGAAGGCAAGCGCGTCTTGGCTCATTCAAAGAGCTCATTTGCAATTATAGGCCTTTCAAAGTAGATTGAAAATAAATGTTTCTTACTGGAGGGCATTGTAGTCCTGACTTGAACTGAGCTAAGACTTATCGCAAAGGTCTACCCAGGAAATTCAAATTTTATTTGTTTTTACTTATTGTAGGATTGCGATAAAAAAATCGGGAATGGCAGTAGATATCATCCTAACATGATCTCAATATATATAAATCTCGTGTCACAATGTTTGTTCGCGATGGACTCCTAAACTACTGAACCGATTTAGTTCAAACTTCGTGAATATCTGTCATTTGGTCCAACTTAAAAGATAGAATAGTTTTTATCCCACGTGGACGAAGTCGCGGGCATCAGCTAGTTATATTATAAAAATCTTTGCTTGAAAGTGCCAATGGAAAATAATGGAATGCAGTTAAATAAAATGAGCAGTGAGGAAAGGTAATTATTTTGTGTTTCGAACTCTTCTTCAACTTCTTCGACAAATTTTTCAGATTGGACATTCTCAAGCAAAGGTTTTGATTTGAACATGTGAAGATGATCATACTGCCATGAGCCTAGCGCCGCGTGTCTTTTATTAGCTTTCAAATAGCGCAAAACCACAAAAAATGCTTTTCGCGGATTTGAAGATTTTGGGGGGTAAATTCGCCTGAGAATTCGCCGCGCATTTCCAATTATTTTTGTTTTCTTTAACAAGTTTGAAAAATTCCTTGTCCAAGTCCTTATCTGCTATTTTAGATACCAATCTACGTGATAACTTACACCTGACGTGTTTATTTATTAGAGTTCAATAAATGTAACACGACCTACCTCAACAGTACGCGGGTCGTCGAACCCTGCGGTCAATAGCTATATTTGCGGTTTACCTATCACGTTACCTTGTACTAGTGTTTCATAATAGATATGTCTTAATTCCGAATACTTTACGACATTTCTCGTCGTCTCAGCTCCATTGATCGTCTATCTCTGATCGCCAACCGCCTTCAAGCCACCTTCTACTTGCGACTCTCTTTGATGTTCTATCTATCTGGTGGACACTCCACCTTAGTCACCGCTTCAAGCCACCTTCACTTTCGACTCTCTTTGATGTTCTATCTATCTGGTGGACAGTGGTAGTATGTCTTTAGACAAACCCAATCCATGAACCATCTCGACGCTATAAGCGTCAGAACCGGAAATTCGCCAAGTATATCCATAAGCCTTAAATGTAGTGTCAAAATTCCAAATCTAAAATAATTCAAAAGTGGAAACAGGCAGGTAGTTAATATTTCCATTCAAAAAAGTATATAAGTAAATAAACAGTTTTAGAGGTCAACTTGGCCGAAACAATTTCTAGAAGCTAGTAGGCTCTTTTTAGAATCTATTAAAAATAACCGATCATAATAGAAAATGATTTTTATTTGCAGTAATTACTATAATGACATACACACCTATTTGTAAAGAAACGATTTCGAATCTATTGTAAATTATTTATGCGAGTATCATAAATATTGTATTATATATTGTGAATCCAATAAATGTGACACGAAAAGGAGAGTGCTGTTCTATTCTTAGAGCTATTATAATGTCATCTAATCAGTCAGTCGGAAAAGGCCGTGGGTCCATTGTTGCAATAGTTCACTAATACACTTCCGGCGCCGAGACGTGAGCGACGTGCTAATGCGTTTGGAAAGTTCTCCCTTATTGAGAAGTGGACATCTTGAAATTGACGTCTTTCTCCGATGTCAATGGACCTATTGGTTCCATATTCGTCTTGTAAAGGAAACTGTGGCGCGTATTTTGCGTACTTCAACACGAAATATGACAAACAGACGGACGGACCGAGAAAGTAGCACTGTAAGGGTTTCATTTTACAATTTTGGTATGGAACCCAAGTTGAATCACTAGTTATCCGTCTGTTCGCCACTTCTGTACAATTTCTTAGGGATCGGTAATCACCAATTTATCTTACCAACACCAAACCAAACACCCAAATGCCCTTATACGTCGCAACCCCTTTTCATGCCCCACAATTGGACACTAGCCTCCTTTTAGATTCTAAAAGGAGACCTCTACGCTATTTAAGTGGCTTCGCACACCTTAAAGATAATTGGGGTGAATTTTCAGAAAATATGCAGGTTTCTTCACGATTTTTCATGAAAACGTGCAAAATACCTTTCTCTGCCGTTAACTTATATTTTATGGGATTGACATTTAGAACAAGTGCTTATTTTATGGTCCCCAAGAATTGTCGGTGTCGTTTTGTGTGTATCGTAAGTATTTGGCATGAAAAGGAGAGTGCTCTTCTATTTTTAGACCTATTATAATGTCATCTAATCCGTCAAGCGACAGCGCTGCGTGTCCATTGTAAATAGCTCCTCACTTCTCGCCGTGTCGTGAGTGACATGCTAATTGGTTTGGAAAGTTTTCCCTTATATGAACCGTGGTATGTCACGTGTTGACTTTGAGGCTGGACATCTTTCTCTATTGGCGTCTCATAATCACCCACGCTAATATTGTAAAGATGAAAGTGTTATTGTTACTCTTTCAAGCCACAACTATTGAACCGATTTACCTGAAATATGATATGTAAAGCACATTCCCCGATCTGGTAATTATACCTATGAATTTATCACATATATACTACTTTTTATTCAGAAAACCTAAAGTTTGTAATAACCAAAAAGCACACTGACGAAGCCGTCAGCAAAATTAGTGTGTACTAAGAAAATGTTCCGGATATGTTTTGTTTAGAAAAGAGTAGTGTCTTCTTTATCTATTGAAATTATATTAGCGGAAATAACGGAATGCTCTCGCAACTTCAAGGCATTCGCCTACATACCTGCTAGATACTATTTTCCATCAAAATTATTTGGAAGAAGTGTTTAATTTTCTAGGTTCTGAAAAGTTACCCATACATGCGTATCATGTGTTATTATGTCAGTTTTAAGAAAATTACCAAAAACGTCACCGTCGTCCTAAATTGTGTTCATTTGCAAATGTGCAATGTGCATCAACGTATCAATAAAAAACATTTTTTTTCAGGACCAGAAAATCTACGATGAACCATGCGAGGTGTCCCGTCCACCGACGCCAGAACTACCCAAAACAGAATTCCAGAAACTGAGGCAGAGCTTCGAGAATGCGTCCCAAAAAGTTACCATGTCAAAGCCAGTGACCCTACCGCCTAAGCCGATTTTGAGCAAGAAAGTGTGGAAGTCCACAGAAAACGTGTCCGATGACTTCAGGATGGCGAAGAGAGCTGTAGAGAAGAAGTTTGCGACTGAAATCAAGAGGTACAAGAAGAATGAGGCCAAAACGATGTTCAGTTTGCCAAAGAAGGAGACGCAATTGGACGTGGATCGAGAAAATGTGAGTATGGTGTTTCTGATGCCAATTTTTTAAAGGATTTTAATGACTGGTGTCCATATTAGATAAAGACAGAAAAGAATATTATTGATTTTTATCTGCTTCGTCGTTTCGCTCATTGACAGAGCGGTCGTGGTCATCTGATTAGGTAACACTGTTTGAGGCAGATGTTATTTTCCTCACGACCACTCGCCACTTTTCCCTGCTTGGCGTTATCCAGGTACACTCATGGAAGGGACTACCAATAGCAGCATTGACTTCGTTAGTCTATCGCATGGGCGACCATCCATTTGGCCATGTACTTTGCCATTGCTTTTTATACTAGACCATAATTTTCTTTTTCAAACCCTGTAATCACTGCCAGTATTATCGTTTTGGTCATAATGGAGCAGGATTCCTCTATCATACACACAGATTTAGCTACAATCCTGGCCATAGTGAAGTTAGCGGAATCCAGGCACTGAGAATAAACTTTTATTCGTGTTTTCCATAATTGCCTGCAATTCTCGAATACGAAAATCAAAAACTCGTCCTCAAATTGTATTGAAAATTGGTGTTTAACGTCCATATTCAACATCATATACTTTTATTCTTGTCTAGTTATTGCTTCCAACTACATCCACGTTCCGCGCCACTGTCTTTTCCCGAAAACTTTCTATTCGTTTTCTTTCATATAAACCTTGTTCCGACAATTATAGCCAACTAGATGCAGCCTTTCTTACGTGTGAAGCTATGCGCTTACACAGTCTACAGTTTATTGATATTCATGTAGACGTTTTCAAAGAAACAATATACGTGGTAGAAAAGGCAAAAGTTGGTAGTACCTATATTTCAGACATATGCGGCAAGACCCTGCGGCTTAACCGTAAAGGACGTTTTCTTTAAAAAGCTTTGGGAAGTGACGTCACACTTTCGCTGCATATTTCGAAACTTTTTTCAAGTTCAAAAATAGAACACCGCCCTCGTCCTGATGGCTCTGCCCTTAACGCAGCAAATGAGTAACTGCATACGTAATGATATCCAGATGTTAAAGTACTGTAATTACAATAGCTCTTTGTTTATCTGGAGCATGTGAGACTCTGCGTTAAGTAGCTCGATGAATCAGTACAAATTCTGCTGTTGTTATATTACTGTATACTACTTTCTTCAATAGGATACTCGAGATTTTCGTCTCTCAGTCTGATTTTCATTAGTCCTTGTCTTTGATCAGTTTCTTGGCTTCAAAATTGGGTAGATACTCATAGGTATCATAAAAGTTACTTTCTATGAAATAATTACTATATTTTCGTGTCTTTGATTTTCTTCAGTTTCTTGCCAGTTTCTTGATCTCTCCAGTAATGTAAGCTCGAACGCAAAATAGGGGCTCTCTTACAATCTACAGGTTAGTTAGTACTTAACTGCGATCTCACCTGATAGTAAGTGACGATTGCAGCCAAAGGTGTTATCGTATAAGAAGGGTAAAGATTGTTAAACAGCATCGCACCGTAATTCTAAATCGCTTCGGTAGGATGTTCAATAATTTGACTGCAAATCACAAAATTGTATATGTAATAAAAAAAAATTGTGGGATTCAGGTAAGTATTCGAATCTGGTTTTATCTGGAGATAGTAGATACTCGTTTGATTGATTAAAGATAGTTTCTTAGAAATGATTACTATAGGTAAATGATGCGGTACAAATGTTTTTGTTGATATAGGAACTAATAATAATTGTCTCAATGATATACAATTGTGGGAATATCGTCGTAGGTACTAACATACTTATTACATGCAGGTAGAAAGCCAAAATACACCTTAATTATTCACGGTAAGGGGCGAGAGTCAAATGCGTGAACTGATTGTCGGCATACCGCTACGGGGGAAAGGGATGCAAATAGAAAGTTTGGTTGCGCTGAATAGAGATAGATGCCGCATTAGGTAATTGGAGTAGGTAATTGTTTTGTGTACAGGCGTATAGAAAATTGATTAATTTGAGAGGTTTTTTTTGTAACGAATAAAAATGGTATTAAACAATGATTGACGGACAGCCTATATTGCAACTTGAATAATAAATGACAAAGACACTTGGAAGTAAGTGTTATTCAGTCTGCTCACGAGATGTTGAGTTATTTAAGTGAAATTCAAATAATTTATTTATTTTAAAAGTAAGGGCTAAGTATACCCTTACTTGTTGGATCTGATGAATATTCAGTAAAATAATATTAACTATACAATTTACTAGTGATAACTATTTTACGACTTAAAAACTAAGTTTACAACAGTTCAAACGCATCTTGACCTAAGAAGAAGCCCACAACAAACTCAGCCGGGTATTATTTTTTTGTTATCACCATCGGAAATCGGAACAAAATATGAACAGCTGTTGCCTTAATTTAAAACTAAGTTGTAAATATTAATGTTATTTTTTTAAAAGAGCAAATTCCAGGCCCATTCTTCTCAGTTCAATGCTGCTTTCCTAACGTGGCGATATAGTTTGTCATTTCATGAGTGCCTGTAATTTAGGGCTATAATACGTGAAAGAATAAATATTTTGATTTTGACTTCCGTGAGAAACACGTGCTCTGTATCTGACAGCAGTTGATTTTTTCCAAAAAAGACCACTCGACAAGGTCTGTTTAACTCGATTCAAAAAATCTCGATTACATTGACCATGGCCGGATTATTGCATTGTTCGCCTTCACCGAATAATTAATTGGTAATTATTTATTTCAGACTGCTTAGCTTAAACGTTATTAATGTTTAAATCTGCAAATCCTATTTGTAAACATTAATAAATACTATCTGAACCGGCAAACGTTGTGTTGCTATTAAGGATATAAAAAACCTACTCCTAAACCTACCGAACATACCTCCACAGAAAATTTCATAACAATCGGTCGAGCCGTTTGATTACAAAAATATCCCAGCATATGTCGTTTTGCCATTAGGGATATAAAAAACTAGTAGGGCGCGTGGCTGCGCTGTCTTCCCCTCTATTTGCCTTCCCACTTTTAGTGTTTTCAATATTCCCATACATTTTATATGAAAAATTAAAATTCTTCTCAGTGCAGGGCGCGTTGGAACCCTCGTAAACTTAGTTTTAAGTCGACTTGTAGTTATCACCGTACATAATATTATGTAACAAATATTGTTGACGTTTTACAAGTGCCTTGTAAGTTAGGCCTATGTGAAATAAATATATTTTGAATTTTTTTTTGAATAAATTCCGCCATTTTGTATTTTTTTTCTATCCATCGAATAAACTTTCGGGTCCTGATCACCTCTTGTCAAGAAACCGTTCTTCCATCGTTTATACTTTCCGAGATATCGGCGAAATTCTTTTGGCGGCCATTTTGAATCCGCCATTTTAAATTTTTTTTAGCTCATTGTCAATTGGATGACGTTACGGATGACATTTGGTGGAGCACCCCCCACCTAGCTTCGATACCCTGGCCGTGCTCTTCACCCGTCTTAGAAATCCTCAATCATCAGCTCTCTCCATATTTTTGTTCTTTATGATTTTTGCCCCTCTACACGGTACCATCCTTGAAAAAAAAATTTTTCATACATAATTGTTCAAAAGAGGTGATCAATGAGTCAGTTAGGCCAATCAGCACGAAGAGCTTTAGATATAGTAATACCTTATGACCTACACTCTATAATATATCTCTATATATTAGAGAAGATATTATAATAGAAGTTATTTAGCAGATAATGGAGTTTTGTCATTTGTGTTTGTGACTGTACCTTATACAAACCTAACGCAGAATAGTCACCATTATCTGTGAGTCAGGCGGAAAAAGGCACGAAACCCCGTAAGAGACGGCTTATATGTCGGCGGCCTAGATCATCTCATATTTATTAAAGAAAGGTAACGGTTGTCTAATGTACAAGTCAGTTGAAGAGAATAGTCCTTGGGCTTAGATGGAGCATCTTTTGTCGGCAACATTCATTACATTAGTCCAATAAACAAAATTCGTTTATTGAATCTTCATAATAAATATTTTGACAGAGGAGACTTAAGCTATAAAATGTGAACAGTGTTTACTGAAAATTTTAATTGATCCAATACTTTGCAGAATCAACAAATTAAATGAGGTATTTATAGCTCATTTGCTGAAACCTTGAGCACAAATGCTACTTAAGGTTATCTTAATTGATGATCAATCTTAATTCATTTTAAACCCATATGTAATAGTGAACCCTTAGCAAGAGAATGTACCTAGTGAATAATAACTAATAACTGGTATTACTAGCCTATTCTCAGACTATTACAGACTAGAAATTTTCACAGATGATGTATTTCTGTAGCCGCTATACCAACAAATACAAAAAATGGTATAAAACATCGTGATTTTTTGCCGTTTTTATAGATACCCGGAATAGGTACGGAACCCTCTGTGCGCAAGTCCGACTCGCATTTCGGTGGTTTTTATTTTAACGATCCTAACGGCATTCATGTAAACCCACCGCAGATCCGCAGGCCCAAGGATTTTGCGGCAATAGCGTGTTTAGACGTTAGTTGAAAATTGACCGGCGATGCGCTCCGTTTTGCTCCGCGACGCCATTTTGGAAAAACCGCGCATTTCCCGCGCAAATGTCAACGACGCCATGTTGGAGTTTTATGACAAAGCCTGCCGACAGAGCTTCCGGCACTTGACACAATAAATGTCTGATAACGGACGCAATCGGAGTGTTTCGGTGAAATAAATTGCGGTTTAGTTCAGTGTGATTTGTTTTTTTATGCGTGTTTTGTGGAATGTAGCTAAGTACCGCAATAATTGTGACTAGTTCAGTTTTTAAAATTTCATTGTTGTGCACCTAAGTACGGGTGTTGATAGATTGTTAAACAAAGAAATACCTAAGTTGCATTATTAATTTATTTATAATCCAATATATTATATTATATTTTGAAAAAAAGTTAAAGGTGTTGACAGAAAGTGAACTAGTGATGTCCATAGATTGTTACTATCGATTACGTTAGTAACTATATATTTTATCTTATCTGTGCTATCAACATTTTCTTCAGGTATGTTATGTTTATTTAAAGTTTTAGTTTAATTTAAAAGTAAATGTCAATAGAAAAAAATACATAAATTGCAGGTTTTCTTACGATGTTTCCCGAACTTGTTATCAAAAATTATTGTGGTTAAAATCGTAGAACGGTAGTTTTAAATGAAGCAACCCAAGATGAATGATGTATAGTCTGGTGATTGCTTAATGGTTAATGATTCACAACTGGGATTCATAACAATGGAGTAAAATGTCTCGGATGACTTAAAAAGTTTTCCTGTATTTTTCTTTTTACTCTACTCAAAACGTGTGGAGAAATAACAGGTTCAACTATAGCAACGCTACCGTTACGGAGGGGGGTGGGAGGGGGGTGGGTGGGGAGGGGGGGAGGGGGGTAACCCTCCCCCCAAGCCATATTTGTAGAAACGTAATAGTTGCCGAGAAATAAATTTTTTAAATTTAAAAATTTCGAAGTTATTTTTACTATGAATTATGAAAATTACGAAGTGCATTATGAAAATTATAAAGTGCCGTGGTGAAGGGAGATGAGAGGGGGGAGGGAGGAAGGGAAGAAACACCCTTAGCCATCACCTTCTCCCACTTACCACCTCCAAGGGCAGGTCGACGGAGCCCCGCTTCGCGGGGCTCCTAATTTCTGGGTGGTCATAAAAGAAAATAACCACTCAGAGGATGGCGGGGCCTTGCAGGCCCCGCCATCCTCTTCGTCACCTAAATTATCCGAGTCGGGGCGCCCTATAGTCCCGAGCTCGCTTCGCTCGCTCTTGGACCCTAACTCGTTTGAGACAAAAATCGTACGAAATTACGTAGGTACGAAAACAAGTAACGACCATAGACAACCACAGCAGAGAGACCACTTTTTTTTTTAATGTCAAACGTTTCGTTTTCATTTCAATATTTCAAGTGAAATATATTTCACTAAATTATAATTTACTTTAATATAACTCAAATATTAATGCTAATGAAGTATACTTTTGTAGGAAAACTAACCAAATGCTAATTAAATGTATTTATTTTTAACTATTAATGTTTTTCTATCGTTTGTATTTCATAGTATAAACAAATCGTAACGTAAAACGAAACGTTTTGACGAAACAAATGTCAAATTGCGTAATGACATATGAAACGTCATTTTTCTAGTTGTCAGATGCTATGGTCAGTTAATTGTCTTGAATTTTACTCCAATGTCGTGAATTTTCAGTAATAATTTTTTCTTAAAATTTTCGTCTAATTTATGTGATAATACGAAAGTTAGAGACGGTATAAAAGGTTACGTGATAAAACTTTGGTGAAAATGTGAAAGATTGTCCGGAAAATACCTTGGGTAGCGTTGCTATAGTTGAGCCAAATAACATTTAATTTTAGAGTAATTTTAATGTTTTGACCCATATTTTTTAATGCAATGACAAGAACATTACAATTAGTCAAATTAACTAAATAAATAATAAAATTATTATGTTTGTAAAGCAAAAATCGAATATTTTTGCTCCCATTGTCTTGAGCATTCAATTATTCTGAATAAGTAGATACGTACTTGCTTCCACACTAGTACCTATGTTAATCACATTCTTGCATTGTAGAATAAATACAAAAGAATTAAATAATTAACTATAGAATATTTCCCAGCGTCTCACTGCGAGTTAATTTCAAATAAACAAACCGTGATGAAATTCGACTTCAACGTGTATATCAATTAAGTGTATACAATTAACCACTAAATAATGTTGCTATACTTGGTAATATCGGATGAGTTTTTGCCGGTGGTGTAGACAAAAGGGAAATTTCCCTCCATGCAGATGTTATGCCTGGGGACCGCTTGTGATCCGAGCGTGTGACGTCAGAAGTTGTATTTATAGAATGCTCGTAGATTGCTTCGTCAGCGTGTGCTAGGGGACTGGTTACGCCATCTATCGTCAGCTATCGAAGACCGCTACAAGTTTGTATGATACGTCATTACTCACGGCAGATACTTACTCTAACTTCATTTCTATATTATGTAACGTTTTACCCTGGTCGAGTCGATACTGGAGCATCATCCACGGAACGTTGACTTTTAATGTTTTCCCTGGTCAAGTCGATACTGGAGCATCGTCCACGGATCATTGACTTTTATTCGAAGTTGTCATCCAAACCACTTTTTTTTTTTCGGGGAGGAAAAAATCCCTCACGGACTTCTGCCTCTCGGCAGGGTATGTCCGACTCGCACAGACTAAAACAACCTCCCCGTCTTCTGAGTCAGCACGGAACCGCAAAGCATTACTTCGTGTTGATCCCTCTAGTTCTCGTTCTTCTCCTTTTCTTCTTTTTCCCTATCTTCTCTTCTGGTCATTATCCTTCTCAACATTTGGCTATATTGCTGCCAAGGTTCTTCCCCCGACAGCATGCGTGCTATCAAGTTATATGGGCCTCCACGTCGGTATCTGATCCCTGTGCCGCTGTTCTCAGGTCTGCACAAGCGGGACATTCGAAGATAGCGTGTCTTGGGGTGTCCTCCTCTCCGCAAAAGTAGCATTTTTCCGTTCATCCAAACCACTAAGGTGAACTAGGTACTCGTAAAGTCGGTGGGCAGACTCTATCTTATCTATCCACATTGGGCCTTAAATTATCGGATATTCATAATATTTTTCATCAGAATATAGGTCATGTAATATGAGTTTTTTGTGTCTTAACCCTTTATGCATCGTGAGGCCTCTTTATCTTCATAATAATAACATTGAAACAACAATTTATATTAATTTTCCACTTTGGTATTTTTTACTTATGTTTGACTTTCGATAACAAGATAGATAAGGATTCCTGACATCACTAATGACTTGAGAGCTCTTTGGCAGTTCAAGCCAGACCTATGTCAGTCATAAAATTTGACGTTTTCGACTGGACACACCTTTGATAGGCTTCACAGTCACAATTTTTAATTCTTAGACGATATCAATTAAGTACACACATGATTAAAATAGTATGTCATTTAATTAATTATTGATTTTATTGTACAAGAAGAAAATTGGATAATTTACATATATTATGTATTTATTTACTCCATTTTTTTCCGTTGTTCATCTTTCTTTTATACTTTTTGAATAAATTGTCAGGTAAATCTTATTGCCGGAGTTTTTAGGGGCAATTTACACCGCGGCGGCATGGAATAGAAGCGTCTTTTTACATAGCATAATGAAGTTTATGTCAATGGGGTCAAATCTGAGTAGTTCTGCTGTACCCCGGTTGGGCAGCGCCACTTTGCGTGTAACCCTGTCAAATATTCTTTTTTGAAAGGATTTCTATGTAAAAAAAATAGTTGTCACTTTGACAGGTCTCCACACACACTAGCGAAACTAGTGGGATAAATGGCAAACATAGGCCTCATTGTGTAAGATACCAACTAAATAGGAGCCGAAAAAGGTCGTGTGACTTTTTTTTTACTCTATACAAGTTAGTACTTGACTGCGATCTCACCCGATTAGAAGTAAATTTACCCCAACGGTTTCTACAAGCATCGCATCGGACGCTAAATCGCTTGGCGGTGCGTCTTTGCTGGTAGGGTGGTAACTAGCCACGGCCAAAGCCTCCCAACAGACCAGACCTGAGCCAATTTAGAAATTATAAAATTCCAAAGTGGCCCGTGGCGGGAATCGAATCCGCGACCTCCCACTAGAATCCGAGCGCGCTGCCACTGCGCCAGGGAGATCGTCAACTTCCAGGGAATCCTCGCGCATTTCCAAGAATTATTTATTTACGAATACTATCCCCAACCGACGATTTTAACCCAATTGCCGTCAAAATAAGAAGTAGGTATTGCGAAACGACCTGCCTACATTGATGGTTGTTTGATGGCTGTAATAACGCGGATGGTGGTGAGTCACGGTGTATTTCCGACCTTTGATTCAAGGCCATGGAGTGTTACAGTTTATACCTTATAGCACAACCTACCTGCATCATACTGTCTTACTAATCCACGGATTCGTGTTTATTCAGATTTACAAATTTTTTTATACTAAACTATAAATCCAGATTTACAAAATATCTTGATTACACCATAAATCCATATTTACAAAATGTCTAGAGTACACCATAGATCCAGTTTTACAAAATCTCAGGACGAGATCATAAATACAGGTCTAAAAAATCTGTAGACTAGTAGACCAGGTATAATCTTACCAAGACTTAACCCAATGTTTTATTTTTATCGGTCCTCTGCTAGAGTAGAGTAGAGGTTAAAACTTTTATCCTCCGATTATATCCTCTGTCAGGGGAAAAGATTATTTTTCCACCGGCTAAACCGTCGTGTTAAAAGGGGAAAGGAAAAGACGTCTTGTTTTTCGTTATTGTGAGGGAAAACCATATTAATCTCAACCCGTAGAGACATTTTCCATGTCCATGGCTCCGTGCTAAAAAAGCTAAGAATATTTTTTTTATAACTGAGTTATATTTTTTTTTTAAATTTTTGTGATATTCGAGCGCATCGCATCCCTTTCCCACTCACACACCGTATTCGTAAGAGTGAGAAGAGCAACTATACCAACCTACCAACTATTAACATAAGATTCACGCCATACTCGCATCGTCATGGATACCTGCGTCTATAGATTCTAGAACTTGTGTTATTCTGTGTAAGGGAGTTTCCTCCGAATCATTGCAGAGATAGTAGCTAAACTAAAATTACGAAAACCAAGTTATTTTTGCATCACCCAATTGCAGATAAACTTTATCATCGTGCAATTTTTTTGTGCAATTTTAGTGACGACCGCGCCGTTTTGACCAATAGGTAAGATGTTATCGATAAAAATGTTGTATCGTTACGTTTTACGTATTAAACGTGCCGGGTAGGGTGTGACGTGAAAATCGTCACTAATTCTACGTCCGATAAAGTATTATGATGACGTTCATTAATAAAATATTTTTTATTTTAATCAATGTGTTTGCGATCAAGACGTAGGAATTCAGAAAACAGCTGTTGGACAAATATTATTGTTTACATTTTTATGTCAAGAATTACGGAACTTTACAAAGATTGTTAGGCCACGAGCATATCAATAAAAATAAAGAAATACCTACTTTTGGTGGTGTTATAAAACTGGTACGAAATTGGCTTTTGACCTATGATGGATTGCATGTTAAAAAATTTTTGCAAGATAAAGGTTTTATTTTATTTTAATTGCCACGGGTTATCGCTTTGTCAAAATAATAAAAAGGTATAAGTGTATTTTATTACCAATAGTTAATTTAACTATACTTTGCTTTCAGTTTCGCTTGCGTCCAAGTTGAATCAAATTTTAACCATCGAATAAACACGTTATATGAGACAGTTAAAAAATAAACCCTCAAGTCAGTGATAATCACTTAATAATAATTTGCACTTAACTCGTTGGACAATGGAAATTGCTTAATTCCTAATTGCGACTTCACAAAGTGATATAATTGCAAAATTTCGTAATAAACCTTCAATGTAGATACAATACTTAATGTCAAGAATTTTCCAATAGCGAATAAGTCACATTTTTATACACTTTTTTAACCGACTTCAAAAAAAGAGGAGGTTCTCAATTGGTCGGAATCTTTTTTTTATGTATCTCTTTTATGGCTTTTCGCTTTGCACTTGGTGAAAATCCCGCCTGTTGCCAGCTAATTGTAGATTTATGCGCGCTTGCTTTGAATCTCACTTCATTCTGGTCTCAAGATTGCCTTGGTCTACTGGTCTACTTAAAATTATTATTTTAATAAAATCTTTCTTTCAGTACTATTATCGTCAGAAGTGCACTCATTAAGATATCATGTCGGCGTATATCAAAGGAATGAAGTAATTTGTCTTTTTGTGTCGCGGGGCGTCCGTCTGTCTGTCGGTTCAATGTTTTGGATGTCGTTATAATTTCGCGATATCGTTGTAGTGTTGCGTATATTTTCTATCGATGATTGATTTTTTACGAAGTTTTTTGAGACTAACGCCGCGGTCTGGTGTTAGGTAGTAAAGTCATTATAAAGAAGACAAAAAGTGTGTCAAATAGATCTGACTATATTATTATGACTCAAGCAAGCATTTATTTTCGAGCCCTAATTAAAAATATCAAATCTATTTATTTATTCATACATGCTAGTCCGTCTTTTTACTCTACGAGTTCAACTGTTAATTATTACGGTTTAGTAATTAAGTAATTTATTACCAATATTCATGATAATTATGTTCCGGGATAATTAGCTTGCATTCCACTACAGACGTGGCCGTGTCAAATTAATTTATCGACATGTTGTTTACTTAATATATTGGACATCACTAGGCAGGCGTTATCTTAATTGTTATTGTAAAATGTTTGGTGACCTAGCCTCGATTGTGTGGTTCGCTAGAATATGCGAGACTGAGCTAGGAACCCTTTTAATTTAAAATTGTAAGCATCGTAAAGTGAAAAAAAATATTTTTTTCAAAATCGATTACTAAATAATTGGTTGGTGGCTCTTGGTTAGTTTGGAGTTTAGGCGGTGGTTGAAACTTAAATGTATCTAAATAGATGAGAGTTGAGACATAAATATGGGGACATACTAAGTTACTAACTTGCAGTTGTAGCGTAGCCGTTCCTAAAAAACGGGCTGTAAGGTGCAACAAATTAATTCTTTAAGTTTCCCTGTTTTAAAATGACGCTGTCTACATTCGAGAATAAAGACAGTTAAATCCACCCCATGAGCATCATGTCTTAACTTACATCTGATGAGATCACAGTCAAGTACTAACTTGTACATTGAAAAAAAAAAGGTTAGAAATATTAAGAGCTTTAATTTTAATTAAGCATTGTCAATAGAATTTAAAGAAAAAATTGGTTGCCTGTAAAGTCGGTTTACTGACGATAGTTGAACGTGACAACGTTTTCTTTGTCGCTCGTTCCGCGCTCGCGAGGTAACGCCAGTAACGCCGCATGAGCGAGGTAACGCCGGATGAGTCATGTTTTTTCGTGCGTGCAATCGGCTCTATCGAATTATAAGACGTTGTCACGTCAAAGAAGTTGGTTGCCTGTAAAGTCGGTTTACTGACGATAGTTGAACGTGACAACTCTCGCTTGCACTTCAAGCCTTACATGGAACGCCTCAGAGCGAGGTAACGCGAGCCAGGTAACGCGAGCCAGGTAACGCCAGCAACGCCGGATGAGTCATGTTTTTTTGTGCGTGCAGCCGGCTCTATCGATTTATAAGACGTTGTCACGTCAAAAAAGGATAAATACACAATAACAAATTCCATTGAACCTTCCGTATGATACTAAGAAATATGAAGTCATTATCTAATTGCTCTGTTTAGCACAACACCGTCCTAATTATCGCGTACCGACAATGATGCGAAGTCGGTTTCTTAATATTCAAATTGGTACACGCCCCTACATCGGAAGATCGTGTCTCCTAAAGAAAATCATTTAATCGTGAAAAAATCCATTAAAAAATACATATTCGCTGTGTCTGCGCCTACGGTGCTGCGTTGATTAAAAAATATTTATACAAGTGACCATTTTTTTTTTTTGAAAAAATAATCTGAAAAAAAAATAACCTTCATTGGCGCCATACAAATTCCTTGCACAAGTGAACTAGTTAATTTGTGAATTAACAAGTGTTAAAGATTTTGAAGAAAAAGATCTCTTGGAAATTTTATGTTCGAAGACTAAGTGTTGTGAACTTAAAAATCTTCCTCAATTGTGGATTTTTTTTTTTAAAAATTGCGATAAACCATATTTCTGGGTGCACGGTAGTGCACCACAAAGTTCGAAGTGAAAATTAAGCTGCGATAATCAATAAAAAATACTTATTAAACTTCAATAAATTGATACTTGTTTGCGTCTAAACTTAATTAATTGATAACAGTTTTTTTACGCGTGTGTTATTAAAAAATTGTGACAATTGATTACATAACGGTATACTGTGTTTTCAAATATCATCCAAAATGTTTCCTAAAGGTGATTTCATAGTTTATTTTAAGCTTTAAAAAATATTGCAAGTGATTAGCTTAATGGTGACTCAATAGAATTGCTGTACTCAACCAAATAATTTTACTGTATTTTATTGAAGAATTCCATCAAGCTTGCGTGTTTGCTTCTTGTTTACGCTTGAACTACCGAATCTATTTGACCGAAATCTGGCAAGATTTTAGAGCATTTGCAATACGGTTTTTCAAATAGCGTACTTTATCAAGAGAAAATGATTGCTTTATTTATACCAAAAATGTTCGCTACTCTCTATGCAATCTAAAGGTTGGAAACTTGACCTGCCCCCTGATTCTGTATCGTTCAATTAGTTAGTTAGCAACCCTCATTCGGTTGTTAACTAACAAAACGGAGGCAAAAATCCTATTTTTGCATTATATTTGCACAAGTTACCAATCTAGATTGGTATGGTATCATGTCAACATACCATTCTAGCTGCTAACTTGTGCAAAAAGAATACAAAAATAGGGTTTTTTCCTCCGTTTTCTTAGTTAATAACTAAGTCAGGGTTACTAACTAACAAACTGTACGTTACAGAATCAGCCCGCTGGTCTAACTACTTTGCGTCCTAATAGCCGGCTTCAATAGCCATTGTGCATCCACCATTCACTGTTTGATACTTCACACTACATAATCTGGATATCATTGGTCCAACTTGTTAAAGGGTCTCTTTCTTCTTCTTGGCGGACATGGTTGTTCGCTTGTACAGGACTCCTCTGCTTCCAATAGCACGTTGACCGTTGATGAACTTGTGCTCCCCGCTGTCTAAATATCCCCTGAATATTAAGTCTGATTGTCGCAAGGGACAACAGCACTTCCTTGACAGGGCTATACTTCTGAGTGCCTCCTTAAGACAGGAAACGCCTTACCAGCAGATTTTGTGTCGCTTTAAATCGTACGCCAATATTTTACTGGCCATTATTTCACAAGCCAACAACAATCCCCCCATCTCCAATTTGCCATTAGAGATGGATGATCTTTATGCGCCGTGGAAATGGTCTCTGGTTAAATCCTTCTATAATCCGTATAAGCTATTTCTGATGTTGTTCCCTGCAAGCTGACTGTAACAACAAGAGTAAGAGATAGAATGTAATGTTTAAGTGATTCCTCATGTTGCTCCCTGCAAGTCTACTGTAACGTAGAGTAAATCAGTAGGGACAACCCTCCACCACCCATGGCCCAATCAACCTCGCGGTTATGGGGGCCGAAACGCGGGAGGGCGCCCGTTCGGTACTTGCTCTTGGCGTGTTCCCGGGGCGCCTTCTTGACTACCTACAAGTTGTTTCCTCTCGCTCCTTGTCCCTATGAACTCACTCTCCCCATTCTGGGGCAGGACGATGCAAAATACGGACTCGCCGCGCCGTCGCTGTCCACAGCACAAATTCTCTATGTCACTCCAAGCCGATTCGCCTCTTATGCCACGCGTGCGCGAACTCCCGCAGCTTTCCGAAGTTGGCCGCCGAACCCACGAGATCCTGATAATAAACTGGGCCAGAAACTTCGCGAACGATTCCGTGCAGCAGCAAGCACCGGCGGTCCTCATATAAGGAGCACTCCCACAGTAACGTAGAGTAAGAGACGTAAGAGACAGGAGTGAGGAGATGTAACGTTTTTTGTGTCTCTTTCAGCTGAACCGTCTGATGACGGAGATATACGAGACGGTGACGGCGGCGTGCAACATGGACGAAAACAAACCGGGCAGCTTCCCCACTGACCTCGCCGACACGAGTAGCGAAGGTTAGTGATCGCAATCATAAATCATAATCATCATTTGTGCGCAAAACGTGAAGGTACTAGCTTATTACGGGTCCTCCTATAATTTTAAGTGGTACAACTTGGATTTAAACTTGGATACTTCTGAGTCGAACCCAAAATGTTATGGTTTCAGCCTAGATGCCATTTTACTTACAAGATTTTTTTACCATTCTCGCGACCGCAAAGCATAGACTGAGTAAAACTAGGCATAATATTGAAAGCTTTATAAAATTCTGCAAGGATTTGCCCTTACAGTCAGTAACCGTGTCTTAGGCCTGCCATCGCCATAATACCATTACCAGACCACCTAGCGTTTGACTGGCTACTTCCTCTAGAATCTCTTGGACTAGATAATTTCACGGGATCTTTCTATATGTTATTTCTTATAGCTGAGCTGTATCCAACAACGTGTCCTGGCCATTTTTAGTTTCTTTGACATTCTCCTCTAGGGTGGCCGGTGGGATATCCGGGGCGCGATACGCCAGCTTGGTGTTTTATAATATCCGTACAGTTTCTAAATTGCCTCAGGTCTAGTCTAGTGAGAAGCTTCTGAAGTTCTGCCACAACTAGTTACTACCCTGCCGGCAAAGATATACCGCCAAGTGATTTAGCGTTACTGTGGGATACTGGAATTAATTAACTCTTTCAAGTTACTATCATAACATTAAATTCGGCTGCATTGTAACTTGTCATCAGGTGAGATTACAGTCAAGTTGTAGGCCTACGTTACCTGGAACATTATTATCTTCCAGAGTCAGTAAAGCTCACTCGCAGTCTGACGGAGAAGCGCAAGAACTACGTGCGCCGGGTGTCGTCCAGGGTGGCCTACCTGGACAAGAATGTCAGGTCCCCTCGGTTCAGGCACCAGACGTCCATCTGCTCGTACAAGTCCGAGGTCGTAGACAACCCGTACTCCACCTTCCGATCCTGGAAAAGTTTTAGGTAAGTGATCGTCATCCCACCCATCGTAAGATTACTTATAAACACGAGTATTATATTTATTTATTCTGGCACCACCTATCTCGTATCCAATGTAAAATATTCCTTCATGCCATTGGTTGCCTGGAAGAAATCGCTATGTAGCAATAAGGCCGCCAAGTTGTACTCCTAAGTTTGTGTTTTCATTATTTCTTCTTCTTTTTTATATATTTATTCTGTGGTGTGCAATCTATCTATCTATCAATTTTTTTAGAGAGAATTTCATGCAACCTTATTTCTTTCTTTTTCTTCATCATAGACATTCTCTGTCCTTGATGTCTCCCTGCTAAATAGATAATTCGAGCCAACCCAGCTTCCTCCAAAAGCCAAAGAGGTCAAAAATTGCATGCATATAACTAAGAGAATCCATAGTACTTAATATTGCTTAATTCTATTCCAGGACCTCACAAAGCAATTTAAGAGACAAAATGGAACGCCACGATTCGATAGACTCCAAAATCAACCTGACCGATTCGAGTGGCAACATACTGTCGATGCAGGATGTTAGCGACGACTCCCTGGACAATCTGAGTATAGACGAGAAGGCTGGCTGCGTCGACCTCGATCTGCCCTTCGTGCCGAGAGAGAAGGGCTTGTTCAACGTGTGTCTACTGGTGGGGCTCAACTACATGACGGGGGAGGCGTATGTGAAGAGCGTGTTTCCCAGTCAGGTATGTTTCATTTACTTTACTCAAATACCACCAGTTAAAGTTAAGTGTCCTTCAAACGAGAACACCACAGAAGGAATATCTCACACTGCAATGACAACTGTCAGTAATGCTTCGCAGTTACTGCTTGACGGATCAAACACTGCGACGGTACCTATCACTGATGCTTCGCAATTACAGCTTGATGGCAGAATATCTGACATTCCGCCTACCATTAATGGTTCGCGGATAACTGCTTGACGGCAGAATATCTGAATATTGCGATGTAAACCATAATGTAAACGATATAATACTGCGATGGCAACCATCAGTAATGATTTGCAATTACCTGCAGAATACCTGACGCAGCAATAGCGCCCATTATGGTACAACATTATATTGGTAACATTTATGGTACATTTTTGAACTCCCTATAGTTCCCTCAAGATATGACCTAGAGTCTAGACTTTTATGTGATATTTTTTCATGCATCTATACATCGTCCCCTATTTAAGGCTTTCGGTTAATTATGGCAAGTAAAATGCATGTTGTATGACAAAAGCTATGACTATTGTTTGCAGGTGCAAGTTCCGCCGCACATAGAGAACCTGATCTTCCCGGAGACGATCAGCTCCGGCAGCGTGGGCGAGTGGGCGGCCGAGAAGAGCGCGCAGTGCTACTCGCTCGTGCTCACCGACGAGAAGGGCGAGCGAGCTTATGGGTGAGCTTTGGTTTTTTTGAACAAAGCCCATCTCGGCTTGAGGTGGGATTTAATTAAGAGAAGTCGTTGAGTAAATAAAAAATATTAAAGTTTAGGTAAACCCCTGACAAGCCCCTAAATTGTGTAAGAAAAACGTTTTCATCGCTATCGTAATCGTTTACAAATTCTGCCCGCTGATTGGTTCCTTCATTTACGTCACCCAATCGGGGAGAAGAATTTTGTAATGATTACGATAATGATGAATATTATACGTTTTTCTTACGCCTCAGACCCTTGACAATCTTCTCACAGTTATTCTTAAGTATATTTTTTTCTATGTGACAGGTACTGTCGTCGAGTACTACCCGAGGGTGCGACGACATGTCTTCCACTCTGCTACTGCCTGATTGGCAAATACAGAGCGCCTGGCTTCTATTATAAGGTACATTTTGACGATAATCGATGTATTCGTCCCTATACAGTAAGTTGTAATTCCGGTAAACATAAAGGCGAATATTTCAAAGACATCGAGAAAGCCTTTTAGGCTTTTATAGATAAGATTTAATGTATTCCCTTTTGTAGTTTAATTTGACCAATATTGTTCTAGATTCTACAAGAAATAGAATCGCATCACGGCAATTCCGAAGTAGAAATCAATCAAATACTACAACAGCTGTTCGAGACAGACTTCCCCAATCCCGGCGAACAAATATCTATAATATATACAAACAACTCTCCGAGGAAACCTAACCGAAACTCAGTCAGTTTGGGAGATATACACAAATGTAAAACTCTCCCCGATCCGCGGAGAAACGAGAGTACTGTTAATGTTTCTGTAACTAAGGAGGTTTTGAAAGAGCCAGAAAATCCGGAGAAGATGGAGAACGAGGCGTTTATAGAGGCGGAGAGTCACGCTTTGCCGGAATATTACGATTTGGAGAACAATAATAGAACGAAACGTGTTATGTTGAGTTTGGAAGGACCGAGGTGAGTTTTCTCGATTTGTGTTGAATTTTGTGTAAACTCCCTTGCCTCCCTTGCCTTGAACAGTACCCAATTTGAGCCACTCAAAGCGTTCTGTTTAACGCAGAAATAATATTTACGAATTCTTGAATATCAAAGCGATGTAATACTTAGTTAAATATAGAAACACTAGTTTTGTTGAGTGTTGCATCAGCAAAACATGAAAGTAAGTTCCATTCCAAGACTTTTTTTGCCAAGCTGTATTCATTTCCAGGACTAACGTGATAAAGCGCCCCCTGGACCCGCGAGCGGACGAGGACAACATGTCGGTGCTGCTGGACTCGTTCGGCGCGGGGCTCGTCATCAAGGTGTTCGGCTCGCTGCTGCTCGAGAGGAAGGTCATCGTCATGGGCGACCAGCTCAGGTACTCCTGACTCCTGTATGTGATACAGCGCCCCCTGGACCCGCGAGCGGACGAGGACAACATGTCGGTGCTGCTGGACTCGTTCGGCGCGGGGCTCGTCATCAAGGTGTTCGGCTCGCTGCTGCTCGAGAGGAAGGTCATCGTCATGGGCGACCAGCTCAGGTACTCCTGACTCCTGTATGTGATACAGCGCCCCCTGGACCCGCGAGCGGACGAGGACAACATGTCGGTGCTGCTGGACTCGTTCGGCGCGGGGCTCGTCATCAAGGTGTTCGGCTCGCTGCTGCTCGAGAGGAAGGTCATCGTCATGGGCGACCAGCTCAGGTACTCCTGACTCCTGTATGTGATACAGCGCCCCCAGCTGGACCCGCGAGCGGACGAGGACAACATGTCGGTGCTGCTGGACTCGTTCGGCGCGGGGCTCGTCATCAAGGTGTTCGGCTCGCTGCTGCTCGAGAGGAAGGTCATCGTCATGGGCGACCAGCTCAGGTACTCCTGACTCCTGGTCACCACACCACACTGAGACCAGGCGAAAGTTCGTGTATTGAACCTATTTGGCTGATTTTGAAAAGCGTCTTGATAAGACATACGATGAAGTACTCGTATATTCGATTGTAAATAATGGTGTAAAACACAGCAAAATTTTTTTAGATTTTTAAACGTAAATTTTAATACTTTTTTGCAATGAAAATTTCTTTAAGTACATTGGGCATTTTTAAGATTGACAAAAACCATTAAACTCGTTACCGTGACGAAACTTCACGTAATTATTCACGTGTTTACTTTTGTTGGCACTTTTTTGTCCTTGTAACATATATATGTATATTTTCTTCCACAGTGTGATATCATCGTGCATGGAAGCCCTGCAGAGCGCGCTTTACCCGTTTGTCTGGCAGCAGCCTCTCATCTCCGCGATCCCCTCGGAGATCCAACGGGATGTGCTCACGGCTCCGCTGCCCATCCTGGCAGGGATGTTGGCACACCATCACCCTTCGCACTTTGAGGAGGTGGGTCCCGGGCACTGACCTCTGTTATACTAAAGCACGGTTGCGGAGCACGAAAAATTTCGTACATTAACCTGTTACTACCTGTCTCTGTCACTCCCGCGTCAAAATAATGCGGTCACGGGGTCATTGCATCTGTGGCGACCGGACTTTAGTGACGCTGAACCTGTCAACGTAAAAATGTAGACACTTTATTGTCGCCATTTTGGCGCTGATTGTTATGTAACCTACTGTGAGTGTCTTAGCAATAGTCACATTTTACCCTTTGGGTACGGAACCCTTAAAAAGACCGATCCGGCCACGGCGGCAGGCCAGTCTCACTTATCACGTGACCGTCCCGGCTACAAGTAGGGGTCCGGACCTCAATATTTCAGATGGGTGCCGATTGCGGGCCGAGTTGCACGCGCTAGTTCTGTACGGTCTATTTTACGCGCCGTCTGACTACGGCAGCCCGTACGAGATAAAGTTAGGCGATAGAAAGAGACCACAACATTGCGTTTGTTTCGTGTCGATTTTGAGGGCGGGGCCAGGCGCTATTGCGAACTGAATTGCACTTTTTGTGTCATAATATTTACGAGCTGACCGGGAAAACGTTGTTTTGCCATTTGATATGGAAAAAAATAGCTTACGACCTATCTACCGACATACACAGCAAAATTTCATAACAATTGCTCCAGCCGTTTCGGAGGAGTTTGTTAACAAAAATTGGCACGAGAATTTTATTCATTAAGGTTATATTTAACATACATATTGTTTGTTCCGCAGGGCATGCTCATAGACCTAGCGCACCCATCCAAGGTGCTATTCTACCAGGGCGACGAGTCCACAATAGTGCCTACAGCCAGCTACAAGACCCTGAAGACCTCCCTGCAGATGGAGTCGCGTACCAACAAGACTGAAGACACGAAGACACGCAACGTTATGATCTCAGAGGCTTTTTTGCGGTTTTTCGTCGACATTTTGGGGGACTTTTGGAGGTTTTTCTCGGAAAAGGAGTTGAAAGACGGAGATCTGGGGAAGGATGGTGTGGTTTTTGATGTAAGTTGAGCCCCCTCATGTAAACAATAGTACATTTCGATATAAGTGCGGAAAGTTTGTCATTTCTTTACGAGTCCCAGGTTGTTGACCCAAGCCAAAGGCGCGGGCCAACTATAAGGACGAGTAGAAATGACTATTCCGCACGTGCATCGAACGACGTTTTTTGAGACACGTAAAGAAATGACTTACTTTCCGCACTTAAATTGAAATGTACTATTATTGTTTACATAGGCCTTAATAGTAGGCTCTTATGAAAAGTCAAAACTCTAAAGGTTCGGAAGGAAATTTGCACTGAGAAGAATTGGAAAGAAACTCGGCACTTACTATTTCTCAAAAAAATGCCATTACGCATTCCATACAAGTTTTCTTATAAAGTATGAAAAATTATTACATATTTTTAAGATATCTTGTGAGGAGATGAAATCATATCCCTATCATTCCAAGAATCCTTTTCATTTAAAAATTCTTCAATGGTATAGTAATCCTGATTTATTAGATGTTATTTGACACTGGCGCAGTGGGCCACCCTAGGATTCGAGTGGGAAGTCGCGGGTTCGACTCCCGCCACAGGCCTTTTCAGTTTTTTATAAAGTCTAAATTGAATCAGGTCTGGTCTGATGGGAGGCTTCGGCCGTGGCTAGTTACCCTACCGTCAAAGACATACCGCCAAGCGATTTAACGATCCGGCGCAATGCTGTGTAGAAATCGTTAGGGGTACTGCTACCGAGTTAGGAGATTTTCCCTTCCAAGTTAGGGAATATTTTCAGCTGTATTATCATAATTATCACTTACTTTCGGGCGAAGTCGCTGTCCAATACTAATTTGTAGAGTGTAAATTTTTAAGCTATTGCATAGCTTCTATCGCGGGCCTTGCGCGTGGAGACCGAATCCAGAAATTCCGTAACGGAAATAACCTAACACTTTTTAGTCTTGCCATCTATCGATGTAGAGCAGAACTTTTAATGACTTTTTGAAATATCACACTTGTCTCTTTAGTTTAGCAACTCGTCTCTACTCACTAGGTGACGTTAGTTGTTATAATTATAATTGCATAAGTTGATAAAAACAGCTATGCAAATAGCTTTACCGCGGCAGTCTTCGAGTGCCACACGTCTTTTTTTCAGTGTACTTAATTTCATTCTTTATCTTTACAGAAAGACGCGTTCATAAAGAGCGCACCATCAAAACAGGTGCAGTACTTCCTCGAGTGGTTCACTGAAACTGCGATGTTCAACCATTTCATACAGAACATGTCGCTCTGCTACCGCGACCTGCCGCTTCCGAGCGATTACATCAACACCGGCTTAGTCGACACTCCCTTACCCAACTACTATGAGTTATTCCACGAGAGGGTTAAAAGCAGATCCAAATCTGAGAAGAGTAGCACCAAAATAGACTATAAAAACGCCGTCAATAAAAAAGTTAGGCTGTTAAAGAACAAATTGCGAGATTTAGTTACTTAAAAAAAACTTTAGAACTCTGTTTCCTCACTTACATTGCGTTGTGACATTGACACCTGTCTGTCTAAATGACAGTGGAAAACATCATTTGTCGTTCTCGATGACATTGATATAGTCAATCACTCATGTGATGTTAAAAATGACAGATGTAAGAGATGTCAAAGACGTCACAAAATATTGATACTTCCTGTCAGATTGGATTGTAGTCAATCGCCCTCAGTATACGAATTATTTTACATCTCGATTATCAAAAAGTGTTTCTCGATTTTTAACAGACTTCAAAAAAAGGAGGAGGTTCTCAATTCGTCGGAACTTTTTTTTTCAATTTTACTGTCTTCCGCTTTTACATTCCTTTTACCTTTTTTTTTACACAGATATTGGTTATGTACAGTAAATAGCTTTAAGTTTCAAACACACTTGTAATCTGTTTTACGAATACTAATTTTAGGTGTAAACGAGGCCTTTTAATAATATAAAACTATTTGAACGGTGCCTTTAAATGCCTATTGAGTGCCTATTACAGTTGTACAGAACTTGTCAGTAAAAGCTTCAATTCGGGCTTCAGAATTGACAAAGGATCTTAAGAATTGTCAAATTTGATCTTGCGCAGTGGTATTATACTTTATTCTCTCAAACCATTGGTCAATTCTGTTATTAAAAAGAAAGAAAAGCAAGATGCGCAATCTCAAAACTAAATAATTACTAAGACAAGTCTATAAATTAATTGCCTTTTCATGTAGAGAAATGACAAAACTGTTTTTGTAATACAAAAAAAAACATAAATATGCAGTGCCTTTTTAAAAGTATGTCTATTAATAAATAATACAGTTTTAAACGTAATAATTGTCATTTACTTGTGTGTTATGATTTGTAAAATAATTTGACAAACATGACGTATTATAGTGTAAAACCGTAGTTATAATAAATAAGCCTGCCATAGACTAAAAATGCTTACTGAAATTAGAGAAAAATATAGTAATAAAAAAACTATCCGTTTTCCACTACATAGCAAAACATTAGATATTTTATAGAAAAGTAGACTGCAGCAAATGTAATACTTAACATTGTTTAGATCTGCTTTAGCATTTTATTTGTATTATAACTATAATATGTCTCACTGTTAAAAATTTATTCTCTCTCACTGTTAAATATATTGAAATTTGTGTATGGCGTATATTCATATACATAATACTGTTATTGGTTTCAGATAGCTTGCCACTTTTGACAGTATCAATATTTCTTACGTTCGTGGTTTTTTAATAACTTCGCTGACCATAGAATTTAATAATTTTTTGTCATAATGCTATAGGCACATAATTTTATTTATCTTCGTTTATGTGAATCTCTCAAAAATGGTGAAGCATTTGAATAAAACTATAATAATTTGGTATCGTTTGCAGCTATGGTTTTATAATTTTCAATCAAGGTTTTTAAGTTAGACCTAAGTTAATTTTTAAGGCTTGTAAATATACTTAATATAATAATTTTTATGAAATAAAAACTTAGTTATTTTATTTTTGTTTTTCCTTTTAACTCCTTATTTACTAATCTTGAAACTCGAATTCAACCAATCTCAATTACTTCTAATGAACGCCTTAGAGTTTAGTTTCACCAGCTGCCGTGCGCATGTATCTTATTGATTCTATTTCTATTGTAGAAATGGACAAAATTAAATCCATTCGAAAGTTTAAAAAAACGCGTGGGTGATAGGTCATAATAGGTTGACAGGGACTTATCGATGAAACATGTCATTTTGTTACATTATTTTTATGTATTCTATTTATTTCTACGATATAAGTAATTGGTACGATAGAAATAATTTTTATTTCAAAAAACACGAAAGTCAGAGGTCTCGGACTCAAGCCGACCTTCTAGGCGTTTAATTAACCTATCTATTAAATCACTATAATTATTATCGGAATAGTTTTCAAATAGAGCGGCTTATGAATTTCATAACTGACTGCGACATAGTTAGGTCATTATGAAATACTCAATTATTTTATGAATAACTAATATAGTTCAATCTGTTTGACCATTGGTTGGGGTAACAGCATAAATCATAGTCTAGTTTATTGTGTTGAAAGTTATTTAATGAATACATTATCACTGGCTTTAAATCAAGAGTGAATAGGTATCTCCTAGACAAACGCGCTCCACCTTAGATTGTATCGTATTGATCACTTTTCATCAGGTGTGATCACAGTTAAGCGAAAAAAAATAGCTGACCGGGCAAACTTTGTTTTGCCATTCAGGCTATAAAAATAGATTATGACCTACTCATACCAACCAAATATAGATACGCAAAAATTTTCAAAAAAATCAGTCAAGCCGTTTCGGAGGAGTTTGGTAACATCCAAAACGCTCGAAACCACAGATTACGCAAAGCAACGGATTATTTACTAACTATTTACACTTATTATAAGTACAGTAAGTACAGATGTATAATGGCAATAAACGTTACTAAATGGTCTTCCATAATAGTCGTGTTGTCCGTTAAGAACCGAAAAACAGCAAAACATCGTAAAACCTGCACTCATTACCTAAAATTAACGGAAAACTTTTTGCGTGTAGATATTTTAGGTATAGGAAAACGGATGTGAAATACGTACAATGAATACCTAGTTGAGTCACGTATATCAACCAACTATTTATATATCTACTCAGGTATATTTAAAAAAAAAGGAATCTGCGAAATTCCCACGGGATTCCCGAACACGTGGGCGGATCAGTTAGAAGTATGTTATTATGTGTATTTTATTACAGAAATAATTACCTACATCTCAAATCTATTCAATTTGTGGCCTGAAAAATAATTAATTCTGAAACATAAATAACTAAGCTCTAAGGTGAAAATATTTTCAAAATGTAAGTATACACGGTCCAAATGCTCGCTTACTTAATCGCATGGTGCCCAAAACACTGGCGCTATTTAGCTATGCTTAGCCGTTGGGCGAAGTAAGCGCCAGCTCTTTGGTCACCTGACGCGTGAACCATCTGTGTCTGATGACCACGGACCTAAAGTCTCAAATGCAAGCGCCACAAAAACATAGTCTTTGCTAATTACCGAGTAAGTATTTGCGGCGCCTGGTATGTACCTAGTAAATGAGATGCAGCCAACGTATCGACGCAGGTCGCATCCCACACTAAGGCACGTCCCATCAACCACGGTATTATGGTTATCCCGTCTGACCTCTTGCCATCATCCCTGAATAGACCGGATGACACTAATTGCGCAGGGATAGAAGCAGTGGCCAGAGCGCGGCGTACCAAATCATTGTAAAAGTACCGTGGCGATAAAGGCGGCCTGCACTTCTGGTGCAGCTGAGGCCATGGTAACCAAGTTGATCCATATCTGTGTATTTAATTGACATCATCAAATATCTTTTAATCTTTGAAAAGGCTTAAAATATTTTGGAGGAATTGAAGAGGAATAATAGGCGCATTTCAGAGTTTAGAAGAATTCTTTAGTCAGGGTACTTTTAGCACAAACTTATAATACCTACTAAGTGTGGTATAGGTACCTACCAAAATGATGAAAAAAACTATAATGGCAAAACGTGTTTTAATCACACATTAGCTTAGACCATTAGAATTTAGAGTTTCCTCGTTTGAACACAAATAACAAACGAACTCTTTTAACTTTATAAGTACCTTCTTTAAACTCACAACCAAACTTAGAGTTCCGAAAAGTTAAAAGCACGTGCGAGCTGCCAAGGTTTTGAACCACAAACAACCGAATTTGAGACCAAGTTATAAGTATAACCACACAAGCCTATGTTGCTAGATACGAGTTTAATTGTTACTAATTTGCTTCAATAGATGAGTCTAATGAAACCTGTAATCTCGGATGTATCTATGCTATTACAATAGCACAAAGATGCCATTCAGTCGAGGATTACACAACTTTGGCGTGGCGGGCACAATTGCTAGATCGATTTGCATGAAATTAGCTCCATGATGTCACACAGTTTAAAATAATAGTTCTCTGAAATTACGACATCGCTGATCCATTTAAACTAACCGTAGTTACAGAATGTGAGCGGCTTTTTTACACCCTACGCTCGGAAGTTAGTACTTGACTGCGATTTCACTTGATGTTATGTGATGAAGTAAGATGTTACCGTATTAACTTGAAAGGAGTACGTAAACTCTCCCATTACGGTCTCTACCAAGCATTGCGCCGGAACGCTAAATCTACTTCTTTGCTGGTACGGTGGTAACTTTATAGTATTATTACTTACTCTATTGCTATTTTCATCTCATCTGTCAGTTGTCACCCGCACCATGCCACAGCGCAAATACCCTCTGACCAGACCAGACCCGAGTTTTAGAAATTTTAAAATTCTAAAGTGGCCCGTGGCTGGAATGGAACCCGCGACATCCGCCTCGCGCGCCACTGCACGATGAAGGTCGTCAAAAATCATTGTGGACAGAGCAAAGTCATGGGACGCACTGAGCCTGACGTGGATAAGTGTACCTAGGTACCTACTTTTAACTTCACGTCTTCCTTAAGATCATTCTTTGCTATTAGTATAAAAAGTATAAAAACGCAGGTCAAGTACGAATTGGCAGACTTTAAAATACTTTGATGCACTTAGAGTAGATAGACTTATTTCGCGGATTTACTCGTAATTTAAGACTTAGGGTACTATTCTAGACTTACTATTATTCTATGAAAGAACTCTCAGTCTGTATGTATGCAGGTCCACTCCCGCCAAGGTTATTGAGTTATTATTATGTTGATAATAACCCGGATTTTGATTTTTGAAAGCTTATTAAATCATCAAGTTTTTATGATGTTCACACCTGTAGACTTAGCTCATTATATTATACGAATGTGCTATGACTGATGACCTATTCACTCGCATTTCCGGTGCTTGATTAAGCAATTAATTGCTTACAACTAATATTATATTAATTTATGATACGATTTTTTCATTTTTAATGAAGTGATACGACCTTTAATGCCACGTATTAATAATAATTGAATCTAAGTACAAAACATTATAGCTACCTCGTTAGGTATGACGAATTAAATTACGAAAAGTAGGTAATTGCTCCGAAGATAACACAAATATAAATAAAACTGTTAGAATACAAATTTTTACTGGTGGCAGGACTCTTTATTGAAGATCTTATTGTAACGTACATTTTCATGAATAAAATATCGTTAATTCATTCATTCATTCAATCATTCATTCATTCATTCATTCGTGCGGAGTTCGTCCGGGTTGGTACCACCGCAGTGTCAGTTACTTTACCGAAACCAATATGTTTTGGAAAGACAGACAGACAGACAGACACTCTTTTGAAAAGTTTATATCATATTTGAAGCATTTTAAATGCTGATGAATGACCGCACAAACTTTTACGTAGCGCGATTTATAATTCGATAAGAAAAAAAAACGGCTAAGTGCGTGATCGTATTTACGGACAGAGGGTTCTGTACCAATAGAAAAAAAGTTGATCTGAAATAAAAAAAACACATCAAAATGTTTATTTATTCTTCCTTACAGGCCTCATAATATAGGCTAATTCATAAATGAGAGTAACTACCTACTTGACTCACAAGTAGATATGAAATATCAGGTTCTACCGCCACGTTCGGAAAGCTGTTTTTCATCTAGAATATTAGACAGGAAACTCGGCATTTGCTCTTTTTTTTAAAGCTGACGGGAGCAAGGGATTCGTTTTCGTATTCACCGCGGTCCTCCTAGATCACAACCGTCCATGGATTTGGAAGGCCCTACCCCCTTACTCAAGTAAGGGGGTAGGGCCTTCCAAATCCATCAATAGGAGCGTCTTCTGGATAATGGGACGCCACTTCTTCCCGTAGTTCGGACGACAGGTGAATTTGACCTAATGCCCGTCACTGCGGGCCGGCCTATAGCTGAATGCCGTAATTATGACATGATATATTTCAATTCGATTCGTTCAAATTCAAATGGAACGAAAAATCAAAAAATGAAAGACAATTGTCAATTTTCTGCGCGGCTGTCACGTGATCAATTTAGCGATCGTATTAATCATTCTCATAATTTTTTTGGATTATATTATAGTGAATCGAATTTAGACGAAATATGTCATATGGCTGCAGCTGCAGAGGTCTTCGGCCTGCGCTGCGAGAGAGATGCGTCGCGTCGCCTGAATTTCCCTCCCACGCTAGGTGCGGAACCCTAATTCAAGATTTGACTTAATCGTGTTATAATCTGTGACCTATCAAACATGGCTGTCAGACTTATTTATAAAATTTAAATCATACGAACTGTAAGGCAGGAGTTATAAGTAGGTACGCGAACAAATATTTTGTGTCTTTGTTACAAAGTTCAAGGCCCCGATGGCGGATTCGAATACTTATAAGATTGAGATCAAACTTTTACTGCGACCTCCAGCGTCTTGCGTGTGTAACCTACGATGAGTAAGTCTTATTAAAATCTTTACAATAGCAATGGGATTGAAATTATCGGCTAAGCTAGGGACAGACACGCTTAATGAGGATTCCGTACTGTCATGTGTGTACCTAACTGAAAATTTTCCGCAAACAGGAGATGAGGAAAAGTACCGTAAATATCATCACCATCATCATCCTACAGACGTCTCCTGTTGGACATGGGCCTCCCTAAGCGCGCGGCACCACACCCTGTACTCAGCCTTCCTCATCCAGCCGCTTCCCGCCACCCGCTTTATATCATCGGTCCAACAGGCTGGAGGTCGCCTCACACTACGCTTACTTGTACGCGGTCTCCACTCCAGGACTTTCCGGCTCCAACGGCCATCGCCTCTACAACAAAAGTGACCTCCCCACTGCCACTTCATCTTGCTAATGGTTTGGGCTACATAGGTGACCTTAGTACTCCTGGGGATCTCCTTATTTCTGCGAATCGAGCGTTCAAATTGTCGTAGGTACTCGTTTTTCAAACGCAGCGTGTTTTCCTCTATTCGGTCACGTGGTTTTTCTACAGTCACGTGGTTTGTCCATACATTCTTGTCTACTGTCATTAACGCTAAACGACTGTTACTTTGTCTAGCCCTGCAGAAGTGCCTGTAAGTTAGGCTTGAGTGAATAAATATGGATTGAATTGCCGGATATATTATACTAATCAGCTTTTCAGCTCAGAGCATGGCATCACACACGATACTCTAGGTACTTTACTCATTCATCTAGACACCAGGTGAGGGGGTTTGCCCACTGCCACTTCACTTTGTTAAGCACAATAGGTGATGTAGGTTTTATTAACTTACTAAATAGTAGCTTTGGTTATACCATAGCAAAGCTCCTGTAGCTGTCACCATGATAAATATGAGCAAGATTTCTTTCAAAACAATTCAAAAGATGTTACCTGTAAGCATTGATATAAAAGTTCCCGTAAGACTTTATTAGAAGAATTTTTAGAACTGTTTATTAACTGCTGAGAATATCAGATGATCCGCCTAATTCCACGATCGCCTCTCGACGTATCTCATATCTAAATGAGTAGCCACCTCGCATTCATCTTCTAGAATCTCCTTCGCTAGATAATTGGAAAGCCATTAGGCACTCTATCGAGCGTTGCAATCGCCTGACATTTCCGAAACGGACCGTGAACCGAGACGCTTTGATTTTAACAGTTTCCGAAGATGAATGTCGTTTAGAAAATGCGTTTAGATGTGAATAACTATTAAAATATACTCTTATATCTCTTTCGACTTTCGTTCTTCTAAGATTTTTCAAACGCTTTGTCATAGAATAATGAGAGAAATCTAATGTTACTGATACGCTGTGCCTTCCCATGTTAGGTACCTTTTTTTTTTTTTTTTTTTTTTTTTTTATCGCTGGGGAATGCATTTACGCATCCCGCCCCGGGCAGTGCAATGGGGCGGGTATGTGGGACTCGCTGGCCGAGAAGCGGCCAGAATACCCACTAAACCCCAGCGGAGCCCTCTGCGCCTTAATGGGGCGCCACAGGATCGCTTTCGCATGCTACTGTGACGCTCCGGCGTTGTTTCCTCGTTGTTCACGGAGGGAGAAGATGCGCATAGCGCCTTCTTCTGGTTCCTGTCCGCCTTCTGCGGCACGGGTGAGCATCAGCCGCCTGCTCTCTCTCTCGTTCCGCAGCTTCTTTTAGTGCAATGACATTCTCGCAGAACGAGACCATTGCATTCCAGCACTCATCTTTGTCAATAATTTCGCCTATTATGGCGGACAGCGTGAAGTCTCCCTGTAAGAATGACGACAGGATATGTCGCTGAGGGCCCCACGATGCACACTCTGCCAAAGTATGGTGTGCTGTATCGTCCGGTGCACCGCACTCATGACATACTGGCGATACCTCTCGTCGCGCAATCTGATGCAGGTACCTACCGAAACAACCATGCCCAGTAAGCACCTGCGTCAGACGATAGGTAAGCGACCCGTGCCGCCTTTCAAGCCACCTTTGTAAATGGGGTCTAATTGCCTGCACCGTCCATAATCCAGCAGTAGGGGACTCCAATTCCTCCCTCCATTTTTGGATAAGGGCCGCATTTGCCAGCGCTCTGTATCTGCTCGATCCTTCAGCTCCTGGCCGGTCGCCCCGAGATCTTACGTCTGCCCTGAGCCGGTACACCACGTCGAGCACCTCAGCTTGCAGCTCCCAGGGGGGATCGCCCGCCAGAAGCGTAGCCGCAGTCCATGACACCGTACGGTATCCCCTTATTGCCCGCACCGCTATGACCCTTTGCGGTCTCCGCAAAAGGATTTTATTTTGTGATGACAGGGCGTCCACCCAAATAGGCGCTCCGTACAGTGCCATGCTTCGCACAATACCACTATAGAGTCGCCTGCAGGCAGATTGCGGCCCCCCGATATTAGGTAGCAGCCTTCCGAGTGCAGCGGCGGTCTTTATTATCCTCGGAGAAAGTCGACGGAAGTGCGGCACAAAAGACCAACGACCATCCAATGTGAGTCCGAGATATTTCATCTCGCCTTTTATTTCTATCTCAGTGTCCCGTACAGTAATGCGTGCACCACGAGGGGGCCCTCTTCGCGGCCCATGAAAGAGGAGTGCCTCTGTTTTTGACACTGAGACACTGAGGCCCAACGCTTCTATTCTAGTCACCACCAGAGATGTGCCAACCGTAGCCAACCGAGCCGCTTCCTCATATGATCCTCCTCTAGCTGTAACGAGGGTATCGTCCGCGTAACACAGGACCCTCATCCCCGGAAGCAGGGGACACCGCAGAAGCCAATCGAACCCAATGTTCCACAATATCGGCCCCAGGACCGACCCCTGCGGAACTCCTCTGCAGACACGTCTCTTGAGCAATTGCCCATCATTCCTCTCCCACAACACTTCCCTTTCTTGAAGATATGTATCCAACAGTCTCTTGAGATATGGAGGCACTTCATGATATCGAAAAGCCTCCATAAGCGTCTCAAAGGGGAGGCTGTTAAAGGCATTGGCCACATCCAGCGAGACCGCCAGCACTACGTTCCCCTCATTCACAGCCTCCGATGTAAGGCACTTCAGAGCGTCCAAGGCGTCCAGTGTAGAGCGGCCGGCCCTGAAACCGTATTGTGCCTCTGATAGACCTGGGCCGACAGTCTCGAGATGCACAGTGAGGCGGTCTGCGAGAATCTTCTCAAATACTTTTCCTATCTCACAGAGCAGGATTATTGGCCTATACCCAGCGGTGGAGTCTGCTGGACGACCTTCTTTCCGCAACAGACACAACTTTCCATCTTTCCACGGCTTCGGGAACTGTCCAGCGAGTAGACACTTATCGAACAGTCTTCGCAGCCACTGCCTAAGGACCTTAATGGCAATGCAAACGACTTTACCAGGAACACCATCGGGACCTGGCGCCGTCTTCTTCGTCCGTAAGCGGTCAAGGGCAAGGTCTATCTCAGTCTCCGTAGTTAGAGGGATGCTGGCTACCTCCATGCGTCTGGCAGACGATGACATTAAAGGAGGGCTGTGCCTTGAGGCATCTGGAAACAGTTGTCCCACCAGACGCATTAAGAACTCCGGCTGCAGGCTTTCCGTTAAAGGAACCCCTTGAGTGCGAAGCTTATTTCGTGCCATGCGATATGGACGCCCCCATGGGTCTCTGTTTAGGTTCTCAAGGAGTTCCTCACGGGCCTGCTCCTTTGCCGAACTAATAGCCACCTGAAGTGTCCTCTTTGCCTCGTGATAGGCATCCCGCAGCCGCGATTCCAGTTCTAGGCAAATTCCATTCCGCCTACGACTCCGTACGTATTCTCTGCGTGCTCGATTGCTGGCCAGTCGAAGATCCGCTATTTCCGGAGACCACCAATATACCCAGCGTCGCGGCGGCCTCCTTTGGGCTCTCGGCATCGACGCATCACACATTTCCTTCAGGGCGTTGGATATGCGACCCGTTAATACCTCTATGCTAGCATCATCATTGCTGCTGAGGGCGGACCATCTTTGCACAATAGCGGCCTCTTCCGCTAACTCCCGATCTAGACGACTCACACACCAGCGCGGAAACCGACTAATTTGTCTCGGGAGAGCCGCTGAGTCGAAGCCGTTGGAGATCTCAAATCGGATATAGTTGTGGTCTGATAGAGTCTCTACTTCATCTTCTACCCTCCAGTTGGTGACTCTACTGGCAACAGAGGGAACGGCAAAGGAGAGATCCACCACCGATCCCCCCTGCTGTCGCACACAAGTGCGCACCGTCCCTACATTAAGGAGGGATAGACCGGAGAGGAGAGCCCATATCTCGACGGCCCGTCCCCTCATATTGGTGATAGGATTCCCCCAGGCTTGGGACTTGGCGTTGAAGTCACCGAGGACTATAACCTGCCCAGATCCCGTATGCCTATCGATGGCCTCTCTGACAACATCGAGAAAGTTCTCAAACTCCGATAGGCTGCGGTTAGGTGAGAAGTAAACTCCAACCAACACGTATACTCCCCATCTCACTACCACATACCCCGAGCCTCTTTCTAGCGCCATGAGGAGATAAGAGATGTTGCTCCCGGCTAGAACTGCTACCGATCCGTCTAAATCTTCTACCCAGTGAGTATGGGGTGGCACGTAATATGGCTCGCAAGCAACCGCCAGGTCAACCTGCCACTCAGCCATCGTCTGCAACAGAAGGTCCTGGGCCCCTGCACAATGGTTTAAGTTCGCCTGAAGGAAGTTTATGTTATGTGGCTGACTCATGAAGACATATTTCCAGCTTCCTCTCGTGAAGTACGTTGACCTTCATTCACAACGGACTGCGGCCGTATATTCTCTTTTCCCTTTGTGGAGGGAGGGCGGCAGTTCTTGGCTCCCATTAGGTGATCAGCGGGCAAGCCAGAGTCCGAACACACCAAGCAATGAAAAGGGCCAGTACAGTTGGCTGACTTGTGGCCAACAATGCCGCACCGGTAGCACGAGTTGCTTCGATCCACGGTCGAAGGACAAATAACCCTCGTGTGCCCCAAGCCCATGCACCTGAAGCAACGAAGAGGGCGCTGCTCAAGCACCTGGACAACTGTGGAACTCCAACCAACCAGTAGTCTCCCAGACTCAGATAGCAATTTAGCCACCTCAACCGGGCAATGTGCCGTGGCTGATCCCATGCCTCGGGGGCCAAACTGTATGCCTCCAACCTTAATCATAGTCTGAGGGCAGTTCCCGGCCTTTGCGATAGCAATTGCCACTTTCTCTACCGTTGCAGAGTCATCTAAACCAGACAATCTGACCGACACAGTTTTCGTAGGCCGTATGATATCGGCCATACCATCTAGCGCTGTACGGAGCCTGCTGGCTAGTGTATCAGCCTTGTCTGGGGTCAGGCCCTCTGGGAGCTCAAGTAGCCTGGCTCCGGTAGCAGCTCTACGAATCTTCATGCCTTCACCAATACCGAGTTCCTGCAAATTCACATTACGCTCTGCTTGCTCCAAAACTTGGGCATAGGTAATTCCTTTCTCAGCTGCACCCGCTTGCAAGGTAATGACAATCGCCGAAGTTTTAGGGGTTGAGAGCCGCTGTTGAGCCGACTTGGTGGATCTGTTGACCGGCTTTGGTGCTGCTGTCGAAGCGCTAGACGCTTTAGAGGTCGTCGTTGTGACCACATTAGGCGTCGAAACAGCAGTTCTTTTTCTCCCTTTTCCCCTTGCAACCGTTGCCCAGTCTGTAGTCTCCATCGGTTGAGACTGACTTGGTCCAGCTTCTGGCGTATACATACTGGGCGATGGCGTCGCAGCATCCTGAGACTGTGGTGTATTCCGATATGAAGCAGATCTCTGCGTTGCTGGCGGTGGAGGCATTGACGTAGCCGGCTGAGACGGTTGGGTCGCCGCTCTTTTTCTGTCCGCTGCCAGCGGAGGGCGGTAACTTTGCTCAGGCAGAAGTCGTGGTTCGATTCCCTCAAATTTGGCGTTTATGATGGCACCAATAGAAGATATAATGGAAGCCTTCATCTCCTCCAAAACTTCCCCGCTTAGTGTTGCCGCTGTAGAAGCAACACTCTTTGCCGCTATTGTGGTTCGCATTTCCGTGAACTCACGCCGGTGGGCTATCAACTCCGCTTTCAGATTTTCAACTTCTTTTCTGAGCCGGTTGTTGTCGGTTCTCAGACGTCGGGTCTCCTCAGCCTCCGTCCTGGCCGCCAGAGTATCGACCACTTCTTGCAGAGCGCCGGCTGCGTCTTTAAGAACCTTGACGAAGGGCCCTTTTAAATTCCCTGACTTGGCGGCCACCTGAATGATAGCTGCTACCTTCTGACCAGCCCGAGCTCGCAGCTCCTCTGCTGTGAGCTTGTATGAGTAATCCCTGTACCACCACGATTTAGAGACGATGCCCTCGAACTTTCCGTATCAGAAGTCGATTCCGGTGAATGGAATATAGGACTTCGATCCCGGGTTTCGGCCTTAGTCTTCTTTATACGTCGCGGCCGCAAATTATGAGCCGCAGCGGCCACTGAGGAAGTACTTGGGTCTTCGTCCATTTCTAAACCAGTACCCGCTTGAACTCGAACTGTCTAACCTGTAAAAGAGGTCAGACACTCATGTCATCGCCCAAGCGGGGCGGCTCGAAAAGTGAACGGAGCACAGCGATTTGCCTGTAGCGATAGCTTAACCTCAGCCACGCACAATAGCGATGCACTATACCTCAGCACAACACCGTGACCACTACCCCTACTGTAGGTACGGCCTGTTATTCCCTCGGCGCGTGCAACCCAGCCAGGTGAGATCCCGAAGGAAGGCCCAGCTAGGCGCCCGCGAGCGAGAACACAAACCGCACCCACTGGTGAAATAGGGGTTTAGCGGTAAACTCAATGGGACTCCGCGTTCCGTACGTCGTGTTTCCGGCAGGTAGATAATATGCTCGCGATCCGCGTCGATTGGTTCTATACCTCGAGCCACGGCAATGAGCCGCGACGAACACGCGTCGGCGGGGCGCGGGGAGGCGGGGCGTGTACACCGATAACAGCTCTGCGTATTCTCCGGACACGACCGCTCGAGACGGCGGCCGAGCCAAGAATCCCCCCCATGTTAGGTACCTAATGTATGCGTCTTAGGACTCCCAGGATTTTGTGTTGGAATGTAATGAGACGCACTGCACTGTGTTTGTCATCCTGAGGTTGGGTCAGAAAGATGGAGATTCGATTAAAATCCATCGCTTTAAATACTTAATAATGAAAATGTTTTTTTTTTTTTCATTTTTCACAGGCTTAAATATAAGGGAAAAGTCATAACTCTACCGCCAGGTTCGGTAGGCAGGTTTGCACCAAGAAGACCTGGCAAGGAACTCGGTACTTTGCTCTTATATCAAAAATGTTATAATATATAATTTTTTTAATATAGTAAGAAACAATAATAGACATTTTTAATACATTTGCTCAAAAAGTTGACATTTCCATGTATGTTTAGCGTGCGCAAAGTTATTCTTTTCCGCACTAGTGCTTTTGTGTTTTCCTCCTACGCGGCACCCGGAGCGGGCGCACCAGGAGCGCATGAACACGAACACGGCATGCAAACACGGAGCAGGCAAACACGTCAAACCAATATTTTTTTTCGCAAATGTATTAAAAAACGTCGTTCAATGCACGTGCGGAATTGTCATTTTTACTCGTCCTTATAGTTGACCCTCGCCTTCGGCTTGGGTCAACAAACCGGGACTCGTGAAGAAATGACAAACTTTCCGCACTTATATTGAAATGTACTATTTTAAGATATTATCTCGTATTTTAGTCGGAAGAATATCCTTATCGTTCCACGAATCTTTGTCATTTAAAAATTCTTCAATGGTATAGTAACCCTGATTTATTAGATGTTTTTTACAGTAACTTTAAACCTATGCAAAGGTTAGTCCAAGACGGAATAGGGTAAGGTTGACACGTATCTCTACGCAAATAAATAAGGACTGTAGAATAGATACAGTTTGGTATTTACAATGATGAAGTACGCTAATGGGTATTTATGATCTAATAATAATCGCTATTGAAATCACTTACTACAAATACGTTAAGCAATAAATACGTGAACATCAAAATTCAAAAGTTGAATTATTTGTTCCATTTTATAAGATGACTGGTGATAAATATTTGTCGACTTATAAAAACGCTACATCCGAATAAAGCTTCCAATAAACAAATTTCTGTAGCATGAGCGTCAGGTAGATTAATTATTAATATACTTATCCATTGTACCGCGAAGGTTAGTGTAGTCTGCAGTCACTGTCATAAAGTTCACAATATCTGACCTTTCGTGTAGGAATATTAGTGTGATATCATTCCGTATCAGAGGCAGGGCAGCTCAACAATTTCTTTAAGGAATCCTATTTAAAAAAACAAATCTTTAGGTACAACAAAATATGACCGAAATGACGCGCCCCACTCTGTCAAGCTCCATATGAATCGAATGAAACATAGGCGATTTTGACAGAGTGGGGCGTCTTCGTGAAGTGAAATATCTATACCTACCTATGAAAAGGTCTCCATGCCTCAAAAGAAAACGATGCCTATATCCGTACGATCGAAAAAAGGGAAAAGTTTACACTATAATTAGTAAATTTATCAATATTAATTTATAAATATAACAAATTTCATTACAATAATCTAAAACTTTTTTCTGTTATACCTAATGGCAGAATATAAATACTAACTGTGAAAATAATACGGTTATCAGTTATGAGATACAGAGGAACAGTGCAGGCTACATTGATACCCGATCCCGTTGACACCTTTTGAGGATACAGTCTGGGACAGAATAAAACGGAATCCTACTTTCTATTGGGATCTATTTCCTCCTATGGTCTTTTTGTCAGAAGCGGCTCTAAGCAGATTCTAGTTAAATACTAAATAGTATCAATGATGTGCGGGAGATGTGAATAGTTTCTCAACAAGCACGAAATGTTGTCAACCTCTGATGGGATAGTAAATTGTTGATAGTTCCGAAATGTCAGGTTGTATGTTAGTGCGCATAGTATTTTATGTTTAAATAATAACCGTTTGGTATAATATAATTAATTCTCTATACAGGTTTTATTAAGTAGTGCTTTGACTTTGATTTTTTTTCATTTACTATTTATTTATTTATAATGTAATATCTGGTTTTGCCAGGACGTCTGCGGATTCTTTATATAGTTAATCGTTTGTATTTACAAAAGAAAAAGGTGACTGACTAACTGACTGACTAGATGAATGGCAACGCACAACAGGGCAGATCGTGCTGAAAAGCATGTACATAATGTAACACTCTGCTTAGGATTTTAGAAAATTCAACCCCGAAAAGGGCAAAAGAAAATCGCGTGAGCAAAGCGCACAACACAACAAAAACATTTTTTTTCCAGTTCAGTACGAAAATTCAACCAGTTTTGTTGCCAACTATCCATGACGGCAAGACTTGTATTAGAATAAGGTAGCATTAAGTTTTAGTGAAACATTAAAAAAAACGACAAATAAATAAATAATGTTTTTTTTTCAACAAAATATACAATGCATCCAGGAAAATTCGAGTAATTTTTAGTTCAAATAAAGACGTTATGTTATAATTGCACAACGATTTAATATGTAAATTTGAACAATAAAATACATATAGAATAATAATTATTTAATGATAACGGAACTCCTCCAGCTATAATACGTAGAAGTGTAAAGTAGAAGTTTTTCTACAATATCTCTAGATACAATAACAATGTGTCCGGTAATACCAACAGTTTACGAGATAAATGATGAAACACAGACGCACATCCATTGTTCGGTTCCCAACAATTAACTGCAATTATCGGAATTGGATATTAATTGCCAATTATCGGTTCAAAGAAAGTAATTAAAATGATCACTTATACGTGTGTGTTCATAAGATCTTGAGATAAAATCTGAGGCGTGCGCATTTTTTAAATTTTACATGTTTTTTTTGGTGTGCCATTCGACGCACTGCTCTGCGCAGTTGTTGTCATTATAGCCAGTAATTGCCAGTTCATTGATGCCAAAAATGCTTGTTTTGCCACCATTAAGGCCACGCTGTAGTTCGCTCAGCAGCCACCTTAGAATTTTTACTGTTTGCTTGTACGAAAAAGGTTTACGTAAATCGTTCGGATTCCCATATCCTAAGGTTTGTTATCGTTGTACCAAGGCCTAATTTACAGACTCTACTGCCAAATTCGATAAGCAGATTCGCACTGTGAAGAACTGGCCTAGAACTTTCGGGTATTTTACATAGTATGAAAGTAAATTACAGTTTATGATTTATCTAGAGGAGGAGATGGAAGCAAATCTCTATGTCATTCCAAGAAACCTCGTGATCACTTCCCTGATCTGTGCTCGTGATTGAGAAATTCTTCAATAGTAAGTAGAGTAACCCGGATTTATTAATTGACGGTTTTTTGATTTAAACCTGTGCAAAGGTAAGTCCGAAACAAACTTCTCTTGAAACGATAACTCAGTTTGGTCTCAACCCCTTCGTCGAACTTGGGAGGAAAAGCTTGTTTACCACACCGCAAAAACTGTTCCAGGAACTATAAGTTTTATCATGTAAAAAGTTACATTGCCAAGTGCGAGTTATCGCATTGAAGCAGTGAGTTCCGTAGCAGCTTTTGGTATAAAATAAAATAAAATAAAGCTATGTAATAAAAGGATTTTTGTCACAGTAACACTAAAATTTAAAGTTGAAAAGCGCTTAAAAATTGTTCGTCGTTTTTTAGAACTCTTATAACTTAGACTTGGATTAACTGTTGCCGCGGTGACGCCCGACCTTTCGGGCTTTCACAAATCCCGTAGAAATTTTCCGGAATAAAAAGTAGCCTATACCTATAATTATTCGTGGTATAATCTACCTGTATTCCAAATTTTAGCAAGTTCGGTTCAGTAGTTGCGGCGTGAAGGAGTGTCAGACATGCACACATACAAACTCGGGACTTTTTCATATTTGTGTGATAAACATATTCCGACTAATATTATAATATAATCGCTTATATTTCATTCGATTTATATGGAGTTTGACAGAGTGGGGCGCGCCGTCGTGGATTGAAATATCTATAGAGTGTGTGAAGTTAGAGTTTGTAAAGTTAAGGTATGTAAAGCTAGAAGATTTGCTACATGAAATCAGTGGGCTTATTCTATGGCAACTAGCACGATACTAACTGCACGATACAACAAGGTAACTTCTGCAAAAAGAATGCAAAAATAGGATTTTTGCCTTCGTTTGTTAGTTAACGACAGTGGGAGTTGCTAGCTAGCAGACTGAACGATACAGGTCACGGATAAATTTTTGTCAATGAACGCCGTATTATTGCAACATTTTGTATAAAAAAAATTTTGGTGGGATAGTGGGGATAGCTTTATTATACGGACAGATGGACATGTCTAGAAGGGTTTCTTCGGTAAAAGAACCCTAAAAGTAAAATTGACTGCAGACTGCAGTCAATATATAATTTGAGAACAGCCAATGAACTAGGTATACCTAACACCAGGCCAGGGTTAACAAACTAAAAAACTAGAAACGAGGAAGACTGAATCGAGTCGAATTTTTAATGGACGTCCAAACTAATTGTTGTACTTAATTGTGGTCAAATATTTACATAAATGTGTCCGCATTTTAACAGTTAATTTTCATGCAGCAAAAATACATAAAAAATTAATCTTAATATTTTTATTTCTTATGTTTTCTAAATATAATTATAAGTAGTATAAGAAATTTCCTATTGTTTTTATCAATAGGTAAGTATCTGAAAAAAAATGAGTTTAACACGTGGATAACAATGTCTCTTTGTACTTATACAAAAATATTTAAAAATGAAAAAAAACTTACAATTTTGTTTTTTACTAGTTTGCATAGTTCCTATTATACCTAGCAAAAATTAAACACGGCCATGTTAAAGAAAAAATGATAAAAGAAGTTATTATTTAAAAAATATTTAAAAAAAAACTTTTCCGTAATCCGTATCCGTTCTTTTCAGCACCAGGGTTGCCATCTACACAGTGATAATAGAATATCTTTAAACTGTGCCATCTAGCACCAAAGTAATCGTCAAGACTGATCAAACAAGACTGATCAAATAGTGTATATGTCGTTTAACTACCAAGTTCCTATGACCACCTTTCGGTTCCATCATCAGATCAGCTCCATGTCATAATAATTTTGCATTGTAGTCCGATTTACATATTTTTGCAAAATTACAACTCAATCGGTAACCGGGAAGTGGATCAAATTTAACTTGCAAGATCGAGACGCTGGGTCCGTGGAGTCAAAGTCGCTTCTTTTTCAAAGAAATCTCAAAGCGCTTAATCGACGCCTCTCGTGACCAGAGGGCTGGCCTATTTTTAGGTCAGAGGATAAGCATTGCCATCCAACGTGGCAATGCTGACAGCCTTCTGGGCACTTTTTCAGTTGACACCGATTCGGAGGAATACTTAGACGCTTAAAATTCCTTCTTTTTTCACCTCTTTTTTAGAATTAGATAATGTTGCGTACGAAATATAATAAATAATGTTCCTTGCTTTATTAAACAACTTGCAAGATTTGATTACAGACATATTTAAACAAACATCGGGACAGATGAATCTAAATTCATTCTGAAATTTATGAAAAATGATAAATTTTACAAAAATGATAATATTGATAATATTGATTAATTAATACTGACATTATATACTTATTTTATTTTTATATTCATACGCCATAAGGCAGAATGTACAAGGAAATTATTTGTTATTGTGACCACCTATAATGTACCTACATTCTCATGAATAAATAAATAAATAAAATAAAAAAGCCTTTATTATTCTTTAATTAAATAAAACTAATTAAAACAAAGTTAACAACAAAGTATACAATCAATAATTATTTAAACGGAAAACTATTTTATATAAGTAACTGTAAGTAACTATAAGTAACTATAAGCAGCGTATTTGATTTTGTGCAAAATATTGATGTGTCATTTGTCATTTCACCTGAGTTGGTATTGTCCCCGTATTTAACCAGATTAAAATTGGAAAGCGACAAAAATAAACACTATCCTGCGTCATAAACTGTTTGGAGGGGTGCAAGTGTCTAGTGAGAGTGTTTTCAAAACAGAAGTTGGTCAATTGAACTCGAAATAATGGGATGGTTTCGGTTTGTGTCGGACCGACTGAAATATAAACAGTGCTCGATCATCAATGCTGAAGTAACACATATCAAACATCACCTTGGTAACGTTGCTTAGCACCTAGTGTTGAGATAGTGGTTGCTATGGTAGCAGCCTTTTGCAGGCTTTGGATTGGCCCTTACCGAATTTTTATCGCGACTGCGCCTACTGATCAACTGCTGATCCAATTACGGCATGTTTTCGTCGTCAAGTCAAGATGTCTGATGAGGATGACAATGACACTTTTTTTATTTACTTTTATTATTTTGTGTATATAGTATGATTATTATTCTACTTTAATAGTTAATCTTTCTATTTTTCTGTTTGTAAATAGTAGCTTTTAAATTTTTTAATGTTGCCAACTGGTGGCATCAGCAGTGGTGCCGGAACCAGCGCCACTCAACCTTCAGCTGCGCAGATAACTTGCTCCCACTGTTCCCGTGTTTTCAATAGTGAAAGGGGTTTAAGAGTACATTGTGGGAAAGTCCATAAAATTCACAATGTGTCTTTACCTATTACAACCCAGTTTACCCCACTAACACCAGGTAGCATACCTAATAATAAACCATTTTGGCAATACCTCTCTAAATTAAAGAGCACCACTCCCATTTTAAAGAGAGTCCCCCGTGGCGCGAGACCAACGGTTGCTCAATGTCTAGCAAAATATGTCCGTTGTGCTGCCAGAGAGAACACAAAGAGTGCTTGGGAACGGTTGTTAACTTTCTCTTACAAAGTTCTACACGTGGAAAAGAATTTGGCCGTCAAAAAAAGTCTTACAGCTCAAATTAAAGAAAACTGTACAATTTTGAGCACTTTCGATCCCAAACTTTTAAACCCTAAATACCATAAACACAAAGAATCCTTCCAACATGTAGAGTCGAAAATAGGCGATGGTGACATTAGTGGAGCAGCCAGAATTCTGTTTAGCAGCGATGTGGTCGCGCCTTACTCTCCAGAGACTCTTGCAGCTCTGGAGAGTAAACACCCGGCCCCATCGGATGGCCTCTCTTTCCCGGATTCACCGGATACCAATTGTCACAGTCTAGCAATAACCTCGCGTGAAGTGATCGTTGCCTTGAGCACCTTCAAATGCGGCTCCGCCGGTGGGCTCGACGGCTTGACACCTCAACATCTCAAAGATTTGACATGTCAAGGCGCTGGTGAAGCTGGTGAATTGCTTTTGAGGGAGCTCACGGCCCTGATCAATTTAATGCTCTCCGGCAATGTGTACGAAGGCATCACCGACATTTTGTACGGGGCCAATCTCTGCGCTCTGCGCAAGAAAGATGGGGGTATTCGTCCAATTGCCGTAGGGTGCACTTATAGACGGACGGCAGCCAAGATTTGTTGTGCCCACTACCGTGAAATTTTGACCAATAAGCTACAGCCCATACAAGTGGGATTTGGCTCTAAGGGGGGTTGTGAGGCTGCCGTCCATGCTTTATCAACTTTTGCCCACAGCAAGGAAGGAGAGGTCATTCTGAAGGTTGACATTAAAAATGCCTTCAATTCCGTGAACAGGGATACCTTGCTGGCAGAAGTTCAAAAAGAATTACCCGAAATTTTTTGTTTTCTTTGGCAATGTTACAGACAACCATCAAATTTAATCTACAAGGACAATCTTTTGGTTTCAGCCGTCGGATGTCAACAAGGTGACCCTCTTGGACCAGCCATTTTCAGCCTTGCGATAAATCCAATAATTCGGCAACTAAATTCGAAATTTAATGTATGGTACCTAGATGACGGTACCCTCGGAGGCGATCTCGAAATAGTCCTAAATGACTTTATTTTCTTAAGAGAGAAATTACAATCTATTGGATTGGAGCTCAATATCTCAAAATGCGAACTTTTCGTACAGGACATCCCCAATAGACAAGCTTTTATTTCAAAATTTGATGCACTAGCTCCTGGCATTAAAATTGTCGATAAAAGTTCTCTTCACCTTCTTGGGTCCCCAATATTCGTTGAATCCTTCCAAGAATTCATCGATTTAAAAATTCAAAATTTTAACAATATTTCAGATAGATTGTTTAAAATTAATGTGCATGCGGCCTTTACCTTAATTAGATACTGTTGTTTTGGCCCAAAATTTACTTACATACTCCGTTCTTCCCATTTATGGGAGGTTCCGCATCTGTTAGACAAAATTGATACCATAATGCGTAATACACTCAACGCTATTTTAAATGTGACATTGGACGACCGAGCTTGGACTCAAGCTACCCTTCCTATTCGGTTTGGGGGTCTTGGCGTCCGCAAAATTTCAAGTATTAGTTTACCAGCTTTTTTATCCTCAGTCCACAGCACTATGGATATCTTATCGGGTTCCCTGGTTGATTTCGAGGTGCCGCGTTTGACAGATGCGGTGGACGCTTGGAAAATGGCCTGTCCAAACACGGAATTGCCCGTCAACCCGGCCTCCCAGAGACAGTGGGACGAGCCGCTTTGCAGATTGATACGGAAGAATTTATTAGATACGTCACTCAATCCTGCGGAGCGTGCCCGCCTGCTGGCTGTGGGGGAATGGGAGTCGGGCCTTTGGCTCCAGGCGCTGCCATCGCCCGGTATAGGCACTATGCTGGACGATGTCACGTTCCGGCTCATTGCTAGTTTACGCCTCGGTGCGTCTTGTGTTGCTTCGCACCGTTGTCATTGCGGAGTGGCTGTCGACAGTTTCGGACACCATGGCCTATCGTGCTGTAAAAGCGCGGGCCGCATAGCCAGGCACGCCACTATCAACGACATCATCCGCCGTGCTCTTTCTACTGCCGGCGTACCAGCCGTATTGGAGCCCAATGGTCTGGTGCGTGACGATGGGAAGAGACCGGACGGTATGTCGTTGCTGCCCTGGAAGTTGGGTAGGCCTTTGGTATGGGATGCAACCTGCGTCGATACCCTTGCGCCATCCCACCTTCCAGCCACGGCAGGCTGTGCCGGCGCAGCTGCTGCAGCAGCGGAGACCCTCAAGCGGCGCAAATATACCAACCTTATAGGTAACTATGAGTTTGTGCCGTTTGGGGTCGAAACGCTGGGGCCATGGGGTCCGAATGCACATATTCTATTCAGAGAAATTTCTAAAAAGCTAGTCGACGCTACACGTGACCAGAGGGCTGGCCTATTCCTTGGTCAGAGGTTAAGCATTGCCATCCAGCGTGGCAATGCTGCCAGCCTTCTGGGCACTTTGCCCGATGACGACGGTGCGGAGGAATTCTTTGATGCATATTAGCACAATTTTCTTTTTATACTTTTTATGTTTGATTTTATATTTCATAGAATAGATTGGTAATGTTAAATAAAATAAATAAAGCAAAATATTAGTTATTAATCAAAGACCCCTTGCGGGTAAAGGCCTCCTCCATAGCTTGCCACTCTGTCCTGTTTTGTGCTTTTAGACACCAGTCTTTGCCTGCCACTTTCACTATTTCGTCGACCCATCGTTCTTTAGGGCGCCCTCTTTTTCTTGTGCCTATAGGACCTTTCCATAATGACGTGCGCTTACTCCATTTATTTTTATCAGCGCGAGCAACATGTCCAGCCCATTTCCATTTCAAGCTTTTACAATGACTTAAGGCATCGATGACCTTTGTTTTCTTCTGTTGGGCTGACGTTTTTAATTGCGTGTGATGAAGCCGATAGCTTTTTCTGGATCTAATTTGTTTTTCCATTGTAAAGGTGGCACGTACTAGACGATGGTCCGATGGAAAAGTATGTTGTTTTAATACTTCGATATTCATGAAATTTCTTGGAGAGTTTGAGAGAATAAGGTCTATTTGGTTTTTAGTTTTTTTATTACCCTTTTTTATGACCCGTAACAAAATGGGCCCATTACTTTCTCTTCGCCAGTCTTTCTCTGTCCTAATTTTGAATTGAAGTCGCCCATTAAAACAGTATATTTACCTGTCATATTTTAGAAACTTAAACAAACCACATCCAGCCAAGAAAAATAAAGTAGACCTAAAAAAGTTTGTATTGTATTGCAAAATTTGTGATTAAAAAAATTATAATAACAAAAAAAAACAACTGATGACACATTATTAGTACGTACACGTATAATATACGTATAGTTAATAGTACTGAAAAATAGTACTCACTTCGGAGCGCTGTAAAACCTTAGCTATTGTTTGAAAAAATGTTGTGAATAAAAGTTGTTCCTCAAAAAACGATCTACAAAAATGGTCTGAGTTGATTTTTTCGTAAAATGATTAAAAAAAAGTTATATAAAAAATCTCGAATTTCTGAACATTTTCACTTATAACTTTTTTATTTATAGTTACTGGACCAAAAATTACTGGACCAAAGTTGTAGAGAATTTAATTTGTAACAAAAAATGCTAACAATTTTTTTTTATCAAACAAATAGTTTAAAAGATATATCGTAAAAACCATTTCAACCCCTATTTTCAAGATGGCGGCCGTGGTGTACAAGGGTGGCGACCCCACAAACTTGGTTTTAGCTTTACATTGACCCCCACTACACATCAAAAATTGCGTCCTCTAAAAAACGCAAGGTTAGGCCTAAAAAATGTAACATTTCAATGGACTATATTTCACTTTTCAAAATTCGACAACCGGAATTCTGGACTGATTTTTCGCAGGCAGCTTTATACCATCGTGTTCAGAATGAAATAATCTTTATTTTCATTTAATTTTAATTCAATAATCAGACCGGTGCAAAATGCTGAATCGATGCACCTGTTTATACCTGGCTACCCGAGAGTTGTGACAGGAAAAGAATAAACAACCCAACGTTTTCATATTCTATGGGCTTCAGACTTTCGATTGGTATAGAATTTGTCTAATAATCAAACCGGTGAAATGTTGAAAAAAAATTTTTTTTTTAATTATTCATATCCTGGACTGAAATTTGTTTGACAACCCATATGCAATATACTTATTGATATACTAAATAACATATAAAATATGTTTCATCAAATAAGCATCTCGGTGAAGGTCGTTGTATATCGGGATCCTATACCTACTATTGTGTCGTGAAGGAGTAACAACTCAACAATTTTACAAACGAGCAAAGTTTGACATTTAGGTATATAATATCGATAGGATTAAGTATTGATGACCCACCTAGCTGCCATTGTAATTAAAACGTCTACTTATTGTGGAGTTAGAAACATCAGGTTTAGCTTGTTTTTGATTCACGTTTGTCGTCCTTCGGAATGTCAACTCACGTGAAAGTCCCCGTTTAGATGCTTGGCACGCGGCGACAGTTTTGTAGTGCGACTGTCGCAAATAGCAAAAACTTTGTGCATAGCAATGATATAAGACTTATTTCATTGTTTGAATACATTATTTTATGATTTTTCACGAGCACATAGTACATACCACAATTATTTTTGCATACGTTTACAAGTTACAAGTTTGGGCCCATAATCTTTTTTTGGAATTCAAATTCGCCTGAGATGAAACAGAAATAAAATTTATAAACTCCCAGTCGAATGGTTGATTATTGATTAAGTTTGGATTGCCATCATAATCAGCCAGATAAATCATATTTATCGCCAAAGACACAGAATGAGAAACAAAAGCACAAAATCTGTACAAAATTTACCTAAAAAATTAATAGTACCTTATTTCGTTTACTGCCTGTATATACATCATACTTATGTTAGATACCATCATATATGTATAGATAAATATATCCAATTATAGTGATAAGTATATACTACAATGTTAATTTGTCTGTGTTTTGTGAGTAAAGGAATGAATTAGAGTGAAATGTATGAACCACAGATTTATACTTCAATCTGTGGTGTAAGCAGTGAACGTAAGTTGTTTTAGTCTATGTTCATAACGATAGACTTCGCAATCTATGTCTAGGATACGATACCTAATTGTAATCGATTCATTCCTTTACCGACCGTCGAAGTGTATGTAACAAGTTTTATACTTAATAAAAATATTACAATCAACCAGACTGTAGCTTGGTTTTATTATCAGAAGTGGGATAGATCCAGTGCCCATGGACCACATGGATGATTCGTAAGGTTATAATTTAGTTTCTAACTTCGAATGAAACAAACTGTGAATGCGGGTATAGTTTGACAAGTGCTGGCAAGTGTTCAGTTTCCTGGGACGAATCGCAGTGAATTGAAGAAGCTTTTGGTAACGTACGATCGATTCAATTTTACTAGTGTTAAAAAACAGTGTATTTAAAGTTTGGTTTTATGTTTCATGTGCAACTGCTACGCGTTTCCTTGTTTGCGCGTTCTTGAGCGTCGAGCCTGTCGTCACGCTGTGCTGTGATAGTAACGTAACGGTGCGCTACCTTCGTGCCACCACAAGCGTCGCACGTGTATGCGCGTGTCCAACACATGTGCACAGCGTCAGGGCAGTACCTGATGCCACATGTTGGACGTATGACGGCATCAATCTGATGGATGGCGTCCCGGTGAGCTGTATTTGTTCTAATTAATTTTTGAATTCCAAAGAGTGTAGACTTTAGACGTAGTAACCCAAAGCGTACACCGTCAGGCAGTGTGTTCAGTTTAAAAGGTTGTTTCTAAGAGTTATTGACTTCACAAATTCCGAAATTGTGTGGTCAGATAAAATTTTCACATAGCCAGAACACGTTTCTTACTGAGGGTACTTGGATTTATTTTTCAAATTTGGTTTCACGTTTGACCCATGTTAGTAAAATTGTGTCTGTTTTCCACTCGTGTTGTAGAAGTCATATCAGCGATTTAAATAGTGTCCACATAATAAATGGCGATGTATTTAACTAGCTTGAAGTTACAAGTTACATCCACTAGTTTTGTGATATTATTCGCTTGATAAGTTTTTTTTACTGAAAACATGTGGTGTCTTTGAAAGCTCCACTTTTTGTTTGCGTCGTATCCCTCATTACTGACTACTTTTCCGAAAGGATACTAAGAATGGTGGTAGCCTTTTCATTATTTTGAGAATATCTCAACATCGAAGCGTTGGATCTGTGCGCTGTCCGTAAATTCCATACCATCTTTCTCCAACATCACACCCCGAAAGCATTAATGCGGAGCCAAACTCGTAGTAGAAGCCGTAGTTCAACGGCTTTAGCTGTACTATTTTACAACGGCAGAAAGAACTATCGAAAAGTTGATTAGTGTTCACTTAGTGTTGCCCGTTTGTGTGTATCCCTCCAAGTATCTCTAAGTTCGATATACCGATGTGCCTTGGAATTTCAACCTCACACGACCCCAGTGTTGCTAAAGTTTGAACGCAAGTAAATGAATTGCCCTTAAAATGAAGATAAAGAATAATTTGTAAGGCCACGCTGTAGTTTGCTCTGCAGCCACCTATAAAATTTTGACAGAGGGCGCTAGTGTTTGCTTGTACGAAAAAGTGGGTACATCGTTCGGATGCCCATATCCTGAGTTTTCTTATCAGTGTTTGTAATCAAAACGTTGTCCGTACTAACGACCAGATATATTTTGTTAAATGGATTTACGATAAAGTAAATCAAACTTATACCGCGTAGTGTACTCCATTTAGTAGGTAAAGAAAAAAAAAAAGAAAACGTTTATTTAGTTGAAAAGAATTACGTAAGCTAGTTATCAAAATTGTAGTTGTTTCTCACAAATCATGTCATCGTGTTTTCGCGGGAATAAATCTTGCGCATCGATAGATTTTTGCAGGTAGTTGTTTGAAAGGTTAATCTGTTGTCAACACTCATCTCAATAGGTGTCGCTATTCGCGGTAATGGTTCATAAATATCTCAGACTATAAAAAGATACCTTACTAGGTGTATACGTAGGTAGTCTGATATTATCATTCACTCCTCAATGTGTCTGGTTTCTGAGTTTAAACTAGTAAGTTATTCGGTAACTGTTTCAAAATTTACTACGTACCTTGTGGCTACTAGTCGTAGTGAAAAGAGTACTGATATTTGGAATAAGGTATTCGATTCCGCAAAAATGGTTATGACAGTGATGAGCTTACATCGATGCAGCCAAGACTTAGCTAAGATGCCAATTGGCTGATGACGGTTGCGTTTCTATGGTTACTAGCGATGGTTGGCCGATGTACAGTTAAATTTTCAAGATTGACACCCTGGCTACAGTTGTTGTGAAAGTTTATTTTGTTACTCTTGGTTGTTTACTGTTTAAATTTAAATTTAAGAAAATTCTAGTCAACTGTTTAGTCTCTCATTTGTTAAGCTGTCTCTAAATTTCATAAGCTAGAAATAACAGGAGATTAAAAGCTTTCACCTTGATAAACTAGTAAACACGTAAAACTTTGGCTAAATAATTTTAGCTGTGTAAAACTTATTTGCAAATTGAGGGTTAACGTAGAATTATTCTCGGTTGACCTTCGATGTGAATTTTAATATTTACCACTGTTAACACATACAGTGTACAGTTCCCTTTAAGATATGCCTGAGCAGACTAATCATACTTTCAGACCTTTATGGCTGTGATGCCACGATTACATGTGCTTTAAATTTTCTTAACTTTGGCAGTTACTCTGAGGCGCGTGTGCATCTGCGTGCGAGTTCCTTTGCACCTGAGAGGTGTTATCAAGGAAGACTAGCGACTGAGGCGGTGATCCACCAGCAGCGACCGTGAGCAGTGGTCTACCACTGGGCCTGGTTTATGCATCTTTCGGTCGAGTGTCACCGGATCGGAGCGCTGGCGCGCGGCGGCTTAACTTGCGTTTCTAGTGTTTAATTTGTTAACTTGTCGAACGAAATTTATTTCATTGCTTATCATTTTGTGGTCATAACCAATTTCTTGTTACAAGTATTGTTATGACTTGGGTCATGGCGGTTGCTAAAGTAAGCTTCGCAATGCATTGATTTTAAAGTTTTGAAGTTTGTAAAGAAACCTTTAAGTGTCGTTCGATAGGTTAACCTGAGTTTCTTTAGTAATCTGACATTGAGTTTTTACTTTTTGTAATTATTGTAACAATTTTATTTTAAGTTTGGGCTAAATGTAAACAAATAATAATTGGGGAAATCTGCACTTCTCCAATAAAGGGAGTCAATGAGAGAAGGGGTGCAGAATGCGAAAATAAATGAATTAGGGTAGGATTTGCTGGACAGCAAGTCCAAACGGCCTTTTCATGTGAGTTCTAACCTTGAGTCCTTGAGTTGAGTTGATTGAGTTTGAAACTTAAATTTCAGTTTTGAGATAGTATTAGTTGGAAGACTACTTCCTCATTTTGTGATTTTAAAATTTAAAAGTTAGACACCACCCAGTTTTCTTGCTGGTTCTTTCTGGCTAGGTTTTGTGGCAATTATGAACCAGTGTAGATTTAGCTAAATCAAATTGATCATTTGACTAAATTGAAATCAAATAATGATGAACCAAGATAAAATCGTTTTGTAAATAGAGTTTTTTTTGGTATTGTCAGGTGGGCCGAGGCGTTTTATAAACTAAATCTAGATTTTTCTTACTGACCGATGACGAATAGCTTTAGCAAATTGATTACTTAGTAAATTCATTTGGATAGAAGTTAGGAAGATGCTTGAGTGCCAAGTACCTATTGAGATCTAAGATGAAGATGTTCTCTATGACGGTATTGAGTTTAGTTGGTGTTATGCACAGGGATCTCGATTCGTGAGATCGAAGGGCTGTACCGGAATATTGTAGCCGTAACCGTAAACCGGTTCTGCTCTTTGAGTAGTCCGTGGTGAGCGGTGTGCGGTAGTTCCGGGTGGTACAGTTTGTGGTTAGTTAATTGTTGTGGAAGACTGTGAAGTTAGTTATGTGGGAGATTGTACCAGAATGTCGTAGCCGTAGCCCTTAAAAATCGGTGTCCTTTTTGTGTCCGTGGGTAGGCGGAGTGAGACTTCTGAGTGGTACAGTCGGTGGTATTTGAACCGTTGGGTCAGAGGCTGTACCAGAATACCGTAACCGTAGCCCGGTAGAAATCGGTGTCTGCTGTGTGAGTAGTCCGTGGGAGTTGGTAGGACGGTAGTTCTGGGTGGTACAGTAGGACCGAGGAGCCAATGGTTGACTCGGGCTTTCCTTGGGAAAGTATGAAGTGACTTAAATGTGATACCTGCAGGTGCTTGCTAAAATTTTATTTTTATGGGATTTTGTGAATGATGCTCAATGGTACATGGACTCAAAGATCTTCTGTGTTTTGAAATAATTTTAACTTGATGTATTACCATAGAAACAAAGAGTAGATTTTGTTTGTGTTGGAACTTGTACTGAAGGCGAAAGAAGACGAATAGTACGATTTAATTTGATTATTGTAATGTTAATTGGAAATGTTTTATTCGAAAAACAAAAAAAACAAAAAAAATATATATATATATATTTATATATAATCTGGAAGCCGTACACGATCGTTAAGTCTTGTAGTAAGATGAGTAGCTCTTGACTTGACGGTGAGGGGTGCGGTGCAGATGATTGGTTAGTATCTGGAAGTCGTACACGATCGTTAAGTCTTGTAGTAAGATGAGTAGCTCTTGACTTGACGGTGAGGGGTGCGGTGCAGATGATTGGTTAGTATCTGGAAGTCGTACACGGCCGTGAAGTCTTGTAGTAAGATGAGTGGCTCTTGACTTGACGGTGAGGGGTGCGGTGCAGATGATTGGTTGGTATCTGGAAGTCGTACACGGCCGTGAAGTCTTGTAGTAAGATGAGTGGCTCTTGACTTGACGGTGAGGGGTGCGGTGCAGATGATTGGTCAGTATCTGGAAGTCGTACACGGCCGTGAAGTCTTGTAGTAAGATGAGTGGCTCTTGACTTGACGGTGAGGGGTGCGGTGCAGATGATTGGTTGGTATCTGGAAGTCGTACACGGCCGTGAAGTCTTGTAGTAAGATGAGTGGCTCTTGACTTGACGGTGAGGGGTGCGGTGCAGATGATTTGTTAGTATCTGGAAGTCGTACACGGCCGTAAAGTCTTGTAGTGGAATGAGCTGCTCTTGACTGTACGGTGAGGGGTGCGGTGCAGATGTGATTTCGAGATGAGTGAGTAAAAGTGAGTAATTGATTTGAGTTAGTATGTAAAGTATTTACAAGAGTTAATTTTTTGTTGTTTTGTTGTTATTATATATGGAAATAGAGGTAGATTGTATTTGAGATAACCTTTAATTAAATATTTATATGACAAAATGCACTATTGAAGTTAGGTATGTGATTTTAAGAAAATAAAATAGTGTTATGTTTAATAAGTTTGAGGACAAACTTCATTTGGTCAGGATGGCCGACTGTTAGATACCATCATATATGTATAGATAAATATATCCAATTATAGTGATAAGTATATACTACAATGTTAATTTGTCTGTGTTTTGTGAGTAAAGGAATGAATTAGAGTGAAATGTATGAACCACAGATTTATACTTCAATCTGTGGTGTAAGCAGTGAACGTAAGTTGTTTTAGTCTATGTTCATAACGATAGACTTCGCAATCTATGTCTAGGATACGATACCTAATTGTAATCGATTCATTCCTTTACCGACCGTCGAAGTGTATGTAACAAGTTTTATACTTAATAAAAATATTACAATCAACCAGACTGTAGCTTGGTTTTATTACTTACGAGTACAATAAAAAAAATCCGAATTCGGGAGCCACTTTTGCTTCTTTCTGCTTACAAGATGACAATGACAATACCTAAACGTAGGTAATTTCAGCACTGGAAATTTTTTTTGCTGAGTTATACTGCAAAACTTTTTTCTAAACGTGGCGAAGCTCTGATTGTACACAAATGCCTGAAAGTTGGGCTTTTGAAAAAAAAACGAATGTTAAAAAGATTTTTCCATGTTATCTAAATGCGGGTTTTACTATAGGTTAACGATTTACGTTCAAATTACAAATTGTAGTCAACTTTTGTTACTAGTGGAAAATTCCGCTAGACCCACAGACTGTTGACTCGACAAAATGTCGTGGCGCGCATAGGCGCCGAATATATTTGTGGTTTTCACGTAAAAAAGTTACAAATCACAAATCGATTAAGAAATACGAGTAAAATATTTTAATAATATTAATGGTTTCGGTATTGCATCAGTGTTTGAAATAGTTTTAATTTTGAAACAGATATAACAGCCCCTGTTCGGTTCACCACGATGGCGTATAATTAAATGGCGAGATTTTGATTAGATACCTGTTTTAAACGAAAATTAACATCAGTTTTGAATTTCATTATAGGTAAGTATAAGTTTACAAAAAAACATTAGAAAATAACCTGTCAAGTGCGAGTCGGACTCGCGCACTGAGGGTTCCGTACTACAACCGGAGGAATAAAACCATAAAAACCACTTTTCTTATCGAACCGCAAAACTAACTTTGTTTTTAGAGGTTTTATTGTAATTATAAAAAAACTACTTATTAGATCTCGTTCAAACCAATTTTCGGTGGAAGTTTGCATGGTAATGTACATCATATATTTTTTTTAGTTTTATCATACTCTTATTTTAGAAGTTACAGGGGGGGGGACACACATTTTACCACTTTGGAAGTGTCTCTCGCGCAATCTATTCATTTTAGAAAAAAATGATCTTAGAAACCTTAGTATCATTTTTGAAGACCTATCCATAGATACCCCACACATATGGGTTTGATGAAAAAAAAATTTTTGAGTTTCAGTTCTAAGTATGGGGCACCCCCAAAATTTATTACTTTTTTTTAAATTTTATGTGAAAACCTTAATGCGGGTCACGGAATACATCTACTTACCAAGTTTCAACAGTATAGCTCTTATAGTTTCGGAAAAAAGTGGCTGTGACATACGGACGGACAGACGGACAGACGGACAGACGGACAGACGGACAGACGGACAGACGGACAGACGGACAGACGGACAGACGGACAGACAGACATGACGAATCTATAAGGGTTCCGTTTTTTGCCATTCGGCTACGGAACCCTAAAAATGTAGGCGTCACTGTCTATATCAGAGATACTTTATTGGTATATTTTCTCTTTAGTCTATACGAAATTGATTGAATAGATATTTTGGTCAGTTTAAGAATATATATCCCGATAAACCTATCTCTATATCTATCGGACGACCGAATGGCGTAGCGGTAGCGAACCTGTTGTCTGCGCCGGAGGTCGTGGGTTCGATTCCCGCTACTAGTAAATGTTTGTGTGATGAGCATGAATGTTTTCCAGTGTCTGAGTGTTTTTCAATAAGTATATGTATACATAATTATATTTATGTGTATCACAAAGCTATCAAGCTATCGCTTACTTTGGGGCTAGATTGCGATGTGTAAAATGTCCCGTATTTATTTATTTACGATTTAAAAAATTTAATGATGCAATAGGTAAATAAGTACTGAACATGTATCTAAGTAAAAAGTTTTATCGGGTGTAATTCGTATCAGAATAACAAAAAAAAAATAAGTACTTAGTTCTTTATAAGACGTTTCTGCGAAGCTGTAATAGTCGTTCCACTTTGTTTTTGTTCTATTAGAACATACATAAAAAAAAAAAAAAATAAAAAAAAAAAAAGATTCCGACGAATTGAGAACCTCCTCCTTTTTTTTGAAGTCGGTTAAAAATGCAAGTTAAGTGTCTCTATTTTTTAAGAAACAGCCAAAAATGTAATACAACACACTTGGAAGCTGTTTATCTGTAGGATTACTGTACAGCCTCCTACCATTGCCGCGTGTTTGTCGATAGGACGACAGCTAGCCACAACCGAAGCCTCCTACTAGACGTCTAGAGCTGAGCTTTAGAAATTTTAGGTCCAATCCGGTTGTGTTGGGAATCGAACAAGGGACCGCCTGTTTTAAGTCGACAACGCTTCAGGTGGTAAACCTCAAGAAGATCTATTCTTTGTTCGATACAATAAAACTGTCAATTGAATGAATTGATTGTACCTAAATTAACTTATTAAACTAATTGAACTTTAGGTGTTTGTAATTTCACAATAGGTAAATTGTTTCTGTGCTTTTGCCGACAACGACAAAAATACTGCATTAAATATGAGCTCACTTAATATTGGTTTTTAAAATTAAACCCGATATTTTGTAAGTGTGCCAGCAAACAGTGAAAATTGACCTAAAATCAATACCTGATTCTGCAAAAATACTTATAGCATCGACGAAGTTCTTGGACACTGATTGGTAAATGCTTGCATCGTTCGAGCCGCGAGCACGATTGTTAAATCTTTGCATCGGCTGTGAAGCATAGAGTGGTTGTTGATTGTTGTTGTATGGTTACCGGCGATGTTGGGGCGATGTACAATTTTACGAGAATCGCTCCGCTGCACTGCACTGTACGGATTACAGTCATGACTTCCACAGCAGCGGCAGCGACGAGCGGGGTTGTAAATAAAATATAGAAGAAAGGTATGTTTTGACTTGCCTGTGGCCTTATAACCTTCTGTGGGTCCCGGTCTACTCTATATACTATTGAAGAATCTATATACTATATCTATAGGGATATATTTTCATCTCCTCACGAGATATCTTAAAAATTATGTAATAAGTTCTTCTCGGTGCAAACCTGCTTACCGAACCTGGCGGTAGAGTTTTGACTTTTCATAAGAGCCTATTATTTGAGCTTATGTAAAAATAAAGATTTTCGTTTTTATTTTCATATTTTTTTTAAACAAACGGCAAACAGCGATCATCATCATTACGTCTCATTTTGTCCTGTACTCACGTCAGCGTACCATTATACCCTTCAAAACATAGCATATTACGGTTTTACGGTAGAATATATGACACAGCTGTGGTGGTACCTACCCGGACAAACTCAGCAAGAAGAGTCCTACCACCACATTTGTCGTAGTCCTTTCTGCTATGTCTATTTAGCGTGGTCATGAATGTCACGCCCGATATTAATTCTACATGTACCCTCATAAATGATGCAAGTTACAGAGTCTTCTTCTTATCTTAAAACCCATTAAACCCATCCAGTTCAAGTATGGAAATTGCCATTACATTCTCATACTGGTGATCCGACCACAGATATGGAGGTCCGACTGAGTTCCTGAAGTAAAGACATTTTTAAGTGCGCCGGGTATTTTTTTAAATGGGAATAACCATTGAACTCGCAACTCTGTTACCGTTATCGATACCGATACCTCTGACGTGCTTTTTTTTGCTCTTATAGCTGTCTGAAACTCAAATAACTTCCTAATGCCTGAGAGATGGCTGAAAACTCAGAAAGTTACATGTAATTTGTTTAAATTCCATTTTGTTTATGCAATCGCCCGACTACCGCTATCGCTATATCGTGGAGGCCATGGCCTATTTGTCAGACAGCCTTGCTTTACCTACCTTACATGATGTGTTCGGGAATTTCTCCTCCCAGCCTTGTCGTAACCTTGTCTGTCTGTGTGTGTGGACAGTGATTCACGTGTGTGGGTGCACGGCAATTATATAGTATTATCGATTGTACGGCTTAGGAACGGATTTAAATTATTAATAGTGCATCATCATTCATCAGTTGTCTTCAAATTTTTAAATGTATTTCTTTTTTAAGAGCTAAAAGGATTTTATCTTTGTTCTCCTCACTCTTACTAATATGTTAGTGGGTGCGACCGGGAGAGTTGCGGGAAAATATCACGAAAAACGACGTTTTACTAAAATTTAAGGGGATTTATTGAATTTATTTTTGTCTTTCTCACTCTCACGGAGATTTGGTAGGTGCGACATGCAGCGTTGCGGAAGTATATAGCAGAAAAACGACGTTTTACCTAATTACTCAAAAACTAAGCCAGTTATCAAAAATCTGTTCTAAGCGTATTAGGATATTATTATTACCGATACATTAAAACAAAAATTACAATCACATCCATTGTAGTTTCCGATAAAACATAGAAAAACTGAGATTTTGGAGCAACTTTTGGGAGAAATTTCTATCGAGAAAATTGTATCCAATCGTGTTTCTGCTTCTAATTTTAGATTAAAAACCCAAAATACATGAGGTGTAAATTTGAAAGTAATTGTCTTTATAGTTTTTGCATAAAACTTCATTCAAAATCACCTAAATACAGCTTGTAGGCCGTTAAAAAAAATCTGAACGTTTTTAAAACTTATTGCTGCCGATAACAATTAAAAAAATGAGATTTTTAAACAATAACTATTGGAAGAACTTTCTATAAAGACAATTACTTCTAAGCGTGTTCCTGCTTCCAAGTGAATTTAAATTCTTTCTTTCTTTCTTCCTGGCCTTTTCCCACGTTATGTGGGGTCGGCACAACATGTCTTCTCCTTCCATTCGCTCCTATCAGCCGTCAACTCGCAATCCACTCCTTTCACACGCATATCTTCTTTCACGCAATCCATCCATCTCTTCTTCGGTCTTCCTCGACTGTTTCGTCCCTGCACATGCATACTCATCGTTCTTTTAGTGACATGACTTTCCCCTCCGCATAACATGTCCATACCACGCTAACCTTTTACTCCTCATCTTTTCTGTTATTGCGTGCGATTTGCGAATTTAAATGTGAATTTAAATTCTAGACCCAAAATACTCGACGTTTAAATTTAAAAGTAATTGTCTTTATAGCTTTTAACCTACAGGTCACTATAATCGCTTTAATAACCCTTTAATCTGTTAAGCTGAAATAATGCAAAGCGTACAAGTATTTCAGATGCAATGCGCCCAGGAATTTGCGTTGCAATGTCATTTAGGGGTACCACGGGCAAAAAAATTACCCGTGGTACCCGTGGGGGGACCATCGGGGTAGCTGTTAAGCTCAATTAACTAATGTACTTACTTAGCACATAAATATCGCTATGTCTGTGCAAAAAATCTGTTTGATCCCTTGCTCTGTTGTGAGTGATAAAGTACAAACAAACAAGCCAGTAAAATCAATTTCAATTTTTACATAAAAGTACACAAAAAAACCAATGTCCTTGCAGGAAAACCCGGATATAACATACACACTGTGTTTTTTGGTGTAACCTTAAATAAATCTTCTCCTAAAAGCACCTCGTACCAACATGAGACAAATCACGTGACAAACAGACGGTCACGGCCAATTTGTGATACAATACGTATTTTACACAGCTTTCCAATACCCTCGCATTTCTTTTTTTTATTACCTACTTGATTGCAAACTCACCTAATGGTAAGTGAAATGCAGCCGAATGTTTAATCGTTGATTGTACTAACTATTGTAGTGTTATTATCTCGCTGCAGACTCGGTCATAAATCATTCGAGTGTTTCGCTTTTGTTATTCTTTGTTGAATTGTGCATTACTGCAAAACAACAAAAGCGAAATGATTTATGACCGAGTCTGCAGCGAGATAATAACACTACTATAGGCAGATATTATTATAACACTGACGGTTACTACACAGCATCGCACCGGAACGGAAAATACTATGTTTCAACAATACAGTAGGTTTAATAGGCTAGTAACAAATATTACAAACTGTCACAATATCCGTGATTCAGCATTGATCGAAGGTCAGTTTCAGATGTATAATGTGTAACATAAACATACTCACTGCGGTCAGTGAGTCAGTGTGTTTTTTGAAAGCTTTTGAGTCAGTTTATTTTCTGAATTCCTCGCTCAATTCGTTATTATTTTGATATGATTTGTGTCGGTTTTCGTCGGTTGTTATTTCAAGGTTGTTGTGATGAAACTTGGCAGGCAAAGAAGTGCTTAGTAATGGCCTCATTTTGATCACTACGTCAACTGTCTGTCTGTCTGTCCGTTTGATTGGAAGATCGATACTTTGCAAACGATTCTTCGACTTCTAAATCATAAACGGAATTAACCTAAAATATTGATAGTGTGTTAATTAATCTGAATATGTTAATTAGAAGAATGTTTACTATAAGATTGGCCAAAAAACAAAACTTCTACTGAACTTAAGTTTAGATAAATTGTACTTTAGCGTCATAGATTTTATAATAGGCCGTCGCCCATGGACCTATATGCTTAGTTTTTATGAAATTTTATATTTACATTCGGTAGGTCTCACCGAGGTGACCTAGGTCGTAAGCTATTTTTCTCACCTCTAAAACCTCTTTCTGGCAAAACAATGCTTGCCCTGCCCGGTCAGCTAGTAATAATCAAGTCAAATGGTAATGTAATATTCAAGTCAAATATTCCCAGGAAGCCATTCAAATAGTTTTCCATACAATTATAACAAAAAAAACTTAGGCTTTAGATCTCTTGCCCAATAAATAAGAAGCTGCAGTTTAATAATATAATGCTAGTAAAACAATCTATAAGATCATCTCAAAATGTTTCCACTTTTCTTTATTGCAAGACATTAGCATTTTTATCGGACGCCCAAAAATGGTAGCACCGACTTAAGGGCAAGTGTACATTTTGAACTTTTTGAATTCCTTCTGGGAATTTCACGTATTGTGAGGTGTTATACTTCACAAGTAATCTGAGTGAATATTTTAAGCTGAGATAACGATAATGACACAAATACACAATAGACATAATATAGCCTGGACAGGGCGGACGGCGTGAAAAAAGGTAGGTCGCCAGTTTATCGGTGCCAAAAATGCTTGTTTTGCCACCAACAGTAAGGCCACGCTGTAGCTCACTCAGCAGCCACCTATAGAATTTTCACAGATGGCGTTGATCGTACTGTTTGCTTGTACGAAAAAGGGTTACGTAAATCGTTCGGATGCCCATATCCTGAGGTATCTTATCGATGGATAACACCAAGAAATTTAAAATTACAAAAACGAGTTTCAATTTTACTAATTTATGATTCGATTTTTATTTATGATTTTTATTGTACATTTTTAAATAAAATTGTTACAAAAACGAGTTTCAATTTTACTAATTTATGATTCGATTTTTATTTATGATTTTTATTGTACATTTTTTTAGTAGTTTTCTAATTATTATATCCATATGTATGCAAATGAGCCTTAATTTAATCCTAGATGTCGTTAACATGTTTTATACAACGTAATTCGAGACGCGAAACTTTTTATAGGTACCTACTGACGTAAAAAAGTATTAAGATTTGTGTATTAAATGCCGAACTTTTATAACCAGACTAGAAATATACCTGTAATATTTATTTATTTTTTCACACTTCACAGTAATTTACTCAGTTTTTCACTACATTTATTTTCTCAATCGTAAATTCGGTAAATGATTTAGGACTACTATATTGTTTATTACTTATTTTTACACGACTGCCCAAAAAAAATGAGTGATATGTTTTTAGGGTTCATGTATGTATGTATGTATTAGTGTTGCCCAAAATCAGTCTTGGTCTTGCAGTCTTGGTCTTGTTCTTGCGTTTTTGCAAGAACAAGACCAAGACCAAGACTGCCTAATTTTAGCAAGACCAAGAACAAGACTGGCAGTGCAAGATTTGAGCAAGAACAAGACTAAGCCTGCGAGACCCTTGCGTCTTGCAGTTAACGTGAAATCGCACCCTCTACCCGCGAAATTCAAATTTTATTTTGTATTTCTCAAATTTTATTTTGTTTTTCGCAATTATTTAACTAATCCAACGAAGTAGGCTTATGGAATTCATTTTGCGAAAATAAGAGTATCATATTCACAGTTTAATGTTTAGGTACTTGAAAGTGTCCAGTTTAGGAATGTAGTTCGATTGTCGACCGATTTGCAAAATTTCAAACTCGGCATTCGAACTACGAGTACATACCTAAACTGGAAGCTTTCTAGTAAAGATTTTTATATAAACCTGTGAAGATGAATTGCTATTTTCGCAAAATGAATGCCATAAGCCTAATTCATTGTACTAGTTAAATATTGGCGAAAAACAAAATAAAATTTGAATTTCGCGGGCTGACCTCCGTTTTTTTTACACACAACAAGTAAGTACTTGACTGTGATCTCACCTGATGGTAAATGACGATGCAGCCGAAGATATTATCGTACTACCTTGGAAGAGGTAAGCAACCCCTAACGGTTTCTACACAGCTTCGCACCGGAACGCTAAATCGCTTGGCGGTGCATCTTTGCTAGTAGGGTGGTGACTAGCCACGGCCGAAGCCTCCCACCAGACCAGACCTGAGCCAAATAAGAAATTATAATGATGAAATTGTACCTAATATTTCTAATTTGGCTCAGGTCTGGTCTGGTGGAAGGCTTCGGCCGTGGCTAGTTACCACCCTACCAGCAAAGACGCACCGCCAAGCGATTTAGCGTTCCGGCGCGATGCTGTGTAGAATCCGTTAGGGTTTGCTTACCCCGTCCAAGTTAGTATGATAACAACTTCGGCTGCATCGTCACTTACCATCAGGTGAGATCGCAGTCAAGTACCTACTAACTTGTAGTGAGTAAAAAAAGCTATGTTAATTCAACCTCAAAATGTATACTTACTCAAAATGTTACATTGTTCTCACATCTAAATTACCGTTTAATAGATAGCAATAGGTTAACAGGTAATTGCGAGACTTGCAAGACTCTTGCTGCAAGACCAAGACCAAGACCAAGACTGGGGGTGCAAGAACAAGACCAAGACCAAGACCAGGTGTACTGGCGCAAGACCAAGACCAAGACTGGCTGAGTCTCGTCTTGTTCTTGCATTTGGGCAACACTAGTATGTATGTATGTGAGTTTCTTTTTTCCACCATAACTTTTGAATGGCTGAACCGATTTGGACAAATGGGGTATCGTTAAAATCCTTACATTATTCCGGGTAACATAGGCTATTTTTTTTTTGGAAAAAGTTAATATGGCGACCGTGAGGCGCCAATTTCAAAAGTGGAAATCAAAATGTTTTCTTCAATTATCACAATATGGGTATCAAAATGAAGGTATTAGAGAGTAGTAACCAAATATATATATATATATATATATATTTTTTTTTTTTTTTTTAATATTTACAATAAAACTTATCACTAGCTTATTCTAATTACTATACAAGTCTTGCCCGCGTGGAATGGTGGCAAGAATACTGGCTGCATTTCCGCGTTGAACAGCTAGGCTGATACGTTGCGCAAAAAATGAGCCAGCCCTTCTGTCACCAGTTGAGGTTATTAAACGCGGGGAAAGCTCTCGAATGAATTTTTTGGCACTATGACTCCATGGCCCCAGGGTCTCCACGGCAAACGGGACAAATATGTAACTCTCTAATAGAGAGGCATATTTGCGACGCTTACCTGCTTCAGCAGTTTCAGCTGCGGCTCCCGGCTTTGATTCTGTCTCCCTGATATTATATATATATATATAATATCAGGGAAAGTATAAAGTATATTTTAAATATATATATATATATATTTAAAATATACTTTTACATAGGTAGGATGAACACTCAATTTTTCTTACACGACTGTCAAAAAATGGTTTATATATAGGTATGTATGTAAGTAAGTATGTATGTATGTATGTTTATTTCCATTTACCATAACTTCTTAATGACTAAAGACACTTGGACATATTATTATGGGCTATTATTGAATCCTTCCATCACCGCATGTTATACCTACTCCCTCAACAGATGGCGTTGTACTAAGGACGTCAGAATCGGAATCGCGATGATAAGACTATTGTTTTACAAGATCCACATGACAAGAATTCTTTAGAAGAATTAAATCGCCTCAGAAATCTTTGAAATATTAAATATTTAACGCAAATTATTTAAAATGCCCGCAAACACGGCAACTCATATTATGGCAGTCGGGAGACCGTTCTGAGGAACACCTTCTATTCTAAGAGGTCCCCCGACTGCCATAATATAGAAAGAAAGAAAGAAAGAAAACAAGTTTATTATGAGTTTATCTGTTTTAATTAATGAGAAATTTGACCACTTTTCCCTTTGTCAATATGCAGATGAACTAAAATAACTTGTTTTTTACTTTTTAGTTCGTTTTAAAACAGGGCAGTCGTGTTTTTTAATTTTTTAATTATTTATTTTTATTCCAAAACGAAAGACGCCAGCCACCGGTGACGTATTGGGTCATATATAATAGACATATTATACCCTGCACGAAAAAAATTGAAAAAATGTCACCAGTTTACCGGTGCCATAAATACTTGTTTTGACCCCAGAAGTAAGGACACCATATACACCGCTCAATAACCTATAGAATTTAGACAGATGGCGCTACTATTTACTTGTACGAAAATGTTTTACGTAATTCATTCGGATGACCATATCCTGAGGTTTCTTTTCGATGGGTCACATGAATTCTTATAACAAGGTAAATCAATAGAATCGTACAAACAACGAAGGTACCATTAGACATAATATGAACGAGCATCTACATACCATGTAATCAATGACTAAACGAAAATTAATTGTTATAAACGACCAGGATATTGAAGATAGGTAAGATCCGCCTTGCTCAGTCGGATTTGCCGTTGACGAATTCCTCTTGTGGGTTTAGATTGCTGCATTTATTATGTTTCTGATTATTTAACCTATTATCTTTGAATTTAAGGAAGATTATTTTGGGGTATAACTCAAAATCACGTTGAATTAGGAACCACACATCGAGTTTGGACACGTCGTGTGATTTGTTGTACTAGTTTTCTTTCTCTCAGATAAGTTGCCTAATTCCCTAATTTTTAGCTCACTATCAATTAACTTGATAGTAGATTTCTTCATGCAACTCTATATTTTACGAATAAATACGATGTAGGTATGTTATTATATATTATATAGGTTATTGTTTAAGTGTTGTTTCTTATAATTTGACCTAGTTACGGATTTTAAGAATGCGATGACACATGATTTGTATAACATCATAAATGATATAATGACTGAACGAATATACTTAGCTCTTATACTTAAAGTTGTAATTCTATTGTTCCTTTATGATATCACATTCACCCCTTCAGTATTTTAACTTGTTTGGAATTGGATGACCTTACTATTTTTATTATCTACTGGACTTATGTATGAAATTACATAAGTATTTTAAGCTGTTACGTTACAATAGGCACAAACCGATACTTTGGAACTCAAAACTGAAGTTTTACTAATTCAAGGTTAGTAGGAGGGAGTTAGTTGCCGGCCTGCGGGCGACGGACGTTAGGGGCCGTCCGTTGCCCAAAACATAGCGATGTGGCGCTGCTGATGTGGCGGGAGCGCGGTGAATACGACAGTGAATCCCGTAATACCGCCAGCAGGTTCGCCGTGGCAACAGACAGTTTTTAGTGGGTGCAAGCCCCACATAACCCATCGTTTTCCCCTGACGGAGGGGTATGCGTTAGGCATTTTGTCTACAAAAAAAAGGAGGGAGTTTAAACCTCGTAAAAAGTTTAAACTGGATAAGATTTAAACTTCGATTCGGTGCCGCCATGCAATTTATATGCGGTGACTAACATTTATTATCCACTCTTCGAGCATGGGCCCACGAGGGGGGATAAAAATCCTGTGGTTAAAATAAACAAAAAGACCCTGCCCCTTTAATGTGCTTTATCAAGTGGAAAAAAGAGAGAATCTGCGAGAACTATAGAACTTTGGGAATATCTATGAAAATTGTGAATCCGCGTGTTTCTTGTAAACTACGATATTCAACACAGCTTCAAGTAATAGCTTCGACGACCGAATGGCGTAGTGGTAGCGAACCTGCTGTCTGCGCCGGTGGTCGTTCGATTCCCGCTAATGGCAAATGTTTGTGTGGTGAGCTTGAATGTTTTCCAGTGTGTTTTTCAATATATTATATTTATGTGTATTAGTATGTATGTATATTTATCAGTGTTCTAGTACATATAACACAAGCTATCGCTTACTTTGATATTGAGATGCGATAGAGATTGCGATGTGTAAAATGTCCCGTATTTATTAAAAAAAAAAATACACAGTACAATAAAGTGAATCTATAGTGTGTGTCCCCGCCTTAACGCGGGGTGCCATGGGACCCGGACGCGGGGCTGCGTAGGCGCATACTCCGCCAAGGACGATACACACTGACACACTCACCGACTAGCTTCTTTTTTATGGATCCTTAGTCCCTGTATTGGCTTAATCCTTCAATATGAGGGGATCTTAACTCAGTTCAATTTATAATCAAAATTATAATTAAATAATGATTATGTCTAAAAAAAGATTATATTAGGGCTTATTCTGAAAAAGAGTTAAATGATCCTAAATGTAGAGAACTTAAAATTTAGAGCGCCTAATATTAGAAAAACAAATGCAGAATATGCACCATTGCCAAGTAATAATTTTATAACTTAAGGTCTTTGAACAGTGCGATTTGCGATTGCCAGTTTTGTTACGTCATGGGTAAGAGATAAAATAGTTGTTAGAGGACAACTTTAGAACAGATCAGTTTAGGAACTGGAGAAATGTCGCAAAGCGATCATAATTATAAATAATAATTATATTTCGTAGATAACTTCACCGTAAAACGTAAATGTGGCCTACACATCATTTTTCCGCCACCCCTCTTCTCAGACAAACCAGAAAGCTACATTAACAAGCAAAAGCAATGCAATGTACCATACAAACTTTACAAAAAAACTCTAAAAAGACTCCAACTACGCATTAAATCTTTTCTTTTCATATTTTCTTTTCTTATGAAAAGTCACAATTCTACCGCCAAGTTCGGAAAGCAGGTGTGCACCGAAAAGAACTGGTAAGAAACTCGGCACTTGCTCTTTTCAAAATCGCCATTGTATACACAAATGTTGTTTGTTATGTAGAACCCTGGGTACGTTTGTACGACACGCACTTGGGTAATTTTACTTGAAACAATAAAGCTTATGATAAAAACGTACTTTTCGCCGGCTCCAATTACCTAGTACCGGGGAGAGTTCGATAACCTTTACCAGGATGCGCTTCAATATGAGGTTTCAATATAAGGATGTTCGTTGGCAATTTCGCATAAGTGAAATATTCAGAAAAATTATAATGATTATTGTTGCACGCCGCATGAATTTCGGTTCTTACATATCCTTTATAGATAGACATGTTATACACCTGTCTGTCGATATTCTATAGAATATATTTTGGAGAGTGTGCTCAGGAACTTTTTAATTTGGTTCCCCCAACACCTTTCTACCACAGAACGGCAAGGCATCGAAAAGGCTTCCACCCATACATAGTCGACGTACCAGAGACGCGTACGAAGCGGTTTGATTCCTCGTTCCTGATACGCACTGCAAAGGCCTGGAATACCCTCCCAGGCAGCGTCTTTCCTGCCACCTACTTAACAGTATATTTAACAGTTTTCGCAGCGCACGCAACGAAAGCTCTAAAAATACACAAAAATTATCAATTGAGTCCATAATATGTAAAAAGTATCCGCCGCAAGCATGCAATCAGCTATACTTATTATGATTTGTTATGAGATATTCGTTAGCACGAGCTATATCTATACAGCGCCACCTATCAAGCGGCGCGCGTGAACTTCGTTTCAATCTAGTGTTCCACGACACTCATTATTTCTTTAATTGTGTCATGTGTGTAATATATCAGTTTGGTACAAAAATTATCAATTGAGTCCATAATATGTAAAAAGTATCCGCCGCAAGCATGCAATCAGCTATAGGTACTTATTATGATTTGTTATGAGATATTCGTTAGCACGAGCTATATCTATACAGCGCCACCTATCAAGCGGCGCGCGTGAACTTCGTTTCAATCTAGTGTTCCACGACACTCATTATTTCCATAATATGTAAAAAGTATCCGCCGCAAGCATGCAATCAGCTATAGGTACTTATTATGATTTGTTATGAGATATTCGTTAGCACGAGCTATATCTATACAGCGCCACCTATCAAGCGGCGCGCGTGAACTTCGTTTCAATCTAGTGTTCCACGACACTCATTATTTCTTTAATTGTGTCATGTGTGTAATATATCAGTTACATCTATGCGTATGTTTGTATGAAATGTAATATAATAAACCAAGTACTTAAAGAAAGTTTTCAATTTTTAATTCGAAAATGAAAATGCGAAAATCGAAAAGTAAAGTTTTTGAGATTTCGATCACGACAGTACAGACAAGTCTAAAACATAATATGTTATTTAACGGAACTTAAGGCTTATGTGAAAATAATAAGGATTTTAAGTTCCTTTTTGTAACCTAAAACTTTTCTTTGTAAACTCAGAAATTAGGTATTAAAATCCTCGTTTTGCAAAAACTTCAAATCTCCTTCAAAAAGTAACGATAACCAACTTACACCTAAATATTCGATAATCTTATCTCAGAAGCTTTTATCTGTTTAAGGATATAAGCGAAAGTGAGAATTTACGACTATCAAAAATGGTCTCGTTATGTCAGCCACTAATTTTAGCGACTGGTATCGGACGCTGACTCAATGCAAAAGCCTTCTGTTTGTTTTTCTGTGATTTTATATAAATAGCGATAGTCACCATCTTCATAGTTGATTTTTTTTTATTCTATACAAGTTAGTACTTGACTGCGATCTCACCTGATGGTAAGTGATGATGCGTATCGTACTAACTTGGCAGGGTAAGTAAATTTACCCCAACGGTTTCTACACAGCATCGCATCGGAACGCTAAATCGCTTGGCGGTGCGTCTTTGCCGGTAGGGTGGTAACTAGCCACGGCCGAAGCCAGACCAGACCTGAGCCAATTTAGAAATTATAAAATTCCAAAGTGGCCCGTGGCGGGAATCGAACCCGCAACCTCCCACTCGAATCCGAGCGCGCCGCAACTGCGCCTGGGAGGTCGTCTAAAGGAGGCAGGGATTCGTTAGTCGCGGTGACTATAGTTATGAGTAGCATTTCAAACTTCAGAATACTTTATTTTTTATAGGCCTTTTTTTAAGGTCTTACAGGCGACAGATGAGGAGATATTTTATTTTTCACTACTCTTATAATGGTCCCGATTGCATATTTATAGAACCAGATAAAAAAACTGCGTACTGGCGTTAAAAACTATGAAACTTCTCTAAGTTATGAGATCTTTGGTTTTCTGCAGTTCAAAAACTCTTTTGCATGCCTCACTCTCGTGGCTCGGAAAGCTCGGAGAATTAAGTAAATATTCTTGTGGCTTTTGGTTATTTACCTCAGGGTTTCTCCGATATAAAATATAACCCATTTTTGCATGTATGAATCCAGGGTAAGTATACGCTATCAGGGCATCGATTTTTTGCTCAATATTATTATCGCGTCCTTTTAGAATAAGATTTGGTCACCGTCGCATAGAAAGAGGTTTATAGTGCACGTACCTTCGATGGAGCCCACGGCAATCGTTGCAGATTTGAGACGTATCCTGCCCAGACGACCGCCATTTTGGGTAAACTTATCAATACGTACCTGGGATTCGGACCACAGACCCTAATAAAAGCAAACGTCGCCACTATGGACCCTCACTGCCTATTTAATTATTAATAAACACAAACAGCGTTGCAATAGTCACCGTTTTGTTGTAATTAGTAATAATTATTATTGTTAGTTTTGCAACGACGTTCTATGATTGATAACTCAATCGGACCAATTAATTCTAACTACGTTTTGATGTAATTCCTAGACTGCAGCTGAAGTTCAAACTATTAGACTGAAATGCTTAAGCACTAACAACAAGTAATGTTTAAATATGTTATATGTACCTACTCGTAATATGCTGTATAAAATCCTAATACAACTGAAATGCTTAAGCACTAACAACAAGTAATGTTTAAATATGTTATAATACTCGTAATATGCTGTATAAAATCCTAATACCTACAAAGAGCAATTCTAGTACTTATATGAATTTTATTTTGCAGATCCCGGAAATGGCTCTCCAGTTTACTTTAAATATGAATTTTGTATGTAGATTAAGTTTTGCGTTCTAAGCTGTAGTTTTTGACTTATTTTATTTCAATTCATGAAGTACCTTCTTGGCCACAGATTAAATAATAATAATTTGACCTAGCACTGGTACAATAATGATACCTACTAATTGAATGTCATTAAAACTTTTTAAAAGTTGAATTTGGCAATATTTTTTCAAATTTTGTAGATAACTAGTTTTCTATTGGTATGAAATTCGATCACCTCCTGTATGGTTTGGCGCCGATTTGATGTCATCAGTCCACCTGGCTGGGAGTCTGCCAACATTGTGTTTTCCGATGCAGGTCCCCGTTTCATAACCTTGGATCCTCAACGTTCATTGGCCTTATCCATTGCCACTTCAGCTTCGCGATAGATTTGTTTATTACTTTGTTTACACTAAGGATCACTTCAGTTCATTTATAATTCTGATAACATCAAAAATCAGCCTCTCTGGCTAACCTACATGTTGATTATGAGGATTGCTAACGCGTCAAAAACAAAAAAAAATTTAAGGAAATATCATTCTTTATCATTTATCAGTTAGTTAAGTCACGTGATCTTGCCCATTATTCTTGATGCAAAATTCAGAATGTGGCGGTAGAGCCTGCCATTTCATAGGTACCTGTAAGTTAGGCCTATGTGAAATAATGTAAATTGATTTTGATCCTATCTAATGGACTTGATTTGAAGACCGAATGCGTAGTGGTAGCGAACCTGCCGTCTGCGTCGGAGGTTCGCCGTTTGTGTGATGAGCATGAATGTTTTCCAATGTCTGGGTGTTTTTCAATAATAATTATATATTTATGTATATTAGTATGTATGTATATTATCAGTTATCTAGTACGAATAAAACAAGCTATCACTTACTTTGGGGCTAGATTGCGATGTGTTAAATGTCCCGTATATAAAAAAATATAAAAATAAATTATTAAAAAAAAATATATGTTGTTCCCATACATCTTTAGAACTTTAGTTTTGTCTTCGTCAGGTAAAAATACCCAGATGAGCTAATCAGTCTAGGTATGTAAAACAATCGATTCTATAGTAGGACAGGACTAGAATTTTAATATTATCAGTCATCTGACTATGTCATACACAAAGTGCGCTGAATTTAAAAGTTATGAGATCTAGTATATAGATTATTATTTATCAGTTTTTTACTTGACGGATCGTGATGTGCATAGAATTGAATATCAATAGAAAGATATTTTCAAACACAAAGAGCTTTTGTCGATGTCTTGTTTATTGATTTTTATCTAGGCGAATAATCTAGTTTTAACTCATTCACTCACACACAGTCATTCAATCACTCACTGTCTCTTTATCGCTCAACTCACTGACTCAGGTCCGATTCCCACCCTATACCAGCAAAGAGGCACCGCCAAGCGATATAGCGGTCCGGCGCAATGCTGTGTAGCAACCGTTAGGGGTTGCAAATTAAAAAACTCCAAATATTTAAAAAGGGTGTATCCAGGTTTTGAGCAATTGTGTTTAAATATAATATTTTGTGAGGTTCTACGAAATGCATTCCTTATCTTCTAAAATGGGCTTTTAATTTGCTACGACAATAAAGCACACAATGTTTAAAAAGTTCTTAGTTTCACCCATAGCATAAATCAACTAGCGTCGAGGCCAATGGAAAAAAATATTTAAGTAACATTTTTTTGTCAATAAACGTTTTTGTTTGTTTGTTTTGAACTGAAAACTAATCGCTAGTTTCTGAGATGGGATAAACACATTGAACTCGTTACCGTAACTGACACCTCTGTTTGAGATGGGAGTTGGCATAAGCCATTGAACTCGCGACACTGTAACCGTAACCGATATCTCTGTATATCACTTCTGGCGTCTCTTCCGGAATGCCTCGACCTTTTTTTCATTTTTTTATTTTATCTTGTAACAAGGGTCTTTTTTTTACTCTATACAAGTTAGTACTTGACTGCGATCTCACCTGATGGTAAGTGAGAATGCAGGCTGCAGCCTAAGATCTTATCGTACTAACTTGGAAGGGTAAGTAAATTTACCCCAATGGTTTCTACAAGCATCGCACCGGAGTCCGGAACGCTAAATCGCTTGGCGGTGCGTCTATGCTGGTAGGGTGGTAACTAGCCACGGCCGAAGCCTCCCACCAGACAAAGTCTTAAGACTTAAGAGAGGCGAGTACTTATAAGAGGTTTAGATTAATAGTTTATGGATATTGGTGATGATGATGACGGTCCTCAGAGTAAACTGCAGGCAGCGTCGCAAAGGTCACGCGTATTTCAAAACGTAAGTATATAAGAATGGCGCAGATGCATCATGAGGTTGTTACCAAACTGGCCGCGGATCACAAGGTGGTGAAAAAACTCGTGTGACGTCACAGAAATATTAAATAAAGAGGATTCCGTGTTTTTAGACCAGTGCTGTGTTGTGTGTGAGTCGGAGCGCTATATGTGAGTTTGTATACCTATTTCTTGCACGTGAGTTCCTAAGTTTTTTTTTATATAGTGATTCATTTACATAAAAGGATACGGATTATAATTTTGTTAAGTTCGCGATTGATGCAAATAAAATTTATTGGTTGATTTACGATTGCTCAAAATTATTGGTGTTTTTTTTATTCAACTGTATTTGATTTATGAATTATTTAACTGCTTTTCTTTTAATTAAATGGTAAATAATTACATATCAATTGTCTTATTTCAATATACAAATTTAATCTGAAATGACAAAATTCGCTTAAATAAAAGTTTAGCTAAAGTAAAATATTTTGAGACTACATTAATTTTGGGCACCCGTTGATGTCTTTTGTATGAAAGTTTTGCAATTGAATCATTATGTAAAAAAATTATCTATGAATGAAAGCTTTGACGTTATTTAATTAAGTTTTAATTTATAGTTAGGTATAATAATTTTGTTTAGTTAATTCTACTTTTATTTTGTTACAAATAATGTTGATTAGCTCAACTAAACTTTAGAAAAACGACATTTATTTTAACCCTGCAAGCTTACGAAAATTTCGAGGGTAAATTTTACAATTTCTCTAGAATATTTGGCATCAGTTTTATGTGGATAATTACAAATATAAGAATTAAAGACCTATCCGATCTAATGAAATATGAGGGGTTCTAATATTTTTGTAAAACAAAATAATTTGCTCTTTTTCCTATGCAAAAACTTATAAGAGGGAAATGAAGATAGAATACAAAAAAGTGATTTTATGAAAGCTTTTCATTTAGAGCCTAATACTTGTTATACAGAGAGGTTTTTGAATGTTTTGTTTTAATCACGCAGGATTATCGTCTTTCCTTTTTTATCACGCAGTATTATCGTCTGACCTTTTATGATAAGGTGTTTATCAAATAATAGGCTTTTGAGAACTAAAATCAAGATAATAAAATATGTAATAACTGATAGTTGACCCTTAGTTATATCTTCTTTGTAATAGAGTAACAAGGTTATTCTTGATAAAAAAGAAAATCCTCGACAAACTGTACCAAAGGCGGATTAATTGGGAGGGGCATTGGATACGTGCCTTAAAACACTTTAAAAATACAAAATTACTTCTCTCCCTTCATAGATAGTTATATAATATTTAATTAAGTATTGAAATGCTAATAAAACGATGTAGTCATATTATTCGGCATTTCAATGCAATGCAAACTTGATGATTCCCACCACTCGCGCCTTCAGGTAAAGTAAACAACTTATGTATGTTAGTAGGTATTACGCGAGCCAAGTGTAGGTGGTAGGCATAACCGAACTAGACTAAGAGCCAACGCGTGCCAGACCTTCGTTATTTTATAAAAGCTGAAAGTTTCTCTGCGTATTGTCCACTGGGAAGAATATTTGTTTGGACGTTTGTTTGAATCATGGTGGCTTTGGAGATAACAAGTAATAAACGTGTAAAAAATCTTACGTCAAAGAATAAAGCTAAATAGTTTTATTCTCTACTATCATTAAATAACTTTGCAGATACATTGATATATTCCTTGACTAAGTACATCAAAAACTTAACTAATTTTTTGTCTACAAATAAATTAAGACTACAAATATTTACAAAATGTACACACCGTCCAAATGCTCGCTTAATGGCATGGTGCCCAAAAAATAAGGAAATAGAATAAAGTCTAATTTTTTTAGAATTGTATTAGAAATCACGCCATGCATTGCCACTAGACACTTAGTATCATGGCAACCCTCTGCTAGACGCCTTTAAAGTTTAAAAGTTCAAGGGTGTCTGGCAAGGGGTTGTCACCACACTAAGTGTCTGGCAATGCATGGCGTGATTTCTAATACTATTATAAAGAAAATATAAAAAAATTAGACTTTATTCTTTGACGTAAGATTTTTTACACGTTATTACTTGTTATATCCCAAAGCCACCATGATCCAAACAAACGTCCAAACAAACATTCTTCCCAGTGTTGAGGGCAATACGCAGAGAAACTTTCAGCTTTTATAAAATAACGAAGGTCTGGCACGCGCTGGCTCTCTCTCTAAACCTGACACCAGCTAGAAACAATGCGAAGCAATCGCGACTCGCACTTGACCGGATTTTGGTTCATACATCTATACTAAAATTATAAAGCTTAAGAGTTTGCTTGTTTGTTTGAACGCGTTAACCTCAGGAACTACTGGTCCAAAATGAAAAATTATTTTTGTGCTAGATAGTAAATTTATCGAGGAAGGCTGTAAGCTATAGAACATCACGCTATGACTAATAGGAACGGAGTAACAATGACAAATGTTTCAAAAATGGGAAAAATCGATCCCTTTCGAGAGCGCCCGTTGCGTGCGCTGTGAAAACATAAAAATTTTCTTCTTTATAAGTTAAAAAAAAACTCCACGACACGTTGTATCTAACTTAAAAGGTTGATTTATTATAACCGGATATGTAAAAATCGAAATTCACGCGGGCGGAGCCGCTGTCAACAGCTAGTATACCTACATTTATAATTGGCTATAGTACATCAGCTGTAGATCTTACGGCCGTTGATCATATTAATTGCTATTGAATAATAGTTGCAATGCTCTTACAAAATATAAACACACTTTAAATAAAATTCTTTCTCTATGTGACAGAGAAAAATTCTCCATATAGAAAGAGACAGTCCTGTCTAATACCCTCATTAATTCTTTGCCATTTTCATTTGTTTTTTACACTGTTCTAAAAAATACAAAAACATTATGTTAGAAAATTTATCCCACAAGATTAGTACGTAACTTGTATAAAGCATTGGAACTTACATTAATATCTCATACATTTTAATTTAAAACTACCAATATAAAATCTATGGTTTTAAAATATATTAACGTCCAAACTGCTATATTATGCAGCATAAATTATAACTTCTAGAATTTTAATCGGCCAACGGATTTTAAAACTAAAATTTTAGGAACTTATTCCTAATTCATGTTTTTAAGTTCTGTTGAAACAGACTTTCTTCTATATTTCTCATTTAAAAATTTACTTCATTGTATGTTTAACTAGACAACTACTACAGAACCAATTTACCTACCTGAAATTTGGAATGGAGATAGATTATTGAAAACTCAAAATTGACGCGGGCGGAACCGCGGACAAGAGCTAACTTTGAAAAGTAAATGAGATCATACCATAGAGTAATAATTTTCTTTGATCATACTACTTAGTTACAACTAAAATGCAATGCATAATATAGGTAGGATTAAACACACTTTCACTGCAAGGATATTAAGCGTACAGACGGCTGATATAAACATCGTTTTATCATTACAAGTAGGTGGATAAAGTAAATATACATAAATTCCGACCTTACGAAACGGCGTGACATCATACGGATGTGTTCGGCGACAATTATGCAAATGAGAGGATTGGGGGAAACACGGACTATACGTTGGTAAGCGCAGGACGATTTATTTAATTGTCGTCTGGTAGGATTTTAATTACACTCTGGTAGGATCTTGTATTACGCATGCAAATGGGACGTTAATGTGACGGTTCGTGGATTTTTTTTATGTAGATAATAATGAGACGAGTATGAAGTTCATCTGATGATAAGTGATACACCTGCTCATGCGCAGATGCAGTGCTCATCTTGAGACAGCCTCATCATGCATATTAATTTCGCTGGTATTGCAATTACTGCTTTTCGGTAGAATTTCTAATACTGTAGTGCGATCAATTCCGGTATATTAATAAAATTAATAAAAAACAGATACATTTTGTTATTTATTTATTTACGGGACAACAAACAATCTTAGATTTTCAAGCTTTAGAATTAATACCTAAATCAGCTACAAATACATTCTAATAAAAAAAAACTAACTATACATCATTAGACTGCATCTTCATCAAGCATAGATTTCTTTAGCTCAACCCTGAAATAAAGTATTTCTTTTTTCATCTTTTTAGTACAGATTTTAGTGATTAAAGCAAGAGCCAGTTGTTGTTTAGTGATAAATGAAAAAAATCTAAGTGCTTTAAGTACTAGAAAAAATTCGCTTCATCATGTAGTAGTAGGTATGATTCTAGAATAAAGAGCTATAAGTTATCTCAATCATTTTTACAATCCACTACTGAGCACGGATATCCTCTCAGAATCATGAAAATGTATGGCCATACCCCATCACACTGGCCAAAATATTGTTATGCTTTACAAACCTTTGACTTGCATGCCGAGAATCGAATCTCCGGTCTCCGATTATGAGATAGACTTAACCATTGGGCTAGATCACTGATGTTATAGCACTAAGCAGTCATAAAACCCTCATAACATTTATGTATACTCCAGTCAGCTAGTTTAACGACGCAGTATTAATTAGTTAGCTGCCTGCGTGCAAACAAGGTCAAGATTAAACTACGATTGTGTCTTCGTGTGAGAAAAACGCAAACTTCCGACTACAGTTCAACGGTACATAGTTAAATGATGTTTCGTATGTATTTTAATACAAAATACAGAAATAGTAGAATGTGCAAAAGCTGCATATAACCGAATAAGACACTCTGCTTTTCACTTCGATTACGAGGAAACTATTTCTTGTAACAAATAATATTCATATACTAGACCTATATCCTGGACGCGGTGAACCGCGAGAAAAAGTATCACCAGTTTACCGATGCCAAAAATGTTTTGACACCGACATCGTCAGTAGCAAGCCGACAGCTGTATTATCTATAGACCGCGGTCCCCGGATCAATAGTCTGCACGCACGTTTCCATGGAGACGGTCTCCGCTATATTGTGGCGTGTTAGTGAGAAATTTTGGCTGACGGCTCTACTATTTTCTTATATAAAGAAGGTTTGCGTATAATGTTCTGATGACCAATCCTCAGCTTCCTTATCGGTGGTACACTGATAAACAATAGCACGATACGTGTCGATAACAATAAAGCAATTGATGTAAAGATGTAAAGATCAACCTAACCGCCACTAAAGCCCAGGGGCCATCCTTTCGCAACTTGTGGCGTAATAAAAGTCGCGCGTAATTGCGGGGCAAACATACGAAATAAAGTAGCGGGCTGTTGTATCGATGTCCCACTGAAAAATCCCCTCTGTTCGTTAGCTCATTGCCATACCTCGTAAGTAAACACATTACGTGAGTCATTTCTTTAGACTAGCTGCTATCTCATCGGGGGGGCGAAAGTATTATTAAGTCTTAATTAATTTTATTTTTTTTTTCAAGAAAAAAAGGTTGACAAGTAAATTCGTCTCACCAAAACAAACTAAAAAAAACTAAAAATCTAGAAAAGATTTATTCAACAAAATACCTACCTATTTTAGTAAGTCTTTTGTAAAAGTCAGTTTAATATAGGATTTAAACTAAAATAATACGGGCTCAAAACTAAAATAACCGGGTTTTCAAAAGAATCATGACAATAAATGACCGCCGTCAACATTCTTTCTTTTTTAATTAACATTGGGATAGAGTTTTCTTCGATTTTCAATACGGGCTAATTTAGAATTAACACAATTATATTTAGTTTGATGGTATTTAGGCCGGTAATTTAAACTCCTAGATCACTCAATCTATTGAATTACTCGCATACACTGATCTCTGCCATATTATGAATTAAACATTCTATACAATTGACAGTTCAGTTTTTGTGCAGATTTGAAGCACCCTCGAGGTCCACGGTACTAAATTGACATATGTTGCTAGTGACCGTCATTTTGAATGTCATTTTATTTTAGTTCCATAGACGCTCACGCCAGGTTACGCAACAATCAGCGCCAAAATGGCGAAAATCAAGTTTCTTCATTTTTACGTTGACAATCTGTGATCCGGCATACTAGAATAATAGAGATCAGTGCTCGCATGCCTAGACGGTGTCATCACTTAGCACCAGGTGTCATTGCGTGCCAGCTGACATCTATAAAACAAATGTGTGACGTCATCACAAAACTGACCGCTTAGAATTGGTCATATAAGGCTTCAGAGTAGGCCGCGAATACTAATTCCGAGCTATTAATAACTTGATAGACAATCACACATTTTTATAGGTTTGTATGGAGTAGGTTTTATGGTTATCCGAATATTTTGATTATATTGTGATGATACTTAGTCCCTTCGCACACGGGTCGTAAGCGTAGTCGTATCAGTAGAGTATCGTTACAACGATTCGCGTACGAGGCCTGCAGTGTGAACTGTGAACTAATCCTCGCGTAGTTATAACGCGACGATTCGTTCGTAGATGTTCGTGATTATTATAGATAAGGGTAGTTTTTAAGTAGTTTGAAGAATTCAATTATTTTTTTCAATCATATTGAATGTTAAAAGTCATGGGCAATTGAAGTTAAGTTCAATTCAGGTGTTTTAACTTCTTATGCCTGTGTTTTTACCCCAGTACGCTATGACTACCGTAATGATGATAAACACCTCCTATGTTTCGCTACAACACGATTTCGTATGCGGACTTTTTAGAACATGTTTGTGCCCGTATTACTCTCGTCTTACGCGTTGATAACGATACGCTTACGCTACAACACCGTGTGCGAAGAGGCTAACTCGGTGGTCTTCAATGTACTTGCTACCTAAATCGTAAAAAAAATATTTTTACAAAAGGTGTTTTTTTTCTTCATTAATATAGGGGCCTAATTTGTCGTTGTACAATCCCTAAATATACGTGTTCATTCAAGTAAAGCTTGCAAACAACAAGATATAAAAAGCGGTCCACCTTGACAATAATAAAAACGATTATTATTCCTATGCAAATCAAAGAAAATGATCTAAATAACAAATGATTTGCGAAATGTATCGATAACATGATGAAAATACAGATTTACATGCGCCAAGGTTAAGATTATAATAAAATGCAAATATGTGTTGTAAATATGGTGAGATGTATTGGTTAGCATTTCGATCTAAATATTCAGTTCATTATTTATAATTAATATTAATATATTTTAATTGAAACATTTCTTGCTCTATATACGGTTGATGTATCTTACAATTTATGGTACATAGTTTATGATAAATGCTCTATTTTTAGACTCTTAGGATTATATAATTATAATTTAAAATCCGTTTAACAAAGATTATTTCAAAATAAATAAATAGTAGTAAGACAAATAAATAGTTATTTATCGAAAGAGAAATGAAATGTATATTATTCGTAATTCAGCTTAAACTTTTGCCTAAATTGTTTTGACGAAATGACTCAACGCATGAAAATAGCTTAGAAATTTTGCGCACCGCATTGCGAATTGATAACAATCAAGTTGCATCTAAAACCTACCTATTACAAAATGTTCATTAGCATATAACATAAATCGAACTTAAAAATCAAAGAGACTTATATTAGACTAGTAGGGCGCGTGGTTGCGCGGGCCACATGTGGCCCGCGTGCTGTCTTCCCGCCCATGAAACTAACGCCGTCATCACCATCGCCAGTTTTGGAATCCGATTGGCAGTGGGCTGAAAAAATTACCTAGGAGCACGGTCATGGTTTTAAAGATAGTTAAGGGCTGTTCCAACAAAAAATACCGCTGAACCTCATCGGATGAGGTTCAGCGTATTTTTGTTTGAGCAGCCCTTAACTATCTTTAAAACCACGACCGTGCTCCTCAATCATCATCCTAATCCTAGATCATCATCTTTTCTCATATTTTTCTCTGGCAGTTCTCCGTAGAACTGCGTCAGTGACTTGCATATTTCCCTACTCATTGTGGCATGTACCTACATTTTCCATCGAAAAATAAATTCCGTCACTTTGAATTTTTTTCCATTCATCCCGTAAACCTTGAGATCCTGATCACCTCTTGCTAAGAAACCACTCTCTTATTTTTTATACTTTCCGAGATATAACAACACGAACTGTGTATGGCGGCCATATTGAATCCGCCATTTTGGATTTTTTTTCAGGTCACTGCCAATTGCATGAGGTTCCGAGTATTTTTTGTCTGAGCAGTCCCCACCTAACTATAATACCTTGCCCGTGCTCCTCGACAGTCTTCAAAACCCTCAATAATCATCTCATTCCATATTTTTCTCTGAGAGTCCTCCAAAAAACCGCATCAAAGTACTACATGTTTCACAACTTTTCAACAGTCATACATTTTACAACATTCGTCATACATTTTCTATGAAAAAAAATAAAGTCCGCCATTTTGAATTTTTTTTCTATCCATCGTATAGACCTTCAGATCTTGATCAACTCTTGTCAAGAAACTGTTCTTCCATCTTTTATAATTTCCGAGATATCGACGAAATTCGAATGGCGGCCATTTTGAATCCGCCATTTTGAATTTTTTTTCAGCTCACTGCCAATTGGATGACGTTTCGAATGACATTTGGTCGAGCACCCCCCACCTATCTGCAATACCCTTGGCTGTGCCCTTCACCCGTCTTCGAAATCCTCAATCATCAGCTCTCTCCGTATTTTTCCTCCGAATGAATTTTTCCCTTGTATACGAAATGGTCATTAAAAAAAAAATTTTCATACAAAATTGTTCAGGAGAGGTGATCAATGAGTCAGTCAGTCAGTGAATCAGCACGAGTAGCTATATATATAGTAAGGAAATTGTCTAAAAAGCTGGCCGATAAAAAGAAGAGTAGAGGCCATCATTGTGGTCACGTCTTGCACAAAATCATAGAAAATAGTATATAATATTCTCAATATTATATTACCGTAACTTATTTTTCGAAAACACACCTCATCAGTCATTAATTATTCTAATCCATTTCGTTAGCTGACCCACTAACAAGTGGACCACAAGACAACATGCCTGTAATGTTTCGTCACATCACAACATATTGGGTTTAAATGAAATGCCTGACCCGGGGGTCGAACTCGTGATCTCTGTTGACCCACCTTTCAAAATATCACATATGTCTAAAACTCAATATATCAGTCTAATTTATTAGCCTGTATGCAGTTCAAGGTTTTGTGAATTCTATCATGAATCTAGTCCAAACAAATGGTGGATAAAATTCTGTAGCCTCATGCTATTCGTTCATCGCAACCGTCATTGGAATGTCATCGAGAAACGATGACGTCTTTTGCAGCTCTTCCCATACCTATGCCTCATGCTTGGTATTGTTTCGCTTTCAAACGAAGTCCAAAAATGTATTAGAATGCGCAGAGGTCACGTGACCAATTTAGCGTCGTTTGGGGATCATTTTCATACATATTCGAATTTCGTTCCCTTTCTATCTTTTTAACGTATCGCAAAATGCCAAGTGGCTAGAGGTGCTGAGATCAGTATGAAGTTATGGGCGTGTGGTGAACTCACTGTCCATACACAGCCATGTATGACCGCTACTTACGTCGTATGCTAGAAGATTTGTCCAGTGGACAAACGGCTCTAACACCACAGCAATCACCATATTTATAGGATTACCAAGCAGGCTGTGTGACTATCTTGCAGTCAGCCCCGGATTGGTACCACTTCAGTGTCGGATATTCAGCTGCGAAGCATTAATCGCAGTAATAATAGCGGTTTGGTTCCTTATTCCTGATACGCACTGCAAAGGCCTGGGATACACTCCCAGGCAGTGTCTTTCCTGCCACTTACAACCCGGGTCCTTTCAAATCAAGAGTGAATAGGCATCTTCTAGGCAAGCGCGTTCCACCTTAGACTGTATCATCACTTTCCATCAGGTGCGATCACAGTCAAGCGCTAGCCTATATAGAAAAAAAAATATGTTTCGCTTTTATCTGTGAGGGCACTGTAGCCGGCGAAATTTCAGGGCTATAAGAACTTTCTCAGGATGATGATTGGAGTAAAGTGCTTCGTACGACATTGCATTGCTGAGATGCACTGTACCTGACCTAGGCATCTAGTGTATCACTGCAAAACGGGTGAACATTGTCATTCTATGCTATAATGTCCGTCTGTCTAAGCATGTTATGAGATTTCACCTACAGTTGAAATTAATTGCTTTCACATATTACTGTCAACTAATAGTTAATACCTCTTCTTAACTAAGTTCAACAGTTCTAGGTTGAAGGTCGAGTGACCTAAAAACTTGTAGACTATTATATAACATTGCATCAGGTCTGTAAAGTACAGTAAAAGTTACGGGGAACTTTTAATGTTTCCTCGTAAGAGCGCTTGGGCACTGCATCCGATTTGAATCGGAGATAAACTAATACCTAAGTAATACCGGCACAACTATAAAATAAGTAGGGTTTGGAAATAGCTGACAACTAACTAGGCTGAGTCTGGTAGGTTGTTATCTATTGTTTATATCCCTTGTGGCAAAACAACGTTTGCGAGGTAAGCTAGTGATTTTTAAAAAATCACTTCTTGAATCCTGTTCTTCTTTCCGGCTAGTAGAAGATACAATAACACTAAGGTTGCATGGCGAAATCAAATCGAAATTCGAATCAAAATATCCAACAAATTTTACCAAGCCCACAAACTCTTTAGTGGCCCAACACAATTCCCAATACGGAGGGTTTCATGCACTTTTGTCTCAAAAAAATAAGGCTTTCTAACCCTTACGCTGATAAAATGGCAATCCAAAAACTCACGTGATTTTAAACCGATATTTAAAAAATCTTTAACGACTTAGCTATAACTCTAGTGCACAAACAATTTAAAGATTATTTGACCCTTAAGTTTATTTGATAACGACGAATAAAATTTTGTAGGTGTAATATCAATATCAGAATAAAATAAAGAATGCACAAGCGATATCATATAAAAATTGCTTAAAAGTTTTACATATAAATAGTTACATAAGTATGAAGGTATGCCTAGTGATAAAACTTTAATTACACTTATGTTCTGTATCTTCAATTATTATTTACTTGAAATTATTGATATTTTTCAATATCATCGAAATAATAAAGAGAATCCAAAAATTCGGTCAAGATTTTTTTCGTCAAGGTTTTTCTCAAATTGTTTTAAAAAATAAAATAATCCATTTGTTTTTATTAATTTTTACAAAATGAAAATCTTTAATACCTTTATAAAAACCAACAGTAATCGCTTATTAAAATTGCACTGATGTAGGACATAACAAAATAATATTTTTTTGTTGTCATTTTGTTTCGGAACAATAATAAAACTATAAACCGTGGTAATATGGTTGTTATCTACTCCGGATGGTTTTATTGATGATGTGAAGCCAAAGAATTATCTGCACCTAAACGTGTACTAAATCATCTTAACGGGCTTAGCATAAAAAACAAGTACGAAAAATATATTACTCGACATTGTTTTTTTTAACTTTATAATTTTATTTCCGTGTTATACAGGTATTGAACATGGTTATTCAGATTTTTAGTTTTTTAGTGTTCATTTTAAAGGTGGCTAAAATACCATCGTTATTAAATTTTATTTAGGGACGGTTAAGGTTATTCACTTAATAATAGACATTATAGTTATTTATCTATCATAATAAAAACCTGCCATAGTGATTCAGTTAGTAACACAAGTAGGTATCTACTCGTTAATGTTAACAAGTTTACAATTTATTGCGAGATTAATTTATTCATAAAATTATTTAATGTTTATCAAATACACTTTATTAATGCCAGTTTCACATTATTATCAATACGAACTAGGTAATTTCATCGAAGAAAACTCACTGTTTCAAATCATTTTTTCGCCCAAACGGGGATTTTCTTATACTATACGTACCATTACACGGACATTATAATGGTTTTTTTAATAATTGTTAATTAATCATGTCAATAATTTTTAATTAGTCATGGGGTGTCTAAAAAATTTTAGATTTAATATACAAAAATTTTTTAGACATCCCTATATGTTCAGAAACATATTTTATATGATAAAATATAATTTTCATCAAATAAACAGATAGGTGAAGCTCACAACCTTACTTGGAATCTTAGACTATTATACTTACTTTAAATGACTTTTGTTTTAAAGTAACATTTGTAGCTGACATGTGCGTACTTGTTTATCGTTTTGTTCTTGGGTGTGACAATATTTGTTCGACTAAAAAGATGATAGATAACATTTATCGTACAGAATCCTCACTATGCGATTTAGATTCACACTTCTCCAGTTTGTATAGAAGCGCTGTCTTCCGTCTATGATAACCCAGAATTCAAAAAGAGCCTTAAAACGAAAGAGTGCTAATAAATTACACAATATGTACTGCCTACATAGACATTTGTAAGTCATAAGATATCGAGCCTTTTCCAACCTTCGCCGATTTTCTTATGGCGGTGTGCTAAACTTTTACATCACTATGAGGAATTTAGTCTTGCCCAATCGAGTCTGCATCTATACTACAGAAGTATCCTTATGTATGATTTTCCCCCGAAACATGTGATTGGTGTTACATCACTAGGTGTACACTTTGCAGTGTTCGACCCGGATTATTTTGTACCACAGTGTCAGGTATATTTTACCGTGAAAAAGTAGGTAACTGTGTTTTGGTTTACAGGGCACTGTAGTCAGCGAAATTACTAGCTATAATGTGTTTCAGGATTAGGGCATGCACCCGGGATTTCCCGGTTCTTAAAATCCCGGGATTTTTAAGGTCTTAAAAGAACCGGTTCTGAATATGACTACCCGGTTCTCCCGGTTCTTTAAAAAATCCAATTATTACGTATTTTATCGTCCCGTAAAACAAAGTAATTGTAAACGGTAATTGACTGTAAGATCGCAAACTGGAACTGCAGCTATTTTTCGGATTCCTCCTAATTACACAGTTTCACTTATCAAATTGGTATACATTAAAAGTTATTTCACTCTTTGTAGTGGTATTTTAATTCGCTTTTTTGGAAAGAATTTTCTACTTTATGTTTACTACAAATCGTAATAGGATGTAATAGCATGTCTTTTGTAGGAATATTTAAAAAATGCTTTTAATTATAATAATAAACCTTTTTTACCAAGAACCGGGAAATCCCGGGTACCCGGTTCTGAGCTCAGTGCAGAACCGGGAATTTAAAATTAAGAACCGGAACTGGTTCTGCATGCCCTATTCAGGATGTGATAGATGTAGCCCAATGCATTGTGAGACTTTACAATACAGAAGTTCTTGGATGTACTGCTTCTACCTTAAGAAGGTTAATCATTTAAAATCTCGTCTTTTTTCTCAAAATTAACAATGGAAAGGCTTAGATTATATTATTATCAACAAATGACAATTGTTCAGTACGTATAGTATATCAGAACATCTGGAGATGCTGAAACCGTCGATGTTCGGTGGTCTGTCTGTTTTGCAATAAAATTAATGCCTATAATATCCTTGCCGATACGTTTCTACTTCGCACGGGAGATTCTGTGACATTTTCAAAAGCTCCTCCCTTATCTCTTTTCTACATTTTCATGAGAACTTCTAGCCCCATTGATGTCAAGTTAAAATTTTGCGTTTTAGCTGACATTCTGTTTCAATAGCAGGGAAGCCCCTTATTAAATTAGAATTAATAAAACTTTTAATTTTATAGGCTGGGGCTCAAAGGGATGAGTCAGGAAATCTTTTTATAGAATCTTACAGTCCGCGAGAAGTAAGCTGAGCTTTGCATTTGTGTGAGTGTACATAGATAGTGTAGGTGTAACATTGGCCTAAAGCGCGGCGCGTCCCTTGCTTTTGTATAAACCGGTTTTTACTGCTTTTTGACAATCGACCTGAGGCGCGGTGCTTCCATCGCACTCTACTTTTAGTGATCACTCACACAAATGCAAAACTCAGCTTACGCCTCGCGGACTGTACCCTCGATAAAGTACAGATAAGATTTTAAGAAAACCCGACGATAGGTAGTTTCTAGAACATTCAAGGATAACCGTCAAGTAATATAAATGGTTATAATATTTTCTTTTATTAGCCTCAGCCTGGCCTTCTGCGCTCAATACCGATTGTTGTATATTTTAATAAGTGTTTACGACCGATCGTCGAAATGCCGTGTTTTCGGAATCTCATTGACGTAAACAAGTTGCGGGATGCGCCGGACCTTGTGACGTAACGCTTGTGATGGACTCTACTCGCGTTTTATCGACTATCATTTACCGCGGCGTCGTCGGGCGCGTTAATTTTGGTTTTTGACGTGATAACGTTTAATAAATTGATGAACACCAGCAGCACTCATGAAAACTAGTACCGTAACGTTCCACCAAGCGATAAAGCGATAAAGGCACGATAAAAATTACATAAAATAATGATTATGACTATGATTATGATTATGATTAGGTATATGTATTTAAAAAAAACATAATCATACAAACATAAAATAATGATTATGACGTTATCACGTAAATCTAACGTCCGTAAACCGACTTTATAGACAACCAATCAAAATGAATTCCCATCTCCGTTGTTGCTTCGCTTTACAGTCCTTTCACAACATTTATACCTACTTTTAAGGTTGGCTGCCCGAGTAGCAATATAATATTTGTAGCAGTAGACAGCGATTCTATTTCAATCTCTAAAAATGTGCCTTTTCTTTTATCTCTTTCACAATGATACTCTTAGACAGAGATGACTGAGATGACACTAATGTTTAGAAAAAGCACTAAACGGTTGTAGCTTTTAAGAGCGTTCATGCAAAACGGCGCGCATCGCGTTTCTTGCCATACTAAATTGGTTTTCGTTGGCGTGTTGTTCAATTTTGCGCTGATAATGTTATTACAAAAAAATTTATAGTAAAATAGATATACTACTTAATACTTATTAAAATAGTAAATAACCAGTGACATTGAATATTAGTTGAATTAAATTACTATAATTCAGAAATAACAAAATATCTTGGATTTCATCCTAAAATAATACGTTTAATTTATCGAAAAAAGCTAAAAATGACACTTTTCAGTTTATGGTTTTTGAATGAAAATCTAGGAAAATCGTGTTTTTTTTGAGACACTTTTTAGTAAATGTTATTAATTTTCTAAATATGTCATTGTTATAAGTTTGTGTTAAGAAACATGGCAAATATCTTGCATCTGCGTAGAGCGTCGACCGCTATTTTAGCAAACAGCCTATACAAAAACTGTTCTAGTGAGAAAGTTATACACATATTTTAAAATATTTTTGAGACAAGTTCTAGATTATGAAATGCCAAATAATATGAATTCAATTATCTAATCTACAATGAAACACATAACTATTTTATGTTCCTTCGGAAATCGTAAATTTTGACTCAAGCATAATACTAACGCATGAACTGCCAAATTTGGAGACTTTGAAACAGATTGTTAATCAAAGCAATTGTTACCCCGTCATCTTTCAAGTATGTATTTTTTATCATACTCTTACAATATTATTATTATTATCCTTATAGGTAGACTTATTATTATATTTCAGAGAATTTATTAACACGTTAATTAGTTAGAATATTTTATTGCGATAAAATTATTCGCGACAGGTTTTATTAACATTGGCGATGACAAATGATAAAAACATTTTCAACTGTTGTTATGGTAATTTTCATTCGTGCGTTTTGAAAAGTTGAAGGATTTTAAATTTTCGGGACTATTTATAGAATTATTTTTGCATAATATTTCACTAGTATTTGCTAGTGATAAAATATCAAGTGTTACAGCAAAAACAATTTGCTGTAATGACAAATATCAGTAGTATTTCTCCATACGCGTATCCTTTAGTAATACTAGAAAATATTTCTGAAAAAAAAACAAACATCCGTTTACCATCCTAATGACAATGCGTCATCGTTCGCATAGTTACCACTAATCTAAATCAATTTATGTATTTCTAAAAACCAATAAAATTATTATCTCAACCATAAACTGCCCACGGATAAACACAATAATAGTAGTTTATGTAACGGTTACATAATGGGGGGTATTAAAATACGAGGGTGAGTTTAAAAAACGAGCCGCAGGCGAGTTTTTTAATAGTATCACACGAGTGTTTTAATACCTAATTATGTAGAGTTTCATACACTACTTTATCTACGCTCATATTATTATCATAAATCCAAATCATAAAATCTTGCTAACTTTTGTCGTAAATCATTGCAACTAGTTACTAAGATGTCAGGTGGAGTGAAATTTTCTTTAGTAGGTTTCACTACTAGACATTTTTCAGCGCAAAGTTTTTACTAAGTAACAAAAAAAATTAGTTGTCTGTAAAGTCGGTTTACGGACGATAGATTTACGAGATAACGTCATAATCGTAATCGTTATCGTAATCGTTATCGTAATCGTTATCGTAATCGTAATCGTAGTCGTAATCGTAATCATAATCACAGGCCCAGGTGGAACGTTACGCGGAACGTTAGACATTGTGTTGTTGTCTATGGTCAATCATGGCCCATCTATACTCTCGGCAATGACTACCAACTATATGTTGTCTGTGGATTCACTTAAAAAAATATTACATAAAAAATATTACCTACCCCAGATAATAATTGTAACCGTTAACCGTTGTATTGCCGATAGCGGTACTGTAATCAATTCCTTCAAAACCCCAGATACAAATACAGGAGTCCAGAGCCGTGTATCGTTATGGATATTATACAACTTTCTTTAAATATTTCCATAGTAGAGCGATGTTATTATGAATAACTTTTTAATAATTATAGAAGTCTGTGAATAAAGTAGGTAATTATTTGACACATTTCGATTTTATTATTCGAACTTTAAGCAATGAGCGTAGATAAACATAATAATCGCATTCCAAAAACATAACCACATTCCTAATATCACATCTATCCGTTTATGGTAATCCTCATCAGCTATGACATTCTCGTAACGTTTTCACACACTCAGTGATGTGATGCAAGAAAAAAGAAAAAATATTAACACTGAAAAATGAACTTTACATCTATTAGCTTAGAGTGTAGAATTGAATGTATTTCATCATAGGAAATACAATGCTCAACTTTGACGCCCTTCAGTAATTTCAATCACGGAACTGTCGACCAATATGGCGTTTTGAACTACATTAAATTTTACGCTCTATGTCAATTGAATTAAAATTAATTTTTCAGTGTTCGCAAAAAATATTTTGAATTCAATATCGTCTGCTTATGTACGTAAATACCATCACCTTTTTAAACATATCACATCACGAAATGTAGCCGACACGTAACGTGAATCCCCCCTGTTCAGGTAGGTACCATTTTGTTAGGTGTGGTAACCATTTTGTTTGGGTTTCCCTATACCTGTATTTATATTTAACACACATTGTTAGAATAGTTCCGGTTTTTTGCAGACGATTCATGCTAATAATGATATCGTATGATTAACATAAGTAAATATTTTTTTTGCTAATATCATTAAGTTAAACGTGAATGAATAAAAAATTATCGAACATATTCCTTAAAACATACGAAATACATGAAAATCATTCTGTTTTTCATGTTCTTTGGAAGCTTATAAACGTCATGTATTTTGGGTCTTTACTATAAAATCGCTTAGAAACAGAAACACGATTGGATAAAATTTTCTCGGTAGAAAGTTCTCTCAAAGGTTGCTCCAAAATCTCAGTTTTTTTAATTTTTATCGGAAACTACATGGGATGTAATTGTTATTCTTGTTTTAATGTGTCGGTAATAATATTATCCCGAAACGCTTATAAACAGATTTTTGATAACTGGCTTAGTTTTTGAGTAATTAGGTAAGAGGTCGTTTTTCTGTTATATTCTTCTGCGATGCTGCATCTCGCACCTACCAACGTATCCGTCAGAGTGAGAAAGACAAAAATAAATTCAATAAATGCCCTTAAGTGTCTCATGTATTTTGACCTTCGAACTCGAAATATGTGTTACTTCACGTCAACCTAGAATTATGAAATAGTAAGCGAAAAGTTTTATCGTGAAATAATAAATAAAAAAACGCTACAAATGTATCTGTTTGTTTATTATAGAGTTAGCAAGTCACTTGAACCGCATCTTGACCTAGTCACTTGAAATAAATCATCTCACTAGTGCAGTAATGTTTGTTTAGTATATTAGAAACATGCATACTTGAAATATTTATAATGTAGTTTGATTAACATAAATTTTAATATTTCAAAAGTATACGAACCATAAATAAACATAAAATTATGGGCGTGTGTATGAAATACTAAATTCAAATAAAAAAATGATTTATTATATCACTCACTGCCTCACCATCGCTTGTCCTAAGCAAACCTTTTGATCTAGAAAACTAAAATTTCGCATAGACATTCCGTTGATAATATAGACAGACATTTCTCGAAGTTGCTTCGGGATCATTCGTGCAACGTGTCAATTAGATACGAATGAACCTCTAATGGGCCTCATAGGAAGGCTCAGAGTCACTCAGCGAGCGATGGAGAGAGCTATGGTCGGAGTTTCTCTATGCGTGATCGAATGAGAAATGAGGAGATCCGTAGAGTTACTGACATAGCTCAACGTATCGCGAAGCTGAAGTGGCAATGGGCGGGGCACATAGCTCGTAGAACCGACGGACGTTGGGGACCCAAAGTGCTGGAATGGCGACCCCGCACGGGAAAGCGCAGTGTTGGCAGACCTCCGACCAGATGGTCTGACGACATTAAAAGAGTCGCGGGAAGGCGCTGGATACAAATGGCGCAGGACCGTGCGGGCTGGAAAGCATTGCAGGAGGCCCTTGTCCAGCACTGGACGTCCGTCGGCTGAAACGAACGAACGAACCGCTAATAGGTGCGGAACACCTTTTTTCTACACTCCACGTTCCTAGCCAAGTACAATCTGGGTACCTTCAAGAGAAGAGTGAATAGACATTTGCTAGGCAAACACGCTCCAACCTAGACCTCATTATTGCTTTCCATCAGGCATGATTATCGTCAAGGGCAAGCCTATCTACACTAATTTTAAACTTGGTACCTACCCAGGCTGCATAAATGGCTTTATGCTAAGAGGCTTCAAATCACTTTGACACTAATTTGTCAGTCCGTATCTAATCTGATCTCGCAAATAGCTGAGACCCGAGACGCCTAGGTCTGCGTAGGTGGTTGCACCGCGAGAGGGTCTTGAAAGTGATGATGTCAGACCAAAGAGCGTAGGATGACAGGACGGCTGTTGCTACTTCGCAGACTCATTTAAACCAGAGACATACATGGAATTCTAATTACTTTTATCATTCTTTTTTTCCTAATCGAAAATATCTAGCAACATTTATAAAATTTGCTCACCCATACTATAGCAAAATATGATTCAAAATTGTACTCTCTGTTGTTACCATGTTTTTCGCAAATAAGATTCATATTTAGCTAATTTTAGCGTTATAGAGTTTAACTGTTAATACACTTTAAATCAGAGACATACATGGAATTCTAATTACTTTTATTATTCTTTTTTTCCTAATCGAAAATTTCTAGCAACATTTATAAAATTTGCTCACCCATACTATAGCAAAATATGATTCAAAATTGTACTCTCTGTTGTTACCATGTTTTGCGCAAATAAGATTCATATTTAGCTAACTTTAGCGTTATAGAGTTGTAACTGTTAATACACTTTAAACGTAAAAGATGAAGAAATAAAACACTTCTAATGCATAATGTTTTTCAAGTCATTAACGGGTAAAAGAGTTACTAGACATTCCTTACAAATAGTTTAGAAAATTGTCAAATCAAACTTTATGCATGAATCTATCTCGAGAATAAAGAAAGATTGTCTAGGAATATAAGAGCCAGATTGCCAGAAAGATAATAAAAATGTTTTATAACTTGGTGTTAAAAAGCTGTAATCATTCTGTTTTAGGCAATCAGGAATTGCTGGTTAGTATCAGGAATAGATGATAGGACTATTATGCAGAATCCGCCCAATGGATACTACTACAATGTCAGATATTGTGCCGTGAATTGCAATACTATGTATCGGTACTGTAGCCGTTTAAATTACCTATGGGGAATAATGAGACTCTAAGAACTAATATCTAGCACGTAAATCAAAGCCTAGCCCTATATTGTATCTTAGTGCTACGAAAGTGCTACGAAAATACAGATTGATTTACCTACAATATTTTTAAACTAAACTAGAGGATGTCCTCGGTTTCTTATCGAATTAAAATGTAGGTATCAGTAATATATTTTTGACTTTTCATTTGTTTGTTAGACATATTATGTGAAAAGATTTTCTTCGAATTTAAGTGCTTCTCTATCTCCCTTAAAAAAGAGTTCAACGCGCGTACATCGCTACTTTTCACTTCACGACATTCCGATGTTTTTTTTTTCACGTGACATAGAAGCGTTTTGTTATGTCGACAAATACAACGCTGGTACCGAATACATAATATTACTAACGTAGCTGCTAAGGTCGAAGATTATAAGAATAGCAAATAAAACTCCTACCGGCCTCTTCGAAGGACCCTACGACTAACAAATATTAGGAATGGTTCTTGTATACGCGTCATGTAGAGCGGAGCGTATCCCATGGCACATGTTGTGTATTTTGTACTCTAAGAAAATGAAATGGACAACTGGGGGCTTAGTATTAGTAGTTAGATAATGCACAGTAATCCGTGCGGGCGACTACTCAGCAAAGGGGCTGTTTTCCGTAGTGCCTGCTTGACACATTTCCTCTCGCTTACTTTACTTAAACGGGGACGGCATCCGTGATAGAATTTGGTTTAGTGCGTGCGTTGTTAACTGTTTACCGAAGATTGAGCTTATGGTCTTGAACAATCGTAATGTAATTCTCTCTTTCTATAATCCAATGGGGCAACAGCTACAATTAGATCGGAGAGAGATCAGGCGCAGAACCAATGGCTTTACGTACTCTTCGAGGCACGGCGTGAAACACGGTGTGAAACTCCGGGCTAGTACGATGAATTTCCTGATAGAAAACCCTACTTACTATATTTTATTGATCCGAACCGGGAATCGAAGCCAAAGCCTCGCATCTGCAGGCAAACATGCTCACTACTAAACCAAAGAGACAGTGTAAAACTGTCTAGCGGTGAGCATGTACAAAGCATACGAGTAAACGCGCGTAACAACGTCCAAAAAATAAAATCGTATGAGTATAAAAGTCTGATCTGTCGCGCCACAATACGCACTTCGCTGCGCGCTTACAAGCAAAAGGCCTTAGATGAGTACACTGTACCTACGGCAGTGGCTAATTGATTGTGGAATTTATCGGAAGTACATGTCTTGGCAGATTTAACATGCGCGTGTCTGTGACTCAGTAGAAGGAAGAGCTTGAGATAATTGGTATTTGGTCGATTAACATAGACTCAAAGTAATAGAAACCTAGTCATTGTCAATTTTCTTTTCATGCAAAAAATGAGAATTTCGTAAGGTGTTCCATTATTTTGAAAATTGTTTCTAACTTATATTTTAAGAAGATTTTTTTGAGAAAAACATAATTGAATGACAGCTACAGGGGTAAAGTGTGGTGCCTACTTTTATTATATTTAGTTAGTAGCACTATTAGATACGGACACCCATTTCGCTTTACATCCAAAATAGTAATCGAGCAAAGCTCGGTCACCCTGCTCTTACCTTAGCATTTGAATTTTAAAGAGAGGTTTATGAATATTTTATTTTCCTTACAGTTGCCGATGTTATTTGTCAAAAAGAAGGTCTTAATGACTCTAAATCTAATCTCAAACACGTTATTAATGGACAAGCCAAGCAAACCTTGGCGCCCCACGCACTGTGAGTTCGCATGACTCACGGAGTTTGCGATTCTCTGTAAGGTACGAGTAGGTACCTCAGAGCTCTCTAAGAGAGAGCCTTATTTAGACTGCTAAGGAGCTTAAGACATGACCTTAGTGGCGCCTCTAGCTTACTTTCAGAGTAGGTTATATGGCGGGCGTCCAAGACTCGAAGATTGCTCTCGGAATCTTACTTTGCAATCTTGATATTATCGCCTCGTTGGTCAACTGCAGCGCATGAAGTCTTAGGTTCGATCATCGGGTTGTACGAGTAAATATAGTTAATATTAAGGAATTCTTCGTAAAAGGTTAGAAAATTGGCCATGTGTGTGTGTCAATCCCCTATCTCGGAGAGCACGTTCAGTCGTCACAGTCCCGCACCTGCGGGGCTAGACAAAGTCACAGTCGATAGTCGACAAAAATGTATGGACAGAACAAATGACTGTAGAAAAACCACGATAATAATTTTGAATAATTAACTACGACAACTTGAACGCTCGCTGGCGTTCTCGCGGACCTTATAGATAACTTTAGCGTACTTCGCTTGACAATTGAGAGCCGACAGTATCAAACACAGCGTGTTTAGTAATTATTATCGTGGTTTTTCTACAGTCATTTGTTTTGTCCATACATTTTTGTCGACTAGCGTTAACGCCAAACGACTGTGACTTTGTCTAGCCCCGCTGGTGTTTTACAGATCGTATCGAAGCTGTCGTCCTTTGATATTATGAAAGTTAATGATAAGAGAAAGAGGAGTGCATCTGAATTTGTGCAAACATTTCTTCACTACAATATGTCCCGTGTAGATGGGGCAAGGATATATCCACGTGGGAGATAATACAGTGGTATTATAGTGCACAAGTGTGTGTGCAAACTCTCCCTCTCTCTTCAACACGACTGTTGAATGCAAATCACTCGAACGAACATTTTGACAGAGTATTTAAATAGAAGACACGCGATGTAGGCAATGTTAGAATTCCCTAATCTCAAATTGTCTCTGAGAAAAGTACAAATCCGCTACCTCCTCTTCAATCGTCAAAAGAAAAAGAAAAAAAAATTGGTTGTCTGTAAAGTCGGTTTACTGACGATAGTTGAACGTGACAACGTCACGATTGTGCTTCTTTGTCGCTCGCTCCGCGCTCTCGCTTGCACTTCAAGCCTTACATGGAACGCCTCAGAGCGAGGTAGAGCCGCATGAGCGAGATAACGCCGCATGAGCGAGGTAACGCCGCATGAGTCATGTTTTTTGTGCGTGCAGCCGGCTCTATCGAATTATAAGACGTTGTCACGTCAAAAAAATCGCCATAGAATTTCACAGTATTAAACCAATGGTAATAAATACAGTCAATAGCAGAAGCACCTCTAACAATTTTTTTTGCGAACGAAATAACTTCTGTTATTTGAACTTTAGGTGTATGTGTTTATGGTTATTTTATTTACTCTGACAACTTACTATAATAGTACAATCAATGTTCCCAGTTAATTTATATATAGTTAAACTCGAGGAAAACTCATGTGTAAACTGCCAGACAAGCAGACTGATTAAACAGACACATCTACACGTCAAATTGGACTTTAATACGAAAATTTTAAAGATCAATGTCCATAAACACAAAAGATTACGCACAAAAATGTCATACACATACATTATGTATTGGCAAACTTTATTTTGCGTGTCCCGAAGCAAAAAGTATTCAATTAACAACTTTATACTGTGTGTAATACAGTGTATTGTGTTTAGTAAGGAGGGTAAATTACATTTGGTTAATTAATATTGAAATAGGAGTCCTTGAACTATAGCACTACACATCGATATTTAATGTTAGGATTTTTTTTAAATAACCTCAGCGATTCGAACAAAAACGTCTAATAAACCCACGGAACGGGTTTTTTCGGGTAAAATTGAGTTTTCTATAACCTTTAACATTGGATATTAAATTCTAATGGATTTATATAAAACTAATGCATAAGATAGACTTCTTTTTATAAAGGATCGCATAAATAAGAAACTGTCTAAAATATATGTGCTTTTAAAAGCTCAAAATAGAAAACATTCATATTAAGTTGATTATTATCACATAAATAACAAGTATTTTGCTAAGAATATAATGTAAAGAATTTTCCGCTAAAATTTTTGTGAGCTCGTTTGGATAGAACATAGCAGTTTTTTTTAATCATCATCCCGATGTGACTTATGGTTACAAATAATGTTCCAAAATGTACGAAAGTGCCAGCATGAATAATGACATCGGTTATTAATGACTGACCAAATATATTTCGATTGTTGCAGATATAATAATGAAGCCACTACTCCGGTCAGTGGCCGCGATATGCCTTCTACTGAGCATCCACGCACTCCCAGAGAACATCGAGGACGTTAAACAGCTGCCGCAGTCCAAAGAGCCGGTCGTTGAGGCTGAAGAATCCGACGCACAAGCCAGGGTCGAGAGGTGCATCACCTGCACTAACGTAGTCAAAGCCAAATCTCCCAAACTCGCCGCGCTAACCGCGCTACCTGGCGCAGGGTTCCACACGCAGCAATCCTTCCAGAGCTGCACCAGCGACAAAGGCTGTGCAGGACTCAAAGTCAAAGATGGCAACGTCATCGAGAGATTCGGCAACGTCGACGCCTTCAACGCCGCGGCGGCTGCAGACATCAACAATGAGTTCACTTTCCATTCCGCAGCAGCTTTAGCGGACCTACTCGCGGCCGCTGCCATCAACCCACCGTTCTGGTGGATGAACGAAAACTCGCCTTTTAAAGCCGGGGCGAGTGGAAACTTCGAGAAATTCAGCAAATCTGAAAGCTCTAGCTTCTCGAGCGGCGGTAACGCCGGCAATTTGGGCGCTGCGGCATTGAATCTAGCTGCGAACCCCTTTATAAATGGAGACTTATCTAAGACAGCGGGTACAGGATCCTCCTTCCAATCGTCATCCGCATACGAGTCCTCTTACAGCTCCTCGAATAACGGAGAAGTTGATTTATCCAAAAATCCGTTTTTGAACGGCGGGTATAAGGCTGGTGCCGCGCAGGTTGGCTTGGGAGGAGCTAACTCTCAATTCGCAGCCAACAGCGCAGCGAACTCTGCGTTTGGCGCAAGTGGCTTCAACGCTGGTTTTGGAGCCGGCAAAGTTGGCGCAGGATACGTCGGGTCGTCTCCTGCCCCGTTCGCGGCAACCGGCTCAAACGTGAATCTGATTAGCCAGAAAGCCAATGAGTTTGATTTTGAGCAACAGCAGCAAAACCAGCAGAACATCGACGAGATTTTCCAGAATTCTGGCAACGTCGCCGCCGCTGGTTATGACGTCAGCGCTGGTGAGCTGCAGCAGGCGTGCGCTGGGCAGGGGTACGTGTGCGCCCTGAAGAACCAGTGCGCCAACGGCATCGTCATCGCGAGTTACGCTGTTCTTCTTCAAGCTAAGCCAAAGGTAAGTGACGTTTTTTATAAAAACTTCAAAAAAAATTTGGTCTCGTCTATAAAATGACTAGTGCTTTGTGCTCATAGAGATGCTTATAGATAATCTTCTCTGTTTTAATTTCGGATCAAGGTAGGGCATTTAATCTGTCTAGATTAAAAGGGGTATTGATTCAAGTACTCTTCCATCCCACCAGAGTAGTTTGTCCTTAGGAGATTGGTGTCCTACCGAAGCAATTCGAATAAACAAACATTAAATTCACGATCAGCCTTCCATAAATACCGCAGTCAATCACGTTTTAAAACGTATCAAAAGTTACGCCCTAACAAAGTACATAATTGTAGACGTAACTCCGTAATATTTTTTTGGTCGCACAAATAGCCAATAAACTTTAGCGGATGTGTTATCGTGATTAAGATCCTCCGAAGATAACCCTTGCTCTTTATTAACAAGAATTGGATGCTTGGAACGTACTTACTACATTCGGGTTTTTACTAGCTCTATAGAAACTTAAGCTTCTTTTGAATTACTGTGTTTAGCTTTAGGTGGAATTCTTGTAACGTACAATCGCTTCCTGTTTAGGTAGATAACATAGAAACATAGTTAATAGTCATAATTTCAAAGAAAATATGACAGATGATCTTTTAGTGCCACTAAGGAACTCTTCAATAAATTCTCTTACTCAGTGGGATTTAAACCCGCGCCCCTTACGCTACGCTATTGCAGTAGCTTCGTCGTTGGCTGTCAACACCTCCAACTCAAGTAGAACACAATTTCAAAATTATCCTGGAATGGAACCCGGTACTCCAAATAGAATAACAAGTGGAAGAAAAGTAACAAAGATGAAGAGTCCAGTAGGCCAACCTTGTGCGTCTAAACAATCCACGCACCAATTACCAATTATCAAATCAAACAATGGGCGTTCAAATAACGCTATAATAATCGCCACCCGACCTTCCTCGCATGGAATAATATGAGGAATATTAAGAATGCCGACAGAGGTCACGCTTCGACTCAAATGTCATCGCAAGCCACGCCTGAGATGGGAAAGGTCGTTTGGTTGCAACTAGTTTTCACCCGCGGCTTCATCTGTTGTTCCGTGTTAAGCTATTCTGTGATATTTTTACTGTATCTCAATAGTTTGAGTACCAGATTTACCTCAGTTTTCTCAATTCCTCTATGTTTGCATTGGTTAGTCTCACCTGAGAAGCTTCGATATCGAGTTTGCAGATTTGTGAAAAATAGAGTAGCTTAAACCTATAAACTATTCATAAAGAATTTTAAAAAACCTGTGAACTACTATGAACAGAATTTGCGGAAAGTATGGACTTCTCTAGGATAAAAATAGCCTATGTACCTATTAAATTTAGAGTCACGAATTTCACACGAAAAAAAAGAGTGTATCATTTATCCTTGTGTGTACCTTTCTAAACAGCCAACTTGGTTTAATCACTGAATATTACTAACGCTACATAATCACAGTTAATCTATAACTGTGATTATGGCGTTAAAAATAACTAAATCATACGCTGACAGACACACACACATGCATTCAAATTTTTACCTTTATAATACGAGTGTTATGAGTGTGATTTTTCACAGCTTGTAATAATTTTCGTATCAATTTTTGAAACTAATTTATATCACTACATATTTAAGTAATAAACTGTATAGACGTAAAAAGTCGCTTTTTGCAATTAAATAATTTACTCGAACACGAGACACACATACATATTAAATATTATCTTGAAAATTAATTTTTGTTTGAGTTTCTATAATTCAACCAAGTTTGATGAAAATAGGATTTTTCAATCAAAAATGTAATCAAGCTTATCGGTTCTGACGCTTTAGACAAAATGTTTTTTGCATATATACTATTTTTTTCAAATAGATAAATTAGTACTTTATAAGGTTAACTCTTCAATTCGTGTGTAGGATACAATACAATAGAATATAAAAATACAGACTTGCGGTTTTCATGTATTTATTCAGACATAACAAGTTAGTAACGAATTACTAAATGGTTCTACAAAACTAATAACATGTTACTAAATAAACATTCTACGAAGATGGTCCGTTACCAAATAGTTTAGAAACGTTTAACTGTTGGAAATTGTGATCATTAGAAATAGAGATGATTTTACTCAATCGTATTGTGAATAAATAAAATTGTGGCTCCCTACGCTCTGTCTCGTGTAGCTGTTTGCCAATTACTCCCACCAAAAGTATTAAATATCTGGGCGTTACAATTGATAATACCCTAAGCTGGCAATTGCAGATTGACACTGCTGTAGCAAGAACTCGTAAACTAATTTTTGTTTTCAAAACTCTTAGAAAAGTGCTTGACCAAGACACCCTTAAGTCAGTCTATTGTGCCCTAGCGCAGTCGATTATATCTTATGGCATAACGGCTTGGGGTGGTGTAGGGTCCACTGTGCTGATGCGCCTGGAGCGTGCCCAAAGAATGATACTAAAGACCATGCTCGGCTTGCCTTATTGGCATAGCACAGAGCTTTTATACAGGGATACTCGGGTTCTAACGGTACGAAAAATCTTTATTCTGAAAATGTCCCTTCGAAGACATAAATCTATTAATATTGCTCATTGGATGGCTGCATATACTGGGGGAAGGCGTAGAATCAAACCCTGCATTGTCGAATCTCACAAAACTTCACTTGCCAGCAAGCAATTTTACGTCTTAGGGTCCAGAATTTACAATAATTTAGATGAAATCCTAAATCTCTGCGCTCTCACATCACGAGAATGTAAGAAGTCCTTGAATGACTATCTTTTAAGCCTAACTTATGATGAAACCGAAAAAATACTAGTGAGTAAAAATAAATTATAGTGGTAATTCTCTGGACATACTCACACACAGACTAATATCCACTCAATCACGCACACACACTCACACGCGCGCACTAACTATCTCTCTCACACTCACACACACACATACACACACACACACACACACACACACACACACACACACACACACACACACACACACACACACACACACACACACACACACTCAATCCGTAACAAACAGAAACATGCGTTTATTCTTTATTTTGATCTTTATTCTTTATTATTATTATTATATTTTAGTTTTTGATCATATTAACTGTCATCGGTGCTCTTTTGTATTTTTTCATCTGTGCAATCTGGAAGGTTCTGACCGCTGAAACACAGTTTTCACTAGTTCAGTGGTCAGTGCTCAAACCGTATACATATAAGTAAGTTTAAATATAATTATAAGTTAACTGTCTAAATACTTTGTAACTTGTAACTTAAAGTAAATAAATAAAATTAAAGTAAATAAATTATTGTATCCGGTTGAATTCATTGCCTTTACTAATTGTTCGAAGCGAGCTTTGAGCTTTAACTTGGTTGAATTTTCTCTTGTCCAATCATCTTTCAAAGCCTTATACCTAACTGCTTAGATAAGCAGAATTATTTAAAGACCACAATAACATTAATATTGTTAATTCAAAGTCGGTGATTGCATACAAAATGACAAACAATTCATGCACATATTTTTTTTAATTATGAAAGCGGTCACAGAAGCTAATAGTGAAAAACTAAAAAATATTTATTTATTTAGCGTTACGTTATGGGATATCCCTTTTGAAAATATCCCTTTTAAGACGGCGTATTATTTTAGGTGTTTGCTTTTATGCTGATTAAATATTAATTAACAATATACAGTCATTTTCGTCCGCAAGGTGAGCCGGTATGTAAACGCACTGGTAGGTGTGTGTGTCTTTGTTTACTATACCATAACTCATATTGTCATCGCGCCCAATACTAATAGAATTGATGATTTGGGTAACTAATTTATTATATGAGTAAATCGTGATAGATCAGTGTTATGTCTTCGGTCCCATATTCGGGGATGCCAGGTTCGGACTTCACGCTATAGTAAATTAAAAAGGCACAATGTACATTGTACATATCACATGCGATGAAGGAATACGTCGTAAACATGAAACTTTTCATTACATTTTAAGGGCCCTTTGTCGTGGAACAAAAAGCCGACAATATTCGGGGAAAAGCGCAGGAGTGTGGAGAGCCCTTGAAGAGTGTGTGAAGTCTGCCAACAACCGCGCCCCGCAGAGGGCTACGACACATCCTTTCCTTTCTCAGAGAAGACTCGTATTTTCGGGGAAAACCTTACTTGACCATTTTGTTATATTGCTGTTACCAAAGAATCTAAGTATTAAGAAAAGAGCTGCCGCAAGAGTGCAAAACATTAAAGTCCATGTTCCGAAAATATGTGACTTATATTAATGGTTCTACTGTATAAAGAACAACTTCAAATCACTTTTGTTATTGTCATGAAATACAAGCACTTCAGGAGATCTTCAGGAGGACGAAATAAAGAGAATTCGTACCGAAATTATCTTGTCCACGCCAGTTGCCTGTATAGCTCAATGGCAGAGCATCCGGCCGCGATAGCTGGGGGATCAAATCCCATCGAGATCGATAATTTTCATAAGCAATAAATAATTCATTCTAAGATGATCAAGAAAATTTTATATGAACGTCCTAAACTATGTATCAAATAATAAGAGTATAGGTATACAGAACCATATCTAAGCTTATCTCAAAAAGTAAACTATCTAAATTACAGCTTCCAAAAGCAGCATCCTGCTTAGGTTTAACCTTGACATTTTCATATATGGACGAACATCTGTCCGTTTGCTCGTGAAAGCAATTTATAACTCTCAAGTCTACACTACTGTACTATTAGCTCTGCTATTAATTCTTCAATATTTTAGAATTTATATATGCCGGGGACTCATGGATGTAACTGAAATCCGAAAGATGTTAGATTCGATTTTCAAACGTTGGACGTTTTATTAGTCGTCTAGGAACTTTTAATTATGAACTAGGAAAATTACATAACAGAGAAAAAAGTCTTCACATGTATGACGAAATCTTGGCTTTTGAACTAGAGAGTTTGAAACTTGACATAATCGCTCAGTTACAATCACAATAGGTACACTAATTAGATACATCACCCAGAGACTGATAGAATCTGATCAACACAAAGATAGCGAAGCATCTGTGTTAATTAAATGTTTGTTATTCAATAACGCCCCAATCATTATGTCGATTGGACTGTTTGAAGAGGAGATAGGTGGTGTCTTATACCATCGATTACCACGTATAGGCTTTTTAGGACGCACCCCCTTTTTAGATCCCACACTGTGCAGGGCGCAGGCCTTCTTTCTTTCACATCATAATGATCTCTGCCAGAAATAATCTCATTCTCAGTGATTTCTTGGTGACGCCTGGATGTCACCTGCGATGAACAACCAGCCTAAGTACCTATTTTAAATTTTAAATCATGGTAGGTCAAACATTGTGTCACTACGGGCAGGTGCAATTAAAGTTTGGAAATCTACGATTCGCTAATAGGCACTCGACACTCGACACAAGCCTCCGTGATAACAAAATAAATATTTATTTACACAAGATCAAGTTACAAGTATCTTAATCGGCATCTACACTGAGAAAAATTTCCTCTGCCGCACTACGTAAAATAAGGACAAAAATCGACCACAATGACGTGTGTAACCCGCTCCATTACGCGTACGTAGTCAGTCGTACGTAGTCGGCATACTGACGCTCATCATGGAGCGGGTTACGTATTTACTCGTGGTCGATTTTTGTACGTACGTACGTAACCCGACATCCGGCTACGTATACGTAGTGCGCAAGTCGCACTGAATACTCCCGAAACTACGACTGCAACACCCGTATGCTATTGTTGCGGGCACAGTAGAACCCGGTGAACCATACGTGTGTACCACGGCGCCTTACGTACGATACTGTAGCGGGCACAGTAAATAATGGTGAGAAAAGGTTCAAAGCCATGAAAACATGGTGCATCCAACCATAGGTTTTGTCACAAGAGTACCATAATAGCTCGGGTCGAGTAAACCATGGTGTGATCTATGTATGTAGATATGTTGCACAGGTACTTTATGGGCTCGGGTCTATTGACAGCATGGTGCTTCCTACGTATATAGATATGTAGCAACAGTACTACATATATACAAACGTAGGAAACACCATTTTGTACTAGATCCGAGTCATTATGGTACTTCAGCTGCATATCTACATACGTAGGAAACACCATGTTGTACTAGATCCGAGTCATTATGGTACTTGAGTTACTTATCTACATACATAGGAAGCACCATGTTGCACTAGATCTCACCCATTATGGTACTTGAGCTACACATCTACGTACGTAGGAAGCACCATGTTGTACTAGATCTCACCCATTATGGTACTTGAGCTACTTATCTACATACGTAGGAAGCACCATGCTGTACTAGATCCGAGTCATTATGGTACTTGAGCTGCATATGTACTTACGTAGGAAGCACCATGCTGTACAAGATCCCAGCCATTATAGTACTTGAGCTACTTATCTACATACGTAGGAAACACCGTGTTGTACTAGATCCGAGTCACTCGAACCACTGAGCCAATCGTACATTATGTGTAACGGTGAAAAATTTGTATCGTATGCACCATTTGTATGTGGGTTCGAATCCTGGTTGGGTTATTGATTTTTTCCTTTTTTTTAATTTATTATATTGTTTTATTTTTGTTTTTTTTCTTTGCTTCGTCAGTTAAAAACTTCTTTTATAACAAGCAATGTGTGTATTTTGTTCGGGTCAGCATCTGTAATTTTTGTAAGTTTTTTTTTCAGTGTATGCTTCCGTAATCGGAATGCGTGTGAAATGATGTGTAATTATGTGGCAACATGACTAGTTTAGTGTTCCGAAGGATGACCAATCCGATTACTTAAATTAAGTATACAGTGGCCAGGTATGTCCGGAAGGATAGTCAATAAGTACGTAAAATGACCCAGGATACGTATAGCTGATGAAGTAGGCGGAGACATTATTAATTAGCCAGTGTGCGTACGTAATGTATCGGCATATCCCCGACCCTGCTTGTACGTATGTACGTAACCGGGTACATTATTTAATGAGACGGAGTCAGTACGATGATTTGGCAAGCAAGCCTGGCTGGTTACTATTATAAATGTTAAGAATGCGCCACAGTAATTTAATGATGTGGCTGACGTCGTAAAAATGCTATGTACCGAACACAGTCTGTAAGTAAGCCGATTTCGTCTAATGTCCGAGGATACGTAAATGATTATGTAGGCGGAGACATTATTAACTATCCAGTGTCCGTAAAATGTTTCGGCATATCCCCGACCCTGTTCGTACATTATGTACGTAACCGGGTACATTCTTTAATGAGACGGAGTCAGTACGATGATTTGGCAACTATTTACTGTTACTAGTAGGCCGCGTGGGGGCGCGGGCCACATGTGGCCCGCGTGCTGTCTTCCCGTCCATAAAAAATCCCTTCAAAATTCCCCATACATTTTGTATGGCAAAAAAAAAAAATTTCGCCATTTTGAATTTTTTTTCTATCCATCCAATAGACCTTTGGGTCCTGATCACATCATGTCAAGAAACCACTCTTCCATCTTTTATACTTTCCGAGATATTGACGAATTTCGAATGGCGGCCATTTTGAATCCGCCATTTTGAAATTTTTTTTAGCTCACTGCCAATTGGATGACGTTTCAAATGACATTTGGTCGAGCACCCCCCACCTATCTGAGATACCCTTGCCTGTGCTCTTCACCCGTCTTCGAAATCCTCAATCATCAGCTCTCTCCATATTTTTGTTCTTAATGATTTTTTCCCTTCTATAAGAAATGGTCATTGAAAAACAAATTTTTCATACAAAATTGTTCAGGAGAGGTGATCAATGAGTCAGTGAGTGAATCAGCACAAAGAGCTATATATTATACTAGTAGGGCGCGTGGGTGCGCGGGCCACATGTGGCCCGCGTGCCATCTTCCCCCCTATTTGCCGTCCAACTTTTAACCCCTTCAACATTCGCCATACATTTTCTATGGAAAAATAAATTCCGCCATTTTGAATTTTTTTTTCTATCCATCGAATAGACCATCGGGTCCTGATTAATTCTTGTCAAGAAACCGTTCTTCCATCTTTTATACTTACCGAGATATCGACGAAATTCGAATGGCGGCCATTTTGAATCCGCCATTTTGAAATTTTTTTCAGCTCACTGGCAATTGGATGACGTTTCGAATGACATTTGGTCGAGCACCCCCCGCCTATCTTCGATACCCTGGCCGTGCTATTCACCCGTCTTCGAAATCCTCAATCATCAGCTCTCTCCGTATTTTTCCTCCGAATTAATTTTTGCCTTATACACGAAACGGTCATTGAAAAAAAAATTTTTCATACAAAATTGTTCAGGAGAGGTGATCAATCAGTGAGTCAGTGAATCAGCACGAGTAGCTATATATATAGTAACTAGCTGACCCGGCCACGTGTTGCTGTGGCTAAAGTATTTGTTATATTAATAAATTAAAATTGCGACTATAATTTGAGATTTAAACTATCCTATCTCTCAAGTTGGATCGAACTGCACATGGTGTGCGAATTTTATTATAATCGGTTCAGTAGTTTAGGAGTCCATCGCGGACAAACATCGTGACACGAGATTTATATATATTAAGATTTACTGTTATAAAGAGCCTAGATACTGAAATAATGCGGCTGTATAACTTCGTACGTATAGCGCATACATATTTCATGTTACGGGTTAAATAAATTACGTAGCCTGCTCTGTTAATACATAAGCGGGATCATTAAACCGGATACGAAAATGTTACCAGTGCGGGCACAGTAATTTCTTGACGCGCTATACGTATTAAGGATCCAGCCTCATTACAAGTAACTCGTTGACATTGTCTTTACAGAGCATTATGCTGCATACTTACCTAACATGGTGTCGTTCCATTAAAAGGATGGCTCTTATAATTTACGTGTGAAAAGCACGTGATACGTATCTGGCTGCCAGATCATTACAAATTTGCCCATCGGAAGTAGCCCGTTTTTCTCAGTGTAGGTATGCGTAATGTGATTTACGCAAAAAATTAAACCGCTGAAGTGGGCTCGGGCGTATTAAATTTTGAACTACATTACAATAATGTTCCAGTATTGAAATCGGTTGTCTCAAAAACACCACAAAACCTAATTTTTTTTGGCTAGGTGGTCAGACCACCTGAAATCGAACTCGGATTCGCAGTCAATACTAGAGTGAAAACTAGATTTTGGCAATTTTAGCTCTTGCATGATTGTCTTTTTATGTCACACTATGTGTGACACGGGTCTCCTCTCAGACTGAGCAGAGTTGGACCATAGCTCCCCATGCTCAAATTCGTGTTGCCAGGCTGATAATGTAGGTTAATTAACTAACAAAAAACCGTCTTCAACTGTCATCAAACTACCTACTGTTGAATACATCCTTTCCAATTTAAAATTCAAGTCGTATATGGTTTTCTCATGGATACCATTATCAGAACTGGACTAAATTAAAATGCCAGTGGTTTGAGAAGTGCGTTGATAGATCAGGGTACTTTAGGTTTTATGGATTTAAAAAGTCCTGCTGAAACTGTGAATTGTTCCGGGATAAAATTACTCTATGTACCTATAAATTCAGGTAGTGGCGAGGACGCAGCGTGGCAGACCCGAGGTGTCCTTTAATTTACCATCTTAAACCACCATACCATTAATAATTAATTTACCATTAAATTTTATTCATCTTTTACCATTAAATTTATTCATCTTTATGTCACCTTTATATTAGGGTAGAGTGACCTCTCTTTTCACCCGCTAGGGGTTTAATTTTTAAGCACCGGATCATAATATAATCGTCCAGCAATCCTTATTTCGACGCTAAAAAGCTTTAGAATCCGAAATCGTTTTTGCTGTCAGTACTCGTTTAATTTAGGAGCGTATAAACATTGTTCTCGTCTGTTAGGCTTAAGCTTGTGACACACTTTGACGCTATTGTGTTTGAATGTTGAAGCATGTTGCTAGAATGGACCGATGACGGTAATGTTGTGGTTAATCTTGACTAAACAATTCAAACTGCAAGGCTGAGCGCACATTGATGCAAGCGGAGCGGTTATTAATAGGAAAGTTTCGGCTTCTCCGGCGACGTGGACTGTACCATATCCTATTCCTGTACCAGGTATAGACAATTATAACTATAGATTGCTTTACCACATTCCTGTTATTTTTATCAAAATCGGGAATGGTGGATTTTTTGGAAAATATAATAGATCCTAAATATATATGTATATGTAAGAGCTTTTGAATACGTATACTACCTCCAAAGTAAACGTAAGTAAGTTTTGAAATTATTATTTTTTAAATGTACATTATATTGTTTTTTTTTCTATCCGTCCACCGCATAATAATTTATTAAACAGCATATAATAATAAATGCTTTGTCTAGCATTACTAAATACCAAGTTCAGACACTTTAACTGCCTTTTAAGTTTTAGCATACCTGTGCTATTTAACGCCAAATGCTATTGAGTTCTGTACAATACGTACGAGTATAAATACTTAGGTATAAAATATAATCTTTTATGTAAAGGCGACATTACATCATATAATTAAGCTACCTGTGCTTACGAGTTTGTGATTTAATTTATATGGAGTATTGTGTTACTAGAGTGATTAAATTAACCATGTAATTAAGAAAGATAGGTATGTTAGTGTTTTAGTACTTATTGGACAAATATTTGTCTATGCCTGTATGCAATACCTACATATTAAGCAATACATAATATTAAAACAACTTAACACAGGTTAGTATTAATTAAGAATAAGGTAGACACTTCTAATTATATAACCAAATTACAACTTTAACATGATATATCCGTACAATTATAACATGACACTACTATTATTTTATTATTAATAATAAACAATCATTTTCCACGTACTATAAATTATAATGATCTATTACGAACAAAACAACAAAAGCGAATAACGGAATTAATTCACAATCGATCTTGGTCTGAAAAAATCTTTCTGTACAGTTAATTACACAATGTACAATTGAACGGGTTCCCACGCGGTATAATTTAAATAATCGTTTGTATAATTGTAGATAAGATAATATCTTAAATGTCTTTCATCTGTATCACGTGTAAAGTATTAAGTTTAACTACTTTCGTGATCATCGTCATTAACAAATGGTAAGATTTATACTACTTTTGTGATCGGTATTGGAGTGATTAATGATAATATTCCTGTGTAGTTGAGAGAAAAATGTAGATTTTTTGTATATATATTTTTTACTAGCTGACCCGGCAAACTTCGTTTTGCCTGTTATTTTTTTCTCATAATATAAATAATACAATAATAATAATTTTATTTATTTAATAATAGGTACAACTGTAACGGGTCACGTTCCGTACATTGAAGATATTTCGAAATTTTTTATTGCAGAGCACTCTTTAGTCGATACTGAAGCCAAAACTGTAATTTGTTTAATTTTTGTCTGTTTGTCTGTCTGTCTCTCTATTTCACGGCCACGCACACCACGCATCACGGCTAATCCGCTGGATGGATTAAAATGAGACTTGGCATGATGTGAGTTTATATACCGAAGTAGGACATAGGATACTTAATATTCCGAAATTCAGCATGGTTTCCCTGGAAGACGACATCAAAGTCAAAATGTGTATGTATTAAGTTATAATTCATTAGCTCGCGGTCAGATTTCATTCATTCTTCTTTGTTCGAAAGGAGGGACTTCATAGATTGTCTCTGAAATATTTAAAGTTTATCAGTTTTGTAGTTCAGAAATTACAGACATACAAACCCTCAGTGTAAGTCAAACCGTATAACCAAGTCATGCCGCGATATTACTTATAGCGCCATCTCTAAAATTAATGTGGTACCTTCTTCAAAGTAATTTTTTCTCGCATTACCGAATTTTAGTTATGTCATGGTGTATCTATCTATCGTTGCCTCACTTTGTTTCGAGATGGCACCTGAGGTTTTCACTTCTGTCAACATTTAATTGAACGCGGCCGAAGCCTCTCGCTGCATCAAATATAATTGAATTTCATCTCAACCCCACAATCAGCTATTGTGGGGTTGAGATGAAATTCAGGTTAGGGTTTTCTCTCAGAATGAGAGAGGTTTGTTTAGTAAGTACTTAGATGAAGACCAAAAAAGAAATGGATGGATCGTATGGAAGAGTATTGCACGTTGACAGCAGATAGGAGAGAATGAGAAGACTCCATGGTAAAAATTTAAAAATCCTTTGGCAGGAGTAGCGGGACGGGAAGGGGGAAGGGAGGGAGAGGAAGTGTCCCCTAACCCCGATACCACTCCCTGAAAAGGTATTGCACCATTCTTGAGCAAATTTAAAAAGATGAAATAATTGAAATGACGATGATGGAGTCGCTTCGTCGCGGAGAGAAGCGAAAGGGGAAGGGGTGGGAAGAAAAAAAATGTGATTTTTCCCCCCTCCCAAGCTAAAACTTTCTACACGTAGTAGTTTTTAAGAAATATTTTTTTTTGTTTTGAATTCAATTTTGCTGTTATAATTACTGAAATACATGTTTTGGAATGGGAATTGTAGCCTCAAGAAGAAGTAAAGGAGTTAGGAAAACCCTTTATCCATCACCATCTACCCCTCACCCCCCCCAAGGGTCAGTCGACAGAGCTTTAAAATCTTGAGGTTAAGACTCTTTTTTAGCCTTCAGTCTTCCAGGCCCGCCATCCTCTTCGTCACCTATCCGTTATCCGAGTCGAGGTGCCCCAAGTCCCGAGCTCGCTTCGCTCGCTCTACATCCTAAGTCTTCAGTCTTTCCCTTACCTTTTTTAAGGCTCGGTCGACGGGCCCCGCTTCGCAGGGCTTCTATTTCTGGGTGGTCATAAAAGAAAATAACCACTCAGAAAGCCATCCTCTTCGTCACCTATCCGTTAAGTCGAGGTGTCCCAAGTCCCGAGCTCGCTTCGCTCGCTCTACATCCTAAGTGGTTTGTGTCAAAAATTGAATCTGTAATACTACAAATTACATATTTAAAAAATTCTGTGGCCTATTTTTTTTGTCGGTACAACAAAATATATGTGTGGTGTCCCATCTCGTCCTACTGTATCTCCTAAAAATCATCGAAAAAAGACCTCCTGATTTATACTGACCGCCACATAGATTGAATAATTGTTTTTTTGAAAAGCTCGAAAACAGTGCGTTACCTCGTAATGCGAATAGTATTGTTATAATCAGGGACCAAACCTCTACCAAATACAACACCTTTCTCCCCCGAACTCCTGCCAAAGGAAAGTAAATCCAACCCTGATTTACCAAGTTTCATCAGTACTAACAAATATCTGTAAGAAGTTTGGTGAATCGGCTTTAAACAACTCCAAACAATTGCGCTAAATCGTTAGTCGGTTGCATTTATGTTCCGCTGAAAGAAGCCTCGGTACCCATCTCGCAGAAAGCTTCGAAGCCCTGATTCTGATTTTCGATCAACGGCCCCGAGTATGAAATCCCAAATATTTCCGACGTTATTCTCAGTACTCGAAGCTGATGGCCGTCCAGCTCGTGGGTCATCAATTCTTCTGACCATTTTTTAACGATTGTATATATACGCTGGAGCAGGTCCTAATTTGTCAATCTGTTTCAGCGTTAACCCTTTCTTGAACAAATAAATACTTGGCATCGACGTAGGTAATGTTCGATATTCTCCGAAACCACAATCGGTATTATAACGTTATTTGCATATCAAATAAATTAAATAGACCAAAGAGGTCGGACATCATACTCCGGCTACAAATTTCGGAACAAACCTGTCAGAGGTGCTGACGTGACAGCAATGAAATGTTTACATAGCAACGCCATTAAATCAATTTATTATTTTTATTTTTATTTCGAAAATACTCGATAATCCTAAGTCTCCACATATAAGTCCTCGACTCGGATCGATTATTTTTTTACGCTCTTTCATTTGATGTGCGATTCGTTCGATTCCACCGTACACCGGTACCGCCTTTGGTTTTTGTATGGGAAAATTTAATCGGCCAGGGCCAGGGTTCTATCAGCATTTTGGGACATCAAATATAGATAACAACCCGGTCCCGCACCCAGAGATCATCCCTGAAAATTTCATAACGATCGGTCCAGCCGTCTCTGAGGAGTTTGGCTACAAAGAAACAGTATACATTTTAACTTTTATCCCCTCTCCTAAGGGAACCATGCTGAATTTCGGAATAAAAAGTATCCTATGTCCTTCCTCGTAGTATGAACTCAAGTCATACCAAGTTTCATTGGAATTCATTCAGTAGTTTCGGCGTGATGCACGGCCGTGATACAGAAAGACAGACAGACAGACAGACAGACAGACAGACAGACAGACAGACAAAAATGAAAAAAAATACAGTTTTGGATTCAGAACCGATTTTAGAGTGCCCTCGAAAAAAAATTTTCAAAATATCTTTAATGTACAGAATTTGACCTGTTACAGATTTATTATAAGTATAGATATATTCTTTGCCATGCATAGTTCTGCAACCAACACCACAGAACACTTAATAGTACACCCATTCTAATACAAAAACTAACCTTTTATGGAATAACGGTATTTGTCTTTTATTTTAAAGCACAATAATAAAAAATTTGACAAAGAAAATATCTTTTTGTAGAGTTGTGTAATGAATGTATGTAAAGAGGAATTACATGATCAAAAATGTAGCATTCAGATTCTAGGAAATGCAATAAGAAAATCAAATAATTAACATTAATTCTTGATTGTTGTTTATATCTCACTAACACTGTTGAATGTTGATTAACTAATACTTGCAAATATCTAACATGTAATAATGTTAGATATTTGCAATCTGGTATGTAAATACAAAATATAAGTACCTACGTATGTAAGTCCATCTTCCAAGCGTTCGTCAGATCATAATGCGCTGTTTGCGCCATCTAGGTTTTCAGAAAACGAATAAGTAGGTTTAGCTCTAGATCTGTATAAATTGGAATAGGTATATTTCGATACCGATTGAGTTACGGCAATTTGTTGGTCGTTTCCTGGAGGTCCTTCTTGCAGAGTTGATCCCGGTAGATATCATCGCGGTGTCAGTTATACCTAAGTCGTAGGATGCAGTGATTTAATCTGACACTTTACATCAAGTGCATCTCTTGTTTGTCTTAAAACTGGGCCATTACTAGCTTAATTCGTGAAAACTTGTAATTAACTTAATTTATCTAATTTCTCTGTTAATTTGTTGTTATAGCTGTAAGTTTTCCTACATAATAAAATAGATAGATAGACAGAACTCTTATGTGTATGTGAGTCGTCTAGTAATGAAATCTTCTCGTCACAATCGATTTAGAGATATACTCGTACCTACATAATCTTAGACTGTTAATCCGTTTGCGTTGGCAAATCTTATAGGTACCTAGGCGCTATCGCAATCTTCGAATTTGCATACATACATAAAGGTGTTTTCTTCTATCCTTACTAATATTATAAACGCGAAAGTTTGTAGGTTTGAATGGAAGTGTGTCCGCCACAATTACTTTTTGGTTGAAATTTGAAACCTTATGACAAAGACTTATATTTATCTCGGAAAAATTCCATGGTTCCTGTGGAAATCCTAAAACTCTTGATATCTCAAAATGAAAAACTGGCGAAGTTCGTCATCCTCGTCGATAATCCGTGATTTTTTCACCTTCGTAAAAAAAAATTGGTTGTCTGTAGAGTCGGTTTACTGACGATAGTTGAACGTGACAACTCTCGCTTGCACTTCAAGCCTTACACGGAACGCCTCAGAGCGAGGTAACGCCGGTAACGCCGGATGAGTCATGTTTTTTTGTGCGTGCAGCCGGCTCTATTGATTTATAAGACGTCACGTCAAAATGTTCTATTGTGGTCTCTTGATGAGATGACAAGAAAACAAGCAAAGAATTTTTTTACCTTAAATTTTGAAGGTAAAGGAACTTTATATTATCAAGTTACAATAATTGGAGATAAAAAATAATCACAGGCAATCAATTTTGCAAAAATTACCATAAGCCCGTGTCCTCATCAGAGGCGACTGGCTCTAGGCATGTGGTATTTCCCTACATTAGCATTCATTATAATATTTAAATGTGTCTCCCGCAGTGTCGTTGCGTTTATCGCACATGACAGCTTATTTATTACATAAGGATGTATTACCTAAGGACAATTTCACGTGAGATTAAAAACATGTGCACACATTTACATACAGTAATACCCAGCTTTACGCGAAGGGTGTGTTCCGAACAAAATCGCGTAAAGCGAAATTCGCGTATACTCAGCGAGGTAATGGAGTAGGTATGATGAAATAACAAGCCAAATTAATAGTATTTTATTGCAAAATTAAACGTAATCAGTACATTATTAATAATTGACAGAATTTTTAAGAGTTAATCCTTAAAATTATTATTAATCACTGAGAAATATTCTAGTTTTTCGTAGCAAACGACACTATTTTGTATTGCTTTTCTAAAATTTCCATTACAATTTATAAGAAAAAGAACAGCTAATAAGCTATCACAGTTTTTTTAAGTAAAATTGAAGGGGTGTAAAACGTAAAATCTTACCTTACTACTTTGACTATCTTGAAATTTTCTTTAATATAACAAATAGTTAAATTAATAGTTTAAAATAATGGAGATGGTAAGTATGTTATATTTAAAAATTACTGACCGATTTAAAACTGAGTTTACGGAGGTTCCTACATGCCTCTTACTGAGAAGTGCCCAAAAAAAACTCGGCAAGATATTCTTTTTGTGTATCACAGGTACATTTAAAATTAATTAATTGCGCTAGTTTTGGGGACTTTGTAAATAGATAATTAAATATAATATGTCGGTTGAGCACAATAAACCAGTGGGTGGGTGAGATTCAACTTTTCGTCTTGGTACGTTAAGCGAAAAGGCTCAATAACAAAAAAAACCTTTAGCAGCTCTCAACCGATATTACATAGTTACCACAGATATTCAAAATCGCAGGCTCTATCGAATCAGGTGCCTCCGTGAATAATGGAGACGTTTTGGCAGCTGCCAAAAGAACCGCCTCTCGTGTGCCAATTACCGAAATTCCCGTAGTTCAAGATTGGCATCTTATTTCATCATATAAATATCCCTAAAATATAAATTTCTCTCGCCATTCTTTGTTCCCAACTTCTCCGAAACGGCTCGGCCGATTGTTATGAAATTTTCAGTGTATGATCACTAGGTCTGAAAGCAGGTTTTTTTTAAATATCCCTAATGGCAAAACAACGTTTGCTGGGTCAGCTAGTAAATAGTATAAAAAATTTGCACTCGGTGAGATTTGAATCCGGATCTCCCTAACCTTGGCCCACGGATTAAGGGGGTAATCTGTGCCTTGGCCTCAGCATCTACTTGATCTCGAGCGCTTACCACCCAAACACGACCCTAACCTCCAGGCAGAACTGCAAGATTTCCTTTAATAGGAAATATATATAATCAACTTCCAAACGCCCATAATTTCTAATGGAGCTCTTTAAGCGAGAGAAGACGAATTAGACACCTTGCCATTCACTACTGAGGCATATGTTTATAAAACAGTAAGTACTTATTATTTAATTTAATTGGGAACTCGCGGACATTTAACTGACAGTTAATAGATGGCAGCTACGAGTAAGTTAAATATTATTTCAAGCAAAATCCATCTTCTCTCTGGAACTGTCTCGTTAAATCCTCACAATTCGCTGACCTATGCAAATTGCGGGGACATACACACATTCTATCGCGACTAGTTAATTTATATTGACGTACCCTTTGATTTAATAGATAAATACAATAATTGAACGGTAGATAAATCCGTAAATGGTAGCCAGTTATAGATCAAATATGCCGCAATGAATTTAAAGCTTATAGGTATTAAAATCTAGGTTTATAGATGAGCGTAGACTATTATATTATCTTTACTTACTTACTTTAGATTTTACTTTATGAGCGTAATCATTACAACGGTTAACTACGCATCCAGTTCTGAAATGAGCCAACAGCAAACTCGGAAGGGTGTTCTTCCCTTGGTAGTTATTCTAATTTTTCCTTCCTTGGCTTCCTGAGAGGTCACACTAGATGGTCAATGAATAAACAGCATGAAATGGAGCAGCCTAGAAGATGCCTGTTCGCCTGACTTAGATTTCGATGTTAAACTCAAGGGTTATTATTATGACTGATAAGTTGATTATTATTATGACTGCATCCGCTAAATAAAATTTTTCAAAGATCAACCTCTGAGGAAGTAGCTAGAGTATTGGAAGAGGACTTTCCTCCTCCATAAAAAAACCCTGAGAAAGCAATTTCACGTGCCCTCTAGTAACTATAAAAATATCCGTAGAAGACATTATTCATACAAAGGGAAAATTAATTGTTATTTTTCTTTGTTGCAGAAGCAATACTGCAACCTCCTGACAGAGGTCTGCTGCAGGATTGAAGTGGTCACCCTGCCTACCACCATCGGAGCTGGATCTGCCGTTAACGCCCAGCGAGGATCCGCATTCGGAGCCCAATCCAGCTTTGGAAAGGGTACCAGCCAAAGCAGCTTTGGTAAGTGCATCTTGAATAATAATCATGGCTTCGTAAATATTAGTACACGTAGGTTCGAAAAGTCATTGGATATTGAGGACTTTGAGAGGTTTGATTATCAAGTGGAATCAGCAATAATTTTATTGAACAAAGGGTCTTGATTGGAAAGGTTGTTATATTGGAAATAATAATTCGGAATAAGACAACATAACATAATGAATCGCATGATGCTGCCTGCAAAGCTGACAGTTCGCTGACCATTCGACATCCCTTATTATCATCGTGGGACATCATCTCACGTGAAAGTAATTCTAACAGGTACCGGAATCGGCTCCACACTCGGAACATCCGTTGGAAGGGGAACATCCCAGCTTGGTAGCAGAGCTTTAGGCGCTTCAGCTACTGGCTTATACGGCACGAGCTTGGCAGCTAAAGGACTTGGCTCCACTGCTGTATTGGGAGCTACGAGAGGTTATACATACAACCTCTTACAAGCACATATTTATTTAAAAGCACATAATGATTTTCCATTGAACAAATCGTTACCCTTTTAAAGTACAACTCCATTTAAAGGCACAAGCAATTTTTGAATAATACGCACCCACTGAAAAGCTTGCTCAAACTTTCATATAGCTATAGTTTTATCGGTCTCTTTATTCCGTAAGACTATGGCAGAACAAGGTTTACCTATAAGCCGCAATGTATTAGTAAAATCTCCGTAGAGATTAGATTGATCATGTAGATTAGCTACCATGATCAACTACCAAGCAATCAGCTGTAATTTATAGGGCCATAGGATCCAGGACCTTTAGAAGATATAAGAGGAGCCAAAGCCGATTCACACAGGTCCGGTAGCCAACACAAATATTCTGTTAATGAAATGTGACACAACAACCCACGAATATCCATGTAAAGATATTGTGCATTCAAGAAGAGACTGATTCCATTCAAGAATAGTAAAAAGGCTATAGCTACAATAAATAATCAAATGGCATTTTTCACTGTAAATGATGAAAATCTAGGTGTATAACAATGGAATGGCTAAAACAATGGCTGGTATATGATACCTACCTGCTTACTATTTTCATTAGTACGTGAGGCTATTATTTCACATGAAAGTTATCCTAACAGGTACCGGAATTGGTTCCACACTCGGAACATCCGTTGGAAGGGGAACATCCCAGCTCGGTAGCGGAACATTGGGCGCTTCTGCTACTGGCTTATATGGCACGACCTTAGGAGCTAAAGGACTCGGCTCATCTGCTGTTTTGGCCCCAAGCCTGGCAGCAAAGGGACTTGCCCCTGCTGCTGTTTTGAGTCCAAGCCTGGTAGCTAATGGACTTGCCCCTGCTGCTGTTTTGAGTCCAAGCCTGGTAGCTAATGGACTTGCCCCTGCTGCTGTTTTGGGCCCAAGCCTGGCAGCTAAAGGACTTGCCCCTGTTGCTGTTTTGGACCCAAGCCTGGCCGCTAACGGACTTGCCCCTACTGCTGTTTTGGGCCCAAGCCTCGCAGCTAAGGGACTAGCACCTGCTGTTGTTTTGAGCCCAAGCCTGGTAGCTAAGGGACTTGCCCCTACTCCTGTTTTGGGCCCAAGCCTGGCAGCTAAGGGACTGGCCCCTGTTGCTGTTTTGGACCCAAGCCTGGCAGCTAAGGGAATTGCCCCTGTTGCTGTTTTGGACCCAAGCCTGGCAGCTAAGGCACTTGCCCCTGTTGCTGTTTTGGGAGTTAACACAGGTTACACAAAAACTCTGTTTTGAAACGCACGATGTTATTATCTGCACGCTGTCTTGAACGCAATGTTTTCATCACAGAATAAACAAACATCTCAATCTCTTGGATGTTCACTCACTCTTATAAAACATACAAACTGAAACATAATTATTTCTGATCGCACTTTCTAAATCAAAAGAATTTGTTGGTGCTCTATTATTCAAATTTTACTCATTTATTACACATACATGCACATGTTACTTGTACCTACTTGTACTTACGTGATTCTTTCAAACGCTCTCCATCTTCCACATGCATACCGACTCTACCCATACACTTTGCACACTCTTTCTAGGTTTCAGCACCAATTAACCTTTCCAAACATAAGTAGAAAACATTACAATTGTGTTCAATTAAATAGGGTTTCGGCACCAAATATCATTCTTCAAGCAATAGTATGCATTATGTTCTGAGTAATATAGACTAAAATTCCTTCCGCAGGTGTTCCAACCGTCGCGCCACTAGCCAACCGTTTCAACACCGGCTTCAAAGCAACTGGCCAATCCAACTTCATCGAATCCGACTCCTTCTCAGCCGGCAGCGAACAAGCTGGAATCTACAGACCTGGAGCCGTCGGAACTGTTCTAAAACCTGGCATCCCGTACCTACCTCCTGTCGACAACACCAACAGTGGCACTAACATTGTTAGCTCTACTTTGTACCCTACCCCTAGCCCTACCCCTCCTCCTACCTTTGTGACTTCCCCGAGACCTATCTCTACTGTCAGGCCCACATACCTACCTCCTCCCACTCCCCCGCCAGTAACCTCTACCGCAGCTCCCGGCTACCTTCCTCCCATTGGTGAACAGACGATCCAGAGGGAAACCATAGTGCCGCCTTACTCGGAAGGATCGCTGATCTTAGACCAGAACAGACCAGGACGTTTCAAGCCCACTACAGTGCCTAACCCTATTCCAAGTAAGTTGATTGAAATATTATTATTTTTGCCTTTTTGTGCTCGTATATATTCCATTTCAAAGACTGATTGAAATTCAAAAAATGTATGTAATAAAATACCCGATCGCAAAATAGATCACGTGGCTTCCGATAAGGCAGCTGTAATTCCTATACCTACGTTTTTTTTTTAATTTCGTTCCACAAGCAATTTCAAAGTCAAATCATAGCGTACCAAAAGCGGTCTCCGAAATGAAATAGGTGGTATATCTTGCGTGAAAACTACCTCTTGGAATTTATACTATACATTGTTCGCTGAGTTACGATGCTTTAGACACATTTATTTATCGGACAGCAATCGATGGTCTCTATGCCAGGATACTCCAAAACAGCAACATTTTAGCGTAACCTCTTACAGTTTCTCATTTACTTTTTTATCATAAAATAATCACTTTTTTGACCCCGAGGTGGTTCGGGTCACTCAGCAGGTGTGTGTGTAAATAATGCTCAAATAAAACATAAAACTGGATTAACGAGATTAATAATTTTGTGAAAATCAAGTTATAATTAAGGATATTTGAAATAATATTTAGTGACTAGCAACCAGTTTTTGCACGAAACATCTGTGTATATTAAAAAAATCTCGGTCAAGTGCGTGTCAGCCTAGTGCACCCAGGGTTCCGTATTAAGAATGACTTTACCACAAAACTAACTTTGCTTCTACAAACAATCTTTTAGTTTGAACTTTATTTATTTATTACAATTGCTTTATGCACATGCTTACAATTACATATCACAAGCGTGCACAAGACGCCCTGTCAGGACATGGCAATTACAAATAATAATTATTGTCCCCTTATGTTATTAAATACATTTAGAATTAAAATATTCATAATTGCTCATAAATCGTTAATACGGCTAATTACAGAGTATAATAGAATGTCATGAATAAGTTTAAACAATGTCAAATACTGAAATTAAATATAATCGGAAAATAAAGTATGTAAATATAAAATGAAATACAATTAAGCAATGTCAAAGGGGGTAAAAGATAGCTAATACAGTCTATAATTATTGTTATTAAATCTGAATGTCGCGACATTTAGGTCTCGCTCTCTAGTTAAATAGTTCTCTCACTTCGTAGAAGCTTTTTTGGATTAACCATTTTACCTGGAACCCTAAAAACTTTGTTTCCTAGAACTTGTAATAATTACTATGATAAATGATAATATTCAGGTAGTCGTTATTTTTTATTGTTTATCATGTTGTTTATCTGTTTATTACTGAATTCATAATTGCAAAGCTCATTAGCTTAGCCCCAATGAATTTTGGAATAAACAACTAAACCAAAATAGACTAATTATGCAAGAATTGTTTTTCTGAAAATCTTGCAAATCAAGTTAGGTACATTTTTAATTGAAGTTCCTACTGGTATCTAAGTGTAAAAACATTGTAACAACGGACGAAAAGTGTAACTAAATACGTAGTTATAAATAAAAGTGCAGTGCAGTTTATGATTTTTTTTTCCTATGTTGTCAGGAGCGACGTAAACCTACTTATTAGACGTTGGTAGGTATATTTACAAGACTCGGACGGAATCCTGTTGTATGTATGTCATTATGGTTAACCACTACGGATATCAGTGGTGCCAATAATCTCATTGAGTGGTGCCATTTATATTACTAGACGTACAAGTAATGTAAAAAGTTAGAAGTATAGTCTATTCCCTTAGAATTTGTCGTTACAAGTATATGCGCGCGGTCCGCCCGCCCATTCAAGCATAAAAGCTAAGGACCCAAGCGAGAAATGCCCTGAGGAAATGCCACCAGTATCCAAATACAGCACCATCTCGACGCATGTTTCGTCCCGATACCGGGACATCCTCAGATGTTGACTTCACAATGCGAAATTGTATAATCAACTTCTTTCTACCTGTACCACCAATACTCATGTAATTACGTACAGTTAGGTTATTCACATAACGGGTCGGCTACATTTCGTGAAGTGAAATGTAAACCAACTAAGGCCATTCGCACACGGGTCGTAAGCGTAAGCGTATCGTTATGACGCTACGCATAACAATATGACAATTACGCCTCCTACGATACGCTGCAACACCGCTTAGTCTGCGGACATGTTTGAACATGTTCGTGCTCGTACTGCTCTTGTCGTACGCGCGGATGACGCTACGCTTACGCTTACGAGCCTGCAAAGGGGGCTATGTTACGTGAATAGCCCCCCTGATGAGGTTTTTCCACCAGTTGACGTCCCCGCGGGTTGCGCCGCCGCGCTCAAGTGCACGCCCATTGAGTTCTGCACCGCCGAGGGGGTCATCTCCAACACCAGCGTCGTGCTCACACGAGACCAGGATGCGTACAGGGTGCCTCTCACTGTGAGTACCATCTCCTACACTCTAAGCCTTACACGCAAAATCCTCTATAAATATCCGGTAGGCAACGATGCTAGGTCAGAAAGATTCTGTTTATAAAAAGTAGCTGTAGATCTACGGATTTTTGTAGAGGCAGTCTACGAACCGCTACGAATTAAGCGACACTTTTTTGGTCGAGTTTTTGAAATTAGATCTGGCAACGTTGCCTCATGGTCCAATTTTAATGACAGCTCTGATGCCAGTCAGCCAGTCGCGATAGCTGTGCGACGCGGGTTCAAATACCGCCGAATGTGACAGTTTTTCTACGTATTTTTAGAGGAGTAACATCCAAGTGTGTTTAAGCGTTATAATTGAAAGATAATTAATAACCTTAACCCCACCTTATGATGGATTTTTATGTCTTCGAAAGCTAGCTAATACCTATAATATATATCAGGACATTACACACATCGCAATCCAGCCTCAAAGTAAGCGACAGCTTGTCTTATGAGTACTAGATAACTGTTAAATATGCATACATATACTAATATAAATAAATTTAATATATTGAACAAACACCCAGACACTGGAAAACATTCATGCTCATCACATAAACATTTATCAGTAGTGGGAATCGAACCCACGACCTCCGACGCAGACGGCAGGTTCGCTACCGCTACGCCATTCGGTCGTCAACTGAATAAAACCTGTCTCCACAGGACTGCAAAGACATAGCGACGGGCATCATCGGCAAGTGCTGCCGGGATCCGTACTACACGGACCCCTGGCCCGTCAACCAGTTGGGGCAATGGGTGCCCGGCGTGTTCGGGGGCAACGACGGCAAGTACGTGCCCGACAGCAAGCCGAGCCCCAACAGCGTGCGCCCCACCGTCACCGCGAGGCCCCCTGTCACGGGCTCCGTGCTGCTACCCAACTTCATGTGAGTATTTCCAGATGGTAAGACTTGTTTTTGTATCATCTGCCAGGCTGAGTACCAACCAGATAGTCTGCGATAAGCAGGGCTTGCCTAGCATTAATATGTTTCAATCTGAGGAGCATTGCTGTCAAAAAAATTACGGGAATAATGAGACTGCATAGTGCAGTAGTCAGTACAGTGTAGAAAATTATGTCGACATCGAAATATGTGCCCAAGTAGATTTGTATTGACAATGACTTCAATTTGCCAATTTTCAAACAGCCGAGAATTGTCAATGCTGGTAAATAGCTAATGCTGTATCGAGGTTTTGAACGCTCACTTTACTGAAAAGAGTTCACGAAAAATTCAACCGTTTAATGCAGTATTTAGAGACTACATTACTATTTCTCTTAATACTGCTTTCAACATTGCTGCAAGCAATAGGTAAAGCTTTCAGCAAGATATTTCATAAATTATGATACTATATGAGACCTTCCTTCCACAGCACACCCAAACCAACAGGAAACTACAGACCACCCGTGACCCCAGTGGTTCCGGTAACCCCGTACAGACCACCAGTGACCCCAGTGGTCCCGGTGACTCCCTTCAGACCACCAGTGACCCCAGTAGTCCCAGTGACCCCAGTCACCTTCCCCGCGAAGGGTCAATTTGGCGTCGGCGGTCAGGGTCAATTCGGCGTTGGCAGTCAGGGGCAATACGGTCAGGGGAGCAGAGGTCAAGTTGGAATTGTTGGACAAGGCAAGTTTATATTTAATTTTTTCTTGATACTTTTTTACTATACGAAAGTTGATACTTTATATTATGGCTATAATATGAAACTCTTAATAAAATGTAAAGGTTGTACCTGTACTTTTCACAGACTTAATTTTATCAGAATAAAGTTATTTAGACTTTTTTCAAGCGACAACTCGATTTTTCATTTACATTTTTTATTGTTTTAATAGCTTGTAAATTATTCCATATAATGGATTTTAGAAGATTATTTAAAAAGGTACTAATTATACTTAAAAAGATTTAAGACGTGTTTCATAATAAAATGTGGTTGATGTCTTGATTTGTTACGAAATTGTTTTCCTAATCAAATATTTATGTAAAGGTCTCGTATGAAACCTTTTAACATACGGTCGAGGTATTTAGGCATTCGTTTTCAAACCATTCAAATCGTGTCTAATCTGAAATCTTGCTCTATGAATTACCATAGTTATTGCCTAGAATTTGAGACATGAGTTTTGAATTTGTCTCAAATTTCATCGCTCGTTCAATGCCCAAAAAGAAAAAAACTTGACCTCAGAAGGACGTTGGAAGATTCCATTCTTGTTTTTCTTAATCATGGTTAACGCTACAAAGAGAACAACTGGACTGATATGACTTTTGTTTTTCAAAAAGGTAATCGTAATTAAATAAATTACGATAATACTTGGAAGATTTACTTTTTTTTTTAAATATTTACAATAAAACTTATTACTAGCTTATTCTAATTACTATACAAGTCTTGCCCGCGTGGAATGGTGGCAAGAATACTGGCTAATATAATAATATATAACTAATACTTTTCTTTTCAAGATTTACTTGAAAAGAAAATTTGGAAATCCGTCCGGAAAATTTAAAAATTCAGGCCTGATGAATGTTAGGTCAGCGTACTATATGCATGCAAAGCAGAAAAAATGGCACAACAGTTTCGGAATGTGATTAATTTAAATTAATTACAGCATGTCACATGGATATTCGGTAGTAATCTTATTTATTTTTAACAGGTCAAGTAGGATCTGGGTCTACCGTTAATTCAGCCTTCGCCCAGGGGCAAAGAGGACAGGGTCAAGTTGGCGTGGGGCAGATCGGTGTTGGAGGAACAGGACAATACGCTGTCACTGGCCAGGTATGTTCTTAAACGAAAAAAGAACGGTCTAGATCATTATCGCCCAGTATTAGAGTAAAAGTGTTACCCAATGTTGATTTATTTTCTATACATTCTCAAAAACTTACGAAAGTACCTGCTGTCTACATATTCTTAGTATTTTGATTTTGTATTATGTTATAGGTATTTAAAGTTATTTTAATTAATGAATTCGCTCGTTTCTTATTTAAATAGAATAATAATTAATTATAGACATTCTGCTGGTAATAAAATTAAGTAAAACATGTAATTACATATCAATTTGCGTAAAACATAAAAAATATGAAAACATAAACTTATGTGGCACGCTCTATTTTTACATTTTAAACATCGAAAATTATTAATTAAGTATTTAGAATATCAAATTATGTGTTTTTTATTAAATAAGTATTAAATAATTAAAATGTATGTAAGCATGAATATGATTATTTTTTGTTCGCAGGGTCAATACGGTGTGGGTCAAAAAGGCGTTGGTGTGACACAAGGAGTTGGTTTGGGCGTGACCCAGGGGCAAGGCTTTGGAGTGACCCAGGGACAAGGATTAGGTGTGACCCAAGGACAGGGATTAGGCGTGGCCCAGGGACAAGGATTTGGCGTAACCCAAGGACAAGGTCAATACGGAATACAAGGTCAAGGCCAGATCGTGTCCCAAGGTGAAGGACAACTAGTGAATCAAGGACAAGGAACTGCTGTGACTCAAGGCGCTGGTTTCGGTGTTGGAGTAGGACAAGGACAGGTTGTGAGCCAAGGATTTGGACAAGGAGTACGCCAAGGTCAAGGAGCGTTAGTATCTCAAGGTGCAGGTGGTCTAGTCAGTCATGGTGAAGGCAGTCTAGTCAGTCAAGGACAAGGAGCATTCGTCTCACAAGGAGTTGGCCAAGGCATCCGTCAAGGCCAAGGAGCATACGTGTCCCAAGGAGTGGGCCAAGGCGTTACCACGGGGCAAGGAGCATTCGTATCCCAAGGAAGTGGACTGGGTGTGTCCCAAGGAAGTGGACTTGGTGTTTCCCAAGGGGCTGGATTCGGCGTATCCCAAGGAGCAGGATTCGGTGTATCCCAAGGTAGCGGGCTCGGTGTGTCCCAAGGAAGCGGACTTGGCGTATCCCAAGGAGCAGGATTCGGTGTATCCCAAGGTAGCGGGCTCGGTGTGTCCCAAGGAAGCGGACTCGGCGTATCCCAAGGAGGTGGATTCGGTGTATCCCAAGGAGGAGGACTTGGCGTATCGCAAGGCTTCGGAGAAGGAGTGGTGCAAGGACAGGGTGAACTGGTTTCCCAAGGAGAAGGCCAATATGTTTCCCAAGGATTCGGTCAAGGAATCCGCCAAGGACAAGGGCAATACGTGAGCCAAGGCGGCGGTGTGATTACATCGCAAGGATTCGGTCAGGCCATCCGGCAGGGAGTGGGGCAGATTGTGAGCCAGGGGCAAGGATTCGGAGTGGAGAACGAGTATGGAGAGTCCGTGAATAGAGTTTTCCTGCAGCGCTACACCGGCGGAAGCGGGAAGTGTGGAGTATTGAATGTAAGTTGTAGCACTTAAATTAAGTAAATTTATATTATTTTTTAAACGAAAGAATCACGAGATATTAAGCTAAGCTAGACGTCTCTGCAGATCGACGTCTACGATCTGCAGGAGTAGGATGAATGAATGAATGAATATTCTTTTATTGCACACCACAAAGAAATAAAAGGACATCACAAAACAACAAAAAAGATAATAGGTACACAATTTGGCGGCCTTATCGCTACTAACGATAAGGCCGCGCTAGGATGTGCGCGTTGAGATATGTCGCTCTCTTTTCTCTTTTTGATCCATATGGATAGATAGAGAAAAGAGATCGACAAAAGAAAAGAGAAGTATCTCTACGTGCGCCATACTGCATAAGCTAATCTTAATTAATATACGAATTACTAGTCCATGTCAGATGCAGTGCGTCTCAGGTTTTTGTACAGTACACACGCACATCATAATGTCATCCTGAGACATCAGTTGTTAAATCTCATTATGCCCCGTTTCTCCGGGTACAGTAACCCTTTAAATCAAAACATACTAATTCGCAATCATTGCTTCACGGAAGAATAGCTGACACTGCGATGGTACTCACTACTCATTATCAAAGGCCTACCACCTAGTAAATCAGTATACTTATGCTGTGTACGGTGAATAACACTGTGAGGAAACCTACTTACAAGTTTCAAAGGTGTATGAAGCTTGCTAATCCGCTCTTGACCAACTTAGTGGCTTAAACCAATCTTAACATCTTATGTTGGCGATGGAAAATAAGTTGCTACTTATTAAAGTAAGTAGATAGGTACGAGTTCTTGCACAATATTCTATAATTCCAAAATATATATTACTCACAGATCACGTTTCCGTGATCTGTGATATTACTAGATGTTTCCTGCACATCCGCCCACGTAAATTTCTGGTTTTCATGACAAATCCTGAAGAAGCTTAATATGTGTTAATCCAAAGTATAATAAATAGGTATATTTATGGAAAATATTAGCCAAACTTCTGATCAGTAGTTGCGGCTTGAAAGAGTAACAAATTTCTTAAATTTACGTACAAACTGGCTTTAATGTGATAGACCGTCAATATAGAACGTCAATATGTTTTATTTATTGCTCAGATATTAAGTTCTCTCATTCATCCGTTTTATCAGCCAGATTAGGCTGTTGACTAGACTAGGACTAGATATTACGCAATGCTTTATTTATAACCATCTAATTCCACATTAATATTTATTCGTTTGCAATTTGTTTCCCAATAGATATTCGATAATTCAATGCAAATTTTTATTATATTTGTTCCAATCTATCTTACAAACGATGAGAGCAATAAATCGAGTTTTATTCGATGATTTGTTATTACGTGGACCAAGGTTAAAATTCACTGGACAACTATCGATGACTCATCACACGTGGAAGAATAAATGGAGATCATAGGTGAATCTTGGTCGACGATATATCTAAATATATAAAAGAGGATACTGACTGACTGATTCACTGACATATCAACGCACAGCCCAAACCGCTGGGTCTAGAGACTTCAAATTTGGCACACAGGTTCCTTATGAGGTCTAGGGGTGCACTAAGAAAGGATTTTTCAAAATTCCCCCCCTAAAGGGGTGAAACGGGGCTCCAAAGTTCGTATTTTACCAAGCTTCAATACTCCTTCACGCCACAACTACAGAACCGATTTGGCTCAAATTTGGAATGGAGATAAATTGCATCTTAGGTTAACACATAAGCTACTTTTCATCCCGGGAAAATCCATGGTTCCCGTGGGATTAGTTAAAAACCGAAATTCACGCGGAAAAAAATCTTCACGCCGCAAGTACAAAACCGATTTGGCTGAAATTTGGAATGGAGATAGACGATATCCTGAGTTAATAAAAAAACTACTTTTTATCCCGGAAAAATCCATGGTTTTTGCGGGAAAACTGAAAAATTGATATTCATGAGCGAAAAATACTACTTTACGCTGCACTTACTGACCTGCAGGGCTAGACAATGTCACTTAAGCTGTTACGGCCCCTCGCCTGTCCAGATGAGGGCTCAGTTCCCGGGCCCATAGAGGAACGAGCCCGGACAGGTCGAGGGGGGACCGACTAGTGAGACTACGCGGGATCACTAGTGTACGATCAGTCTCGGGTCAGATGACGGCATCCAATCCGAGTCGGATAGCAATCGAGTCTCACTAGTCGATCAGTGGAAATAGTAATCAGCGACTTTTACTAGACAACAGGTCGGCCACTACGGCTGATACAGTACGCCACCGGACGCGGCCAACAATAAAAATAGTTTAAAATTAGTAGGTACTTATTGACTGACCTTGATCCCGAAGCGTCGGCCTTGATACGGAGTCCTCTGTAGTAGATGTGTGACAGTGTGTGACGTGAAAGTGTTAAGGGTATGTACAAGGGTGCGTGTGTGTATGGGACTGGCAGAGCCGTCTGACCTCCGCTTCAAATCAGCCTCCAAACACGAAGACCACACGCGCAGGAACCCACTTTCCGTCGGCTACCGGTTCGAAGTGCGAAAGGGACCGCACCAGCGCCCCAGCGCGCGAGAGAGGGGGCGCGGCAACAGACAAAAAACGCAGTGCGAAAAACAAGTCAGGCGCATCAAAAAACGGACGTCCCGTTGCGATGTTATTCGATGACTAAACACCCGCGCAAATAGAAACGTGGCTACTCAAACGTAGTAATTTGCGTCTCGCGACTACGCGTTTCAAGGACGACACGCGATCAAAATTACGTCAGCCACGCGCGGGGGACCGCTAAGTTCGTCGGTCGACAGCAGACTCGCTCCACAAGATGAGTTCACGAATACGCACAAAAGGTCGCGCCCCCACATAAAACTGTCTACAAGAATTGACGCGGTCCAAGAAGTACGTTTCTTGGGGTACAAACCGCCGGGGCAAAGGGGGCGCCGCAAAAAACCCAGCCGCACGCAAGGCTGTTGCTAGCTGACTCGTATCGTGCTTAATACTGGAGCGCACCGAAGTCGCCGCGTCATTGCAGGCATAAAAAATCTCGGCGACCGATGCGCGAGCGGGATAGGAAGATTGGCGTTTCCGCGAGTTGGAGCGGGAGCGCACGATTCGATACAAAAAACTCGCCGTAACCAAAGCGTGAGCGAGACGCGCGGATGAGGGCTTCCGCGGGTTAGAGAGAGAGAACACGATTCAATACAACACAATAGGCTCGGCGCTCGCGCCAGCTACTCTCGCGTAAACAATCCCCCGCTCCGAATCTAAGAATGTAGATTCGCTAATCAATAGGCCGTTGGGACAACGTGACCACGGCACGTTGCAATACTGAGTCCCCCACAAATACCTCGGCCACCCGGGGAACGCCATCCGATCCAAATAGCAGTTTAACAATGCGTCCACGACGCCAAAATAGTGGGAGTAGATTAGGTTCTTTAAGCAGAACAAGATCTCCCACCTGGGGAGGGTTAGTTTTGTCAGCCCACTTGACGCGCTGCTGCAGCAAGTGCAAATACTCAAGAGACCAACGGTGCCAAAAATTTTGAGTCATTTGCTGCAACATTTCAAACCGAGACAACCGTGAGGTCTTGACCTCCCGATAGGGATACTCGGGCAGCGCGTTAAGAGGCTGACCAATCAAGAAGTGACCCGGCGTTAAAGCCTCCAAATCATTTGGATCGGAGGAGACGGGACCGAGAGGCCGAGAGTTAAGAACCGCCTCAATCTTGCAAAATACCGTGGACAGTTCCTCGAAGGTTAAGATGGTTTCCCCAATAACGCGACGCAAATGCGTTTTAGCGACCTTAACAACAGCTTCGAAGATTCCGCCCCAGTGAGGACACGCCGGAGGGTCAAATTTCCAAGTAACTCCCATTCTAGACATGGCGGTGCCTACACAGTGCCTGTTCTTAACAAGGAAGTCAACGACCTCCTTCAAATAACGATCGGTTCCCTTATAATTGGTCCCGCAGTCTGTCCGAACCAAGTCGGGTAGGCCGCGACGGCTCACGAAGCGGCCCAGAGTGGCCACGAACGCCTCCGTGCTGAGGGCACTGACAAGCTCCAAGTGAACTGCCTTGGTTGCGAGGCAAACAAAGACGCACAAGTAGGCCTTAAAAGACCGAGCATTCTTAAGGTTAGAGCTCTTAACTAGAAAAGGACCGGCAAAATCGGTTCCAACACCGGCGAAAGGTCGAGCAGCCCTTACGCGGTCCGCAGGCAGGTCACCCATCACAGGCTGTGCAATGGATGCCTTCAAACGATAGCAAGGAATACATTTGAAGATCACGCTTCGAATGGTTCGTCGGCCTGCCAAAATCCAAAACTCACGCTGCAAAATGGCTGAGAGGGTATTGCAACCCGCATGAGCATATTTAATATGATAATGAGTTATCAACAGATTGACAAAGGTGCCATCCTTTGGGAGCAGCAAAGGATGTCGCGCTCCATAAGGGAGGTTGGAGGTTTTAAGGCGTCCCCCAACACGTAGTAATCCGGAACTGTCCAAGAATAGACTCAGGCGAGCAAGGTGGCCCTTCAGTGGCGAGCCTCGTTTCAAAGACTCAATCGCTGACTCAAAGTGTTCCACTTGGATCACACGTATCCAGTACATCAACGCCTCTCGCCGTTCCAAGGGCGAGAGCGCCGAGTCTAAGTTTTTATTGAGGGGATCCCTGACATTATGCATGAATCGACGCAGCCAAGCGGTTACGTCGATCAGCTTGTCAAACGAGCTATACCGCTCCAAGAGGGCGCGGTCATAAATGGGCCTATCGTTGACCACGCCAACCCTCAATCGCAAGCCGGGTAATTCGGCTGGAGCCTCAAATTTGTCCGGGGGCCAGGAGGATTCTGGGCCAGATAGCCAGCCCGGTCCCCACCAGAGTGGGTGGTAGACTAGCAAAGAAGCCTCGCAACCGCGAGAAGCGCAGTCAGCTGGGTTTAGTTCCCCGGGTACATGTCTCCATTTCAAGGGTGTGACAGAACTTTGTATTTGTGACACTCTATTCGCCACGAAAACTTCAAGATTATGGACCGAAGCCCGAAGCCAACACAGGACAATCTCGCTGTCCGACCATGCAAAAACGTCCAAAATGTTTACGAAGGGCTTCAAAGAAGCGTGGACGTGGTTTAATAACCGGTTCAAGAGTGCGGCTCCCGAAAGTTCTAACTTAGGAATTGTTAGACGAGACCTAATAGGTGCAACCTTGCTCTTAGCTAGGACAAGGTGCAACGAGACTTGCCCCGAAGCGCTCACCCACCACAACGACGCAATCCAGCGCTGTGATCCGAGATCTAGCAGCGCGCGTACCATTAGCCACTCACCCTTCGGGTTGAACACCCTGACCAAAGCCGTTGGTAAAAGTACAGTCTGGCAGACCGGCTTATGGTCGTTCAAATTGTCAGGTGGGGTGGCGGTGGTGGGAACCAAGGCAGCAGCAAGTCAACGGAAATTGCCCCTTTCGGGCAACTCCTCTAGCCTTGGGCGCTCGTAAGGGCCAGCTTGCGGAACTTCTACCACACCAATAGGTGGGGTTCCCCCAGGGTACACCCAAGCGTCCCTCATGGGCTGAGGGGGTCTGGTCACGTACGACAGCCGCGGGGCGACGTAGTGCGGAGGGGGGTGTCCAGACCATCGAGGGGGGTATCGCTCCAGCCTGGGGTATTCAGCCAGAGGAGGGGAGTACCTCCTTGGTTCAGACTGAGCGACGGCAAAACCTCCCTCAGGGTTGACAGAGGGCGGAACGCCCCCGCCCCTGGAGGGCTGCACCCCCGCCCGAGGGGGGGGTGAAGCCCTATCAAAACCAGGGGCCGGACGAACAGTGTTCGCCCCACGCCGTCCATCGGCTGGGCACGTGACCGAGGAGGAGCCTCCACTCCTGCCGGGTGTCTGTTCAACCACCTCCTGCCTGCCGGCACCATTGCGGTCGAGACAAAGAATAGGAAGGTGGTTGCCCTGACAGTGTGTGCAAGGCCGTTGGTGCTGGCAATTGCGTTGCAAGTGCCGACCTAAGCAAGAGTAGCACCAACGGCGCTCCCTCGCGATGGCCCTACGGTACTTGGGCGGTCTCTCCAAAAATTTAGGGCAATCGGCCGTTGTGTGCGTGGAAGCACGGCAATAGTTGCAGGGGGTTGCCTCGGTCGCAGCAAGGCCACTAAAGTTGGGGATTGTGCGGCGACCAGTCTGCTGCGCCACTACTGGCTGCTTGAAACCCCTGGTGGAAGTCGTGGGTTTAGAAGCGGGCGTCGGTCGCGCCGGCTCCTTTGCCGGTGTTCCCGAGGCCACGGCATTCTCCACCTGGCGGCTCTGTTCCTCAAGGAACTTTAAGAGGTCACTGAACGGGGGTATATAATTAGCCCCGTCCCCGCCGTACCTCTCTTCAAATCGGATCCGCAGATCGAGAGGCAGGCGGGACAGAACCAGGTGAAGAAGCCAGAAGGACCACTGATCCACTGGTAAGTCAAATTGTCGAAGGGCGTTGCAAGCAACCACGACTGGGTCAATGATCACCTCCCGGAGACGCGCTAGGTCTTTCAAAACCGGGAGGGATATTAACTCCATCATGTGCGCGTCAGCAAGGCGGCGCACATTGGCGTAGCGCCTCTCGAGGAGTTCTCTGGCCGTGGAGTAGCTGGCGTCAGACAACTTCAAATGGCAGACTACCCCAAGTGCCTCCCCTTGAAGGGAGGTCCGCAAATAGGCCATTTTTTGGCCTGGGGATAGGTCGCGGCGGGTATGGACTAGACTGTCGAAGATGGAGATGAACCCCATCCAGTCTTGAAGCCGCCCACCAAAGTGTGGAAGGTCCAAAGTAGGCAGCCGACCCAATAGGGCGGGCTGCTGCTGCGGGCGAGGCGACTCGCACAGAATGCTCTTTCGAGCCTCACGATTCATTTTGGCCCCAGCCTCGAGCACATCGTCTGTGAACTCGAAGAACTGCTCGTAGTCCTTCTGGGCCGATTCTCGCGCCTCGTCGTCCTCCACTGTAGCAAGGAATTCCGAATAGGCCTCTTCAAAATGGGCTCGTCTGGCTGGGAGCTGCTCAAGGCGGTGGAGCAAGCTAGCCGTCCTGTCTGGACGAGTAATAAGCGCATGCGCGCTAGCTGCCCACCGCAGCTCATCCTGCATACGGCGCACCGGAGGCTTATGCGAAGGCATGGCGAGACTGCGCGAAGATAATTACAAGGAAGCACGAAACCGAAAAATAAAACAACAAGGACGTAGAACAAGCACAGATGCAAACACCAACACGTGCAGAACGCTAATCAAGGTCGCGGTTAACAAACGCGCGGCACGCGGTAAATAACGCGGCGTTGCTACAAAAACGCGTGGTGTAGCGGTACAATAATCTGTGGCCGTTAACGCGGCGTATCGGTCCGACACGTGGCGTACCGCGCCTACAAACGTGTGACCGACAGAGATACGCGACGAATTAAATACGCGCAACAAATATCGATATCGACGCGCCGAACGTGTAAAAGCCGCTTAACCAAAGGGCGCGAAACCACGCTCTGCTACCAATTGTTACGGCCCCTCGCCTGTCCAGATGAGGGCTCAGTTCCCGGGCCCATAGAGGAACGAGCCCGGACAGGTCGAGGGGGGACCGACTAGTGAGACTACGCGGGATCACTAGTGTACGATCAGTCTCGGGTCAGATGACGGCATCCAATCCGAGTCGGATAGCAATCGAGTCTCACTAGTCGATCAGTGGAAATAGTAATCAGCGACTTTTACTAGACAACAGGTCGGCCACTACGGCTGATACAGTACGCCACCGGACGCGGCCAACAATAAAAATAGTTTAAAATTAGTAGGTACTTATTGACTGACCTTGATCCCGAAGCGTCGGCCTTGATACGGAGTCCTCTGTAGTAGATGTGTGACAGTGTGTGACGTGAAAGTGTTAAGGGTATGTACAAGGGTGCGTGTGTGTATGGGACTGGCAGAGCCGTCTGACCTCCGCTTCAAATCAGCCTCCAAACACGAAGACCACACGCGCAGGAACCCACTTTCCGTCGGCTACCGGTTCGAAGTGCGAAAGGGACCGCACCAGCGCCCCAGCGCGCGAGAGAGGGGGCGCGGCAACAGACAAAAAACGCAGTGCGAAAAACAAGTCAGGCGCATCAAAAAACGGACGTCCCGTTGCGATGTTATTCGATGACTAAACACCCGCGCAAATAGAAACGTGGCTACTCAAACGTAGTAATTTGCGTCTCGCGACTACGCGTTTCAAGGACGACACGCGATCAAAATTACGTCAGCCACGCGCGGGGGACCGCTAAGTTCGTCGGTCGACAGCAGACTCGCTCCACAAGATGAGTTCACGAATACGCACAAAAGGTCGCGCCCCCACATAAAACTGTCTACAAGAATTGACGCGGTCCAAGAAGTACGTTTCTTGGGGTACAAACCGCCGGGGCAAAGGGGGCGCCGCAAAAAACCCAGCCGCACGCAAGGCTGTTGCTAGCTGACTCGTATCGTGCTTAATACTGGAGCGCACCGAAGTCGCCGCGTCATTGCAGGCATAAAAAATCTCGGCGACCGATGCGCGAGCGGGATAGGAAGATTGGCGTTTCCGCGAGTTGGAGCGGGAGCGCACGATTCGATACAAAAAACTCGCCGTAACCAAAGCGTGAGCGAGACGCGCGGATGAGGGCTTCCGCGGGTTAGAGAGAGAGAACACGATTCAATACAACACAATAGGCTCGGCGCTCGCGCCAGCTACTCTCGCGTAAACATAAGCGTTTGGCGTTAACGCTAGTCGCTAGTCGACAAAAATGTATGGACAAAACAAATGACTGTAGAAAAACCACGACATTAATTAACTAAACACGCTGTGTTTGAATAATTAACTACGCTAACTTCAACGCTCGCTGGCGTTCTCGCGATACTTGTAGATAACTTTAGCGTACTTCGCTTGACAATTGACAGCCGACAGTATCAAACACAGCGTGTTTAGTTAATTAATGTCGTGGTTTTTCTACAGTCATTTGTTTTGTCCATACATTTTTGTCGACTAGCGACTAGCGTTAACGCCAAACGCTTAAGTGACATTGTCTAGCCCTGCTGATATGACTGAAATTCGAAAAGGAGATAGATTTTATCCTGAATTAATACATAGGCTACTTTTCATCCCGGAAAATTTCATGGTATATCAAAGAAGATACTGACTCACTCACTCACTGACATATCAACGCACAGCCCAAACCGCTGGGTCTAGAGACTTTAAATTTAGCACACAGGTTCCTTATGAGGTCTAGGGGTGCACTAAGAAAGGATTTTTCAAAATTTCCCCCCCCTTAAAGGGTTGAAACGGGGCTCCAAAGTTCGTATTTTACCAAGATTCAATACTCCTTCACGCCGCAACTACTGAACCGATTTGGCTCAAATTTGGAATGGCGATAAATTGCATCTTGGGTTAAAACATAAGCTACTTTTCATCCCGGGAATAACCATGGTTCCCGTGGGATTAGTTAAAAACCGAAATTCACGCGGAAAAAAATCTTCACGCCGCAAGTACAAGACCGATTTGGCTGAAATTTGTATTGGAGATAGATGATATCTTGGGTTAGTAAAAAGGCTACTTTTTATCCCGGAAAAATCCATGGTTTTTGCGGAAAAACTGAAAAATTTATATTCACACGCGAAAAATACTACTTTACGCTGCACTTACTGACCTGATATGACTGAAATTCGGAAAAGAGATAGATTTTATCCTGGATTAATACATAGGCTATTTTCATCCCGGAAAATCTCATGGTTTCCATGATAATAGTGATAGATAATATGCCTTCATGCCGTAATTACTGAACTGATTTGGAATAGAGATAGATTATATCCTGGATTAACACTAAGGCTACTTTTTTTCCCGGAAAAATCCATGGTTAATTCGGGACCAGTGAAAAACAGATATCCACGCGGGAAAAATATTCTTTCAGGCCGTAATTGCTGAACTGATTTGGCTGAAAATTAGAACTGAGAAGGCTATTTTTTATCCCGGGAAAATCAATGATTATTTCTCTCGCGTGAATATTTGTTTTTCACTATTCCAACGGGAGAAACACTCATTCACGCTGCAACTATTGAAAATTTTTGGCTGAAAGTTAAAATGGAGATAGATTTCGCTCTAAATTAACACAAAGGTTACTTTTTATTCCTGAAAAATCGATGGTTCCCGTGAGAATAGGGAAAACTAAAATTTACGCGGGCAAAGCCGCGGGTATCTGCTAGTTATTCTATATCTCCTGAGTTGCAACACTTCTTGAGCTTGTCTGATAGAAAGCTAGGTTACCGCGCTTGCCTAGAAAATGCTCAATCAGTCTTTACTTGAAAGCACCCAGATTAAACTTGGTTGGCAACACGAAATCTAAAAGTGGTCCATTTCATAAGATTAGTAAAATCGTACTGGGTTAAGAATTTTTCTGTTAATTATAAACGTCAAAGTGTTTGAATAGTCAGTGCAGATTTGTACCTCAATATACTCAAATACCTGATAATAATAAGTGTAAAATGGACCAAATTAGGCAGAAAAGTGCTCTTTTTGCGAGTAATCCTTATGAAACACTATCTGGAGTTATTTTCAAAGCTAGGAAATTCATTCGGAAAGCCAGAGATGTTGAAACTCTTGAGCCTACGGTAACACCCATAGAGTAATTAATATATTAATCATCTTTGGTAACACCCATGGTGATACCTATCATGGTGGTGGTAGAGTATGGTATTGTATGGTTATAGTATGGTAATACGATAGGTACCTATATCTTCACACAAAAAAAGTTCTACACAAAAACAGCTTTAAGATTCGAATCTGGTTCCTGGATCAGTTGAAAGTTCAGACATCGATAGTCGATAATGAATTTACAAAAAACTGGATGAATTCCAAAATTCCACCTCCGATACCGTTCGAACAATATGCAGATGTACCTACAAGATACACGTATAACCTTACTATTGATTGGTGTAAGGAATTTTCTGATTGCGCCACTGTTTCGTGGAGTTGGTTAAAAGTTAAAACATCAAATGTCATGTTAATATACATATACGTTTCGTAAGAGCCAGGTTTCGTGTCGCCTATGTTCGGATGGAGTGAATTTATTCAACGATCGGGGTGACTGTTTTAAAGGATGTAGATATACAAATGTCATGTTAATATACATATACGTTTCGTAAGAGCCAGGTTTCGTGTCGCCTATGTTCGGATGGAGTGAATTTATTCAACGATCGGGGTGACTGTTTTAAAGGATGTAGATATATTATTATTTATCAGTACCTACCTAACTAAAGTCGAATGACTGACTAAAGTATCAAGCTCAACTTTACCCTTTTTATGAACACAACGCGGCCTTCAAACCAGAGGGTCGTATAAATAATACTTCTACTTTTCAGGAGACGAAAAACATTCAGTTCAAGAGGTCCATTGAATAAGAACTTTTTTTTCCTGTAAAGCAGGGATATTGCTTATACAACCCTGTGGTTTAAAGCCCGCGATATAGGTATAATACAAGCTTAAATTATAATAAAGATGTTAATGGCAGGAGTTCGTTTTAAAACTGACCAAATACCTAAGTCGCATCTACGCCTTAGTAAAATAGAACAGACGACAAAATGACAACTGATGTCTCAGGATAACGAGCTCAGTGCAGTGCGTCTTATAGCAATGCAAAGTTCAAAACTACGTCTAACACGTACAGGCTTATCAACTAGAGTCTGTCTACTGAAAGTAGGCACTGAAATCGCCCGGCAAATTTAAAAAATTTTTGTAGGTCATCCCCAAAATTATAGTGCAAATATTGAAATAACTCAGTTTGATACTTGCAATTTAATTATTTTTTTATATCGGTTTTCACACAAGTCTTTATTAAATTGCTGACCCATTTATTATTTCTACCTCTCATCAGGGGGTTGGGGGTTCGAGTCCCGGGTTCGCGTCTTTTAACTGTTTGGAGTAATGAGCGTCTTAGGACTAAATATTACTTGCGTAGCTATGAAGGAAAACATCATGAGGTAACCTACATGCCTGAGCACTATGTTTTCAAAGGTGTAAGAAGCCCACCAATCCACAATCAGAAGTGGAAGCAAAAGGGATTTATAGGAATAATAAAAATTATCTTATTTAAAATTATACAAAACAAAAACAATTTACAATATAAATTAAGGTTTATTAAGGTTAAAATTTAGCATGATTGATATAATAAAACGATAATATAATATTGGCACATAACAGAGATGGTTTTCTAAAAGACATAATACACTAATTATTACTTGGGAGGATTTAAAACCAAGTATCAAACTGAACTGTTTTATTTACACAAGAAACCGACTACAACATGTAAACTATCTTGTTTTTGTGTAAAAGCAGCCTATTTTTGTTGTTGTTTTTCTTTGAATTTTGATATTAAACAAAGCAGTAACTCCCGCACTCCACTTTTAATTGTTTTATTCATTTTTTCACCCGATCACAGTAAATCCGGACTAAATACGATCACAGAAAAATATCAACAGCCGCCATCTTCCTTTTCCCGATTGACGTGTCAGTGCTGCCATTTAAAAAGTTTTGAAAAAACCCGAGTCTCTACTTTCATTAGACAGACTCTATCACTTATCATCAGCTGAACCCTGCAAGTCTCGTAACTTTTTGCAATAAAAACATACGTTTATCCCCGGCAACACAAACGGATGTTAACTTGTCAAGTTGACAAGCAAGCCTTGTCAACAAATCAACATTTGTTGATGATCCTTGGATCATTCATCTGAGGTGATTTATAAAGAGAAAGATTTTGTTTGAAAGATTTCAGTGACACTGTAAGGAGTCATACATATTCATACAATGTTGCGGACAGCAGCGAAATAATTTGTGATTTATCATTTATCATGGAATTCCGCTCTACAATAACCCTCTTATTCATGAACGTGAAATAGCGGTGGAATAGTTATTCTTTGTTTTTTCTCATTCCTTCGAAAGTCAAATTACTGTTGACAAACAAAAACAAAACAGCGTTTTCGACCGCTGTTTCACGTTTATGAATAAGGGGCTCAGAATACAGAATAAACGTATTCTGAGATAAGGGGGTATGGGTCTTTTCCTCTTCAATCATTCATCTTATCCTTGTCTCCAGCCCCAAAAACCAGCCGGTGACCGCAAGCTGCTGGAGGTGGACTTCGCAGAGATCCCCTGGCAGGCGATGGTGCTGCTGCAGACCAACAAGAGCCTGCTGTGCGGAGGAGTCATCACCAGGCCCGACGTTGTCGTTACGTCCGCCGCTTGCGTTGAGGGGTGAGCACCTTTATTACTTTTCTTCTAGCGTATCTCTAATAACATAAAATTCTCGTCTCTCGTACTAGTTACCAAACTCCTCCAAAACGCCTCGACCGATTGTCATTGACTCAGTAGGTTTATGAGCTATTTTTAGATTCTTAGTGGCAAAACAACGTTTGCTGGGTCAGCTGGTTTCATTATATTAAAAGATTATTAGTAGATACTTGATTGATGCAGCGGAAGTTCGTTAGGACGGATATATCGATTGATACACAGTATCGTACCGGTATTGTGAAACTAGTTGCTGCTGAAGCCTCCCACTAGATCAAACCTTCCTATTTAACTCGGGGAATTGAATCCTGAACGTCTCGCTTACAAATACCATGGTACATCATCTGCGTCGGAGGGATGTAACACTAAGTACTAACCATGTTGCTTAGTACCTATACGTATAGGGTATTGAAAACGATTTAATGAACGATTTTTTTTAAGGAAGTATGACATCTAAATTCTGAAGGCTTAGTCATGTTACTTATTGATTATTGTCCGTCTCGAATCGCTAACGTTTTAAATAACTAAGCAATGTATAGGAATATAGTATCTTTGAGTTGATAGTCGTCATCGATAAGTCACGTGACCTCTCGCAATTGTTCCCTTTACAGCCTAGAAGCCAAGAACGTGCTGATCAAGGGAGGGGAATGGAAGCTCGGGATCGACGACGAGCCCCTGCCGTTCCAGATCGTCCAGGTCAAAACCATCCTCCGCCACCCGCTGTACAAGTCTGGAAGCTACCTCTACGACGCTGCTATCCTGGTGCTGACGGAGAACTTGAGGCTCGCGAAGAACATCTACCCCATATGTCTGCCGGAGCCCGAGGAAACTTACGACGCGTTGTATGCTGGAGAAGGGACCTGCATCGTGACGGGATGGGGCAAGCAAGTTCTTCAAGGTTAGTGGGTTTTCCTTTCGTATAGTAATGAAAACAAATCTATCTGCCCCTCTAGCGTATTACGTTATAACTTCCCTTCTCAAATCAGTTATACTGCGAAAACTAAAAATCTTTTGTACACTGACCTTTTAAACCTATTTAAAAATAGCTTATCTCAAATTGCCCCAAATTAGGGGACATTAAATCAGACAAGTCATATTTTATAGGTTATTTTTTCGTTCTTCGATACTTATTCTCTACAAAGTTTCAAAAAGTTACTTCCCATATGATGAAAGTGTTTTTTTTTTTTAATTTTTGTACCTACGGAGATATTTACGTGATTTTTGAAACATTTTTGAAACCTTGACCTCAGTGCACCCAAGTATTGACCTTGACCTAAGTCGACCCAAGTAACTTTAAGTTTTTTCTTATCACTTATTGTCCAATGATAAGATTACATTCACAATGTAACCGCTTGCAATCTTCTAGCTAATTGACTATTGACACTGATTTCCCCATTGTGAAAAGTTTTCGACTTCTTTAAAGATCCTCAGATTTTTAGCGGCTGCAAAAGCAATGAAGAAAGATAAAGAAACATTTTTAACATTCCATCAAGAATGTTCACACATTTGTTCGTTGATATCGTCGAGGCTATTCCTACTTACTATTAAGTAAACTTCATCAGCCTTAAAATATGTTGCCAACCGTGTAAATAAATATTGATTTGCGTTCTTCCAAGTCACGCGACGTTTCGTTTGTAAGGTAGGTATTTACTCGTACTCTAGGGCTGTAAAATTTACGTTCCTACAGAACGTAGTACGCATACTTTTGGATAGTTTTTGGGGCTTGAAGAGATGGCAAACTGGCTCTTTTTTTATGATGTGTAAGTCAAATTGTTTAAATAACTGACCATCATATCCTTACACCAAAAATATGTTACGGACAATAAGGGTTTAATGAACAATCGTTATTGACAAGAATATGAATTTTCTCAAACCAAAAAATCCCAAAAAGCATCTAATTTCGTCATACTTTCAAAATTGTCTGCAAAACGGCGCAAGCTTTTTCTTGCACACAAAAAAGTACATAAAAATTACGATAATTTTTCCCGAAATGTAAGCAAATCAGTGTAAACACGGCTGCTCCGTCCCCCTGTAAACAGTTATTCGGCCTTCTTAAAGCCTTAATTGTCAGGTGTTTGATGGAATGGATTGAATATGCAGGCTGCCCACCTGTCCCAGAATATATTATACTCATCCCATTGAGTAACTACTCATCCACTCTGTGCTCTTTGAAGACAGTCAGTTTATACTCGCCTCTTTAAGGTTTCTGTGCTAGGGTAATGAGGCTACCGCAACCTCAGTTTTATCTGCATGACAAGTTGGTATGACATACAGTGGTATTAAAACAATGTATGTACGTCTGTTAATCGAAAACTGATAAGCTTCGTATGTGAAAACGAAAGCGGGCGCGAATAAGTGTCGAATCCATTTTGTGGGTCATTGTCGGGCGGTAGCGTTAACAGAAATATTTAAAAAAAACATAGTTTTAAATATTTCAGACAGTCACAGAAAGCTGTCATACACACATCACCAAAAATATTAAATATTTAATAAAATTAACTATATTAGAGTAGAGAATCGCAAAATCTTTGAGTTTCGAACGAACAGACTATTTATTATACATAAAATTAAAAATCTACGTATTTTTGTCGCAAAAATGCAAATAATTTATAGTAAAAATATACAGGAAGGCGGAACAAAGGATATAAATATTCAATGTCGAATCAACGACAATTAATATTCGATATTTTTAAATACAATAAACGAAAAAATATTTAACGAAAATATGATAATTTTATTAAATATTTAAATATTATAATATTTTATGTTGAAGGTTTGGTTAAGACAACGGTTTCGCGAAGTGGAAATATGTCTGAATTTAATAAGCAAATACTAGATTATTTGAGCACCTAATTTAATATTTGTAATGCCAATTTGAAAAAGTTTCCAGAACTACAAAATTAATCTTTTTCATTTTCTAGAACTATACTTACGCTTGTCGAGTAAGAGGTAATCGCGAGCAATAATAAAAAATAAATAAAAAATTAAATAAATTTATTCATAAGAATGTAGGTACAATTAAGGCCTAACACTAATATTTATGGTCCTTATACATTCTACCATATTATGGTGTATGAATACTTAAAAACATAATATTTAAAAAAAAATGAAGATAATCTGCAAATTATAGTTAAAACACAATAAAACCGTTATAAATGTCAAAAAAAAGAAAAGGAATTATTGTAAATGTCAGTTTACGATTAATTATTATAAATAATGTTGTATTATAATAATGTAATAAAAAAACAAAAATAACATTGATTTATAGAGTGAAGGAAACTGTGCAAAAAATCTCCATGGAAACAGATAAAATTTCCCCAAAATAAAATACCTTTGACATGCTCATTCGGAGTTCTCAAGGTCAGTGTATTGGTATTTGATACAACAACGATTTGCATACAAACGTTGCCAATTACAATAAATTTTGTTTAAAATCTATCGAAGTCGACTTTTTTTCAATATTGGAAAATAATAACGATGTAGTCTTGATAAAGATAATTTCAGCTTTAAAAATGATTTATTTTAATGATAATGGGTGTCTAACATGATATTTTATTTCAAAAATAATGCAAACGAATCATAATTTTAATTTAAATAGTCTTAACAGGATTTCCCTTTTTTTCAACGGTTTACTTTAAAATAATACTTTCGTTAGGGCTTGTAAGCATTGATACTTGTATGTGTTTTGACAAAATATCTTTTTTTACTATTTTTGTATCGCACTTTGTCCACATTTCAATTTTTAATTAAATACACGCCTGAAAAAGTGTTGGTAAAAAGAGGTCACTAATTGCAAATTTCACCTTCACAAAATTTTAAATAACGACTAGGGTAGCGGTAGCAATCGTGGGGGTCGTGGGTTCAAATTCTAGAGCTGGAAAATGTTGGTTGAAGAAAACAAATAAATCAAAAATATTAATCAAATATTTTTAATGTGACATCGGTAACAGACACCAACAAAAGACCCCATTGTTATTAAAAAAACGTAAAATCTTGTCAATATAATATCTTGTCTTACTTTTTTAATTAACAACAACGTCCTAAAAGTTGAAAACACTAAATTAAAAAATACATTTAAAACAAAAAGAGAAACAAATGTGTCTGTTGCTAACGCTACATCAGCCATTACATATCGGTGACTGACACCAGCGTCTCACAAGTTGAAGACCGCAAATATTAAAATAAAAAACATTTAAATAAAAAAATAAAGAGGAACAAAATGAGTCAGTGTTGTTGCTAACGCTACGACAACCGGTTTGTCATCGCGACCGACACCGGCGTCGTCGTTTGCGTAATACCTATAACCAGTCGGAGATTTTTGTGTACAGTACACAACCGGCTCTATGTCACGTACCCTATCTTGATATGATAATAATATTGTTCTGTTCTGATAGCCTGATAGCCTTTTTTAATTACGGAGGGAAATCTCTATTGAGATATGCAATCTGTAAGTAGATTAGATTATGTGGGATTTTTACCCACTAAAATCTCTCGGACATCCTCAGCGCCCATGTTGGAAGCCTCCGGGACTGCGATTGTTATCTATGACATCTACGAGAGAGATCAGACCTCTTTTGACCCCTCTCCGCGGCTTCCTTCTTCGTCACATCAACCTCGCAAAACGTGGATGTTTCTCTCCAAAAGCCTGATTGCTTTGTGATTAAAAGCTGTTCAAGGAAAACCAAAATTCTAATCCTAGGCACCTTACTTGTCGGTGCGGTTGTGGAAATTATATCGTTCATGTCTGATAATTCTCCTTTCTGATGAAAATCCTCTATTGTGTGCCTTCCCTCAAGAAAAGAATCAATATCTAGAACCTTCATCGTTTCTGATAAAAGCAGTTTAGATGTCAAAAGTCCTTTCGCTATCCTTATTCGACACTCTCTGAGATCCTCAAAGAAAATATAGTGAATAGACTCTTTCTAGATTCTGATAAGAAACGCTGAGATGTGGAAATTCCTTTTCATAATGTTTGTCCAGAAACTATTGATTTAGTTTCCCCGTCAGCATAATATTCGTATTATGTTATTAGTGCTTTGATTATTTGTTCCAATATGTACCGCAAAAAACTGGAATACCTTTCGGCCTCCGTCTTTCCGACTATTTAAACTTGGGTACCATCTTCAAATCAAGAGTAAATAGGCACCTCCTAGATAAGCGCGCTCTACCTAAGGCTATGTATTACCACTTTCCATCGGGTGTGATAACACTTGAGCGATGACCTATGTATTTAAAAAAGTTACTAAATTATTTTGGCGCATTCTATAGAAAGTAGAAGAGCACCTATCTTGTTGTCGATACAAAACCTTTAGATAGTAGGTCCGCCTTCTTACATCCGTGCTCCCTCTTAAGTACAATCTAGATGCCTTTAAGAGCAGAGTGAATAGGCATTTTCTAGACAAGGGTGCTTCAACCTAGACCTCATATTTGCTCGCTAACTGGCAGTCTCTAATAAGAAGGCCATCCATAGATGTACCTACCTATTGGCCAACTTTATAATTAACAAACATTCTCATAGCTAATTAAATAAAGATGAATTCCACATAAATTGATTGCACCACATTGCGTTCGGTACATATTATTATTGAATTATTACGAAACTTATCAGAATTTAATAGTATTGAGAGATGGGTGACCGTGAAATCGGAATCTGTTTTCAATTTTGGAATTCTAAAAATTAATCTAAGAAGGACAGACATATTGGAACATTCGAAGAAAAAACTCGATTCAAGATATCAAAACTTGATTAGGTTCATAATTTTTTAATAATTTTCAATTTATAAGACGTGAAACTACGTCATAGAAGTTTTATTAGTTATGCGAAGAAACAACTTATTTTTAAATTAACTGGAATTAATTAACTATCTATCGGGCTTAGGGTTACAGGTGAACGAAATCCAATTATACCTATGAAATAGATAGATATCATACAAATTTTCCAAATTTTCCACGGTTTTCCCTAATACTTATTTACACAACCGGCCCCCTGATATGGTCATAATATTGCTCTAGAAGAATGAAGATAGACTGTTTCAAGCGCTCAGTTCCGATAAAAGTTCATCTAGCTTTTAAGTCATTGAAATATAAATAAATTTATTGTGTTGTTGTTAAAACGAGTTGTAATAAATTAAGCATTTTTATTGGTTTGCTAATTGATGAAGCTTTCCATCAGTCTTCAATGGCATGCGTTTAATCCCAAGCTATAATAGTTTATTAACATTGAATACACGTTTCACGGCCTTCGCACGTTACACCGAAGCGTAACTTTTATTGTGTTAAAAGCGTTACTTTTAAAAACTACAAATCATACTTTTGTACAAGCTCTACGTATCGTCTTCTTCTTGCAATATAGAGTTTTTAAACCAATTAGTACCTAATACTTAATGTGTTGTATTTTGATGATCAATTTACGCAAAAGTGCAAATAAACGTATGTGCAAGATGGGCAAAATGGATTAAAATATGTACTTGTATAAAAGCGGTCACCGCGTCTTAAGCGAAGACGATTAATATTTAAGCAGCGGTTTATTATTTTGGTATGCTGATTGCAAATATATTACGCAAAATCTGGGCTTTATCAAATTCCAAATCCTAGTGCTACAAGACCGGTTCCATTTAATCGCTTCGATTACCATCTGACCTGTGGCCTCCACAACACGCTGTCAAACCAGTAGCAAGTTTAGTAAGCACGTAAAAGATAAAAGTTATTCACATTCCAAAAGCAAACTCACAGGTAGCTAAATTGTAAGAGATATACATCTAGAAGTTTCATATTTACCAGGCTTGACGAGTTTAAAATTTTGTGCATGAATATACCTGGTGTTTTGAAAGACGTTTTTATTAGGTAAAGATCATAATACAATAAACAACACAATCATATTTGTTACACATACATTTTATCTCTTAAAATTAATTTTATTTAAAAACTTAAATTTTTAACACGGCATGGTGTGGAAATGTTATGATATTAATTTCATTGATTTACACTATGAAGAATTTTAACACAAAATAAGAGTCCTTATGTATTGTAAGGAAGAAGGATTAAAACCTAGTTAAATAACGATAAATAGTATAATTACCCTGTGTATTTTTTTAATTCTATCAAGGCATTTTACACAATGAAATTTTACAATTGTTGTGAGAAAAGAAGTGAGTAAAGTTATGCACGAATAATGATTAAAATTGATTATGTTACGCAACGGTGTAATCGACGGCAACTAACTTGTTGTTGGATAAACCATTGAGGATCATAAATAAAGTTCAATGGAAAGATTTCCTGCGCGTGACAGAATCCTGGGCTCAGTTCTAGAGTTGTTTAAAACTTGTTGAGTTTTTAATTTTTCTGAATTGTCAGTATTACCACGTATTACCTACCTCATCTATATATCCCTTTACAATGATAAGATAGACATTTGGTGTCACGGACTTTAGTGTAGAACTTATAATGGGAAATAATGCCGTTATATATGATTTTTGTTTAACTTTAACCGTTTAAGCAGCGCACGCAACGAAATAACTACAAAGAGAACAATTTTTCCCGTTTTTCCAACATTTTTCTTTGATGCTCCGCTCTATTGGTCATAGCGTAGCGTATTAATATATATCTATATAGCTACTCGTGCTGATTGGGTCATTGATCACCTCTCCTGAACAATTTTGTATGAAAAATTTTTTTTTCAAGGATGATGTCGTATAGAGGGGAAAAAATTATGATGAGGAAAAATACGGAGAGAGCTGATGATTGAGGATTTCGGAGACGGGTGAAGAGCACGGGGAGGGTATTGAAGATAGGTGGGGGGTGCTCGACCAAATGTCATTTGGAACGTCATGCAATTGGCAGTGAGCTGAAAAAAAATTCAAAATGGCGTATTCAAAATGGCCGCCATTCGAATTTCGTCGATATCTCGGAAAGTATAAAAGATGGAAGAACGATTTCTTGACAAGAGTTGATCAGGATCCAAAGGTCTATACGAAGGATAGAAAAAAAATCAAAATGGCGGACTTTATTTTTTTCATAGAAAATGTATGACGAATGTTGAAGAGACGAAAAGTTGAAAACTTTGCAAGTGTATGATGTGGTTCTTCAGAGAACTTCCAGAGAATAATATGGAATGTGATGATGATTGAGGGTTTCTAAGACGGTCGAGGAGCACGGGCAAGGTATTATAGTTAGGTGGGGACTGCGCAAACAAAAAATACTCGGAACCTCATGCAATTGGCAGTGACCTGAAAAAAATCCAAAATGGCGGATTCAAGATGGCCGCCATACTAATTTCGTGTTGTTCTATCTCGGAAAGTATAAAAGATAAGAGAGTGGTTTCTTAGCAAAAGGTAATCAGGACCCGAAGGTGTTTTTGATGTGTAGAAAAAAATCAAAATGGCGGAATTTATTTTTTCATAGAAAATTTATATTTCGAATATAACTATAATTATGCAAAGCATTGATGCAGTTTTTCGGTGAATTGCCAAAGAAAAATGTGAAAAGAGATGATGATCTAGGATTAGGTTGATGATCGAGGAGCACGGTCATGGTTTTAAAGATAGTTAAGGACTGTTTGAACAAAAAATGCGCTGAACCTCATCCGATGAGGTTCAGCGTATTTTTTTGTTCGAACAGTAATTAACTATCTTTAAAACCATGACCGTGCTACTAGGTAATTTTTTCAGCCCATTGCGAATCGGATTCCAATTGTGAGATGACGGCGATACTTTTATGGGCGGGAAGACCGCACGCGGGCCACATGTGGCCCGCGCACTCACGCGCCCTACTAGTTACTATATATATAGCTGCTTGTGCTGATTCACTCATTCACTGATTGATCACCTCTCCTGAACAATTTTGTATGAAAAATTTTTTTTTCAATAACCATTTCGTATAGAAGGGAAAAATTCATTCGGAGGAAAAATACGGAGAGAGCTGATGAGTGAGGATTTCGAAGACGGGTGCAGAGCACAGCCAAGGCCATTGCAGATAGGTGGGGGGTGCTCGACCAAATGTCATTCGAGACGTCATCCAATTGGCAGTGAGATGGAAAAAAATTCAAAATGGCGGATTCAAAATGGCCGCCAAACGAATTTCGCCAATATCTCGAAAAGTATAAAACATGGAAGAACGGTTTCTTGACAAGAAGTGATCAAGATCCGAAGGTTCATTCGATGGACAGAAAAAAAATTCAAAATGGCGGAATTTATTTTTTCATAGAAAATGTATGGCGAACTTCGAAGGGATTTTTTATGAGCGGGAAGACAGCACGCGGGCCACATGTTGCCCGCGCCCCCACGCGCCCTACTAGTACGTATATAGCCTTGCTCAATAAATAGACTATCCAACGCAAAAATAATTTTTGAATTCGGACCTGAAGTTCCAGAGATAAGCGTGTTCAAATTAACAAAAAACATACTAGCTTTATAATATTAGTACCTACAGATGTGAAAGTTTGTGAGTTCGAATGTTTGTTACTAAATATCGCTACAACTACTGAATTGATTTGTCTAAAATTTTAGAATCTCTTTTCAGAAGTTCAGAAACTTTTGACGAAATGGACAGGTGATAAAGTCGATCTACCTACACATGAAACATCACTAAATAACTGTCGCTGGCAATCAAGATACTTATTATCGCTAATCGAACACGCGGTACATAAATAAGCTTGAATATTTTGCTATCATTAACCTTTTCGCCAAAGAAAGATGGCGAAACATTGACGGATAGCATTGAATTGAATTAATGGCAAAATTAATGGATTTAATGGTTTATGCCACTTTATACGCTGTTTAATGTTCGCTCTGATCATTTATTACACGGGCTTATTCACTTAATACTGTAGGTACCTAATACATAAAACGTAACATTTATATAATCAAAGGACCCCTCAACTATACACATCTCCGCTCTATCATGCCAATCCGCTTGCTCGATCGCTGTAAAAAATTCTAAAGGAAATCTAGCTGACCCAGCAAACGTTGTTTTGCCATTAGGGCCGACGTCAGACCTGCCGAACACATAGAAAATTTCATAACAATCGGTCGAGCCGTTTCAGAGGAGTTTAGTGAAAAAAATTGGCACAAGAATTGTATATAAGGTGTTATCAAATTATCTGCCACCGTTCCAGGAGGTGAATGTGCCATACGTATACACTTCAATAGTGAAGAAATCTCAGTCCCCAGACTAAATGTTTTTTTATTCTTAATTAAAAATTACGTCGCAACCCAAGGTCACCGCTCTCACGCCGCGCCCAGACAGCTGATTTCCGTTACGAGGCGATAACTGTACTAAAAATGTACTCAAGTTTGACTGATGGACGTGTTTATGCAACATGATGCGATATGTTAATCATGTTTAATTAAAAAAAAATTGAGCCTGGGGACTGAGATTTCTTCACTATTGAAGTGTATATTTATGGCACATTTACCTCCTGGAACGGTGGCAGATAATTTGACACCACCTTATATATTAGATGTTACATCTTCTGCGGCTAGATCCATTTCCAGCGAAGCTTAGCGGAGAGGAAATGTGGAAGTAACGAAACCTTGCTTATGTCCTTGCACCTGATATCTATATAGTGGGTAGTCCAACAAAATGTTTCAATTTCACCTCGTTACTCGGTTCCAGCTCACCTGCAAGGCGCCATCATGCACAGCCTGAACGTGTCCCTCATCAGACCTGACGACTGCCAGGCCAAGCTGAGCTCCGACTACCCCCACCTGCTGGAGCAGTACGACGAGGACAGCTGCGTCTGCGGCGAGCCTAGCAACCCACTCGACAACATCTGCAGGGTATGTATCAATAGTAGGGGTAACTAATGCATGCATGTGTGTTAATTGCCATGACTAAGGGACGATGCATGAAAAAATATCACAAAAATTCTAGCTCATATTCCTGAGGGAACCATGGGGAGTTCAAAAATGTATCATACATTTTAAATGACATCCTTGAAAACAGTTCATTCAATATGAACTGGGAATAATGAAAAGTGTATTACGCTTTGTTGACATGACAGTTACGGTTGCAAAAAATATTTTTTCTAAATTAAGTAATAAGTTTTGTATTGAAAAATAAAACTAAATAATTGGGTCTCCTTATCTCCATTAATGTGTTTCTAAGATCAAGTAAAAAGGTTAACTGCCGGCACACTATACGATTTAACCCACCCCTTTTATAGCTTAGCGTACCTAGATATAGTCGACTGCACAAGTCCTTGAATATATTTTGCAATATTAATATTTTGGGCTCGGAATATTTGGGTCAGAATGAGAAGAAGAGTGAAACGATCGCTTGATGTTATGCGATACACCTATCCATGTCAGATGCAGTGAAACCCTGGGAATTGCATTACAGTGTCATATAAGTACTGCACTGCACATCAGTTTTCTTATACTCGCTAATCAAGGGAATTGCAGTCACTGGCTACCTCCCCTTGAGACATCATGCAGTTCCAAAGTCTTATAATGCGCAGTAATATTCCCTTCAACCTGAAACACGGTAATGATTCGGTACTGAATATCCTTACACTGGAGTAGTGGCAATTTGAACGGAGTTTGCAAGAAAGGTAAAACTACTATCTAGTGGTAAACGGTGGTAGATTGCAAGATCTAAGCTCTGTTCGTTTTTCCTGCAATTGCGAAAAATTCGTAGTTTTGTCCCTAGTTGAGCATATACCTTAAGTCAGTTGGTTAGGAAAGTCGGGAGTCTTTAAATAACGAACGTGCGCTTTCTCGTCATCAGGTGGACATCGGCAGCGCCCTCGCTTGTACCAACGGAAATGGACAATATGTGATGAGAGGAGTCTACTCTTGGGACTCAGGTAAGAACGTTTTTGATATCAACCCTTGACTAACCTTTAATTATTTTTTTGAATACTTTTTGTTAAACTTTTGTTTCACATCTTTTGTTCTTATCGAAAAAAGGGAGCGTTACATTTGCTACTATACCTCCGTAATTCTGTACTATCTTGAAATATTAAAGTGTGAAGTATATCATTTTAGTTCTCGTATTCTCATTCTTCTGAATTTATACACTGATTATGTTGCATCTTCGATATCAATGATTCCTTCCGTCAACTCAGCTCAGCTTCATTTTTATTTCCACTGCTGTGTATGAGTCTTCTCTTGGCACGTAAATGTAGAAGTACAATGTAAAGCTAACTTCTAATTTATAAATTCCAGGCTGCGCAGTCGGCAACCAGCTCGGTGCATTCTACAAATTCGACGTGGAATGGTACCAGTGGGCCATCGGACTCATCGAGAGCGTGCGGTTCGCGAAGTACAGCACCGTCACCAAGGTCACCACCACCAAGGTCTCCGGCATCAAGGGAGGAGTCAAGGGAACCGGGGGCAGCAATCTGAGACCGGGAGCCACTGCGATCACTGGCAAAATCACCTCGGGATCAATCGGTGACCTAAACAAGGGCTTCCAAGCTGGAAAGAACCAGTTCGGATTTGGTACATCAGGATCACAAGGCTTTGGTACCTCAGGATCACAAGGATTCGGTGTATCAGGATCGAAAGGATTTGGTGCATCAGGATCACAAGGCTTTGGTACCTCAGGATCACAAGGATTCGGTGTATCAGGATCAAAAGGAGTTGGTGCATCAGGATCACAAGGCTTTGGTACCGCTGGATCACAAGGATTTGGTGCATCAGGATCACAAGGATTTGGTGCATCAGGATCACAAGGCTTTGGTACCGCAGGATCACAAGGATTTGGTGTATCAGGATCAAAAGGATTCGGTGCATCAGGATCTCAAGGCTTTGGTACCTCAGGGTCACAAGGATTTGGTGTATCGGGATCACAAGGATTTGGTACATCAGGATCACAAGGCTTTGGTACATCAGGATCCCAAGCGTTCTCGAGTGTCAAAGGATTCGGAAAGGCTACAGCTTCGAGCAGCGCCCAAGGCAGCGGAGGCAACTTCAACTTCGGAGACGTAAAACCCGGGTCAAATGGATTCAGCGCGACCTACTCAGAAAAGAAGTTCTTCCAAACCGAACCCAAATACGTAACCTACACGACAAAACCCGAAATCGTAACATACACGACGAAACCCGAAATTGTAACCTTCACCACCAAACCAGAGTACTTCACGTACACTACGAAACCAAAAGTCGTTTCGTACACGACCAAACCCGAAATCGTAACCTACACAACCAAACCGAAAATTGTAACGTACACGACCAAACCCGAAATCGTAACGTACACGACTAAACCGAAATTCGTAACATATACCACCAAACCCGAAATTTATTCTTACACGACTAAGCCACAGATTGTTAGATACGAAACGTCCAACCCACAATACGTCGCCGCCGGTACGTCGATAAGTGAATCTTTTTCAGACGTAATTGGTAAGCACACACACAACGCCAAATGTAAATGCGTCGAGGGTAAGAAGTAACCGCAAGAAAATATTGGTCGTTTAAATTATAGTGCCATAGCGCAGATTAAAGGGGAACGATGGACAGAAGTAGGTCTAAAATCATTCGTGATTGACTATGATATCTCTTATTTACATGCTTCATAAACATCTCAGACTGTAAATAAATTGCAAAACAATAATTATACACTCACAATAAACATCTTTTAACTAAATTGACCAGTTCTGAGATGCTAAAGCAAGATTTAATGAAGAAAGACCAAATTTTGTCGATTATATTATAATTGAAAAAAGTAATTATTTGATTGGATTCAAAATGTTTTGTGTGTTATATCGTTTTCTTTTAATCTGTGTGCCGTTATTAAATCTGTGAAAATATTTCGAAAAATATTCAATTTAAAGTACAAAAATCATAACTTACCAGTTCCTAAATAGTTACCAGATTATTTCGGCCCCTTTTTTACTACAACTTTTTCAGCAAAAGACGAACGAAACTTTTATTTATATAATTTGTACATAGGTAGGATATACATAGTTATTTTTTCATGTATAAAATAAACTCATTGTATGCTTTGTATGTATGTTTTGGTCGTTTTTTGAACTGCCATTTTTTACAAAAATTCTACCTATTCGTACTGAAATACTGATTTCTTAAAATATCGATATTTATAACTACCTAAATGTATTTTTAAATCGTTATAAATAAATAATTAGATTTTTGACCATGTCGGTTGTAAAAATTTACCGAATTGGTCGACTATCTAATAAAAATTGGTTTAGTTTTTAAAAATAAGTTTTATTTTTGTACATTATATTATAAAAAAACTGACATGCATGATTATGTAAGTATTTAGTCAATATTTTATATATTGATATATTATAATTATAAAATTAGGATTAAATAAAATTGAAATCTTTACTTATATTTTGTCGTTTAATTTCTCTAAAGTTACCTCGTCAATAGAGTTCTCAGAAGGCATAAAATAAATGTATGAAGAAAAAAACTGTTTTAGACAATAATTAATTATGAATGACTTATTGATATTTGTTTATAACGATATTGTTCGTTTTATAAAATCTTGTTCGTGTCTATAGATTAGTGGTTTAAGTCACAAAGCTACTTAACCGTATTAAATTTTCCATCCAAACTTAAAAGCTTTTAAAAAGGAATACTTCACAAACCTTTAAGACCTTTACAAGTAGGTACATAATATTCTTATAATTATAGACTACCAAAGTACTTACATTTTTATTCAATGACCAAAGTCAAAAAGTAGAGTCGTCCAGAAATTACGATCCAAAGGTTTTCGAAGGTTTTCGATGAAAAACATCAAAAGTGTCAACAATATCAAAATTGTCAAAATTCTCGTCAAACAGACTAAAACAAATAAAATAACTGGGTTAAAGTTATTGAATCATTTTAGTAAGTATTAACCATTACAGTTTTTTGTGATGACCAAACCATTTTTGTAGCATTCTGGTTGGATTCTGTGTAGCATAACCGCTTCCAAGTTAGTACCGTTAACATCTTCGACTTTAGGTAACTTATTCACTTAACAGGTGAGAGAGAGAGGTGATCACAGTCAAGCGCTAGCCTATATAGTAGGTATATAGTATAAAAAAAAAGATTCCAATGAGCCTAATATTCTTGGTAAAGTTAGTACTTAACTGAGTATAGTATAGTATTATAACTTGTATTCATCTGTAATTGAATACAAAAATATTCAAGCGCTTTTGTATACAATTATACATAATTACTAGCTGACCCGGCAAACGTTGTTTTGCCATATAAATTTTTTCTCACTTAGGGACATAAAAGATAGAGATAACAACCTGCTCCCGGACCCAGAGATCATACCCTGAAAATTTCATAACGGTCGGTCTAGCCGTTTTGGAGGAGTTTGGTAACAAAGAAAAGCGAGAGAATTTTATATATTAGAAGAAGATAGTAGCTGTAAATTAATAGCCAATATCCCGCCATGTAATAACGGTAAACATGGTAAACACAAAGCAAAGTCTTGGTCGATTAACTTTGCTAAGTTATTTTATGTGGGCGGTTTAAACATCTCAGAGAAATAGTGATGTTTATCACAGTTTTCACAGAGATAATACTTATTACGCAATTAATTTTTGTCTGAACTATAATTTTATGTTTAAAACTTGCTTTTCAGCTAAAAAATGCAAAAATCTATCTTAGCAATCTTCGATATTGAATAAGTATAATCTCTATAACTCGAAGGAACCTCTTTTAGTCGAAATAAACGCCATTCCCTTCCGCTGAACCCCTAAATACGCGGTATCTCGACTTCATAACTCGAAGATAATGTTATTGGGACATATTATAACTAGAGCTGCAGATTGGTTACTTAGTTACGTACCTACCTAAATAAGAATCTTCCAGAACAATGAACATCCGGAAACCAGGAGGCACGCTCTTCGTGACCGAGGACTCCTCGGACAGCGAGGAAGTGCACCCGCCACACAGAGGACACCGTTCCTCGTCTTTCACCACCACTGAGGCTTCCACCTCCATCTCCAAAACGTCCCTCTCGTCCTCTATATCCAGGTAATGATTAAATATACATAGAAAAGACAGTAGATAGCCCTTGGATCTACGTTTTTTTCGCACCGGCGCAGAAATCTTGATAGTGGCACCCCTCTCTCCAGCGTTTCTCCTCTCATCTCATGTGTGGCGCCTTGTGAGCCAGATACGGTCACCTATAATAATACGCGCTTCGTGGACCGCAAAAGAAAAAAAAACGGAACCATAATAAGTACACATTGTTTGTTGTATTTTGGGTATTAACAATTAACCTCAAAAAACAAATTTAAATTTGCGGTTCGGTAAGGAAAGTGATTCAGATTATGGTTTTACCTTTTCTATAGTAGGATAGGAGGTACACAATCCTCGGTGCGCGATTGCGAGTCGCAAATGGCGGGTTTTATTTATTTTCAATCATATAATTATTATGTCCTATTATTATTTTCAATATTAGCTTTCGGAATTCGACGCCCTCTAAGACCGTTCTCCGAGGAGGATGATCTCGTAGATCCGGAGTTCTCTGCCACTGACAAGTTTACTTCCATGTCCATATACTCGTCCTCTGAGATTTGATTGACCGACTGAGAGCAAAATACTATAGGTACTCTATCGATACTATGGAAAGCCAGTCTCTGACAAACTGTAGGGAGCATGTGGGCAGATGTTTTTGAAGTGAAAACTTTTTTAGGCGCCTTGTGTGTTTTGATATAAAAAAAAACCATTGAACTCGCGACAGAGTCACCAACTCACCACACTATGTAATGTAGCCAGTTAAAAACTTGAAGTGAAAGTTTCTTGAAGCGCGTTGGATATTATTGAGGTTTGTAAAAACCCAATGAACTCCTTACCTGTGTTTGTATGAAGTTTTTATTTTGGTTGGCATTCCCGGAATGTCACATCTTTTTTTATTTTCAATTTTTCAATGATTTCCAAATGATTCCAGGTTTCGTCATGACTTCGACGAGCTCAAGTGCAAGATGCGGATCTTCGGGGAGTCGCTGAACCTCTGCCACTGCATCGCGAACGACTTCCAGAGCCGCATGTCCTTGATGGAGAGACGACTGCAGCGCCTCGAGGACAGGCACCGACTCAACGTGAGATCGGAAATAAGTCTCTTTAAAGTGAAAACTTCTTTAGGCGCGTTGAGCTTTTTTCGACATGAGAAAAAGCCATTAAACTCGCGACACTGGTACCGTATTTGACATCAGATACTGTTGCCGTAAACGACGTATCTACCTAGATAATCGTTAGTTTTCAGTGTTTTCACTTCTGTCGGCACTCCCGGAATGTCACGACATTTTTGAAGTGAAAACTTCTTTAGGCGCGCATAGTTTTTTTGAGATGGGAAAAAACCATTGAACTCGTGACACCGCTACGGTAACCGACACCTCATACTCTTACCATAACCCACATACATTCCCTCTCGTAATTGTTAGTTTTCACTTCAAGTCGGCACACCCGGACAGCCATGACATTTTTGAAGTGAAAACTTCTTCGGCGTGTTGGACATTTTTTGAGATGACAAAAGAACCATTGAACTCGCGACACCGTTACCGTAACCAACACCGCAACCGACAACGGTTTGAAAGTCAGCCTGGTATTATTACCGTGATAATGGGCTTATTAGTAACATTGTAATAAACCAATAAACCTATGATAGACGGGTCGAGATTAACTTTATTACGGCGAACCAATAAACTGTCTCATGACTGCTCTTGCTTATAATATAGGTACCTAACCGTTACGATATAATAAATTATAAACTAATAATAGACTATGGTGGGTTTATACTTACCCCTTCCAAGTTAGTACGATGAAATATTTGGCTGCACCATCAGGCGACATCGCAGTCAAGTACCTACCCAGTACCCACTACTCATAACTTGTACCTACAGTGTAAGAAAAGATCGCATGCATGTTGGATGCTGGCTAGTGTTGCCCAAATGCATGAACAAGACAAGACTCAGTCTCAAAATGAATTCCATAAGCCTACTTTGTTGGATTAGTTAAATAATTGCGAAAAACAAAATAAAATTTGAATTTCGCGGGCAGAGCGCAAGAGTCTCGCAGGCTTAGTCTTGTTCTTGCTCAAATCTTGCACTGCCAGTCTTGTTCTTGGTCTTGCTAAAATTAGGCAGTCTTGGTCTTGGTCTTGGTCTTGCAAAAATGCAAGAACAAGACCAAGACTCCAAGACCAAGACTGATTTTGGGCAATGCTGGCTCACAGAATTCACTTGGCTGCAAGAAACAGTATCTAAGCTAAATAAATAAAATCTGAGGTTGAAATTCGAGTAGGTACGTCGCGTTCTTCTGAGCCTATACTTACCGTGCAAAATCGCGACGGGACGCAAAAGAGTCGCTAGTGTATTGATAAAAGCTGTCGTGTTTCAGACTCGAGAGAGCAATTATTCTGCAATCATACAGAAGAACCAGCGCCTGTCCAACAAAACTAGACAGGACGCCAAGGTAAGCGCGCCAAGCCAAGCCTTACGCCAAGGTAAGAACGTAAAGGTGGGATGCGCACCGTAAGCAGTGTTGACAGACTCCTCACCCAGGTGAACGAACGACATTGAGATGGATCTGCGGGCGAAAACTGACAAGTAAGAAAAAAGACACAAGTGGCAAGTGTAACTAACTCATCCCACACTCCAGAAGGTTTTCATGAAAATTCAGCGCCAATGTAAAAAAAGGTATTTTTAGGTATTAAGTAGGTACGTACGATTTCATGTCGAAGCAACATTACGAGTACCTACCTACATTTTCCAGTTTCTGCATCGCAGCCCACAGGTAAATGCTTCGATTACTGACATGGCATACCTCCCAAGTCCCAACCCTACAATATTATTATAATAACTACTTGGAAGTTGAAAGTAAATGTAGGTAGGTATATTATCTAGTATGAATAAGATGCATTACTATAATAATAACTTAATCTAGTAGGTAGATAATTAATATGAGTTATTGTCAAACAGCTCTACCTGTCCTGGGTGTTGGTAAAGAGTTTAAAAATAGCCTGCAGGGGACCCTAAGACCGTTAGTAGTCCATCCGATATTTTCAGATAATTTCAGATGACGTGGTTATCTTGGCGTAATCTGCCCAAGACCATGACATGGATAACATGCTTAACTGTCAGTCGTTCTTCCAGACGGGTCAGCCTCGGGATGAATGTCGACAAAACTAAAGTTATGTCTAATCAACACGTCATCTCGAGGGCGGTGTTAGTCGATAATGTTGGCATCGAAATTGTTTCTCAGTACAATTATCTTGGTCAGATCATCCAATTAGGAAGAAATAATTGTGATGAAGAAGCCAACAGAAGAATACGGCTGGGCTGGGCGGCTTTCGGGAAACTCAGCCAGGTCTTCTCTTCGTCAATTCCTCAATGCCTGAAACCAAAAGTATTCAACCAGTGCGTCCTGTCTGTCTTCACCTATGACGCTGAGACGGGGACAATGACAAACGGCCTGCCGACTGATACACAAATTTAAAGTCGCCCAGCGTGCTACGGCTCTCCACGTTATGGCCATGTTACGAGTTTCACTGAAGGATAAAAGCAGAAATGAGGAGATCCCCAGGAGAACCAAAGTCACCGACATAGCCCAAGCCATTAGCAAGCTGAAGTGGCAGTGGGCGCTTGTCGCAGGGGCGATGACCGTTGGAGCCGGAAAGTTCTTGAGTGGAGACCGTGTACAAGTAAGCGTAGTGTAGGACGACCCCAGCTCGTTGGACTGATGATATAAAGCGGCTGGGTGAGGAAGGCTGAGGACAGGGTGTGGTGGCGCGCGCTTGGGATGGCCTATTAAGAATCAAACGAACTTACCTTGTGAAGTTTGATTCCAATTATGCGAGGGTCTTAACCGAAGACGATTACATTATTTACTTGCAGCAGTACATGAGTAGGTGCTATCCTTATCACACATTTAGAGTAAGCTAGAAAGAGAAAACAATATACCTGTCTGTCCCACCACTCCCGCGCCACCCGGGCGCGGTGGGTGCTGTGACAACTCATTATTTTAGAGACGTGAGATTTTGTGTTGTTATTGACCATTTTATTTTTAAGTTCGAAGAGGGTCTGGGCGGGATGGGACGATGTAATCGTCTTCGGTTAAGACCCTCGCATAATTGGAATCAAACTTCACAAGGTAAGTTTGTTTGATTCTTAATTATACTTCGGGTCTTAACCGAAGACGATTACATTATTTACTTGCAGATGTTTAGAGCGGCAATTTTTATTAGCATGTGACAGTATGATGTAATAGTAAGAAGTAAAAATAAAATGTGTCACTCAATGCACTATGACGTTTAATATACCTCAAAAAATAATTAAACAATATAAAAATAAGAAAAAAGGTATTATCAATAGACAACGGTTATTTTACACTTATCGTACGCTTAATATTATTAATTAATGATAATATAAGTGTGAATACCTAGTCGATAGAACTCTAACTACTAATTTGTTAATGAACATTAAATACTGCGTTAACAAAATCATTTGGATTTGTATGTTCGACTTCCCTGCAATAGTATTTAAGGAACACATTAGATGAATCACTCCAGCCTGCAGCCTTGCGAACCACCTCTAGATTAACCCCGGATCTGTGGGCGGCAGATGTGGATGCCGACCTGGTGCTGTGAGCACCGAATATAGATATATCTATACCACTGTCCTGTAACACCTTTTTTACCCAGTGCGATAGGGTCTGAGTTCCCACTTTGTTATGTGGTTTACGTATTCCTATAAAGAGATGTTCATTATTTTTTCGCAAATCCCGGGTTCTTTCTATATACGTTTTTAATGCTAAAGCTGGGCAAATGCTAGGGTTTTCATGAATAAAAGGTAATCTTATGAGTGGTTGGCAAGTTCCAGGCCTTGACGTCTTAATCAAGTCTGTAATTTTTATAACAATTGCATCTTCTTTAAACACTATATTTGGTAATTTAATTAAGCTTATTGTCTGCAATCGCTGGGCAGATGCTATACATAAAAGGGTACAGGTTTTATATGCCATGTTGGATAAAGAAATTGTTTCACATGGATACATATTAGATAGGTAGCTTAAAACGACATTAGTGTCCCAAGTTGAATCGTATTTAGGTGTAGGGGGGCTAAGTCTGTAAGCGCCCTTCATAAACCTGTTAATGATATCATTTAAAGTAACGTTTGTACCCAGAATTATTGATAACGCTGATCTATGTGTATTTAAGCTACTATAACTAGCTCCTTCGTTAAATTTTTGTGTTAAAAATGACATTACACTATAACTATTAGCTTCAAAGATATTTAGATTATTAATCATACAATATGACCACCAAGATTGTATGGATCTACTATACTGACGTAAGGTTTTTGGTGCAAGCGATGCCATCATTATTTCTAAAGAGGTAAGTGGTACACCGCGCCGGATCATCGATTCCCGGATAATTCCGCTGCCACCAGGACAAGGTTCATATGAAGTGGGTGGCAGCTCCTGAAAGGAGAATACAATAAGTGTTTGTCAGGACCGAAATAATACTTTTTAGACGTAACAAGTCGTGACCACATGGGGTACCATGGCTGGGCAGGCCAGTCGGGTACGATTAGGATACCTCTTGCTTTGTCTGAAATTATTTTCTCTAATACTTCAGGTATCAGACTGAAAGGAGGAAATGCATAAAAGTTAATGCTATGCCAACTAAACGTAAATGCGTCGACTACCTCAGAAAAAGGATCCAGTTTCCAAGATGAGTACCTGGCGCATTTATTGTTTTGAGCACTTGCGAAAAGGTCAAACTCAGGTTTACCTAACAATTCGGTTATTCACATAAAGACCGTTGCGCTGATTTCCCATTCCGTGTCTATATTAAATCGGCGAGATTCCGTGTCAGCTATAACATTATCCGAAGATTTTATATAGGAAGCGAATATAAAAATATTCCTATCTTCACACCACTGCCATATATTTCGAGTTAATTCATTTAAGTGAGGGTGTTGAACCCCCCCCCCATTCGATTTATGTAACTTATAGCAGTGGTGTTGTCGATCCTCAATAAAATATCAGAATTACGTAAGTCAGGAGTAAATATCTTAAGTCCATAATAAGCTGCTTTTAGTTCAAGCGTATTAATATGAAGGTTTAATTCTGATTCTGTCCAGTTTCCATTCGCCCGCCGATCTCCGCATGCGACACCCCAGCCCGTACTAGAAGCGTCGCTGAATATTTCCAAAATATAATTATTGTTTTTCCGAATAGGGCTAAATGATGAATCTATATTTTCCACCCACCATGAAAATTCATTTTTTAGATAATGTTTTATTTTATTCATTTGTTTATTATAATCATCAGTAAAATTTAATGCTAAATATTTTTCACGTTCGAACAACTTAGTGTACATCCAGCCGTAACTTACGGCTGGGCATGCGGAGGTCAGCAGTCCAATGAATTCTGCGAAATATCTAATAGAACATTTGCTTTTTTGCATGAATTCATAAGCTTTATGCTTAATACGTTTTTTCTTCTCCTCTGGTAGGGCAATAGTCATGCGGTTGGTGTCCAAAATAAAACCTAAGAATTTACAGGTAGTATTCGGTTCCATAACACTCTTTTTAGTGTTTATTACAAAGCCTAATGATTCCAATGTTTCTCTGGTTTTTGTGACGTTAAGAACACATTCGCTATATGAACTACCAATACATAAAATATCGTCTAAATACGCCACTGATATTAGTCCTAATGAGCGCAGATATTGTAAAACCGGTTTCATCAGTTTTGTGAAAACATAAGGTGCGGTGCAAAGGCCGAACGGGAGAACATTAAATTGATATAATTGAGATTTCCATTCAAAACGCAACATCTTTTTATCTTCTTCATCAACTGCAATTAAAAAATAAGCGTCTTGTAAATCAATAGAGCTCATATAATAGTTATTTTGTAATAATTTTAGGGCGGTACGATAGTCCTCCATCTTAAAATGATCCGCCTTAATATATTTATTAAGCTGTTTTAAATTTAGAATAAATCTGTGTGTCCCGTTCGGCTTAGGCACCGTGAAAATCGGTGAAAGAAATTGACCTTCACAAGGTGTGCAAGGTGAAATGAAATTTGACTCTAATAAGTCACAAATACAATTATCGATTATAGCGATTTGAGACTTAGAATTACAGGCACTATTTTTTGGTATAACTGTTTGCACTGGTTCTTCTTTAAATGGTATTTTATAACCTTCGACCCAGCTTAGAATAGTACAGTCGTCAGTAAATTCAGTCCACTTATTATAAAAGAACTTCAAACGTCCAGCAATAATATTCACCTGTGTATCTTCTATCGTCTCCTCGTTTGCTGCCGGGAGTAGCCGGTGTGACGTTGTCGACCCCGCGCTGGAGCCTGGCGGTTGTCCCGCGGCGGCGGCGGCGGGGGCGGCGGCGGCCGGCGGGGAGCGGGGGCCGTCCGGGGCTCCGTCGCCGCCGCACGCGGAGTCCCCCTCGAGTTTAAAGTTCCTCTCTGAGGCTGTCCGACTACTGGAGTCCTGTATGGTGGGCGCGGCCTAGACTTCATTTCAGATGCAGTCTTCGTTATGGCTTTTGATGATTTTAGGTGGTTAGCTAGGTCAGAGCCGAAGAGATTCTCGTTGATTTTTGTGTCCTTAATGGTATCTCTAATATTTCTGTTTAGGGCATTGAGAATCGCGTATCTACGAGATAATGACTCCCTGTAGTGATTGTCGCAGAAAAGTCTCCCAGCGTTACTCAAGGTTTTTATTATTTCGGGAGGGACAATATTATTGGATGTCAAAGCCCAGTTTAGCACTTGTCCGAGGGCCGTGAGGCCAGATCCTAGTTGGTTCTGTTTATTTTGGCTGTATAAGTCCTGTTTCACATTTAAATCGGACAGGGCAGCCTTAATTTCTGGGTTAAGTTTGGGTGCACAAATATTTGTACAGTTCTCCGGTGGTAGGTAAAGTTTTAGTAAATCCGCCACGGTTTCCTTCTGTAGACCATTAGTCAGGATATGTGCCCATCTTGGTGCAATATCCTTATGTAAACCCTCACCGTGGCTTTTTTTATCAGCGGGATCTTCGCCTAAGAGGTTTAAAATTTCGGCATCCAAGCTAGTCACCGCGTCCCCGTTACTAGCTTCTGGCTGTAGCTCTGGTACGGTAAGTGACTGGGCCTCTGCCTCCATTGGGGTCGACGCATTGTCTGGTATGACGACTACAGACTCCATCTGTACTGGGCGTTCCTCATCATTCGTAAGATCATCCAAAGCTTCCTGATTTGGAATGTCATCGACTAGAAGGGAAAATAAATTCCTGCTTAGTCTTGAGATACCTAGACTTAAATATGAGATAGAATAATATAAAAGGACACGGCGGGAGTAAGATAACAAGTATTGCATAATATTATGCTTATTTGAATTCACTTAACGAAATTGTTTCTTTTGTTTAAATTTTGTAACACTATCGTGGAGTGTAATAATTCAGGTCTGGGTCCAAGCTAGGCTACCCATAAACTTGTTTAGGTCCAAGGTAGGTACCCAATATAGACAACAGGTCCAAGATAGGTACCCGTGCATTTGACTATGTTCTAAAAATCACTAGTAGTAGCAGGGGGCCCAAGTTAGGTACCCATGTCTAACGGGACTCAGTCCCGAATAATTCAGTGCTTGTGGCAATTAAATGTATAAATATTGGACCATGTCTAGGCGACGTTTTGTTAGCACTATTGTAACGACTATATCAATAAAATGATCCTATACTTAGAATAATTAATGCCTATTATAGACATAACGACATATTTTACAACTTTCACCAGTGAAATTTTTATTGAAGTGGGTAGTTAAAATTTTTTGTACACATAACTAAATTTGTTACCTGGATAATAACTATCGTATTCCGGTTCTGAAAAATACTCTGCATTCGACGACGAAGTGCTCGAAGAAACCGACGGAGAATGTTCTCTTCTTCTTCTTTTTTCTTTTAACTTATCTCTCAGTCTTTTCACTTTTTTGGCCAACCTATTATAGTCACTATCCACGGAACGTTCACGTTTTCTTTTCGGCATAGTCTACCGATCGTATAAAATTAACAAAGAAAGAAAGAAAAATAGTTGTGTGACTCGGACGACACAAAATCACGTAAATGAGTTGTCACAGCACCCACCGCGCCCGGGTGGCGCGGGAGTGGTGGGACAGACAGGTATATTGTTTTCTCTTTCTAGCTTACTCTAAATGTGTGATAAGGATAGCACCTACTCATGTACTGCTGCAAGTAAATAATGTAATCGTCTTCGGTTAAGACCCGAAGTATAATGTCCAACAGTGGACGTCCGCAGGCTGCACAAATCATCCGCACACCATACAAATTTCAAATTGACACATAGGTAGGTACAAGAAAAAGCTATCGTTGTTAGGTAGGGTTAGTCGGAGCGCGAGCGACGACCTATTATCTATGGTTTAGGTTAACAAAACGTTAGGTAGGTAACGGTAAAATGTGTGTTATGTAGTACTAACGTAATATGTACGTAATCTTTCCTGGAAGACTGGTCCTTCGAACCGGATTAGGTAGGTACACTTTACGCTATAAATTATTGCGATATACATAGGAATAAATTGCTTACCTACCTATGCTATGATTATAGGGCGAGAACAACAAATTATCTTTAGCGTGAATGAAATGTAAACACAGTTGATAACGTATGAAAACATTGCAACGGCAAATGTCTATCTGTTAGGCACTTAGGACTAAAGTTACTTACCTAAGTACCTACTAAGCAAATAGTCAAGCACGAAACCTACCTCGTAATTTTAGTTTTTATAAAAGCAATCAAATTGTATATTAATATTTTTACTTACCTAGTAGCGAAGTCCTACCTAGAATTGTTTATTGTTTACAATTTACATTTACGCATTCAAAATCGTAGAAAACAATACGATTTCAGATTTATGATTCCGTGATTCACACAATTCTTACCCGTACAAATTGTGTAACAAGCGTAAGTGGAATCATACGAGCCAATGGTTGTACTTTTGAAATTGGTTGCATTTTCGTGACGTGTAGACACGTTGTATTATACATGTGCATCGATATTCACCAGAGATCGTGCGATTTCGTATCTCCTCTCTCGCTTACACCAATGGTAGCGGCGCCTTATTTTAATTCGCTATCGAATTTCTATATCTGCGTCCCGTTCGCACTTGCCGTCAGTTGATATTTTTAACTTATGGGGTGTAGACGTCACGTGAATATTAAAAAAAGTCGGTGAATTTTGTTTGTACAATTGAATTATAAATTATTTATACGGTTAATTATTTTACACGTTGAAGAGACTGAATGACTATGGCTAAGGTAACTCACTTTTTATAACGGGGACTTGAAAATATGTATATTGATGTGCTAACGAAAATAATATACACTTTTTTCGAAACAAACATCGGACCACCCTTTGTTGTGACGTACGTAAGTACAGTAGGTATGTATTACATGATGCATCTCGCGATTTTAACTTTGCAAGTGTTTGCAAAGTGCAATATGCATTATTCATATTTTCAATACCTACTTCGTACCATGAACAAATAATTAATTATTTCAATTAATTCAAAAAATAATTACCTACAATTTAGCACAAGGAAACCTAAAAATTAAAATCATAGTTTAGATTTAATTTTTAAATGCATGCAGATAGCGCATCTGTGTTGTTATTGAGGAAATTAAAAATTGCTGCATATTAAATTTTCTGTTTAAAACTTTCTTTGGCTTAAACTTTGACTGTGAATTGGACCGTGACGAAATTTTATTTTATCTCAAGGAAAAGAATTTTCTCTAAACAGTTTTCTTATTCAATCTTTGGGCACATGGCAACATTGCTCGAACCCAAATCAATAACCTTGCATGGAAATTGGAAAATAAAAAAAAAGTTAGCTGTCAATGTCAAATTGGGAGGTGCCGGGGTGCCGGTTAGCCGTGCTTTATTTGATTTAAATTACAATTTTAATGTCTTTTTATATTAAAAACGTATTAGTGCAAGTGAAGAACTGTTGCAGGAGACTGTTAGATACTAACAAGGGCATATACTCGGTATGTTTCCTTTATTTAATTAGTAAAATCGCGATTTAAGTGACTCACAGTTTGTTCTGCAATTAGATCGTTTTATTAACTATCTTTACGGCGAAAACCCTCTTCATTAAGACTTACTTTTAAGACACAATGATAATATTTACTTCTGACGTTGTTTTACATCCGTTGTATTCAAGAAGAGACCTTGAAAACGTTGTTTAAATGCTAATCTTATCATTGAAATAGTTGCTTACAATTTTGTTTAGTAAATCATTGTTTAGATGTACTTTTATTTTACTTTATTCCAAGAGTCTGTGTAAAATTAAATATTTTAATTATAATGAAATCATATTTTCTCTATGTTCTTGACTAATGAGTAGGTATGTGCTATTTACTTTTATTACCTCATCTGATAGACAGTATTTAGGCTGCAGGCGTATGTGAAGTCCATTAGACAGAGTTGTAAAAGGACAGATTAATTTGTTTTGCTATAATCTGCTTCTTGAAAAGATTCTGTATGTTTCAATATGCTGGAACACTGCCCACATGAAACACCACACATAATTTTCCAACACTTTCTTCAACACAAATTTTGGTTCACATCATAAGGAGATGTTGACTTCACAATGCGAAATTGTAGAGATGTAGAACCCTATATACTTAACCTCAAGTTTTTAGAAACTTAGTTAGTTTAAGCTTCTAAATATCTCTTGCTTTAACAATGAAGAAAACATAGTGAAGAACCCTGTGCGCTTAAAAGTTCTCTGAGAAAAAATAAATATTATACTCACCGTTCCCAGGTTAGAGGATAAGGTCTGTTTAAAGGATCTGCAATCCAATACTTTATTAAGGCAACAAAGTATAGTACAGTTATGATATAATATTTGGTGCTAGTTTTGAAGGATTTTGAGGGATACATAGAAATTCTGAAAACTCTGACACTAAAGCCACATTACAAGCAAAAATTATTTGTAACTTGCTTTGATAAGTAGTTGATATATTGCAGGCAAAATATTAATAGTTGTAATATTTGCATATAAAATGGAAAAATTACAGGCCTTTTACCCTGCAGAAAAGCATAATCGGAGACAAATTATTTATACATTGTAACTACACAGTTTGTTGGTGCCCGAGGACATACTTAAATGTGTAATATCAGTAATTCTTGAAAACTCAAGTGGTAGGTTTAGAGTTAGAATGATAGAGTAGTACTACAATGTTGCCAGTATCATGTTTATCTTGATGATGTGAACATTTGCCCTTTTTATGACAACCGTATGGCGTAGCAGTAGCGAACCTGCCATCTGCGTCAGAGGTTGTGGGTTTGATTCCCACTAATGTATGCCCATTCTGTTGACTAGTAAGTGAAACTAATTTAAGATTTCATCCCTTTGAAGATTTTCGTAGATTTTCATCACACAAAAAAACCCTTTTTTTTTGTCTAGCCCTCTATGCAATACTCTCCAAAAAAAAAACTTTGTTTAAATAATTCTATGTAATACCTTTGCATGCAAGGGACCTTGTTTGCAAATTCTATACATACTGACTTTTGATGTTGAATGTACTTACATTCATTCTTCAATCTCTATATTGCAAGTATTTTTAAAATAGGTACCCATGAATTAATTGTAAAATTGCAACAATTTATTGCAAACATCACTCCTAATAAAAGACATTTATATAAAACTGTACATCAATTACATATGTTTTAATTAAGCCAATTAAAGTGCACTTTTGTAAATCATTCCTAACAAGGTGTGACATGATTTTAATTGAGTATTCCAAAACGAGTTGGTTGATTAGATGTTCTGGAAGGATTGCAAATTGCAATTGAGTGTAATTATTGCGTTTTTGCAATTTGGCATATGACATCATCTACCTTAGAAGTTCCTTGGAGCCTGAAGGGCTATTCAGTATTTTGCAAAAAGCCTACTCAGTATTGAGGCTTTTTTACACCTAATACTATAAGTTAGTTCTTGACTGCAATCTTACCTGATGGTAAATGACAATGCAGCCGAAGATGATATATACTATATCTCTAGATCTGATATCATACTAACTTGGAAGTGGGTAAACTTATTTTGTTCTCTTTAAGAGGAAAATCTCATTAATATCCATGCCCGACTTACTGGATATGTGTTACAAATGTCATGTCATTGAATAGTTCTGTTTTTGGTCCTTTGAGCCGGATTAATTTGATACGATGGATACACAGACAACCAAATAGAAAGACAGCAAACGAAAAACTGAAAAGATCCACAAAACCAAAATCATTTAACAACCGCGTCGTTCAGTTTATCTTAATCCAATCCACTGATGCGTTATCGACAATAACACGAAATAAAACACTAATGATAGTGTATGATGTATCATTGTAACCACACACGGCATCTGATAAGGGATAACGGAAAAAAACGCCTACTGGCAGATATGTTGACGACCTCCCTAGCGCAGAGATTCGAGTGAGGGTCGTGGATTCGATTCCCGCCACGATTCACTTTAGAATTTAATCATTTCTCATTTGGATAGTCGATTGCAAAGTAGCTGGATACAAATGGCGCAGGACCGTGTAGATTGGAAATCATTTTCAGTAGGTCTTCTTCCAGCAGTGGACGACCGTCGGCTGAAACGAACGTAGAGTAGATAATTTTGTGAATTACACAGATTTTTCACTTAGTAAAAATAATATTATATTGATAATTGATATATCATATCAGGTATATAACGACCGAATGGCGTAGCGGTAGCGAACCTGCCGTCTGCTTCGGAGGTCGTGGGTTCGATTTCCACTACGGGAAAATGTTTGCCTCATGAGCATGAATGTTTTCTAGTGTCTTGGTGTTTTTCAATTTATTACATACTGTTTATTAATATGTATGTATATCTATCAGTTATCTAGTACCCATAACACAAGCTATCGCTTAGTGCTTACTTTGAGGCTAGATTGCGATGTGTGTAATGACCTGATATAGAAAGAAAGAAAGAAAGAAAGAAAAATAAATTTATTCAAATAAACAGAAATAGGCACAGCACAGACGTAGAAACTAAAAGATTTAAATTAAAGCTAAAAGAAATAAGAAAAAACAAAAATTAAACATAAAAAATTAACATTAAACCCTATTCCTATAGATTTGAAACGGTGGCGTCTCAGCATGAAGGCTCAGGCTAAGGCCTGAGCGCTGGTTTTCAGACGCCACCAAAACTATAAAATGCATAAATAATATATACAAAATTTTAAACAAATATAATATATAAGAACATATTATATATTATAAGTATAGATTTTAATATTATAATTATAAAGTATATATAATAATATATATAAATACAATAACATACAGAGGCTAACGTATGGAAAAAAAATTAAGGCAAAATAACAATACAAAACAGTAGAATCGAGCTTAGCTTATAAAACCACCGGTATTGTCCTTCTGGTCAACTAGTAATTTATTTTTAAGTTTAATTTTAAAAGATGCGACTGACCTCAAATCCCTCAGAGGGGGCGGTATATTGTTCCAACATTTAGTTGCAAGATACCGGAAACTACCACGAAAAGCTGCAGATTTTCCGCGTGGGTAGGTTAACCGAAGACGTGATTCTCTATTATAGAAATTTGCCATGTGCCAACAGAGTTTGTCATACAGATAATCTGGAGTCCTGGTTTTGATAACCCCAAAGAGCAAAGTGGAGAATTGCAAATTGATACGTGATTTCATGTTAAGGATGCCAGCATCATTTAGATATGGAGATATATGAGTGCGAGGCGGTATATTCAGACAAAATCTAGCACACGCATATATATGTATTTATATTTATTTATTTATGAGACTTGAGCACTTGACCAATCTATTTAGTACAGGTGCGTGCTGTTATTGTAAAATATGAATGATTACTTATTATTGGGCTAATATTGTTGGCACGCGTCGCGACGCAAGCGCACGGATAAGATGTTTATCGCGCGAGGGCTATGTGTCGGCTTAAAAACATGTTGTTTACTCTATCAAATCATAAATCCTTGCTAGCTTTTACCCGCGATTTTGTCTGACTGGATTATAGATTTTAAAATAATTCCGTAAAAACTCGAATTTTTAGGGATAATATAATATTCGTTAATTAATAAACAAAAACACCGACTCCAACTCTCATCAAACTACTGTTGAATACATCTTTTCCAATTAAAAATTTAAGACTGATATGGTTTTCTCATAGATACCAAAGTCGGTGGAAAAATACTCTAGGTTAACCGACTATGGAAAACCAAAAAACTGCTTTTTCTTATACGGGGTTAGGTCGTATATCAATTTTATCAAAATTGGTTCACTTTTGTATCATATTCAAAAAAAATTAATTTAACCTATTAATAAACAAGTAAACAATCACATTGATCACAATTCACAACCTCCATTGCAGCGGGATTTTAAAACAAACAAATACACATAAACTCTTTCTCTTATATATTAGTGCCATATTATCATAGTGGTCAATAATAAATTCATTAGTTTATAAATTAGGCTTAGTTCCAGCATTTTTACAGCACAAGTGCGTAATTATGTAAACGCACAATCAAATCTCACTGATTAAGCCAACTTGAAGGCTATGGAAATTTTTCATTTGATATCTAGTGAACGACAGACCAGTTGTGTTGTAATAAAAAAGTAAACGAAATTATTTTATAATATTTTTTAAATTGATACAAAACTAAAAATAATTAACACGACAGTCTTAAACGGTGGGTCCTCCTTAAACTTTTTTCTTTTGTTTCTGGTCGTAAGTCGTAACTAATTTCTGTGTTCCTTACTGTTTATCAGTCCTTTATTTAAAAATCTGTATTTGAGCCTAGATTGTATAAGGAAAACGTAACGTATACTCAAATAAAAAAAATACGATTTTAATAATCGAACGGCAGATTCGGACAATCTGAAAATACGACAGACGAACGAACTATTTTCTCTCTTTCGTTATCCGTCTTTATTGCCATACCTAGTTGACATCCGCGGCTCCTCTCGCGTAAACTTCGGGTTTTTTCAAATCCCGTGTAAACGATGGACTTTTCCGGGATAAAAAGTAACCAATGTTTTAAGTTAGAAGCTTTTGAGATGTGGGTATACCGCCGTATGCTCAAAGTTTCTTGGACAGACCGCGTTCGAAACAGCGCTGTGCTCCAAAGAATGGGGACCTGTCTGATACTGTAAAGAAGAGAAAATTAGAATATTTCGGCCATGTGATGCGGAATACCAAGAAATATGAGCTCCTTCAATTAATCATGCAAGGGATGGTAGGAGGAGGTAGGAGGAGGCCTGGCCGCAGAAGAATATCTTGGCTTCGAAACTTACGCCATTGTTTTACTTACGCCAAAGCACCCGTAACCTATTCAGAGCAGTGGTATCCAAGGTTCAAATCGCTATGATGGTTGCCAACCTTCGATAGGAGACGGCACTATAAGAAGAAGAATGTTTTAAGCCGTTCTATGATCTATGTCAGTTCCAAATTTCAGCCAAATCGATTCAGTAATTGAGGCGTGACGGAGTAACAAACACTTACACACAAACTTTCGCTGTTATAATATTAGTGTGATACAATGTGTTTGTTTGTTTGTTTGCAGAAGCTTCAAATGTGCGGCACCGAAGAGGAAATGCGAGAGGTGGCGGGCAGGATATGCAGGAACTACCTTCACGGGGCCTGGAAGTCGGTGGACCCGGCCGACTTGGACTTCAAGAGGATCAGGTGCGCGATTTCGATTCTCTTTCTACGATCGCTAACGTTTCGAAAACTAGAAAATGTATGGACCTGACATACTTATCCGTTCAACACATTGATGATTACCGTTTATTCTCACACATTAATTAGATTTTAGAAAGGTGACGTGGTAGAAAATTAAACATTATCTTTCTTATTTTCTAAACCGTTTCTGAGCAATGCCCTGTTATCGTCCCTTCTACTAATAGTCGATGCAATATCGTTGCCCTCGCTGCAATAAAATAGGGAAACAAGCCGCCTGTTGCTCTCTCTGTCGCACGTACGAGCTTTACGATACGCCTGCCGTGAAGCAAGCGCCTTCCTATTTCCCCATTTTATGGCACCGTAGGCAGCGAGATATTGCGCCGACTACATCATTTTAGTCGTCATATTGCAAGACCTACGTTTTATAATAATAAAATAATAATTTAGTATTGTATAACACGTATATAATCATCACACGAAGGCGGATCGATTTCCTTCCAAGAATCTGTCAGTTAGAAATTCATGGAATCTATTTCTACTATTGATTACTACTAATATTATAAAGCTGAAGTGTTTGTTTGCTTAATGGAAGGCACTAACCTGAGGATTTGAACAATTCTTGCACTGTTAGATATCACTTTCTATCCCACTGCTGGGCGTGCAGTTCACGCGTGCGGAGCCGCGGGCGGAAAGCTCGTGTTTAATAACCCTGGATTTATCTTGTATGTCTCTTAAATTGGTCAAGCCCTCCCTATATAATATATCCCTGAGCTCATCATCGCTTTTCATAAATCATAATACATTAAAGCATTTTGTTTTTGAAATAACTTAACTAAACCACGAAGATATTGAATATTTAAAATAAACATTAAAGTTATGGCTGCATATTTAAATGAATGTGGAAAAATCATCTTCACGCGATATTGTACAGAGGATAATGTAAAAACGTGTACAATGCCATATCTTTTAACCTTGGACGATTTATGGTTGCAAAGGGTATGACATAAGTTATAGGCGGAAGTCACTTTTTGCATTAAAATATCCGCCCGATGTAACACGAAGCTTTGTGGATTCCTTACGGACTATCGACATGCAATACGACGATAATGCTATCGATATTATTAATTCAACTGAATCTTACAATAAAGACAGCCCTGGATTATCACATAGGCACGGAATACATAAGACCTAACGGCACAGAAGGTGCACTCCGCAAGATGATTTAAAGAAATTGCGACTCTAGCGCTGACACAAAACGTGCAATTCAGTTCGCAACAGCGCCTGGCTCCGCCTCCGCAAACAACACGCAACAAACGCAAAATTGTGCTCTCTTTCTATCGCTTAACTGTATCTCATTTAACGTACTAAGGTTGTCTCGCAATCAGGCGCACGCAGCGCGTGAAATAGACCGTACAAGAACTAACGCGAGCAAAGTAGCCGGCGCGCGGCGGCCGTCTGAAATTAGTACGTCGAGACGGCTACCTGTAGTTTCTTCGATCACGTGATAAGTGGACCTGGCCTGACACATGCTAGGTACTATAACCCGAAAAATTCATCTATCGCATCGGATTGTTGTTGAAAAAACTAAAAGGTTGTTGGCAGAGGGAACAGGAACGGCAATGGCAAAAAGAATGGGTCTCCAATTCCGCGCAATTGTAAAGGCCGAAATCCACATAAGCAAAGCAGAAGCTATGCTTATAAGTCCACTTTATGAATGATTTGTTGCTTTATTTTTTTAAAATTTATACTATGTAATATTAAAGAAACAGTTACACTGGGTTATATTTATGTTGTACATAGATTAAGCAAAGGTCAAACGCGTCAATGTACTCTGCTGCCTGCGGCCTCTTATCTGTGTCCTGTACATTATTGTTACTATACGTTTCATGCTGTTTTAATAAAATCTCAAACTCTGTCCACCTTATTACAGTACGCGCGGCGAAAGTTTGGCTTTGACCGTTATTGCGCAGAAATCAGAAATTGGGTATCAACCAATCATAATTTGGGTACCCATGCGCAGTAATCCCCTCCACCCGAAGGTCAAAGCTAAACTCTCGCCGCGCGTACTGTAATAAACGTGGAATAAAGATGGATTAGTTAAACTCTGTATTGTCTTTTTTTATCGAATGTTAACTTCCACGTGACACATAAAAACAAAACAGAGTTTAACTATTCCACCTTTATTTCACGTTTATTAATAAGGGGGATAGTATGTATGTGGTATTTAAAAGAGTAAGGCCTATTCGTTGCTCCATTTGTTGTTTCGTTGACCTAAACCTATCATAAAATCCTGAATCCCTGTCGTGGTAATCGAATTCGGGACCTCGCGCTCGCAAACTGTGCCAGAGAGCATTGCTAATCTTCTATAACTTATACCATGCACAAGTATTTTCTTTGAAAGGAAAAAATGTTCACCATACCAATCAATATAACAACCTCCATTATTGTTATATTTACTTTGTAAGTGTTCGAGCGCCATCCGCTGGCTATAAGGTCATTGGAAAACAAACAACAAAAAATCGCACCGAGCGTTCCGTACTTGCTCAGCAATCAGCACAAGTACCAACCCGACAGGATCTAGTACCCATAACACAAGCTATCGTTTACTTTGGGGCTAGATTGCGTCTATACATTCTCGATTAAAAATTGTCAGACTATACTAGTTTAATAAAATAGTAAAAAGAATCCAGTAACTCAGCCATTTACTGGTGAGTGGTGGTAGGCCTCGTGTACTGGAGTTCGTCTGGGTGGTCTGGGTAGGCAGAACCGCAGTTATACTACCGTAAAGCGGTAATGTATTTACTGTATTTTGGTTTTCTGTTTTGGCCAAAACGAGGGTAAGGGTTTTAAATCGGTCGCATTGAATATTTTCGCCTTCACTTTTTCGCTTTGACCCTCTTAAAAGCTCAGCTTCGAATGAATGCGACTCGATTTAAAGCTTCACCAAAAACGAGACTTAAGAGCTGATATCTCAGAATGATGAATGCAATGCAGCAGAGCAGTGCAGTGTGTCGAATGATACTGCAATGCAAAATTATGTGACACTGCATCTTACATGAGCATCGGGTGAACGTCAAATGGCTTGCTCGTCTCATCGGCCTTTGTTATAAAAAGAAACTTGAAACTGACCACCATGAGGGTCGTCACTTTTTTTTTTAATCGATCTATTAACTCTACATAATATCCTTTCAAGTACATAGGTCGTTTCGTTTACGAGCTAGAGGCAAGCAGTTTCGTAAGCTCGCCAGCACGAATGGCTGATGTTTAGGGTTGCAATCCTCAGTTTATTTACGTCCTTTAGACACGGAACGCTACAAACTGGTTAATACAACATATAAAAGAAAATAAATATATCAGGACATTACACACATCGCAAATTATAGTGCTTCCTCCTTCTTAGTCTTTCGCTGTTCCCGTTATTTGGGGTCGGGTCTCCTGTCATTTTTGCGCCAAGTCTGCTCTCTCTCTCACATTAGTGCGGTCTTGGTAGCTTGAGGTCTCTCTCTTTATATTCAACCACCAGGTCGCAGGCGGGCGGCCCCTTCCTCTTTTCTCTTCCGGTAGGTTTAGCGCGATTTGTACTAAGTACGTGGTCTTTGCTACGTCTGATTACATGTCCATCCGAGAATGTATTGTGCCATCTTTCTTATATCATATCGAGTATAGACTATAGGTATTAAACACATGATGATAATGTTCAAAACAAACACGGTAAACTTTGATCTTCTAAGAAAAACCAGTAAGTTTTGATAATAATAATATTTTTACGCGTGAATACACAAGCATATTATATACTTACTTCTTTATCGTGAGTAGTTTTCCATTGCCCCACTTGGGTACTGCGTCGAACTGACATTCATACACTATGACAATCGTAACTGCGTTGTTAAGTTGTAAATGAAGTATTATCAAATGGTTTTTTTTTGTTATTAAGACCTGAATACGGAATTAACATACCTAATTATAAATTTAAAATGATTATAATGAACGATTCAAGTATTTTTCATTGGAAAAATACATAATAAAAGGAAACATATTTTAGGTTTGCAAAATAAGGAATCCTATTTTATGAGGATAATAATATAGTTCGAAGCTTGAGTTTGAGCCGTAATACCTTATATTATCTATAGAACCGGCAAGCATGCAGGTTTCCTCATACTGTTTGTCTTCACCTTCAAGCAAGCGATATTTTAGTTTCTTAAAAAGCACATAATAATCGGCAAGGAATCGCTAACGCGGGCAAAACTGCTCACCTTACAACACCGACGCAATGTTGCCTGTTTAGCGGTTTTTACAGGACATACTTTGGTGAGTGTGCTCAGGAACTGCATTACCTTGTGCCTCCTTCACCTTTCTACCATATGACCGCAAGACGCCGAGAGCGGTGGCATCCTTATGTGGTTGACGTCCAACAAACGCGCACGAAACGTTTTTCTTCCACGTTTCTGATACGAACCGCTAAGGTGTGCAACGCACATCCAGCCTCCGTGTTTCCAGCCAAATACAATCTGGGTGCCTTCAAGAGAAGAGTGAATAGGCATTTTCTAGGCAAGCGCGCTCCAACCTAGACCTCATCATTGCTTTCCATCAGGCATGATTGTCGTCAAGCAAGCCGATCTTCAATAAAAAAAACATACTTCTGAAAAGAGAGACACAAATATGTCATGCGCGTTCGAAACATTCGTTCGAGTTTCGAATCCTCAATATGAATAAACTATGTGTTTTGTCACACTTGTACTACCAAATTCACGTATCCGTTACTCGAGGGTAATAAACTCACAAGGCGTTTTGAAACGAGCAAGGCATTTTGCGGTGTTGTTTCTTGTACTAACCGTACAGCCCGGGATTCTAACCCCGACCTCCTAGTTAAGGGGATTTATTGAATTTATTTTTGTCTTGCTCACTCTCATGGATACGTTGGTAGGTGGCTAGGTGCGACATGCAGCGTCGCGGAAGAATATAACAGAAAAACAACCTTTTACCCATTACACCCATTGTAGTTTCCGATAAAAAACCTGTCAAGTGCGAGTCGGACTCGCGCACTGAGGGTTCCGTACTTCAACCGGAGGAATAAAACCATAAAAACCACTTTTCTTATCGAACCGCAAAACTAACTTTGTTTAAATATCAAAAAACTACTTATTAGATCTCGTTCAAACCAATTTTCGGTGGAAGTTTGCATGGTAATGTATACATCATATATTTTTTTTAGTTTTATCAAACTCTTATTTTATAAGTTACAGGGGGGGGACACACATTTTACCACTTTGGAAGTGTCTCTCGCGCAAGCTATTCATTTTAGAAGAAAATGATATTAGAAACCTTAGTATCATTTTTGAAGACCTATCCATAGATACCCCACACATATGGATTTGATGAAAATAAATTTTTTGAGTTTCAGTTTTAAGTATGGGGCACCCCCAAAATTTATTACTTTTTTTAAAATTTGTGTGAAAACCTTAATGCGGTTCACAGAATACATCTACTTACCAAGTTTCAACAGTATAGCTCTTATAGTTTCGGAAAAAAGTGGCTGTGACATACGGACGGACAGACGGACAGACAGACATGACGAATTTATAAGGGTTCCGTTTTTTGCCATTCGGCTACGGAACCCTAAAAACAGGAAAACTTAGATTTTGGAGCAACTTTTCTTTTATCGAGAAAATTTTATCTAATCGTGTTTCTGCTTCTAAGCGATTTTAGATTAAAAACCCAAAATTTATGACGTTTAAATTTGAAAGTAATTGTCTTTATAGTTTTTAATTAAGTAAAACTTCATTCAAAATCACTTAAATACCGCTTCTACGCCGTTAAAGGTAGAGGTCTCAACCAATGGGCTTTCAGATAGTGAGATATATTTTTTTCTTTTTCAGTGGTGGTCTGTCAAACTTCCTCTACTATGTGGCGCTGCCGTCAGATGTCAGCAAGCTGGGCAAGCTGGCCGGCTACAGGAGAGACAGCTCGCCCGAGGTGGACGGCAAATCAGTTCTCAGCTCTCACTCCTTCACCATGGACGAGCCCAAGAAGGTAAGAGACGGATATAGTTCTCTTGGTATGTCTTACTAGTCATATCTGTCAAGCATGTGTGAGAGTGTCGCTGTTGATGATTGTGGCGGTGATGACTGATGTTTCGCGCATTAGGTACTTATTGTTATACTCAACCGAGTAAACAGCAAACGGAACAATGCAACCGCGACGTTAGTTCCAGTTTTAGCCACCGGTTTTGAAAAGTTTGTGGCACTATACACAAGACTTGAGGAAAAATCCTTTTGAGACTGTGCTATTCGAATGTGTTGATTACTATGACTAGACAGTATTCTAAATATAGATTTGTTATTACGATAAGCGAGGCAATCAGCAATGACTATTTGAAGAACTTATAACTCCTTCGCGGTAACTTGAAACCTGAGTAGAATGCAATTGCAATTTCGACCTTATATCGCGTAATATAAGTTCGCGGCCTGCGTTAACATGTCCGATCGACAAACCGATCACCTGAATTAAAGAAGGCAACTGCCATTTTCATATTTTTCTTTTAAATCCGTTCCATTTGTTGTGCTTTTTTTTCAATGTTTTGCAGTGTCTGATATAATTATATTATTGAAGTATATTAGTATGCATATATTATCAGCTATCTAGTACCCATAACACAAGCTATCGCTTACTTTGGGGCTAGATTGCGATGTGTGTAATGTCCTGATATATTTATTTACTTATATATTTTTTTTTATTTAGATATGGAAAAGCTATCAACTGGTTCGTATGACAATCGTAGATGATATATTTATAGTCATATAAAAGACGTACCAATACACAGTGTAAGACAATACAAACACAGTGTGATGAGGATGAGGTTTGTGAAAATAACACTTGTTTTAAGTAGGCATCTACTGTAAAACTCGAATGATTGATGACCGAGTCTGCAGCGAGATAATAACACTACTATAATGTCTTATTTGTATTTATTTGAAGTAAATGCTCGGCTTGTAATATAATATTACAAATAATTACGGAGAAGCTTATATGGCCCACTGTTTGAGTATCGCATTATTAGTTGCCATATTTGTAGTCGGCATGACAAAATAACACTTACTTATATAAGGACAGAATATCTTTAATCTGTGCTTATAGCTCTACTTGGTATTATGTAAATAAAGTTGGTTTCATATTTCAATGTTTTTACCGACAGCCTGGGTGGCTTGGGTATCACATACTTATCTATGTCTAGTACATATCTACCATGCCACAAGACAAGAGGATACTAAAGTCGGAAAGTATAACAATATGTCCCGTTTTCATTGAAGGTTCTTCTCCGGATATACGGGCAGGTGCACGGCGAGCGCGCAATGGACGCGATAGTGACTGAGTCTGTCATATTCACACTGCTGTCTGAGAGGCGGCTGGGCCCCAAACTACATGGGGTTTTCTCGGGGGGCCGCATTGAGGAGTACATTCCCGTAAGTCTGTCTGTCGGTATTCTGTAGAATATATTTCGGAGAGTGTGCTCAGGATCTTTTTAATTTGGTTCCCCTGTCACCTTTCTACCATAGAACGGCAAGGCATCGTAAAGGCCACCAAATGTATGTACCCATACATAGTCAACGTACCAAAGACGCGTACGGATCGGTTTGATTCCTCGTTCCTGATACACACTGCAAAGACCTGGAATACACTCCCAGGCAGTGTCTTTCCTGCCACTTACAACCCGGGTGCCTTAAAATCAAGAGTGAATAGGCATCTTCTAGGCAAGCGCGTTCCATCTTATAAACTGTATCATCACTTTCCATCAGGTGTGATCACAGTCAAGCGCTAGCTTAAAAAGTTATCATTGGTAGTAACTCGTTCAAAAGCCCGCCCGGTACTGGAAAACCTGGTACCAGCCCCCTGATTGTGTAACTTTTTACGATGAAATGGTATTCATTTGATGGCCGTCGGCATCAAAGTAAAATAAACCATAACAACATTGAATTAGAGCTCAATTTTGTGTATGCGTTCTTATACGTTTAGGTATGTACGATACGCTCCATAACGCTCCATGTTGAAATCGGTTGTAATGAATTTGTGACTTTAAACTGATACACTTAAGGAATATTTTACTTTGATGGTCAAGGAATACCATTTCATCGTAAAAAGTTACACAATCAGCCCCCAGATTCCACACAACCATCCATGGTCATTGTCTTTTGATGCAATGGTCTCCTCTACGAATGAGAGGAGTTAGGGCATAGACACTGCTGGCTAAGTAGGATTAGCGGATTTTTTTATAATTTAAGTATAGGCTTGCGCTTGACTACAATCATGTCTGGTGGACAGAAATGATGAGGTCTAGGATGGAGCGCGCTTGCCTAGAGAATGCCTATATCCACTCTTCTCTTGAAGGCACCGAGATTGTACTCGGCTGGGAACACGGAAGCTGGATGGGTGTTTTACACCTTAGCGGTTCGTATCAGAAACGTGGAAGAAAAACGTACCTACAGCTGAGAAACTGACATAATTAGTTTTCACAAATGCTCAGAAAAGTCAGATGTGCCTGCCTGAGATTCGATTCCCCGAGCCTGATGAAAATGAAAATCTTAATTTTTTACGAGAAAATATTTTTTTTTCATGTTTGAACCAATGGGCTTTCACAGTTTGACGACCGAATGGCGTAGTGGTAGCGAACCTGCTGTCTGCACCGGAGGTCGTGGGTTCGATTCCCACTACTGGTAAATGTTTGTGTGATGAGCATGAATGTTCTGCAGTGTCTAGGTGTTTTTCAATATATTGTATTTATGTATATTAGTATGTATGTATATTTATCAGTTATCTAGTACCCATAACACAAGCTATCGCTTACTTTGGGGCTAGATTGCGATGTGTAAAATGTCCCGTATATATTTATATTTAGTTTTTAGTGTTATTGATAAAATGATTAATCGTTTCCAGGCCCGATCTCTGCTCACCAAGGAGCTGTCAGAGCCGGCGATATCCATGAAGATAGCGGAGAAGATGGCCGCCATCCACTCGATGGACGTGCCGCTGTCCAAGGAGCCCAACTGGCTGTGGAAGACCATGGCCAAGTGGATGCGGACGGCGCGAGACGAGAGGCTAGCTCCTGACGCTGTTGGGAAGGTATGCCAGAATTATGAACTAAAAACAAGTGGAAAATTAAAAAAATTTAAAACACCCACGACTTTTGCAGACTTGTATTTGCAAAAGGATTAAATAATTTTTTTGAAACTCCCCGACTAAAGGAAAGTAAGAACTAAGAACCTATCAGTATAATTACAAATCCAAGAAAATCCATTGCCGCTGAACACCAAACATTATACAGAAAACCGCATCTAAATCGGTCAAGCCGTTTTTGAAATAAATGGGAACATTGATGTGCACACACAAACAAACAAACAAACAAAAATATTTTTGCATTATTGGTTTTTGTGAACAATTTAACATACAAACAAACATAACATCTCATTAATAAAGTAATGTACAAACGGTCTCTTACCCTAAACGCATATACCCGTACTCCGTTCCGTCGTGGGTAAAAACTACTAATTGGTGGAAAATTTTATCTCATCAATTTCTACCAATTAGTATTTTCTTCTTCTCATGATCGCGGCTTCAGGTTTCTGAGGACCCTGGTGTCACGTTGACCGTCCCCGATCTATTGTGACGCCGCCATCTACAGTTCCCAGCCAATGCTTGTTGCCGCGAGAAACAGCAGCAACCTCTTGGCTGAAAGAATCCTTAGTTAGCATCCTTATGGTCTATTATGAATTTACCTAGGAAGTTGTTACGCTTATGCATCAATTTCAATTTCAATTTCAATTTCAATTTTCAATTTCAATTTCAATTTATTTATTTGCTGATATAGGTACATTATTACAATGATGGTACACAATACAATACAAGTTCTCGCTATATCATACCATATTATTGGCATGCAAATTTATACAAAGAAAAAACAAATAAAATTATCAGTTTACAAAATATGATTAGGTATCTGCATCGCTCAGTATTCTAAGAAAAAAAAAAAATCATCAGAACTAAAAATTGCCTCAAAGATTACAATAAATGTCGAACATAATAAAAATTGTTATATTATTGTCAGTATCGCCCAATACAATGATCATGATGAATGAAATGTCAAACCTAATAAAAAATTTCATAATAATGTCAAATACCTAACTATACCTACTATTAAAAAAGAACTGTGTATATGTTAATAAATTACGCCGGTTTGTCATTAATAAAATCACTAACTGTATAGTATAACTTATCCATAAGCATGTCAAACAACCTTTTTTTAAATCTTGTCATTGGCAAATCTTTAAATGAGTCCGGTATGCGGTTATAAATCAGGACAGCCATACAGTACCTATGCATTTTTGCTGGTTACACTCAGCTTCTGCAAAGGGACACATAACTTATTCTTGTTTCGAGTATTAAGGTTTCTTATTTCATTAAAGGTTTTAAATAAGCGTGGATTTTTTTTAACGAATACACATATTTCGTATATGTATAAGCTAGGTAATGGCAATATTTTCAATGATTTAAACAAAGGTTTACAACTGTGGAACATATCAACACCACAAAGTGCCCTGATGCATTACTTTTGCACTTTAAATGCTCTCTCCCAGTCTACAGAGTTGCCCCAAAGTACAATGGCGTATCTTAAAATGGAAGAAACATACCCGTGATATGCCATTAGAGCGGCTTCAATGCTTGAACAGATCATGATCAACCGGTGCATCGGCGTGTCCACCGCCTCAATCAACCTGAAAAACCCAAATTTCGTCACTGACTGACTCACTGATGATCATCAAAATTCCTAAATATTTCACTTTACGCCCATGTGACGGCATTTTTAGACATTATTGTAACTAAAGTGTAGAGTTTGTGAAGTTAGAGCTTGTATTTTAGGGTGTATAGAGTCAGAAGTCTTGCCTTACATGAGATCTGATAACTTTTTGATAGTGTGAGCCATATGCTCGTCTGGCAACATTTTACATGAAAATATTTTTTTGGGATAATTATTTTTTAAATTGTTTTACGTCTAGATTTTATTAAATAGCGATAAAAAAATTAAACTAACAAATTCTATAATTGTTTTCTTCTAGACTGTAGAAGAACAGAATATCATAAAGCAGCTGAAACCCATAGACTTTGAGAAGGAAATAGAATGGTTGAAGAAGTTTATATCATCTGTGGAGTCCCCCGTGGTATTCTGCCATAATGACTTGCAAGAAGGTACATGTATTTGTAACTATGGATATTATATAACATGGATATGATGTTATTTGGGTAGATGACTAAATTCAAAACATTTTTTTTTCATTCATTTTTGAAATTAGAATTGATTAAAAACGGAATAAATTAAAATAACAAAAGCTTATAAGCCGTTTGCAAAAGCTTTGCCGATGACTTCCTGTCCCACTTCATATACTACCGCGATCCGCGCTTGCCCGTTATCAGACGAATGCGGACTGCGGAAGTATGGAGTGGGAGAGGAAGTCATCGGCAAAGCTTCTGTGAACGGATTATATAATATTTTAATATATCTGATTTTACAGAGATAGTTAAACTATGACGTCAAAGTGTATATTTTCGTTTTGCGAGAAAGGGACAGAAGACCTCTGCTCTAAAACTTAAAACGGCTATAACTTTGTTTCTTGTTTGATTTTAATTATTTTTTGTGCAAATCGCAATTTTTATTCTAGTTTATAAAAAACCGGCCAGGTCCGAATCAGACTTGCGCACAGAGGGTTCCGTACTAATATAGAAAAAGTAATCCGTCTATATAAAAAGACAGACATGACGAATCTATAAGGATTCGGTTTTTTGCCATTTGGCTATAGAACCTAAAAATATCAGAATTTTTTTTTAATCAACTTTTAATTGTGGGTATTAAATATCAAATCCATTATATCACATATGCCTATCCACAGGCATTTATAATTAATCAAAAATCTCCTTAATAACAATCGAGCTCACTATTCACTTTTGTGGTTTTACAGGAAACATTCTACTCCTCGAAGACGACGTACAGCCGTCCGAGGACGACGAGTACTACGACGCGAAGCACGCGGCCGCGTTGGTAGACGACGACCAGAACACCTCCGACTCCATCAGCAGCCGCCTCTCCGACTCGGGGGAGCCGCGGCTGGTGCTGATAGACTTCGAGTACTGCGCGTACAACTACCGCGGCTTCGACATCGCGAACCACTTCCAGGAGTGGGCGTACGACTACACCAACCCCGAACACCCGCACTACTACGAAAATATCGATAACTTGCCCACGCTCGAGCAAAGGGTAGGTTTCTTGTTGACGTAATAACGTTTAATAAATTTATGAACACCAGCAGCACTCATGAAAAAGTGTACCGTTCCGCGTAACGTTACGCGGAACGTTCTACCAAGCGATAGAGGCACGATAAAAATTACATAAAATAATGATTATGATTAATGACTATGATTATGATTACGATAATGATTATGATTACGATTATCATTATGATTATGATCATGATTATGACGTTATCACGTAAATCTATCGTCAGTAAACCGACTTTACAGACAGACAGACAAATTTTTTTTTTTTGACGATGGTTCTTCGATTTGTGAATTCTGTTCTGCGTTCATTTGAAATCTGTGTAGGTGGCAGACAAACTAAAGATTGCAGGTTTATAGCAATGATAATCACGCAAATAACAGCTATAACGTGTTATTACTAAAAAATAATGATGATGATAATGTCGTGGAACACTTAATTAGAAAGAAGCTCTTTTTGTAGTATTATATTGTACGATTGACACGCGATTTGAAAATTAGCAGCTTTCCAGTAAGTATCTGCGAAAATGACAAATAAATGTAATATTTGCAAATTGAATGTGCCGTGCCGGTGACACAAAATAATAAAATGGAAAAATTACGAGATTTTCGAGAATTTTTTTGGGATTTCGTGGTTGTCAAGATTTTCGTGATGTAGAAAATCAATTTTTTCGCGTAACCTCCGCTGTATCGTCCGCAAAGGAACTTCGTCCTAAACAAACAAACTAAAAACTTAGCTTTAAAGTCCTTATTTTCCTCACATTGTTTCCCAATGGCTCCAAATCTGAAGATTAAGATTTTTCGGTCAAAGTTTTTAAATAAAAAAAAATTGTAACTATGTTGCAACTATTTGCGAAATTGTTATTGCTATAATCCTGCCAATGGGTAATTAGTCTGCTATTTGCGAAAAACTACAATTATCAGGCTAATTTGGACAAACCTTAAATATCATGATCGTCATTTAAGTTAACATGGGTAGGATTATAACTGAACATATTTTGTAACATGTTTATTTAAGCTTACGAAATCTCTCTTTCACTCTCTAATCTGTAGTTTACTGAAGACTAAGTTTCAGACATTCTGAAAGTACTGTAAGTACTAAGCTTCCTTTTCAAACCATGGAAAAGGATAGTATTATTTTAAACGCGAAAGTTGGCTTAATTTACAGATTTTTTAAACTCGAAAAGACACCAATAAAATACTTCTATAAACAATATACATATTATCTACTAAACAATTTAGATGATGTTGCAATGCATCAGACTTAATTAAAACAAGCAGTAATTTTTACTGTATATTTCAATTTCGCAGTTTGTTTAATCATTAATTCACATTTTTATACAATTACTTAACTAAAAATTTATCGACACCTACCGTAACTACCATCATCACTCACAGCTTAAAAAAAAAAAATTATAGCTTTATAAGGACTTTCATCCTATGCGATATCTGTTGGGCGATCCTAACGAGCTATTTTGTATAATCATTTCTACCAGTGGTTGGACTTTATTTATTTCTCCACATTTGAAGAGTCCCTCCAGGTGGATACCAACGTATCGTCGTAGATATTCTGCCGTGTAAAGCGGTTTCGGGCGCTATTGCCGACGGAATTACAGGGCATAATGAAATTTACAAATTACAGCTCACACTGATTATAAATGATACACCTTCAAATATCAAACGCAGTGAACTAAAGACATTGCTTCTTGTCATTATGCTAAGTTTTCTGCAAAGTTTCATTGAATCGGATGAAAAAAAAAATGTTAAGTTTATAAATGTTGTTTTTTTACAAAATGGCTCGCCCCGCCCCGGTGCTTTGATCATATTTTTTGAAGTTTCAGAACGGAAGGTCCGTACGCCGTTCCGCGGCGAGGTTCGTAATCATTTCCATTTTACGCGCAGTGACACTCGCGAAAGTTGAAAAGTGGCACTCCCATGCGGTGGACTTATTTTGCTAACTTCAGTTGCATTCCGCTTCAAACTTTAATACTGCGCGAAGTTCGTGCGTTTCGATGCGCAGAATTCAATACGCAATATCAGCGGGATGTTGGGAGCCGGGGCTTACCCCGCGCACGGCCCTACACTTGTGGCTAATATCTGTGAGGTAAAAAAGTTTGGACTGCACAGACTAATAAATGACTAGGTACAGAGGTACAGAGGTAGAGAAGATGTCAAAGTCGTATTTTCAACTTTCGTGAGGGGAACTGTAGAACCTCTGTCAAATGCGAATTTAATGCGAATATAAAAATAATGGAAAACAACGTATTATTCAATTTTTTTTCCAAAATTCTTACAATAAAAAAATCGAGCGTAAAATGAAGTTTTTAAGGATTTGAAAGAGGTTTTAATTTGGGAATAATATAAAAATAACTAAAAAAAAAAAATAAGTCGCGCCGACACTGCATCACGCTAATGATAATAAACCTAAAATATTAGTTATGTCATAACACAGACATTGTCTGTGTGTCATAAATATATAATTCATAAAATTTCGCATAATTTTTATATTAAAAACTACTTTTTATGTTATAAATAGTGTAAAAATTGACATAACTAATAAAAAGGCGCGAAATGTCAACCACTACGCAGCTTGTGTTTGTTTATGCTTGGTTTTTAGCTCCCGCTAAAAATGGCCGCCGGAGGACCATAGGGCAAACTGCTATAGACAACATAGAGCACATAGAAAACTGGAAATAATAACGCGATGTTTATGGTAACACAGCGGCAAAATCCGAAATGGATCCGAAATAATATAAGTTCATAACATTTTCTTTGTATTGTTTATGTGCAAAGACGCTATATGTCTTTGATCGCCGTGGATTGTGTGTTATATGAGGCTTCACAAATTACCAGAGTGACCTGTGAGTAGGACCGCAAGTTAACTATTTTTAATACAACAATTTTTGTCCCAATGAAATTCTACCACTTTCATACAAAACGCTAAGATAGAAGAACAAATTGTTTTAAATGTTTAGGCTCTAACGTACATTTATTTAAAAAAAATCTGGTCAATTTGACTACACTTGTGGATCTGAGAATTTTGAAGCAAAGCTTTTTGAATTCTTCTCTTGTGTATCTTTCTAATTATGTACTAAACAAGTGACAATCTAATCTGACTGATCCAATGATTGCCTAACTTGCTCAAATCATTGGAGAGATCGACGTAGGAATCCTTTAAGAAAGGATTTTTGAAAAGTCACTCTCCACTTAAATGTGTAAAACAGAGGTGATGCGATGGTAGAAATAGTAAAAGTCCCTTGTACTTATTCAATGAAAAATAATTAAATAACCCTTAAGACTTATGGATAATGTTGATTTTTAATTATGAAACTATATCTAGTAGTTTTAGGAACGTTATTCAAATATTTGAGAACTTATTTAAATGTTGGATATCACCCGTCAACACCGGTAGTATTTTGCGTGCAAACCAGTGAGCTGCAAAAGAGTCTGTACACCTTTCAGGAGATATTCATCAAGGAGTATCTGAAGCACTACCACAGCAATTTGTCCGAGGACAAGAACCACGAGCCGTCCATAGACGACATCAACCAGCTGCTGTGCGAGGTGGAGGCGTTCACGCTGGCCACGCACCTGCTCTGGTGTCTATGGTCCATCGTCAACGCGTCCAAGAGTCAGATCCCTTTCGGATATTGGGTAATACATTTTACTTATCACGCCATACTGGCAATGAACTGGCAATGGGCGGGGCACATAGCTCGTAGGACCGATGGACGTTGGGGACCCAAGGTGCTGGAGTGGCAACTACGCACCGGGAAGTGCAGTGTCGGTCGACCCCCCATCAGGTGGACGGAAGAAAGTCGCGGGGAGTCGCTGGTGCCAGGCGGCGCAAGATCGTGGTGTTTTCAAGGTCTATGTCCAGCAGTGGACGTCCATCGGCTGAAACGACGACGAAGACGACTAGGCGAAAGTTTGTATGTCTTTGAGTGCGTGCATGCTTGCTTGCGTGTTAGTGTCCTTCACGCGGCAACTACTGAACCGATTTGGCTGTAATTTGAAATACAGATAAAGTCTACTTCGGATTAAAAATAGATTCTCAAACAGACTAAATACATTACAATTGGGCCCATTTTATAAATAGCACGAGCAGAGCTTCTGCAGCACAAATATGGTGCCGATGTCAGCAGTATTACCCCATAATAAGATACCATATGATATAATGCTGTAAAATAACTAAAATACACTACAGTCTAGCAGTCTTAACGTTGCATTGATCAGCTGCCGCGCATGCAGCAGAACTATGTTCGACAAATTAACAATATGAGGGCCCCATTGAAGTTTGGCACCCAACGTTATTACTAAAAATTCAAGAACGAAGCATCTAGCAGGACAGACCAATTTGTTTTGCTATAATCCGCTACTTGAAAAAAAATCTGTATGGTACTATATGCAGGAACACTGCCCACATGAAACACCACACACATTTTTCCAACACTTACTTCGTAGAGATCGTATCTCTACGATTTCGCATTGTGAAGTCAACATCTCCTGAGGATGTCCCGACGTCGGGACGAAACGCGCGCCGAAGAAAGTGTTGGAAAATTGTGTGTGGTGTTTCATGTGGGCAGTGTTCCTGCATATAGTACCATACAGAATTTTTTCAAGTAGCGGATTATAGCAAAACAAATTAATCTGTCCTGCTAATTATGGATTTCCGCAAAATAACGCCTACTTCCATTCAATAACAAAGCATCTTTTAAATGATATAATATATTTTTGCAGGAATTCGCTCTAGTCAGGGCAGAACACTACTTGCATTTAAAACAAGAAATCATGAAAAAGGACAAATTCGGCTTCCCGCAAAAGAGGAAAATCTGCGAGGTCGACATATGAGATGCAGGCCAGTGAGTCCTTGTCTGACTTGAGGCGAGAGAGCGGGACGGCGGTATCGATTGAACTCACTGTGGAAAGACACTAACTGAAGACACTAAAGACAGAAAATTTTATATGCGTGTTGAAAGTGAATAGGAAAATGACCTCTCGTGGATTTTTAAGGACCCTGTATAAATTAAGATTTTTTTTTTGCAATCGGACTTCCTGTATATAGGACGATGGATGGGATAAGTGATGCTAGTAAAGTTGGATCGTTTCTCAAACGTTGAGAATTATCATTATTGTAATTTTACATAATTTTTATGAATATAATATAATCTATGTCAAACATGCGCGTATCACGTAATAAATTTGTTATTACCTATAGTTGAAAATATTATATCATAGTATTTTTGGAATTAGAAAACCAAAAAGTTCCTTGTTTATTAATTAAAATGTTTTAACTGCATGCAATCATTGAAAAAAAAAAAGATTACATATTATATAGTTTTTCATAATTCCACTCGTTAATTTTTGTACATGATTGTACCCTACTTTATGATAAGTTGAAAAACTTAGGAAATAATCTTTCATCTTAATAACAATTTTTAAACAGTATTAACGCACAATTTTTTTATACATTCCTAAAAAAAATTGTTGAAAAGTACTCGAATTGTTATTCATTAAAATTCCATCATAAATCATTGATTAAGTTGCTTAATTAAAATATAGCTTTGCACGGTAGTTTAAAAAAATTTTGGGCACCAAACATGCTAGGTTTAACGAGATATCAAGGTGAAGATGTGCCTTGATTGTTGCGATATAATGAGAATTGTTAGTGTTTTCTATTATTTGGAAACTATTTATTTATTCAGTTTTAAAATATATAAATCAATATAATGTACATTGTACTTAATAACAGAAAAATAATAATAGAGAACATATGGTACTTTGAAAATTCACAATTTTAAATGACCATGTTTTACAGTACACAGCTGTTAATTCTCATATAAAATGTTTTTGATCAACAAATATACAAGGAAATTAAAAATTTAAAATGATAATAATCATTGTCGCAAAAATCTCAATGCAACCTTTTGTATTTTATCAGAAAACATTTTTATGTATTTTCTCAATCTAGAATAATGACAGAGGTGATATTTGTGTAAAACTTAAATGTTACATTCCTAAAAAATACGAAAAAAAACAAAAAAAATGCATTTTGTACATAGTACTTACTTAAAATGAGCTAATACGTGATCGTAATAATTTACATTTTTGTTTGTATCTAGTTTTAATTTTGGATTCCTATATTTTTTGTGACGCTTAAAGTTTGGCTAGCAGTTGGCACCAGATATTAGGTGTGTTACTTGTGATAATAATGTATGAAGCGTTGCTTTTATTATTTATGTTACAAGTTATGGCAAAATTAACTTAATTTTTTATATTATGGGAAATTGTTTATTCCTAATTTGTCTCTATGGATTTTTTATGTGGATTACCAAAGAAAGTGACGAAACTTGATTTAGAATTTGTCAGACTGAAATCCAGATTACATGAGCTAATCGGCTAAAAACTAGCTTAATCACAAAAAACCTCGGTAAACTGTTAAAATCTTCAGAGCACTTGTCCATTCCATATTCCATTTATGCTGGATTTTTCTTTTTTTTTATTCTTTGAGATATTATATTGTAACCGACGGGAATTACAGTTATTTTTATTTAACGCAGAAATGTTTACGAATTTCACAATATTAAGGGCAATAGCACAGAAACAACAGTTTCATTGAGTGCAATCGTTTCAAGACGTTTTTGCCAAGCTAAAATTGCGGACAATTTTTTTAAGAGTGCCCTTATCTCCTGCAGTAATAACATTGAATCCACAGACTATAGTAATAATTATACCATTGCGCTGAACAGGCGACAGACATCCCACTTTTGAAGCCATATTATTTTAACTATGTTGGCGGCAATGACGGAATACACTACGCTAAGAGGCCGGGAAATATGTGACTCATGTTGAAGACAAAATTTTTTCAAATATGGCGTCGCGCGTTTTTACCGCCCGCAACATTTCGGTACCGCTGACAGCACATAGCGCTGTCGGTCGCTTACATTAGCGCCATTTTACAGTTTTGACAAATTAAAAATGATGCTTCAGGGCGGAGGCTAAAATACATGCGTGATATCACTGTGTGCTGATTCTTATTATCACAGACCAAGGAATTGTGGTTTAATCAATGGTTGGCGTTGACAAAAGTATGGATTACAGCTGAGAGCGTTCGGAACTAACGCTAGCCAATGTTGCCAGTTTTAAAATCTAATTTAGTATGCTAAAAGCCTATCCAGCGCATGAGTATAGTTATTTAGATCGGAGATTGTATCCGATCAGTGTACAAACCATGTTTATAGTAAATGAAGTTCTGGTGTTGTGTTGTGATGATTATAATTATTATATTATATAATTGTTGATAAGAAAACACAAAGATTCGTTTGTACCTACTTGTGTAAGCTATAGTGACGAAATTATTTAATAAAATTCATAAAAGAACCGAAGCGCTATTTTAATTATAAAAACCTTTACCATAGTCCATAATTTCAACCCAATGCATTCATTGTAAGAGGTTAGCCATACCCAGGTAACCCAGATAGTTTTCAACTTTTTACACACCTTTGAGAACGTCATACAAAATTTCTCGGGTGGGGAAGAATTCCGCGCGTATCAATGTCTCCCATCTAGGAGTCGTACACAAAAATTCCCAAAGCTCCTTTTTTAGGTTTTACCCTGATGGGTAAAACCTAAAAAAGAAGTGTAGCACTCGGAGACTGCCGCGGTAAAGCTACTGCATAGCTGTCCGGTCGGAGTGGAGGGGGTGTTAGGTTATTTTCGTTACGGAATTTCTGGATTCGGTCTCCACGCTCAAGGCCCGCGATAGAAGCTATGCAATAGCTTAAAAAATCTGACAATTTATGTAACTGCGCACGAAGGGTACCGTACTATTATCTACAAAAACACCAAAAAAACACGTTTGTTGTATGGGAGCCCGGCCGTCTGAGCTTAGCACTTAGTTAAAAATTCTGTAATTTTAGTGCATTTCATCAAAGCTGCTATGGTTCTATTCCCGTTTTTGACGTGACAACGTCTTATAAATCGATAGAGCCGGCTGCACGCACAAAAAACATGACTCATCCGGCGTTACCTCGCTCTGAGGCATTCCATGTAAGGCTTGAAGTGCAAGCGAGAGTTGTCACGTTCAACTATCGTCAGTAAACCGACTTAACAGACAACCAATTTTTAAATTGTATTTTAAAGTTGAGGAGACTTTTGTATGTTCAAATAAAACCACATTTGAAACTCAATAAACAATATATTAATTAGTAATTACATGTAGGTAGGTATATTCTAAAGATGGTACATGGTCAACAGACATTGGCTCACGACTCGCATGTAGCGTTCCCACACGAGCTTCAGATCCGCTTCCCTGCGAAAAAATAATCTTTTTAACACATTTGCTCAAATAGTGGACTTTTCCGTGTATGTTTAGCGTGCGCAAAGTTATTCTTTTCCGCACTAGTATTTTTTGTTTTCCTTCTGCATGGAGGTTTTAATCAAAATGTTTGTATTAAATGACTATTTTATAGCGTAAACACTATTAATACTTGAATTAAAGGACGTAACTTTTTAAATTGTTAAATCTGCAATAAAAATAATTTTTCAACAAAGTTTCATTATTATTTGTTTTAGAGTTACTTTTTGTAAAATATTAGGACTTTCATAACTTCCGGATTCTAACCCCAGGTCACAGAGTGCATCAGTTGACCATGGACAATTCTTGTCCACTTTTTTGTTTATTTTTTTTTGTATGTGAGTGGTCTGTATATTCATGGTAAATTTTGCCCCAACTTTATGTATTTTCGCAAATGTGTTAAAAATGTCGTTCAATGCACGTGCAGAATTGTCTTTTTCACTCATCTCTATTGTTGACACGCGCCTACGGTTTGTGTCAACAAACCGAGACTCGTAAAGAAATGACATACTTTCCGCACTTATATTGAAATGTACTATTATAGTACGTAATAATTCTCTAATATATAAAATCTCGTGGCAATTTTTGTTACCAAACTCCTCCGAAACGGCTCGAACCATTGTTATGAGTGTATATTCGGTAGGTCTGAGAATAGGTCGTACTCTATTTTTTCTTTTATATCCCTAATGGCAAAACATCGTTTTCCGGGTCAGTTAGTAAATAATAAATAAGTTATCATTCAAAATTTCAAAAATATTTTTGAAAGCAAGCTTTTATACGTCAATTCATCCGTATTCTTTTCAGCAAACCCCTTCATTTGATACCCATATTGTCGAATTGCATTAAAATAACTAGTCCGCCATCTTGGGTGTTCCGCCATATTGGATTTAGAATGAAGCTAACCAAAATTTCAGCTCAATTGGTCAGTTATAACACGAGTGTTTAAAAGAATTTCATACGGTTGGAAATGGACAGCGCTATTTATAATCACAAATATCTGGATTACTAATTTACTAACCTGAGGACGTCCATCTGCAAGGCGCACTGCTCGTAGGCGCAGAGGAACTGAGCCAAATCAGTTTTGGGCCAGCACCCCATCCGCAGTGGCTCCACGCATCTGCACGTTAACAAAAATACAATATTGCATAACCTTGTGCCTCCTTCACCTTTCTACCATAGGACCGCAAGACGCCGAGAGCGGTGGCATCCTTATGTGGTTGACGTCCAACAAACGCGCACGAAACGTTTTTCTTCCACGTTTCTGATACGAACCGCTAAGGTGTGGAACGCACTTCCAGCCTCCGTGTTTCCAGCCAAATACAATCTGGGTGCCTTCAAGAGAAGTGTGAATAGGCATTTTCTAGGGAAGCGCGCTCCAACCTAGACCTCATCATTGCTTTCCATCAGGCATGACTGTCGTCAAGCGCAAGCCTATCGTCAATAATAATAAATAATAATAAATTAAATATTAGTTTTTTATCTAACAGTTCTTTAATGAGTTTACCTTCAATTATTGGACAGAAGCAATACCACATAAAACCTATCATGCGAAAGTGGTTTCGCATGATAGGTTTTATGTGGTATACTGCCGATTGAACGATAGGAGCGATGGTTAGCATTAGATATTAATTGGTCAATTAAAATCAGGACTGGTCAGCAGCCATGGCCATATGGACATTTGCGATCGTCGCAGAAACCGCAGTCGACCGCTCAGATTGAACCAAATTCATAAAAACTCAACTGTCACTCTTATACGTTCCTTTAATTTAGTTTTAATTAAGCTTTCTGATTGCTAAGGGTCAATTTACACAAAGGCGGAATGGAATGGACGCGATTTTTTTTCATAGCATAATGAACTTTATGTCAATTGTATAAGACACACTAAATAATTCCTGAGAATGCGCGAGGATTCCCCGGAAGACACACGACCTTTTTGGCCCCTATTCCATTCCGCCGCGGTGTAAATTTACCCTAATGCTATGCTGCAGGGCTGTTGATTTTCAAACTTGACCGGTTTATAATCCACTGACCACTAGCTTTTGCCCGCGGCTTCGCCCGCGTTAAATTCGATTCTTTACTAATCCCGAGAAAAAATTGAATTTCCTTTTCAATGACCTTTACACCTACTTTCAGGAAAGATTGTCAAAGTAATCTACCTATAGCTGTAGATTACTGTTGAAAATTAGGGGTTTTTTAAATATCCCATGGGAACTATGGATTTTCCCGGGATAAAAAATAGCCTATGTTTTAATCCGGGTTATAAGCTATCTATGTTCCAAATTCGGTTCAGTAGTTGCGGCGTGAAGGAGTAACAAACATACACACACACTTACACAGAAACTTTCGCCTTTATGATGTGATAGCCTACAGGTTCATTACCTCTCCAGCAAGTCAATGAAGAGCGACCGCAGCTCGCGGCCGCGGTGCAAGTTGCATGCCAGCCCTACCAGCGCGCGCGTGTAAAGCCTACACAACAATACAAACACACGTGTACGCCCTAAAGACAGTCAAAAACAAACAGCGAGATAACAGATGAAAAAAAAATTAAGATATAAGTAGTTCAATCCACAAAGATGCGCCCTAATCGTTCACAATCGATTATGTTTCAGCGGGGCCAGCAGGGCTAGACAATGTCACTTAAGCGTTAAGCGTAGTCGCTAGTAGAAAAACCACGTGACCGAATGAAAACAAATGAAAGCAGAATCTACATAGGTCTATGCTTAGCGTTGTTGTCGGCTGTCAATTGGAATTGTCATGTGACGTATCTGTCATTTGCTGAGCGCCGATGCTTGTGTAGTTTCGTTCGCGGTTTTTTTGAATAAGTTTTAGTTAAAACACATAAGTTAAATTGTTGGTGTAGTATTTAGTTGTAAAACATAATATTTGTGAACTTCGTATAAAACACCACACACTAAAGCAAAACAAAATGGAGTCTTGTTATGATCTCAATGAGTCTTGTAGTTGTTGTACCAAAGACTAAAGAGTATTATAAAAACCCTACAATTCCGCCATTTTGTAGCGTACAATGACGAAGTACGCTAAAAGTTAACTACAAGGTCTGAGCGAACGCCAAATAGTCGTAGTCGAATTTCAAAAACAGCGTGATTTCCTCTGTTCTGTCACTTGGTTTTTCTACAGTCACGTGATGGTCACGTGGTTTGTCCATACATTTTGTCGACTAGCGTTAACGCCAAACGCTTGTGACTTTGTCTAGCCCCGCAGGCCAGTCTCACTTATCACGTGGCGGTCCCGGCTACAAGTACGGGTCCGGACCTCTACGGTCTATTTTACGCGCTGTATGACTACGTCGTAAGAGATAAAGTTAGGCGATAGAAAGAGACCACAACATTGCGTTTGTTGCGTGTCGATTTTGAGGGCGAGGCCAGGCGCTATTGCGAAGTGAATTGCACTTTTTGTGTCAGCGCTAGAGTCGCTATTTCTTTAAATAATCGTGCGGCGTGGACCTTCTGGTACTATATTTAGTGTTCTGTGGCAGGGCTAGACAAAGTAACAGTCGTTTAGCGTTAACGACAGTAGATAAAAACGTATGGACACCACGTGACGAATGGAAACAAATGAAAGCAGAATCTACTTTATGCTTAGCGTTGTTCACTATCGACTGTCAATTGTCATGCGAAGTACGCTAAAGTTATCTACAAGGTCTGCGAGAACGCCAGGGAGCGTTCAAATTGTCGATTGCGATTTTCAAACACAGCGTGTTTTCCTCTATTCGGTCACGTGGTTTTTCTACAGTCGCTTGTTTTGACCATACATTTCTGTCTACTGTCGTTAACGCCAAACGACTGTTACTTTGTCTAGCCCCGCAGGTGTATCCGTCATTTAGAAAAGAGTGGCGCGCGTCTTCGTCAATTGAACGCATTATAATCTGTGAAAAAAGGGGGAAGTGCAGGGCGCTCCCAGCTAGAATTTAAATATTACGCTGAAACCTACCTGAAGTTCAATTCAAGTTCTTGGTACGACTTCTCCAGGAGTTTCGGTTTCAGACGCATGCATATCAAACTGTAAACAAGACAAATTATATTATTTGACACAATACAGAAATGTACAGTCGCGGAATGAAAAGGTGCGCCACCTCAGTGTCGATTTTCCCTTGCACTAGTACTGCAAGAGTCCATAATGTCAACATACTAAAACAATCGACTAGTGCAAGCGAATCACTTTGAAAATTGACGAACCTTTTCAATCCGCGACTGTACTTTAGCACTGTAATCGAAGTGGACACTCAATGTCTGTATGTGATGATCACATCTTACCGACTTTTCATAAGTGCCTGTAAGTCAGGCCTATGTGAAATATATAAATTCTGATTCTGAACTATAATTTATGCAAATAAACGAATATTCTGGCATCTGTTATCGATGGCACATATAGAGTTGGAGGCACAACACTTTAATATGGGATGCCCTAGACTGTGAAAATCAAAGCACAATTTGCCGGAAAACGGACCAAGTAATGCTCAGCACTAGAAACAAGAATAGTTTATTTCACAACTTACAGATGTAGCTTTGTAGATAACCCAAACAAAAATGACATGCATTGGCTTGAATATATTTTAATACACACAGTTAAATGCACAGAATTTGCATAATGATAAAACTTGTACTTATTGCAGAGAAATTAAGCCATATTTTTACAAAGAAAAACGAATCAATATACGTACACTACATGTGGTATTCTGTATGAAGTATTAAGAGGAAAGCCTCCCACACACAGGCGCGTTATTATCGCGCGATAATATCGCAAGCGTTATTGCGATAATGCGTCCCGATGCCTTGCACACAGCTGCGTTTTTATCGCGCGATAATAACGCGCAGACGGACGCAGCGTTCCGCGTTATTATCGCAGCAGTGTGTAACTACTTGATCATCTAATACAAAATGTACTGAAAACAGATATCGCAATAACGCTTGCGATAATATCGACCGATATACTTCCATCGCGGCGTTATTATCGCAGCAGTGTGTAACTACATGACCATCCTAACAAAATGTACTGAAAACAGATATCGCAATAACGTCTGCGATATTATCGACCGATAATAACGCACCTGTGTGGGGGAGGCTTAAGTGTGTAGGAGTGTGTGTGTGTGTATGTGTGTAGAGGGGCAGTGGTTACTGTTTGTGCTCCTTCTCCTTGTCGAGCAGAATGCGCAGCTCGCGTAGCTCCAGCAGGAACTCGCGGTCCATCTCCGTGTCGTAGTACTCGGGGCCCGTGCAGCTGTACGTCCAGCTGCCCATTATAGCCTGCCCAGTGGACATATCAGCATATCAGCTTCGTTCCTCGTTAACTTAGGGTAACAATAAAGCACGGTCGCGGAGCACGAAGAATTTCGTACATTAACCTGTTACTACCTGTCTCTGTCACTCCCGCGTCAAAATAATGCGGTCACGCTCGTACAGATGCAATGGCCCCGTCCTGTGCGAGCGTGACCGCATTATTTTGACGCGGGAGTGACAGAGACAGGTAGTAACAGGTTAATGTACGAAATTCTTCGTGCTCCGCGACCGGACTATAATAATAATTCCTTTATTTGCAAGATTACAGGTACAGAGTAGGTCTTATAATTAAAATCATTACCAAGCCTCAATCAGCCAGGATTGGCATGCAAAATTTACAATCAACTTACTGAAAATCCAATATTACTAGTGAAAATACAATATTAAACATGTCAATAGAATTATTAAACTATAATGTCATGCAAGCAATATTTGTCCCTATAGAAATTTGAATATAACCATAGACCATCCATTCTGTTGTCCAATCGGTATAACGCTAACGATTCGATCAGTTACAGTTGAGGACTTGACCGTGTGTGGACGTGGTATGACAGATATGTTTGACGGCACAACCGAATTTCAATTCTTTTGGTTTGATCATACCGATTGGATCGTATATGGCGGTCAGTCCTCGTCAGCTCAGTATAATCAAGACTTAAGATCTTGGTATAGACGTCGTCGTGCGCGCGTTGCCATTGGTCACGCCATGGCTTCAACTAAACGACGCTGCCAGTTGGACAGTTTTCTGAATTGAGTGTGGTGTATATCGACGAACTGCAGATTGGATCAAGCCTGCCGCGTCATACCGATTGGATGATAGGATGGATGGTCTATGGCTACCATTAGTTTTTAAGTCGCGAAATAGTTATCACATGTTTTCGGTATCGCCATCTTACCTAAGCAAACACTGACCTGTGCGCAATGGTAGAAGTCGTTGAAGGACAGGTACTGCAGCTTGCGCTTGGCTGTCTCGAAGCGCATGCACGCGATGAACACCACCGCGCCGTATTTTCTGCGCCAATCAAAGAGTATTATTTATTACATAGTGAAAGCACATGCGTGGCAACCTAACGAGTATCTTAAGAGAGTCTCCGAGGATGCAAAGACCCTTAGAACCTGGCGGGGTTAAGGAAACATCAGACTTACTTAGTTTCTCAAAATCTTGGATTCCAAATTTATTTTATTTTATTTAAAAGGAAAACTTACAGCTATTCAACAAATTAATAGAGAAAATATATAAAATGCCCGAATTCTTCTGAATGTGCATAGAAAACTCCTTACATGACATCTTACGAAGAGGCATTCTTGCCTGTTCCAGAAAAACATACCGGCCGAATTGAGAACCTTCTTTCTCTTGTTTTTTGAATTAGGTAATAAGGAAGATAAACTTGTAAAACATCTCAAGACTCTTTCATGTTAGGTCGGACATTGCCTCTGTGTGTGTTACTTGGCGAGCGGCTCCGAGATGAGGAAGGTGGAGCGTATGTTGGCGACCACGTTGCCCGGCATCTCCTCCACCGCCTTGAACACGCGCCGCACGTTGTCGAACTGGCGCCGGCAGCAGCGCAGCGGCGCGCCCGAGCGCTCTGCCACCTGTGCAAACATCTCATACATTGTCCCTGTGTGTGTTACTTGGCGAGCGGCTCCGAGATGAGGAAGGTGGAGCGTATGTTGGCGACCACGTTGCCCGGCATCTCCTCCACCGCCTTGAACACGCGCCGCACGTTGTCGAACTGGCGCCGGCAGCAGCGCAGCGGCGCGCCCGAGCGCTCTGCCACCTGTGCAAACATCTCATACATTGTCCCTGTGTGTGTTACTTGGCGAGCGGCTCCGAGATGAGGAAGGTGGAGCGTATGTTGGCGACCACGTTGCCCGGCATCTCCTCCACCGCCTTGAACACGCGCCGCACGTTGTCGAACTGGCGCCGGCAGCAGCGCAGCGGCGCGCCCGAGCGCTCTGCCACCTGTGCAAACATCTCATACATTGTCCCTGTGTGTGTTATTTGGCGAGCGGCTCCGAGATGAGGAAGGTGGAGCGTATGTTGGCGACCACGTTGCCCGGCATCTCCTCCACCGCCTTGAACACGCGCCGCACGTTGTCGAACTGGCGCCGGCAGCAGCGCAGCGGCGCGCCCGAGCGCTCTGCCACCTGTGCAAACATCTCATACATTGTCCCTGTGTGTGTTACTTGGCGAGCGGCTCCGAGATGAGGAAGGTGGAGCGTATGTTGGCGACCACGTTGCCCGGCATCTCCTCCACCGCCTTGAACACGCGCCGCACGTTGTCGAACTGGCGCCGGCAGCAGCGCAGCGGCGCGCCCGAGCGCTCTGCCACCTGTGCAAACATCTCATACATTGTCCCTGTGTGTGTTACTTGGCGAGCGGCTCCGAGATGAGGAAGGTGGAGCGTATGTTGGCGACCACGTTGCCCGGCATCTCCTCCACCGCCTTGAACACGCGCCGCACGTTGTCGAACTGGCGCCGGCAGCAGCGCAGCGGCGCGCCCGAGCGCTCTGCCACCTGTGCAAACATCTCATACATTGTCCCTGTGTGTGTTACTTGGCGAGCGGCTCCGAGATGAGGAAGGTGGAGCGTATGTTGGCGACCACGTTGCCCGGCATCTCCTCCACCGCCTTGAACACGCGCCGCACGTTGTCGAACTGGCGCCGGCAGCAGCGCAGCGGCGCGCCCGAGCGCTCTGCCACCTGTGCAAACATCTCATACATTGTCCCTGTGTGTGTTACTTGGCGAGCGGCTCCGAGATGAGGAAGGTGGAGCGTATGTTGGCGACCACGTTGCCCGGCATCTCCTCCACCGCCTTGAACACGCGCCGCACGTTGTCGAACTGGCGCCGGCAGCAGCGCAGCGGCGCGCCCGAGCGCTCTGCCACCTGTGCAAACATCTCATACATTGTCCCTGTGTGTGTTACTTGGCGAGCGGCTCCGAGATGAGGAAGGTGGAGCGTATGTTGGCGACCACGTTGCCCGGCATCTCCTCCACCGCCTTGAACACGCGCCGCACGTTGTCGAACTGGCGCCGGCAGCAGCGCAGCGGCGCGCCCGAGCGCTCTGCCACCTGTGCAAACATCTCATACATTGTCCCTGTGTGTGTTACTTGGCGAGCGGCTCCGAGATGAGGAAGGTGGAGCGTATGTTGGCGACCACGTTGCCCGGCATCTCCTCCACCGCCTTGAACACGCGCCGCACGTTGTCGAACTGGCGCCGGCAGCAGCGCAGCGGCGCGCCCGAGCGCTCTGCCACCTGTGCAAACATCTCATACATTGTCCCTGTGTGTGTTACTTGGCGAGCGGCTCCGAGATGAGGAAGGTGGAGCGTATGTTGGCGACCACGTTGCCCGGCATCTCTTCCACCGCCTTGAACACGCGCCGCACGTTGTCGAACTGGCGCCGGCAGCAGCGCAGCGGCGCGCCCGAGCGCTCTGCCACCTGTGCAAACATCTCATACATTGTCCCTGTGTGTGTTACTTGGCGAGCGGCTCCGAGATGAGGAAGGTGGAGCGTATGTTGGCGACCACGTTGCCCGGCATCTCCTCCACCGCCTTGAACACGCGCCGCACGTTGTCGAACTGGCGCCGGCAGCAGCGCAGCGGCGCGCCCGAGCGCTCTGCCACCTGTGCAAACATCTCATACATTGTCCCTGTGTGTGTTACTTGGCGAGCGGCTCCGAGATGAGGAAGGTGGAGCGTATGTTGGCGACCACGTTGCCCGGCATCTCCTCCACCGCCTTGAACACGCGCCGCACGTTGTCGAACTGGCGCCGGCAGCAGCGCAGCGGCGCGCCCGAGCGCTCTGCCACCTGTGCAAACATCTCATACATTGTCCCTGTGTGTGTTACTTGGCGAGCGGCTCCGAGATGAGGAAGGTGGAGCGTATGTTGGCGACCACGTTGCCCGGCATCTCCTCCACCGCCTTGAACACGCGCCGCACGTTGTCGAACTGGCGCCGGCAGCAGCGCAGCGGCGCGCCCGAGCGCTCTGCCACCTGTGCAAACATCTCATACATTGTCCCTGTGTGTGTTACTTGGCGAGCGGCTCCGAGATGAGGAAGGTGGAGCGTATGTTGGCGACCACGTTGCCCGGCATCTCCTCCACCGCCTTGAACACGCGCCGCACGTTGTCGAACTGGCGCCGGCAGCAGCGCAGCGGCGCGCCCGAGCGCTCTGCCACCTGTGCAAACATCTCATACATTGTCCCTGTGTGTGTTACTTGGCGAGCGGCTCCGAGATGAGGAAGGTGGAGCGTATGTTGGCGACCACGTTGCCCGGCATCTCCTCCACCGCCTTGAACACGCGCCGCACGTTGTCGAACTGGCGCCGGCAGCAGCGCAGCGGCGCGCCCGAGCGCTCTGCCACCTGTGCAAACATCTCATACATTGTCCCTGTGTGTGTTACTTGGCGAGCGGCTCCGAGATGAGGAAGGTGGAGCGTATGTTGGCGACCACGTTGCCCGGCATCTCCTCCACCGCCTTGAACACGCGCCGCACGTTGTCGAACTGGCGCCGGCAGCAGCGCAGCGGCGCGCCCGAGCGCTCTGCCACCTGTGCAAACATCTCATACATTGTCCCTGTGTGTGTTACTTGGCGAGCGGCTCCGAGATGAGGAAGGTGGAGCGTATGTTGGCGACCACGTTGCCCGGCATCTCCTCCACCGCCTTGAACACGCGCCGCACGTTGTCGAACTGGCGCCGGCAGCAGCGCAGCGGCGCGCCCGAGCGCTCTGCCACCTGTGCAAACATCTCATACATTGTCCCTGTGTGTGTTACTTGGCGAGCGGCTCCGAGATGAGGAAGGTGGAGCGTATGTTGGCGACCACGTTGCCCGGCATCTCCTCCACCGCCTTGAACACGCGCCGCACGTTGTCGAACTGGCGCCGGCAGCAGCGCAGCGGCGCGCCCGAGCGCTCTGCCACCTGTGCCACGGAAAACTAAAGAGGTACAGAAGGCCCACTCCGCACGATGATTTAAAGAAATAGCGACTCTAGCGCTGACACAAAAAGTTCAATTCAGTTCGCAATAGCGCCTGGCCCCGCCCTCAAAATCGGCACGCAACAAAAGCAAAGTTGTGGTCTCTTTCTATCGCCTAACTTTATCTCTTACGACGTACTAGGGCTGCCGTAGTCAGACGGCGCGTAAAATATACCGTACAGAACTAGCGCGTGCAACTCAGCCCGCGAGCGGCAACCATCTGAAATATTGAGGTCCGGACCTGTACTTAGCCGGGACGGTCACGTGATAACGGCTCCCATACAGCAACCGTGATTTTTTGCTCGTATTTAGTACCAGTATTTGCTCGTATTTATCCAGGAGACCCATTATTACTCTACTTGTATCGTAGAATTAATGGGCTTTTTGGCTTCTGCATCAGCATCTTGCTATGTTATATTATAGAATGAATGAATTCACATTTGGTTGATTATTGATATTACTTTGAGATGCAAATAGTTGAGAAGGTAATGTTTTGGACAACTTAAATTTTTTTGTATCAGTGTTGCCACTAATAAAAATTAAAATCGTCCATATTGACATACCTCATCCAGGTCTTTCCTGTGCCGCGAGGAGAGCTTTCGCCCCAAGAGCTCTCTAATAACTGCATCGTCTAAGTCATAGTACCTGCCAAAAAATATTGCTGAAATGTATCAATATGTTATATAATGTGGGAGAGAGAGTTATGGTTGTAGTAGGCTAATATTTGCCCAAACAAAAAGACTAGAATAATTATGAGGATATTCCCTAAAGCTTTAAGTGTTCATTAAACAAGTTATAGCTTAGTTAAGTACAACAGTCAATTCAACATTAACTCAACAAGAAATCAACAACAAAGATAACAAAATATTCTGGTAAGTTTGTTCATGGTTTTTTTGGGCTTTACAATGCAAAGTCAGGTTTCTAGCCTCAGTTCAATTTGTAATTGAGCAAAGTGAATGGTGTAAGTGAGATTCCAATTATTGTCATGATGAAAAGTTTAACACTTTTTAAAACTATTTCTATCTATTACAATTTATCAAATGCACTTACTTTTCAATTAACATGTGTTTGGTGGGCTCATCAATTTGGAAGATCATCTGTTCTGACAGTTTGGATGGCACCGTCAACAGCCTTTCCAGCAGGGCAAATGTTCTGATAAAGAAATTAAAAAAACATTAAAGTAAATATAAATTGACTTGCTTGTTTAACAAATGCTACAGTTGTTCTAAATCACTTTTTGCAAAAAATTTTAAATTTAAAATATCTTTATTTCACATAGGCCTATCGTACAAGCTCTATTAAAAGGTCAATATGATATTTTTGACATATGTTTATGCTGATAATTACAAGTGAACTTAAAACTAAGTTTATGAAGGTTCAATCGCACCCTGCACTGAGTAGAAGCCCACAATAAACTCAGGAGGGTTTTGTTTTTGTTATTATCATTCTAAAATAGCTCTAATTGGGGCTAATATGAGCACTCGTAACTGACAATAGCCTACAATAAACAGTGCTGGGTATTCCAGGTAATTGTAATACCTGTAATGGTCCAGGACATCGCTAGCAATGAGCTCCACCGTGGCCCCTGTCTGCTTGGCAATAGCTCTCTGGTGCAGAGTGGACACCGCTTCGCTCGCTGTGAATTTTAATACATCATTATGGAACCGTTCACTCTCAGAATATGAAATATTTGTCAGTGGCCCTCCAAACTCGCTAAGTACGGTTTTACAGGTCTCAACAAACAAGAAGATTTGAAGAACTATCAAGTATGCAGATTTCTTTCACTGTTTTACTTTTTATTTGTTGAAATGCAAAAACAACAAACTCTGATGAGAAAAACCGAAAGGATTCCTGCCCTGGATTTCGCTTATATAAAGCTGATGTCACAACTACTGTACTACTGTCTATAGAAAAGATAGATCAATAATGTGCCCAAAAATTTTTTTTTATAATTTAATGGTCGAATTACTCACATGAACATCCATCGATCCATAGCTGATATATTTCCGGATCAATGAGTGTAAAATTACTGACGAAAACATCCACTTCTGTGTACATTATAATAATATTTTATGTAACAAAATCCGAATTCCGACTTGTATATATTTTGCGAAAACAAAGCGAAAACAGGTGTTTTTGACAACTGAACTACTGATATGCTCATAGATAATACTATACTTGGGACTATGACTTGGGAAGATAAGCTACTGTTATTGACATTTGACAATTATTTTCACTGCGCTAACTTGTTGCCATCACGAAAAAACTAAGAACATTGTTTATGTTCATAGAGTATATTGTAGTTGTACAATCAAAGAACGTATTTTACGAGCTAAGACCAACAAAAGACCAAGAATACAACATAGAGCTATAAGTCTCTATGGAATACAAGTATCCAAACAAAAGTTTGAGCAAAAAAATCACTGAAATTGAATGAATATCGGTAGCAGAAATAAAACAAAGTGCAATTAAATTTAAATGAAAAATGGCTCAATTATTTTAATCTATAGGAGGTTCTGATTTCTGATTTTTTCATTTATATTTTTACTATTTTACCAGAAATCATATAACATATTGCACATTCGTGGCACATTCTTAAACTGAACGCAGCTGAGCAAAGCTTTTTGGCATTGATTTTTTTCCAATTCGTAAAAAATCAAAAAAATACATTATTTCTATCTTTGTTTTGTAAATAAAATTTAAAATTTGTGACTAATACAAAACAAAATGTATCACATGCTTGATTATAAATACGTGTGCTACAGCTGCTTCTAGAAACAAATATTTTTAGTATTTCAATTCCATAAATAGTCCCAAAGAGAGGCATTCAAAAAAGACCAAAAAAAATCGTGACGCTGTGAGTTAGGCTATCCTTGATTTTCTTGGGCTTTTGTGGCATTTTAAACTAAATTGACTCTTAGAATTCTTAATGTGTTGCTAATGTGATAAGTAAAAACACAACGGTGGAGTTTATAAAAATATGTAGGTTAACAATCCAACCCATATTTATTTTTTATGTAGTTTGTAATGCACGTACCGCTGGACCCAAAGTCGTATATTATGTAAGGCGCCGCGGGCTTCCCATGTCTCTTTACGCGTCTTTTTCATACATTTGTATGTTTGTTGAAATATATCTCAGAAACTAGGTAACTATTTTATTGAATTACTACTACTATCTTCGGTAAGGGTTTTGAAATCGGTCGAAATTTGAATATTTCACATATCTTTAACCCTCGTAAAAGCTCGGTCGCCGGAACCCCGTTTCGCGGGGCTCTTATTTCTAGGTGGTCTTAAAAGAAAATAACCACTCTATGTCACCTATCCGTTTTCCAAGTCGTGGTGCCCTTGAGTACCGAACCTGCTTTGCTCTCTCTTGTATTCCTTCAGCCTTGTGATAGCTTGAGGCGACTCTTTAGCGTTCACTCTTTTGCTTTAACCCTCTTAAAAGCTCGGCTTTGAATGAATGCGACTTAATTTAAAGCCTCACCCCTATCTTCCAACTAAGGAAAGATTACGAGTTTTGTTAAAATCATCAAAATCCTGTCTGTATTTCTCAAGATACTACATTAATTTTATAAGGACAAAGCACGTACATGTTAACATCTATGTAAGTGTTTGTTTCTTCATGCCTCCTATATTTTAGCGTAGCACTAATATGTAATGGAATCTCTTACAGAACAATAGGAATGGCTACCAAAACAGACGAAATGTCAGAGGAAGTGGAAAAGTCTGATGAAGTGGGTGACAAAGACTGCGACATGGAAGACATGGAGTCTTCTTCCGAGGAGAACAACCTTGTTCAGAGCGAGGAGCAGGATGATATGATGAGCATGTTTGCCAGCGTGTGGGTGAAAGTGGAGGTGGAGGAAGATGAAGCCAATGAGTTAGCTCATCATAAAAAGAGGTGATTACATGTATATCAGTGCCAGTAGTTTTTAGCAGTACAGATTATTTATCAGTGGGATTTAGCAGGACAGATTATTTTGCTGGAGCAAAGTCCATAGGCACTTGGGCAGTGACATAGGCATTAAGGAAATTTCACTCCAGGCAGGTGTTATTCAGGGATTATGCCTTGTGATCAAAGCACTTGACGTCAGAACTTCTATTTATTGTAGAAAGCTCCATCAGCATATGCTATTGCGCTAGTTACGCCATCTATCAAAGCTACGCCATCATCGTTCAAGCGTCTCAATGCGTTTTATGTCTTACTACTGGGCACAAGACTTCTCACAGAATTTATACCTGTTGAAGGCCCATGCATTTCTTGGAGTGACATATTGTGGTGATCTCTCGGCCATGCAAGTTTTCTCATAATGTTTTCCTTCACACAAGTGAATTTAGTATCCACACCTGTTTAGTGCTTTACAACATACACTAAGTAAATATGTCTGAATCGGTATTTACACTCACATTGTATTGATATACAAGCTTGGTATCTTGTTTGAAATGGTTCCCAACAAGAGGTTGCCTCAATCTTCACTTATTCATTCTTCTCTACAATATTATTTCCAATTTTATCTTCTGGCACCATTTCATGCTGTCTATAACTATAATCCCTTCACCAAACGTCTGTAAGTCCTTAGCAATAAAACCACCTTTGCACTTTTTTGTAAAATAAATAATCATGTCTGGTGGAAATCAGTAATCTAATTGGAACTTTTCAATCTAGTATCAACTAGTGGGAATCTGAGATATCTATCAAGCAGCCAATTGTGAAATAAACCTTGATTTGTTTACAGGTCTTCAAAAAATAAAAAAACTCAGCAAAAGAGAAAGAAACCCAACAAAGTACTCACTTGTGAACAATGCGACTACACAACTGCATACAAAAACTGTTTAGACGCCCACGTCGCTAGCCACAGCGACTCTAAACCTTTCCACTGTGACCAGTGCCCCTACACTACCAAGTATCCCACAGCTCTTACTCGGCACATCACAATCAAACACACTTTACGAGAACCAAGAACACTGACCGATAAAGAGAAGGCGATAATGAAACTCCACAAATGCCCGGATTGTGATTACACATCATACTTCAAATGGAACTTCAACGCCCATAAACGAAAACATGACCTGGACAAACAATTCAAGTGCAAGGATTGCGGATATTCAACTGCTTACAGACACAATTATATGAAACACAAGAAAGTACATACGCAGAGTAACGAAGGAGTGGTTTACAAATGTGATAAATGCCCTTTCGTTACAAAGTTTGAGGGGCACATCACGAGGCATCTGTCAAAAATACACAATGAAGTGATCGAGAAAGCTAATAAATGCGATATGTGTGATTTCGCAACGTTAGTTCGTTGGAGATTGAATGTTCATAGACAAAGGAGTAGACAGGACCAACCTATCAAATGCATGCACTGCGATTTTGAAACTTTTTACATGTGCGAGAGTAAGACACACAAGATCTCTCATTATAATAAGATTTTTGGGGCCGGTTTCCTTAATAGTAAACCAGAGTTGAAGCAAGCACAGGAGATGCTCTCGTGCCATGTAGAAGAGAGGCCGTGCAACCATCAACCTGGTGATAACGTGCTGGAAACACCAAAGCACCCACCAAATAACTACACCTTGGACCCAAATTGCGTAGACTGGAACAGCATTCAAGTTCTAGAATCGGAAGATAAAGAGCGCCCATTCCTATGTCACATGTGTAGCTATACTTCAAAGTTCAAAGCTGCAGTGCAACGTCATTTTCAAAGACATCACACCGGCAGTCAGAATCGCCCATACAAATGTGTGAACTGTGATTTCTCAACCAAAACTAAAGACCAAATCGCGTTGCACAACAAACGAAGCCTCTCCGAAAAATTATTGCTCTGTGGAATTTGTCAGTTCACAACGAATTACAAATGCCAGTTTGTAATGCACCAGAAATGTCACTATGCATTCAAATGCACGATTTGCTCATACTCGTGCAGGCACAAGTATGAGTTGCAGAAGCATTTTACAACAATACATTTGGGCAATGGATTCAAATGCAGCTACTGCGATTACCGGGCGGCCAGGAAGGAAAGTGTACTGTGTCACGAAACAATTCATACAGGGCAGAAGCCATTTAAGTGCTCCCACTGTCCATTCACATCTGTACGTAAATGCTTGTTGGATAACCACATGAAACGTTACCACAGTGAGATAAAGCAAGACATAAAGATTGTGAGCGAGGACAAGATTGAGTCGTTGAAGGTTCCGTTACCTAAGTTAATCAGTGATCATTTGGACCCGAAGTTACTGGAAAGTTTGAAGGACATCAAGGAAAAAATGGGGTGGAATGACATAAGTGACATGGAACTTGCGAGGGAGAAATTGTTACAGGCAGCTGAAACTTGTGAAGAGTCAAAATATCCAGGTGATTAGGTCCTAGGTAAAGTCAACTATGGTGTAAAAAAGCTGGCATAGATGTTCTTAGACCTAAGAACTTGATGTGATTAAGAAAAACGAAGATTTATGAGTAACTTAGGCTCGGTTCTTCCACAGATTTTAACATACTTATTACTCTTAAAAATGGCATTGTATCTGATATTTTGGTCTTAAGCATATGTTTAATGAAAATCTACCAAAATTTGTTGAAGTAACTGGGCCTCGTTCACTATCTTATAACATTCTAGCTTTTTAGAAACCCATTTTTTTGTGTACAAAACCACTAACTGAGTCCTGATATTGATATGTATTTGTGTAATAGCTTTTTTTATGTACAATTTTTTAAACATAAATAACTGTTTATTTTACAATTTAAAAATTAAGTGAAATCATCACAATTTTTAAGATACTTTGTAATGCATTTAAAACTGTTGATGACAACTTTTTTGCTATTTTGCAATAATTTTCTTACTTGTTATCAAAGTAAGTGATTTTAATGTAAAAATTGAGATATTATATCTTTATACAAGTCAGATAAAGACTTTTGAAAATTTATTAAGATAATTAAGATAAGATATACTTATTTCGGTTTTTAAAAACACGCAGGAAACCTTGTTTTATCCGAGATAAGAAGTAGCTTACCCAGGCTAAAATCTATCTTTAACAATTGGGTATTACACTAATTTTGAATTTGATAAAAATAATAACTAGCTAAAAATATCCTAGTTTATAATAAGGTCATAAAAAAAATTGGTTGCCTGTAAAGTCGGTTTACTGACGATAGTTGAACGTGACAACGTCTTCTTTGTCGCTCGTTCCGCGCTCGCGAGGTAACGCCGGTAACGCCGCATGAGCGAGGTAACGCCGGATGAGTCATGTTTTTTCGTGCGTGCAACCGGCTCTGTCGAATTATAAGACGTTGTCACGTCAAAAAATTGGAAATACCCAATTATTTTTGAGAATGTTACTATCAAGTATTTGCAGTTTTAATTATTATTGTGATTTTAAGTATTGTTTTGCACAATATACAAATTAGATGTAAGTAATTACCAATAAATATAATATTTCTTTTTGGAAATAACAAAATTTAGTTGTTTTAATATCATTAGACTACCTAAATAATGTTATGCTTTCTATTTTTGATTTGCCTACCAAATCGGAAGAATAGATGTTTGTGGTGTTCAGTGAGAATCTTTTTTTTTACTTTGATCTTGTTTTAAACAAATTAGAATGCCATGGCCAGTGCACCAACGGAAACTGAATGTCGTAGCAAATCTCTGTCGTACCACAAGCATCTCACTAGTTAACGTTACGAATGGAGTCCTATAAAATACCATAGAAAAATCGGTTACTTCTATAATTGAATCATACGCTGTACCTAATAAACATCGTGAGACACCACCATAATGTTACTGAACACCAATATAAAGTTATTTCTTGCTCTGTGTTACTGAAGGTGTGTGAAGCATGCTAACCCATACTCGTCCTACGTGGTAAGCTTTGTAGTGGCATTTAGTCGGTTTTTTGAAAAGAATTTTCTGTATTCATGTACCGAGTTAGTAGTTACTAGCCTAAGTGATGCCAACTTATACGCTACTGATTAAAAATATTAGGTATACTTAATGTTTTATCCTAAAGGGCCGAACGTTCGGTAATAAGACAAATAAAACCACATTGCAAGGACAAATACCTTTTATTTGAATTTTATTGTGCATATTTCGATAAATATAAAAAATATGGCAAAATAAAATGTAACTGAGCGTGCATTCAATTAAAATTATAAAAAAAAAACAGCGCTTCGCCGCAACTTACGTAATATGCATGAAAAATACAATAAAAAAGGGTCTACAATATAACAACAACTATATACAATAGGTACATAATTTTTCTTTCTGACAAAAATAACTTGTCTCAACTTTTTCGTCGATAAATCTATGAGACGGAAGCTGTTTTGTAGACTAGAATGTGTTTTGGAAACCTTTGTGTGGTTATCCAATAACTTCTTAAAAAACTAATCTGTCTTAGCTTCTCTATTAGCTAACGGAAACCGTAGATAACCACACATATGGCTTTCCCAAGCAATGAAATTCAGCTCAACATTTCCCGCGCTTTGCAATTCTGACACCTGTCAAATTGACGCCCGCAAAATTGCAAATGGCCGACAACGCTAAAACCGCCCTTGCGCTCTCGTAATAAATATCTCGTAATAATACTCTTAGGTCTAGTACTGTAATTAATATTAAATTACATACAATTTTTTTATCTATACTAAGCAGCAGACTAGAATTGAATGGCGTCTACAATAACAAAGTATATTTTATAAATATCGATAGTTTATAAATTATACATATTGTATAAGACGAATAGACGTGTCTTTTATAATAATATTAGGTATTCAAGCATTTCGTAGTCTCTTTTTTTTTCATTTGAAATTAACATAATTATAGTAAAAGATCTTTAAAAATATTGAGTAAATTATTTAGGTATTTAAATTGAATTTACATATGTTGTTTAATGCTAAAAATCAAGCTTTGCAATTGGAGAAAACCAAGTAAGTATTATTTTTGCTGGCAAGGTTGTTTTACGCTTAAGGTATAAATTCGAAACCATACTTTGTCCATTCCTTTATTTTTTTAGACACATTAGACATATCGAAAAAAAAAACAAAATAAACGAATGGACAGACTATAAATCCCGTAAACGTGACGTAAGTAAGTACTTTCCAATCACAGATTGTGATTATGTTCAATAGATTAAGCACCATATAATTTCTGTGTTTTTTTTTTTTTACTCAAAAACAGATTCAAAACAGGTTCTTTAATATTACAAAGACACTAAGAGCGGTGCAACACTAATTCGAGCTATTTGTTCGTTTTCGATATAGACTTATTCATAAAATAATTTACAATTAAACAAAAGTAAGTAAAATTTACAACGATCGATTTACTTCGATCCACCCTTTTACAATTTCAAAACGCCATATACCTACAAAGTTTAAAAAAAAAAATATGTTTATAAACATGATTTAAGTAGGTACCATTTGATTTCGGCAACGAATAAAAAAGCTTTTGAATATTTTTCTCATACTTAATTATTATTAATTATTTTGATTTTTAAATATTTCGTCCAACTAAAAAGTACCAACTGGCAACTATTGATTAGTCTTGTTTAAATCGTGTTGATATGTTAATCACTATGAACTTAACACCACAGACTACTATTGTAATTTTTACTTTTTGACTGTATTGTATTTATCTATCTATCTATCAGTTAGATAAGTGTTTGTCTTCATTATGTGTCGTTTCATGCTATACTTTGTCCACAATCCACATAACAACCAATCATATAAAAGAAACACAGCGTTCAAATTCCAAGATCATAATAATCAAGTTTGAAACATTTTTCAACACAACAATTCAAGTTCCACGTAATGTTTTTTCTCACTCTAGGAAAAGGCTAAGGTACTAGTATTAATCACAATCATTAGAAAGAGAAGAGTTAGCGATATATTATTAAAATAAATATTTCTTTTACCATGTAACTACATACACGAACATTTTACATCGAGTATTTTATATTTACAATTCTTGTGTCAGCGTCTGCAAGCGATGCAGTGAAGAGGGGATTACATACATGATACATAGAAATTTATTCAAGATTTGTTAAGTATTAAATATCAATAATAATCTCTCGAGGTCTTTATCTCTTTGAAGAGAATAAACTTAACTACAGACTGGTGCTTGGCAAGGTATAATATTTTGAAGGAGATTAACACAAAACTTACAATTTAAAAAAGTTATTAAGTAATACCAATCTTTAGGATAACTTCAATGTTATCCGTTTTTTAGTCGAAAAAAAGGCACTAACTATTTACTAAAATTCGCACCTTGAATAAACAAAAATTTCCAAGAAATAACAGTTATTTTGAAGAAATTATTATATTATTGGCCAAACCATTGGTATCACATGCACGCAATTTACAAATATTCACCGTTCATACTATCCCATCTATCATGTTAAAAGGTACGCACTCATTGGTCGAAATCCAACCGTAATTAATTAATTTTAACTCTCTGCGCTCCTTCTCTATTTAAACTATACCACCTCATACTCCCAGTTGCACGATTTGTGCCTAAAAACAAAGTCGAAGTTTCTACACGAAGTAATACAGACAGATTGCATTTTTACAATACGCTTATTTTCTCATATTTGGTGAGGTTTTTTTCTTGCAAACAAGATAGTCATATTTTAATAAATTATAAAAGCATTAACAAACGAGATTTCGCAAATAAATTAACTAACCACAATGATCATACGAATCGTAATCTCCCTGTATTCATACAGATCATTCAAATATGTGTACGGTTAACGTCAAAAGCCCAGATAGCAAGATCCATTGCTTGCACTCGGCCAGTTCAGGATACAAGTTTTAAACCTTATGTTGTTGTCTTAAGATTGATATTGCTGATAGAGTATGGTAATATGCGGGTACTTGCACATCGTGTTAGTCTTTAAGCTATGTACGGATTTTTGAAGTCGATCATACCTCAAAGTAAAATTGAAATTGGATTAAAAGGCAACTCCTATCTAAAGAGATCTAAACGTTTTATGAATATTTTACTTTTGAACCCTATAACCATTGGGTTAAAGCGCAAAATGTGTCGCAGACATATGCAAATACTAGATGTGACATGTTTTAATCTCTTAACTTTGTAATGACGTCGTCTTTTAAGCATTGATCATTATTAATTGAAAAAATACGTCGTGAAGGACCAGACTGGTAAAAGTTGCATAATTATTATTGATGAATTTGTTAGTTTTAAGTGATAATATCTTTCAGGTGATTTTTTTATGCGATAAATAATGTACCAAAGCTTGTTTTTGTCTTTTTCTTTTTATCCTTTCTCTTTTTTTGAGGCGAAGAACATGAAAAATTTAGTGACATTAGTATTTACAATAGCCAATTAAATGATATTTTCAATAGTAAAATGAGATTTAGCGATAATATTATGGGATATGCTTATGTTATTTACAGATAGGTGTAATTTTTATTTTATTTTATAAACTATAAGCAACTACATTACTTTACACACTTTTTTTCACGATGCATTTTCTAGAAAGAGTTATTAGAGCCTAATCGTCGATCGCATAACTTAGACTTACACAATTATAACTGTCATTAATTGTAACGATAAACTTGACACTTCTTGTAGCTAGTAAACTGACGTGGCAACACATTATAACCATTTACTATTTCAATAAAGAATAAATTGTCTTATTCTAAAAAACGAAAAACGTTTTATGAAAAATAAATATTGCCACATCTAGTATTTCCAAATATCCATTTTTTCTTGAATAACGCTATTAACAACCTTATCCCTAAGCAATAGGGTATTGAATAGCCTACGCCTCTTCTCCTCTCATATATAACTGCTAGAAAAGATAGCAAGCCAAAAATATTCATATTTATATTTTAATGAGTTTTATACATTGAATTAATTTACAAAAATAACTATATTATTATAATTATTATATTGGTTTTTGATAACTATGTATGTATTTAATTTCATAAATATTATCCACTTGCTTTAATAGTGGTAGAGCTCAGATCAAGAAAAAAGATTACAAAAAAAAAAAGATTTAACAAAAGGCAAAGGAATATCTTAATAATCGATGCATATTGCAATAAATCTAAAAGAGAAAATTATAATAAACTTTTTTGAGATACTTTATACTAAGTTTTGACAAGTGGATATGCGTTCGATGTGATCGTAAAGGTGTTTGTCCACTGCATCCGTCACTCTGACGTCACTGAGAACGAGCGAACGGCACACAAGTAGCGGTCATAAATTAACGGACCACTACGTTTATTAATTAAACTATTATAACGACATATTGTATTGTCAGAAAGTTGGAAAGTTTTCCCAAAAGTTTACTCCAAGATCTCCTTTTTTTAATTTTTATTGGAAACTACAATAGATTTTTATGTATTTTTTTTCTTAATTTGTGTCGGTAATAATAACTTTCAAAAACCCTCAAAGTAACATTTTTGATAACTGGCGTAGTTTTTTTGTAATTAGGTTAAACGTAGAGGATAAAAATAAAATTCTTTACTGCGCGCCGGTTACTTCATGTTTATCTCGGCCAGAAATAATATTGTTTTCTGTGAAGTCATGGTGACGGATGCGGTGACAAACACCCTTAACCAATTTGGAATTAGCGCTGATTTACATACTCATAATACATGAACCGTTTTTTTATTCGATTACCATATTTACGTAGTCACTTTTTGTACATTTATAACTCTGTTACTGTATGCTTGCGCTTCGTATGACGTCATATCGGCGGTAGCCAATCAGCTGTGCGGGCGCTCAGCCAATAGCAGCACAGTACACATATAGTAACAGTTAGATTATAGTGACACCTGTGATGTTTTCGAGTGTAATTTAATTTAGATCGTTTATTTTTGTCATATTTTTTTATAAATATTTTTCTGTCAACTTCCGTTTGATATAATTGTTAACCTAACCTATTTTATGATGTTATTCCATTTAATTGGTTAAACTGCTGTCGCTGTGTGAGTATGCCTTAAAGAATAATTATTTCTTCTCAAATACTCAAATATTATTGATTGATTTAATGATACATAATAATAAATAAATAAATAAACATGATTGAATGACCAAGAGCAGAGTCTAAAGTTCGTTTTGGTATAAATCAGACTTCCAGATGTGATGTTGATGTGTGATGGTAAAACTTTACATTTCTTGAATGCCAATTGCCATAAACATATAACCGTTTCATTTTAATATTACATAGTCTTCAAGAAGTTAATATTTGATTTGAAGAAACTATTGGATAAAATTTAACCAATAAATGGATACCACAGCAATCCAATGAGATTCAGTTAATAGATATAAAGGTTTATCTCGAACAGGTGCAACGGAGCACATCTGGTCAACTGCGTGTATGTTTTCACCCTGTATGTGCTTGCGAGCTACATACATGCTTCTGTCACGGAGCGTCCTCGTCCTTGTGACGTCACAGCCGGTGCCCTGATCCTGGAAGATAATATAATTAATTATAATATGATTCATTTCATATGTATTCATCACAACTAAGGAGCACTAGCGACGCCTCCAGATGTATAACTGGGTGCTTATTCGTGTAACTAAATCATATAGAATTTCTCAGTCACTAGTTGACTAGTCAGTGTTAAGCTCAAGAAAATAAAAAAATCCTCCCTTATCCCTACTCTAGAGGACCTTTTGGTCATTATCTACTGAACCTGTGTACCTTCATTACTTTTTTGCAATTTTTTTTTTGGAATTTTTAAATATTTTTATTTAGGCTAGGCTCATGAAAATTCATATAAAATAAACTGTAAAGTGTACCATAAACAATAAAATGTGTTGAATGGAAGTAGGCGTTATTTGCGGAAATCCATAATTAATAGGACAGATAGATTTTTTTTGCTATAATCCGCTACTTGAAAAGATTTTGTATGGTACAATATGCAGGAACCCTGCCCACATGAAACCACACACAATTTTCCAACACTTTCTTCGACGCACGTTTCGTCCCGACACCGGGACATCCTCGGGAGTTGTTGAATTCACAATGCGAAATCGTAGAGAAACAATACTCTACGATTTCGAAGAAAGTGTTGAAAAATTGTGTGTGGTGTTTCATGTGGGAAGGGTCCCCGCATATTGGCCGTACAGGGGCCTACCACCAACGCTTAAAGTAATATTATTGTAATATTGTTTTGACATTTTCATACAATGTCAGTTTCAAGTAGCAGATTATACCAACATGATTCAATAGTTTGTTTGAGAGACGTCGAGTGACTCACCGACGGCGCTGTAGACGGGCGCGGGCAGCTCCTCCTTGTTGTGCTCCCGCGCAGCGAGCGGTCGGAAGCGGCGCGCGCGCGCGGCGTTGTGCGCGGCGGGCGCGGCAGGCGGTGCGGGCGGCGCGGGGGGCGCGGGGGGCGGCGACCCCGACGACGACGAGCCCGACGCGGGCGGCGGCGACGTGCCCGCGACGCCCGCGCTGCGGCAGCGACTCGCCGCGCTGGGGATGGTAGGGGAACTTCAGTTTAACATTCCGACATTGCTTGTTTAGCGGTTTTTTACAGGATATACTTTGGTGAGTGTGCTCAGGAACTACATAACCTTGTACCTCCTTCACCTTTCTACCATAGGACTGCAAGACGCCGAGAGCGGTGGCATCCTTATGTGGTTGACGTCCAACAAACTCGCACAAAACGTTTTTCCTCCATGTTTCTGATACGAACCGCTAAGGTGTGGAACGCCCTTCCAGCCTCCGTGTTTCCAGCCAAGTACAATCTAGGTGCCTTCAAGAGAAGAGTGAATAGGCATTTTCTAGGCAAGGGCGCTCCATCCTAGACCATCATTGCTTTCCATCAGGCATGATTGTCGTCAAGCGCAAGCCTATCTTCAATAAAAAAAAATAAAAAAAAGACACGCGACAGCTCAAACAGGTTTATTTAACTCTGAAAGTTTTAACCATGACATTTAAACCACAGCAAAGCGTGACTGAGACTAACTATGCTAGCCAATAGCTGATTACCACGCGAAGTAGCGAAAAATATGGGGCTTTTGACAAATGGCTACACGGTGGTCGTAATGGTATGTAATTACAAGGAGCTTATTAAACAAGGAAGTGGCGCCCATTGTGGAGCTTGTTACAAATGGCGCCCATTATGAGGCTCATTACAAATGGCGCCCATTGCGGAACTTTTTACAATATTAGAACACAATGTTGAACTCATAGCTAATGGCACCAATCGGAAGGTTCGTTACAAATGGCGCCCATTAAGAGGCTTATTACAAATGGTGTCCACTGTAGAACTCTTTACAAATAACCAACTTGAGCTAATTGCAAATAGCGCCAATTGGAGGACATGTTACAAGGGCGCTCAATATGAGATGAGACTCGTCACAAATGCGAGAATTGTGGGTCTCGTGGGTTTCGCGAGTCGGCCTCACCTGTTGTGGGGCTGAAGTGAAGTGGGTGTGAAGCGCAGGTTGAGGTCGCGCGCGGGGTCCAGCGCGTACTTATCGCTCGCGTTCTGTCTCCGTCGCCGGAGCGCTGGGGACGAGTGTCGTCGTGTCGTGTCGTGTGTTTGGTAGGTCGAGCTCACCTGTTGTGCGGCTGCGCGTGGCGGTGCCTCGGCCTCGCGAAGCGCAGGTTGAGGTCGCGCGCGGGGTCCAGCGCGTACTTATCGCTCGCGTTCTGTCTCCGTCGCCGGAGCGCTGGGGACGAGTGTCGTCGTGTCGTGTCGTGTGTTTGGTAGGTCGAGCTCACCTGTTGTGCGGCTGCGCGTGGCGGTGCCTCGGCCTCGCGAAGCGCAGGTTGAGGTCGCGCGCGGGGTCCAGCGCGTACTTATCGCTCGCGTTCTGTCTCCGTCGCCGGAGCGCTGGGGACGAGTGTCGTCGTGTCGTGTCGTGTGTTTGGTAGGTCGAGCTCACCTGTTGTGCGGCTGCGCGTGGCGGTGCCTCGGCCTCGCGAAGCGCAGGTTGAGGTCGCGCGCGGGGTCCAGCGCGTACTTATCGCTCGCGTTCTGTCTCCGTCGTCGGAGCGCTGGGGACGAGTGTCGTCGTGTCGTGTCGTGTGTTTGGTAGGTCGAGCTCACCTGTTGTGCGGCTGCGCGTGGCGGTGCCTCGGCCTCGCGAAGCGCAGGTTGAGGTCGCGCGCGGGGTCCAGCGCGTACTTATCGCTCGCGTTCTGTCTCCGTCGCCGGAGCGCTGGGGACGAGTGTCGTCGTGTCGTGTCGTGTGTTTGGTAGGTCGAGCTCACCTGTTGTGCGGCTGCGCGTGGCGGTGCCTCGGCCTCGCGAAGCGCAGGTTGAGGTCGCGCGCGGGGTCCAGCGCGTACTTATCGCTCGCGTTCTGTCTCCGTCGTCGGAGCGCTGGGGACGAGTGTCGTCGTGTCGTGTCGTGTGTTTGGTAGGTCGAGCTCACCTGTTGTGCGGCTGCGCGTGGCGGTGCCTCGGCCTCGCGAAGCGCAGGTTGAGGTCGCGCGCGGGGTCCAGCGCGTACTTATCGCTCGCGTTCTGTCTCCGTCGTCGGAGCGCTGGGGACGAGTGTCGTCGTGTCGTGTCGTGTGTTTGGTAGGTCGAGCTCACCTGTTGTGCGGCTGCGCGTGGCGGTGCCTCGGCCTCGCGAAGCGCAGGTTGAGGTCGCGCGCGGGGTCCAGCGCGTACTTATCGCTCGCGTTCTGTCTCCGTCGTCGGAGCGCTGGGGACGAGTGTCGTCGTGTCGTGTCGTGTGTTTGGTAGGTCGAGCTCACCTGTTGTGCGGCTGCGCGTGGCGGTGCCTCGGCCTCGCGAAGCGCAGGTTGAGGTCGCGCGCGGGGTCCAGCGCGTACTTATCGCTCGCGTTCTGTCTCCGTCGCCGGAGCGCTGGGGACGAGTGTCGTCGTGTCGTGTCGTGTGTTTGGTAGGTCGAGCTCACCTGTTGTGCGGCTGCGCGTGGCGGTGCCTCGGCCTCGCGAAGCGCAGGTTGAGGTCGCGCGCGGGGTCCAGCGCGTACTTATCGCTCGCGTTCTGTCTCCGTCGCCGGAGCGCTGGGGACGAGTGTCGTCGTGTCGTGTCGTGTGTTTGGTAGGTCGAGCTCACCTGTTGTGCGGCTGCGCGTGGCGGTGCCTCGGCCTCGCGAAGCGCAGGTTGAGGTCGCGCGCGGGGTCCAGCGCGTACTTATCGCTCGCGTTCTGTCTCCGTCGCCGGAGCGCTGGGGACGAGTGTCGTCGTGTCGTGTCGTGTGTTTGGTAGGTCGAGCTCACCTGTTGTGCGGCTGCGCGTGGCGGTGCCTCGGCCTCGCGAAGCGCAGGTTGAGGTCGCGCGCGGGGTCCAGCGCGTACTTATCGCTCGCGTTCTGTCTCCGTCGTCGGAGCGCTGGGGACGAGTGTCGTCGTGTCGTGTCGTGTGTTTGGTAGGTCGAGCTCACCTGTTGTGCGGCTGCGCGTGGCGGTGCCTCGGCCTCGCGAAGCGCAGGTTGAGGTCGCGCGCGGGGTCCAGCGCGTACTTATCGCTCGCGTTCTGTCTCCGTCGCCGGAGCGCTGGGGACGAGTGTCGTCGTGTCGTGTCGTGTGTTTGGTAGGTCGAGCTCACCTGTTGTGCGGCTGCGCGTGGCGGTGCCTCGGCCTCGCGAAGCGCAGGTTGAGGTCGCGCGCGGGGTCCAGCGCGTACTTATCGCTCGCGTTCTGTCTCCGTCGTCGGAGCGCTGGGGACGAGTGTCGTCGTGTCGTGTCGTGTGTTTGGTAGGTCGAGCTCACCTGTTGTGCGGCTGCGCGTGGCGGTGCCTCGGCCTCGCGAAGCGCAGGTTGAGGTCGCGCGCGGGGTCCAGCGCGTACTTATCGCTCGCGTTCTGTCTCCGTCGTCGGAGCGCTGGGGACGAGTGTCGTCGTGTCGTGTCGTGTGTTTGGTAGGTCGAGCTCACCTGTTGTGCGGCTGCGCGTGGCGGTGCCTCGGCCTCGCGAAGCGCAGGTTGAGGTCGCGCGCGGGGTCCAGCGCGTACTTATCGCTCGCGTTCTGTCTCCGTCGCCGGAGCGCTGGGGACGAGTGTCGTCGTGTCGTGTCGTGTGTTTGGTAGGTCGAGCTCACCTGTTGTGCGGCTGCGCGTGGCGGTGCCTCGGCCTCGCGAAGCGCAGGTTGAGGTCGCGCGCGGGGTCCAGCGCGTACTTATCGCTCGCGTTCTGTCTCCGTCGCCGGAGCGCTGGGGACAAGCACAGCGTTAGAAAACGCTCATCTTTATCTCAAGGACCGGTACAGATATCAAGTTGAAATTGATATGTTGTCTTGATTAGGAATATTTCCTGTTGCCCAAAAATCATGGAATTCGGCAAGACACATTGTGGTCGATTCCATTGTGTAAAATCTCAAAACTAAACTAATATTGTGCTATCTTTTTCCATAGGGAATAGTTTAAAAAGGATAGCACTATTTTAAACTAGTTTAATTTAGAGATTTTGTACAACAGAATTAGCACGAATAGAAATACAGAACAAGGAATAATAATGAAAATCCGGAAGTTGTATAGTATTCACAGAAAAGACAGTTACATGAACAAGAAATAAAATGAAAAATAAAGCTTATATTATGCTCTTTAGCGGTAGAGAAGTCGGAACTCTCAGTTCGCGAGCCTGTCTCGGCCAATTTTTTTTTAAATCCACGTAAGCGTGTCCTTACGTGTCACGTACCAGGGGTCAAGTCGTTGGGGTCGTGCGTCAGAGGGCCGTCCCCGCTCCAGGAAGCGCACTTGGCGAGGCGGTGCTCCGCCGGCGTCGCGGAACCCGAGCCCCCAGTCGCCACCGGGATGCGGGACCCGCTGCCCGAGGATCTCTGAAATCAATATAACCGGTATTGTCACACAACATTAACTATAGTAATAATAAAGAAATCGCAGTAAGGAACCTTAGACTTGGCACGACTTTGTCTAGATTTCATTACTTTTAGAGATAAACAAGCAGCTAAATCGAGACTTGGCTAGTTTTTGGTTTTTGGGGATTTCACTTCTTTTTGTATTTCTTCTTGTAATATTATAATATAAAATAAAACAGCCTAGTCTGATTCAGAGTTTCCCTTTAATTTTATTTATATGGGTATTAAAAGCGAAGGGGAGGCATTCGCCCAGCAATGGGGCGCTATAGGCTAGATTAAATTAGATTAGAAGATGTGCCCACTACGCTGGATTTTTGCAATGACAGTCGATTTTTACGTACCTGTAGTAGAAGGGGGCATTACCATATCTCTAATACAACTGAGACCAGCTGAGGGTTCTTCATCAGATACTTCAGACCTTCGATTTTTGACATCAAATGAAGCCGCCCACCAAGTTAAATATTTTTTGTAAAGGCGGTATTATCGATCTCTAAGGTTGGGCTCTTGTGTTTTCTGATCAGGGTCACCAGGTACTCCAGATCTTCGGTTATCCTAGTTTTTATAGTTTTCCCTTTGTGAGGCCATTAAACGCTAACTCTGTACCAAATTTCAGCTCTCTGAGTTTATGGGAAGTACTAGTTCTATTTTGATGATCATGAGTGAGGGAAGTTACATAAATGCGAAACGTTGCTTTCGATTAAATTCGGAACTAAATGACCTACAGACTTGAAATTTTGGGTTTTAAGTATGTGATTATAGCTTACTGGATGACGAAAATTTCAGCATTCTGGTCTTATCCAGAGGTTCTCAAATTGGGGCATGAAATGCGGCGGAATGGTTCCAGTAAAGGATGGTACGGCAGTGTTTGCTTCGCGCTCGACTTGGCAGGGGCACTGCCGCGCCTCTCGATCTGTAATTCATACTCACATCTCTTAAACTCTGAGAGCCGTCTCCGCCGCCGGCTTCGCGTCTGATCACCGACGACGTACTTCTGCAACACATTTATTCACAAGTTAGTAATTGAATGCAATCTCACTTAATGGTAAGTGACAGGATAAACGATGACGACATCGCACTAACCGGAACGGGAAATGGAACGGGTATGGATTGCTACAAAGCATGATACAGCCACAACTACACCTAGAAGGGCCCAAACCAGGAAACGAACCTGAGAGCATCTGTTTTTCCACCACAATGCAAATGGAATCGTCGAATTTTGGTATTTGCGTGAAACGGATATAAGGCCTCTTATGCTGACCATACACGGTTAGTGTACCAAAGTTAGTGTACCTATAGACGGCATTATATTATGTTCAATGATCATACCTGTCTTGTATCGCGTCTAGACGCGTTCGCTCTACAGCGGGGCTTTGACTTTTCTCGCCACTCCGCGTAGAAGACCTACAAGTAGAAAACAACAAATTAAGCCAATATGTATTTAAATTTAAAATGTGAGTGTACGAATAAACCATAGCAAAAAACGCGCAGTGCGTCCGGTGGGTTTGACGTATAGCCTAAAGCGCTGTATACACGGTCCATCCCAGCTGTACGTCAGCTCAAGGCCGCGGTGCTGGATGTAGCATACACACTATCCTGCACACATCCAACGTGTCGTCCATGTTGTCCGTTTTGTCGTGCCAAAGAGATACATAAAAAAATACTGACAAGCTGTATTTGTTAAATCTGCACTATGCATTAATACAGCAGGTGTATACATGATCAAGCACGCACGGCAGTGAATAAGCTGCTTAACTGGCAAAAAGTGGCGATAAAGTATAAATATAAAATGAATTTGGTGGGCACATAACTCATAACTTTAATCATAACTCAGTTACCGTTTGTCCCTCTGGTGCTCGGTGGCGTCGTAGTAAACAGATGCCTCCTCGTGGTTCAACCGCGCCTCGCCTCCCACCCCGCCTCCCGCCCCGCCGCTTCCACCACTCACCACGGAGTGGATCTTTACTGTGCCACAAGATACAGCATCAAAAAAGTAGTACGCCCGCGAGAACTCCCTTAGGAAGGAGCTCCCATGGAATTATCAACTCAATTTCGTATGTCATTGTCATACACTTTTTGATTTTTTCCAAAAGCGTACCAAACACAATCGTAAAAATAGAGTAGGTAGCTGTCATATGGCAGGTGGATATATCTAACTCTCTTTTGTCATTTTTTGGTATTTTTTTTTATTGTATAAACTAGCGCTTGACTGTGATCACACCTGATGGAAAGCGATGATACAGTCTAAGGTAGAGCGAGCTTGCCTAGGAAATACCTATGCACTCTTGATTTGAAGACGCCCAGGTTGTAGGTAGAGGGAAAGACAGGGTCTGGGTATTCCAGACCTTTGCAGTGCGTGTCAGCAGAAATAAACTCACGTGCAAAAAGAGAGCACAATGTTAAGGTCAATAATATTGTCTTAGGTATAACTATAAGCCGCTATTTCGAACTGAATTGCACTTTACCGTGTCAGTGTTAGAGTCGCTATTTATTAATGTACTTTGTAATATAACTTAAAAATACATAAAAGTAGATGAACGAAGAGCAGGAACGAGGACCCAAACCACTTCGTACGTATCTTTGATACGTAAACTATGTAGGAGTGTGTAAGCCTTTACGATGCATTGTAGTATAATAATAATGTGGCAGGTACCCGAGTGCATGGGCGAGGCGCTGTCGGGCGGGCGCACGCGGATCTCCAGGCGGCTGGACACCGTGGTCTCGGGCGGCGGCGCGGGCGCGGGCGGCGGCGAGCTGCTGCCGGACGACCGCGATATGCTCTGCAATCATTGTACATCATCTCCGAGTTGAAGCCGAGTCAGGCCGTGTTCACTTGTCACGTGGAAGAGTGGAGAATGTGAATGTGGCGACGGGATGGAGGACGCTCACCACGTCCTCTGGGAGTGTAGCTTGTATGTGGACCTCCGGTGCAAGCTGTTGGATGGGATAGTGCGCTCGGAGACGGGTCCGGTGTACTACCGGGACCTCGTCTCGTCGGGGGCGAACTTCCACGTACTACGGGAGTTCGCGCACGCGTGGCACAGGAGGCGGAGCGGCTCGGATGTGCGGCAACGAAGGAGACGACGAGAGGCCGAGGAGGAGGAGGAGCCCACGACGAGCAGCAGCAGCGAAACGAACCGGAGCTCGTCGGGACAGGAGGAGGCTGAGAGCGGCGTCGGGAGAAGAACATCATAGTAGAGTCTGCCCCAGAAAGGGGAGAATGACAAAAGGGACAAGGAGATAGAGAGAAATAACTTGTAGGGAGCTCAAGAAGGCACCCGAACTGGGAAAAGCGCCGAGAGCAAGTACCGTTCGGGTGTCCTCCGAGTCCGAGAGGGGGGTGGGGCCATGGGAAGGTGGAGGGTTGTCACGTGCAAGCTACAAGTAGGCGTCACGACGGACCGATTTCAGACGGCTGCCGCGCGCCGACTAGGTTGCACGCGTTAGTTCCTGTACGGTCTATTTCACGCGCTGCATGCGCCCGATTACGACGCAGCCTTACTACGTCGAAAAAGAAGTCACGCGATAGAAAGAAAGTACATCTTTAGGTGTAAAGCGAAGGCGGAGCCAGGCGCTATTGCGAACTGAATTAGACTTTTTGTGCCAGCGCTAGGGTCGCTATTTCTTTAAATCATCTTGCGGAGTGAACCTTCTGTAACGTTAGGGACTATTATGTATTACGTGGCCAAGTTCTAGGTTCTACGTTCAAGCAAAAATACTCCTCGTTGACGGACTATCTAAGATCGCTTAAAAGGCAACATAACATTTTTGACGTTTGCTACTGATTTACTATTTGCCCAACCACCTTAGGTGCATGAGTAACGTCGTCGAGGGTACTGTTAGGTGCAGGTTCGGCGTTGACAGTAGAGAAGTTGGCTTTTCACATGAAGATTTTAATATACTCTCGGTGACACAGATACCTACATACTTGGATCCCTCACTTCCAGAGGGGTGGGGGGTGCCTAGTTCCTGAGCCGGAGCAGCATCTCGAGGTGGAAAACTCTCGAAAATGCTATCTGATTTTAGATAGAAAAAGTCGGTATATTTATTAGAATACTGCTGAATCTTTGCTGACTGCTTACACAGCAAAATCTAAGACAGAGTCGTACTTTTGAAAGCAGGTCCGTAACAGTACGCACTGCAGTGCGTAGCGGTACTCACGGGCGCGCTGTTGGCTCGTTTCCGCGGCGGCGGGGGCGAGGGGCCGTGCGCGCGCGCCGCCACGCCGCGCATCACGTCGAGCCGGTAGCGCAGCGCGTCGTCAGTGCGTAGCGGTACTCACGGGCGCGCTGTTGGCTCGTTTCCGCGGCGGCGGGGGCGAGGGGCCGTGCGCGCGCGCCGCCACGCCGCGCATCACGTCGAGCCGGTAGCGCAGCGCGTCGTCAGTGCGTAGCGGTACTCACGGGCGCGCTGTTGGCTCGTTTCCGCGGCGGCGGGGGCGAGGGGCCGTGCGCGCGCGCCGCCACGCCGCGCATCACGTCGAGCCGGTAGCGCAGCGCGTCGTCAGTGCGTAGCGGTACTCACGGGCGCGCTGTTGGCTCGTTTCCGCGGCGGCGGGGGCGAGGGGCCGTGCGCGCGCGCCGCCACGCCGCGCATCACGTCGAGCCGGTAGCGCAGCGCGTCGTCAGTGCGTAGCGGTACTCACGGGCGCGCTGTTGGCTCGTTTCCGCGGCGGCGGGGGCGAGGGGCCGTGCGCGCGCGCCGCCACGCCGCGCATCACGTCGAGCCGGTAGCGCAGCGCGTCGTCAGTGCGTAGCGGTACTCACGGGCGCGCTGTTGGCTCGTTTCCGCGGCGGCGGGGGCGAGGGGCCGTGCGCGCGCGCCGCCACGCCGCGCATCACGTCGAGCCGGTAGCGCAGCGCGTCGTCAGTGCGTAGCGGTACTCACGGGCGCGCTGTTGGCTCGTTTCCGCGGCGGCGGGGGCGAGGGGCCGTGCGCGCGCGCCGCCACGCCGCGCATCACGTCGAGCCGGTAGCGCAGCGCGCCGCCCGCGCCGTCGTCGAACGACGCCTGCTGCAGCAGCGGCGGCCGCAGCTCCCGCACCAGGCTGCCTGCGCCCGGAAATAAACACGTTTATGAGTCGTATCCATACAAATATCATCAACGAAAGGACCGTAGAATTGTGGGATTGTATGATGTGGGTTTTTGGAAAAAAATTGGTTGTCTGTAAAGTCGGTTTACGGACGATAGATTTACGTGATAACGTCATAATTGGCCTCTCTATCGCTTGTTGCGAGCAGCGGCGGCCGCAGCTCCCGCACCAGGCTGCCTGCGCCCGGAATTAAACACGTTTATGAGTCGTATCCATACAAATATCATCAACGAAAGGACCGTAAAATTGTGGGATTGTATGATGTGGGTTTTTGGAAAAAAAATGGTTCTGTAAAGTCGGTTTACGGACGATAGATTTACGTGATAACGTCATAATTGGCCTCTCTATCGCTGGTTGCGAGCAGCGGCGGCCGCAGCTCCCGCACCAGGCTGCCTGCGCCCGGAATTAAACACGTCTATGAGTCGCATCCATACAAATATCATCAACAAAACGACCGTAGAATTGTGGTATTGTGTGATGCGGCTTTTTGGAAACAATTGGTTGTCTGTAAAGTCGGTTTACGGACGATAGATTTACGTGATAACGTCATAATTGGCCTCTCTATCGCTTGTTGCGCACTCTCGCTTGCACGCACAGGCTCAGGTGGAACGTTACGCGGAACGTTAATATTTTTCGTGTGCGTTGCTGGTGTTTATCAATTTATTAAACGTTATCACGTCAAAACAATGGGTGTTGTTTGTAACCTAGATGTTCAAACATTTTACAAGGATGCAGTCTGTTTCAAGGTGTGCAGCGGTGCATATCACGAGATATACTTCGAATGCAAGATGGCCCGAATGAAGTTTGCAGTTAGTTATGGTTTGCTCACCAATGGCGGGCAGCGTCCAGCAGCGCGGCAGCGCGGGCTGCAGGCGGGGGAAGGCTTCGATGCCGACGTTGTGGAGGCAGCATTTCGTGCTCTTCGGCGGCGGTTTCTCCAACGCCTCTGTCTTTTCAGTCTTCTCGGGTTTCTCTACCTGTCAGGACACGTAAGTTATGTTTATAAGATTTATAATCTCACTAGCAAACCCGGCGAACTCCGTTTCGCCACCAGATGGCTTGTGTGGCTTGCAACGCCACCGTAGAAATCGGTTCGTGCGTTCTGGAGTTATAGCGTCAGGAAGGAAAACCCGACTTATTTTTATATAGTAGATGAATCTGTGCCCATGAACGACTTTGTTGGATAAGACAAATTCTATGTAGGGTTTCAAGAATAACGCCTTTTAGCCGATATATCACAGGGATCAACTCTGATGAGGTGCTTAGGCTTGGAGCCTGTTTAATGGGTGCGAAAGGTGCTCCCTGTCCTGGTGGTGATGGGGTCCCGACGCTTCTCGGGCGATGGGGAAGGCAGGAGTCCGCAAGGTCGCAGACGCCTTTCTGATGGTCGATCGACTAGTGCGCAAGTCTCACCTCGTTCACCAGATGCACGGTCGGCGGCGCCCTGGGCGGCGACTGCTGCGTGTGCTGCGTGTGCGTGAGCGGCAGCTGCGTGCGCGGCGCGTTGGAGCAGCTCGACACGCCCGACGTGGCCGCCCGCGTGTTGCGGTGATCGACTAGTGCGCAAGTCTCACCTCGTTCACCAGATGCACGGTCGGCGGCGCCCTGGGCGGCGACTGCTGCGTGTGCTGCGTGTGCGTGAGCGGCAGCTGCGTGCGCGGCGCGTTGGAGCAGCTCGACACGCCCGACGTGGCCGCCCGCGTGTTGCGGTGATCGACTAGTGCGCAAGTCTCACCTCGTTCACCAGATGCACGGTCGGCGGCGCCCTGGGCGGCGACTGCTGCGTGTGCTGCGTGTGCGTGAGCGGCAGCTGCGTGCGCGGCGCGTTGGAGCAGCTCGACACGCCCGACGTGGCCGCCCGCGTGTTGCGGTGCTCCGGCGACTGTGGGGACAATTGCAAAACCTGTGGCTGTGTTGTGAAAAAACTTCCTTGAATGCTCAATTTCTTTACACCCTAATAATAATGCTTCGGAATGGAAAGAATAAAAGTGGAAACCCTTTATCTTCCCATGGCCAAACTCTCGTACAACCTACGGCCAAATCATAGGAGGACAATCTTCTAAAATTTGCTCTCGACGCGTTTCCCATAGATCGATATCTGTTTGAGCTCTCTCCAAGTTCTTTTCTCTTATTTTTATCCCTTGCTGCCTTTCTGCCCTGGGTAGGTACATTCTTTTGCACCAAATCTCAACCAAACTCTTTTCATAACGGCTCAGGATATTACTAGGTTATTGAAGAAAATGTGCGCTCAAAGGGCAAACTATACGTAAACTTGGTGGCTTTTATGTCTTGCTATCGAAAGTTTACATAGCCTGACCAGGAAAATAAGACCACCGACATGTTGCGGCAAAACATTATGTTTTATTTTATTTTTTATAGATACACTTGCTCTGTAAAATTTTTTGTCATGGAAATGTGGCGACCCAAAAGCAGGTTCTCTATTCTCTTGGTAAAGCAAATTCCGCTGCCTTCTACTGCCTGGCCACAGGAATAATTGATAAATCGCGGTGACGTCTTGGGAGCTTATTAGTATCTACATTATTATACATTAAAGTGTGCCACAAAATATGTTGGTTCCAATGTATAAATAGCTAGATACAACAGTGATCATAACTACAAGTCTCAATTTACAGAATATGATCCCTGCAGGGCTAGCATGCGCGCGTAGAAATATGTCTCTATACTTTTGTCGCTCTCTTTCCTCTTTCTGATCCATATTGATAAACAGAAAGCGACAAAAGTAGAGAGACATATCTCTACGTGCGCATGCTGCATAGGCTCATGGCTTTACTCCTGTATATAAGTTTTAGTCGCAAGACATGTCGCCGTGATTTATTCCCGTGGCCAGATCTTTAATTTCTGCTATGCTTACTTAAGCTTATTTTTAATTTTCCTAGTCTCTCTCTATTGTATAAAGTTCAAAACAAATGCAAACGGAACAATTCCTGGGACAACATTTCCTAGTCTACTGCATTTAAATAACCATAAAATTGAAACAAAAAATAACTGGTTTCGTCTCAAGAAATCAGGAGACAAGGAATTGCCATCGTCTAAATGAGTATTTCTTAAAACATACAAAAACTGCGAGATCGAAAAAAAGAAGAACACCAAAAAAATAAAGATTGATACAATTAACGAAAGAAAATTATTTACGTAGTTCAATACAACAAAATCTCGCTTTGCTAGGTGATGCGAACGGTCCAACGCGACTCTGCGCGAATAAATTCAGTGCAAATAATAATAAAGGTGTAGCCGTACAAATGAACAAAATAACGATGCATTGGAGAAAGTTAAAAATGTCGGTCACCTACTTGAACACGAAAATTTGTAAGATAATAATTCGTAAATATTGAAAGAAAACGTGTGTTAACGTTCTTTTTCTATACTACTGACAGCGGTAGAGGGGAAAATAGAGGCAAAACACAAAATAGGATGTCCACTGGTGCTCTAAATAGAAGTGCACATATCTATATCTATGTCACTGATTTTAAACGTGTAAAGCCGTTTTAAGTTTGTAGAATAGTTAATATTATGTGCGATGTTAAAAAATAAAGGCAATGTTAGAAAGAAAAGAAAAAAGAAAAAGATAAAAACTTTATTTACAACATACATACAAAGCACACATACAAAATAAAATAACAAAAAAAGCTTATAATAATATATCACATTAGTAACTTTTAGCGATAGCAACAAAAATAAAAATATTTATTACTGTTTTATATGATTTTTTAGTCGATTGTAAAACAAATGAGAATGACCGGAAAAACTTAATTTAGGAATATTGTAAATGAAATAGAAGACTTCGCTATATTATGTTATGAAAACCAGATAGAAGTTCTCAATGTTTTAATTCCTAATCACACAATTCTAATGTAGAAATAAATCCAGTATCAGAAGTGGGATAAGATTATTCTTTACTTCTAAATAAGCTATGATACGATTTACAAATAAAATCTTTTATGTTCATGATATTAAACTGTTTAAGGCAGTGATGCTAATATACGACTAGCTATATCTAATAGGTAACATATTTTGAGCATATTTAAAATATAAAGGTTGATATATTAATAAATAATTATAATATTATGATAGCCTACTTCTATATTGAGCACTCCAATATCACTAAAATAAGGGGTATACTATAAATCTATCTGTCTTTTATGCATTTTTATACCAAACATCTAGAAACGATGAAACTTTGGTGAACTATGGAAGCTGAATTGAGCTTTAAAATTTAAAATTAATCAAACATACTCGTATTGAGTGGGGTATCAAGATCACAAAAATATACAGAACTTCCTACGGCGATACTAAATGGAGGGGAAGTACTTTAAATATTGTAGATAGGACATTTCACTGAAAGAAGTCTTCATTTCAATCTCAATTTGTTTGTGTAATTGAAATGATATTTACTTTCAATGAGATACTCTATCTTAAGGTACTTCCCCTCCATATGGTATCGCCGTAGGACGCTCTGTATATTCTATTTGTAAATTTTTCATAAGCTACAAGATAATTAGATGTAAGACTAGTCGGCAAGAATTAGCTGTAAGTTTTCCTTTGAAAAATAAAATAAAAATTATGTCATGTTTTTTAATTGCTTCGGTCTTTTAGTGGATTTTTTAGCCACTTATTATAAGTTTAAATTTTTGCAGTCGTTTTTTTTTTAATATCACACTTGTTAACGACAACATTTGTGGCAAAGTTAGTTCAAGCAACCTGTCCTAACTTCATGGTCTTCTCACGAGGACTGGGCCCTATTCATCAAACATTACAAGCCTTGTATTACAAGTGATTCGCTTGTAAATTTCTGCACTTTTACAAACGTGCGTTCATCAAAACTACAAAATTACAAGCTACAAGTTATATCATTTGTAATACAAGTGCTTTTACACACATGTTTTTGTAGGTTTGTTCATCAAAAATGCCACAGCTGCTTGTAGCTTGTAACTTGTGACAAAAAAGTTGGAGAGTCTTCGCGGACTCACTTGTAGCCTACATAGGTAGACATAAATGTAATATTTATAAGTTATTAACATTTTCGCGGTTTCTTTCGGACTTTAAGTATTCAACAAACTTAGTCAAATAATTATGGCGGGAAAAACCGCCTTGACATTGCCCAAAGACTTTTTTTTTATTAAAAACAAGATGTAAAAAAATAATTACTTATATTTATGCGTAGTCTGTGGAAAAAGACGTGAAACAAAAAAGTGGAAATCAAAATAAAACAAAAACATTTAAATTAAATAATCAAAATTATATCTTTGAAATATTCTGGGGGAAAATTATTACGTCCGAGAATTAATTTCAAGACTTTTTTGACGGACTATACGTCTCATTATTAGGTACGCACTTGTAAATATAAAATACAAGTGTCTAAAATCTACAAGTTACGTGAAATTATTTGATGAACGTAATTTACAAGAACTTGTAATGTTTGATGAATAGGGCCCAGATCGCATGATATCAACAGAGTGATCGGTAGGCTAGATTCGTAGCGCTCGCGGCAGGGAGGCGGCGGTTACCTGTAGCTGCTCCTGTTTCCACTCGTTGTCGGTGGTCTCCTCCGAGTCGTCGAACTGCGACTTCCACAGCGACACCAGCGTCAGCGCGCCGCCTTTCGTCACCTGACGAAAACAACATCCATCAACATTCCATCTGAATTGTATCAGCATCACTGACCTCTATATAATATACCATATAGGGACAACCCTCCACCACCCGTGGCCCAATCAACTTCGCGGTTATGGGGGCCGAAACGCGGGAGGGCGCCCGTCCGGTACTTGCTCTTGGCTTGTTCTTTAATATACTATAGGTAAACCGCTATAACCTTAACTCTCCTGATGGTCTGCGGGACGCGGGGCGGGAGCTCAACCAATTAGCAAGCCTATCGCTGTCCGCCGGCAGCGTTGACATATCGTTATAGCCTATCGCATTACCGACAGGTGGGTCAAGTTTATAGCGGTTTACCAATAGTACGCTGGTCCTAGTTGTCAACGGAAAAATGAGGACACTTGATTTTCACCATTTTGGCGCTGATTGTTGTGTAATCTGGGGTGAACGTCCATAGAAATAAAATAAAATGACATTCAGAACGACGGTTACTGGTACCAATTCTGTGGTGCAAAATCTCTTAACTACACTAATTTGATTTGTTTTTTTTTCAAGATGCTCCCCATGGATAAGGATACCACTATTTTCAGACGCGTAAAATTAGTTTAGACATTTCGCACAATGGATGGCACCAATGTCACACTCTGACTAAAAAACTACATTATCTACGTCGACTTGTACACAAAATGTAACAAATACCATTTCACTGCGAAAAGACAACTTGAAAAAACTCTACAGAGGATGACTTATCATGCCGAGGGTGTACTACTCAAAGCACACTGAAAACGGGGTACACAACATTTTTCTCTCACTTTTGCTTTTGTTAAACAAGTAACTCCATATTAACATATGGGTCCAATACTCTGTAGATATAATTAAACGCGGTCTGTACAGTATCTTCTGATTCCTGAACACAAGCAACCTGTAATTAATGTTCGATTCACCGTCACAAGCTTCAGATTCGCAAAACTAAGCTCACATTCACTATTTCGTACTACATAAATTGTTACCTACAGCAACTTTTAAAAGCGCGCACAACGAAGCCATGCCATAATAGGCATATATACTCGTACATATATAATAGTATATACACATATAGGACTCGGCCAACCAGGCGACAAAATGTCACCAGTTTACTGGCTAACAGATCCACAGATGCTAGCATAGCTTTAGTTCTTTGTGGAAACGTTAAGAAAAAGGGCCGTAAAGTCTGGACTCTGGATCAGTTAAGTTGTTGGCACTGTGGTTAGCTCCATAAATAAAATTACTGTAAAGGTGGTAAAGGTGCTGGCAAATTTCTTGAGCATGAAATGACGTAGTGGGGGCAAGTTAGCGCACGCAACTCTCCCCCGACGCGTAGGTACTTACCACGAAAAGGATCTAAAATTCGCTTGTGCGCAATCAAGGCCGTATACCCAAGAAGTTTACTGTTGGATTTTTTACAGATGCCGCAACTTTTTGCTTGTATGAAAAAGTTTTACGTATAATATTCAGATGAGCTCGTGTCTTTAAATTTTAAGTAAGGATTTACTTGAAATCTTTGCATGCCGTAGATTTTATTTGTACAGAAGTAGGTAATCTTTAAATTAAAGTATATTACCTGCTGCAGTGCGGATACGTTCTCGTCGTCCATGACCGCAAACTGCGTGTAGCTCTGGTCGGCGCGTGCGCGCGTGCGGCGAGGTCCTGCGAAAAAACACATTTTATACACCTTACTATAGAAGTCTTATTATCTCGCTGCAGACTCGGTCATAAATCATTCGAGTGTTTCGGTTTTGTAGTTCTGCAGTAACGCACAACTCAACAAAGAACAACAAAAGCAAAACACTCGAATGATTTATGACCGAGTCTGCAACGAGATAATAACACTATAGTTTTCACACCTAAAAACTAACAGTCTGCGGTAATCCAAATATGAGCAAAGAATACTTTAAGTCAGCTGATCGTCGGTGCTGCCATCTTTATTATGTGCAGATATAGCACAGTTCTAGACCTGACACAGACCTATATGGACCGACCCCGGCTACAAAATAAGCATGACTATTTAATTTGTCAAGTGGCGTATAAAATGGCGTCCTTTGGACACGGAACACTAAATAGTACAAGTACAGAAGGCTTGCTCCGCACGATGATTTAAAGAAATAGCGACTCTAGCGCTGACACAAAAAGTGCAATTCAGTTCGCAATAGCGCCTGGCCCCGCCCTCAAAATCGTCACGCAACAAACGCAATGTTGTGGTCTCTTTCTATCGCCTAACTTTATCTATTACGACGTACTAGGGCTGCCGTAGTCAGACGGCGCGTAAAATAGGCCGTACAGAACTGGCGCGTTCAACTCGGCCCGCGAGCGGCAACCATCTGAAATATTGGCATCCGGACCCTTACTTGTAGCCGGGACGGTCACGTGATAAGTGAGACTGGCCTGTTGTCAAATGACCATGAACATTTGACAACAAATCTAGGCGCTCATCATGCCGCCGTATGTCACACATGTCTAGGCTAGAATGAATGAATGGGGTCTCCATAGTTTTGCTATCTCTGTATAGTCATTCAGTAATCAATGTTGGAGTATTTTAATACAACAGCGAATGTGTCACCTCTCTTGAAGTGCGTGTCGGAGTGCACGCTGTCCACGTCGCCCACGATGCGCGGGCTGCTGGCCTCGCCTGCGACAACACACGTAATGTATCACATATTGTTTCTCTTGAAAAATATACAAAAAAAAGAGGCCACAGCAAGATGTTCTTCTAACATGCATATTATGATTACATACATTAACATATGATTATGTTATGATACATTAGAAGATTATAGTCAAAAAAATGCTGGGATACCCGTGCAAAGTTTTATTAGGAATTTATTAAACTTGTAATATTTATATTGTTGACCGCCAACTCCGAATTGAAGATGGCACAAGATGATGATATTATAAATCCAATATAGCAGATAAAACATAAAAATGTGGTTTAAATGTAATTTTTTAGTTTTTCAACTTTAATATTTAAAGTACACATTCTGTGGAAATGTGTACTTTAAATATTAAACTGTACCTATAATATTATATAATTCATCAGAAGCATCCTACTGACAGAGAGGCAGATTCTCTGAACGGACAGAGAAGGCAACGGGTCCCGCTGCAATTGTGTACCACTAAAGTGTGGGTGGACAAAAGTCTTGTCCCAAATCAGTGGTCCAGTAAATAAAACACTGGTAATACTACTTCACGTGGTATAATGTGCAATCAAAACACAATTATTGCATAAGTTGCTGGTGCGGTAACGTTGAACCGTTTGACTTTACTATCTTGGTACAGAACAATGTCACCGCGAGTTAAAATCGATCAGCGCCATCTATCGGCACGAAAGTCAAACTTGAATTAAACCAATAATTATTGAATTTCAATTCAACATACCGCCCACCAAGAACGTTGTACACAATGTTCTTAACTAATGTACCGCCCACCATGACACATGAGGGGGTGCAATAAACTTAACGTACTTTTAACAAAAAAAAAACATAATTTAACATGAACTTATAATTTAACACGTTAATCAGTAATTGGCAAAACACACAACTTTGATGTTGGTCTTTTAATTATAGAACCATTACATTTTAGAGTGACAACTCGTGTAACGTTGTCTAGTCCAGGGTGTTTATCGATAATTTTCCCCATGAGCCAACGCGCTGGAGGCAAATTATCCTCTTTGACCAACACGATATCGCCAATTTTGGGCTCAGAAGTAATCCTTGCCCACTTGTATCGCTGCATACAATTGTTTAAATAGTCATTGGACCAATGACGCCAAAAAGTTTGCACCATTCTTTGCGCAACCTGCCATCGTTTCAGACTACTAAAAGTTGAAGTTTCATAATTTCGTTCAGGTACAATGACTAACGGGCCTCCAACTAAGAAATGTCCCGGGGTAAGAGGCGAGACATTTACATTGTTTGGTAGTAAATACAAAGGTCTGGAATTAAGACATCCCTTGTATGACTTGTTACCGCGGCCTTTCGAGACACGAATGTTGATCGGGCCGGCAGAATCAACACCGCTGTGCAAAAACGGTCTCGAAGGTTGAACTCTACTACTTGGTAACTGTTCCATTAACTGATTGTGTGCAGATGCTTTGTATCTGGTGCACACAACACATTTTCGAACGTAAGCCCTAACAAGATTCTTCGCGGAGCAAATCCAATATCTTGTACGCAAATGATTTAGCATTAGCGTCGGACCTCCGTGTAAGGTTTTTCGGTGAGCTTCATCGACGATCAAGTTGGTCAGATGACACTTCGCAGGTAAGATGATTGGATGCTTTTGGTCTTCTTCTATTTCTGCATGTTCTATTTTTCCGCTTACTCTCAAAATGCCATTTGTGTCCAAAAAGGGACACAATGGTTTTAGCTTGCTTTTATATTATTTACGTATCCTGTCTTCTGTATATCACTTATCTCTTGCTCAAACTCGTCATGTTGACTCATTTTTATACAGGTATCCAAAGCTTCTCCGATTTCTTCAGCTGTCAGGTAAGTACTGAATTTTTTATTTTCTAATTTATTTTCTCTTATTTTCAGGAATCTTCGGCAGTACGCTACTACTCTGACCAGCTTCGTGAGTGAAGAATATTTGCTCCAAAATCTTTCTTCAGAAGGTTGAACGCAAGTCGTATGAACCTTGACCGCACGTTGCTCAACATTAGTTGATACAGACTTTGGCCTGGTGTACTCAATTTTCGTATTCTGTAACCAATCAGGTCCCTGCTTCCACATTACATTTTGTGTACTGCCACTGGGCCTCTCGCGCCAGTGCTGCCACCGCCGCCGCCGCCTTGATGCACCAACTTTACCGGTATTTAACCGGTGCGCGTTTTAGTGACAAACCGCCACTACTTTCTACGCGATACAAACCGTCGCTAGAGGGCGTCACAGCCGATCCGGCTCGAAGGACCATGGACAAAAGTCTTGTCCCAAATCAGTGGTCCAGTAAATAAAACACTGGTAATACTACTTCACGTGGTATAATGTGCAATCAAAACACAATTATTGCATAAGTTGCTGGTGCGGTAACGTTGAACCGTTTGACTTTACTATCTTGGTACAGAACAATGTCACCGCGAGTTAAAATCGATCAGCGCCATCTATCGGCACGAAAGTCAAACTTGAATTAAACCAATAATTATTGAATTTCAATTCAACAGTGGGTTTTTGACAACCTCCCTGGCGCAGTGGCGTACGCACGGAACGTTTCCTCTCGGAACAATAACGGTAGAATTATAACTTCTAAATTGGTTTAGGCCTAGTCTGTGAGAGGTTCCTGCCTTGGCGAATATACGCAACGATAATACACACGCAGTTAACAGCGCTCACCGGTGACAGAGGGCGTGGCGGGCGCGAGCTCCTGCACGCAGGTGGGCGGCGCGGTGACGACGCGCAGGCGCAGCAGCGTGGGCCCGCCGCCCGGCGCCGGCGCGCGCGGCTTGCACGGCGGCACGCTCTGCCGCTCCGCCGTGCCAGTGTATAATACACACGCAGTTAACAGCGCTCACCGGTGACAGAGGGCGTGGCGGGCGCGAGCTCCTGCACGCAGGTGGGCGGCGCGGTGACGACGCGCAGGCGCAGCAGCGTGGGCCCGCCGCCCGGCGCCGGCGCGCGCGGCTTGCACGGCGGCACGCTCTGCCGCTCCGCCGTGCCAGTGTATAATACACACGCAGTTAACAGCGCTCACCGGTGACAGAGGGCGTGGCGGGCGCGAGCTCCTGCACGCAGGTGGGCGGCGCGGTGACGACGCGCAGGCGCAGCAGCGTGGGCCCGCCGCCCGGCGCCGGCGCGCGCGGCTTGCACGGCGGCACGCTCTGCCGCTCCGCCGTGCCAGTGTATAATACACACGCAGTTAACAGCGCTCACCGGTGACAGAGGGCGTGGCGGGCGCGAGCTCCTGCACGCAGGTGGGCGGCGCGGTGACGACGCGCAGGCGCAGCAGCGTGGGCCCGCCGCCCGGCGCCGGCGCGCGCGGCTTGCACGGCGGCACGCTCTGCCGCTCCGCCGTGCCAGTGTATAATACACACGCAGTTAACAGCGCTCACCGGTGACAGAGGGCGTGGCGGGCGCGAGCTCCTGCACGCAGGTGGGCGGCGCGGTGACGACGCGCAGGCGCAGCAGCGTGGGCCCGCCGCCCGGCGCCGGCGCGCGCGGCTTGCACGGCGGCACGCTCTGCCGCTCCGGACGCGTCGCCGCCGTGCCCGTCACCGCGGAGTTTGACTGATCCTAAGAACATTGGTTTCATACACAATCAAAATAAATTCGAATTTTACTGGTGGAAGTAATAGACGTATATAAGGTGGTGTTAAATTATCTGCCACCGTTCCAGGAGGTGAATGTGCCATACATATACACTTCAATAGTGAAGAAATCTCAGTCCCCAGGCTCAATTTTTTTTTAATTAAACATTATTAACATATCGCATCATGTTGCATAAACTCGTCCATCAGTCAAACTTGAGTACATGTTTAGTACAGTTATCGCCTCGTAACGGAAATCAGCTGTTTGGGCGCGGCGTGAGAGCGTTGACCTTGGGTTGCGACGTAATTTTTAATTAAAAATAAAAAAAAATTGAGCCTGAGGACTGAGATTTCTTCACTATTGAAGTATATACGTATGGCACATTCACGTCCTGGAACGGTGGCAGATAATTTGAAACCACCTTATATACAAGACGTATAAACTGTTGATGACAGCAACAGCATCAGTTGTAAGCCCACCGTAGTACCGTATATGTACCGCGGTTCACGCCACAGATCAAAATCCTCATTATCAGTTAATTGGACTAACTCTCAGGCTCAGACTCGATAGAGATTTTATAGATTTTTTAAGCCACGATGAGCAATAGTTTATAATATAAGAAAGGCGAATCGTTACCTTAGCGTGTCGGTCGGGAGAGGGCGCGGGCGTCGTGCGAGCCTCCGCTTCCTTTTCCGGCGTAGGCTTGTCAGTGGTCGACTGCTGAAAAATTGTATTCACTAATCAACAAAATTCAATAACTATAGCGTACCTCATTCAGACTTCTAAACTGGTAATGATTCGGGGGTATTTTAGTTATTTTAACATCATTATGTCTTATTATGGTATATTATTATGGGGCAATGCTACTGACGTTGATTTGTAATTGTAAAAGAAGGCGGTTCGTGCAAAATTATTTATATGTGCACAAAAATATATTTTTTTTGGGAAATGTGCGGTTGTTATTGTCATAACATTCCTTTACGTATTTCCACAATCTTAGTATGTTATTAAACGTATGTGTGCGATTTAAAATAGTTTAGGCCCGCTGTTATATTTGCCTCTCTCTCATACAATAACTATAAGCGTATATATAAGGTGGTGTCAAATTATCTGCCACCGTTCCAGGAGGTGAATGTGCCATACGTATACACTTCAATAGTAAAGAAATCTCAGTCCCCGGGCTCAATTTTTTTTAATTAAACATTATTAACATATCGCATAAACACATCCATCAGTCAAACTTGAGTACATGTTACAGTTATCGTCTTGTAACAGAAATCAGCTGTTTGGACGTAATTTTTAATTAAAAATAAATAAAAAATATTGAGCCTGGGGACTGAATTTCTTCATTATTGTAGTGTATACATATATGGCACATTCACCTCCTGTGGTGACGGATAATAACGGAACGGTGGCAGATAATTTAACACCACCTTAAGTGCGAGCGAGAAGCAAATATAACGACACTACGGGATCAGCGGACAGCGACATATATCATAAGTGGACGCGACTTACGTATCCATTGAGGTGGACCGGCGCGGGCGCGTGTCGCGGCGAGGCAGGCGCGACGCGTTTGTCGTTGGGCAATTTGTCGCGTGGCATGTTGCTCTGCGTGTCTGTCGCCACGGCTGTCGTCGCTTCAGTTTCCAAACGGGGTCGCCGCGCCTACACGAAAAGGTTAGGTTAGGTTAATAGACTTATACCATAGACAGGGTCGGACGGTGCGAAAAAATATTCCTAGTTTATCGATGCCAATAATGTTTGTTTTGGCACCAACAGTAAAACCACGCTGTAGTTCGCTCAGCAGCCACCTATTGAATTTTGACAGATGGCGCTACTGTTTGCTTCTACGAAAAAGATGTACGTCAATTGTTCGGATGCCCACATCCTGAGGTTTGTTATCGGTGGTTAGGTACAATTTATATAAGTATGATCGATAAAAAAATTGACGCTTATTAAAGTTATTAAACACGATTTCTTTTTTAAGCAGAGTTTTCTGCCCTTTCAACTCTATGCAAAATAGCTTCCTGAACATGGCAATAGAGACATTTCCTAAACGCCTGAAGTTACGCCTATTTGAGAGAATAAATATTTTGATGTTGACTTTTTAATGTGGATTGGAGAGCCATTCAAACCTCCTTAGCAAGGCAGTCACGAACCAAAAAAAGTAAGGCGGCTTGCGTTTTCTCGCGAAAATTAAAAATGATAAATTCAAAGCTATTTTAATTTAAGTATCACTTTTCGTTTCTACTGAATTTAAAAATTCTGGTGGTGGATTACCAGGACTCATTTCTAAACTTTTCGTGAAGGATCTAAAATCTATTGCGTGTGTGTGTATGTGTGTATTTTTGTGTGCACGTGCGCTTGTATTTGCGTGTGCGTTTATTTGCGTTTGCGTGTGCTTAGTTCTACGTGGAGTATACAAACCTTGTCGGGCTGATGGTCAGGGGATGGCACGTGGTCAGCCCCGGTGGCGAGGGCGGCGCGAGCTCGCGTGGCGGGCGCCGACTGGAATAGAGCATACGACTTTTACTTTCGAGTTATGTTATAAAACCAGCTGATAGGTTTAGTTTGTCATACAACTACAATAACACCTGTCAGCTGGTTAACTTGCAACTATATCTATTATTCCTAGTACCCACATTGTATTTAATTCAATTATCTTTATTTGCGAATTTGGGTACAATATAATAATATACTTTGTGATGATCACTCACGTCTTTCTCCCAGTCGTAGGGGTCGGTGTCCCGGATGCCGCGCCGCTTGCAGCACCTCTCCAGCAGCGACGCGAGCATGGTGTAGTCCGGCGTGTCCGCGTACTCCAGCTGCTGCACGTGCTCCAGGAACTGCCGCAGCTCTGATGTGATGATCACTCACGTCTTTCTCCCAGTCGTAGGGGTCGGTGTCCCGGATGCCGCGCCGCTTGCAGCACCTCTCCAGCAGCGACGCGAGCATGGTGTAGTCCGGCGTGTCCGCGTACTCCAGCTGCTGCACGTGCTCCAGGAACTGCCGCAGCTCTGATGTGATGATCACTCACGTCTTTCTCCCAGTCGTAGGGGTCGGTGTCCCGGATGCCGCGCCGCTTGCAGCACCTCTCCAGCAGCGACGCGAGCATGGTGTAGTCCGGCGTGTCCGCGTACTCCAGCTGCTGCACGTGCTCCAGGAACTGCCGCAGCTCTGATGTGATGATCACTCACGTCTTTCTCCCAGTCGTAGGGGTCGGTGTCCCGGATGCCGCGCCGCTTGCAGCACCTCTCCAGCAGCGACGCGAGCATGGTGTAGTCCGGCGTGTCCGCGTACTCCAGCTGCTGCACGTGCTCCAGGAACTGCCGCAGCTCTGATGTGATGATCACTCACGTCTTTCTCCCAGTCGTAGGGGTCGGTGTCCCGGATGCCGCGCCGCTTGCAGCACCTCTCCAGCAGCGACGCGAGCATGGTGTAGTCCGGCGTGTCCGCGTACTCCAGCTGCTGCACGTGCTCCAGGAACTGCCGCAGCTCTGATGTGATGATCACTCACGTCTTTCTCCCAGTCGTAGGGGTCGGTGTCCCGGATGCCGCGCCGCTTGCAGCACCTCTCCAGCAGCGACGCGAGCATGGTGTAGTCCGGCGTGTCCGCGTACTCCAGCTGCTGCACGTGCTCCAGGAACTGCCGCAGCTCTGATGTGATGATCACTCACGTCTTTCTCCCAGTCGTAGGGGTCGGTGTCCCGGATGCCGCGCCGCTTGCAGCACCTCTCCAGCAGCGACGCGAGCATGGTGTAGTCCGGCGTGTCCGCGTACTCCAGCTGCTGCACGTGCTCCAGGAACTGCCGCAGCTCTGATGTGATGATCACTCACGTCTTTCTCCCAGTCGTAGGGGTCGGTGTCCCGGATGCCGCGCCGCTTGCAGCACCTCTCCAGCAGCGACGCGAGCATGGTGTAGTCCGGCGTGTCCGCGTACTCCAGCTGCTGCACGTGCTCCAGGAACTGCCGCAGCTCTGATGTGATAATCACTCACGTCTTTCTCCCAGTCGTAGGGGTCGGTGTCCCGGATGCCGCGCCGCTTGCAGCACCTCTCCAGCAGCGACGCGAGCATGGTGTAGTCCGGCGTGTCCGCGTACTCCAGCTGCTGCACGTGCTCCAGGAACTGCCGCAGCTCTGATGTGATGATCACTCACGTCTTTCTCCCAGTCGTAGGGGTCGGTGTCCCGGATGCCGCGCCGCTTGCAGCACCTCTCCAGCAGCGACGCGAGCATGGTGTAGTCCGGCGTGTCCGCGTACTCCAGCTGCTGGCTCGTGCTCCAGGAACTGCCGCAGCTCTGATGTGATGATCACTCACGTCTTTCTCCCAGTCGTAGGGGTCGGTGTCCCGGATGCCGCGCCGCTTGCAGCACCTCTCCAGCAGCGACGCGAGCATGGTGTAGTCCGGCGTGTCCGCGTACTCCAGCTGCTGCACGTGCTCCAGGAACTGCCGCAGCTCTGACGGCAGGTGCTTGAGAAGCAGACGGTGGTCGTACTTCTCTTTCATTAATCCAACCTAAAAGAAAAGAGCCAACAAATAAGGCCTATACAGGGTCACATAAGGATCATCATTAGCTCATTAAATTTTGTGGAAATAGAAAGCTAAATTTAAAAATCTTACAAACATTGAGAATCTATGTTGAACGCACCATAGAGCTAGCCTGAGTGGAATTGGAGCATAACGTTTAGACTTTTCAACAGGTAATAGTAGATACACAGTAAATACAGGTTTCCTAAGGTCGGAAGTGCGCTTACTTGCTCCTTGTCTTTGATCTTCCTCCACGGCAGTTGTCCGTTGACGAACTCCACCAGCATGTAGAACAGAGACCAGAGGTCGTCGTGTCGGCCCATCTCCTTGTTTTTGTGTGCGTTGATGGACGCGTACCGAACCGTGCCTGTTAACAGTATCGTCATAAATTACATGTGTATGTATATTGTATGTATGTTTTTCGTCCGTTTCAGCCGACGGACGTCCACTGCTGGACAAAGGCCTCCTGCAATGATTTCCAACCGACACAGTTCTGGCTACTTGTGTCCAACGACTTCCCGCGACCCTCTTAATGTTAAATTTCCTCTAAATGTTAGTACATCTAGTCGGAGGTCTACCAACACTACTCTTTCCCGTACGGGGTCGCCATCCAGGCACTTTGGGTTTCAACCTCCATAGGTTCTACGAGCTATGTGCCCAACCCATTGCCACTGTAGATACGTTGAGCTATGTCTGTGAGTTTGGTTAGATGTATTTTTTACGTCGAACTAATTTAATAAAACTTTTTTTGCAGGGTGTAGTTACCGTATGGGTGCCTCCGAATGGCATTGCAATGCAAAGTATTGGTGAAAAAGGTTTCCACTCACCTCTAAAGCCGGCAGCGGCTCGGGGCGGGCGCACCTGTCCGTTGCTGGTGGTATACTGACGCGCCAGCCCAAAGTCCAGCATGTACACGCGCCTGCAGTTGGAGGGGTGCCGACCGATGCTGAAGTTACTCTACAATCAAAAGCATTCCAAAAATTAGACAGTAGATCAGGTAAAGCGCGTGCTAAAGTACTATTTTTTTTTTATAATTGATAGGCTTGCGCTTGACTACAATAAAGTCTGATGAACAGAAATGATGAGGTCTAGGATGGAGCGCGCTTGCCTAGGAAATGCCTATTCACTCTTCTCTTGAAGGCACCCAGATTGTATTTGGCTGGGAACACGGAAGCTGGAAGGGTGTTCCACACCTTAGCGGTTCTATCAGAAACTTAGAAGAAAAACGTTTCGTTCGAGTACGCTGGACATCAACCACATAAGGATGCCACTTCTCTCGACGTCTCGCGGTTCTATGGTAGAAAGGTGAAGGAGGCACAAGGTTGTGGAGTTCTTGAACACACTTTCCAAAATATATCCTGTAAAAAACCGCTAAACTGCCTGTTTAGCGATTACACTGCGTCGGTGTTCTAAACTGAGCAGTTTCGCCCGTGTTAGCGATTCCTTGCCGATTATTTTGCGTGCGCGGCGATCAACCGAGTCCAATGCATCGAGCTGCTATTTGGCAGATCCATCCCATAGGTGACTGCAGTACTCCATGCCGGAACTAGTAGCGCCATCAGCATTTTTGACGATAGACATGTATATGCTTCTCTCTCACACACCAACCTTGTAATTATAGTGCGAGCGAGAAGAAAATATAATGAGAGTCCCATTCATAATACAAAAAGTGGACGTGGCACTGGGATAAGATGAGGAACTTATAAAATAAACAGGTATACTCACAGGTTTAATATCTCTATGTAGAAACCCGACCGAGTGTATTGAATCTATTGCTTTTAATATTTGAAGACCCAACCTGCAATAAATAATCGTATTTATTGGATAGCTCTTTAATATAGAGTTATCACATTAGAGATAGATACTACTCATAAGTTCTTAAGTTTAAAAATTAAGGCTGTGCCAAGAATTGAATCCGGGACTTTCCGCATTTCTTCTATAGCTCATTAAACTACGCCAAAGAGGTCGTTAAAACTTTTTACAACGTGCAAAGCAAATTGGAAATAATATTGAAGGATGCATATAGGGTCATTCGATAAGGAATCACCCTATAACAAGTGGAAAATTAAAAAAATTTAAATACCCACGACTTTTGCAGACTTGTAATTGAAAAAGGATTAAATAATTTTTTTGAAACTCCCCGACTAAAGGCAAGTAAGAACTAAGAACCTATCAGTATAATTAAAAATCCAAAAAAATCCGCCGGAGCTGCTGTGTTTTGCCTATGACGGTTTGATGGTGCTGTTTACCAGTTGATGACTAATTCAATTTCTTGATACTTCTCATATACCGGCAGTTTATCAATACTTACTAATTACATTAATTGATATTGGAAACGAAAATAGCAGCTCCGACGGATTTTCTTGGATTTGTAATTATACTGATAGGTTCTTAGTTCTTACTTTCCTTTAGTCGGGGAGTTTCAAAAAAATTTTTTAATCCTTTTTCAATTACAAGTCTGCAAAAGTCGTGGGTGTTTTAAAATTTTTTAATTTTCCACTTGTGTTAAATGGTGATAACATAAAAGAATACCCGGCTGAGTTTGTTTTGGGCTTCTTCTCAGTGGCAGGGCGCGTTTTGGAACCCTCGTAAACTTACTCGTAAATAGTTATCACCATTAAAGAGATACTAGCAGATACCCGCGGCTTCGCCCGCGTAAATTTTAGTTTTCTCTATTCTCACGGGAACTATCGATGTTTCCGGAATAAAAAGTAACCTTTGCGTTAATTTTGAGCAATTAATGTAATTTAAATTATTATATATTATTATTAAAATATGAAAATTAATCTTCAAACTAGCCATTAGCTCCTCTAGCAGCGTTTGAAGGCATCATCCCTTCCAAGTCATAAAGAGACGTTTATTGTGGCGCCCCCTGCTGTTCAATCACAAGAACAATTATCTACGAACCATTGCCAATGACTCACTAATATTTGAAACAAAACTGTATCCAAATCGGTTCAGTCATTTTCGTAATAATTGAGAACATTCGTTTGCATTGTAAATGTTTTTATGGCGCCCCCTGGTGATCGATGTTCGTAACAACTATCTAAGAACCATCGCCAATGAATACCAAACATTATACAGAAAACCGCATCTAAATCGGTCAAGCCGTTTTTGAAATAAATGGGAACATTCGTTTGCAACATAAATGTATTTTATGGCGCCCCCTGGTGATCGATGTTCGAAACAACTATCTAAGAACCATTGCCGCGGAACACCAAACATTATACAGAAAACCGCATCTAAATCGGTCAAGCCGTTTTTGAAATAAATGGGAACATCGATGTGCACACACAAACAAACCAACAAACAAACAAAAATATTTTTCATTATTGGTTTTTGTGAACAATTTAACATACAAACAAACATAAAATCTTTTTAATAGAGTAATGTACAAACGGTCTCTCACCCTAAACGCATATACCCGTACTCCGTTCCGTCGTGGGTAAAAAATATTATTAACAATAAACAAGTCCTTTTTTCCATACAAACCAATTCAAATCATAAGTGTTTCTTTATGACTACACTAATGAAGTTAAATAACCGACACGTGTACCTAGGCTACTCGGCTTACCTAACAAAAAGGTTAGGTATACAAAGGCTGTATGTGATCCCTTTCAGTTTAAACTGTAGCAGTAGTTTTCTCAAAAACTATTAGGTATTTGGGTTTTACCGACAAGTCACAGGGATTTCTTAACAAACACACTTTATGTACCCTTCAATATTATTTCCCAATTTCTTTACACGTTGTATAGCCATTTGTCCACTGAAACCGTTAAGTCGCTGGTCACATTATGATATGGTACAATGAGGTGGAGTAAAGTCTATTCGCTTCAAAGTCCGGTCGCGGAGCACGAAGAATTTCGTACATTAACCTGTTACTACCTGTCTCTGTCACTCCCGCGTCAAAATAATGCGATCACGCTCGCACAGATGCAATGACCCCGTCCTGTGAGAGCGTGACCGCATTATTTCGACGCGGGAGTGACAGAGACAGGTAGTAACAGGTTAATGTACGAAATTCTTCGTGCTCCGCGACCGTGCTTTAGAATTTATCGCTACAAGTACATGCGAAAGTTTGGCGTCGTTTGAAGTCCTTGGAGAATACTGACGTGCCGCAACCGGCAGCGCGACAAAATGATAGCGGACGAACTATACCTAAGTGTGGTGGAGAGGGAGAAGGCGCCCCGGGGTTGTGCGCGCCGCAGCTCCGCGAGGTTCCGGCCCTGAAGCTGCATCACAACATAGTTGAAGCGTGCGTTGCGGCCGCAGCCGATGAACCGGCACACGTGCTCCTTGCCTGCGGACCGACATACAAGAGGTTAGTACAGGTTTTTGTACGAAATTTCGTGTCGACTCGCATCGCACAAACGAATCGAATTCCTCCATACATAACAGCCAGCGCCATCTATTGACAGAAACATGTCGGCGACTACTACTACTAACCCCTTTGTGCGTTCAGAATAAGTGTACGATCGAACCTGCGCCATTTTGTGACGTAAGCCTACCCGTGCCTATATTCAGACCAGTCGGAATTGATACGATTGGCGCAAATTGGTTCGTTTATACCTAATTTGTAATCTAAATACATATACACAGTCAACGTAATAAAACATAACAAATTAACAATATCTAATTAAATCAAGAAAAAAGGCGATCAATGACCCCTCAAAGGCGATGCTCTCGGAAACGTGTCGTAACTTATCCAGAATCAAGATGGCACTTTTAATCTTTGGATGCACCGCCTGATTGCTTTATTGATGAGATTGTGATCTCACAGCAGCCACTAACAGGTAGGTAGCGCTTCAGACCAGGTAGATAGGTCGGGTAGGTAGGTAGGGTTTCAGAAGATGTAGCTATGTTTACTTATAGAATAGCGCTAACATAAATAACGACCATGTCCAACTGTCCATATACTAGAGCACTAAAAAATGTACCGACCTAACAATAGTTTTTGTGGAAGTTCCGAGTTAAAACTATTCTCGGCGCGGCGAACCTTGATCCCTATGACAGTTCGTGTTAGTGATGGGTCGTGTCTTTGGTAGTGTCGATAATTTTTTTTTTAGACAAAGGCGTGGCTTGCATTCAGCCACGTTGGTAAACATGTTTTAAAAAATATTATAATGTGCATTTTTAATGTCCATTATGTTGTTGTTGCATTAATTTAAGATTTTTGGCATAGATTAATTAGGTAAGTGAAACGAAAGTTTCCAACCTTGTTATTTTCTAATAATGTTAAACCCGGTAAACACGTTTTTGCTATATAAGTATATATTTTATCATGAAAATGAATGTTCCCCATTTATTTATTATGTCTGAAAAAATTGTGCACTCGTTTCCATTATCGACATTTTTTTATTGATACTTGCCGCCCTAGTCGATAAACGTCACATGACGTAAGTTTTGCAGGACGTAAACATAAATTCAGATTGCGATAACTTCTCGTAAATGTTAAGAATTGTTAAAAAAATCAACGGAATGTCATTACTAATGGTATAAAGCTACGTAAAATTTAAAAATGGCATTTTTTGACGCCTCCAATATGATCCCAATTTAATGGTGACGCCACTACAATGTTATAAGGTGACAATAGCTGTCAGTGTCATAGGGATCAAGGTTCGCCGCGCCGAGAATAGTGACCCTGGGCCCACAAGTGGTGCCCAGGCATTACATTGTCTTGGACGTTAATTTCTCCATTGCAACCCTGACATTAGCGTGGGGAGCCCTCTAGCTCGTTTGCGTGACGACATAAAACGGGTGGCGGGAAGTGGCTAGATGAGGAAGGCTGAGGACAGGGTTTAGTTTTGCGCGCTTTTGAAGGTATCTGTCCAAAAGTGAACGTCCAGAGACTGAACTAACGTGATGATGATGTTGAATGATGATGAACCCTAACTTTAAGGACAGCAACCGAGGAACCATCCTACCTTGCAGCTTCTTGAGCACAGCCACCTCCATCTTCAGCACCTGCTTGGGCTGGCGCGCTGACTCCACCTTCAGGGCCACCTGCTCCTGCGTCACCAGGTCCAGACCCTCGTAGATCTCTCCGAACCCCCCGCCACCAATTTTCTTTACCACCTGGAAAGAAAAGACAGTTCGAATTTTAATACTACTAAACTCCACAGCCATAGTGCGACAAGGCTTTCTTGGCGCGTGGTCAAAATCGGAACTAACGCCGCTATCTTGGGACGTTCGCTCCGTCGGTATTTGTCGGTACCGATATTGCAACTATTTTGTGTTGTTTGGGTTTATTATTAACTAAAATTGACAAAATTTCATTAGCTGGCTGCCATACTTCTACACCATATTTTGTTCTACAACTACGCCCTCCTAACATTTCATTCAAGTGCCAAGAGATCCTTGTCGGACTGTACTTTCTTCACTTTCCGACCATACAACCGCAAGACAACGAAAGTGGTGGCATCCAATGGTTGACATACGTCTGGGAAGAAAGGATTTTGATTACGTTTCTGATACGAACTGCTTGGTTTTGGAACATGCTTCCAGCTTCCTGCATGTTTCCAGCTAGGTATACCGTGGGTGCCTACTAGAAGAGTGAATGGGATCTAGATTCTAGAATGATTTAGCAAGCGCCTTTAGTTAGATTTACATCAGTCGTGAGTCAATGATAAAGTCAAGCCCATTTATAAAAAAATTGGTCAAGTGCGAGTAGGGCTCACGCACTGAGCTCCTACTTCCAAGAACATTCATTCTAAATGCGTCGTACGGCGCCTTTGCGGTATTTAAGAGTTGTATTTTTATGAACCTATACTTTACATATTTCGAATTATTTCCTCAATCGATCAACGGCCGAAATTAATAACCTATCCAATCCGGATTTGTCCTATCTGAGATAGAAATTTGACATAAGCTCCATACAAGTTATGTCAAATTTCTAGATAGATTAGTTAGATTTAATTAGATTAGATTTAATTAGGTTAGATTGGATAGGTTATTAATTTCGGCCGCTATAATATGACCTATGCTTCTTTCCTTATCTTACGGGACTTTAGTTTTTTTAAAATAAATAATTGGGTTAACTTAGAGCATTGAACTTTTTATACATTTAAAGGACAATATTTGGTATGAATTTCTACTTGATAGCTTTACAGGGGGCCCACCATCAACTCTAATCGCGACTCAACAATAGACCTAAACTGAATTGCATCGCTAATTCGTGACAAATTCTTTTAATTTGACAAAAAGATGACATGAAAAATTGAATCGTAACCAGCCGGGCGATTCAGAACCATTCGATATCGTTGTTATCGTACGATTCGGTTCGATAAGAAATATTTTCAATTCAGAATAACCGAATCGATCGGGAAGTTGTCGAAACCGAAACCCAATCGATCTGACGTGTTTATCGTTCGATTACGCCTGTCAAACGCTATTCACAACAATCGGTTTCGATAATATTTGCCGAACGTTCGATAATTATTTACGGTTTCTTATCGAAAGCTACAGGTCATTCGATATCGAAATGTTTTATGGTGGTTCGGCTAAACTAGCCCGTGAACTTCAAATTATATTTCGTTTTTTGCAAATATTAGACTAACTATACACATTGTAACATTGTGGCGTTGTGGCAATGAGTTTTTCGAGCATAACATTTACCCATCTATTTCTTTTTCTCAAAAACATTGCTCAATAATTCTCAGTCACCCCATATCCGTTCCCGAAAGATTATTTTCTGCAGTTTCCCGGATTTGAAGTTATTTGGAACCAATGTGAAATAAATTGGTATTTTTGAGCAGTTTTTATTAAGAACATGTAGATGCCTCAACTTTATGCTCGCAAAACTCATTTTCTACAATGCCTACAATGTATTATTAACCCACTACTTGACAAAGAACTCAACGAAATTTGAATTTTCGCGCCTGGGTGTAACCCTTAACCTTATAGGAGAACATCGCATTTCCAGAGTTGGCATTATAATTGGCGATTATACTGAAATACCTATACCTAACAGTTTATTTGATTCGTTGTAGGTATTCATTCTTCGTAACACAATGTTGCATAATAATATTTTATTTTTAAATAGTAAGTTGTAGATACGTAGGTACTGTAAGTTTTCTAAAAGCAAAAACGACAAATCAACAAATTCACCATAGACATACCATATATAACTTACACTAGGGAAATAACTCTAAACTGGGAAATAATCACATCCACAGTTTTTATTTGACAACTGTGAGCATTTTAAAATTTTCGGTTTTAAATTCTCTCGAAATCAATTACTTCAGTTATTGTTGTAATCATTCAGTTACAGTCAGTTACCATTTTAAATGATGGCTTGAATTGCCTTCCGAATTATGAAAAATATATTTTGCTTGCTTAATATGAATTTAAAACAAGTAAAATTTAAGTATAAAACAAACTTTGTAAATGCTCATGACGTAACCTCAATGTTTTTTGTCGTTACCGATTTCGTAATCGATAGCGAATCGAATCCGTAAGCCGAACGTTCTGAATTGCTCGACAAAAAATCTTCGATTCGAGATCGATACCTAACCGAATCGATTCGGTTAGTTATCGAAGGGTTCTGAATCGCCCTGCAGAACTGCGTCGCTAGAAAAGTTCATAGTATAGGCCCTGGTTTCTGAGAAAAAAGAGCTGAAGGTGGCACACAGATGGGTATCAAAATTACCATCTATATATATAAAAGAATGAGGCATTTTGGTGATTTTGGTTGTTCCAAGGATTCCGCCAAAACTATAGGTCGTAGAGATCTGAAATTTGGTACCTAGGTAGATATTAGGTCATGAATTCGTACTAAGACGGGGATTCCAGAAATTCAAATTATAAGGGGTAAAAACCGTTGGTTTTTTGGATTTCCCCATACAAAAGTGAAATTTTTTTCGTTGTTCCAGGAATTCCCGAAAAGCTACAAGTCGTAGGGATCTGAAATTTGGTACCTAGGTAGATATTAGGTCATGAATTCGTACTAAGACGGGGATTCCAGAAATTTAAATTGTAAGGGGTAAAAACCGTTGGTTTTTTGGATTTCCCCATACAAAAGTAAAATTTTTTTCGTTGTTCCAGGAATTCCCGAAAAGCTACAAGTCGTAGAGATCTGAAATTTGGTACCTAGGTTGATATTAGGTCATGAATTCGTACTAAGACGGGGATTTCAGAAATTCAAATTGTAAGGGGTAAAAACCGTTGGTTTTTTGGATTTCCCCATACAAAAGTGAAATATTTTTCGTTGTTCCAGGAATTCCCGAAAAGCTACAAGTCATAGGGATCTGAAAATTGGTAACTAAGTAGATATTAGGTCATGAATTCGTACTAAGACGGGGATTCCAGAAATTCAAATTTTAAGGGGAAAAAACCGTTGGTTTTAGGGATTTCTCCATACAAAAGTGTAATTTTTTTCGTTGTTCCAGGGATTCCCGAAAAAGTAAAAGTCGTAGAGATCTGAAATTTGGTACCTAGGTAGATATTAGGTCATGAATTCGTACTAAGACGGGGATTCCAGAAATTCAAATTATAAGGGGTAAAAACCGTTGGTTTTTTGGATTTCCCCATACAAAAGTGAAATTTTTTTCGTTGTTCCAGGAATTCCCGAAAAGCTACAAGTCGTAGGGATCTGAAATTTGGTACCTAGGTAGATATTAGGTCATGAATTCGTACTAAGACGGGGATTCCAGAAATTTAAATTGTAAGGGGTAAAAACCGTTGGTTTTTTGGATTTCCCCATACAAAAGTAAAATTTTTTTCGTTGTTCCAGGAATTCCCGAAAAGCTACAAGTCGTAGAGATCTGAAATTTGGTACCTAGGTTGATATTAGGTCATGAATTCGTACTAAGACGGGGATTTCAGAAATTCAAATTGTAAGGGGTAAAAACCGTTGGTTTTTTGGATTTCCCCATACAAAAGTGAAATATTTTTCGTTGTTCCAGGAATTCCCGAAAAGCTACAAGTCATAGGGATCTGAAAATTGGTAACTAAGTAGATATTAGGTCATGAATTCGTACTAAGACGGGGATTCCAGAAATTCAAATTTTAAGGGGAAAAAACCGTTGGTTTTAGGGATTTCTCCATACAAAAGTGTAATTTTTTTCGTTGTTCCAGGGATTCCCGAAAAAGTAAAAGTCGTAGAGATCTGAAATTTGGTACCTAGGTTGATATTAGGTCAAGAATTCGTACTAAGACGGGGATTCCAGAAATTCAAATTTTAAGGGGTAAAAACCGTTGGTTTTAGGGATTTCTCCATACAAAAGTGAAATTTATTTCGTTGTTCCAGGGATTCCCGGAAAACTACAAATCGTAGAGATCTGAAATTTGGTACCTAGGTTGATATTAGGTCATGAATTCGTACTAAGACGGGGATTCCAGAAATTCAAATTGGAAGGGATAAAAATCCTACTTTTAAGGGATTTTCCCATACAAAAGTGTAATTTTTGCGTTGTTCCAGGGATTCCAGCGAAATTAAAAGTCGTAGAGATCTGAAATTTGGTACCTAGGTTGGTATTAGGTATATCATGAATTCGTATTCAGAAAGGGATTTTCGAGATTCAAATTTTGAGGAGGAAAAATTTTGAATTTTTTGGCCGCCATTTTGAACTTTTTTGTTACTGGGCCGATTGCTATGAAAATCGATATTTGACTATGGCAGAAAGCATAGAGACGGAATTTGTGGTCAAAATTTAAAAAATAGGCCGCCATTTTGAACTTTTTTGTTACTGGGCCGATTGCTTTGAAAATCGATATTTAACTATGGCAGCAAGCATAGAGAAGGAATTTGTGGTCAATATTTAAAAAAAAGGCCGCCATTTTGAACTTTTTAGTTACTGGGCTGATTGCTTTGAAAATCGATATTTGACTATGGCAGCAAGCATAGAGAAGGAATTTGTGGTCAAAATTTAAAAAAGTGGCCGCCATTTTGAACTTTTTTGTTACTGGGCCGATTGCTTTGAAAATCGATATTTGACTATGGCAGCAAGCATAGAGAAGGAATTTGTGGTCAAAATTTTAAAAAAGTGGCCGCCATTTTGAACTTTTTTGTTACTGGGCCGATTGCTTTGAAAATCGATATTTTACAGTGGCAGCAAGCATAGAGAAAGAGTTTGTGGTCAAAATTTAAAAAATAGGCCGCCATTTTGAACTTTTTTGTTACTGAGCCGATTGCTTTGAAAATCGATATTTTACAGTGGCAGCAAGCATAGAGAAAGAGTTTGTGGTCAAAATTTAAAAAATAGGCCGCCATTTTGAACTTTTTTGTTACTGGGCCGATTGCTTTGAAAATCGATATTTGACTATGGCAGCAAGCATAAAGAAGGAATTTGTGGTCAAAATTTAAAAAAGTGGCCGCCATTTTGAACTTTTTTGTTACTGGGCCGATTGCTTTGAAAATCGATATTTGACTATGGCAGCAAGCATAGAGAAGGAATTTGTGGTCAAAATTTAAAAAAAGTGGCCGCCATTTTGAACTTTTTTGTTACTGGGCCGATTGCTTTGAAAACCGATATTTGACTATGGCAGCAAGCATAGAGAAGAAATTTGTGGTCAATATTTAAAAAAGTGGCCGCCATTTTGAACTTTTTTGTTACTGGGCCGATTGCTTTGAAAATCGATATTTGACTATGGCAGCAAGCATAGAGAAGGAATTTGTGGTCAAAATTTAAAAAAGGTGGCCGCCATTTTGAACTTTTTTGTTACTGGGCCGATTGCTTTGAAAATCGATATTTGACTATGGCAGCAAGCATAGAGAAGGAATTTGTGGTCAAAATTTAAAAAAGGTGGCCGCCATTTTGAACTTTTTTGTTACTGGGCCGATTGCTTTGAAAATCGACGTCTGACTATGGCAGCAAGCATAGAGAAGGAATTTGTAGTCAAAATTAAAAAATGACGAACTTTTTGGCCACCATTTTGAACTTTTTTGTTACTGGGCCGATTGCTTTGAAAATCGATATTTGACAATGGCAGCAAGCATAGAGAAAGAATTTGTAGTCAACATTTTAAAAAGTGGCCGCCATTTTGAACTTTTTTGATACTGGGCCGATTGTTTTCAAAATTGATATCTGATTATCGCAGCGAGCATAGAAAAGGAATTTTTGGTAAAAATTTAAAAGAATTGGCCACAATTTTGTACTTATATGTCTTACCATGGTAGCAAGCAACCACGGCCGGATGTATGAACGGACGGTGGAGTCTTAGTAAGAGCTTTTACCCTTTGGGTACGGAACCCTAAAAATGGCCACCATATTTAACTTTTTTGTGACGATCGAATTTTTCAAAATCAATATGTGACTATTACCAGGAAGCAAGAGAAAATTTTGTGGGCAAAATGGTGTGTAGTGCAGGAATTTTGGAAATTAAACCACCATAGTAAAGCATAACTCAGGAGTTAACGTGAGCGAAGCCGCGGGCGTTTGCTAGTCTATATATATAAAAGAATGAGGCATTTTGGTGATTTTGGTTGTTCCAAGGATTCCGCCAAAACTATAGGTCCTAGAGATCTGAAATTTGGTACCTAGGTAGATATTAGGTCATGAATTCGTACTAAGACGGGGATTCCAGAAATTCAAATTTTAAGGGGTAAAAACCGTTGGTTTTTTGGATTTCCCCATACAAAAGTGAAATTTTTTTCGTTGTTCCAGGAATTCCCGAAAAGCTACAAGTCGTAGGGATCTGAAATTTGGTACCTAGGTAGATATTAGGTCATGAATTCGTACTAAGACGGGAATTCCAGAAATTCAAATTTTAAGGGGTAAAAACCGTTGGTTTTTTGGATTTCCCCATACAAAAGTAAATTTTTTTTCGTTGTTCCAGGAATTCCCGAAAAGCTACAAGTCGTAGAGATCTGAAATTTGGTACCTAGGTAGATATTAGGTCATGAATTCGTACTAAGACGGGGATTCCAGAAATTCAAATTTTAAGGGGTAAAAACCGTTGGTTTTTTGGATTTCCCCATACAAAAGTGAAATTTTTTTCGTTGTTCCAGGAATTCCCGAAAAGCTACAAGTCGTAGGGATCTGAAATTTGGTACCTAGGTAGATATTAGGTCATGAATTCGTACTAAGACGGGAATTCCAGAAATTCAAATTTTAAGGAGTAAAAACCGTTGGTTTTTTGGATTTCCCCATACAAAAGTGAAATTTTTTTCGTTGTTCCAGGAATTCCCGAAAAGCTACAAGTCGTAGAGATCTGAAATTTGGTACCTAGGTTGATATTAGGTCATGAATTCGTACTAAGACGGGGATTCCAGAAATTCAAATTTTAAGGGGTAAAAACCGATGGTTTTTTGGATTTCCCCATACAAAAGTGAATTTATTTTCGTTGTTCCAGGAATTCCCGAAAAGCTACAAGTCGTAGGGATCTGAAATTTGGTAACTAGGTTGATATTAGGTCATGAATTCGTACTAAGACGGGGATTCCAGAAATTCAAATTTTAAGGGGTAAAAACCGTTGGTTTTATGGATTTCCCCATACAAAAGGGAAATTTTTTTCGTTGTTCCAGGAATTCCAGAAAAGCTACAAGTCGCAGAGATCTGAAATTTAGTACCTAGGTTGGTGTTATATCATGAATTCGTATTCAGAAAGGGATTTTCGAGATCCAAATTTTGAGGAGGTTTGAACTTTTTGGCCGCCATTTTGAACTTTTTTGTTACTGGGCCGATTGCTTTGAAAATCGACTTTTGACTATGGCAGCAAGCATAGAGAAGGAATTTGTTGCCAAAATTAAAAAAAGTGGCCGCCATTTTGAACTTTTTTGTTAATGGGTCGATTGCTTTGAAAATCGATATTTGACTATGGCAGCAAGCATAGAGAAGGAATTTGTGGCCAAAATTTAAAAAAGTGGCCGCCATTTTGAACTTTTTTGTGAATGGGTCGATTTGCTTTGAAAAACGATATTTGACTATGGCAGCAAGCATAGAGAAGGAATTTGTGGTCAAAATTTTAAAAAGTGACCGCCATTTTGAACTTTTTTGTTACTGGGCCGATTGCTTTGGAAATCGATATCTGACTATGGCAGTAAGCATAGAAAAGGAATTTGTGGTCAAAATTTAAAAAAGTGGCCGCCATTTTGAAATTTTTTGTTACTGGACCGATTGCTTTAAAAATCGATATTTGACTATGGCAGCAAGCATAGAGAAGGAATTTGTGGTCAAAATTAAAATAAGTGGCCGCCATTTTGAACTTTTTTGTTACTGGACCGATTGCTTTGAAAATCGATATTTGACTATGGCAGCTGGCATAGAGAAGGAATTTGTGATCAAAATTTAAAAAAAAGTGGCCGCCATTTTGAAAATTTTTGTCAGTGGGCTGATCGCTTTAAAAATCGACGTCTGACTATGGCAGCGAGCATAGAGAAGGAATTCGTGGTCAGAATTAAAAAAAAGTGGCCGCCATTTTGAATTTTTTGTCAGTGGGCCGATTGCTTTGAAAATCGACGTCTGACTATGGCAGCAAGCATAGAGAAGGAATTTGTGGTCAGAATTAAAAAGTGGCCGCCATTTTGAATTTTTTTGTCAGTGGGCCGATCGCTTTGAAAATCGACGTCTGATTATTGTAGCGAGCATAGAGAAGGAATTCGTGGTCAGAATAAAAAAGTGGCCGCCATTTTGAACTTTTTTGTTACTGGGCCGATTGCTTTAAAAATCGATATTTGACTATGGCAGCAAGCATAGAGAAGGAATTTGTGGTCAGAATTAAAAAAGTGGCCGCCATTTTGAACTTTTTTGTTACTGGACCGATTGCTTTGAAAATCGATATTTGACTATGACAGTAAGCATAGAGAAGGAATTTGTGGTCAAAATTTAAAAAAGTGGCCGCCATTTTGAACTTTTTTGTTACTGGACCGATTGCTTTGAAAATCGATATTTGACTAAAGCAGCTAGCTCAGAGAAGGAATTTGTGGTCAAAATTTAAAAAAGTGGCCGCCATTTTGAACTTTTTTGTTACTGGACCGATTGCTTCGAAAATCGATATTTGTGTATGGCAGCAAGCATAGGGAAGGAATTTGTGGTCAAAATTTTAAAAAAGTGGCCGCCATTTTGAATTTTTTTGTCAGTGGCCCGATTGCTTTGAAAATCGACGTCTGACTATGGCAGCAAGCATAGAGAAGGAATTCGTGGTCAGAATTAAAAAAGTGGCCGCCATTTTGAACTTTTTTGTTACTGGGCCGATTGCTTTGAAAATCGATATCTGACTATCGCAGCTAGCTTAGAGAAGGAATTTGTGGTCAAAATTTAAAAAAGTGGCCGCCATTTTGAACTTTTTTGTTACTGGACCGATTGCTTCGAAAATCGATATTTGTGTATGGCAGCAAGCATAGAGAAGGAATTTGTGGTCAAAATTTTAAAAAAGTGGCCGCCATTTTGAATTTTTTTGTCAGTGGCCCGATTGCTTTGAAAATCGACGTCGGACTATGGCAGCAAGCGTAGAGAAGGAATTCGTGGTCAGAATTAAAAAAGTGGCCGCCATTTTGAACTTTTTTGTTACTGGGCCGATTGCTTTAAAAATCGATATCTGACTATGGCACCAAGCATAGAGAAGGAATTTGTGGTGAAAATTTAAAAAATTATGAACTTTTTGGCTGCAATTTTGAACTTTTTTGTTACTGGGCCGATTGCTTTGAAAAACGATATCTGACTATGGCACCAAGCATAGAGAAGGAATTTGTGGTGAAAATTTAAAAAATTTGACCTTTTTGGCCGCCATTTTGAACTTTTTTGTTACTGGGCCGATTGCTTTGAAAATCGATATCTGACTATCGCAGCAAGCGTAGAGAAGGAATTTGCGGTCAAGATAAAAAAATGATGAACTTTTTGGCTGCCATTTTGAACTTTTTTGTTACTGGGCCGATTGCTTTGAAAATCGACGTCTGACTATAACCAGCAAGCATTAGGAAATATTTAGTGGTCAAAATTAAATTAAATGACGGTTAATACAAGAATTTTGGAAACTTAACGCCTGATGGAGTAAAGCAAAAGATCAACGTGAGCGAAGCCGCGGGCGTTTGCTAGTATTATTATAATGGCACTGCTTTATCGTTCGAGATACAGAATGCTAAAACTGTCATTCAAGGGCGAGACATTATTTCTCGAAGGATTATATTCCTGTCCAGCTGTCAAAAATCAGTTTCGAATTAACCTGTATATATCGCGAAATCGAATCTCTCGCTTTCAAATAGCACAAACGCACACAACAGAATAGCTCTATCGCACTTATATCCAAAGGTAATCAAGAACCGATGAATAAATATTACCTCAATGACAAAGATGTAAGGAAGCAATCAGATATACAACCGGCCATTCAAAGAGGATGATCGTAACGTAAAGACCCATTCACAGAGGATATTGTCTTGCATACAATAAAATTGAAACACAGGTGTTTCAATTTTCAGATAATTTTCAATAATTCAGATGTTGCAATCATGTCAGTAAAATCTAATAGCAAAGAATTTTCGGCAGCTGTTAAAAAGACGTTAATTCAGTCCCACGCAAGAATTGACTCCGCATTTTATGACTGCAAACACGCTGAGATCCAGATATTTAAAGTAGGCCATTTACGCAATGATAATATGATAGGTGGATGTCCCTCTTCATTCAAATCTCTTGGAACTTGGCAAGCACGGAGGCTTCACTGGCACTGTAGGTTCTAAGGCTACAAGTTTATACCGCGGACCGCCCAGCGGTTTTCAAGGACCCTTGTAGCAAGACGGAAAGAGATAGGGGGATAAATAATGCGACAGAAAGAGAGCACACCGTTTAGGCTAATAAAGTCATAGATGTAAGGCGCTGTTACGAACTGTATTGCACTTTATTAAGTCGGCACTAGAGGCGCTATTTATTTAAATCATTTTGCACAGTAAATTTTCTGTACATTTAGGTGTGTTTTTGGGTTATGGTATTTTGCACCCTAAAGGTAACTGTATTAAAGTGATAGTAGAGTGGTTCACCTTCCATCGCTCCTTGACGACGTGTCCCGGCTGCAACAGATCCTCGGTCGCCATGGTGATGGGCTGGGCCCGTCGGGACGTATCACACCGGGACGCCTCGCGGGACCGGTTGCCCCCAAAATTCGGGAGAGTCCGGGACCTGCGACAAATGCCATTAAAAATGATTTATCATGATTTATCCAGATCCCTTATTATGTAAATGAAAATATTTTTCTCCACGTAAAATAATTCTGCGATCTTTGTCGTTCACTGAAAAATTTAGTTATCGCGGAGATATCTTTAGATATCTATAGATTATTAGTGAGATATCTTTAAGTAGGGTGCCTAACTACTTACTAGTTTATTGCAAAGAAGGACGAATCGCCTGTCATCAAATCAGGGACCATAGCACCATCTCTTAAAGCAATAATGCTGCCTACTGTTTAAATATATTTTTATAAACATAGTATGAAAATGTCAAAACATTACTGCCTTAAGAGATGGTGGTACGCACAGACCAAGGAATAACTTTAAACGTGGTACGGCCCTAGATGCAGTGCTTCCGAGGACTTTACCTTGCAATATACGAGGCAATGCACTCGTCGGTATTGTCAGTGTTTCAGCCACTAAAGTGCCTTTCAACCCGAATCAAAGTAATGCTTTGCACAGCAGGCAAGACTGCTAAATGGAAATTTCTTGTAAGCCACTATCCTTTTTGGGTCAGTGTTTGAGTGACACAGTCTACATGTGGACACGCACACTGCTTGGGGCGGTAACGTTATTTGTTATGCATCCTACTTTTACACGGCATCCGCACAGAAATTCTGGAGCAGTTTTTTTACCGAATTTCTGAAGGAATACGAACACAAGATATACAGCTTCGAGATCAAGAATATTATAATATGAACAGTGTACTCGGGTCATAGACGTAGGAAACACATATGGACAGGCCCCGTCTACAAAATTTGTGTGACTATTTTTAATCTGTCAAGTGGGCGTCTCCTAGGGTATGTCACTCAGTACATGAACATTCGACAACAAATCTTGGCGCTCATTATGGCGCCGCATGTCATGCAAGGCTAGGTTAGAATGAATGAATGGGGCGTCTCCATAGTTTTGTTATCTCTATAACTCGGGTGGGATGCTGGCACGATGGTGTAGGTAGCGGGGTCTGACTCCGTAGTCAACGATGATCGTCAGTGACTGTGAACTATCGGGGACTCCCCGGTTTTTGGGGCACGCATCAAAGAGATGCGCGTGTGAGATTGCAACGATAGCTTTATCTGCGGACATCAAACGACGCTTGACATGGGTAACGAGTATGTAGTACAATTAATGTTGTTGTTGAGCTCGGGTGTTGTTGGCGGATCCCATAAATAAATAAAAGATGATTGCACGATGATTGTAAAGATTTTACCGTCTACGACAGACTATTTGCTCGTGACGATCACTGCCGCTATAGTAGTGCTATTATCTCGCTGCAGACTCGGTCATAAATCATTCGAGTGTTTCGCTTTTGTTGTTCTTTGTTGAGTTATGCGTTACTGCAGAACAACAAAAGCGAAACACTCGAATGATTTATGACCAAGTCTGCAGCGAGATAATAGCACTACTATAGTCAAGAGTAGCCACGAGATTTATGCAATTTAAGTTATAAGTGACTTTGTTACCATTTTTAGAAAAGTTCTCCGCTCACTGGCTTACGTATCAAAATATGACGATTTAATATTATGTTGTTATTTTCACTCTATTACCTTAATAAAGGATTCGGCTGTACCCTTCTGGCGTTGGCGGCTTCGGCCTGCCGCACTTCCCTCTGTGGAACGACAAGCATTATTAGCGAGGATCCCTAGACCAGTTACACAATTCACAAAGAAACACACGGAACCAAAACTCACTTTTGACACATGCTGCATTATTTGTAGCACAGATTGTTCCATGGACTTCATCCTTACAATAACTGTTCAAACCCCTTTTCAAGTCCCACAGCTGAGTACGGGTCTTCTCTTAAAAAGCACTGGCCACAGCTGGGTACGAGTCTCCTCTTAAAATAATAGAGGTATAGCCGTAGCCGACCACGCTGGCCAAATGCGAGCTAACGGGTTTCCCACACCTTTAACAACATTCAGGCATGCGGTTTCCTTCATGATGTTTTCCTTCGCCGATTAGAAAATGTTTCCATAAAGTCCAGGTTTGTGCCCGGTATTCGAACACCCTTCCACACGATAGGCTAGGTCTGAACCTAGCTATCTAGCTGGCTATCACTGCATCCTTACGAGTTTTTTATTAAAGTCACTTATAATAAAATATGGATACACTACTATTCTCCGCGCGGCGAACCATGAGCCTTATGACAGTTCGTTTAGTGATGGGTCGTGTCTTTGGTTGAGTCGATATTTTTTTTTTAGACAAAGGCGTGGCTTGCACTTAAGCCACGTTGATAAACATGTTTTAAAAAATATTACAATGTGCATTTTTAATGTCCATTTTGTTGTTGTTGTATTAATTTAAGATTTTTGGCATCGAATAAGTAGGTAAGTAAAACGAAAGTTTCCAACCATGTTATTTTCTAATAATGCTTAACCCGGTAAACACGTATTTGCTATATAAGTATATATTTTATCATGAAAATGAATGCTCCCCATTTATTTATTTTATCTGAAAAATTGTGCACTCGTTTCCATTACCGACATTTTTTTATCGATACTTGCCGCCCTAGTCGATAAACGTCACACGACGTAAGTTTTGCAGGACGTAAACATAAATTCAGATTGACATAACTTCTTGTAAATGTTAAGAATTGTTAAAAATATCAACGGAATATCATTACTAATGGTATAAAGCTACGTACAATTTATAAATGGCATTTTTAGACGCCCCCAATATGATCCCGATTTAATGGTGACGCCACTACAATGTTATATGGTGATATTAGCTGTCAGTGTCATAGGGATCACGGTTCGCTGCGCCGATTATAGTACGAGAATTCAACTACAAAATGCGACCAGTATGTGAAAAACCTTGCTACCTATGCCTGAATAAGGTAGTTGATAAATCGTTGTGTTAATAAACATCGTTATACAGTGACTGTGTTAAAGTACGACTATATAGCAAGTCTGTTATTTTTTTTCAACGTTAATGACGCCTGATCACGTCATTCTATATGCCACTTCATGATTCGACTAATAGAGACAATGAAAATTTTCAAATCGACTTATAGGCCTAACAGTCACTTGCGCAAAGAGTAAAAATCAGCACGTTCGGAAAGGTTTCCTACCTAGAAGTACGGGCAAAGACCTCAGCACTAGCTCGTTTTAAAAAAATATAAATAATTCGGAACAGTAGGAAAGTTTCTTCTCGGTGCAAAACAGCTTTGCGGACATGGCGGTAGAGTTTAAGATTTTATAATCATAAGTTCATTTTTTGAAAGAATAATACTTTATTTTTTATTTAGCGTAAACCGATATTTAGTCAGAAGGCAAATAAGCAAACGGTAAAATACAGGTCCAAAAGTCGTTTATTTTTCATTCGATTCGTATGGAGTTTGACAGTGGGGCGCGTCATCGTGGATTGAAATATCTATAGTATGAGGCGTACCTGGGGTTCATTGCGAGGGCGAGGCGCGGGCGCCGAACCGGAGCCCTGGGACTCTGTGTCCGCGGAAGACGACGACGACTCTGTGCAAACAAAAACACATTATAGGACCCATATCTACATTACATCAGGAGCGGTATAAGGGCGCTTGTCCACCAGAGATGTGCTTCGTTGCTTGATTTTCAAATCAAATGATTCTTATTGCTGCCGTTGGCACAAAACGCAGCTTAGAATTTCTGGTGGAAAAGCACCCTTAAGCTCACTACGTCACAGTCCGTTGTGACTTGTCTGATCGGACGTTGGAATCTTTACACTGGCTGATAGATCCCTAAACAGAATGAGCAATAGATTCGAAATAAGGATATTACGTTATATGTGCTAAAATCGAAATCAGTAAAGATTTTAACATAATATTATTTTTTATAACCACCATTTTATTGTATGAATCCTCCCACCGCACACTGAATACCTGGCCATTTTTATAAATTTTTTAATACATTTGCTCAAAAAGTTGACATTTCCATGTGTGTTTAGCGTGCGCAAAGTTATTCTTTTCCGCACTAAATAGTGCTTTTATGTTTTCCTCCTGCGCGGCACCGGAGCGGGCGTACCAGAAGGCCCAGGAGCGCATGAACACGAATACGGCATGCAAAAACGGAGCAGGCAAACACGTAAACCCAATATTTTTTTTTTTGCAAATGTATTAAAAAACGTCGTTCAATGCACGTGCGGAATTGTCATTTTCACTCGTCGTTATAGTTGACCCTCGCCTTCGGCTTGGGGTCAACAAACCGGGACTCGTAAAGAAATGACAAACTTTCCGCACTTATATTGAAATGTACTATTTTAATACATTTGCTCAAAAAGTTGACATTTCCATGTATGTTTAGCGTGCGCAAAGTTATTCTTTTCCGCACTAGTGCTTTTGTGTTTTCCTCCTACGCGGCACCGGAGCGGGCGCACCAGGAGCGCATGAACACGAACACGGCATGCAAACACGGAGCAGGCAAACACGTAAAACCAATATTTTTTTTCGCAAATGTATTAAAAAACGTCGTTCAATGCACGTGCGGAATTGTCATTTTTACTCGTCCTTATAGTTGACCCTCGCCTTCGGCTTGGGTCAACAAACCGGGACTTGTAAAGAAATGACAAACTTTCCGCACTTATATTGAAATGTACTATTACATATCAATAGGAATACGTTTACATTTTTTTTAATACTTTTATTTCATGAGATATATGAATCCTTCTACCGCACACTGAATACCTGACCAATTTTATAAATTTAAAATAAAATAAATCCTGAATTAGCTCATGCTGCGAGAAAAACCTAAGACTTCTCGCAGATAACCGCAGCGCACCAACAGTGGCAGGACGTTCTTCAGGGCATGAAATGATGAAGGTGCAGATGATGGTGATGATGGTAGGTACCTGAGTGGCGGGAGGGCTGCGCGGGGCGCTTGAACGACGGCTCCCTCTCGCAGCCTGGCTCCTGCTCCCTGGAACAAGCCATATCGTCCTGCATTTACTCCACAACACACAACAGTAATCCCGGTCAAGGGTCATTCGTTCTTATACCGAAGGTTCTGTTCCTACTGCTGAAAAAGTAAAACAATAGAGATCCCTCTTTTTCATAATGTTTTTCATTTTTTGACGTGACAACGTCTTATAAATCGATAGAGCCGGTTGCACGCACGAAAAAACATGACTCATCCGGCGTTACCGGCGTTACCTCGCTCATGCGGCGTTACCGGCGTTACCTCGCGAGCGCGGAACGAGCGACAAAGAAGATGTTGTCACGTTCAACTATCGTCAGTAAACCGACTTTACAGGCAACCAATTTTTTTTATTGCTCTTATCTAAAAGCCATGCTAAGTTTTGGCTCTGGTAACTACGAGTATCATTACATCTATAAAGTTTGTTTTGTTTTTCTTTACAAATATAGGTAAGTCCGTGATGTTCCAACTAGCTATTGACCCTAAACATTTCAGATTTATCAATTGGTAAACTTCTGTGATAAAGGAGAGGAATCGTATTGTTATGCACGATAAAACGAAAACTATGTAATTACCACAGACCATAATTACATACACATAAAAATAAATGTTTTAGAATGTAATTGTAAGTCGAGCCCGTTCTTAAAATACCCACTTGGCCTAATTATTTTACCTCGTAATCAATTTAAAGGGGTGCCTAACATACTACCTATGTATAGGAATCAATCTTAACCAACATGTCAATAATTGTCTCGTAACGGAAAACGAAGTCAAACTTGGCAGACAATTAATCCATCAAAGTAAACATCCTAACAAGCCATTGTCAAGTCACCATTCAAAGGAAGTGGCGCATAGTAGCTGTATATCAGTACACTTAGCTGTATATTAGTGGTACTTGTGTAGTAAGTAAAGCTTCCTTAGCCAACTTAGCCGCAATTTCATTTTCCGCCGACCTATATCGGCTAATGCAGGGCACAAGGCTGTATAACATATGTTGTTGAGGCTGAATAAAAACTTTTCATCAAAGAATTTCCCAACAATACCGGAAAACATAGTCAGGCCGACCCGACCAATGCCTTCCCTTGCTTTCCGAAACACCGCATACCTACTTCGGATCGGTAGACATCACGAATTTTTGACACAAAATTCTTATCGGTATATCTTAGAACTCTAACGCCCAGTTGCACGAAATAAATTAAAAAAATTAAGTGCTACTTAAACTAATTTAATCGAGAGAAATGTCAAAAGTTCATACATTTTTTGACATTGATTGCGATTAAATTAGTTTAAGTAAGTACCACTTTAAACTTTTGAATTTGTTTCGTGCAACTGAGCATTAGTTCGGTAAGTAAGATCTAATATATAAAATTCTCTCGATTTTCTTTGTTACCAAACTCCTCCGAAACGGCTGGACCGATCGTTATGAAATTTTCAGGGTATGATCTCTGGGTCCGAACTACTCCGAACTTATCTATTTTTTATGTCCCTAAGTGAGAAAAAATTTATATGGCAAAATAACGTTTGCCGGGTCAGGTTGTACATATATAAAATTATTGTGTCACAACTCAGTGTTTGTAACCAAACTCCTCCGAAACGGCTTGACCGAAGTTTATGTCATTTTTTGTCTGCGTTCGATAGATCGGAGAATAGATCGTAAGCTATTTACCAGAACCCCTAAATGGCAAAACAACGTTTGCCCGGTCATTAACGCATAGCTAACCTCTGGACGGATAATGTACTGTGGCATACAAGCTATGGATTAGATGAAGTGAGCATCTGTAAAGATTTATGAACATTCTAATTACAGCGTGACCTTTCGTCGTACAAAATACAAATAAACAATAATGGCCTTTTGTTGCGAGGAGCGACCGAGAACGGCGACAATATCACGGTTTTTGCCAAGTTTACAATCGAAAACCGATGTGAAGGCTAGCTTACTGTTTAGATATATTTTGAGTTCCGTACCTCAAATGAGGTAAACCAACCCTTATTAGACTAAAGAATACCTATTTTTCTTTCCATCTGTTCAACTGTCCGTTAGATACTGAAGGGCTAAATCGATTTTTATTTGAGCTATTTTTAGTGACCAGTAGGTTAAAAATTTTGAACGTTATGCACCTATTTGGGATTTTTTAATCTAAATTCGCTTCGAGGCAGAAATACGTTTGGAAAAACAAATCTCAGTAGAAAGTTTCCCAAACTTACTCCAAAATTTCAATTTTTCAATTGATTTTTTTTAATTTGTGTCTGTGCTGCGAAATAAATTTTTGATATCCGACTTAGTTTTTTTAGTAATTAGGTAAAACGTCAGAAAAGAAAAAAAAAAGAAAAAAACACGATTTATCACGATTGTCCACGTCACTTTATTGTCCATCAAATACCGTATGGGCTACCCATGAGCGGGCAAAGGCCTCCTCCATCCTGCGCCACTCGTGTTTTTTTTTCTTTTCTTTGTGGACTTTTGACATAATTAATGCATGATAAATAGTTGAAAATAGAATGACTAAATTATTATAATGATATTTGATGTAAAAAAAAAAGAAATGGGTAAATAAAAGGCTTATTTATTTATTTATTTATTTTATTTTAGGTAAAACGTCGTTGTTTTGTGAAATTCGCGCCTGTCGCACCCACTAACGCCACAAATTCGTTAGTATGAGGAGGACGAAAATAAAATCTGTCTAGAGTCTTAATAGTCTTTTTTCAGGAACGGGTGCTAGTTATAAAGTTAAAATTAATACCGAATACTGAATTGAAACTAAACGTGTATGTGTAATACTTGCTTTATACTTCAGTAGCAAGTTTTGGCCAAAACATACATACAAACATTGCAAGTTAAAAGCTTGTACTTAACTTGTAGCAAGAATAGATTTGATCGATAACCAACCACCGCGCTCTTTAATAAAATTAACATAATAATATCCCGTAGGACACCGCCGATATTGATTCTGTCCCTCGGGAAGAGGTGAGAGGTTATTTAAAACTCCTTAGCAACTATGTGTCTAGTAAGATATACAGGCAAAAGCTCTTATAAACGTCGGAAAATGTCTCAATAGAAATGTTTGTAGGAGCGGGCGCTTGGAGAGCACTGTGGACTTAGAGTCGCTATACAGGTTTGCTATGAGAAAATGTGAACGCTTTAGGATGTAACTATGATTAGTATTTAACTATCTACGATTTCAATAAACATAATGAATAGGTACATGTGGAAGAACAATCTGATCTTATATCTATGAATCATCACCAATAAATCTCAACATTATACAGAAAACAGTATCTAAATTGGTCCAGCCGTCTTTTAAACAAATCGGAAAATAGATTTGTATTAACAAACAAATAAATAAATGAGCAAACAAGCTCTCTGTCTAAATGCACTTTGTCACTGGTAAAAAGTTACAGATAAATAATAATATGTTCTAATCTTCTCAGGATAACTAAGTAGGTTTATGTTAATGTGTGTTATTAACTGGTCAGTTTTATTTGCATAAATTAAAAAATATTACCTATGCTCATTATTTTAACAGCCCATATTTACTACAATATGTCTTCAAACCTCTACACATTGAATAGTTATAATGTAAAAAGTTATCAGAAGTCATCGAAATCGTAGAGTTTTCGCATTGTGAAGTCAACATCTCCTGAGGATGTCCCGGTGTCGGGACGAAACGTGCGTCGAAGAAAGTGTTGGGAAATTATGTGCGATGTTTCATGTGGGCAGTGTTTCTGCATATTGTACCATACAGAATATTTTCAAGTAACGGATTGTTGCAAAACAAATTAATCTGTCCTGCTAATTATGGATTTCTGCAAAATAACGCCTGCTCCATTGAATATGTAAAAAGTTATGTCATTTATTACTAGACAACCCTTCTCTAGTCTAGTTGCAGCAAGGAAAACCTCCTTCGCAGGAGTATACTTGCCCTCTTCCAGAGAATACTACACTGTCTGCAGGAGGTTCCATGTACATACAGACTGGGAGCTATTTGCCCTAACCAGCCGGAAGCCTAGAGTTGGGCATGGTGTTTTGATAGATACATGAAAAAATGACATGAGATTGTAGCTCATATCCCAAAGGTAATAAGGTGTTCAAAAATGCACCATTGAGGTGTTCAAAAATGTTTAGCTGTAATCCCTAATAACAGCTGATTCAATATCAATGAACTGGGAACAATGAAAAGTTTATAATTTAATTGATTTAAGTAAGCCAATAATTTGCACTTCTTAACTCTTTCAATGTGTTTATGGGATCCAGTTTCATGGGTTGCTGCGGGCATGTTTAATACTAATTAAACTCATACCTTGTATACTAGGACTGCATACTTTCTCAGTATGTATGTGCATGGGTACATGATAGGTAAACCGCTATAAACTTGACCCTCCTGATGGCACTTAAGAGAAACCATTTGCCGAGTGACACAGAGCACAACTCCAAACTGAGTTTGCGTAAAAAGCTATGGATTCAGCTAAAACATTTTTCCATAAGGTTTAACTTAATTTGTATTCACTGCCAGTTTCAAAACTAGTACCATGGCTCTATTTAGTTACTAATATTATGTATTCAGTGAAGTTGCCATAATTACAATAAATATAATAAAACTAATAAGAATTTACGTGCAGTGTTATGCAGTGTATTCATCCATGGTTAAGACTTGAGACATAAATGGGAGATGCTCAAAGACAGAGGTCTTTAAGCATTTCCCTACTTTAACATAATTCTGATGGAGGTGTGTTCAAGAAAACTAGAATACCTATGTAAAGGCAAGCAAGTATAACATTGAATTCAGCATTACTTTCCTTCAGTAAAAAAATAAATACTTAAACCTAAGTACATAATAAACTCAATGAATAAGCCAAAGAATATCTAAACTAACAAAGATGCCATTCAATAATAATGAATAATTAGTACATGTATTAAAACTTTCAAAACTTATGTCCAAGTTAATGAAATAGATAAACAATGAAAGAAATATTCTAAACTAATTAACTAAACACATACAAAAAGATATAATTACTGTTAAAATTTATAATTCTTATACATTACATTCAATTAGAATCTGTGCAATTACAATTTGTATTTTGTTGATAAATAAAATGTTATGTCGATACATAGAGAAAATTGAAAAATTATCGGAAATTAGCAAAAAAAGAGATGACAATAGCAACCCGGCCGAATAATCTGCACCGTGCCGCTATGCAGTAATACCGTCGTTACGTCACTTCGCAACGCAGTCGGGTTATACGGAAATGAGAGAGCTATATTTTGTGCTATCCCACCCACATATAATCGATTTTTAACAATTCACAGGGATTTTTCCTTATAAAATGCACAAGAATATAATCGTGCACTAACGCAGCTTTGTCTAAAAATTACGCTCGTCGCTCAAATGCGTGGGTAAATTGCAGTACTCACCCAGAAAACCGAGATAGGTCGGTCGGAATAAATTTAGATACTCTGAAAATTCACTGAAAATACACTTTACAAGCGAACTGTTAACTCTTTCTTTATTGTTTTGAGTCCATAAACTGTCTCGCTACGCGCGTAACGTGTTTAAACGCATCCTGCGACATATTTTTCGCATTTTTCTCGTGATTTTAGCACGAATCCGACATCGATCGCGATGCCATGACAGGTCTTTTTGACGTAATGAAGTGCGCTGCGGACTGCGGTCGCACAGCTGACGGGACGGGTTTTTTCATTGCGGCGTGAAGTTAGTTGTTAAGGGCAACGACCTCAATAGAAGATTTTCCACAGAGATTTTCACTACTTTTCTTTTATTTGAATAAGTGTATGTATTTTAACGCAATGTTATTGATTAACTAGATTTTAATACACAACTTTGTAGTAGAAGTAAATATTTTCCTGATGGTGTATTTCGTGACTTACAAAAATTCTGAACACTGTTGTCTATTGTACTAATAGACAATTATCCTGGACAGGGCGGACGGCGCAAAATGTCGCCAGTTTATCGGTGCCAAAAATGCTTGTTTTGTCACTACAGTTAAGGCCACGCTGTACTTCGCTCAGCAGCCACCTATAGAATTTGAGCCTCTTATAGAATTTTGGCGCTACTGTTTGCTTGTACGAAAAAGGTTTACGTAAATCTCAAAAAAGGAGATTTCATGGTATTTAGCATGTATTTAGGGGTAAAACAGTAAGTAAACTTAACTTACCATGGTATAGCAGGGGCCCAATCCAGCTGGACTCGTCTCGGTGCTACTAGCGACATCTCTTTCTTTTCCTCAGCCACTCTTCCTATTTCTGTCCCCTTTACGTCACACGACTTTCCACTACCCCCAGTTTTCCACACACGGAAATTTTACATCATTTTACACTGTTAGCTGTTTTATTTGTAGCTTATCTTCAAATTAAATTAAAAATCGAATTTCAAATTTATAAAAATAGAGGTTTTATAGTTTGCCTGATTTTTGTAAGTACCTGCAACAAAACAAATAAACACTGTTAATTTCATGTAAATTATTATCGTAGAGTTACTCGAAAAGTCAGTAGAGTTTGGGTTTGGGCTGGCCTACGATGAGTTAGTGAGTGAATGATTGAACGAGTCAGGAATTTTCTTTTTATTTAAAATCGCGGAAATATAACGTTCCTTGTTCATTAACGACCTCCCTGGCTCTACTGAGCGCGCTCGGATTTGAGTGGGAGGTCGCGGGTTCGATTCCCGCCACGGGCCAATTTGGAATTAAATAATTTCTAAATTGGCGCAGGTCTGGTCTGGTGGGAGGCTTCGGCCGTGGCTAGTAACCAACCTACCAGCAAAGACGCACCGCCAAGCGATTTAGCATTCCAGTGCGATGCTTATAGAAACCGTTGGAGTAAATTTATAACCCTTCCAATTTCGTATGATGACATCTTAGGCTGCATCATCACTTACCGTCAGGTGAGATCGCAGTCAAGTACTTGTATAGAGTAAAAAAATTGTTCATTTTTATATTTTTTTAATAAATAGAGAAACGCTACACGGCCATGGAAACTACTCTGCGATACCTTCGTTACAAGCAATTCACAGATTGATCATACCTAATGCTATGAAGGCAGTGTAGTGACAGTACCTACTTAGAGCTTCCGGAAGGATATATTGGTAGGTCCATGAGTCACAAAACTACAAACCTGTAGAACTGTAAAGTGTTACGATTGAAGTATGTCAAACGCGCTAGCATCAATGTAAGTGGGGCAGGGCGGTGTATATTTGGGCCTGGCTTGATGTAGCGAAATAAAAACATCCCACGCGATTTTTATTTTATAACTATTTGATGTAGTGCCTTATGTCTAGCTAGCACATTGTTTCTTTAAGGATAGTAGCTCAGAGATATAGGGGGTTTTATCACACCACTCACACTGGGCAAAAGTGGGTTTTTGTGGACACATCTTTGAGAACATTTTGTTCATGTGCTCCAACTTCATTCAAAAATACGTGGCAAGGAGAGGAAGCCTCGAATCTCGACGCCCCAGATTAGAGAAGCAGAAGTTTGGAGTCTGGACTAATGGACTATCATTTCTTGCGATGAAGAATAGTAGTAGACCTTTCAAGAACCCAGTCATGCAAGAAAAATCCATAGAGTCTATGGACTCTATGGCCTAGCCTGATATGCCGTATAGCCAAAGAAGTAGCTGGTATGATTGATGATCGTTCAAACTCATAGATTCAAAAATATTCATTCGCTAACGAATGCTAATGTACTACTGAAGCATACCATAAGCTTAATCGTTATCCAAGGATCTTTAAACTCATTAAAAAACTAATCACCATTTATTTATTTATCTAGATTCTAGGTGGAGCTAGCGGCTATAGGTAAAAGACCAGCGAATTCTGTAAATAGTTTTATGAATTCACTGAACTGACATAAAATCAAATTAATAGCATAATACACGATCATCAAGATTCACTGTAGAACTAGAATCAAAAAGTTCTAGCCGGCTTTATTTTTGTCTTTCTCACTCTCACGGAGATTTGGTAGGTGCGACATGCAGCGTCGCGGAAGAATATGGCCGAAAAACGACGTTTTACCTAATTACTCAAAAACTAAGCCAGTTATCAAAAATCTGTTCTAAGCGTTTTAGGATATTATTATTACCGATACATTAAAACAAAAATTACAATTACATCCATTGTAGTTTCCGATAAAACATAGAAAAACTGAGATTTTGGAGCAACTTTTGGGAGAACTTTCTATCGAGAAAATTTTATCCAATCGTGTTTCTGCTTCTAAGCGATTTTAGATTAAAGACCCAAAATACATGACGTGTAAATTTGAAAGTAATTGTCTTTATAGTTTTTGCATAAAACTTCATTCAAAATCACCTAAATACGGCTTGTAGGCCGTTAAACTAGGTGCGTTTTTTAACAGTATTAGGGTAGAGTCCCACATTCGATGCCCGGCATGGGCCAGTTCAGGATTTTCAAACCCGTAGACGGAACGCCTAGCGACTAGCGAGATACGAGTTTGATGATGCGTTCTTTTTCGGGCTATTTTCTTCAATTTCAATTGGATCTTCACTTACCAATTAGGTACCATCAGGTGCGATTGTAGTCAAGTAGGTAGTTCCTTGCAATTTATTAAAAATATACTAGCTGACCCGGCCACGCGTTGCTGTGGCTAAAGTTTTTGTTATATTAATAAATTTAAATTGCGACTATAATTTGAGATTTAAACTATCCTATCTCTCAAGTTGGATCGAACTGCACATGGTGTGCGAATTTTATTATAATCGGTTCAGTAGTTTAGGAGTCCATCGCGGACAAACATCGTGACACGAGATTTATATATATTATTATATTATTATTAAGATTAAGATATATATAATATTAAGAAGATATATAAAGCATTTTTCTGAAGTACGTACTCAAGATAATATAGCTACTTACTCGTAATAGATAGGTATGTAAGTATTATTTTATGTTTAGTCTAGCCGCTTGTTTAAGAAGGCGGAAAACTGTTGGCGTGGATATTTTATCAAGAATGTCGGCAAAACGATTTTATTATGTGAATTAAGAAAGTATTACACAAGCTCTAGGTATTTCTTGAATATATTCAATGTTTACCCAATATTAGGCTTACGGTTGTCTGTTATCACTTATCACACAATGGAAAGTGATGATACAAACAGTCAACAAGGTGGAGCGCGCACTGGCGTAGGAAATGCCTATATTCACTCTTGATTTGAAGTTAAGTAAGTTGTAGGCGAAGGGTAGAGGGAAGGGGTTCCAGGCATTTGTGGTGCGTATATATCAGCAACGACCACGCAACGACGAATCAAACCGCTTCTATGACTTGACTGCAATCTTACTCGAGGGTAAAAATATAACGCGAAGAGAACTCCATAAACGAGTTTCCGGAATTGACAGTAGACAGTAGAGCGAATGAAAGGGCCACAAGCTAGGAGATGCTCTCATACATTTTTCACTTCAATTAATCTTGAAAAATATGCATTTGTTGTTAAATTTATTGATATTTACGATTTACTTAGGACTTTTTATACCCGCAATTTAAATATCAGGCGAATATTTACTTTAGTTAAAGAATAATACGGCATTTAAAAAACGCCAAATTTACACATGTGTGCGTATCTTAGTACATACTTTCACCTTGTGTTACTAGCGACATCTATTATAACTACCTAAAACAACTACGTGTCTGACATATTATTTTTGAAGTTGGACAACGCCATCATGATAGATGGCGTTGTATAGATACATGATAAAAATACTTCGATGGCGCGGCTGTTTACATCCGAATTACATGGTAGGTAGGTACCTACTCGAATTTGTTGAGTTCATAAAAATTCTATTTTTCGCAATTATTTAACTAATCCAACGAAGTAGGCTTATGGAATTCACTTCGCGAAAATAAGAGTAGGTACCTACTAAAATCTTCACAGTTTAATATTTTATGTAAAACTAGATGACCCGGCAAACGTTGTTTTGCCATATAATTCTTGACGTGACAACGTCTTATAAATCGCTATCGATTTATAAGACGTTGTCATGTTTTTTTGTGCGTGCAGCCGGCTCTATAGCCGGCTGCACGCACAAAAAAACATGACTCATCCGGCGTTACCGGCGTTACCTCGCTCGCGTTACCTCGCTCTGAGGCGTTCCATGTAAGGCTTGAAGTGCAAGCGAGAGTTGTCACGTTCAACTATCGACAGTAAACCGACTTTACAGACAACCAATTTTTTTTTTCTCACTTATAACAATCGGTCCAGCCGTTTCGGAGGAGTTTGGTAACAAAGAAAAGCGAGAAAATTTTATATATTAGAAGAAAAAGATGTTTAAGTACTTGAAAATGTCCAGTTTAGAAATGTAGTTCGAATATCAACCAATTTGTGAATTGCGAACTCACGTCAAACTCGGCAAACTTTTTTATATAAACCTGTGAAGATGATATTGTTTTTTTCGCAAAATGGATGCCATGAGCCTAATTCATTGTACCTACTAGTTAAATATTTGCGAAATACAAAATAAAATTTGAATTTCGCGGGCCGACCTCCGTTTTTTTTTACACACTACAAGTAAGTACGTGACTGTGATCTCATCTAATGGTAAGTGACGATGCAGCCGCAGATGTTATCGTACTACCTTGGAAGAGGTAAGCAACCCCTAGCGGTTTCTACACAGCACACACCGGAACGGTAAATCGCTTGGCGGTGCGTCTTTGCTGGTAGGGTGGTGACTAGCCACGGCCGAAGCCTCCCACCAGACCAGACCTGAGCCAAATAAGAAATTATAAAATTGAAAATTCCAAAGTGGCCCGTGGCGGGAATCGAACCCGCGACCTCCCATTCAATCCGGGCGCGCGTCACTGCGCTATAGTAGTGTTATTATCTCGCTGCAGACTCGGTCATAAATCATTCGAGTGTTTCGCTTTTGTTGTTCTTTGTTGAGTTGTGCATTACTGCAGAACAACAAAAGCGAAACACTCGAATGATTTATGACCGAGTCTGCAGCGAGATAATAACATTACTATAGGAGGTCGTTGTGGCTATGAGTGTCGTTTTGGAGAGTGTAGGAGTTCGGGACCAGCAATAGGCTAATAGATAATTGTGAGACTTGCTGCAAGACCAAGACCAAGACCAAGACTCGGAGTGCAAGACCAAGACCAAGACCAAGACCACATGTACTGGCGCAAGACCAAGACCAAAACTGGCTGAGTCTCGTCTTGTTCTTGCATTTGGGCAACACTTATATTTAATGCGGCAGTCTCCGAGTGCCACAGGTCACAGTGTTACTGATATTTTTATACCTAATCATTTTTCATTTTGTGCTAATAAAACAGTCGGGAAGGAGTTTGGCGAGCATATAAAAAGATGGAGCCGAGCATTATATCATTATATTAATATTGACACCTCGGGGTAGAAAGGTCGTATAAACCATTTTACCGAAAATGAGTTATGAATGCAGTTTTATTCAAAATTTCCCGCTCTATCGATTGGTCTTTGTGACGCTTTCAAATTCGCAAAATAACGGGTTATACGACCCAGATGACTTCAAAGTTTGAACACAGTTTTTGTGGAATTTATGATGTAAGAACCAAAAAAACTATTATTGCTATAACTATTTGGAGTAATACCATATTAATTTAGAAGTTCAGGGTGTAAAAGACAGTAGATTTGAGACAAGTATGGTGTAATACCTAAGTAACAAAATGCGCTTGGTTGTAAAAACCAATGATAAGTACAATTTAGTTTTTACACCCTGAACTCAAGTTGATCAACTGACGATAAAGTATCTACACCCATTCGGAATACATTCGTGAAGTGCAAATTGGCTTTTGCATCCCTAATCAATTAACTTGAAACGAAATTACGTTCGAAAAAATACATTTTAAGAAGATGTAGGTACATCGTCGGCGACTCGTCATACTAATTTTTGACGTTATTATAAAATAATATACTTTTTTTTACAATAATAACGGGCCTCCCATTCCATTTTTTATCAACGTCATAGATTAGAGTAATGCAGATAATAGTTAAAGAATTTTGTTTTGATTTTCGTTTTCTCAAGAGGTCAAGTGGTGTGGTTCAATGAGAACAGATAGTGAATTGACGCCGGTGACAATAGATGTTAAGAAGACGCGCCCCATTCATTCAAAATCGCTTATGTTTTATTCGATTCGCATGGAGTTCGACAGAGTGGGGCGCGTCATTGTAGATTGAAATATCTATACATGGTTTATACACCCTTTTGCTTTCAATTGATTTTTTGTTTTGATGATATTAAGGGTTTATACGACGTAGTTTACTATTTCTCAAGGCTTCTACTTCCAAATCACTTTCTTCCTTTTTTATAATATTCAGATGAATAAATTCAAATAATTTAGTTGGAATCTACGGGGACCGTCACTAGAATCCTTCAAATCTCTTTCCCAGCACACTGACTCCTATTAGTAAAGGTTATTTTACATTAACCAACATAATAAAAAGGCAACCAACGTTGACCAACATTAACAACGTAATATAATCGTAAGAAAAAACAATTAATACAAAAATGTTACGGAAACAACTTGAAGATAAAGGTGAAAGGTACAAAAACAGAGAAGAAGACTCAGAACTATAAAGAACTATGGGACAAAATCCTTGTGAGCCGAACAAAGGGGTCTTACAAAATTTAATAACAATCTATTTACAATTTCTACTGGATAAATACTGCCTTGTAAATTGTACTCAGAAATTTTACTGTACAGTTAGTCGCATTTTAAAGAATTCAAGGCCAAAAATGACTCAAGGATAGGCAATATCCCTGCCAAATATTCTTCCGATGATAAAGAATACGTAAAGATGTTGATTGAAAAGCTACCTGCGCATTTCCTCAGGAACTCAAAAACGTTATATTTGTGTAGAATTTAAGAAACTTAAGAACCAGAAACAGTGTGAGAGTAATGAAAAATGACTCAAGGATAGGCAATGTCCCTGCCAAATATTCTTCCGATGATAAAGAATACGTAAAGATGTTGATTGAAAAGCTACCTGCGCACTTCCTCGGGAACTCAAAAACGTTATAATTTGTGTAGAATTTAAGAAACTTAAGAACCAGAAACAGTGTAAGAGTAATGGTAATGATGATCAGATGTAACGTGTTCGAGAATCGGTTTTTACATGATATTATTCAACAATGAATAGAATATCAGTTTTCCTAAGCCAAGGAAAGATATATTTCTTTTGTGTACAATGAGAATATGAATGAAATGAAACAGAAAACTAACATACTTATTTAGTTTCTAGTAACAATTCATCAGCTGATAACATATTGTTATCAGCTGATGAATTGTTACTAGAAAAATCCCATCGACTCTCCAACAAACAAGACAGACAAACTCCCATCGACGTAGAGTTTTGTATTTGACAACAAGAAACAATTTACGAGAAAGGATTTCCCGAATTTTCTTCGTCTCGGGATTTTCGTCCCCAGCGATGTACCGTCCGAAAACACACTTTCATTTCAGAAAAATCCAACATATCAGGATTGTAAAGTTTTTAAAAACAAGTAGAAATTAAGTATTCTGTATGTGAAGAGGTACTAGAAGAAACAATCAATCTTTATGAAGAATCTATAAAAAGGAAAAAGGGAAAAGGATGAGTACGAATTCACGATAACTGATAAATTCACAAAAATGGAAATAGCGAGCATTTGGTACATTACTATATATATAGCTACTTGTGCTGATTCACTGACTCACTCACTGATTGATCACCTCTCCTGAACAATTTTGTATGAAAATTTTTTTTTTCAAGGATAGGGTCGTATAAAAGAAAAAAATTCATTCGGAGGAAAAATACGGAGAGAGCTGATGATTGAGGATCTCGGAAAGTATAAAAGATGGAAGAATGGTTCCTTGACAAGAAGTGATCAGGACAAGAAGCTCTATGCGATGGATGGAAAAAAATTCAAAATGGCGGAATTTATTTTTCCATAGAAAATGTATGGCGAATGTTGAAGTGGCTAAAAGTTGGAAGGCAAATAGGGCGGAAGACAGCACGCGGGCCACATGTGGCCCGCGCCCCCACGCACCCTACTAGTTAATATATATATAGCTGCTCGTGCTGATTCACTGACTGACTCATTGATCACCTCTCCTGAACAATTTTGTATGAAATTTTTTTTTTTCAATAACCATTTCGTATAGAAGGGAAAAAATGATTAAGAACAAAAATATGGAGAGAGCTGATGATTGAGGATTTCGAAGACGAGTGAAGAACACAGCCAATGGTATTGCAGATAGGTGGAGGGTGCTCGACCAAATGTCATTCGAAACGTCATCCAATTGGCAGTGAGCTAAAAAAAATTTCAAAATGGCGGATTCAAAATTGCCGCCAAACGAATTTCGTCAATATCTCGAAGAGTATAAAAGATGGAAGAACGGTTTCTTGACAAGAGGTGATCAGGACTCGAAGGTCTATTCGATGGATGGAAAAAAAATTCAAAATGGCGGAAAAAATTTTTACCATACAAAATGTATGGCGAATGGTGAAGAGACTAAATGTTGGAAGCCAAATAGGGGGAAGACAGCACGCGGGCCACATGTGGCCCGCGCCCCCACGCAACCTACTAGTTATTACTAAAGTTGAATGACCATCAGTTGCCTATTTCAACTGCAAAATACAATAAAAGTAAAAGTGACAATTTTATAAACAGCATTAAATATGAAGATACGTTAATTGACGATCCAAGGAAGATGGCGTTTGTTTTCAATAACTTTTTTATCCAAATGACAAATAAAAAAACAGATTTATCTGAAGATTTTAAAATAAGTTCTGCCACTAATAGTCTGCATTCAATGTATGTAAAACCAGTGACATCACATAAAATTGCGAAAGAAATAATGTCACTAAATAACACAACCTCCGCGGGCTACGATGAAGTATCCACGAAAATAATTAAAGCGAGCAAAATCTATATAATACCGGTGCTTGTACATCTAATCAATATATCTTTTGAAACTGGTACATTCCCGGAAATTTTGAAACGATCAATAATAAAACCGCTGTATAAAAAAGGGGATCCGAAGGATATATCTAATTATAGACCAATTACGCTCATACCCATATTTTCAAAAATCTTTGAAAAATGCATGTTAAAACGTTTATTACAATATTGTGAAAAATTTAGCATTATAAAGAAAGAGCAGTTTGGGTTTCAAAATAAAAAATCAACAACGCTGGCCATATATTTGTTCATAGACGTTGTTCTCCGAAATACGGACTCAAGAAAAACAACCACAGGCTTATTTTTAGATTTATCAAAAGCATTTGATTTCGTCCAGCACGATATTTTAATCAGGAAAATGGAAGCAATTGGCATACGGGGTCCAGCTATCGATTGGTTTTCCTCTTATCTACGTGACCGTTACCAAGCTGTTATGTTAAATAAAAAAATAGGGAGCGAAGTAGTATCATTTCAATCAGATTATATGCATAACCAATTTGGAGTCCCTCAGGGAAGTATTCTCGGACCAGTACTCTTTCTTCTATACATAAATGACATTACAGAAGTCACAAATCACAAGTGTGTTCTCTTCGCGGATGACATATCGATAATTTTGACATCAAATAGTAATAATTCTCAAACGGTACATGAGTCTGACATAAATAACACTCTTCTCAATATTATAAACTGGCTTGACATTAATAATTTACATATCAATTTAACCAAAACACAATATATACAATTCTATGAAAAATCCCCCATTGCATTAAATATAAATCACAATAACAAAACGATTTCTCCTACCCGAGAAGTAAAGTTTTTAGGTCTAAACGTAGATTTTAGATTGACATGGAAGAATCATATCAACATTGTATGCGAAAAAATTAATAGATTTTGCTACGTGCTAAGACGTCTCAGACATGTCGTAGATTTTAAAGTAGTGTTGTCAGTGTATCATGCCTATGTTGTCTCTGTGCTTAGATATGGCTTGGTATTTTGGGGCAATGGGACTGATGTAAATAGAGCTTTCATTGCGCAGAAAAAGTGTGTTCGCGCCATGTGTGGTGCTGCACCGCTGGACAGTTGCAGGCCATTATTCAAAACATTTAAGCTGTTGCCTCTTCCGTGTCTTTATATATTTGAGATAGGTTGTTTTGTTAAAAAACATATGTCACTTTTCGCAACAGCCAGCGATGCTCACCCTAGTTCTTGTAGAAATCCTAATCGCTTAGTTTTGAACTATCTACCTAAAACTGAGTATTTTAAACGTAACTGCGTCATGATGTGTGTAAAAATATATAATAAACTACCTTATGACATCAAATTACTTCCCATTAACCAATTTAAAACCAAATTATTTCAATGGCTGAATCTGTATAATTTTTATGACATGAAAGAATTCTATCAATGTATTAATAAGTAAAATGATAAATTTAATCTATAGTTTAAGCATTGTTTTTAAGTTTTCGCTGTTTTCCGATATTACTTTATACATATTTGCACGCCATAAAATGGCAATACACTGTTACCACTTATATTTAACACCTCAAAGTAAGTGTATTAAGCGAATAAAGAATTATTGATTATTGATTGATTATTGAATGATTTGATACGTTTATGTGATGAATAAATCATACTTAAACCATATCAAGATGAATTTTTGAATTTACCCTAATAAACGAAGACGATGAAGATGACCGAGGTGAAAATTAATATAGAAATAAAGTGCTGTCAAAGTTTTATATTTTTGTTAATTTCCAACATAAGAAGATGATGCTCTGATCAGCGTTAATGATAATAATTACTGATTAACGTTGTGTTTTACGTCTTCTTAAGTATTTTGTACTTTTTTTACTTTGGGCAATTTCAATCGTGAAGACGGGTTTAAATTAGCCAATACGTGGAATACGATTGTAGAACTGTACAAACCGAAGCAAAGTCGCAATAAAGCAGGGGTGAAAAATGACGTTGTTAGTGTGTGTTTGCGTGACAACTCGCGAAATGAAGTCAAAAAGATCTAGGAGGAGGGTAGACCGATACGGTCTATGCAATTAGAACGAAATATTGGCAAAATATTATTTACAAATAATCGTGGTATGTACTCGTAAAAATCGTTAAATTATGTCTTCAAACCACGAGGAAAGCCTTAAATCACTTTGTACTTTGCTTTAAGTAAATTGATAATGTAAAAAAAATACTTAAATAGTAATTTTGATTTATTAACTGGTTAAAAATTGTAATAAGTTCATATGTAGGTACCTGAAGGTACTAAGGTTAAATGGATTTTATCACCCAAGTTTATATTAAGTTATGTAAATTACTATAAAGTTATCATAGTTACGACTCTCAACGTCCAGAAGGTACCTATTGATTTTACGACTCTCTCTATTTTATGTTAATGGTTTTTAAGCACAATAACAACGACTTATATCTAGTTACAACTCATTACAATGTCACAACTGAAATAATTAGGGGGTGTATGAACCAAGTTTCAAAAAATTATTGGTCGTAAATCCAAGCTAACTTCTAAACTAAGAGATTGAGAATAAAATAGGGTTATCCATTGCAAAAAACATATAGAATTAATAAAATATCGCTTAATAGGGTCAATATACCTATATTAAAAACAAAAAAGTTATTTGCCAAAAAGTTTTAAAAATTTTCTCTTTTGCTCGTCCTGAAAAGTAGGGTTTTGGTTTTTACGACCTTTCTACCCCGAGGTAGCAATATTATATACTAGCAGATACCCGCGGCTTCGCCCGCGTAAATTTTAGTTTTCCCTATTCTCACGGGAACCATCGATTTTTCTGGCATAAAAAGTAACCTTTGTGTTAATTTAGAGCGAAATCTATCTCCATTTTAACTTTCAGCCAAAAATTTTCAATAGTTGCAGCATGAATGAGTATTTGTCCCGCTGGAATAGTGAAAAACAAATATTCACGCGGTAGAAATAACCATTGATATTCCCGGGATAAAAAATAGCCTTCTCTATTCTAATTTTCAGCCAAATCAGTTCAGCAATTACGGCGTGAAGGAATATTTTTCCCGCGTGGATATCTGTTTTTCACTGTTCCCGAAGGAACCATGGATTTTTCCGCGATAAAAAGTAGCCTTTGTATCCAGGAAATAATCTATCTCCTTTCCGAATTTCAGTCATATCAGTTCAGTAAGTGCAGCGTAAAGTAGTATTTTTCGCGCGTGAATATAAATTTTTCAGTTTTCCCGCGAAAACCTTGGTTTTTCCGGGATAAAAAGTACCCTTTTTATTAACCCAGGATATCATCTATCTCCATTCCAAATTTCAGCCAAATCCGTCTTGTACTTGCGGCGTGATGATTTTTTTCTGCGTGAATTTCGGTTTTTAACTAATCCCACGGGAACCATGGATTTTCCCGGGATAAGAAGTAGCTTATGGGTTAACCCAAGATGCAATGTATCGCCATTCTAAATTTGAGCCAAATCGGTTCAGTAGTTGCAGCGTGAAGGAGTATCGAAGCTTGATAAAATACAAACTTTGGAGCCCCGTTTCCACCCTTTAAGGGGGGAATTTTGAAAAATCCTTTCTTAATGCACCCCTAGACCTCATAGGTAACCTGTGTGCCAAATTTGAAGTCTCTAGACCCAGCGGTTTGGGCTGTGCGTTGATATGTCAGTGAGTGAGTGAGTCAGTATCTTCTTTGATATACCATGAAATTTTCCGGGATGAAAAGTAGCCTATGTATTAATCCAGGATAAAATCTATCTCCTTTCCAAATTTCAGTCATATCAGTTCGGTAAGTGCAGCGTAAAGTAGTAGGTATTTTTCGCGCGTGAATATCAATTTTTCAGTTTTCCCGCAAAAACCATGGATTTTTCCGGGATAAAAAGTGGGCTTTTACTTACCCAGGATATCATCTATCTCCGATCCAAATTTCAGCCAAATCGATCTTGTCCTTGCGGCTTGAAAATTTTTTTCCGCGTGAATTTCGGTTTTTAACTAATCCCACGGGAACCATGGATTTTCCCGGGATGAAAAGTAGTTTATGTGTTAACCCAAGATGCAATTTATCGCCATTCCAAATTTGAGCCAAATCGGTTCATTAGTTGCTGCGTGAAGGAGTATCGAAGCTTGGTAAAATACGAACTTTGGAGCCCCGTTTCACCCCTTTAGGGGAGTAATTTTGAAAAATCTTTTCTTAGTGCACCCCTAGACCTCACAAGGAACCTGTGTGCCAAATTTGAAGTCTCTAGACCCAGCGGTTTGGGCTTTGCGTTGATATGTCAGTGAGTGAGTTAGTCAGTATCTTCTTTGATATACCATGAAATTTTTCGGGATGAAAAGTAGCCTATGTATGAATCCAGGATAAAATCTATCTCCTTTCCGAATTTCAGTCATATCAGGTCAGTAAGTGCAGCGTAAAGTAGTATTTTTCAAGCGTGAATATCAATTTTTCAGTTTTCCCGCGAAAACCCCGGATATTTCCGGGATAAAAAGTACCCTTTTTATTAACCCAGGATATCGTCTATCTCCATTCCAAATTTCAGCCAAATCCGTCTTGTACTTGCGGCGTGATGATTTTTTTTCGCGTGAATTTCGGTTTTTAACTAATCCCACGGGAACCATGGATTTTTCCGGTATGAAAAGTAATTTATGTGTTAACCCAAGATGCAATTTAACGCCATTCCAAATTTGAGCCAAATCGGTTCAGTAGTTGCGGCGTAAAGGAGTATCGAAGCTTGGTAAAATACGAACTTTGGAGCCCCGTTTCACACCTTTAGGGGGGGAATTTTGAAAAATCCTTTCTTAGTGCACCCCTAGACCTCATAAGGAACCTGCGTGCCAAATTTGAAGTCTCTAGACCCAGCGGTTTGGGCTGTGCGTTGATATGTCAGTGAATGAATGAATGAATGAGTCAGTCAGTATCTTCTTTTATATATTTGGGATGAAAAGTAGCCTATGTATTAATCCAGGATAAAATCTATCTCCTTTCCAAATTTCAGTCATATCAGTTCGGTAAGTGCAGCGTAAAGTAGTAGGTATTTTTCGCGCGTGAATATCAATTTTTCAGTTTTCCCGCAAAAACCATGGATTTTTCCGGGATAAAAAGTGGGCTTTTACTTACCCAGGATATCATCTATCTCCGATCCAAATTTCAGCCAAATCGATCTTGTCCTTGCGGCTTGAAAATTTTTTTCCGCGTGAATTTCGGTTTTTAACTAATCCCACGGGAACCATGGATTTTCCCGGGATGAAAAGTAGTTTATGTGTTAACCCAAGATGCAATTTATCGCCATTCCAAATTTGAGCCAAATCGGTTCATTAGTTGCTGCGTGAAGGAGTATCGAAGCTTGGTAAAATACGAACTTTGGAGCCCCGTTTCACCCCTTTAGGGGAGTAATTTTGAAAAATCTTTTCTTAGTGCACCCCTAGACCTCACAAGGAACCTGTGTGCCAAATTTGAAGTCTCTAGACCCAGCGGTTTGGGCTTTGCGTTGATATGTCAGTGAGTGAGTTAGTCAGTATCTTCTTTGATATACCATGAAATTTTTCGGGATGAAAAGTAGCCTATGTATGAATCCAGGATAAAATCTATCTCCTTTCCGAATTTCAGTCATATCAGGTCAGTAAGTGCAGCGTAAAGTAGTATTTTTCAAGCGTGAATATCAATTTTTCAGTTTTCCCGCGAAAACCCCGGATATTTCCGGGATAAAAAGTACCCTTTTTATTAACCCAGGATATCATCTATCTCCATTCCAAATTTCAGCCAAATCCGTCTTGTACTTGCGGCGTGATGATTTTTTTTCGCGTGAATTTCGGTTTTTAACTAATCCCACGGGAACCATGGATTTTTCCGGTATGAAAAGTAATTTATGTGTTAACCCAAGATGCAATTTAACGCCATTCCAAATTTGAGCCAAATCGGTTCAGTAGTTGCGGCGTAAAGGAGTATCGAAGCTTGGTAAAATACGAACTTTGGAGCCCCGTTTCACCCCTTTAGGGGGGGAATTTTGAAAAATCCTTTCTTAGTGCACCCCTAGACCTCATAAGGAACCTGCGTGCCAAATTTGAAGTCTCTAGACCCAGCGGTTTGGGCTGTGCGTTGATATGTCAGTGAATGAATGAATGAATGAGTCAGTCAGTATCTTCTTTTATATATTTAGATTATGAGCCGAGTAAAGAAAGTAGCAAAATATGTGAGGTACAATATCAAGTATCTACCTAAAGAGTAATACCTAGTTAGATTATGGTAATATTTATTTGCTAAAATTGAACTACCGCACCACGTTATACGCGCACACGCGCGTTTGCTATTTTCAACTCTATTGCGTACGGGTAATGTTGTGTATTAGACTAAATATTTTTTGTACATATTGTAATACAGATTTTCGACTTTCGAGTGACGGTTAAAATTTATTGCCTATCCCGAGTCTGATGATAAACGTCGTAACTGTTATGTGTTTAGCAATCAAAATTAAGCCTTACCTGCTTCACTTTAAGGTTTATAATAACCCGAAGTTTTTGCTAGTATAAACCTATTTCTATAGAAATCCGTGTTGTGGGTAAATGCAACCATTTTTGCGTTGATTTTTAGGGTTCCGTAGCCGAATGGCAAAAAACGGCACCCTTATAAATTCGTCATGTCTGTCTGTCCGTCTGTCCGTCTGTCCGTCCGTATGTCACAGCCACTTTTTTCCGAAACTATATAAGAGCTATACTGTTGAAACTTGGTAAGTAGATGTATTCTGTGAACCGCATTAAGGTTTTCACACAAATTTTTAAAAAAGTAATAAATTTTGGGGGTGCCCCATACTTAGAACTGAAACTCAAAAAATTTTTTTTCATCAAACCCATATGTGTGGGGTATCTATGGATAGATCTTCAAAAATGATACTAAGGTTTCTTATATCATTTTTTTCTAAAATGAATAGCTTGCGCGAGAGACACTTCCAAAGTGGTAAAATGTGTGTCCCCCCCCTGTAACTTCTAAAATAAGAGTATGATAAAACTAAAAAAAATATATGATGTACATTACCATGCAAACTTCCACCAAAAATTGGTTTGAACGAGATCTAATAAGTAGGTTTTGATATTTACAATAAAACCTCTAAAAACAAAGTTAGTTTTGCGGTTCGATAAGAAAAGTGGTTTTTATGGTTTTATTCCTCCGGTTGAAGTACGGAACCCTCAGTGCGCGAGTCCGACTCGCACTTGACAGGTTTTTTTTTCTTCAGCGGGTGTCAGATTGCTTGCGGGACATATATACTTAATATAAGTACATAAACACTTGTTATACATATATACTTAATATACATAAACTAGCTGACCCGGCAAACGTTGAATTGCCATTAGGAATATAAAAAAAACATAACATCCTGCTCTCAAACCTACCGATCATACACTGAAAACTTCATAACAATCAGTCGAGCCGTTTCGGAGGAGTTTGGTAACAAAATTGGCGAGAGAATTTTAAATATTAGAGAATATAATATTATACATATAATACCTATACTGCGAAAAACACCCAGACACTGGAAAATATTCCTGCTTATCACACAAACCTTTACCAATAGTGGGAATCGAGCCCACGACCGACCGACGTCGCAACGGCAGGTTCGCTACCGCTACGCGATTCGGTAGCCAAAATAATAGATATCAATATTATAGTATAAGTAGATAGGTATAAACATTTCAATCCACGACGACGCGCCCCACTCCGACAAACTTCATACGAATCGAATGAAACATTAGCTATTTTCACAAAATGGGGCGCGTCTTCGTGGAGTGAAATGTCTATAGGTAGGTAATTACTTGTTAGATACTTACCTACTTAGTACCAAGGTAGATAAGGTGGATGTAATCACGAGCTCCTTGGTTCGATCCCTGGGTCGGGCAATAACTAGTTTTTTTTTTTGTTTTTTATCAAGAAAATTTTAGTACCAGCTCGGAGTTGATTGATCTCTCTCCGAAAATCTGATATTGTGGACTATAAATGATATCTCCGAGTATTGATATACGCCATCTATGTCCTTTTTTACGCTAACAATTGGTAGAAAACGTAAGAACCACAGATCCTGGATTGAAACCATAGCGTCTATGTGTGGGTGCTCGTCGTGTCCCTACGCTGGTAGAGATGACAGATTTTTATATTTGAACTAGATAACGAAATGGTTACGTTTTAGTTTAAAATAATGATGTGATAAAATAAAAGGCAACGTTGTACTTCCGCAAAACACATATTATTAAAAATAGTTCATTACGATTGGAGTAAATGATTAAAAACTGTAACTATCTTAAATAGCGCCATCTAGCGGCAATCCTTCCTCGGAGAAACCGTTGCATTCACGTTAATACCAGAATATCTTTAAAGTGTGATAATACTATGGTAGATAGAGCCTTGCTTCTTTTACGTCCAGATCACAGGTCTAACCTAGTTTTGACGTGACAACGTCTTATAATTCTCACTCATCTGCCGTTACCTCGCTCTGAGGCGTTCCATGTAAGGCTTGAAGTGCAAGCGAGAGTTGTCACGTTCAACTATCGTCAGTAAACCGACTTTACAGACAACCAATTTTGACGTGACAACGTCTTATAAATTGGTTTGCCGGGTGACACTTCAAGAAACTGCGTTACGCTCCGCTCACGTTATGCGCTCTCAATGAGAGCGAGTGAGAGGCACGCGTCCCTTCCACTCGGGCAAAGTCGTTGTCACGTAAAACTTTCGCCCGTATACCGACTTTACAGGCAACCAATTTTTTTTTTTATATCAATTTTAACTTGTTAGCTTTACCCGTTCCTAGGCACAGAGTGACAGACAGACGGACAGCGAAATGATCCTGCAAGAGGCTTTACGGGACCTCAGAATGATGAAAACGTAACCTTTCCTCGTAGTCACAGCTAGTGAGTGCTAAGTCCTATTTTTAGATGACATTACATTGTTTGGGATATGAAAGTGCGCGCAGAATCTTAAGAGTGTAACGCTCTTTGAATAGTACTCGTCGAGTCTTAACCGTGCTCTGCGGAGCACGATTGCCTATCGATGTGGAATTTGTACTAAGTACTATCAAAACTATGGGTCGATTTCTACACGACGTGTCGATGACTTTTCTGGTTTCCGTTCTGGTTTGGGTTCTGTTCGGCACAAGGCATATTGGAATATCATAATTTGACTACAAAACCTAGAAACCGGCCAACTGCGAGTTGGACTCGCGCACCGAGGGTTCCGTACTACATTAAATAAGCTTAGGTAGTTATAGCTAGGTACTTTTAAGATTCGTTCGTACTAATGTAGATGTAACACGACCAAAACTGTAACGACCAAAGATGTAAAACGGTAATAATTACCTTTGATAATGAACCAAAACTAACTTTGTTTGTAGAGGTTTAATGTGAATATCAAAAAAACTATGCTAGTTAGAGCATTGGCTATAGTTTTCCTGTAAAATATACGTAAATTCCTATTGATCATAATTATTTGAGATTTTTCGATTCGTAAACTCCGGAGATAAGGGGGGGGGAACGGTATTTTTTTAGACATTTTCCCCGATAAATCAAAAACTATCATGACTAGAAATAAATAAAAATCGGTTTTAGAATGTACAAAGTAAACCCTTTCATATGATACCCCACACAGTACAGTTATCTCACTTTTAAATTTCAACCCTCCGATTTTCCCCCCTTTTTAAATAAGAACAAAAATAATTTCCATTTTTTTTTATTCCAGTGTCATTGGGCCACTAATATACACAACTATTCCAAATTTCATATCGATAGCTCCGGTAGTTACTGAAATAATCGAGTGTGACGGACAGACAGACGGACAGACGGACAGACAGACGGAGAAAGTCGCACCATAAGGGTTCCATTTTACCATTTTGGTACGGAACCCTAATAAAAAACGACACAGGCAATTTAGCGCTCTGACGTGTAGCAACCTCCCAATTGGTTAACTTCTTTCATGTTAATACAGTATAGCGTCATTGGCTGTATGGTCACTTACCATCAGGAACCATATTATCCATACCATATCTACGATCGACATCTAGAACGATCGCGCATTCCATATTCATAGTACGAAGTTCAAAAAATGTACGGGAATAACATACCTATATCCTATCGATTTTACCACGTGACTTATCGAAGACAACTGTCACGCTCATACATTATGAACTGAATTTCGTTGAATATAATCAACGTGTGTCAGTATAGAATCAGCGATCGCATAGATTTCTGTGATGATCGTAGATATATCGTATAGCTAAGGCTGCAGGGTTATTCGTAAATAGGTAGTCTCTTGGAGGTCATGGAAGTATTGTCAGTTTTGTATATTATGAGAAGACTGTGCTAAGTGCGAATCGACGTAAAGGTTGTAAGCGTTTACTTCGCACTACAGTTTTTTCTGTACAACTATTCTTACACAATTCATACACTATAGTTATCAGAATAGAGTACGAAATGCAATAACATTGATCCAAAGTAGACACATTTGACGTTTGGCACAGATCCAAAATGGCGGCAACATATACGTTGAACATCGCCACTCAAAGTTTGATGATCTTTTAGTTTTTATTTTTAAACACCATTTATTATGCTTTGTATTATTCACATTTCAGTCAAATTATTTAGATACCCAGTAACTGATGGAAAACGACAGAATTATAGGACGCTGTCTATAGTACTTAGTGATAAACTAGACTCATTATGAGTCATGGGAAAGCGTGAGCCTGAATAAAAGTGTCAGAGAACTAATGTGCTGCGTTGCTTTGCTACGGTTTCCGTCAAATGGCACAATAGGAATCGCTTGATTTTCATTTGATTTTTATAGCTAATGAAAATCAAACGATTCTGTTATTGCTCAACAACAATAATTCCCTTACATTATTTGGTTTACGTTTTATTATACGACTACTGGGTGTTCCTGCCTTCTGCGACTGAGGTCGTGGGTTCGATTTCCACAACTGGACAACTGGAAAGCTTTGGGGCTAGATTGCGGTGTCTTGATATACTTATTGTCGTCGAAGCATTTTCTGCTTTCTCAAACGCAAATCTATTGATTTTTTTAAATTTAAAAGTTTGAGAGCATTTGTCCATTCTCAGTTTAACCACAGTCTATTTTAACAACATAGTTAAACGTCTCCAGATATAGAATGGCAGTTAATTTTAACTGGTGTAAGTCGATACTATAATGAGGAGATAAGGCCAAGTTGCGTACCTACCTACTGGACAGGCGACCATCTTTTATGACCATCTTTACTTCGCATTGGAGCAAACAATTGCCCAGAGTCGATTTGATAGGAGCTTTTGATTTTTCCCATCTGTGGGGAACTAGTAAACTGACCACGAACTACATGCAGGTATCTACACAATTTACGCACACGGTCCCGTATATAAACAGTTTTATGTGTAAGTTTTACGATTTCCAGTGATAGTGTAGGAAGAAGCGAACTGTTGTAATGTAATGTTCTGATGACGTCCAAGGTTAATACAGCGCGTGCTCGCAAAAATTGAAAACTCAAACTGGTCTACGTAATCATCATTATTTATAATCAATTTTATGTCCCACTTTTGGGCACCGATGAAAAGGACTCGACAAAAGCCCACCGCGCTGGCTAGGAGGAAATCGGTTTATATTTATACCTACTCTCTAGTCTCTGGCAGGCAGGTTTGCTCACTATGTAGATATTCCTTTCGCTAATTTGTTCGCAAATGATATTTAGTTTCTACAAACGCACTTAACTTTTCATCTTGGTGTTATCATTGAAACCATTATCCGATACATCACCGCTGATATTCTCACACAAGCCGCTCTGTTTCCATCTAATAACTTATACTAATTTGTAATACTCTTTGGTAGAAAAACCCCAAAAACCTACTAGGTAGGTATATTTTAGTGGCGCGACCCGGAAATCGAAATCAAGACCTCGTGATCTGCAGACGAACATACTCACCACTAGACCTATGAGGTATTTGTAAACTTAGATGCGTGAAACAGAGGTAATCTGCTCTAATAATTCAACAGACGAAAACTTTTCTTCTGGGCCCATTTAGTTCAAAAGCGTTGCATTGCACTTATCTTCAGTAAATCTAGGGTAACCGAGATTATTAGTGGTACCAGTAAATGGGTCAAAGCCGACGCACCTGCAGTCAGGCGATCTGATACCAATCCACGTCTCAAGTCTCAGGTAACTGACTGACTGACTCACTCGCCAGGAATAGCCGAGGATCACGGCGCATCTGCAAACTAGTGTTTGTTTACTTTATCGTACACTCGTGTTTATACGTAGGCACGTGTGTGCGTACAGCGGCGAATCTTTTGTGGAGACGTGTGTAAAAGCTCCCATGAACTTGAAACAGTTGCTGAGATTTTCGACGAGCGGTAATCTAGCCTAAACCGTGATAAAACCATATAAAACTCATTAAATGGATGATTTATCGACACTGCGGTAGCGATTAGGTTTTAGTCTTTCCAGAGTAGAGAGAGTTTGTCGGCCTATTTAACACCGTGTCCTATATATGGTCCTTCCATTGCTGTTGGTAGACGGTTCCATAGTTTGCATGTACCTATGCGGAAGAAAAATCTGGCACACCGGGTGGGCGAGCATAACCAGATGAGGATGGAAAATATTTGTAAGCTGAAGTGTAGCTACACACAGAGAATTTGGAAGGTGGAATTACCTCAAACAGCTGTTCAGAGCACTTCCCATAGAATAAATGATATAATATGTGTGTTCTAACGGCTTTCTACGAATTCCCATAAGTATGGGGTCGTCAACAAATATAACTGCCCACTTTTGGATCTGGTTAAATTGAACGAAAAGTGAAATGGTATTTGGAATAAAGATGCCTGGAGTTAGGCCCAACATTAGTTATTTCTTTGATAAAATAAATCACGCAACGATCTTACCAAACAAAGTAGGTATGCCGTAACGCAGTATGAAACTATCTAATTCAGAAATAGCCTTTTGTTTGCCGTCCAAAAATCCTCAATAAGTGTTAACGACACAGCGTAACACATTCCGAGATTCGACGTTTTTATACAGTCTTCAATTAAATAAAGTGATTCTGAAAACTTCTCCTGACCTTTTTAAAAATGGTGACGAGGAAATGACGTGGATACCTGGAAGCTTAGTGTCAATGGCCGACGGGTGATGACTTTCTCACTGTGCTGAAATAGGTCAAATGACTTATCACTGTAAAACCTCATCATCATAATCAATGGCTCTACAGCCTTTAGTGGGGTCTGTGACCATTGCATTCGCATCCCAATTTTTTACTCCCACAGCCTTTTCATCTTGTTTCACACTATGTAGCTAACGAAGCTTTGCCGACCAACATTTCTATGGCCGTCTGAGTGTGAGATCAGTAGTTTCTTGGGGATGTCTTATCCCTCATGTACCTACATGTCCAGCCCATTGCAATTTTGCGATCTTTATATGCTGGACAATGTTTGGCTCTTGATACGCCACAAGCCACTTCCTAATTGACAATATCTCCTGGATTGATATTCCTTCCCCTTTTAGATCGAAGAACGAAAAGTCCTGCACTCGTAGTCACGTTGCCTTATCGATTCTTTTCCTATTGTAGAAATAGAACGATGTTGCTTCGAAATTTTTAAAAGGTACGGGAATGCCAATCGTCATTGATATGTTACGTGATCAATATATCAAGCGGGTATGTCATTCCCATACATTTTTAAATTCGGAGGCGATATCGTCATATTTCTTCTATAGAAATAGAATAGACAAGGTAACATGGCTATACAGTTGCTGGAGTGGAGACTGCGTACAAATAAAGGGTAGTGCGGGACGTCCACCATCTCGTTGGACTGAAGATGACGGCGTACTGGGTGGCAGGAAACTGTTGTATGTGAAAGGGTCAAGGGAAGTGCTATTTGAGTGCGATAAATAGAGTTTAGGTTACGTTACGCGCCAAATGTAATATGCCGATTGCCGCATGTGATCGTGTAATTGTCTGGATGTCCAAGCTAAATATACATACACTTGTATGTCGCGTGCATGTCTGACGATTGATACCTCCTAAAATACTAATACTACTCGCGGTATGCGGCAATTTTATGAGAAATAGTACGTATGCTCGTATTTTGGCAGAACAAAACATCTTCAGGGCGTAGAGAATTTAATAGATTTGCTCTAGTGATAGGACTCTTCTTGCAGAATTTGTCCATATAGATATCCCAACAAAAACATTTCCATGTAAAATATTGCCAGAAGAGCATATGGCTCACACTGTCAAAAAGTTATCAGATCTCATGTAGGGTAAGACTTCTGACTTTATGCACCCTTAAATACGAGCTCTAACTTCACAAACTCTACACTTTAGTTACAATAATGTCTTGGCCGTTTGGCTACCGTCACATGGGCGTAAAGTGAAAAATACCTCAACCACAGTTTACAGAAAACTTGTGCACTACAGATACCTAGCTAAGAAAGATACAGAGGTGTAACAACGGTAACAGTGTCGCGAATTCAATAGTTTTTCCCATCTCAAAAAATGTCCAACGCCCCTCATGAAGTTTTCACGCCTAAATGTTACAAACTCATGCTTGTATACATCCTATGTCGATCACATCATTTTAAAGAGAGTATCGGACCCTCACGAGGGAACTAGCTGGTAACGGTAATCAAAGTGGAGATCCCCCGCATAAATGGTAGTCCACCAGGATCCCCTAAATGCCACTGCATTCCAAACGAGTCCGGCAAAATAAGTCACTTTCATAAAAAAATCGTACACCTTATTAAAACTACAAGTTTTCAATATCTAAGTTTATGTATCAATATCTGTCACCTAAAATACCAATAAGTCTGTCTTCAGTTCTGTTTACAATAGTTGCACAAATCACAATATCATATAGGTACCTACCCGTAGAAGAAGTTAGAACTAGCTGAGGGGCATTTTTTGGCATGACATATGTGCACAAGGGTCATTACCACATGCCAGTCATACCAAACGGTTTTATTTGTGTGGTGCAATAGTCAGCATCGAGCATAATATAACAATTAACAAACGCTTGTTTAATTAATTAAAAGTGAAAAGTTTTTGAACGAGCTTTTAATTATTTTATTTGGCTAGTAAACATCAGATATTATGTTTTCTGTGACATTGAGAAACGTTTCATATGACAAAACAAACGGAAGAGCAGCACTGTAGTTTGTCAACCATAGAGCTGCAGGTATTCCGTTAATTTTGTGATAGAAGATCAATCACGATCACACATTTATTCGAGTGATATAGTAACTTACACTTTTACTTACAAGATAGTTGGAATCTCGCTGCAAGTAATTTTTAAATAGGGGATGGAAATCTGTATAAAGTAATATGTATAATACTACCATTTATCGGAAAATGAAGAATCGTATCAGAATTTAAAAATTCGTAATTTTTAAATGAAGCAAGAAAGTACTCAAGGGAAAAAAACTAACTGTCTTGTTACCTTTTGTAATTTACATTCCATTGTAGGTATACAATGAGGTACAAAATCGAACATAATTTCTAAATACGAATCAAAATTTTTCACTGGCAGCGGGATTCTAACCCGCGAGTGAAAAATTTTGATTCGTATTTAAATTTATAGGAATTATTTCCTAATCAAAAAGATAATTAGTTAAAATCGAACATTTTATTGAACCATGTGGCGGACCGTGGAGACCATACTCGTAATAATATATACTTCATTAAACATGTAAACAGGTGTAAGTTATACGCTTCATTAGAAGCGTGCAAAGACGAGGCACTTCGGCTAGCAATAATAAACTATTTGTTTTTCCCGGCGCTCCAAATGCTCAGAACAATGCCAACTTTCAGCCTGGTTTCCCAGTCATATTTTGGGAAGGCCATCGACCCTCATTGAAAGCTTCACAAACTACGAACGGTCAATACAGATTAATTTCGTTTCATCTCCGAGAACCACTCCAGAACCCACTGACCCAGTAATGATATGAGATATCGTCAGAACAGGTCAAGTTATGAGTATCTACGAGTATTACCCGACGTGGTTGATACCTAATCGCAAAGGACGAGCCAAGAAATTCGCGTTTAATGCATCGGCGTCTACGCAATAATTATGTAGGTACCTACGTAGTTGTTTGTTGCGCCAAAAGTTTAATTTCATGATTGATACATCACTTTTGATTTGGAGACATCTTTTGAGCTGCTGAATTTAGGGCTAAATGAAAGAAAATAATTACTCTTTAATTATAATGAGTTCTAGGTATAGCCAAAGCTAGTCTAGCCAAAGACAGAAGACCAGCCTATTAGTGTTTTTAAGAGACCGATTAAAATTAAAGTCTAATGAGTCATGAGACGACAAGAGGATCATTTACTATATCTGCAACATTAAATAAAGAAAACTCGACATATTTTAAAAAGCTGCACTTTCGCATAAATGTCTCTTCCATGGATTTTCATCCCCTGGAGAGTTGAAAACTCTTTCAGGGGCTAAAACGAACAGGATCTTAATCAAATACATAATCATTTATTATGCTTTCATTTTCGTCAGGCCGTTGCTCCGACAAATCTAAAAACCCAAAAACAGGAGTTCCACCCACATTAACGCGAGCCGTCAGTCAATCTGTCGCCCGTCCCAGATTCTATTCCCGCTGCTACAAATATTTATATTGTTTATCCGAAAGTAGGACGAGGTGTAAAATCTAAAATACGAACAACGGTACGTCACTACCCAATATTAAAATCTAGGTACATACGTATGCACAGTAAGGTATCGTCTGAGTGTATACGATCAAACTTAAGTGGAACATGTCAATTTACATTTGCCAGCCTCAAGGGCTTAAACTTATCACGGATGGTCAATGGTCATAGAAACCTTTTAGAATAGAATAGAATTGAAAATTCTTCATTTCATCTAAGGCCACAAGGTCTTCTAGAGACAGTGTGGTCGATTCTGTTGTGCAGAATCTCTAAACTAAACTAATTTAAAGTAGTGCTATCCTTTTCAAACTGCTCCCTTTGGAAAAGGATGGCACTATTTTGAATTAGTTTAGTTTAGAGATTTTGCACAACAGAATTGACCACAGTGTCTACTATTTTTCGAATTTCTAATCATAAGTACGATCAACAGATTGATCACATAAGCTATCTGTCATTCTTTTTTTTTGTAATTTAATTCAAATTAGCTGCGTAATGACCGGTCGACAGGTGATCGTAGTTAGGTATGGTATGTCATAATTATGGCTAAAGCTGCAATTGTGAACCAGCGATATATTGAGACGATAATTTGTCTCAGCCACTCTGCACTGTCCAGCTGTCCATCCAGGAGACTGAGGCAGGACGTCAGGTTAGAGGCCTGTGTCCGGGAGGGAGGAGGTGCTAGTCAGTTTCCTTGATAATGATCATCAAGACAAAAAAATATTACGTTATATATTCCACGTTATACGCGGTATGGTTTACCCACGCGTTTTTCAAACACGAATTTTCTGTCAGTTTGTACTTTTTACTCCCGTCCGTCATTAAGATATTTTTACCCGTTGTTTTTTATGAAATTAACGCCGAGTGCTCGTCATTTTAAACATTATATGACGGGGCCCCATCTCAACAGTGACTAGGTACCTAGGTAAGTGCGGAGGAGAAATGAAATTATAGTGTTATCTTAGAATTTGTGGAGTGTGCCGCTCTATTTTTGCCTCGTCTAGTTTTGATGACATGGCAACTTTCTAGTAAGATATTACTTATATTACATATTTACTAAAAGGGACATAGTTATGCAATACCGTCTACTTCAATAGTATTGATATTCTTTTTTTTTAACAAAGCTTAGCCAAATCTGATACTCAAACCCATATCTCGCACTCGATAATCATAAGGGTTTTATTTAAGGGGTTGGTTCCTATAGAGGTATACGAATTCAATATGCAGTATCACAATATTGTAATGAATCATTGTCTTCCAGAGTGATAATAAAGATGAACCGTGAAAGCGTGAGTTGGGCCGGCTTATAGGTCCTAGAATAGCAGACGGAGCCGATTCGCAAATGTCAGGCGTAGACGAGAGCTAGCTAGACTGAATGTCTAGCTAATCAATTTTAAACATCATCTGAAAATTTATCTACTGACATAATCTAGGTTGTAGTAGTACCTAGCAGTAGACTCATTTTACTACAAACCTCAAAAAAGATAATAATCAAATTAATAATCTAAAAAATATCTTTATTTCACTCAGATGTAATCTGAGGGTAAAACTTACAGGCACTTAGAAAAGTCAATACCTACTATATTTGTGACATAGGAGCATACGAGTATGTCGGGATATTATGTTATGTCGAGATGATGAATCGGGGTCTTCGCCTCAATATATTTTCAGGACTCCGAGGCTCGGAGGTGGAACATAACTGTTCTAGTAGAAAAATGAGTTGAAATAATTGACAATAACATCATACAAGAAGGAACGAGTAACCCGTAAAGAGTAAAAAGTAAATGTGCAACGTCGCAGCAACAAAAACGCAACATTTGACCAACGGGTAACGAAGCAATTAAAATACGTATTTAATAAGATTCATTACTTTGAACAACGTTGTTTACCTACTGGTACAAGATATGACGACGGTAATTTGCAAACCCACAAATCATTCGAGTAGGTATACTTACCTGCTAAATGAGAAGCGCTTACTCCAAGATCCAAGAGTACTACATGATACATCTCATTTGATACCAAATGTTTGCGATTTTAGAATTAAGGGCACACATTGTGTGGACTGTGGATATAAATACGGCGTTTCCGCATTTTGATTCGGGTTTATTTGTTTTGGGTAAACCAACTTTAAAGTCACAAACACATTAATTATTTTGGTTGCACATTGAAAAGTAAAGGTGGCGAGAGAGTTTTATCTTGTCAGCAGAAGATGCATGTTTTACCTACCAAACAAATGCAAATTAATGGCTACGAAGCGACACTTTAACAGTGCTAAATGGGAACTGCGTAGGTACTATGTTCTGAAAGTTCTTCAGGCATGAATCTTCCTCAAGATGGTTTTCTTTCAATCACAAAGAACTGTATTTAGAGTCACTGCAATGACAATTGTGAGGGCAACTGATTAAGTGATGCAGCCGAAGATATTACTGTCTTTTTAACTTGGGGAGGGTAAATACACGTCTTCTTCTAGCGTCTAGTTAGCCTCATTAATTTGGTAATGAAGATCTTCAGACGTTGATGAATTTTTGATTATTTATTATTTAAGTAAAGCATAGCTTTTTTAATTAACGAAAAGGTAGAAGTACTCATAGAAACAGGTCGTGAAATAGCATCATAGCAGTTTATAAAACGTTGAAAGCTCTAACACAACGCGCAGTAAACTGATTGATTGGCCGTCCGTCCATCCGATCATTACGTGGAGTTATTTATGTGTTTAATTTTTTTAGCGCTATCAATCTTTTGTTCAGTGGTCTAGATTTAACTACTCTTTTGTGTGTTTTTCCCTGATAGTAGAATACGTAGATAGGTATTATCATGGCAATTTTAAAAACTGTGATTAATCTAGTAGCATTATTTTGAATTTAAAATTTTCGGTGTCTATGTTTAAATATTTGTTACACTTTCACGCCACAACACTAACTTAACTAATTTGGCTGTTAGGCTCTTAAAGATTATGATTTACCTATAGTTAGATCTTCTTGTACAAAGATTTTGTTTTTGTTTTTATTTAAATAATTTTCCCGTTTGAAATCCAACAAAAACTCAAAGCGTTTCTACATTTCATATCAAAGTCGTAACTCGGTATAAGTAATTTCAATTTCTTTGCAGACTCTCATCTGGCGAATGCGTAATTTCTTTGTTTAACTCTCAAAATACGCTGTTCACGTGTTACAGCTATGCAAACGGCTTTCCTTATGTCTGCGAGGGAATTTGTAAACGTAAACCAAACGTGACTATTTTTAGAAAGATGGGTCCACGCGGACTACCTTGTTGTACCCCCACCGTAGAAGCTTTCTTTTAAATATGCATTCAAGTTTCAGCACTTTTCTAGCGACTAACTTTTTATAAAACAGACAAGTGAAGAAGAGTTCAACAACATTTCAGTCGTAAAATATTAAAATATTTGCAATAAATGTTTTGAGAAGTAATATAAAATGAGTAAAATATATACTCACCAACATAAAAGAACAAATTAAATTCACTTCACAAGATGAATCGTCTTGTTGTTTTGAATTCTTACTTCACAGTCGTACAGTTGTACCTAAGTGAGCACAAAAATGAGACTGAACATAAGATCAAAGATGATAGGTAAAATCATAGAAATAGGTCAACTGTAGGGACGTTGAACTAAATACAAAATAAAGAACTATCAATAAACTGAATACTTTTAAAAATTGTCGTTCTCAGTAAGATTTAATCCCGCATCCTTAGCTATCGCAGCTGGGTGACCTACCTACCAATTGTTCAAAAAGTTGTTGCAAACAAATTAGTTGTAGTAAAGTCATGTGAATTTTTGTCATCAAAACAAAAATTCACATGACTTTACTATGCTGTGTGGGCTGTTCTTATTGATTCCAATCCACCCAAACTCGAAGGATAATCTACTTTAAAGATAGGTACTATATTTATTAATATCATTTCACCAAATGTACCTACTTCATGACAATACTAAAGATGCAAGAGAAATTTTCAAGCTATTTTTAAAGAATTACACTATTTGCCGATCTCTTGGTTCAACTTCCATCGAATCTGTTCGATAGAATCAAAAATGATTTTACTGTCAACGGAATATTTACATTACATTCTGTGATTTACATGTATTTGCAAATGTTTAAATTGATACAATATTTATAAATTAGGAGTTGATTTACTTCCAAGATTAATTGTTACATTGTTGATTAGTTACACAGGGGAAGCAATCATAAGAGCGTGTTAGATATAGATACCTATCTTGAGTTTGCTTTTTGGATGAAAATTGGAAGAGCCATTAGAGACAATTTATCTATATGAATCTATGCTTCAAAACATTATAATAAATGTAATAATAACGGAAGCAAATAATTACATATTAGTATTTACATTAATTTATTGACATACAAGTAACTAGGTATATAGCGTCACGTGTAGCGTTAAAATCTTGTTACTTCATCCAGAGACAAAGTATAATAATATGACTTCTTAATAACGAACTGGCACTTACTGCCAAAGTTTTAAAATAGTTCTTCGAATATATCATTCCAAAATCTCGTAAGAGATTGTTTGTTTTTATATCTCGCTTGTATTTCACGATATATTTCGTTTTCTCGACAAACATCACTGAAAACGTCGTAAATTCAGAAGTTATTTGTGGAAACTCAGCTTGATAACAAAGGAAAATGCAGATCGGCTGAACTTTTGTAACCGAAGAGATTCTAACGAATTATATCGTGAAAGAATCTGTTAATCTTCTTAAATGCGCCTACGTTAAATGAGTGTTTAATCTATTTTCAAAAACGATATGTAGGAATCGCCAACATTTTTTAATTTTTATTAGTTTTAAGTTTTGTGTTTCATTTTCTATTTCCATTTTTATGTATATTATTATTTAAATAACATTAGCAAGGGCTGATCCAAGATTTTTTGTGGGGAGGAAGGGCAAAAGTGTCCGATTTTCGCACAGACCAGAGAAAAAGAATATTATATTTTTTAAGTAGACCGTCTTAGAGGGCACGCGCCACCGCGCCTTGTCTAAAGCCGCCTATGAATGTTTACTCTTTATTATTATGCTCTCGCTTGATTTTATCACTTTTTACTAAATTTCAAGCTCGTATTAGCTTTATTTAAGTATCCATTGTCATCATAGCTGTAAAACAAAGTTCGCTTCCTCATTACATTTTGCTTTGACGCTTCCTCGTGCGTTGTACTTTCAAAATACATTTTGCAAGCTTTTGAACAAAACCGCCGAGTATTTCCATCTAGCCTACCTACACAAACGCAAAGGTCATTGCACACGTCACCAAAACTTAGCGCCGAATTGGCGGAAATTAACAAAAAAAACATACTCACTTACCCATTTAAAATCATAGCCAATTCACTCAAACACAAAAAATATGAACTATTTTCGTGGAAGCACTTTGAAAATGTCGACACGTTCGCGGTTATTTTTAAAATGGCGCGCGGCGCGCCCGCTAGCCGGCAAACGTCTGAGAGAAATAATTTTATGATCCCGAGAAAGTAAATTGGGATTGGGGAAATATAAAATTACTCGTTGTTTAGTGATGGGTAACACATCGATGAGGACAATAAAGGCAACATCGATGGAGACGAATTGGGAAGTATACCTAGGAAGGCCGTAGCACAAAAGAGAGTAAATAGCCGTAGGGTCTACGCGCTCTCTACAGACCCCTGCTACGGTTGCTACGCAGCTTAAACCTGTAGTCTGAGGCTTAAAAATTAATTGTCATTTTTTCTTAAATTACTTAGTCGATTCCATGGCAAATATTGTGTTGTCGGTCAGAAAGAAAAGAAATTTACTTTTGAGTTCCATTGTTCTTCAGAATACGAGACAAATAAATATATTATACAGTTCGTAGAAATCTGGCAACGTATCACACCGAAATGAGGTCATAGGATCCTTAAAAATAATTCGGGCACGTAGGCAGATTATAGTTTTTCATCAATATTCAATATCGATAAAAACTGCTGTGGCTCGACAGGCGTACATCACTAGAGTCCAGTCCATATATCAACAACACCTGGCAGTACGCGATGTTCTCAGAAACCTTTGTTTATTTTCGTACATGTTCGTATTTTTTGCCATTTACTCCAAATAACAGTTAAAACACTACCGGTTTATTCCCGCGTGCATTAGCTTGACACAAAGACATCTAGTGCTTAACATTATCATCATCAGCCTATGAATCGCTCACCTTTCAATAGAGCTTATAGACCCCACAGGACTCTACACTTTACCTTAGGTTACGTCACACGTTAATAACTATTAAGATTAATCTGTGCCATAGAAAACTTCGCCATTTTTCCTGAACTATCTCAATTCCTTTCCACGCTTGCAACTACTAGATGCGGGTTTCTTTTGACCTCTGACAAAAGTCCATAGCACAGCTGGCCAAGTCTTAGATTCCCAACTAAACACAATTTTGAGATCTTAGAGCACGCGATATATCGCATTCAGATTTCCTCTTTTTTATGACAAGAGCAAATCGCACGTCCATGTCAGATGTTTTTTTTATTATTGAAGATAGGCTTGCGCTTGACGACAATCATGCCTGATGGTAAGCAATGATGAGGTCTAGGTTGGAGCGCGCTTGGCTAGAAAATGCCTATTCACTCTTCTCTTGAAGGCACCCAGACTGTACTTGACTGGAAACACGAAGACTGGAAGGGCGCACACCTTGGCAATTCGGAAACGTGGAGGAAAAACGTTTCGTGCGAGTTTGTTGGTACGTCAACCACATAAGGTTGCCACCGCTGTCGGCGTCTTGCGGTCCTATGGTAGAAAGGTGAAGGAGGCACAAGGTTATGTAGTTCCTGAGCACACTCACCAAAGTAGGTATACTTATCCTGTAAAAAACCGCTAAATAGGTAACATTGCGCCGGTGTAGTAAGGTGAGCAGTTTTGCCCGCGAGCGATTCCTTGCCGATTATGCAAAGATTCAGTGCGTCCCATCACTTTCATTGCAATGTCATACGGACACGACACACTGCATGCTCAAGCTCATGTTCCTAAAATGTCCCTTCTTAGGTTTCATTTTTTTCCCAGTAATCAGTGGGCTGATTCAATATCTTTCAGTTTGTTAGTTAACAACCCTCACTGGGTTATTAACACGTTAGCTGCGGCACCAATTTTTGCATACTTTCCGTTCCTGCGGCACGAGGTATAATCGGCCCGTACCGTGACCAGACGTTAGGGCGACACGCGGTCTATTAGACCCCACCTCCTTTTACAGACTAAAATCCATTTTCTGGCGCGAAATCAAAGATAAATGAGAATTTTGGTCCTTATTGATATAGACAGTGAATTGATGAACCCTAATCCACCGTCGCCCCGGGATCTGATGGCTAGTTTAGGAATTATTAGCAAAACAAAATATGGGATCTTATACACCTCGTAACGCACTGAAATAGGGCAAATTTTCGCTGCGATTAGTGATGGGACATCCGGGTCGTCCACGCGGACCCTTAGTGATGGGAAAAATAATATCGACGTTTTTAAACTGTCTTAACTACGCAACGACTTGACCGATTTTGATCAATTATATCTCATTAGATCGTTTTAAGGGCAAAACCTGGCAAAACAACACAAAGCTATCAAAGGATACATTTTTTTTAAATAATCTAAATTGTGCTTGAAGGCGCCATAAAGAAAAAAAACCGGCCAAGTGCGAGTCGGACTCGCGCACGAAGCGTTCCATTCTATACCATTAAGAGGCACCTATTACAGACTTATTATTGGAAAATAATGGATTACGGTTTATGCATGAGCTCTCCAATCGACGTGATGCACAACACTGGTCGCGGGAAGCTCGCGTTGAGTGCGGTACGAGGTCAGGGGGGATATGGGACGTTTTAGCCTCGTTCCGCACTGCATTAAAATTATATTAATTCAGTGCGGCACGAGGCCTAAGACATCCGGTACCAAGGTAGGTACACCACCGAGTCCGGAACCATTAGTGATCTCAAATATATATTTATCTCTTTCCTACACTGGACCAAACCAAAGCTATGCCATTCGCACGACAGAGAAATTCACTTTTTTTGCTTGCCGCACCACAGGGAAGTTGCATCAGGGGTGATTTAGGCCTCGCTTCGCACTTAACGTGTTAACAAATTAAGTAACTATCAAAACGGAAGCAAAAATTATATTTTTGTATTCTTTTTGCTCAAGTTACCAACCAAGGTTGGTATGGTTCCATAAAAACATACCATGCAAGACGCTAAATTATGCAAAAAGAATACAAAAATAGGATTTTTACTTACATTTTTCTGGTTATTAACCCAGTGAGGATTTATAACACACTGAACGATATAGAATCAGCCGATAGATGTAGCTAAAAAGTTCCTTCTTTGTGCACCTTGTGTACTTGGTCCGCAATCCGCATCTGACGTCAGACACTTATAGATGTTTGATTGATTTTAATCGAGTACAAATTAGAGGCAATGTAATGATCAAGGCTACGTATCAGTGAAGCACGCTCGTTTACATACAGCATAGAACGCTGCCGCTAAGTCGAGTGCCCTAGACCCCGTTCACTTTGTTAATACACGATACGTCACGGTCATTCTAAACTGTCGGTAAATTTTGACGTGATAACGTTTAATAAATTGATGAATACCAGCAACGCACATGAAAAATAGTAACGTTCCGCGGAACGTTCCACGTGAGCCGGTGCGTACAAGCGAGAGCGCGCAACAAGCGATAGAGAGGCACGATAAAACAAACGATAGAGAGGCCAATTATGACGTTATCACGTACATCTATCGTCCGTAAACCGACTTTACAGACAACCAATTTTTTTTAAGATTTAAGTAGCAGCAGTCGGTCTCTAGTTATTACATTAAAAAATCCCCGTTTAACTGTTATAATTTTGATGATGATAAGATATTTTGTTCCAACCATCTCGTTTAATTAATTTTTTCAGAATGCAGATGACATTAACTGGTGCATGATGCAGAGAGGACTCTCAGGAGGAAATATGTGATTAACAATGAAATGGGGAGCGGATAAAAATCGGAAATGGTATTATACTATGCTTGTGTTAATACCTAGAAGAAATATGAAAATCTTGTAAAAATTATCAAACATACCTACCTTGCTGATTCTCTTCAGTAGGATTAAAATTGAATAAGCTTTCCTGATTCGTTACAAAAATATTCAAATAATTTCAATTACAAAATTATCTAGTAGGTACATTATAATCATTACTAGACAATACAGTTGCTTAGTAGAGTTTTGCACAATTATCCTAATTTTTGTTTTCCTAATCCGAGTTGCATTCAGTAATATTATTGTTGTTTCTATTCTCAGTGATGACCTATCATTTAAATAAAAATCAAAATGTTTATCACATAGGCCTAACTTGCAGGCATTTATGAAATGTTATACTCTACCGCCACGTTCCGAAAGCTGTTTTGATATTCTGTTTTCTGTGCTTCTTTGTCCAAATTATCTACCTACTCAAATTTCAATCGACTGTGGACAGTGGCGCCACCATTTTTGTACACTTTTTGCAAAACTACAATAAATAAACAGACAATGAAAACGCGCACTACTCACATGTCATATATTACAAGTGGTACCAGCACAAATACAAAATTTAGCCGCAGTTTTTTGCGCCCCACCAGCTCTTATCACGACGAGATAAGGCTCGTTTTCAGATAACCCACCCGCTTTATCTATTCCTAATGTATCCACACAAAGCCATTCGGATTCTGTTTTCCATGCGCGTGAGTTTACTCTTAGTTCTTAATTTAAATACTAAAGTGTTGTTTTGAGAAGTTTTGTAGAAAAATTTTGAAATAAAAAGTAAGTGACATTCCTGTTTATTCTATCATCTATGTGGTTTTTATAATTTTTGTAAGTAGCGCAGAGATATTTAAAACTTTATTGTTATTACGTATTTTACATAAGTACCTACTGTATTAATTATTATAATGAGGAAAATCGTGAATATTTTGTGATTGTCCCTATGCAAATTATACCTATGTATGTAATCCGTGTTAGTAAGATGTAGACACGATGTTATGATTTACTTCTATCTACAATCTGTGGGGTGGTATAACTAGCCGCGGCCGAAGCCTCCCGCCAGACCGGACCAGCCCCTAGATTGTGTAAGAAAAACGTATTCATCGATATCGTAATCGTTGGCAAATTGTGTCTGCTGATTGGTTCCCTGATTTACGTCTGCCAATCGGAGACAGAATTTGATACGACTAACGATTACTATAATGATTTTATTACACAATCAGACCCCAACCAATTCAGAAATTATAAAATTCTAAAATAGTCCGTGGCGGGAATTGAATCCGCGACCTCCCGTAGGTAGGTAAAGTCTTTATAGTAGACAATTTACTTATCTACGATTTCCAAAATTGCTTACACCTAACTAGGTAGATAAATAAAAATTCAATCTAATCTGAAATTGAGTAAGAGTAGGTATCGGTGAACACGGTGAAATATCAAGATACTAAAAGATACTACTTCTATCTATTGTTAAAATTAACATTTATAAAAACACATAAGCCGATTAAAGGAACTGATTAAAGTTAGTAGTTTATTTTATAAAGTACCTAAGTATGTTCCCCCCTTTTAAATGACAAAAAATATTTTCGATTTTTTTAAACTCCTATGATGTTGTGCCATTAATTTAAAATTACTGAAATAATCGAGTGGGATGGACATAGGAACGAACGCGTCACCATAAGGGTTCCGTTTTGGAACCCTAAAAAGAACAATGAGCATACGGACTTATCAACCATGGGTACCTACAGTATTTCTGCCCCTTGACGTTACCAAGTCTTCATTACTTATCATATCGCTGTAAGTTAAGTAGGTATAAGTTGTTGCTGCACCCTCGATGTTTTCTTCCGCAAGTAAGTAAGGACTATTCGTGTGTCCACAGTGCCATGGCAAAGGCCACCAGACGTGCCAGTCGGTAGAGTTTGGACTCGCTTCAAGGGCAGGGAGAGAGACGGCGTCCCGGCTAAAATGTAAGATCGTTTCTTGTAATATCCAACATCAAAATTATATTAGCTATCACTTTCCATCAAGTGTGATAACAGTCAAACACTAACCTATATCTTCTTCTACTAACTTAACATTCTCTCGCCAATTTTTGTTACCAAACTCCTCCGGAAAGGCTCGACGGATTTTGTATGATTTTTTGTGTACGTTCGGTAGGTCTGAGAGTAGGACGTAAGCTATTTTTTTTTATATCTCTTATGGCAAAACAATGTTTGCCAGGTCAGCCAGTCTAATATATAAAATTATCGTGCCATTTTTATTACCGTTCTCCTCCGGAACGGCTTGACCGATTTTTATGAAATTTTAGGTATATTTTCGTAAGGTGTTGGTCGTAAGGTATTTTTTTTTTTCGTCCATTAAAGCAAAACAACGTTTGCCGGGTCTGCTAGTAATATCTAAAAATCAACAGGTATCAAATAAGAGACATGGAGGAAGGTATCAGGAAGCAGTGCTTGGACATGATGCAGGAGACCTTTATTCGCGACGAGCCAATCTGTCAAGCTTTAGGTAAGCTCAACAACATTAACTCAACATGTCGAAAAGCTGAAGTGGCAATGGCACATAGCACGCAGGATTGATGGACTTTGGGAGGCCCTGTAATGGCAAACCCACACTTGGTATTGGCTTTGACGATATTTAAGAAACTTGCGGGGTGCCCTTGGATGCACGCGGAGCAAAACCTGATGGAGTTCCCTTTAGGAGGCCTATGTCCAGTAATTCCAGTATTGGACGTCCATTGGCTACGAACGTCTAAGCCTCAAGTTTGCCAATGGAGGAAAACACCAACGTTGGAGACTTGGTTTTATTAGGTTTTTGGGGACATGGAGTCACATTTGGATTTTAATCACTCCCGGAACCTAAGAAGAGCTTTAGATGGAGCCGGAGCAGCACTTCGAGAAATAATTGACTCGAAAATGCGAATTGAATTTAGATGAAAACGGTTGATAACTATTTATACGCCAATCCTTCTGATGATCTGCTGACAGCTGGTTACTGAATAAGTAATTAATCGGAGCCACGATAAAGCAAAATTCTAATCAGGTTCGGACACTGCGTCACAGCCCACAGGCCGTAACAGAACGAACGATGTGGTGATGATAACGAGTTATTGCCATCATTCGCCTGTACTTAACACGTTATGAATTCAAGAAATAAGGTACAGGCCGCTTTCATTAAATAACGCCTGCCTGACTTCAGAGTCATAACGAATTCTTCAGTCATTTCTTAATTTAATCTGGCGCAGGTATAGCATCAGACCCTGAGTCAATTCAGACGATAAGGAACAACTGGGAGGAGTACGTCTCGCAGCAGGTCTCGCTGGCGTGCTTCACGGAGGAGGATGGAGAGCCCCGCGAGCTGGTCGGCTTCAACATACTCCTGGTTAAGTGCAGGGACGATGAGGAGGAAGACATTTCAAATGTGAGTGCATCGAAAAAGTATACAAGTATTCTTAGGGTTCCGTACCGAAGAGTAAAAACGGGACCCTATTATTGATATTTCAATTTTCAATCCACGAAGATGCGCCCCACTCTGTTGAACTCGCTTATGTTTCATTCGACTCGTATGAAATTTGACAGAGTGGGGCGCGTCATTGTGGATTGAAATATCTATACGGAGACTTCGCTGTCCGTCCGTAACTCCGTACGTCCGTCAGTCACCAGGCTGTATCTTTTGAACCGTGATGGTTAGACACATAATGTCCCATAAAACAATCGTGATTTTTTGCTCATTTTGAATTTGGTGGGCAGAGTTGTCTTGATTGGAATTGGTCTTGAATCTTGATAGTACGGAATCCTCAGTGCGCGAGCCCGACTCGCATTTGACCAATTATTTTTCTTTACCTACTACAAAGTGGTAAGACATTTTTGCAAAGCCGACAGGCTACCACGGCAGTGTCAGATTATATTTTGGTGCTGTAACTGCTCAGGTGAAAGGCGAGACGTGGCGCAAGTGCCTGAAGACCATCGCCTACTCGGAGAAGCTGGTGGACGTGTTCCAGCACTACGGGGTGGACAGGTACCTGACGTCCAGCGGCCTGACCGTGCTGCCTGGACACCGCGGGCAGAACATCGGGGCCAGGCTGATTGAAGCCAGGTACCTACCTACCATCTATCTCCAAAATAAATGTAACGTGTGAGAGTCACTCTACGATTTCACATTGTGAGGTCAACGTCTCCTGAAGATGTCCCGGTGTCGGGACAAAACGAATGTCGAAGAAAGTATTGGAAAATTGTGTGTGGTGTTGCATGTGGGCAGTGTTCTTGCATATTATACCATACAGAATCTTTTTAAGTAGCGGATTATAGCAAAACCAATTAATCTGTCCCACTAATTATGGGTTTCCGCAAAATAAAGCCTGCTTCCATTCAATAATTCTCTTGTAACCAAACTCCTCCGAAACGGCTCAACCGATTCTTATGAATTTTTTTATCTACGTTCGGTTGGTCCACTGAATATACCTATAATATTGGTAGGTCTGAGAATTGAGTCGTAAGCTATTTATCATACCCCTTAGGTTGTTGTAGTTGTAGTTACAGCTTACTTGGAACCGTGGGGTTATTAAGCCACTTGATGGTAGCTACACAGCATCGCGCTGCAACGATTAGTCGCTTGGCAGTAGCAAAAAACTTATGCACAGAGGTGTCGGTTACGGTAACAATATGCTAGCTCAGAATACAGATATGGGAGGTATCTATTTCAATGGAGTTTACCGTGTTAAAAATGATCATTGCCCAATGCGTTTAACGAAGTTTTTAGTCCAATATAAGTAAAACACGGATTTTGCGTGATTTGGGACGCAGCGATCACCGACTTGCACTTAGCCGATTTACGAGTGCCTGAGCCCATACCTTTTTTGAAGTCTGGATCGGAAACTCGGGACAGTGCGTTTAAATACCACAGCGTACCTACCTACTATAGCTATCCCAGATAAGTCATCAAAGATAAATATTTATTTTTTTCAGGAAAGACCTATGCAAGCCCTTAGGAATCAAAGCGTCATGTACCGTATTCACGGCCAAGACGTCGCAAGTGCTGGCGGCCAAGTGCGGCTACCAAGTGATCGCCACCATGCCATACGCCGACATGCTCAAATATGGCGTCGATCTCAGCGGCTGCACCACGAGCGAGGCTAAAGTTATGGGACTCAAGTTCGAATGACCAACCTAGCCATCTACCGTGGAAGTGGCGAAAATATGTCGCCAGTTTACCGATGACAAAAACGCTTGTTTTGCCCACAGTCTCAGAAATGAGCGGTCAAGTTATTGAAGAGTTTTATAGGTATAAAGGAAAAAAGAAACGCCTAAGACCTATGTGACTAGTTTATTCTGTATTCTGAGGTGACTAGGTAGAAGAACTATGTGACTAGGTCACATAGTTCTTCTAATTTATTTAATTTATGAAGTGGATACTTCTTTAGGTGCATTAGGCGTTTCATGACATGGGAAAAACCATTGAACTCACGACACCGTTACCGTAAACACTTCACGTAATTGTTAGTTTTCACTTCTGCCGGCACTCCCGGAGTGCCGTCCCACGATTTATTATGGTAGTTGGTACTAGGTTCTGGCACCGAATACATAATATTACTGAAGTGTACAGGGGTAGTAGGGGCAACCCACCACCCATGGCTCAATCAATGTCTCGGTTATGGGGGCCGAAACACGTGAGGGCGCCCGTTCGCTACTTGCTCTTGGCGTGTTCCCGGGGCGCCTTCTTTACTCCCTACAAGTTGTTTCCTCTCGGTCCTTGTCCCTGTGTGCTGTCTCCCCATTCAGGGGCAGGACGATACAAGTACGGACGGGAAGCCGTCGCTGTCCGCAGCAGAAATCCGCTGGCTTGCCGCTCCGCCAGGCCAGTCTCACTTATCAAGTCGGGTTTCGGACCTCAATATTTCAAATGGTTGCCGCTCGCGGGCCGAGTTGTACGCGCTAGTTCTGTACGGTCTATTTTACGCGCGGTCTGACTACGGCAGCCCTAGTACGTCGAAAGTTAGGCGATAGAAAGAGACCACAACATTGCGTTTGTTGCGTGTCGTTTTTGAGGGCGGGGCCAGGCGCTATTGCGAACTGAATTGCAGTTTTAGTTTCAGCGCTAGAGTCGTTATTTCTTTAAATCATCATGCGGAGTGGACCTTCTGTGTACAACATTATATTTAGTGTTCTGTGGCCACGCGTGCTCGAACTCCCGTAGCTTTCCGAATTTGACCGCCGAGCTCCCGAAGTTCGGGTATTCAACTGGGCCAGAATCTTCGCGAACTTTTCCATCTAGCAGTTGTATAGGGGTAGATTTAATTATTCACCTGGACATCCTGCTGGTCATAAGCCCCTGACGGGTTCTCCAATCACTACGGTCACAGATAATATAATACTGCTACGGTTTAGTGTTGAAACACGCCCACGAGGTGGACTAGCGCCATTATACACAAAACCGCTGGATTGGCGCGAAACATTGCTAATGTCACTAGTATTGTTCGATTAGCGAATATTTAAGTATTTTTTTCTAAGAAGTATTATTACTAACACTTCACTAATAGGGTTGAGAACAAACAGTCTAGTAGTACAGCATTCGCTGATGGAAAAGATCGTCTACCTCTAATCTAAAAATGCCCTGTTTACGCTCACTGTTACACGTTGAGAGAAAAATGTAGTGGAGGGGTGTTCATTTTTAAATTAGGCGATCTCTACACCTTACACCATGCATGTTTACCAGAGCCAGTCCATATTATGTACTGTATATAGAAACTAGATAGGCACAAAGAAATAAAATGATACAAATGTAAATACTTCTTCAATGTTAATTTATTACAATTACATAATATACACAAAAAATATATTATCGTTATAAATAAAATACGTTATCAAATCGCAGTGTTTCGCTTATATACCTACATTTTTATCTACAAATACAAATATCTTTAATATAAATGCCTTTAACAAGTATTATATTATCTGTGCCTTTAACATCACTCTCAAAATGTCATGTTTCGTACAAAAAGCTATGAAATGTATACCGACTTATTGGTATTAAAAAAATCATGTAAATCTGCTCAGAAACTTTCGAAAATCAGCAGACAAATATTTCAAAAATACCCGCCTATACTCTTTCGATACGTTTATTTTCTCTTTTACGTTTATCTTCTCTAATGTATGTATTTTATTAAGTCGTTACATCTTACTGGAATGTAGTGATCTTTCCAATACTTTAGAGATATTTTACGAACAAAACCCATGAGGGCTTGTTAATATTTCTTTATTATATGTGAAAGACTTTTATGGTAACATAGAATTATATTTTACTAAATCATTTCATCATTAACTAAGTTAACATTAGCATTAAAATTAATTATATATTAAAGTATACTAACTAGTATTACGCATAATAAAAACTATATAATATTTTACGTCTTCGTAAATAAAAAGGCATACAAGTCAGGCCTTTACATCTTAGATAACATTCAGATTCATTCCTAAGTTTTCGAAAGCATTAGTGAATATATAAATATAGAATCGATAAATCACTTCATTAGGCGCTCAGCTCTTGCAGGTTGGACTTTCATCACCTGTTTAACTGATTTCGTTCAAAGGCAGACATAGGCCACGTTGTTTTTTCATACACTGAGATTCCTGTTGGGAGGCCAAGTGCTGGAATGACCACCCTGCACCAGGAAGCGCAGTATTAAAATCCCAACAAGTGGACAGATGTCATCAAGTGTCAAAGTGCACTTCATAGTTGCGAAGACGCAGTTTCAGTGGCAAGCTTTGAATAATTAAAATAAGGCGATACAAAATATTGCTATTATTAATATCTAAATATTTGTCTTTTGAATACATTGAGTTCACAATCACAATCACATATTTCACCTCAGATTTAAGGAATTTAACGCGGCAAGGTGACATGACATGCAGAATTCGATTTTCCACATTGCCGTTTTAAACTAGGTGACGTTTATTCAAACTTGTACTAAGACCATAAAGCGTCTGTCCCGAATCTTGCGGGCAGCGGGGCGGCGGCGGCGGCGCGGGAACGGCAGGATCTAATGATCCCTCGCGCCACTGCCGCCGCCCCGCTCCCCGCAAGTATCGAGGCAGCTTCCTAAGGGCGTTTGTCCACCGGAGTCGTCACAGGAACGTCACCGACGTCACGAGAAGTCGCCGAAGTAGCAGTCATACATTTATTTCCTATGACCGTATACAGGCAGTGTGTTTAAAGTGCAGTTAACTTATGTCAGCCTCGGTAACGGATGCGGTGGACAAACGGTCTAATGGTATGGACAAGACAAAGATACCATATCTGGCAATTACAATTATTTAGCACTCTACCTCAATGTCACCTTAATGATTTACAAATGCATAGCACTCCAAACTGCTATCTGCTGCTTCACTGATGATCAATAGCACTGCTAGCATGGGCTTGGGATAAAAACGTAATTTGTTGAGTATATCCTGTGACAGGAGGAGTCGACTGACAAAGCACTGACTTGGCTGACAGAGCTTATCATATTAGAAAGCTTATCATTTTTGCCATATTTTGTAGGTGGGATAGTATCTCATAATCTGTGATTTTGTCAAAATCATAACTCCAGTGATATTGAGTTGACATTTGATATATTGCAGGGTGAATTTTACCCCTGGTTCATCCACAGGGGATTTATCTCTGCACGCTCTGAGATTGGTAAAAAACGTAAGGAATAAACCTTTCCCTGTGGAGAAAATAGTCCCCTATTTATGCTAGCACTGCAGGTGACATCGAGCTACGAGGAAACCCCGAACCTACATTGCAGTAACGAAGTTTACTCTGCTACTTGCTTCCTTTGGAGCTGCCAGATGCAGGGTCTACCTCCTCAGCTTCTCTTCCAGCCACTCGTTGGTGAGCTCGTCGATCTCGCGCACCTCCAGCAGCCGCGGCGCGCCCACCGCCGCCGCCAGCGCGCGCTGCGTGCCCGCGTACATCACCTGCACAAACAAACAAAGCTTGGAATAGGTAGCACAATGTTTTATCTTCTTGATGACGCGTGGCAATGTAGGGCTTCTCTGCTCCCGGCAGCCCTTTGACTGTCTACGATCTTAAATGTGCTCGCCGCTTCCTAGATCTCCCCTAGTCCAGTTGCCAGGAGGGGCAGCATCTCCTTTGCAGGGGTATATTTGACCCTCTCTGAGTGGAAAATGTGCATCCCATGAGTCGGCTACACAATCTAGATTAAACGCATGTTTGTTTAGGCCACAATATCATAGGTACTATTTAGTGAACAGGAATGAGGTGACAGCCCATTGGTTAAGGGCCCTGCCCTAACTTAGGGAGTCAAGGGTTCAAATCTTGGGCATGCAACACTGATTTTTCAGTGTAATTTAAGTGACTTTTTCTTATGGTAAAGCTAGAAACAGCAAAAATCACATTTCTTATATGGAAAAATAAACACTATAAATATTTAAATTACCTATTATGGTTTTACAACATACAGCCTGCTGACGGACAGACGACAGACAGAGACAGCAGAGGCTAAGTGAGAGCAACCCTAAAAATGACCAACCTGGAGCTCCATGTGCGCGTCCCGCGGCGTGTAGAATATGAAGCACATGGGGAACGAAGTACGCCCATCGCTGTGCTCCATTTTGTAGCTGAAACAGAAGTCATTCAACTTGTAGTGGTTTTGTATCATAGCTATGTATGGCCGTAGTTCACCACACTGGGCGGGTAGCACCATGTAGATTTGCTACAAGCCTTCAACACTATAGCCATTGATATTTAGTAGCAATATAGTTAAGTTATTCTGAAAATGAAGTCAAAGTCGTGCTGAAAACATTTTTAGACTGCTTTGTTGTGCCGGCGTGATTGCATGAAAACCATCCAAACTTACAACCTTTCCCATTTATAATATTAACTAACCAATTAAAGTTAAAACGTCATTTTTGAACTGTGATATTTTCCCCCAGTTCTGCCTGTTGCACCCCACATATTTGTAAGAGCAAGGAGGACAAAAATAAAAACCATCTATAACCTTGATAGCATGTGTCCATGTTATCGCAACCTCTGCTACTTGGTAAAGCGAGATAAGGACATTCAAACAGACACATCAACTACTGCAAATGAAACACACCTGTACACAATAAACCTGGGTTGATGTGACGGCAGGATGTCCTGCAGCTCTTCCAGCTCAACACTTTCCAGTTCTTCATCCACCTCTAGTGTTTGCTTCTCTCGGTTCACCTGCAAAAACAATATTGAAAAGCTCTTAAGCCACTTGCACAAAATCATACAGTTTTTGTAACAGTTCTTCGCACTTGCTGTTCTAACCTAACCCTTTTTTATTGTACACCTTCTTCTCTTTTTCACGAGTCTTCTCTTAGAATAAACGCATTATGAGAGTAAAAAGGGGTTGAGACTCTGAGACTGAACTCCATTCATATTACTTGATTTGGCCATTACCCACTAGCTGGCCAAGTGCAGTTTTCAGGGCTTTCAGCACATTGTAGTGATATAGATATTATCCTGCTTTCATTTAATGTTTACCTTCAACTTTAAACAAGTGATATTTACTACTATTTTTAAAATTTAGTAGAAAAGCCAAAAAGGCGTGTCCGGGATTCTTTGAATCCCTAAAGAAAGGAAGAGGTCAGAACTAAGACACAAGAACCTATCACTGCTTCGTGGAATTTCGTGAGCGAATCATATTTTTTTTACATTGAATTAGTCATCAATCATCACACATGATTTACGAAACTACGTCTTGTCCCACGTCCTTGTTCAAGCTTAAGTTCAAAGCAGAACTTATTAATCCACGTATTGAATTGAAAAGGGAATACAATATACTGCACGAGTCCTTGCAATGCATACCTTCAAAATCAGTGCAGCATTTGTCGTATGTTTTTGAAAACGGAACTTTTTCAGCACCTCCTTCACATCGTCACCGATATCGCACACGTTCACGTTTTGACCAGACATAATCACAATATATGAGAAAAGCTAAAGTAATTTCTAATAATTACAGGAAGTATTATCAATTCTAAAGTAAATGGTGCCAAACAAAATTCAGTTCAATTCACAACAAAATACAAGCAAAGGGTCATTTGGCATTTGGCATCATTGGCATTGACATTTGACATCAAAATAATCTGCGTAGATTACAAAAGAAATGGACTAAAGACCATAGATATAAGATTATTATGATCTATGCAATAAAATAAAATAAATCCTAGAGTATTGTGGAACACTCGGTAGAAACAAAGTTTGGAGTAGGTAGGTATCACCATTCGTCCAAGGTATCACCAACTCTATTTTAAATTTTTGCGTGCTTTCACCTATCGCTCTATAGATGACACAGAGTAAGTTCGGGGAAATAAGAGCAATACCATATAGTAATTATTTTTTTTCACCTAGCCCCCGAGGATCGCGATCCCTTCAAAAAGAAACTTTGTTTCAACAAGCCGTGTACGGTCTTTGCAATGGGTCTTTGCCAGCTCTACAGCTGATACCCATAGACAAAACTCAATCCCTCTATCCCTTTTCATCTCTTTGTCACTTGTCAGATAATTGCTGTCAAGTGTCAAAATTGAAAATACCTACTACTGTAGTCTGTAACAGGGTCTTAGCACTTAGTGTATTTATGCTCCCATAGAAAACGTGAATGGAAATATGGTTAGGGAAGTTCCCCCGAGATGGCGCTGTTAAAAAAAATTGTAAATTTACGTCATTACAGTGACGTCATTGTGGGTTGCCAGATTAAGTGAATTATCGCCATTTAGGCTACTTTGGGGGTCAAACAACAACCAATCGGCTTCCAGACTACCAGTAACCATTTAGGCTCATTTAGGGTGAATAAAGTATCACCCAAAAATTATTTTATTATATCTTGATATCGAATGTTTTTTACTCAGGTACTTTCTTTCCACACTGCTTGCTTTGTTCTACATATTGCATCCATTGTTTCTAGGAGTGAAATAGAGATACATATATGCGTTAGACAAATAGCAAAAATAATACATTATGGTGATTCAGCCAAATTAGCCCGCGTATTTCAATGTTTTTACACGACTGCCTAAAAAAAGAAGTGAATGAGTGGGAACACCTTATATTATAAGAGGTCCCCTCGACTGACATATGAATTTATCTGTTCAAGTAAAAAAAAACTAGTTTTTTAGTTTTTAGTCCGATTTATATCAAAGTCATTTTTAATTTTTTTTTTTTAGTTTTTTGCTAATATTACACCAAGTACACATTGTACGTTTACGGCAATGAATTTGGCGGGCATAATATTTAGCTACACATCTGCATGTTTTTAATAGAAAGTTCGCTCGAAAATTTCCACTCACCTCATATTGGTGCCCGAAAGATAATTTATGCAGTTTCCCAGATTTCTAGCTATCGGGAACCAACATGAAGTAAATAAGAATTGTTGAGCAGTGTTTTTATTAAAAACATGTAGATGCATAAATGTTGTGCCCGCAAAACCCAATGCCATGCCATAAGCCTATGATTAGGCCACTATAAGCGAAAAACTAAATAAAATTTGAATTTTCGCGCCCGGATGGGGTACGCATCTCCGAGCTCTTGGCTCAAAATGTTAGGCGAAATATACTAGTGCAAATAAAATATTATGCGATTTAGGCTACTTGGTGGGCAAAATTAGGCGAATTCAGTTAGCTGATATCTGGCAACCCTGGATGTAAATGACATTTGGTGTTAGTTGTCTATACTGTAATCCACGTTTTTTTCTGAATTTCTTTGGAATTCTCAATTCTATGAATTTGAAGTGCATAATGGGTTTTTTTTATTTTCCCGCACAACTTTGATTCCTATAATGTGTTGATACTGATTTGCTTGGACTCTGACGACCCTGTTTTATGATCCCGGCTTCGTTTTATGGACTACGATTTTGTGTCATGAAGAAACAAAAAGTTTTGTGTTGTGATGTTGAAGTGATGTATTTTAACAAGAAAGAAAATAAATGATTTCAACGATCTCATTTGTTTCATTGACCGTAATTAGAAGTAGATTCCTAAATTTATTACTACTATAATATTAGGTAGGTACCTACCTATTGATCAGTATGCATCAGTGGGTGTAACTGTGTGTGTGTGTGTGTGAAACTGTATGTAAAACCGTGTAGTTCGGACACTCCGCACCAGACGTCGCTAGCAAAAAAAGAGACTGATGACTCTATACCCCTATATTCAATATACTCTATGGTCTGTAACTTGAAAAGACTTCCTATTTCTAATGATTGTGAATTCTATCAAAAAATTCTTGATTTCCAATTTGTTAATAATTCCGACAGTAGAAGATTTTTTTAGTATATTCATGTGCATATATAAAACCAAAAAGATCTTTAGTTTTTTGCGTAAATCCTTCCGAAACCCTCTTGTAAAGTTGGCTGTAAGTTTATCTGCTGTTCCACAACATAATTGTGTTTGCATTGGATTTCTGGCCTGTATACAGGTCAATAACACTATTGTTAACACTTGTAAGTAACAGTGTTTTATTTTACTAGCGTTAAAGTAAAATTTTCCATGTCTGTACCTAACAATAGCCAATAGGTGATACATTATTGTGTGGGATGTCCTTTGTCAACAAAAACCCGTTTGAAAGTAAAAGTGAACGCCTCCTCTGAGGACATGGTAGTATTCAGCGCAATCCATGAAAATACCAAATTATTGGTGAAACGTTTTAAATTATGATCACCATTTTGATAAATGTTCCAAAATCCGCAGTATCTATGAGGAATTTATCTTAATTTAGATTTGTAACCTGCTTAGCGTTAGAAGCATACTTTTAAGTAGTAAACAATGTCATTCTTTTTACTTTTACATGATATAATTTGCAGGAACACGAGTTTGTATAATCAATGTTCTACTAACTTCCCAATTTTTTTAGAGCTACTTAAATAAATACAGGCCACTTATTTAGTGGTATATAAAGAAAGACAGGGCGGGGTATACTGTTGGTACTTGGTTAGTTGTAAGTATGTCAACAAACATTATGTAAGGAAAGTGGTATAAAACCTTTTTGGGCATTCATACATGTAATATTTACAAGCATAATTTAGTATTTAGCTAAAGAAAATAGTTTTTTCATCACTTAGGTGTACTTTTACAAATTAACCACATAAGCATTACATCTAGCACCTTTGTAATTTAGCTATTACATGAATTACATGTAATAGAATTGTAATTGCAAATGGAGAGAACTTATTCCAGCCATGGACTGATAATGGTGAACAAGCAAATAATACACTGCCTTTAAATTGCCCCAAACTTTCCTGTTAACCTTTTCTCACTTTACTCGGACCAAATTAGTAAGCTTTAATTTTACTGATATTAAAATTTTAGCATGTATTTATAATTTATCTTTGTTTACAGGTAAAGGAAAAACAATTTTGGAATAAATGAAAATGAAAGAGTAGAAGTATGGCTACAACATGTACGTATATTGTTTACTCATGGTATTACTTTATTTGTAGTCTTTGCCCTATACACTCAAAAACATAGTAATTCAAGCCGTAAATAAATGATGATGCTTTCCATAGGTGGCATGGATCTGACATACCCATTTGATCTCTAAAGTAGTATATATAGCTTCTTATAGTCTGTTTTGGACTTACCTTTACACAGGTTTAAAGTCACTGTCAAAAAACATCTAATAAATCGGGGTTACTATACTATTGAAGAATTTTTCAATGACAAAAATTCTTGGAATGATAGGGATATATTTCCATCTCCTCACGAGATATCTTAAAAATTATGTAATAATTTTTGATATTATTTAAGAAATTGTATATAATGATATAATGACATTTTTTTGAAAAGAGCAAGTGCCGAGTTTCTTGCCAGTTCTTCTCGGTGCAAACCTGCTTTCCGAACCTGGCGGTAGAGTTTTGACTTTTCATAAGAGCCTATTAATTGAGCCTATGTGAAAATAAAGATTTTTCATTTTCATTTTCATATACGGTGGGAAAAAATCCTCATAGGATACTGATAATGCCATGACTCCATGGGGAATGGTGCCCAATGGACTAAAAACCTTCTGCCACCGCACAATCTACCGAGAACCCCTGATGCATTTCTTCCGATAGTAGGCTGTCATCGGATATTCAAAAACCTGTTATCTCAATGTTTCCATCTACTTAAGCATCAATACAGAAAACCCTCACTACTGTGGTGACTGTAGTCAAGTAAAAATATGCACAGTCACTCAAAACACTTTTAACCTAGTTACTATGTACAGGCACTAGATAAATATGTTATGAAATGTGATAAGTATAAGCGCTTACCTCTTAAAACCTGCCATAGACTGATAGCAAAGTATTCACAATTCAGTAGGTATAATTTAATCAACAAATTTTTTTTTACAGTTCATTTTATTGTTGATAAGTTGAATGAACGTCATCATTCATCATCAATAACATCTTTACAATAATTTATAATTAGTAATCAAGGACAATCAGTCATGATTTAAGTTAGTTTTTGTGAAAGGCTACCCAATTTTTTTAGGGTTACATGCAATTAATTTAACATTCGCTAGGGGTCAGTGAACATTGATTTTTTTGTGTTCATACTTTATAGTGTAAGGCACATTACAAAACTGAATATCCTAAACTGAACACTTTTAACTAAAGATTTTTGCGGACATGACACGCTGCCATTCCTGCATTTTAACTGCTATAAGCCTGCTGTCTTATTAGCTCATAAATTACGAAAATATCAAATAAAAATTGAGTTTTTAATGGGATAAATTCCAATATCTAATATCCATTCCCCTCCAGACTATCTAAGTTAACTGGCTGATTGTTAAAATACCTTTGACGCCACTGACCGATAAGCAATCAACAGTACAAAGCAATACCGCTCTCCAATTGATATTGGAGGTTTTAGGGTTCCTGCAAACAGTGCCAAAGCCTTCGCACGCCGTCATCTGTCTATCGTCCGGCTGTGTCTCATTAATTAGTTGGATTAGGTAGACACTAGACAGTATAATCTACACAGTTAATATCACAGGGTCTGGGGTTTGATTGCGTAAGAAAAACGTTTTCATTGTTATCGTAATCGTTAGCAAATTCTGCTCCCCTATTGGCTGATGTAAATCAGGGAACCAATCAGCGGGTAGAATTTTTTAACAACTATGATAACGATGAATACGTTTCTGTTACACAATCTAGGGCCTGATTGCATAAGGAAAACGTATTCATCGTTATCGTAATCGTTCGCATGTTCTGCTTCCCGATTGGCTGACGTAAATCAGCGAGCCCATCGGCGAGCAAAATTTGTTTCCGATGAATATACGTTTCCCTTACACAATCTAGGGGCAGATTATGTAATTATTTTAACAAATTACAATAAAATATAATTAAAAACAAAAAGGGGGCGGTTTTTGATAAAACCGCTATTTTTCGGCGTTTTTTCTACTTTAACAATAGCTGCATCGAACCCTAGGTACTATAGATGGAACCCTTCGTGTGAAAGTCCAACTCGCACTTAACCGGTTTTTTGTGTTACGTTGTTGCTAGCAACTAGCTATCGCGGGGCTATAGACACTTATACTTATTGCCTAACCAGTTTTTATTGATTGCAGGCAAAACATCAGAGATGGAGAGCACAACAGAAAAGTAAGTCCTAGAAATCTATTTAGTTGTTTATATATAGATGATAATCATCAAATACGTGCTTGCGAGTGAAACGTGGAGGTTCGAAACATTTTATATTTCTGTGATTTCACCCATCGCTCGACAGATGGCGCTGTCTTCTAACGAGTTCGTCGTACCAAATAGCTATACGTAAAATAAATAAATAAATATAAATATACATAAACGGGACATTACAGATCGCAATCTAGCCCCAAAGTAAGCGATAGCTTGTGTTATGGGTACTAGATAACTGATTAATATAAATAAATAAATAAATAAGCCTTTTATTTACCCATTTCCTTATTACATCTAGTATCATAATTTAATATTTCATAATGTCATACTTTAATTATCATAATTTAATTTAATAATTCTATTAATTTGTCATGCACTGATTAATATACATACATACTAATACACATAAATACAATATATTGAAGAACACCCAGACACGTGATTGTATAGCTATTTGGTGCGACGAACATTTTGTTTGAAAGTCAACTTTGTAAAGTTAACGTCTTCTGATGATGCTCCAGTGTTGGGACGAATCGTTACGTATGCGGATAAAAAACCGTGCAGATTCTTTCAGTATAGTGGACTATAGCAAAAAAAACACATTTAATACAATATACTTACCTAATATTCTTATTTACTATTTAGGTAAAGGTTATTATTAATTTATTACTTAATTATCATTATCACATTGTTATCAATCGTCCTCGGTTAATATGCAACCGGAAATCGAACCACGACCCTTGCGTCACGTTGAGTGCGCCTGCGCACGACATTGTGCATGCTACAAAGACCAAAGACAATAGAGAAAACAAATAATTGGTGAACCGTTTACTCTAGAATGTAGATTTATCACTAACAAGTAACACTCCATGTGCAATCCTCTACATTATAATATGTCTTGTAAATCCTATCAAAATCAGTTACCCATAGTATCACTTATCTACAATCTTCATAAAAACCTATCCATCGCTCATTGCACATCTAAATGGACAAAAAAATATGCGGAATAACATTTCCGATCGACAAATTGATAACGTGACTTAACGATGACAACTGTCATTGTCATCATACATTTTTTAATTTCGATCACATTTCCATGACGATTATAGATAAGTCATACTATGCGTAATGGAATAAGTTAGCATGAAACTATCGCGTCTAATAAGAGACTAGAAGGCGTTTTCTCAGCACCAGTTGTGGGACAAAAATACGATGTCGATGATGATTGTTCATAGCAATCAAATCGTTAACTTATCACAAAACATACCCTTCTTATTGTTATAAGATTTCAAATCCTATTTCTAACAAATTAAAGTTGAATTTTCTCTGTGCTTTAACGCAAGACCAGAGATACTGGACCAAGTGGCTTTATTACTTAGTAATGTGTAGAGTGGTGTTCCTATGTCGATAGATTTTATCGATGATTACATAAATTACATACACAGTACTGAGTACGGTGAAGCGCGTTAAAATTTGTAAAATCATGTTCTCCATAGTTGTGTGCTGTAGAAATTCGCATTGATTTATCGGTTAGCCTACTGAGTACCGACCATATTTTGCAATCGTTATTGGTTAATAACACAAAAATAGTTGGTATTTTTAATACAAACAGGAAAACGGCTTCTAAAACTTCACATGCTGATATGATTGCTGTTATAAGTATGCTATTTGACATAGATACTTGTATTGTACTTTTCCCACAATTAATACTGCTAATGCTAAACCATGCGAAAGGGTAAAAAGTGAGTCAATTACAGCTAAGGCCTGGCTTTAGATGTTAACGGCGTAGATGGCGTATTTCAGCGATTTTTAATGACCTTTAGTTTAAAAACTATAAAGACCATTACTTAAAATTTAAACTTCATTTATTTTGGGTCTTCTAAAATCGCTGTGAAGCAGAAACACGATTGGATACAATTTTCTCGACAGAAAGTTCTCCTAAAAATTGCTCAATAATCTCCATTTTTTTCAAATTTTTATCGTAAACTAAGTACAATGGATGTAATTGTAATTTTTGTTTTAATGTGTCGGTAATAATAATATCACAAAAACGCTCAGAAACGTATTATTATTGATAATTGGCTTAGCTTTCAGTAATAGGTGAAGGTAAAGCGTCGTTTTTCCGCAACGCTGCTAGTCGCACCCACCAACGTATTCGTAAGAGCGAGAGGGACAAAAATAAAATAAGTATACCCTCTTAAAGTAACCTAAGAGCATCACAAAAATTTTGTTTTTCCAAAAATCGATATATTCATCAGCGCACACCACTAAACCCAAGTGAAGTGAGCGTCTAGATTTGAGTAGTCTACTCAGTACTCCTCACTCCTCAGTGTTAATTCGCGATCTCGCCGCTCCGGACGGCTATACGACTTTCTACCTTTGCTTTGAGTCAAATGAGAAAAAAAGTTGCGTCGTTTCACGCGGGAAACTGGAAAGTGCAAATTGTGAGAGCAAATCTGTGTGGGTTGAGAGTTGTTACGTCTACGAAAGTAAAAAAAAGTGGAAATAACAGGGGGGAATGTTTCTTTTTGTACAGCAATGATCTTATACTATTTATACCTAGGCGCAGTTTCGTATAGACCTTGTAAACTATTAGATTTTCCTTTTTTTTAGATCAATCGAATTTCTAGTTTACATTTATGATTTTATTTTATTAAATTTATGAGTTCAGTAAAGAGGAAAAAATATAGGACTTGTTTCGTAAAAGTTCAAAAATATAATTTATGTTAAATAGTAAATTAAGAGTTAGGCCAATGGATACCGTAGACAAAGATCAAAACAATATCTTGCCTTAAAAAACAGGGAAAACCATTTTGTTAATAACCAAGATTCGGGGAGACCTCTGCATCATAGCTTAGTCTGTAAGGTAAAAAAACAGTAGGTAAACAGTTTAAAGATTTTTACTAAACCTCCCTGGCGCAGTAGGCTTGGCGCGCGCTCGGATTTGATCACAGGTTCGATTTCCGCCGTGTTAGAATTTATCATATTTAAATTCGCTCAGGTATGCCGGTGCGATGCAGTGTTGCAACCGGTAGCGGGTTCTTACACCTTCCAAGTTGTACGAAGCTGATAACATCGTTGTTACCATTAGGTACATGAGATTTTCGTGAAGTAGGTATTAATTTGTTCGCGGAATGACAGGGAAGGATAATGAAATAAAACACTAAACATTTTCCCTTTTCAAATTTCAATGTAATACATTCAGTCAGTCAAAAAAGAAAGAATAGTCTTGGGTGTCAAAATAGGCCGAAATTGCCGACTGCCGGCACTTCATCATCATCGCCAATTTTTTTTCCAAGCACGCACGAGTAAGGTTGCCAATTTCCAAATACCAGAGACATATCGTAGAGGCTCCAGCACTCTACTGACTAGAGTTGATACTGGAACTCACCTAGTACCGATCTCTACCTCCAGTAGGTATCCCTTCCTCTAAAGAGGCCGCGGAGAGGGATCGAGAGAGATCTGATCCTCTCGCAGATGCTTTACAATTACATAGCAATCCCAGACCTCCTAATACCCTGGGTCCTTGGGGTTGACCTTGCCTGAAAGTGGCAAATTTTAAGGGTCAGCCAGAGGTGAGCCCAAGGGGCGTTGCGCAAGGGAGTCTCAGGTGTATTCGTATATGAAATCCCAGAGGCTTCCAATACGAGCGCTGATGTCTGAGGGGGTTTTAATGGGTAAAATTCCCACATAATCCTATTGGATATCTAAGTGGAAATTTCCTCCTCGTAATAAAAAAAGACCTACCCAGTACGTCAAGTACCTCTGCAGACCAGTCTCCAATTCAAGCAGGAATTCTCTGCATTCTTCACGTACAACAAAAAATGCTTTGCCTACCTACTTCAATCATTTTAACGTCCGAGTATAACCAATCATTAGTAACTCATTTTAGGTCTTGTAGGATAGGAAAGTAGATACTTGTTTTCTCTCAAACTATTCTATTATTATCTAGCTACTTGAAGATGATTTACCTATTTACACAGTAATGCATTGTTCGCTCGGTTTGTTTATTTTTTGATTGTCATATCTTTGAATGCAACTAACTGCAAAACATAATATCTGGCCTCATTTAACCTGAAACTCCAATATTCCCAGTTTGGATTGGAAAAGTCTAGTAAACCAAACTTTACCAGACTTAATAATAAAATACGAACATGCAGAATATTATATGCACAATATTCAATCTGGTTTTAGGAGATAAAACCTAATCATTGTGTGATGATATTTGTCCACTTTGTTTTAATAGAAAGCCTTTATTTAATGTAGTCTGAGATAGAAACATGAAGTTTTGTCGGACAAAATAACGTTGATTTTCTGAGTTTCCACTTTATCCCAAGTTACTTCGGACTAAGTACTAACTGACTATAGGGACAACCCTCCACCACCCATGGCCCAATCAACGTCGCGGTTATGGGGGCCGAAACGCGGGAGGGCGCCCGTTCGGTACTTGCTCTTGGCGTGTTCCCGGGGCGCCTTCTTGACTCCCTACAAGTTGTTTCCTCTCGCTCCTTGTCCCTATGAACTCACTCTCCCCATTCTGGGGCAGGACGATACAAAATACAAAATACTAACTGACTATACCCATTTAGTCTAGATCTTTGGGAGCTTATTCTTCCACCCGTTGGCGTACTTTCTTCAGCTTCGTGTCAGTTTTTGTCTCGACCCATTCTTTACGTCCTATAGGTGGGCATGGATCTCTTCGTAGAATGAGAGGGAATTTAGTTATGATTTCGTCAACTCTTGACTTACTTCTTTACTTACTCTTACTTACTCTTACTTACTTTCTTTACTTACTTCTTGACTTACTTACTTCTTACGGTTTGTCGCCGCGGGGGTAGTAGACAAAAACCCTCCATTTAAAAAATACTACTTGGCAACTATCAATGTGAGATCCTTAAGTAACGAAGATAGAGTTATACAGCCGGAACATGCGATATCGCAAATAAAATGGGACATAATAGGGATATCTGAAATGCGCCGATTAGGATATAACATTGAAGATAGAAGGGAATATATATTATGCAGCTTTGGGGAAACAAAGGGAGAAAGGGGCGTCGGTTTCATAATTAGAAAACAAAATAGAATAAATATTTTAGATTTTATAGGGATAAATGAGCGAGTAGCCTTGCTCCAGGTTCAAATTGAAGATAAAAACTACTCAATTCTGCAAGTGTATGCACCTACAACTGAAGCGTCGGACAGCGAGATCACGTCATTCTATGAGTCCTTACAAAACGCGATTGAGAAATGTGGTAGCAATGTTATATTCATGGGTGATATGAATGCAAAAATCGGGCAGGCTGATCATAATAGTATTGCATTAGGAAAATACGGCTACGGAAGTAGAAATGATAGGGGTGAGCTATTTATTGGGTTCTGCCAACAAAATGGATTAAAAATTATGAATACAGTATTTAATAAACCGCAAAAGCTTAGATGGACTTGGAAATCTCCAGACGGGCGTACAAGAAATGAAATCGATTTTATTGCAACAAATATACCGAAATGCGTAGAAAATATTAATGTAATTAGTAATTTTAAATTTCCAAGCGACCACCGAATGGTAAGGGCAACAATAAATATTAATGGGACGAAAAGATCAAGACGGAGTTATAGCCAAATACCAACTAAGCATTTTGACAAAGAAAAACTTAAACTATCACTTTCTAGAGAACTAAACAAAATAAACTATAGCAACATAGAAGATCCACAAGAGTCATATGACGCCATAGAAAGAATTATACTTAATACCCTAAATGAATGTAAAATTATAAGGAAGGAAAACAAAAGACAGTACATTATAACTAAGGAAGTAGAGGATTTAATAAACGAAAGACACTTGCTGAAGAATAAAATCAACAAAACCAGAGAAGAAAAGAATAAACTTAGTAAACTATATAGAACTATAAATAAGAAAATTTCAGAAAATACGAAAAATTATAAACTAGACATCCTCAAAAAATTATTAGAAAAGTCTGGGGCAGTTAAAAAAGCCAATAAAAAATTGAACCCTTCAAAAATGGTTATGAGTCAGTTAAAGTCTCCATCAGGCGTCACTGTCACTAATAGAGAAAATATAATCCAAATAGTAACTCAATACTACAAAAATCTGTATGGACACCAGCAGCAGACAACGCAAACCAAAATTAGTAGTTATAATATTGATCAAGTTCCGCCCTTTATGGAAAGTGAAGTGGAGCTGTCGATCTCTAAATTAAAACAAGATAAAAGTCCGGGACCAGATGGCATCAGCAACGAGATCATACTAGCTGGGAAAGAAAGCCTGATAAAACCATTGACTGAGTTGTTTAATATTATATTAGAAACGAAAAAAATTCCGTCTCAATGGGCTTACTCAGAAATTACATTGATTTATAAGAAAGGTGATCCAAAAGACATAGGAAACTATAGACCTATCAGTCTCACATCATGCATATATAAGGTATTCTCAACCACGTTACTACGACGTATTACTGGGGCTGTAGATGAGAATCAGAGCATAGAGCAGGCGGGCTTTGTACAAGGTTTTTCCACAATCGACCATATCCACACATTGAAGAATATCATCGAAAAATATAAAGAATACGGAAAGACCTTGTATATAGGCTTCGTGGATTACTCAAAAGCCTTTGATTCTATTTCGCACGAAGCTATCTGGGAAGCATTAGCTGTACAAGGGATAAATAAGGAATACATAGACATCATAAAAGAGCTGTACAAAAACAGCATATCTAGTGTACGTATTGACGTGGTTGGTAAACCTTTTAAACTAGAAAGAGGTGTAAGACAAGGTGACCCGCTCTCGCCCAAATTGTTTATTGCAGTGCTGGAAAATATATTTCGGAAGCTTAACTGGGATAGCGTCGGTATAAACATTCAGGGAAGAACTTTATCTCACCTTCGATTTGCCGACGATATTGTGCTAATATCGGAAACCCCAGAAGACTTGCAGTACATGTTAGAAGAACTCAATTTATGTAGCAAAAAAGTAGGCCTACAAGTAAATCAAGGTAAAACAAAGGTGATGACTAATTCTAAAAAGAGCCAAATACTCCTAGAGGATACCAATATAGAATATGTTGAAGAATATATATACCTTGGTCAGCTAATCTCCCTTGAAAATACAATCGAGAAAGAAATAGACAGACGTGTTAAAAATACTTGGAATAAATATTGGTCAATGAGGGAGGTCTTCAAGGGTAATCTGCCAACAAAGATTAAAATAAAAGCTTTAGAAGCGTGTCTTTTGCCATGTCTTACATATGCGTGCCAAACTTGGCCTCTTCCTAAAAAAGTACTTAAGAAAATAAGAACGTGCCAGAGGGGTTTAGAGAGGAGCCTCGTCGGGTTAAAACTAAAGGACCGAGTAAAATGTTCACATATAAGAAAAATCACAAATGCAAGAGACGCAATTAAACAAATACTACAACTCAAATGGAGATGGGCGGGTCACATTCAGAGATACAAGGATGACAGATGGACTCAAGCTGTCACAAACTGGTATCCTCTGAATTGGAAACGTAGACCAGGCAGACCACATATGCGATGGCAGGATGACATAGCCAAAGTTGCGGGCAAAACATGGAGTACTCTGGCAAGAGATAGGTGCAGATGGAAGGCAATGGAGGAGGCTTTTACCGCCACAGGCGGTCCTTACACTTAAGCAAAACTTACCATACTCATGCATAAAAAAAAAAAAAAAAAAAAAAAAAAATAATAATAACAAAAAATTATAATTTTCCATTTTCAACAGACAATAAGTACATCTATACACACATTAGAGATATATTAATATGTAAAACCAAACACTTACATGTTTAGAATAAGTTTAGATCTAAGCTAGTATTATTAATATAGTATAAAAATAAATACAATAATGTAAATATAAATAATAGGTGTAAGGAATGAAATAAAAGCTTATTTATTTATTTATTTATTTATTTTTCGTCAACTCTTGACTAATCTCGAGGAGCCCCCCACGAAAGCCTCTCGAAACCCAAGCGTGATTTGGTAGGCTGAACTAACAGCACATTCTTGGCTGCAATAATTTTCTTTACCGTAAAAGCCATTGCCATTTAGTTATCCATCTCAAACGCACATAACTCCAGTGTGTCGTTGAAGTGTTACGTCTACTTTTCCCACAATTAATACTACTAATCCTAAACAATGCGAAAGGGTTAAAATGGGACAACTGCAGCTAAGACCTGACTTTTAGATGTTAAAGTAACCTTTCTGCAGCTTCGTGTCAGTTTTTATCTCGACCCGTTTTTTACGTCCCATGGCTGGGCATGGATCTCTTCGTAGAATGAGAGGGAATTTGGTTATAATTTCGTCAATTCTTGACTAATCTCGAGGATTCTTTGTTTGCTTGAAAAGGCGTAGACTAACATATACTAAAGTGATGCATTCTTTAGTTCTTACCTGTTTAGTTTGCTCTACCACAAACAACCTATTCCTATGCCATTTACCTTTCATTCCGTTTACTATAGAACAGTTAACTAGAAATCTAGATTGTGATATTGGAACAGACTAAGTGGTTACTTAATCCTTAACCAGTATTGTGAAGTCTCTTGGGCACCGCGAATTGACCGAGTGAAAGTTGTTACGCGACGGAGAGGTATTACACCTATTACTTACTGCCTCGGTTACTTGCTGTTGCAGACACTCAATTTATTCGATTGCCGGTTTTGCTACAAGAAAGTAGCGGATGCGGGGTTCAAATTTTTTTAAACTATGTAGGTATAGTTTCTACGTTCACTAGAAACTTTGGTAACCGAAATATCCTAGATCACATCCACAGCTACGGAAGTCGGATAGATTTGAATGGAAATTAGTTAAAATTTTCCGGGATGAAAAGTGCCCTATGTGTTCCAGTTGGCTATCAAATCAAATCAGTTATTGTTTTGTGGTAGTTGCCGATTGCATAAAATTGTTATAAACATCCAAATTCCAGACTTTCACATTTAAAATATCAATTTAAAAATTAACAGCATTGAATTGATAACGCTCCCTAATTCTTTGAGATAACTTTTTTTTGGTGTCAGTGTTATTTATGTTTTCGTTTTTTATCGATCACGATGCGATATGGTATCGTTTATCATCTGTCAATAAGGGCGTATTAATTGGGTACATCGTCACTGTTGCACACTGCTCGACGCGCGGGTCCAGCCAGGTTTTTATCAATAAGGATAGTTGCACGAGAAGCGGGGGTTTCCCGGCGTCAACTCGCCCGCTACTATCAGAAATTATATAGCTATAGGAAATTAGCCATGAATCGACACCACGTGTCACGCAATCGAGTGCATAGGAGAGTCGGCTCTCCCCTTTTTGAATTCACTCAAAATTCTCAGTAAAAGCCTACTTTAAACGTCTCCAAAGGCATCACCTTTAGGTAATTTAGGTAAAAGGGATTTAATAGACGCCAAACATTTAAGTCAGACCAAATAGACGGCAATCATATAATTTATTTATTTATTAAAAAAAAGAAATAAGCGACATAAGTAAAAGAATCAACGCCAAACATTTAAATGGGACTAAATAGATGCCAAACATTTAAATAGTACTAAATAGATGCCATACATTTAAATGAGACTAAATAAGACCCAAAAATTTAAATCAGGCCTTAACTTTTTGAATGGGACTAAATAATGCGAAACATTTAAATGGGAAAAATATAAACGCCAAATGTTTTTGTGAATTTAGCTAATAAAATAGTAGATAAGTAAAGTAATAGAGCGTTTTAAAATCTCAGTCAGTAAAAACCCTTATCTTATCATTGTTATCAAATATAGAAATCGATCCTTAGCGGTTTCACTGTTGTTTTGTTACCTTTTGATAATAACTACAATTTGTTGTTGTTTTCTACTACTTACTTCAAAAACATTGTGTTAAACTCGCGAAGACTTGAAGTTGTTCTCGTACCTATTACACCTGCTTAATATAAATTGTAATCGTTTGTTTTTCTCGAAGACTTGAAGTTTTTCTGGGACCTATTACACCTATTAAGCATAAATTGTAATCGTTTGTTTTTCTTAATTAAAATTATATTATTTCTGTGAGCACGTGGAAGCGACAAAAAGTTTTATTTATGATATCACTTTAACGTTACGAGTACTATTTCTTACATGTTAGACTGTAAACTGATCGGCTAAAAATGTATCATTCGTTAAAGAGCTGTGTCAATTTCAAAACCTCAGGTCAAAACATGGGTTTTGACCAATCACAGCAGTTGAAAATCACGTTTTGACAATCTTACAGCTCTTAAATGATTGATACATTTTCAGCCGATCGCCCTGCTGATGATTGATAAGTGATGGCATGGAAGTTCGAAAAATCGAAACGAAACGAAAAAATCGAACGAAAAATCGAAACTCATGCGGGTGTATCGCGCGTGTATCTGCTAGTAATTGATATACATTATGCATACTCCCAGAATAAATACTATTAAATCGATAAGAAAACTATTAAGAAAAGTTCAAAGAGATTCGTCCGACCTAGGATAGTGAAAATTCAGTATTTTATTATTGTTGATAATAATCCGTTGTAAATAGTACCTTTTATTATAACGAATGATATGATACCTCTTGAAATATTGAAATATCTACGTAAAACAAATAAACTGATTGCGTGCTCATTAGAAGATAACATACTTCGAACTTGATATAGGCCGATATGAAATTGAAGAGGTAGTCTAGAACAAAAAAAATCGTGATTACTGAAACTCTACATACACGGTGAAAAATTAATGGTTTTTGATGTGAAGCAGGGTGAATCGCTATTCGCAGTACTTTAAATTTTTGCAATTTATTTTGACCCCAGTCGTAAAATAAAATTTTTTTTTTTCGAGAAATTTTGTTTTCAAAAATTCGCAAACTAGTAGTAGTGGTACCGCAAGCCGCGCTCGCCTACGTACCTACTACTCTACAGCGCCGGCCGCCCGCGCCGGCGCTGTAGAGAAGCGCGGCGCGGCGCGGCAATCAGCTGTGTACCTACGCTACGGTCATTCAACTAAACGTAATGATTCGAAAACGGTGTTCAAACTTACCACAAATTTTAAGCACACGTAATATCACTGTACACGAAGTTCATTATTTACAATTTACTCGTAAAAACTAAAAGCTTTGAGTCACACTACACTTACGAGTATGTAGGTATTTATTATTTACGATGTACAGTTAAGTTATAACAGTCAATGATAACGAAGCAGCTGTTCAAATTGCAAACCGTTTCTTTGAATGCAAATTTGAGCTCGTTTCACACAATTGTCTTTTAGTTTTAATAAAGTGTCTCTATCACTTCTCACTACATTAAAAGCGTCTATTATCACAGCCTTTAACTGGCCGGGCCGTGGAACTGGTCCCCCGTTCGGCTTCTAATGCGCTAAATCCAGCAACAGCGTACAGTTGCACCATACGTAGATATTCCAAATTTGAATATTCATAGTGCCGATTCATTTTCGCGCGTTTTCGCACGTGCGACGTGCGCGTGCATCATACTACGGTACGGTGGCAACTGAAATCGGCGGGGGCGCAGTGTTGCCAAAATGTTAAATGAACTCCCCCACCAGACTCGACATCTAAAACATCAGAAAACCACTAACGAAAACGGCTTCAAATCCGCAAAATTTACCACTAAACAATTTTATACCGACTTATTGAAAGAAAAAGGTATTGTGATTGAGAAGTGAGAACCTTCTTCGTTAAGTTATTATTAACTAACGAAACAAATCAACATACAAATAGCACAAGTCAAGATCAGGAACATAAAAAAACAATTGTTATCACGTCATTTTGCAGGATCAGTATTGCCTACCTCTAAGTGCAGACTTCGAAGGCACATGAAGTTAAAAAAATAAGCTAATTTATTAATTTTATTCATTTAAATGTGTAAATGTCGTCCATTATTTATGAAACTGGAAATTCTACTAGTGGTGTACTAGAAAACTCCTCTAGCTACTTCTTCCATTAAAAAGAAACGAAACCACCAGTGTTAGTGGTAAATCCACTAAGTTGGCAACACTACGCGGGCGATGAGGCGGCGCGGGCGGCGGCTTGCGGCCGGCGGCGGCTAATCTCAAAGGACTATGCGGGAATTCCCCGCGATTGGCGCGGTTTCGGTCGGCATTTTGTCAGAGATTGTGTCATGTGTACCTCCACCTACCGCGTAGTCACTACTATTGGTTATCACATTTTCGAGTTTATCTCGATTATTTTTTTTGCAATAAAAATAAAAATGCTTACTTTTCCGAAACAGTGTAGGTAATTCGATAGTACTGCTGATACTGATTCACCCTGCTTAACATTGAAAACCATTAATTTTTCACCTTGTAGAAAAATATCATGTAAAGTGCTTATGTATGAGAATTATGTACCTATCTATCCGATCTAAAAAAAATTGCGAAATTTACCTTGGTACTGTATTTCTTTTTTAATTAGCGGCTCAAAAATTATTATTAATTAGTTTCATGTGTTGACGGTACCAATTCTGAAGTGCAAATCTCTACATAAACTATTTATTGAAGTCTGAAAAAGTGCTGGGCTATTCAAAATGTTCCCCGTGGAAAAGGATAGCACTATTTTTTCAACGTCAAACGTCAAATTGGTTTAGAGATTTAACACAACTTTAATTTTAGAAACTTTTATTTAATTAGACCAAGTGACAGTTTTGTTTACGACTTACGAGTGAAGTGCAGTGCAGTGTAAAGATCTCAAAATGTCAAATTAACAGTTGAAAGTGTTAAAAGTAAACTGTTGATCTACAAACATGCATTCTCGGAATATTAAGTACAAGCTTTTGGAGGATGACGAAAACAACGGGTAAGCTTTTGAACATTTTAAAATAAATAAGTTATCATAGAAAAAATATTTCTTGAAAAAAAAAAACAAGCTTTTGTACGGCAAATTATTCGATTTTTTCTCAGGAAACCCTTTCATTTGATACCCATATTGCAGATGTGCAGCAAAAATTTAAGCGAATGAATATGAATAAAAACGAGTAGCTAAATAACGAAGCCCGGCTATAAAATTTAGATAAACGACAAGTCTTGGTCTTGACACACTTTATTTTCCGCGGATTTACATGTATCAAGACTATTCGCTAGACAGGTTTCGTGGTACCGTACACTCAAGAACTTGCTTCAGAAATATAACTGTCGTCTTTGAATAAATTAGAATCGATACAAGTAAAAAACATGGGAATTGTCTTTGTTATGTCCAGGGTCCGACGAATTCGGGGGCAATAGCAAGCCAACATTAATTAAAACGCAATTTTCTACATGACCTTTTGCTGCGTTAATTTGGGATCGATTAAATACGTATTAAAAATACCTATAAGAACTCCGTTTAAGGTCAGACGTAATGGCGTCAATATTGCATTCCGAGGGATGAGGTTGGAATTTAATATCATACGCCCACGCGGCATGCCTCGGTCTACTTTAAATCAGTGGGGTGGGAGTGAACACCACGACGACCCCAGACTTTTATCGTCTCCCCCTACCACGAGTTTTCTAAATAAAATATAATAGAAATGAGCTCTACCCTCGATCTCATCTTCGCTCTCTATCAGGTAGGCATGATTTCAGGCTATTGTAAAAACTACCTACGCCCACTTGTTAAAACGATTTTGAAACGTTTAAACTGTGGGCAAAATAACACAGGTAGATAAGCTACTTATATATCAATCATTTCAATTATAAAATAGTATCCGGAATCGAAGGCCATTTACTGCGTACCCAGTGGCGTATTTACCCTAGGGACAAGTGGGCCATGGCCCAGGGCGGCAGCCTCTGAGGGGCGGCGCAAGCTATTTTTTTGAACTTTATAGCTTTATTCATTTGCCTGAACAAATTAGGAAAATCCCCGCAGTAGATCATTAGAAAGGTATTATTTATTTCTTGATTAGGTAGGTATATCAAAAACTTAACTCTCATGACGTGGTATTTTTGATAGACTTTACTACGCGAGGAATCGTTTAAACTTTAACGTATTACTGACAGGTGCGCCGGTGGTGGAGGGTGGGCGACAGGCAGCGTTATGTCCGTCGAATTCCTTCGCGCGCACGACTTAGGAGTTCAGGCAGTTGGGGCTAGGGCGGCGTGAACCAATGATGAAGTTCGTGTTTAAGTTGTTACAAATTATCTTTAATCGGGGCCCTTTTCTTTCTTTCTTTCTTTCTTCTCCTGGGACTTTTCCGTGATTGGCCGAAATCTCTTCGTCCGTTGTGCGTGGAGTCGCCGATGCGGGTCCTCGCCGGATCACTCCAGCCAGCCGAGCTCACTCCAGAATCCGAAGAGGCCTCCCAGGTCGCACAGGATTTCTTGGAGTGTTGCTGAGGAGCCCAAGTAGGTCTCGCGTTGATCCGACACTTCGGTGCACCGTAGTAGCACGTGTGCCGGCGTTTCGTCCTCCTTCATGCAGGCTCTGCACAGAGGGCTGTCCGTGATTCCTAGAGTGGAAAAGTATTTATTTAGTGGGCAATGTCCTGTTATCATGCCTACTACTATTCTTAGTTTGTCTTTACTGAGTCGTAAGAGTTTTGCTGTTAGGCGTTTGTCTAAATGTGTTATTGCTGTTTTTGCTTGTCTACAGTCGGTAGTGCGTTCCCATATTTGTGAGTGTGCCTGGTATGTGCTTTTGTGTAGCCAGGATTTGTATTCGCTAAACGGTATTGGGACAATGGGTTCAGGTCCCATTACCATCGTAGTTGCAGCACGTCGTGCTAGGTCATCGGCTGCGTCGTTACCTACATTACCACTGTGGCCTCTAATCCAGCGTAATGTTACATTGTTTGTTCTCGATATTGTTCTTAGTCTTTTGTGGCACCCCAGTAAAAGCTTTGAGGATGCGGTGTTTTTTGCCAGTGCCTTGAGAATCAGGGCCCTTATTCTATATCTCAGTAATGATCACTCAGTTAAGTTAAGTGAGCTTCAATGAGCTTTATTGACATTTATTTTTATCCATTGCCGCAAAATATTATTTTCGTTTCACTTATTGCAGCAGTAATGTATAGCGAATCATAGACAAAACAGTAGATAATTATCACTGGAAGTGTCAATTTTACAGAATACGGGATCAGAGCATATAATTTTAAATTATGTTTTATTTTGGATTTACATTACCTTTATCGTTTTAAAATTAGTCTGACAAGTTTGTCATTTACACTATGGGCTGCGACAGACGATTTTTGTTACCAGCCAATAAAGATTGGAGGTAAACTGTAGTGGCTCTTGCACTAAAAGTTACTTGACCAACGAAAGAAATTTCGTGAAAAACAGATTTACACAGAAATTACCAACGCTACTTACGGGTTTATGGCAACATAATTATAAAAGAACTCAAATAAAGCGTTCCATTAGAGTCGTGCCACTTCTAAAATAATGAACAGAAAAATTTCAAATTCACTGATCATCCGTATATTGATGAGCCAAACCCAAAACCGGTAATTGCATACAAAATTATAAAAATGTTATTGGAGAGGGGCGCTCAACGAAGCTTTATTTAACTTCGCATAAGCTTGTGTTGTACCGTTAAAAACGACTTTTTTAGAAGATCACAAGATTATTTCAACTTAAAAATTGAAGATTTGATGGAGCGTTCGATCTCGTTGTTTTTTCGCGGGTAGGCAGTTTGGAGCGAACCACCAGCAATTGTTAGTAATAAAGCTGCAAACTATAGCTTTTTGAGTCGAGTATCAAAGTATGAATGACGAGCAGCGAAAGATTCTTGGGTTAAACCATGCGCAGCGAATAGTTCAAAGAATAGAATTCTGAGTGTGGCAAGGTATTCATAGACACGAGACGTAAAAAAGTTACGGCCGTGCATCACATCACACTAATATTATAAAGGCCAAATTTTGTATGTAAATGTGTAAGTTTGTATGTTTCTTACTCTCACCCTCCAATAACTGAACCAGTTTTGCTGAAATTTGGCACAGAGATGACCTTACTTGAAATATACCAGAACGGTAAAAACAGGAAATTCCGCGCTCGCTTCGCCCGCATATCTAGTTATCAAAATATAATTTAAAGTTCGTGTTCATTGCATTTGCGGCTATTTGTGATTTCAAACTCTTTCGCCTAGTTACAAAATTTGATTATGTTACTATTTTTAAAGAGGGAATTACGAAATGATTTTTGATCTTCGGCCGGAGTAAATACTGATTTAACGTGTAAAAACTTAAAAATTTTAAGCTCGCTTCGCTCGCGTTTGTTTCTTGAGTTTTTGGTTCTTATGATACCAACAAATAAAAATAGAATTCTGTAAATAAAATTAATCTATACTGATATTATAAAGAGGTAACGTTTGTGAGTTTGTGAGGTTGTAAAGGGTGATCTCTAGATGTACTGAACCGATTTGCAAAGTTATTTCACGAATAGAAAGCTAAAATAACGTGGAGTGTCATAGGCTATAATATTTTCCAAAATTAATTACGCATCTTTCAATAAACTTGAATAATGTAATCTAAGTTGTAAAAAAATTGCTTTCATCGCGTGCGCTGCGGAAACTATTGAGGATAGAACAGAACAATGTACTACAATATTAACGGCCTACAAGCCGTATTTAGGTGATTTTGAATGAAATTTTATGCAAAAACTATAAGGAAAATTACTTTCAAATTTACACGTCATGTATGTTGGGTCTTTAATCTAAAATCACTAAGAAGCAGAAACACGATTGGATAAAATTTTCTCGATAGAAAGTTCTCCCAAAAGTTGCTCCAAAATCTCAGTTTTTCTAGTTATTATCGGACACTACATTGGATGTAATTGTTATTTTTGTTTTAAAGTGTCAGTAATAATAATATCCAAAAACGCTAAGAAAAAGATTTTTGATAACCAGCTTAGTTTTTGAGTAATTAGGTAAAAGGTCGTTTTTCTGTTATATTCTTCCGCGACGCTGCATGTCGCACCTACCAAATCTCCGTGAGAGTGAGCAAGACAAAAATAAATTCAATAAATCCCCTTAAAGAACGTATCAAAATCTGTAAAAAAAGTTCGCCATAGCATATGCCTATCTCCTACCGATAACTCACAATAACTGCTTTTACTGTTAAAATTGTGACAAAATTAATATTTCTAACGCAGAACGCTGGCTTTGCTAGTATTTAATAAAATAAACTTTGCGTTTAGGTACAAGTCCGTTTCACGCTTGGTGGTTTTAAAAATATCGAAAGCTAAGAAAAAAACGTTTCGGTCCGTGAATAATACGAATTCTACAATTCTATAGGGCGACAAATCCTTTTGGCCCGGGGCGCTGAATTTCAAAATACGCCACTGTGCGTACCGCCACAATATATTGTTCCAATTCTCATTAAAATAAGTTAATATTAGCTCAGTAGCTGCTATTCTTTTCAGGATGACTTTAACATTTTTGTATTTGTTCTATACATTCGATACGCCTCCACAGTTGCCATCGTACTCGCAGATGGTTTGTCAGTTTTCCTGATTGTGTAAGAAAAACCTTATCGTAATGTGGCATAAATATTAAATATGTGCTTTGATTGGCTGATATTTTGTCACCTAATTAGGGATACGGTCTTCTTAGGATGTAGATAGCAAATTGCTTATTGGTTAATAACTCGCTTAAACCTTAAAACGTGTCCAATTGGCGCATTTATTATCTCGACATACTACACAAGTCTTCACTTAGAATATAATACACGTAGTACTTACTAGCTGTTGCCCGCGGCTACGCCCGCATGGATTTCAGGTTTTCACTAATCCCGTGGGTACCACGGATTTTTTCGTGCTAAGAAGTAGCCTATGTGTTAATCCAGGGTATACACTATGGTAAATTCAGCCAAATCGGTTCAGTAGTTGCAGCGTGAAAGAGTAACAAAGAACCATCCATAGGTACATACAATCTTTGGCGTTAATTATAATCTTTGGCGTTTATAATATTAGTATTAAAAATAATGGATTACGGATGAGACAATTACAATTACAAAGGCATCCATTGTACCACTTGGCCACGGAATCCTTTGAAACAAGATGCCATTATGTCTCTATCACGATTCACGAAGTATGAATCCTTTTTGACCATCCGTTAGCAAGAATGAAGTGGTCTTGCCTTTCCGGTATGTGCTATAATGTACCGTATTGCAACAGTGTAGTAATAGAAAGGCGACAACCTTCGAGGTTTGTATGTGTATATGATAGTATTATGGTTTACGCACTCTACTATACTTTACCATAGTCTCAATGAAACGTTACGTACTTGAATAGTAATGACGTTGTAAGAACTTGAAATACTTACTAACATTATAAAGGTGAAATAATTTATGTGTGTATCTATATATTCGTTGTTACTTCACGCGACATATACGGAACTGATTACGCTGAAATTTCTAATATAGATAGTTTATACTCTGAACAATTGTATTTTTATCCCAGAAAAATTTATACGCTTGCGTCGAGATTTGTAAGAAACAAAGGTAAAATTGACTCAAGTCATTGTAGGCGTTTAAATTATTATTTTTAGGATTCCCGTAGCCTTTAATGGTAATAAAGGATTACAGAGCCCTTTGAAATTACCCCTGATTTCATGTGTAAAAGAACCTGTTTACCAACAGCACATATTTTATTGGCGGTGTTGATAACATTTAACGTTTCAATTCTAGAAACTTAAACCGGAAAACGTAAAAGGTTTTTAAAGCTCCTAAATTACTTTCGTTTCAGGTTATTTTTGCATAAAGATACTCAAGTAACATTTCCCGTTATAAAGTGGTATCTCTAACAAGATAAATGTTTTGGTAATTGGGAACATTGGAAAACCTTAAATTTAAAAAATTTAAAACCATGTTTTATAATTGTAAAATGCAGAAAAAAAGAGCGTGAAATTATAATGCATTTCTTGAGTCCAAATAAACTATACCTACTATATCCGTTCGTTTATTTTCTCTTTGACACATGAAATCATATGAAACAGATATAGCAATAGCGAGGGATAAAGGTAAAGTATTCTCTTTCTAGTTCCTCGCTATTACTATTATATCTGTTGCATGTGTCAAAGAGAAAATAAATGAATGGAAATATTTTATGTATCTCATGTTATCCTATATTCAGCATCCTTTTATACTCGTACTATGTTATGTACTATAAAAGTGTGTGTACATATTTACCTTGTTATTTGTATGGACACTCATTTGTAAGTAATCTGTAACCACGTATAACAATAGTTACAACTGGTCAATGCAATTAACATATTATTATTCTAATTCCAATGTAAACTTATGCGCGACACCCAAAGGTCTTCTCATTTATGTTTTTGTAATTGTGTGTCTATAGTAGTTTATGTAACGGTTACATAATGGGGGGTAATAAAACACGAGTGTGAGTTTAAAAAACGAGCCGCAGGCGAGTTTTTTAATAGTATCACACGAGTGTTTTAAGGACCTAGAAGGCCTATTTATGCGATTTTGACCGGCCTCTCATATGAAAACTATTGAGGCAACTAGTTTCAAATTTGAACGTCATGTATTTTGGGTCTTTAATCTCAAAACGTTGAGAAGCAGAAACACGATTGGAAAAACTTTTCTCGATAGAAAGTTTTTCCAAAAATTGCTCCTATCTTCTCATATTTCCTATGCATTCTCGGAAACGATTCTGCAGATCTCTGTTTTTTTTATTTTTTGGGTCGATAATGATGATTACTCAAAACGTTTAGAAGTTTTTTGAAATCCGAACTATACTTAATTAAAAATAAAGTAAATACCTAAATCAGTCTAAACTAATTATTCCGCCCACAAACTAGGTAAGCGATAACCATATCGTTAACTCTTTCGGACATGTGATGGACCTATGTTGACATCGTTTTCACACGGACAACCCATATTTGGTTCAGTCTGCGATACGCCATTGCGAACGACGGATGTGCACACTCGCAGTCGTTCGTGGCATGTCGTCGAAGTCCGACTAATATAGAAAAAAGCGCCATCTATTAGTCGCTGGATGAATGGTTATTGTACTCCCAACACGCCATCTGTTAGTACGTAACAGAACGATTATGATTCGAACTTTGAAACACACCGCTCATGGCAGTAATTGATTTCTAGATAAAGACGTACTTACCACAAGTTTTAAAAAGACTGTTTAAGGTTCGAGCACATTATGCGGCTGCGGCCCCGCATCGGGGCGGAGCGCAAAAATCCGCTCAAATCGCTTGAATACAATTTGTATGAATTATCGCACACTGTGCTGGGCTGCAGCGGCTCGCATTAAGGGGATTTATTGAATTTATTTTTGTCTTTCTCACTCTCACGGAGATTTGGTAGGTGCGACATGCAGCGTCGCGGAAGAATATAGCAGAAAAACAACGTTTTACCTAATTACTCAAAAACTAAGCCAGTTATCAAAAATCTGTTCTAAGCGTTTTAGGATATTATTATTACCGATACATTAAAACAAAAATTACAATAACATCCATTGTAGTTTCCGATAAAATATAGAAAAACTGAGATTTTGGAGCAACTTTTGGGAGAACTTTCTATCGAGAAAATTTTATCCAATCGTGTTTCTGCTTCTAAGCGATTTTAGATTAAAGACCCAAAATACATGACGTGTAAATTTGAAAGTAATTGTCTGCGCTGCGGCCCGCTCCGCCCCGCTGCGGCCCGGCATAATGTGCTAGAACCTTAAAAGTACCAAAACGCGGGGCCGCCTCTTTTTCTGAACAGTAAGGGCGCGTTCCCACTAGCGTCGCAACGAATAATTTATCGCTGGACGACTGTCGTGTTTAGCTGTTCCCATTAATACGATTGTTTGATCGTTATTCGGTATTTTTTTATCGTTTAGTGACTATCGTATCTAATCGTTCCCATTATATCGCGACGACATTTTATCGTTTCACGGCAGTCGCTTTGTTGTTTACACATCATTAACAAGCTACACGGGTAAACGTCTAGACGGTATTTGTTATCGATGATATGAAAGATTTGCGGTCACGATTAGTCGTATTGATTTTTTATTGTTTTACGACTGTGGTGCTAGCCGTTCCCACTGTCATGACAATCTGTTGTCACTACAAAACAAGCTGTTGTAGACGACAGTAAATCGTGTCGTTCTTTAGGAACACCTCCATTTAAACATATAAGCCACGACACTTAAACTGCACGATTATCTGTCGCACAATGAGAACGCGCCCTTAAGATATAAGGAACACCTTTTGTGTTTGCCAACAGATTTTAAACCTTATTGTAGGTAGTAATAAAGTTTTAAATAGACTGTCTTGTTTGCTTCGATTACAACTTTTTTTAGTTGTGGATAAGGTTGTTAACCGACTTAAAAAAAGGAGGAGGTTCTCAATTCGTCGGAATCTTTTTTTTTTAGTTATAACAGTTTACTGCTGATTCACTCACTGACTAACTGATTGATCTCCTCTCCTGAACAAATTTGTATGAAAATTTTTTTGTTCACGGATCGGGTCGTGTAGACGAAAAAAATTCATTTGGAGGAAAAATACGGAGAGAGCTAATTGAAAATTTCAGAGACGGGTAAAGAGCACAGCCAGGGTATTAAAGATAGGTGAGGGGTGCTCGACCAAATGTCACCCGAAACATCAAGCAATTGGCCGCTATACGAATTTCGTCCATATCTCGGAAAGTATAAAAGATGGAAGAACGGTTTCTTGACGAGAAGTGATCAAGACCCGAAGCTCTATTCAATGGATAGAAAAAAAATTCAAAATGGCTATATAGGCGGGAAGACAGCACGTGGAGGCGCGGGCCACATGTGGCCTGCGCCTCCACGCGCCCTACTAGTATAATTTTATATACTTGCATGCAAAATTTTAAAATTTGATTACAAATATGGGGACAGTTGAAATTGAATAAAAGCGTGTAAAAAATACCTCAGGAAATCATTCGGTACTAGGCATAATAGATAAATATAATATATATTTCAATCCACGATGACCCGTATACTCCATACGAATTTAATTTACCGTAACCGACACCGCACACTGTTACCGTAACCGACACCGCACACTGTTACCGTAACCGACACCGCACACTGTTACCGTAATCGATACCGCACACTGTTACCGTAACCGACACCACACACTGTTATCGTAACCGACACCGCACACTGTTACAGTAATCGATACCGCACACTGTTGCCGTAATTGATACCGCAAACTGTTACCGTAACCGACACCGCACACTGTTATGTTACCGTAACCGACACCGCACACTGTTATCGTAACCGACACCGCACACTGTAACCGTAACTGACTCCGCACACTGTTACCGTAATCGATACCGCACACTGTTACCGTAACCGACACCTCACACTGTTACCGAAACCGATACCGCACACTGTTACCGTAACCGACACCTCACACTGTTACGGTAACCGACACCTCACACAGCAAGTCCTTCTCTCTAAATTTGTATTTTTAGGAGGTACTTGCCTACCTAGGTCGTCAACTAGTTTTTGAAAATATGTTCCAAAAATACTTTAAATACAAATTACGAATGTATAACATGCATGTAATAAAAATATTTTGGGTTCAATTCTTTATCCAATATCATCACACTAATATTATCACACTTCACACTATATAGTCACACTAATATTATAAAGGCGAAAGTTTGTGTGTGTGTAAGTGTGTATGTTTGTTACTCCTTCACGCCGTAACTAGTGAACCGATTTGGCTGAAATTTGGAACATAGATAGCTTATAACCCGGATTAAAACATAAGCTACTTTTTATCCCTTGAAAACACATAGTTCCCATGGGATATTAAAAAAACCCTAATTTTCAACAGTAATCTATAGCTATTGCTATAGGAAGATTACTTTGACAATTACTCCTGAAAGTAGGTGTAAAGGTCATTGAAAAGGAAATTCAATTATTTCTCGGGATTAGTAAAAAATCAAATTTAACGCGAGCAGAGCCGCGGGCAAAAGCTTAGTAAGAGATAAAAATTGAACAAGTTCCTTTCATTTAATTTCATAGTTACCTACTTTTATGAATAACGCCATCTATGGGCATTTGTGACAGTGTAAAAGTCCCGCGTATTGCCGCATATCGCGGATCGCCAAATGGCGTGCTCGGTAATTTATGCAAATTTATGCCGCCCAATTTCACGAAGTACTCATAAAATCTGAAATCCGTTTTCTTCAATGTAAAGCCTTAATACCTAATTATGTAGAGTTTCATACACTACTTTATCTACGCTCATATTATTATCATAAATCCAAATCATAAAATCTTGCTAACGTTTGTTGTAAATCATTGCAACTACTAAGATGTCAGGTGGAGTGAAATTTTCTTTAGTAGGTTTCACTGCTAGACATTTTTCAGCGCAAAGTTTTGACTAAGTAACAAAAAAAATTGGTTGTATGTAAAGTCGGTTTACGGACGATAGATTTACGAGATAACGTCATAAGCGTAATCGTTATCGTAATCGTTATCGTAATCGTAATCATAATCACAGGCCCAAGTGGAACGTTACGCGGAACGTTAGACATTGTGTTGTTGTCTATGGTCAATCATGGTCCATCCATACTCTCGGCAATGACTACCAACTATATGTTGTCTGTGGATTCACTTAAATAAATATTACTTATAAAATATTACCCCAGATACAAATACAGGAATCCAGAGCCGTGTATCGTAATGGAAATTAAACAACTTTCTTTAAATATTTCCATAGTAGAGCGATGTTATAATGAATAACTTTTTAATAATTATAGAAGTCTGTGAATAAAGTAGGTAATTATTTGACACATTTCGATTTCATAATTCGAACTTTAAGCAATGAGCGTAGATAAAATAAACAATGATATTACTGAAAACTTTTTATAGGAATATATTTTTTATTTGACTTATAAAATCATTCTTGTTGTCCTTAACCCCTATATCCTATACCTGTCCTGTAGAACATATTATGCAATTTCGTGCAGAGATAATTTTGTCTACTATTGTCTGTCTTTTTTTCTCTATCTGTCCATCTACTCACTACTATCAGCCATCAAATTAATCATCCTAGTTGTTTCAATCGGATTTCAGCAGCGTTATAATGTTAAACATTACAAATGTATCGCTCCGACACCGAAGCATCATACGGAGATGTTGACTCTTGAAGTAAGTATGCTTTACAGGTTATATTTAGTACACTTATGGATCGACCTCAACTTTGATCTTCCTCGGCTTCCTCTATATTTTCATATAAAAATTGTACTTATCGCATAATATCTGTTCAGCGTATTATGTACAGTGGCGGAATGAAAAGGTTCGTCAATTTTCAAATTGATTCGTTTGCACTAGTCGTTTGTTTTAGTATGTTGACATCGTGGACACTTGCAGTACCTACTAGTGCAAGGCAAAATCGACACTAAGGTGGCGAACCTTTTTATTCCGCGACTGTACTTATTTTTGTTGTTCAATATTTTGGTAATTTCTTAGAAGGTCCAACCGTGTCACGTGTCTTTCACAATAACTCAGTCGATAATTATTCTCAGATGTACATTCAGACACTGTTATTTTGGGTTAGTGATTCCTGAGAAAAATTCGAGCTTGCAATAGTATTTTTAAAAAACCAAAACTCAATACCCAAATTCTTGTAGGTTTGGGCGTTGAACTCACGATAAATTATTGTAACGGAAAAACATTCGATGCATTTTATATCTGCATATTTGCATCTCATTGCGCTTTCAGTTATCGAACGGACACAAAAAACCTTATTAACTTTATCAAATACCTTCGTTTGCGGAGTTTTGAGGCCGAAAAACAGGTCTTTGTATTAAATTTCTACACCGATACTATATTACCGTAAGGAATAAAGGATTAGCGCCAGTAAGAGCACCTTTATCATGGGCAGGGGTTAAAATTTTCATCCGCCGTTCATATCCTCCGACATGGGGTAAAAATTATTTTCTCCAGCGGCTCAAGCACGGCCAAAGGGGGAAAAGTCCTATCCCGTTTTATCCACGGGGGACATTATAAATCTATAGTAGAGAAAATATTTAAAACCCCTTCCCATGGAACAATTTACCAAACGAAACTGAATACTTTTTACCTCTTTTAGGTTATAAACACGGTGACTAAAAATAGTCAAGGTAAGTTAGCTGTAACCCATCTTGGTGACAGCTTCTTCTAAGTATAAGGCTAGCTATAACTCCACACTTCAGTAGAACGTGGTAAAACCAACTTGTGCGACATTCAAAATAAACAAAAGTCTCATTTCGGAGTGTAGCCACGTAAATACCACACCACGCTCGGCCAGCTGGTTGGTTTTGTAAACAAATCTTATTAACTTCCATAGATTTATACTGCGACAACGACAGCACCGTGAGTGCGGCAACTTTTTCTCGTAGTGTGAGTGTGTCTATTTTAAATTTGTATGATGTGCGGATGCTAGTGTGCGTGTGTAGTTTTGACAATTTAGGCAAAGTATTTTTGCCGCACTTTTAAAGTCGAGGGCTCCCTCTTGAACCTTTATGTTAACTTCATTTATGCTGTGGCGACATTGCGTTCTTTGTGAATATTATAGGGACAGCGCATCCTTTCTTTGTAAACGCGCTTTTGACGTTTGGCGAAATTATCGACTTTTTATGTTGTCTACGGTGGTCTGACGCCATTTTAACCGCTATGTTTTTACTTCTCTGCATTTTATATTTTCATTACTTACTTTGAGCTGTGTTGACTAATAAAAGTGTGTATCTGGAGTTGGGAAAAATGGGAAAATGACATCAAAAGCGAACATGCCGAATTCAATACAGGCAGATTCGCGCCTTATGCAATCTGTGCCCGTCTTATCGACCGTTACTGTTACCTAACAGTATTTACATAACACACCACCTTAATTAGATCATTGATTCATCATAACATACGAGTACAATATAAACATCTATTATCTCCTTGCTATAAACTAACCGTTATTTTGCTCAATGTTTTAAAAATATAACCTCAGCCAACCGCCATGTTTAGATTTTCGCGCCATTAGTCTTTCAGCTGTCAATAACGTGACAGTGTACTTTTTTAATTTACCATAGAGTTGGGAATTATATAGAATGGAATTCGTGGGAGTTTGAATGTAAGTCACAGTTTTTCCTTTTAATTTAACCGAGGCATAGCCAAGGTCCTCCGCCTCACCTTGGCTCAGTGAATTTTGCCATTGAATCGTCTAGACCAATGATAAAAACAATAATATATTTTGCATTTATAAAATAGCATTGATATATAAGCAAGATAAAATGGAAAATTCTTTCCAAAAAACCAACTTCAAATGCCACTACAAAGAATGAAATAATTTTTAATGTACACCAATTCGAAGTCGGGCAATGTTTTGTTCAATCATTAATAGTCCTTCTTATTATAAAACTTGATGTGCAAAGAAACGACAAATTTATCGACAATACGAAGGACTATTAGTGAATGGACGAAACATTGCCCGACTTTGAATTGGTGTACATTAAAAATTATTTCATTCTTTGTAGTGGCATTTGAAGTTGGTTTTTTGGAAAGAATTTTCCATTTTTTTTTATACTTTTTAGTGGAAAACCACTAATGCGCAAGGCAATGGAAAAAATGCCCACATCGCTTGAAGTATGCTTCTAAAATCTGAAGAGTTCCCTCAGTTTCTCCAAGATCCCATCATCAGATCCCGACTTGATGAATACAGTCATTACTTGATGACTGCAAGGAAATGCAGTAGTAAATATAAAAGATATCTAAATCGCTTCAAGTATACTAGCAAAATTTGAAGAGTTCCCTCGATTTTACCAAGATCCCATCATCAGATCCCGACCTGATGACGATAAGACTACCTGGAAAAAATTACTCTTTCAAAGAATACCCAAATCACTTCAAGTGTTCTTATAAAATTTGAAGAGTTCCCTCGATTTCTCCAGGATCCCATCATCAGATCCTGACTTGATGACAATGGGACCATCTGTGAACTATAGTCTTTCAAACAAAAAAATGTTTTTTTAAATTGGTCCACGCATCTTCGAGTAATCGGGGAACATACATAAAAAAAAAATAAAAAAAAAAAAGATTCCGACGAATTGAGAACCTCCTCCTTTTTTTTGAAGTCGTTTAAAAATAAAAGTTATTAAGTTATTAACTCAATCAATTTAAACCCGAATACTACTAATTATTATCATGTTTATTTAAAAAAACATGTTTTTGAATATTTTTGATCTAAAAACAACGCAAATAATAGCGTCATATTGCAAATTAAACAGAGTTAAAACGAGTAATTAAGTATACATTATGATGATTTCGTTTTAGTAATTAAATCGTAGAGAGGATCTCAATGATCCAAAGCGGAAAATCCTTTGCATAATCTCTTAAGCAAATAAACCATTGACTTATCTACTTGTACCTAATTTCTATACTGTTTCAAACTTCAGCCTGACCCTTTCAACTCCAGTGGCTTGAGCAGTAGGGTGGTCGGCTAAAAATGTATCAATCGTTAAAGAGCTGTATCAATGTCAAAACATAGGTTTTGATCAATCACAGCACTTGAAAATCACGTTTTGACATTGATACAGCTCTTTAATGATTGATATATTTTTAACCGATCGCCCTGCTTTGTCGTCAGTCATCAGTCAGATGACCGTGTCAATGCCTTATACACAGAGTCACAGACTAGGTTTTCCCATTGTTCCGCCGCGTGAATATCGGTTTTCCACGAATCTTAGGGAAATCGTGGACTTTTTTGAGCTAATAAGTATTTGGGCGAACTACTGGTATGAAATTATGAGACTTCATAGGTGTCGAATTGGTAACCTCATTTTTTGTAGTCGGTTAAAAATGACGAGTCAATTTCCCATACAAGTGTCGCCGTGTGCAAATGTTTCGGCTCTCCTTTGTCTGGTGCTCACGGCTGATTTTCGTTTGCACGCGACGCAGCGCGCACTACTCGTAGCTCAATAGTTCCAGCATCGTGCCGTGTGAACACGCTGTTATGAATCAGTTTTAACTGCGCCTGTGACTTAGCGAGTGGATAGATACATACAACAATAGTGATACATAGATAAAGTTCTAGATAAACATAGTTACGGTGATAGTTATAGAAGAAAGTTCTGTCTTTGAATAGTCGAAGAGACCGCGGTAATTTTTCTTAGTTGTGATGTTGTGGTGTGGTTCGGTGTTGTGTAGTTAATTAGTAATCGACTTTATTGCTTATTTTGTTCACTATGTGTGCAATCATTTTTTCATATGTTAGGTATATTAATATATCAACATGTTCGCGGAATACAGTCGGTGCCAGACGCTTCTATCGTCGACCGCAACTTTACGGTTGCGATTAGATATAAAAAAGCATTCCATATATTCAAACATAAACTCATCCCTACTTTGCGTAAAAGATAAAATTTTATCTTATCTATCTATCAACCTTGAATCAATGAAAATAATCACTTTTTTTCAATCGTCTTAATTGTAGTCAAATTCTTCGTCCACGGTGCTTCGGTAGAAGTTCTCTTTGACTTTTGATCATAATATTATGTGTACTGGGGAGATTGTTTAGCGATAATATAGATGTTTCCATTACAATAATTTGTTAAATGGTAGCTACAATCACATAATCATCCGTCACTTTATTTGCAATACCAGAAGCATAGAGTAGAGCTTTCCTACATGTATAGCTGTATATCGGGATGTGACGTGAGACGTCACTCCAGTCGAATGCGCTGTGTTCTTATCTCAGACGAAAGTTACCGCAAATGTGGTTAGTTGGTTACAGTCAATTTTCCTGAACAAATTTAACATCTCATAGGTACCTCGTTAAAACTTTGTCCGTAACATTTGTAATTAGGACTTTGCCATGATACAATATTCTGAAATGTTTGCTGAAAGAAATTTTACCGACGTCTCTTAATCTATTTGAGTTTTTTTTAAATTAAATTCAAGTTACTTCAATACTGCCACCTATTTAAGTTTTTACTTATATTATAGTGTTGTGTTTTGTGTACGAGTATTTATCGGAATTTCATAACAGAAAACTATTTATGCGGTATCAGAGAATGTAAGTAACGTATGTAGTATATACCTATTTTATTATAAACTGTATAGATAGAACGTGGTATTCGGGACAACTATACTTGTATCGAAGAGTCGCCGCCCGCGGGGTAGTAAAATTTAGAGACTATTCTTAACACCGCAAGTACTAAGTTGATACTGAACCGATAAGGATGACATTTGGAATAGAGATAGAGTATGTCTGAGTGAGAGTATCCCGTGAAAATCAGCCACAGTGCTATCTGCTGGATTAGTGAAGAAGCGAACTTGACGAAACAAAATCAACTCTAGATTTTGAAATACCTTTTTATGTCCCACTACAGGGCACCTTTGAGAACAATGTAAACTCTCTGACAATAAGTTTCCCACACTCACACATTGAGCTATCGTTATATTCAGGTATCGGAAAATTCAAAGATGTGTTGCCTGGGAGTTGAACTCATGACTATCAAAGCCGGAGGATTGAAACAATGGCTATCGTGCCTTATAATAACTGAAATGTATGCTCAAATATCGACCACATTCTCTCACCATGTAACCGTCCGAATTGATGGTTTACATCACAGTAATGAGTATGGCCTTGCTTTCGGATTTGTTTCACTAATTAAAATGTTCCGTGGGAATGTTTACAAGCGACATGCGATACAGATTCTTATCGTATCGCGTTATTATTGCTCTATTTAGCACCGGTAGCCTTTAACACGGTCCAGGATTCGAATCCATCGGCCATCCACCATCGACTTTTCCAGTTGTTTCATTTCCGCCAATTCACGTAATTCAGTGATGCTCCTCGCTATCGCAACTCGGCCTCACCTCTCACGTCTTGTTTGGAATGAAATCGGCAAAATAACTAGTGTTTGTTTTTCTAAGATAAGTCTCGAGGTCAGACCTTCAATGTCAAGAGAAAAAAGTTAATTAAACGATTTGATCATTGCTGTACGTTCGATTTAATGCTGTAAAGAAAAATATCTCACCGAAAATCTGTTGGACCAAAATCCGACCGGATTACACATAGATACCTAATTATCGTTAGAAAATTAAGTTTACGTTCCAACAAGTTGGATATTGAAAGGATTGAATGAAAGTTATAAAAACGCTTAGTAGCCTGACAAACAAACAAACAAACGTTTTATAGATAACGTTACCCTGTAAACACCAAAGATGTATATTATTGCAGTCAAACATTAACAGGTTAATACCCACTTATAGTGAGATCTTTAAAGTACGGAATAAACTGGCTTGTTTTATTGCAATTTTCTTATCTCTACGTGCTTGGGTTTAATGTGATGTACGAGTTAATACTAAGAAGAACCCAGACCTCACGTTTAAAACATTAAAACGATTTTAACATATCAGAATTGAGATATACGACGAATCGAAGCAAAGCTAAAAATTGACAAATACGAACATGTGGCCATAAATGTCGCTCACCCCGATGGCCAAGAACACACCTTTGACAAGTTTAGTCAAAAGTTGAAAAGTCAGCATCTATGCCTATCACTGCTCAATCTTCGGATATCTTTGGTCAAAAGACCCTAAATAAATGAAATAAATGCATCTGTACAAATATTTATGCACATCGTTCTCGTGAGAACAGTGTTTGATGTTTGATACGCACGATAACACCACTGAGGGTAGATTACGATTGACAGTAACTGCTGATAAAAACGTCGAACCGTCGCCATGGGTTGCGGTTATTGCAACAAAAATGCCTCTACTTGTACTTACCAGGATGTTCTAGAACTCATTGAAATAACAGTCGATTTCAGATGATGTCACATCGTCTTCTAAATTCTGTTTTTGGTTAACCTTTAGCTTCTTGCAAAGATGCAGGCATATTGTCATTCCTCGTACTCAATTAAAACTTGTACATTCTAAGGGTTGTTTATAACAACTGTAGGACTAGTACAAGTTTTTGTACAAATTTCAAATCGATTCGCTTCGCACAAACGAATCGAAATCCTCGATACAATTACAGCCAGCGCCATGAAACCCACGATACCAGTGTGCTGATTACGAGTTTTTTAAAATACATATGTTTACTTACTCGATCGTTAGAGAGTTAAGGGGATTGATTGAATTTATTTTTGTCTTTCTCACTCTCACGAAGATTTGGTAGGTGCGACATGCAGCGTCGCGGAAGAATATAGCAGAAAAACGACGTTTTACCTAATTACTCAAAAACTAAGCTGGTTATCAAAAATCCGTTCTAAGCGTTTTAGGATATTATTATTACCGATACATTAAAACTAAAATTACAATTACATCCATTGTAGTTTCCGAAAAAATATAGAAAAACTGAGATTTTGGAGCAACTTTTGGGAGAACTTTCTATCGAGAAAATTATATCCAATCGTGTTTCTGCTTCTTAGCGATTTTAGATTAAAGACCCGAAATACATGACGTGTAAATTTGAAAGTAATTTTCTTTATAGTTTTTGCATAAAACTTCATTCAAAATCACCTAAATACGGCTTGTAGGCCGTTAACGCCGATTTGAATGGGATTGGAGTAGTTTACAAATTGTGTCAATAGATGTCGCTACAACAATCCTATACAAATTCGCGTTTACGCTCTCACTGTCGAATAAGTGAAAAACTCGGAATAGGCACACTGTACTAACCTTACTGCAAGAGGCCGTGTACGAATTGTGAAAAGGCTGATACTGTTAAACTAAAGCGTCATTATTCTTTGTCCACAGAGAAAAGGAGGCGACTCAGGAGCTGGTGGCCGTGCGGGTGCCAATCAATGGCATGACATGCCAGTCCTGCGTGCGCAGCATCGAGGGCTCCGTGCGCGAACTGCCTGGCATCCAACACGTAAAGGTGGGTGCATCTCTTTCAACAGGGAAGGTCTTGCCGTGCGTGTGTTTATTACCATCATCACATGTTGCTCTGTCAAGAGGAAAAGTCTTGCCGTGCGTGTATTTATTAACATCATCACATATTGCGGTCAACTTCGGGAAGCTACGGGAGTTCACGCGTGGCACAAGAGGCGGAGCTGCTTGAAGTGACGGGGCTGGGAACGGTAGGTGATACTTCTGCAGACCGCGATGGTGCGAGGCGAGTCCGTCGTTGTATTGTCCAGCCCCAGAATATGTGACTGACACTATAGAAAAAGGACCAAGAGAAACCAATTTGTAGAGAGTCAATAAGCCGTGGAGATTTGTTTCCTACATCATCACAAAACATGACTGTCATCTCTGAGGCTGTTCAACTCGCACGAAACGTTTTTTCCTCCACGTTTATGATACGAACCGCTAAGGTGTGGAACGCCCTTCCAGCTTTCGTGTTTCCAGCCAAGTACAATCTAGGTGCCTTCAAGAGAAGAGTGAATAGGCATTTTCTAGGCAAGCGCGCTCCATCCTATACCTCATCATTGCTTTCCATCAGGCATGATTGTCGTCAAGCGCAAGCCTATCTTCAATAATAAAAAAAAGCAACCCAGTGTCAAGGTTATATTATGTTGCAGGTGGAGCTCTCCGAGCATGCAGGCTACTTCCGCTATGACCCGCGCGTTTGCTCCGTGGAGGCGATCCGCTCCCACATAGAAGATATGGGTTTTGAAGCGCCCACGGATTCAACTGACGACGAGACCAGGTCGGTACTCCTAGTAGTCCTAGTGATTGGTGTACTTTTCTTGCACTTGTAGATACTGCGAGGGTAGTGTGGATAAAAGCTGGTTACTTTGTAGAAGAGTTTACTCTGCTATAAACAAGTTATAGAGACGTGTCTTAGGATTTCCGGTTGAGCTTAGTAAAAGGGGTTTTGGACGATTTGAGTGCCTTGCGCGGTTTCATTTAGATTGACGTAACGTTGCAGAATAAATTGGGCTAATTGCCGTATTTTCAATTATTTTTGAATTTCGTAAATTTTAATTTTTTTCTATAAATCGCACACATGCACTGCATAAAGTCCAACATGTCCAAAAATACCCGATCAATTTCCTAATTTCGTGCAACAAAGTGATAATTTCAAATTTTTCAAAAAAGAGAAGCGAATGCATCTTGTCTTGGACTTGTTCACTGATATATCCACTTGATAAATACAACATATACGCCCACGCTAACTGATAACTAACTACGTAATCCAACACGAGTAAATACTGCAGAAGATATTAGATACCTGTTTACAACACTGATGATATTAAGTCACTATCAGACAAGTGTGAAAGCACTGCCAGTACTATACCTACTGGTATACTAATCTGTTATAGACAGTGCATTGTTATAGACAGTGTAAAGAGAGGTGCTACCACGGATGATCACTGAAACAGATATTATGTTTTTAAACCTACTAATCAAAATATTTAACTCTAATCTATATAGTTTGACTTAAAAGCGTTTATGCAAAACGGCGCGCATCGCGTTTCTTGCCATACTAGAGTACGTTTTCGTTGGCACTGACGCAATTTTGCGCTGATAATGCTATTACAAAAAAATTTATAGTAAAATAAATATACTACTTATTAAAATAGTAAATAACCAGGGGCATTGAATATTAATTGAATTAAATTACTATAATTCAGAAATAACAAAATATCTTGGATTTAATCCTAAAATAATACGTTTAATTTATCGAAAAAAGCTAAAAATGACACTTTTCGGCTTATGGTTTTTGAATGAAAATCTAGGAAAATCGTGTTTTTTTTGAGACACTTTTTAGTAAATGTTATTAATTTTCTAAATATGTCATTGTTATAAGTTTGTGTTAAGAAACATGGCAAATATCTTGCATCTGCGTAGAGCGTCGACCGCTATTTTAGCAAACAGCCTATACAAAAACTGTTCTAGTGAGAAAGTTATACACATATATTTTAAAATATTTTTGAGACAAGTTCTAGATAATGAAATGCCAAATAATATGAATTCAATTATCTAATCTATAATTGAACACAACTATTTTATGTTCCTTCGGAAATCGTAAATTTTGACTCAAGCATAATACTAACGCATGAAGCGCCTTAACCATAGTAATACTGAATATCTCAGAAATCTGTGAATAAAAACGTAGAATTTAAAAATAAGTTATCATGGAAAAAACATAATACTTAGTCAAACCAAATCAAAATCAAAATTCCTTTTTTGCGAATTCGATAATACATATAATGCAGTCCTGTTGAAATCAGTGATAATTCTGAGGTCTACAAGAAGCTAAGTTTCTACTCAGCTCAGGCACTGGGAACTAAGATCACTAAAGGGGTGCTATCCTCCCAAAATCCTTGTGCTGACGACTCAGTTCAGAAATGATTTCGTTTCCAGAAACCTCCTTCCCCGTGAAATCCCCACCGAGCTGCTCATCGACATGACGGGCTCGGGGCCGCCCAGTGAGAGCACCGCGCTCATCTCCGTCGTGGGCATGACCTGCCAGTCCTGCGTCAACACCATCGAAGGTTAGTACTTAGTTTGAGTAACTGTCTGCTGCGATGTATGAAGTAAGCGGCGAAATGAAACTTACGAACTGATGTCTCACGACAACGAGCAATCTTTTTTAACACGCTTTTATTAGCTTTCTCTGTATGTTTGTATGTTTGTAACCGACTCCTTTGAGCTCGATTTTGTCCTACTTTGAACAATCAGATTTAATTCAAACTTGGCACACCTGTCAAAGACCGATGACAATGCAATAATTCGATTAAAATATCCAATTATCTTAATTAGATTTGCCAGGATTAATTAATTTCTTTCAGCATCCTTTGCATGCGAGTGAGAGAGATAGAGCTAGTGCTCCACACTTACTCTTTGGTAGTACACAGCGTGTTTTTTTTACTATTATTTATTCTTTTTGTTTCTCAGAACTTTCAGTTTTTTCTTCTAACAATGTCCATACATAAGAAATTCGAGATTTTTCTCTAAGGTAGCACTCACCCATGCTCAGATGTGGACAACACTGTAGGGCAAACATTTTATTCTTTCTTTACCATCCTAGTTGTGCTGATTCTTGTTGATGTTGCTGACTACTTAATGTCGTTTCGTCAGGCAGCCTGCGAGAGCTGGCCGGCGTGACGCACGCGGCGGTGAGCCTGGCGGACAGCACGGCGCTGGTGAAGTTCCACCGCGCGGCCGCGAGCGCGCAGCAGGTCGCCGACGCGATCTACTCGCTCGGCTTCGACGTCAACATCATCAGCGTGGACGACGGTGTGGCCACAGGTATGCATCACCTACCTATACCAGGCCAGTCTCACTTATCACGTGACCGTCCCGGCTACAAGTAGGGTTTCGGACCTCAATATTTCAGATGGTTGCCGCTCGCGGGCCGAGTTGTACGCGCTAGTTCTGTACGGTCTATTTTACGCGCTGTCTGACTACGGCAGCCCAAGTACGTCGTAAGAGATAAAGTTAGGCGATAGAATGAGACCACAACATTGCGTTTGTTGCGTGTCGATTTTGAGGGCGGGGCCAGGCGCTATTGCGAACTGAATTGCACTTTTTGTGTCAGCGCTAGAGTCGCTATTTCTTTAAATCGTCGTGCGGAGTGGACCTTCTGTACTTGTACTATTTAGTGTTCGGTGCCTTTACTTACAAGCCAGGCGCATTCCGCATTTTGGGTATCAAGCTTGGATGGCTGGCAATCCACGACCACCCGGTTTGCCAGGTCTATATTTTTAGGGTTCCGTACCCGAAGGGTAAAGAAAGAACCCTATTTCGGAGACTTTGCTGTTCGTCTGTCCGTCCGTCTATCTGTCATCTCTTGCACCGTGAGAGGTTTTGCAACAGTAACAATATGTAGTTCAAACATCTTATTTTTCATCGTCCTATTTTCAGATGTTTCACAGAGAAAAAGCGAAGAAGGTTCGGGAGACAGAGTCAAAATATCGCCAGTGAAAAGTAGGACACAAGCCAATGTAAGTGCCATTGAATATTTATTTTCTAATTCACTAACAGTTATTGAACTACGCTGGAATGACGATAACCTTGAATCTTGAGTTAGTATTAACATCGATAGTCATCCAAAATAACAGCTAAATACATACTATGCCGATGCGGAGTGTTTTCTAAGAGTCTTAATTTGCGATTTATAAAACCTAGTCGATTTAACTTTAACAGACAAATGCCGTGACTGTTTTAGTTAAATATGGCCGTCCAGACTCCAGACCCTTATACGGGTCACACATAAGGGTCAGATCGTCGTTTTTAACGGTTATTTGCCAATGAAAGTTTATTGAAACAATCGGGTCTAAGATTTAACACTCAACAAGCTAGTAGTACGTGGCAATTAAGTTGACGCAAAATGGCTGCACAGGTACAACTCCTCGCGTCTTCTCTCGCGACTCCCTCATACCTCAGTTCAGTTGTGGTTTGCGCAGGATTCTACTTAATATATGCCGCCTACTGTACTTGACTGCAATCTCACGTGATTGTAAGTGAGATACCTGCCTTCACTTACGTAATAAAGATCATTGAAGAACCTACACCTACACAAAATTTACGTTCCTTCTAATTAATAGACCTAAACCCAGGACGCGGTGGACAGTGAGAAAAAGTGTTGCCATTTTACCGGTGCCAAAAATGTCGACCTAATGACCGCGGTCCCCGCCACAGATCGCTATACTTGCCAGCACGGTTCCATGAAGACGGTTTCCGCCAAATTGTGGCGTAGTAGTGGGAAATTTGACAGACGGCGCTACTATTTTCTTGTGTGAAGGAGGTTTGCGTAAAATGTTCTGATGGCTATATCCTCAGTTTCCTTATCGGTGTTCTAATCTGGTGTTGCAGGGCACCATTCCCTCACTGTCGGAAGGCGCGGAGATATCGCGGTGTACGCTGGAGGTGCGCGGCATGACGTGTGCTTCGTGCGTCGCCGCCATTGAGAAACACTGCGCCAAAATGCACGGTAAACATTCTGTCTGAAGTTCGGTTCTGAAGTAAAATGCTCGGACCATAAGCGGTGTGAATGTCGTGGCCAGATCTCAGAATTGATCATCCTGATCATTTCATCTCGTAAAACGATTATTATAATCCTGAGGCCCATATTTTGCAAAATTGACACTTACAATGATAATCACTGTTGTGTATGGTTCATTATACATTGCTGCTCAATTAAGTCTATGATTTTGTGGAAATTTATACTTAAGTGATTAACGTGTGGAAAATTTTAACATGTCGAACCAACCCTATAATAACCTAACCTAACCTAACCTATGACTTGTTTTGTAGAACTTTTCAATTGCACTAAAAAGTTTTCCATTTTATGAAATAATTTCATGGAATGCCGTGTTCAATTCTAAGATTTGGTCACATGGGCGTACTGGAGCAATAGTTGTAGATGTAATTTCTTTTTGCAGGTGTCCACTCAATAGTAATAGCACTATTAGCCGCCAAAGCGGAAGTCCGGTACGAGCCCGCGAAGATATCGGCGGCGGAAATCGCTGAATCTATCACGGAACTAGGCTTCCCCTCTGAGCTTATTAGCGATAGTGGTGCGCCCAAGGATTTGAACCTCATGGTTAGTACTTGTTAGGTGTTCCATTCAATAAAAGTACATCCTCCCAGTAACCACCAATATGTGAAGCGTGTGTCAGACTAAGATAGCAATAGCATTATTCGATCCACTGTGAGGTTGATGTAATCATAATAGGTAAAGGGATGTTTCAACTCCTGATATGGAGAGTAGACATTTTTGTAGCGAGTTTAGCTCTGAAATCTACTTATTTTATACATGGAATTGTAACAAACATTATGTTTGTTGAGTATAGTGAAAGACGAAAGTGTGAAATACTATAGTTACCATACCAATGTAAGTTTTCTGGAAACATTTCTTTAAAAAGGTGTTCGATTTTGATTCAGATAAAGGGCATGACGTGCGCGTCGTGCGTGAACAAAATCGAGAAGACTGTACTTAAACTGCACGGTGTGGTTTCCTGCTCCATCGCGCTCACAACCTCCAAGTAAGCGCGTACTTCTTTTTTATCTTTTACCCGATAAAAGTTAACAGCTTGAAAGACCATCTTATTTGCACCAAAATAACTTACGCTTATCTGACGTGGTTAATAGTTTTGCCAAACAGCGGACGGGGCGCAGGCGGAAAGTGATTAAAATACTTGCAATACTAGTTTACAATATTAAAAACGCTACATTGCAACGTTGCGCCCATTTGTAATGAACAAAGGAGCCATGAGCAACAAAGTAATACGCTTTCATCATTGAAATATGGAAGCTTAAAAGCAAACAATTTGTTTGCTCAAGAGTGCTAATAATTGTATAATCGCCTTTAAATCCAATTATATTATAGCTTTCATTATCATTTACATAATTTCATGACCAAAACGTGTTTTGTCGCAGAGGCAAAGTGAAATACGACCCGGAGCTGATCGGCGCACGCAAGATCTGCGACGTGGTCAACGAGCTGGGCTTCGAGGCCAGCGTCGTGAGCCCCCACAATCGCGGCACCACCAACTATTTAGAGCACAAGTGAGTCATGCGCTTTCTTACATTACTAGAGGTCTTTTGGCGACCTCCCTTTTTCAAGTGGGAGGTCGCAGGCCTTTTTAGAACCTTAAACAATAAACCACAATGGGGCGCTCATATCGAGACTTAGTTCAGCTCCTTATACTGTGAGAAAAATTACGCAATTCACAGCCAAACTTGTCTATTACGCCTACTTCCACAGTGTATCCTTTGGTATTCTATTGTGGGGCAAAGCTGCTGATATTCAAACTATATTTGTTTGTGTATTGCAAACATTGACTTTTATTTATTTATTTATTGTAGGTATGTATTGTTGGGTTTTTTGTAGGCACGAGTATTTAATTTGTTGACTTCCGACAGAGAAGAAATAAGAAAATGGCGGAACGCGTTCCTCATCTCGCTGATATTCGGCGCACCCTGTATGGCGGCCATGACGTACTTCATGGTGCAGATGGGGCGCGAGCACGACGTGCACCACATGTGCTGCGTGCTGCCGGGGCTGAGCCTGGAGAACCTGCTGATGTTCCTGCTGGCCACTCCGGTGCAGGTGAGAGTTGTCGCGATACTCGGCGCACCCTGTATGTCATGACTCATGTCGTACTTCATGGTGCTGATGACATGTGCTGCGTGCTGCCGGGACTGAGCCTGGAGAACCTGCTGATGTTCCTGCTGGCCACTCCGGTGCACACCCTGTATGTCATGACACATGTTGTACTTCATGATGCTGATGACATGTGCTGCGTGCTGCCGGGACTGAGCCTGGAGAACCTGCTGATGTTCCTGCTGGCCACTCCGGTGCACACCCTGTATGTCATGACACATGTTGTACTTCATGATGCTGATGACATGTGCTGCGTGCTGCCGGGACTGAGCCTGGAGAACCTGCTGATGTTCCTGCTGGCCACTCCGGTGCACACCCTGTATGTCATGACACATGTTGTACTTCATGATGCTGATGACATGTGCTGCGTGCTGCCGGGACTGAGCCTGGAGAACCTGCTGATGTTCCTGCTGGCCACTCCGGTGCACACCCTGTATGTCATGACACATGTTGTACTTCATGATGCTGATGACATGTGCTGCGTGCTGCCGGGACTGAGCCTGGAGAACCTGCTGATGTTCCTGCTGGCCACTCCGGTGCACACCCTGTATGTCATGACACATGTTGTACTTCATGATGCTGATGACATGTGCTGCGTGCTGCCGGGACTGAGCCTGGAGAACCTGCTGATGTTCCTGCTGGCCACTCCGGTGCAGGTGAGAGTTGTCGCGATACTCGGCGCATCCTGTATGTCATGACTCATGTCGTACTTCATGATGCTGATGACATGTGCTGCGTGCTGCCGGGACTGAGCCTGGAGAACCTGCTGATGTTCCTGCTGGCCACTCCGGTGCAGGTGAGAGTTGTCGCGATACTCGGCGCATCCTGTATGTCATGACTCATGTCGTACTTCATGGTGCTGATGACATGTGCTCCGTGCTGCCGGGGCTGAGCCTGGAGAACCTGCTGATGTTCCTGCTGGCCACTCCGGTGCAGGTGAGAGTTGTCGCGATACTCGGCGCATCCTGTATGTCATGACTCATGTCGTACTTCATGGTGCTGATGACATGTGCTGCGTGCTGCCGGGACTGAGCCTGGAGAACCTGCTGATGTTCCTGCTGGCCACTCCGGTGCAGGTGAGAGTTGTCGCAATACTCGGCGCATCCTGTATGTCATGACTCATGTCGTACTTCATGGTGCTGATGACATGTGCTGCGTGCTGCCGGGACTGAGCCTGGAGAACCTGCTGATGTTCCTGCTGGCCACTCCGGTGCAGGTGAGAGTTGTCGCGATACTCGGCGCATCCTGTATGTCATGACTCATGTCGTACTTCATGATGCTGATGACATGTGCTCTGTGCTGTTCCCATTGGCCACTCCTGTACAGATAAGAGTTGTCACTATATTATGCGGCGCCCCCTGTATTTCATATTTCATTGCGTACTTCATTGTGCGTTTTCCTGATTAATTTACCCTTAACAAATGTTTCTTTGCTGAGAATTGTGGCATTGAACATTTAGGTATTCGTAATTATTATTATTTCTGCGTAAATTGTTCTAAATTACTTGAACATCCTATCGATTTGGTTTAGACAGTGGCGGCACCATTTTTTGCCAAACTGTAGTTGCCTCTTTACGAGTATGTGCACAGTGCAGACACTTGCGGTTTTTTGGAGTTCTTATATGATGTTTGTTTGTTGACAGTTCATCGGCGGCTGGCACTTCTACAAACAGGCATATAGAGCGTTACGGCACGGCACTTCTAACATGGACGTGCTCATTTCCATGACCACCACAATCAGGTAACTAATCCGTAAAGATATCATTTATAATCATTTTCACATTATTTAAAAAAAAAAAGAAACTTGTTCGTATTTTTCTCTGCAAACCCTTGAAAAAAGCGAAAAATTTGATAACTATTTCATCAGTGGAGTGCACAACAACACTCGTCACTAGTCCGCCGATTGGACCATCGCAATCTTGGGCTGTCCACCATATTGCGTTTAAAAATTATGTCACTTAGGTAATTATGCATAATCATCTAAACTTAAAATAAATTCATCTTAATCGGTTGAGGATAGCTGCTTTAAAATTTACTTGCAAGTTTTGACCCTCATACATTATGTTTTGTTTGTTACGACAATTGATATAATGTTTGTTATGATAATTTAGGACAGAGTTTAGAAAGAAACGAGTTTAAAACGAGTTAATTTACATTATAGTCCAGTCAATTTAGACATTCGAAGTTACATTAATTCCCACCAATCTGAAAATCAGTATGATTGTTTAAAATATCATTAAAAACAAAATTTGAAAGTTCCCCATCTTTTCGCTGTAAGGAAAAAAGTTTATTCAAGGTCAAAGGAAAAAAAAATTAGTTTTTCGCGATTTTCAGCAAAACGGTAAGTTTTATCATAAAAATACCTCATAAAAAATTGTAGATCATAAAATTATCTACAAAAATTTACTAATACTTTTTTCTACGAGCCACCGTTTTTGAGATATTACGATTTAAAAAGTTGTAAAAGTTGTAATCGTCATAATATGCACACGTTTCCTCGCCACCTATGAGGTAGTGTACTTATAATCTTACCGATTTTCAGCTTGGTGGGAATTTATGTAACCTTACTCTTATTTTTTGGTCTAGTTTGACCGGACTATTATGATATTAATTACAGTTACGGGTACTCTCTGGCGGTGGTGATAGCGGCGATGGCGCTGCAGAAGGACACCAGTCCGCTCACATTCTTCGACACGCCGCCCATGTTGCTTGTCTTCGTGTCTCTGGGACGGTGGCTGGAGCATATAGCCAAAGTAAGATAAAATAGCCTAAATATTCGATCAAACTTGTGTATGAAACAAATATACGAAGAAAGAAAACCTTTGTGTATTATCTACTCTATTCGCCATTGAATTGAATTGTATTGAACTCTATGAACAAGTGACGTTATTCACTTTGGTCACCGATCTCTATCATCTGGATCAAACATTCTATACATTTTTATTCTCCGCGCGGCGAACCATGAGCCCTATGACAGTTCGTTTAGTGATGGGTCGTGTCTTTGGTCGTGTCGATAATTTTTTTTTTAGACAAAGCCACGTTGGTAAACATGTTTTAAAAAATATTACAATGTGCATTTTTAATGTCCATTTTGTTGTTGTTGTATTAATTTAAGATTTTTGGCATAGATTAAGTAGGTAAGTAAAACGAAAGTTTCCAACCTTGTTATTTTCTAATAATGCTTAACCCGGTAAACACGTTTTTGCTATCTAAGTATATATTTTATCATGAAAATGAATGCTCCCCATTTATTTATTTTGTCTGAAAAATTGTGCACTCGTTTCCATTACCGACATTTTTTATCGATACTTGCCGCCCTAGTCAATAAACGTCACACGACGTAAGTTTTGCAGGACGTAAACATAAATTCAGATTTACATAACTTCTTGTAAATGTTAAGAATTGTTAAAAATATCAACGGAATATCATGACTAATGGTATAAAGCTACGTAAAAATTATAAATGGCATTTTTAGACGCCCCCATTATGATCCCGATTTAATGGTGACGCTACTACAATGTTATATGGTGGCATTAGCTGTCAGTGTCATAGGGATCACGGTTCGCTGCGCCGAGTATAGTGACGACTTGAAGCGCCCCCCTCGAAGGTCCACGGTACTAAATTGATTTTTTTCGCTGTATATATAGTGACCGTCGCTTTGAATGTCATTTTATTTTTGTTCCATGTACGCTCACGCCAGGTTACGCAACAACAGCGCCAAAATGGCGAAAATCAAGTGTCTTCATTTTGACGTTGACTGTCTGTGATCCAGCGTACTAGTATAATAGAGATCAATTAATTTGGTCCATACATTTAACCACGTAATACAGCATCTCTGCCAAGTACCAGCTTGATGCTTTGGATTCGGTGGATCGCCGTGCTAGAAGACTCATCGGCAACCCGACATTGGTCCACAAAAAACTCCAAAGCCTTGAACATCGTCGTAAGGTTGCCTGTCTGTCGGTATTCTATAGAATATATTTCGGAGAGTGTGCTCAGGAACTTTTTAATTTGGTTCCCCCATCACCTTTCTACCATGCAACGGCAAGGCATCGTAAAGGCTTCCACCCATACATAGTCGACGTACCAATGACGCGTACGAAGCGGTTTGACTCCTCGTTCCTGATACGCACTGCAAAGGCCTGGAATACCCTCCCAGGCAGTGTCTTTCCTGCCACTTACAACCCGGGTGCCTTCAAATCAAGAGTGAATAGGCATCTTCTAGGCAAGCGCGTTCCACCTTAGACTGTATCATCACTTTCCATCAGGTGTGATCACAGTCAAGCGCTAGCCTATATAGTATATAAAAAAAAATCTTTAACTGTTGAGAGCCCCATTAAATTGTGGTACCTTTTCCCCCAGGGTAAAACGTCGGAGGCTCTGTCCAAGCTGCTATCGCTAAAGCCCACGGAGGCTGTGCTGGTCACCCTGGATCAGGAAGGGAGAGAGGTCGGCGAGAAGAGTATACCCGTCGACCTCGTGGAGAGAGGGGATGTGCTGAAGGTAATGTCTGTTTACTAACACTAGAGACCCTCCCTGTTGTGTCTTTATGACGACCTCCCTGGCGCAGTGGCGGCGCGCTCGGATTCGAGTGGGAGGTCGCGGGTTCGATTCCCGCCACGGGCCACTGGAATTTTATAACTTCTAAATTGGCTCAGGTCTAGTCAGGTGGGAGGCTTCGGCCGTGGCTAGTTACCACCCTACCAGTAAAGACGCACCGCCAAGCGATTTAGCGTTCCGGTGCGATGCTTGTAGAAACCGTTGGGGTAAATTTACTTACCCTTCAAGTTAGTACGATAACATCTTAGGCTGCATCGTCACTTACCATCAGGTGAGATCGCAGTCAAGTACTAACTTGTACAGAGTAAAAAAAAAGATAGCTCGCTTATGGCTTGCGTGGCGTTTAGTTTATTAGGTGACGCCTAGCTCATCGTTTGTCCAACTGATAGACGTCCATTGCTAAACAGTCCTCCTGAAATGACCGCCAAATACCACGATATTGTGCCGCCTGAAGTCAGAGACTTCCATTGACTCTCTTTAAGTCGTCTGCCAACATTCTGCTTTCCGGTGCGTGGCCGCCATTCCAGCACCCTTGTGTCCCCAACGTCCATCAATCCTATGAGTTTGTACTCCGCCCACCACTATTTTGGTCATCTTATTACCGAATTATTGTGAATCATGTAATTGACTTGTAATTTCATTAGTTAGAGCTCGCTATTCTTTCAAATGTGTTTTTTTCTAACCGGAAAAATTATTATGTAATGCTGTGTACACCTTTAAAGGTTACGGTACTCGTACTTGACATAAACAGTGTATTATTTTTAATGATTATACAGTGACCGTTGGTGTATCATTTGAAATTAAAAAAAAAATGGTTGTCTGTAAAGTCGGTTTACGGACGATAGATTTACGTGATAACGTCATAATTGGCCTCTCTATCGTTTGTTTTATCGTGCCTCTCTATCGCTTGTTGCGCGCTCTCGCTTGCACGCACAGGCTTAGGTGGAACGTTACGCGGAAAGTTACTATTTTTCATGTGCGTTGCTGGTGTTCATCAATTTATTAAACGTTATCACGTCAAAAATCTTGGTTCCTTTACGGATATCCTCATTTCTAATTTTATCGTGCAAAGATACTCCGAGCATGGCTGTCTCCATCGCTCGCTGTGTGACTATGAGCATTCTTATGAAGCCCTTAGGGGGCTATCTGAACTTAAAATTCCATACCCTCTTCATTTCGAGAGGAGACCCGTGCCCAGCGGTGGACAGGTTGAGAGAGACTGGATCTAGTGTAAGATGCCTACAAATGTATTTGTTCCAGGTAGTGCCCGGTGCCAAGATCCCGGTGGACGGGAAGGTGATCTCCGGACAGAGCACGTGCGATGAGTCGCTCATCACCGGCGAGTCCATGCCCGTCGCCAAGACTAAAGGTACGCGGCGTTCAACACCATCTATTAACGAATTATGAGAAATAAAAATTTTATTATTATTTTATTATTTATCTAACTTAACTTGGACGCGACCGCGCCATCTTGGATACACATATGGATACAGTTCCAAGATGGCTGCCGTAGGAAACGATACCCAAATCCACTTTGTGCGTCTGTACCAAATGGTCAAACCATTAACTTGATGCAGTCAAAATGGCATGAATAATTCTGGATGATTTACTGTGTAAAATTAACCCGTTTTTATCTGTCTTATTGCAGATTCCCTAGTAATAGGCGGCAGTATAAACCAACATGGCGCTTTGCTGATGCGCGCGACGCATACGGGTGAGGCGAGCACGCTGGCGCAGATCGTGCGCCTGGTGGAAGACGCGCAGAGCTCCAAAGCGCCGGTGCAGCGACTGGCGGACACTATCGCGGGGTAAGCGGGGTAAATTAAGCCAAATCTAAATGAGTGGCTACACGAGTGAAATCTGCAGACTTACTGGAAGACGTGCATAGCTCCAAGCCGCCTATCACGGGGTAAGTAGGGTAACTTAAGCCAAATCTAAATGAGTGGCTACACGAGTGAAATCTGCAGACTTACTGGAAGACGTGCATAGCTCCAAGCCGCCTATCACGGGGTAAGTAGGGTAACTTAAGCCAAATCTAAATGAGTGGCTACACGAGTGAAATCTGCAGACTTACTGGAAGACGTGCATAGCTCCAAGCCGCCTATCACGGGGTAAGTAGGGTAACTTAAGCCAAATCTAAATGAGTGGCTACACGAGTGAAATCTGCAGACTTACTGGAAGACGTGCATAGCTCCAAGCCGCCTATCACGGGGTAAGTAGGGTAACTTAAGCCAAATCTAAATGAGTGGCTACACGAGTGAAATCTGCAGACTTACTGGAAGACGTGCATAGCTCCAAGCCGCCTATCACGGGGTAAGTAGGGTAACTTAAGCCAAATCTAAATGAGTGGCTACACGAGTGAAATCTGCAGACTTACTGGAAGACGTGCATAGCTCCAAGCCGCCTATCACGGGGTAAGTAGGGTAACTTAAGCCAAATCTAAATGAGTGGCTACACGAGTGAAATCTGCAGACTTACTGGAAGACGTGCATAGCTCCAAGCCGCCTATCACGGGGTAAGTAGGGTAACTTAAGCCAAATCTAAATGAGTGGCTACACGAGTGAAATCTGCAGACTTACTGGAAGACGTGCATAGCTCCAAGCCGCCTATCACGGGGTAAGTAGGGTAACTTAAGCCAAATCTAAATGAGTGGCTACACGAGTGAAATCTGCAGACTTACTGGAAGACGTGCATAGCTCCAAGCCGCCTATCACGGGGTAAGTAGGGTAACTTAAGCCAAATCTAAATGAGTGGCTACACGAGTGAAATCTGCAGACTTACTGGAAGACGTGCATAGCTCCAAGCCGCCTATCACGGGGTAAGTAGGGTAACTTAAGCCAAAGCGGTAAATGGGATTGCAAGTGGTAACACAGAAGAAGTGAGTATGTTTGTGCTATTCGTGCGCCTGGTGGAGATAACACTGAAATTAGCAACGTTTGGCACACAGCATCGTGGGGTAAGCAGGATAATGCCAAATGGGTTAATGCAGCTGATCGTATAGACACTTTTTTTTCGTTGCATGATTAAGCAGGGTAACGAAGGAGTAAGTAAAGCTAACAATGGCGGAGCAGGTACTTCTATATCGATGAATACATATTATTGTTTTAAACTTTTTTGTCATTTGTTGCAGGTACTTCGTTCCGATGGTGGTGTTCCTGTCGGTGCTGACGCTGGTATGCTGGTCCATCAGCGGGGCACTCGACATCGACAGGATTAAAGCGATCACCCCTGTAAGTATACTTACATATTCTTTTTGGTATCCACTGTTCTCTATGGTAACCTAGGTCGTGTTTATCACAATAACAAGACCAAAATGACAAAAAATATTTCGAAATTTCACCGCCTCTGTTACAGCCCGACAAGGATCTCTTGGCACTTGAATGACATTATCAGGAGGGCGTAGTTGTAGAATAAATCTAATACTATGACAGCCAGCTAATAAAATTTTCTCAATTTAAACCAAAACAACACAAAATACTTGCAACATACCGACAATTATGCCGACAGAGCAAACTATCGAACAGTGCAACAAGATAGCGGTGTTAGTTTCCATATTGACCACGCGCCAAGATAGCCTTGTCGCACTGTAGCTGTCTTCTCGCACCTATTTGAAGGTCATTTTGACCCGGCCAACACTCGCAAGTGGGGAGTAAATTTTTTTTTTATTCCTTACAAGTTAGTACTTGACTGCGATCTCACCTGATGGTAAGTGATGATGCAGACTAAGATGTTATCGTACTAACTTGGAAGGGTAAGTAAATTTACCCCAACGGTTTCTACACAGCATCGCACCGGAACGCTAAATCGCTTGGCGGTGCGTCTTTGCTGGTAGGGTGGTAACTAGCTACGGCCAAAGCCTCCCACCAGACCAGCAGGGCGATTCAGAACCCTTCGATAACTAACCGAATCGATTCGGTTAGGTATCGATCTCGAATCGAAGACAAAAAACATTGAGGTTACGTCATGAGCATTTACAAAGTTTGTTTTATACTTAAATTTTACTTGTTTTAAATTCATATTAAGCAAGCTAAATATATTTTTCATAATTCGGAAGGCAATTCAAGCCATCATTTAAAATGGTAACTGACTGTAACTGAATAATTACAACAATAACTGAAGGAATTGATTTCGAGAGAATTTAAAACCGAAAATTTTAAAATGCTCACAGTTGTCAAATAAAAACTGTGGATGTGATTATTTCCGAGTTTAGAGTTATTTCCCTAGTGTAAGTTAGGTATATATGGTATGTCTATGGTGAATTTGTTGATTTGTCGTTTTTGCTTTTAGAAAACTTACAGTAACTACCTACGTATCTACAACTTACTATTTAAAAATAAAATATTATTATGCAACATTGTGTTACGAAGAATGAATACCTACATATACGAATCAAATAAATTGTTAGGTATAGGTATTTCAGTATAATCGCCAATTATAATGCCAACTCTGAAGAAATGCGATGTTCTCCTATTAAGGTTAAGGGTTACACCCAGGCGCGAAAATTCAAATTTCGTTGAGTTCTTTGTCAGGTAGTGGGTTAATAATACATTGTAGACATTGTAGAAAATGAGTTTTGCGAGCATAAAGTTGAGGCATCTACATGTTCTTAATAAAAACTGCTCAAAAATACCAATTTATTTCACATTGGTTCCAAATAACTTCAAATCCGGGAAACTGCAGAAAATAATCTTTCGGGAACGGATATGGGGTGACTGAGAATTATTGAGCAATGTTTTTGAGAAAATGAAATAGATGGGTAAATGTTATGCTCGAAAAACTCATAGCCACAACGCCACAACGTTACAATGTGTATAGTTAGTCTAATATTTGCAAAAAACGAAATATAATTTGAAGTTCACGGGTTAGTTTAGCCGAACCACCATAAAACATTTCGATATCGAATGACCTGTAGCTTTCGATAAGAAACCGTAAATAATTATCGAACGTTCGGCAAATATTATCGAAACCGATTGTTGTGAATAGCGTTTGACAGGCGTAATCGTACGATACCTACGTCAGATCGATTGGGTTTCGGTTTCGACAACTTCCCGATCGATTCGGTTATTCTGAATTGAAAATATTTCTTATCGAACCGAATCGTACGATAACAACGTTATCGAATGGTTCTGAATCGCCCGGTAGACCTGAGCCAATTTAGAAATTATAAAATCCCAAAGTGGCCCGTGGCGGGAATCGAACCCGCGACCTCCCACTCGAATCCGAGCGCGTCGCCACTGCGCCAGGGAGGTCGAGTAAATTGAAGAAGTGATTCTTGGGTTCTTTTTCTCAGGAGATATACCTGAACTCTGGATTCTCCGCGTGGGAGCTGATCACGCAGACGGCCTTCCACTTCGCGCTGTCGGTGCTGGCGATCGCGTGCCCGTGCGCCCTGGGGCTGGCGACGCCCACCGCCGTGATGGTGGCCACGGGCGTCGGCGCCAAGCTGGGCCTGCTCATCAAGGGCGCCGAGCCCCTGGAGAACGCTCACAAGGTAGACCCACCATCGGTGATTTTTTGTGAAAGTTGTTAGAAAGTATAACAACAGTTCACTTTATTCTGTAACAACTATTCACAACAATCATTGAAAGTTTCAATGATTCAATTTGAAACACATACATACATACATCCGCGTCATACAGAAACTACTTCTACATACTACTCTACTAACATATTGGAATTTAAGAAACAAATCACCAAAATATTACATTTATCCGTTTTGTCTTGACTTAGCTCACCAAATTAATTTTCACTAGTTGGCGCCACTTTGGTAAATTGTCTTCAGCTCATAGTATAAATATTGTAGTCTTTGGTTCCTATGTTCTCAAAACGTAGTATACGCGGCATATAAATTGACCCAAAACCGCACCGCACCTCATTTGACACCCTAAACTGTAACGTTTATTTACATGCTGTGGCAAACGTCACACAAGTAAACCATAAACGCTGTTTAATCTGTATAGAATTGATACATCAATCTGTGTCCGACGCCATTTTGCTTTGTCAAAATCAGCTGGCTATAAAAAGCGCGTCACATTAAAATCGACCCTTCTTTTCTGCATTTTAGATAAACCGTTGCCAGTGTTACTTATAACCGCCATTGTAATTAGTTTCTAGTTAAAGCATTAAAGCAAGTTAATACTTATCACATCGCTCTGCTTTATTTCAACAACCTATCCAATAATAGGTAATAGGTTCTATTAAAAGAAAGGGGTTAACCTCAGTGATTATCCAGTCTAAGGAGTATTACCTAACCTTTGTGTAAAACAAAGACATGATGATTATGGCTTTGGCACCTGGTGGTGCAAAGGGCTGAGAGTTTCTCATTGACGAAAGACCTTTTTGTCAAATCATTTAACTGAAAATGAGCGCTGTGTTCTTCCATATTTCAATGTGGCAGCTAACACCACGCTGAGTTGGTGGTGCTTCTGCAACTTGGGCGATTGGTCTTTATTGCCCAGCTGGGGAAAGCTTCAGGCATTTGCAATTAAAATATCTTCCTTTATTGCATTCATTTAGCCACCATAGGTGGTAGGCGGCTATTTTCTGTTACAGATATTGGATTAAACTCCGCGATTAACTGTATGACCTAGCGTCTGTGTAAGACATAGACCCAGTTTTTAAACTGACTCCCAAGACACGGGTTTCTGCCTAGTTTGGGAGTCAGGGAGTGTTCGAATAATGTAACATTTTGTTTCGTGTGTGCAATAAATTTGTTTCATTTTTGTCGAACCTATTATTCTTTTTTTTATACTATATAGGCCAGCGTTGACTGTGATCACACCTGATGGAAAGTGATGATACAGTCTAAGGTGGAACGCGCTTGCCTAGAAGATGCCTATTCACTCTTGATTTGAAGGCACCCGGTTTGTAAGTGGCAGGAAAGACACTGCCTGGGAGGGTATTCGGCCTTTGCAGTGCGTATCAGGAACGAGGAACCAAACCGCTTCGTACGCGTCATTGGTACGTCGACTATGTATGGGTGGAAGCCTTTACGATGCCTTGCCGTTTCTATTCAGTGCGTATTCTAATTCAGTGGTCGCTGTGGACAGGTCAAAACGGTGATCTTCGACAAGACGGGCACGATAACCCACGGCAGCACCAGCGTGGCGCGCGTGTCGCTGCTGACGGGCGAGCCCGCCACGCTGCCGGACGTGCTCGCCTGCATACTGGCGGCCGAGCTCAACTCCGAACACCCGGTGGCTTCTGGTGAGTGATGTGGACGACAGGTCAAAACGGTGATCTTCGACAAGACGGGCACGATAACCCGCGGCAGCACCAGCGTGGCGCGCGTGTCGCTGCTGACGGGCGAGCCCGCCACGCTGCCGGACGTGCTCGCCTGCATACTGGCGGCCGAGCTCAACTCCGAACACCCGGTGGCTTCTGGTGAGTGATGTGGACGACAGGTCAAAACGGTGATCTTCGACAAGACGGGCACGATAACCCGCGGCAGCACCAGCGTGGCGCGCGTGTCGCTGCTGACGGGCGAGCCCGCCACGCTGCCGGACGTGCTCGCCTGCATACTGGCGGCCGAGCTCAACTCCGAACACCCGGTGGCTTCTGGTGAGTGATGTGGACGACAGGTCAAAACGGTGATCTTCGACAAGACGGGCACGATAACCCGCGGCAGCACCAGCGTGGCGCGCGTGTCGCTGCTGACGGGCGAGCCCGCCACGCTGCCGGACGTGCTCGCCTGCATACTGGCGGCCGAGCTCAACTCCGAACACCCGGTGGCTTCTGGTGAGTGATGTGGACGACAGGTCAAAACGGTGATCTTCGACAAGACGGGCACGATAACCCGCGGCAGCACCAGCGTGGCGCGCGTGTCGCTGCTGACGGGCGAGCCCGCCACGCTGCCGGACGTGCTCGCCTGCATACTGGCGGCCGAGCTCAACTCCGAACACCCGGTGGCTTCTGGTGAGTGATGTGGACGTAACAATAGGGACAACCCTCCACCACCCATGGCCTAATCAACCTCGCGGTTATGGGGGCCGAAACGCGGGAGGGCGCCCATTCGGTACTTGCTCTTAGCGTGTTCCCGGGGCGCCTTTTGACTTCCTACAAGTTGTTTCCTCTCGCTCCTTGTCCCTATGAACTCATTCTCCCCATTCTGGGGCAGGACGATACAAAAGACGGACTCGCCGCGCCGTCGCTGTCCACAGCAGATGTGGACGTAACAGTGTGGAGCCTTGCCAGTGGGGAAATCCACTATGTCGGGGCTTAGAATAGCGAAAGAGAGGGAAAAAGTAGTCGTATGATTACGGCCCATCGAAACGTGGACACTGACAAACGGCCTGAACTACAAATTCCTAGACACTCAGCATGCTATAGTATGGAGGGGGCTATGTTAGGAGTTTCCCGGATAGAATCAGAAATGAGGAGATCCGCAGGAGGACCAAAGTCACTGACATACCTAAAACCAAGCAAGCTAAAGCGGCAGGTCACGCTTGTCGTATGGGCGATGGCCGTTGGAGCCGAAAAGTCCTGTAGTGGAGACCATGTATAAGTAAACGTAGAGTTTCAAAGATCATAAAGGGTGCAGCGTATCAGCCATAACTGTCACAGAAGTTATAGTTACAGTAGCTAGGAAGATCGAATCATCTTGCTATAATACGCTATCTTTTTTTTTTTTTTATCTGTGGAAAGCAATGATGAAAGGTCTAGGTTGGAGCGCGCTTGCCTAGAAAATACCTATTCAGTCTTCTCTTGAAGGCACCCAGATTGTTCTAGGCTGGAAACACGGAGGCTGGAAGGGCGCTCCACACCTTAGCGGTTCGTATCAGAAACGTGGAGGAAAAACGTTTCGTGCGAGTTTGTTGGACGTCAACCACATAAGGTTGCCACCGCTCTCGGCGTCTTGCAGTCCTATGGTAGAAAGGTGAAGGAGGTACAAGGTTATGTAGTTATCTGAAGCGAATTTTACATATTCCCTTACGTATTTGTGGCGTGTGACATAATTTTTAAAATTAGTTGTATGTTTTCCCCTGTGAACAGCGATAGTCCGCTGGTGCTCGGGCGTGGTGGGCGAGGCGCGCGCGGCGTGCGGCGGGTTCGCGGCGGCGCCGGGCTGCGGGCTGCGCGCCAAGATCACGCTGCGCACCAACGCGCAGCACTCGCCGCAGCTCAGAGCGGCGCTGGCTAGTGCTAGGTACGTGGTGGGCGAGGCGCGCGCGGCGTGCGGCGGGTTCGCGGCGGCGCCGGGCTGCGGGCTGCGCGCCAAGATCACGCTGCGCACCAACGCGCAGCACTCGCCGCAGCTCAGAGCGGTGCTGGCCAATGCTAGGTACGTGGTGGGCGAGGCGCGCGCGGCGTGCGGCGGGTTCGCGGCGGCGCCGGGCTGCGGGCTGCGGGCTGCGCGCCAAGATCACGCTGCGCACCAACGCGCAGCACTCGCCGCAGCTCAGAGCGGTGCTGGCCAATGCTAGGTACGTGGTGGGCGAGGCGCGCGCGGCGTGCGGCGGGTTCGCGGCGGCGCCGGGCTGCGGGCTGCGCGCCAAGATCACGCTGCGCACCAACGCGCAGCACTCGCCGCAGCTCAGAGCGGCGCTGGCTAGTGCTAGGTACGTGGTGGGCGAGGCGCGCGCGGCGTGCGGCGGGTTCGCGGCGGCGCCGGGCTGCGGGCTGCGCGCCAAGATCACGCTGCGCACCAACGCGCAGCACTCGCCGCAGCTCAGAGCGGTGCTGGCCAATGCTAGGTACGTGGTGGGCGAGGCGCGCGCGGCGTGCGGCGGGTTCGCGGCGGCGCCGGGCTGCGGGCTGCGCGCCAAGATCACGCTGCGCACCAACGCGCAGCACTCGCCGCAGCTCAGAGCGGCGCTGGCTAGTGCTAGGTACGTGGTGGGCGAGGCACGCGCGGCGTGCGGCGGGTTCGCGGCGGCGCCGGGCTGCGGGCTGCGCGCCAAGATCACGCTGCGCACCAACGCGCAGCACTCGCCGCAGCTCAGAGCGGTGCTGGCCAATGCTAGGTACGTGGTGGGCGAGGCGCGCGCGGCGTGCGGCGGGTTCGCGGCGGCGCCGGGCTGCGGGCTGCGCGCCAAGATCACGCTGCGCACCAACGCGCAGCACTCGCCGCAGCTCAGAGCGGTGCTGGCCAATGCTAGGTACGTGGTGGGCGAGGCGCGCGCGGCGTGCGGCGGGTTCGCGGCGGCGCCGGGCTGCGGGCTGCGCGCCAAGATCACGCTGCGCACCAACGCGCAGCACTCGCCGCAGCTCAGAGCGGTGCTGGCCAATGCTAGGTACGTGGTGGGCGAGGCGCGCGCGGCGTGCGGCGGGTTCGCGGCGGCGCCGGGCTGCGGGCTGCGGGCTGCGCGCCAAGATCACGCTGCGCACCAACGCGCAGCACTCGCCGCAGCTCAGAGCGGTGCTGGCCAATGCTAGGTACGTGGTGGGCGAGGCGCGCGCGGCGTGCGGCGGGTTCGCGGCGGCGCCGGGCTGCGGGCTGCGGGCTGCGCGCCAAGATCACGCTGCGCACCAACGCGCAGCACTCGCCGCAGCTCAGAGCGGTGCTGGCCAATGCTAGGTACGTGGTGGGCGAGGCGCGCGCGGCGTGCGGCGGGTTCGCGGCGGCGCCGGGCTGCGGGCTGCGCGCCAAGATCACGCTGCGCACCAACGCGCAGCACTCGCCGCAGCTCAGAGCGGTGCTGGCCAATGCTAGGTACGTGGTGGGCGAGGCGCGCGCGGCGTGCGGCGGGTTCGCGGCGGCGCCGGGCTGCGGGCTGCGCGCCAAGATCACGCTGCGCACCAACGCGCAGCACTCGCCGCAGCTCAGAGCGGTGCTGGCCAATGCTAGGTACGTGGTGGGCGAGGCGCGCGCGGCGTGCGGCGGGTTCGCGGCGGCGCCGGGCTGCGGGCTGCGCGCCAAGATCACGCTGCGCACCAACGCGCAGCACTCGCCGCAGCTCAGAGCGGTGCTGGCCAATGCTAGGTACGTTTGACTTGTCGTCAAAACTAACGATCACTTGCTTTAGGGTAACAGAAAACGTGAGAAAACTCCCAGTGCAAGCCTGCTGTGGCCAAACCAAATCTGTGTATTATAACAATGACATTTTTGAAAAGAGCAAGTGCCGAGTTGCCAGTTCTTCTCGGTGCAAAAATAATACGGTCACGCTCGCACAGGACGGGGTCATTGCATCTGTGCGAGCGTGACTGCATTATTTTTTGACGCAGGAGTGACAGAGACAGGTAGTAACAGGTTAATGTACGAAATTCTTCGTGCTCCGCGACCGTGCTTTAGTAAAAATCCACCACAAGCCGTGGTAAGAACAGAATTCCAAGAAATAAAATGATTATTTTTTTAAACTTAAGATATTTCCATTCATCAGGGAGGGTTCTACGATCCAGCTGCAAGGCGTGCCGGTGGAAATAGTGGGGGGCGGGGGTGACGCGGCACTCAGTTCCGCGCAGGCCGCCCAGCGACTGCACGCGGTCATACGACCCAACGGGGCTGATCTCGAGGTGAGCTACTTGTGATTTGTTTAACTTAAATGTCCTGACTTATTCATTTACTGAGCATAAGAGGCGAAGCGGCTTGGACAGCGACGGCGCGGCGAGTCCGTATTTTGTATCGTCCTGTCCCAAAATGGGGAGAGTGAGTTCATAGGGACAAGGAGCGAGAGGAAACAACTTGTAGGGAGTCAAGAAGGCGCCCCGGGAACACGCCAAGAGCAAGTACCGAACGGGCGCCCTCCCGCGTTTCGGCCCCCATAACCGCGAGGTTGATTGGGCCATGGGTGGTGGAGGGTTGTTATTCATTTACTGACTCATCATGTAGACGAGGGGTAAACCTGAATTTCTGGATGTTCATGCAGCGGCAAGAACGATGGCCTTAGCGCTAGAAAGCTTCCTCGACTTGAGACCATAACAAAACAAGCGTATTTGTGGGACGTTTCCCAGCTAATTTAAATTGATGACTAGGAACGGTTGCCAGAAAGCGGCTGGATGAGGAAGGCTGAGGATAGACTGTGGTGATGATCGCTTGGGACGACTACAACAAAAGTAGACGTCTACAGCTCGATGTGATGGTGATTGGAACAAATAGCAGATCGTAAATTATATAATAACTAAAATGTTTACTATGATATTTTTTTCCTTCAATGATCATTTGTTGTTTTAGGAAGTGGAACAAATAGTGTTAATCGGCAACCGCGAGTGGATGGCGCGCAACGGCGTGTCCGTTCCGAGAAGAGTACACGAAACTCTGCAGAGAGACGAGGAGCTAGGGCGGACGGCTGTGTTGGCGGCTATTAATGGTAAGTTTAGTAGAAAGAGAATATTGTTCCTATCATCTCCCGTTTGTTTTAACGTTTCTTTGTTTAACAGACCAACTGGTGTGCACGATAGGCGTGTCGGACGAGGTGAAGCCCGAGGCGCACCTGGCGGTGTACTGCCTCAAGAAGATGGGGCTCGAGGTGTGCCTGCTCACGGGGGACAACCGCAAGACTGCTGTGGCGATAGCCAGACAGGTAGCGCTCGTTGATAGATCGACTGGTGGCGCGACAGGCGTGTCGGACGAGGTGAAGCCCGAGGCGCACCTGGCGGTGTACTGCCTCAAGAAGATGGGGCTCGAGGTGTGCCTGCTCACGGGGGACAACCGCAAGACTGCTGTGGCGATAGCCAGACAGGTAGCGCTCGTTGATAGATCGACTGGTGGCGCGACAGGCGTGTCGGACGAGGTGAAGTCCGAGGCGCACCTGACGGTGTACTGCCTCAAGAAGATGGGGCTCGAGGTGTGCCTGCTCACGGGGGACAACCGCAAGACTGCTGTGGCGATAGCCAGACAGGTAGCGCTCGTTGATAGATCGACTGGTGGCGCGACAGGCGTGTCGGACGAGGTGAAGCCCGAGGCGCACCTGGCGGTGTACTGCCTCAAGAAGATGGGGCTCGAGGTGTGCCTGCTCACGGGGGACAACCGCAAGACTGCTGTGGCGATAGCCAGACAGGTAGCGCTCGTTGATAGATCGACTGGTGGCGCGACAGGCGTGTCGGACGAGGTGAAGCCCGAGGCGCACCTGGCGGTGTACTGCCTCAAGAAGATGGGGCTCGAGGTGTGCCTGCTCACGGGGGACAACCGCAAGACTGCTGTGGCGATAGCCAGACAGGTAGCGCTCGTTGATAGATCGACTGGTGGCGCGACAGGCGTGTCGGACGAGGTGAAGCCCGAGGCGCACCTGGCGGTGTACTGCCTCAAGAAGATGGGGCTCGAGGTGTGCCTGCTCACGGGGGACAACCGCAAGACTGCTGTGGCGATAGCCAGACAGGTAGCGCTCGTTGATAGATCGACTGGTGGCGCGACAGGCGTGTCGGACGAGGTGAAGCCCGAGGCGCACCTGGCGGTGTACTGCCTCAAGAAGATGGGGCTCGAGGTGTGCCTGCTCACGGGGGACAACCGCAAGACTGCTGTGGCGATAGCCAGACAGGTAGCGCTCGTTGATAGATCGACTGGTGGCGCGACAGGCGAGTCAAAAGAAGTAAAGACTGAAGTTTAAGAAACATAAAAAATAAATCTCTCGAAAGTCTCATGAGAAACTCAAAAATACAACTACATCCACTTCTTGGCGTGCAGTCGGCTGGACCATCTTGACTCTTGTCAAATCTCCTCCATCGGTAGCCCCAAAGCCCACGTAAATTCTGGTAGTTCCCTTCAATTGTTCCATGGAACTTGTCTTTATCGGCTCTATATTTCTTGATTCTTGAGTCAAAAAGCGAAAAAACTCCCCTATGCCTTGCTTATGCTTATAAAATAAAATAATTGATGTTTTCGTTGCAGGTCGGAATAACCAAAGTGTACGCAGAAGTGCTGCCGTCGCACAAGGTGGCCAAAATACAGAAACTACAGGAGAAGGGGCAGAAAGTGGCTATGGTAAGATTTACTGGACGGAGTGCTACTTAGTATTTTTTAACTGGGACTTAACTATTCAAAACCATAGAAAATACAAGGAATCTGTCTTATCGTCAGATATAGGGGTATCGTCACAGAACACTAAATAGGTACAGAAGGCCCACTCAGCACGATGATTAAAAGAAATAGCGATTCTAGCGCTGACACAAAAAGTGCAATTCAGTTGAGAGTTGAGCGCCTGGCCCAGCCCTCAAAATCGACACGCAACAAACGCAATGTTGTGGTCTCCTCCTATTGCCTAACTTTATCTCTTACGACGTACTAGGGCTGCCGTAGTCAGACTGCGCGTAAAATAGACCGTACAGAACTAGCGCATACAACTCGGCCCGCGAGCGGCAACCATCTGAAATATTGAGGTCCGGACCCCTACTTGTAGCCGGGACGGTCACGTGATAAGTGAGACTGGCCTGGTATCGTTGCAAAGAAATTATTGATTTGAGACACACTTATTAAATATTAATGATCTTTGGAAGCTCCCAAGTCCCAAAGATGCTATTTTTCCGAGGTGGACGCGAGATGAACTATTAGTGTAAACACTGTGACGTCATCAGGTGGGCGACGGAGTGAACGACTCGCCGGCGCTGGCGCAGGCGGACGTGGGCATCGCCATCGCGAGCGGTACCGACGTCGCCGTGGAGGCCGCCGACCTGGTGCTCATGAGGGTGAGTGGCACTCTCTTTAGTCATAGGACTGTCATCAGGATTGCTTCTCTCACACCCTAACATTGTCGTATAGAGCGAGCGAGAAGCAAATAAAACGACAATCTTACGGTATTTTGAAACGTAAACGAAATTTCTCGTCATGCTTATCCATAGAAAAAATTCTTGGCCGAAGCCTACATATGTCATCTCCTGTATTTCCAGAATGACCTGCTGGACGTGGTGGCGTGCCTGGAGCTGTCCAGGACGACGGTGCGCCGGATCCGGCTCAACTTCCTGTTCGCGTCCGTGTACAACCTGCTCGGCATACCGCTGGCCAGCGGAGCCTTCGCGCTCTACGGCCTGCAGCTACAGGTGAGGGGATCGTGACGTACCTGCTGCAACACAATGACCTGCTGGACGTGGTGGCGTGCCTGGAGCTGTCCAGGACGACGGTGCGCCGGATCCGGCTCAACTTCCTGTTCGCGTCCGTGTACAACCTGCTCGGCATACCGCTGGCCAGCGGAGCCTTCGCGCTCTACGGCCTGCAGCTACAGGTGAGGGGATCGTGACGTACCTGCTGCAACACAATGACCTGCTGGACGTGGTGGCGTGCCTGGAGCTGTCCAGGACGACGGTGCGCCGGATCCGGCTCAACTTCCTGTTCGCGTCCGTGTACAACCTGCTCGGCATACCGCTGGCCAGCGGAGCCTTCGCGCTCTACGGCCTGCAGCTACAGGTGAGGGGATCGTGACGTACCTGCTGCAACACAATGACCTGCTGGACGTGGTGGCGTGCCTGGAGCTGTCCAGGACGACGGTGCGCCGGATCCGGCTCAACTTCCTGTTCGCGTCCGTGTACAACCTGCTCGGCATACCGCTGGCCAGCGGAGCCTTCGCGCTCTACGGCCTGCAGCTACAGGTGAGGGGATCGTGACGTACCTGCTGCAACACAATGACCTGCTGGACGTGGTGGCGTGCCTGGAGCTGTCCAGGACGACGGTGCGCCGGATCCGGCTCAACTTCCTGTTCGCGTCCGTGTACAACCTGCTCGGCATACCGCTGGCCAGCGGAGCCTTCGCGCTCTACGGCCTGCAGCTACAGGTGAGGGGATCGTGACGTACCTGCTGCAACACAATGACCTGCTGGACGTGGTGGCGTGCCTGGAGCTGTCCAGGACGACGGTGCGCCGGATCCGGCTCAACTTCCTGTTCGCGTCCGTGTACAACCTGCTCGGCATACCGCTGGCCAGCGGAGCCTTCGCGCTCTACGGCCTGCAGCTACAGGTGAGGGGATCGTGACGTACCTGCTGCAACACAATGACCTGCTGGACGTGGTGGCGTGCCTGGAGCTGTCCAGGACGACGGTGCGCCGGATCCGGCTCAACTTCCTGTTCGCGTCCGTGTACAACCTGCTCGGCATACCGCTGGCCAGCGGAGCCTTCGCGCTCTACGGCCTGCAGCTACAGGTGAGGGGATCGTGACGTACCTGCTGCAACACAATGACCTGCTGGACGTGGTGGCGTGCCTGGAGCTGTCCAGGACGACGGTGCGCCGGATCCGGCTCAACTTCCTGTTCGCGTCCGTGTACAACCTGCTCGGCATACCGCTGGCCAGCGGAGCCTTCGCGCTCTACGGCCTGCAGCTACAGGTGAGGGGATCGTGACGTACCTGCTGCAACACAATGACCTGCTGGACGTGGTGGCGTGCCTGGAGCTGTCCAGGACGACGGTGCGCCGGATCCGGCTCAACTTCCTGTTCGCGTCCGTGTACAACCTGCTCGGCATACCGCTGGCCAGCGGAGCCTTCGCGCTCTACGGCCTGCAGCTACAGGTGAGGGGATCGTGACGTACCTGCTGCAACACAATGACCTGCTGGACGTGGTGGCGTGCCTGGAGCTGTCCAGGACGACGGTGCGCCGGATCCGGCTCAACTTCCTGTTCGCGTCCGTGTACAACCTGCTCGGCATACCGCTGGCCAGCGGAGCCTTCGCGCTCTACGGCCTGCAGCTACAGGTGAGGGGATCGTGACGTACCTGCTGCAACACAATGACCTGCTGGACGTGGTGGCGTGCCTGGAGCTGTCCAGGACGACGGTGCGCCGGATCCGGCTCAACTTCCTGTTCGCGTCCGTGTACAACCTGCTCGGCATACCGCTGGCCAGCGGAGCCTTCGCGCTCTACGGCCTGCAGCTACAGGTGAGGGGATCGTGACGTACCTGCTGCAACACAATGACCTGCTGGACGTGGTGGCGTGCCTGGAGCTGTCCAGGACGACGGTGCGCCGGATCCGGCTCAACTTCCTGTTCGCGTCCGTGTACAACCTGCTCGGCATACCGCTGGCCAGCGGAGCCTTCGCGCTCTACGGCCTGCAGCTACAGGTGAGGGGATCGTGACGTACCTGCTGCAACACAATGACCTGCTGGACGTGGTGGCGTGCCTGGAGCTGTCCAGGACGACGGTGCGCCGGATCCGGCTCAACTTCCTGTTCGCGTCCGTGTACAACCTGCTCGGCATACCGCTGGCCAGCGGAGCCTTCGCGCTCTACGGCCTGCAGCTACAGGTGAGGGGATCGTGACGTACCTGCTGCAACACAATGACCTGCTGGACGTGGTGGCGTGCCTGGAGCTGTCCAGGACGACGGTGCGCCGGATCCGGCTCAACTTCCTGTTCGCGTCCGTGTACAACCTGCTCGGCACTCGGTTATTGTACTAACTTGGAAGGGTAAGTAAATTTACCCCAACGGTTTCTACAAGCATCGCACCGGAACGCTAAATCGCTTGGCGGTGCGTCTTTGCTGGTAGAGTGATAACGGTCGAAGCCTCCCACCAGACCAGACCTGAGCCAATTTAGAAATTATAAAATTTCACCTACATATCTTCTGTTTCCGCTATTTGTGGCACTTACGACCTTTATGGCAGTCCTACCGAGCAACAAGTGCGGTTCTGTTTCCCTATTGCACTGCGTCAGCGAAATATTTAGTAAAGTTGTTGATTGCAGCCGTGGATGGCGTCGGCCGCGATGGCGATGAGCTCCGTCTCCGTGGTTTGCTCCAGCCTGTTACTCAAGACGTGAGTACATGCACTCTATGAAAATAAAAACTAATAATTCGCATGTAGGTATTAGCTCCGCAAAGTGCTTTAAGTTTTACTAGAAATTAACAAAACTGCGGTATTCGTGGTTTTACCCGAGTAAAGTCAAAGTCAAAATATATTTATTTCACATAGGCCTAACTTACAAGGCACTTGTAAAACGTCAACAATATTTGTTACATAATATTATGTACGGTGATAACTACAAGTCGACTTAAAACTAAGTTTACGAGGGTTCCAACGCGCCCTGCACTGTGAAGAAGTCCACAACAAATTCAGCCGGGTTTTGTTTTCGGTTGTCACCACTTCACAAATGCTCTTAAAAACTAGTTGAGCTAGTAATATAATACAGCAGTTCATTCACTCCCAAGGTTTTGATTCATGTAAATAATCCTTAATACTATAGTAAGCTTTATTAACGAGCTTTCGTTTTACAGCGACTTTGAGAGTAATTTAAATAAATTAAAAAAATATTTAAAAACCCCGACGGCCTAAGTTACTTGTAGCAAACCTTTGTCGTAAATTGTAAAACATGCTACTTGCAGCTCTATAACATATACTTCGAAGTGCGCCTTTTCGATCTCCAGTTTTTGGGGTTAAGGTTGTTTCGAAAGGTATCAGCATCTTGGTGACATCTCGTTACAGCTTCAAGAAGCCGTCGGTGGAACAGCTGCGCACGACGGAGTACCTGCAGTCCATCCACCTGGAGGAGTTGGACTCGGTGTCCGTGCACCGCGGGCTCGACGAGAAGCTGGACCCCGCCGAGAGGGGCACAGCGCTCGCCAAGTATGCACGCACCTTTATATTGTTTACTACTTTCCCTAACTTTCCAAGAATCTTTAGGTGAGGTTTTTTTTTTAATTACCTGATTGAAACAGTTTTCTTCCAGCCCTTAATGTTGAATTTTTAGAACCACATTAAACACTATTTATCTTTTTACCCCCTACCTATCAACTTATTACCAACCATATTAGGCCACCTATATCAGGTCCTTTGCTACGCATGGATGGAACATAATATGGCTATAGAGCTGCCTGGATACACAAATAGTCTATTTTTTATCCCGGAAAATATAATATAGTTCCCGTGGGCGGTAAGCAGCTAGCTGAGTTTCGCGATTAGACGATTAATGAACTTATCGTAGTAGTAACGGGGTCATATTAATAATTCCACGTTACTTTAAAAATTTTCACATTGAGGGCTTCTAGGAAACATCCACATAACAACATCAGCCTTTTGTTACTACTCTTTTGTTTCTTTTTTCCACTATCTTTCTACTTCTTGAATTATTTGCACACTAATAGTAAGTATAATTTTGTAGATGACCACACAGCACATAATATATAAATTTTACATTAGCCTCTTTTTATGCTAGAAACAATAGGAATGGAGGCTCATGTATTTTAGTCAAAAATGGTCACGATTATAAATTGATTAACGAATTAAATAAACTAAGCATCGCTAACATTATTGAAATTAGTGCAATAGAACTTATTAGTCATAAAATAATAATAGTCTGTTGTTATCGTGTGCCGAACAATACCGTAACTCATTATAATCTTTTTTTTAATGTATTGGAAAAGGCTTTAAATACGATTGGTTTCATAAACAAAAAAGTTATTATATGTGGCGACTTTAACATAGATCTCCTAAAAAAGAATAATATAACTCAGAAATTTGAAGACATACTAAATAGCCATAACCTAAGAATATCAATACGTGAGCCAACTCGATTAGCTAGTGGAACTTGTATAGACAATATCATACACAATATACATAAAAGTAAAGCGGAGGTAATAGATTTTGCAATATCTGATCATTGTGCTCAAGTATTGAAATGCCCAGTCAAGAAAACCTGTATCTTAAAATATTGGTTCATCGAAAGACGCGATTACTGTAGAGAGAATATAGAAAAATTTAAATCAGCACTTGCGGCTTTAAGTTTTACTGAAGCAAAAAACCACAAACATCCAGATGCAGCTTTTAATGAATTTTATGATATATTCCTGCTCTTCTATGATCTTTGTTTTCCTATTGTACGCATAAAAGTGTCTCTTAACAAGAAGCCATCGTGGATATCAAAAGGTATAAAACAGTGTTGCGTAAAGAAAAGAAAACTTCTATGGTCATATAGGCTGGCACCTAAAAATAAAAACAATAAAACAACTTTTAAGGAATATACTAAGAGATTAAATAAAATAATTAAGTTAACACAAAAGTCGCAAAATGATTACTTTATAAAAAACAGTCTAAATAAATCAGAGGCAATATGGAAAGTTTTGAAACAAAATAGAACCAACTTCCCTAAGGAAAATATCCGACAAATAAAAACAGACGGAAAAGTTATTACAGAACCGATTGAAATAGCTGAAGCATTTAATAATTATTTTGCAAATAATTCTTTACCAGTAATTGATATTTGTGAAAATAATCGATGCACCTTAAGTAATAATAGTCTTAAATCTCTTTTTCTTGGACCTGTTATCCCAAATGATATTATGTCTACAATAAAAGGCCTAAAAAATACTAAAAGCACCGGCTACGACGGTATTTGTACAAAAGTTATTAAAGAAGTTGCCTGCATAATATCTCCTATAGTCTCATATTTGGTCAATTTGTGTTTTTTGGAAGGTGTCTTTCCGCAGAAATTAAAGAGATCGATTATCAAACCGCTTTTCAAAAAAGAAAATAAAGAGAATATGACGTTCTATAGACCCATAGCTCTTATACCAATATTTTCAAAAATATTTGAGAAATTAATTTATAATAACCTATACTCCTATTTAGAGAAACATGACTTGCTAGTAAAGCAGCAATTTGGTTTTAGGAAGAATAAAAACATTAACTTGGCAATTTTTCATTTTCTTCAGACTGTAATGAGCGGCATCGATAATAAATCTATTGTATCAGCGTTATATATGGACCTTACAAAGGCCTTTGACTTTGTCAATCATCATACTTTATTAGAAAAACTAAACTCATTTGGTATTAGAGGGAACGCACTCAGTCTATTAAAATGCTATCTCAGTAACAGAAGTCAGGTAACACAGATTGACAGGGTATGTGAACAAACTAAAACAGAAAAGAAATACTATTCTCAGCCTAAATTAGTTACTCGTGGTGTGCCTCAGGGGAGCATACTAGGACCTCTTCTCTTTTTAATTTATATAAATGATCTGCCAAAATCGACAAATAACAATATAGTCCTATTTGCGGACGACTGCACAGTCATTTATGTGGATAAACTGTTAAGAAGTCATGAAGACACCATTAATGATAGTATAAAAGATATTATACAATGGCTGACACTTAATGACCTATCTTTAAACTATAACAAAACTAAATTCATGACATTTCAAAACATAACAAACAAGAAAAATAAACATAATATGAGTATCAAGTACAAAGATATAAATATTGACAGTACTGAGGTGACGAACTTTTTAGGAATACAAATTGACGCCAATTTAACGTGGTATACACATATTGAACATGTCCGTAATAGAATAAACCAAGCATCGTATTGTTTGTACATGCTAGCAAAAAAAGTAAGCCACGAGGTTCTAATGACTGCTTATCATGGTTATATAGCTTCGATATTAAGATACGGAATAATATTTTGGGGTAACGGCACTAATGTACAAAGCGTGTTTCTGGCTCAAAAAAGATGTGTTAGGGTAATATGTAAACTGTCCCAACAAGACAGTTGCAGACCCTATTTCCAAAAACTTAAAATTTTAACGTTACCTTCATTATATATATATGAAACAATTTTGTTTGTGGCTAACAACAAATCTTTATTCACAGAGTTCAATAATACAAGACATATAAATAAGTTAAGATTCCCAGCACATAAAACCTCTCTCTACAGTAAAAGTTTGTATGTTATGGCAATAAAGCTCTTTAACAAATTACCCTTTGAAATAAGAACGCAAACCAAAGTAACATTACTAAAAAAGAAATTATTCGAATACTTAATAAAACACAATTTTTACAGTGTCCAAGAATACCTTCGATAATAAATATAATTATTGTTCCTTTAGCAGTGTGACATTTCTTGACATTATGACAATTTTTACTACGATTTAAAGTTTGACATTTGATATAGGTGAAATATTGTTATTATTAGTAATTTTTTCAAGATATTTTATTGTGCAATGATCATGGTAAATTAATATTTAGATATATTTTCTCTCTTAGTCTGAGCTTCTTAAAATTTATTTACTTTTGTTCTTTAAGAATTAAATTTGCATACCAATATGGTGTGATATAGTTAGATCTTATATATTTGTAATAACCAACTTTGTAAATACCTATATCAGCAAATAAATAATTTGATTGATTGATTGATTGATTGATTGATAGACCTCAGACTATCAACGTAAAAATGAGGACCCGCACTTACCACCAAAAGGATCTAAAATTCGCTTGTGCGCAATCAAGGCCGTATACCCCAGAAGTTTACTGTAGGATTTTTTACAGATGGCGCAACTTTTTGCTTCTATGAAAAAGTTTTACGTAGAATATTCAGATGAGCGCATGTCTTTAGATTTTAAGTAAGGATTTACTTGAAATCGTTGCATGCCGTAGATTTTATTTGTACAGAAGTGGTTTAACCTTTAAATTAAAGTATATTACCTGCTGCAGTGCGGATACGTTCTCGTCGTCCATGACCGCAAACTGCGTGTAGCTCTGGTCGGCGCGGGCGCGCGTGCGGCGAGGTCCTGAGAAAAAACACATTTTATACACCTTACTATCAGCAGGACAGATTAATTTGTTTTGCTGTAATCCGCTACTTGAAAAGATTCTGTATGGTACAATATGCAGGAACACTGCCCACATGAAACACCACACACAATTTTCCATCACTTTCTTCGACGCACGTTTCGTCCCGAACCGGGACATCCTCAGGAGATGTTGACTTCACAATGCGAAATCGTAGAGATTTCGATTGTGATTTCTCTACGATTTCGCATTGTGAAGTCAACATCTCCTGAGGATGTCCCGGTTCGGGACGAAACGTGCGTCGAAGAAAGTGTTGGAAAATTGTGTGTGGTTTCATGTGGGCAGGGTTCCTGCATATTGTACCATACAGAATCTTTTCAAGTAGCGGATTACAGCAAAACAAATTAATCTGTCCTGCTAATTATGGATTTCCGCAAAATAACGCCTGCTTCCATTCAATACACCTGTACTATAGTAGTGTTATTATCTCGCTGCAGACTCGGTCATAAATCATTCGAGTGTTTCGCTTTTGTTGTTCTTTGTTGAGTTGTGCGTTACTGCAGAACTAGAACTAGATAGTTTTGCTATCTCTGTGTAATATAGTCATTCAGTAATCAATGTTGGAGTATTGTAATACAACAGTGAATGTGTCACCTCTCTTGAAGTGCGTGTCGGAGTGCACGCTGTCCACGTCGCCCACGATGCGCGGGCTGCTGGCCTCGCCTGCGACAGCACAAATATGATACATTACTAACAATATATTGTTTCTCTTGAAAAATAAAAATAAAAAACGACGTGTGGCACTCGGAGACTGCCGCGGTAAAGCTGCATAGCTGTTTTTATCAACTTATGCAATTATAATTGTACAACCAATGCCACCTAGAGACGAGTTGCTGAACTAAAGAGACAAGCGTGATATTACAAAATTCCTTTTTCTTCCACGTTTCTGATACGAACCGCTAAGGTGTGGAACGCCCTTCCAGCCTCCGTGTTTCCAGCCAAATACAATCTGGGTGCCTTCAAGAGAAGAGTGAATAGGCATTTTCTAGGCAAGCGCGCTCCATCCTAGACCTCATCATTGCTTTCCATCAGGCATGATTGTCGTCAAGCGCAAGCCAAGTTCCATAAAAAAAAAAAGTCATTAAAAGTTCTGCTATTCATCTGTGCTGTGACAGAAGGGCGTGGCGGGCGCGAGCTCCTGCACGCAGGTGGGCGGCGCGGTGACGACGCGCAGGCGCAGCAGCGTGGGCCCGCCGCCCGGCGCCGGCGCGCGCGGCTTGCACGGCGGCACGCTCTGCCGCTCCGCCGTGCCAGTGTATAATACACACGCAGTTAACAGCGCTCACCGGTGACAGAGGGCGTGGCGGGCGCGAGCTCCTGCACGCAGGTGGGCGGCGCGGTGACGACGCGCAGGCGCAGCAGCGTGGGCCCGCCGCCCGGCGCCGGCGCGCGCGGCTTGCACGGCGGCACGCTCTGCCGCTCCGCCGTGCCAGTGTATAATACACACGCAGTTAACAGCGCTCACCGGTGACAGAGGGCGTGGCGGGCGCGAGCTCCTGCACGCAGGTGGGCGGCGCGGTGACGACGCGCAGGCGCAGCAGCGTGGGCCCGCCGCCCGGCGCCGGCGCGCGCGGCTTGCACGGCGGCACGCTCTGCCGCTCCGCCGTGCCAGTGTATAATACACACGCAGTTAACAGCGCTCACCGGTGACAGAGGGCGTGGCGGGCGCGAGCTCCTGCACGCAGGTGGGCGGCGCGGTGACGACGCGCAGGCGCAGCAGCGTGGGCCCGCCGCCCGGCGCCGGCGCGCGCGGCTTGCACGGCGGCACGCTCTGCCGCTCCGCCGTGCCAGTGTATAATACACACGCAGTTAACAGCGCTCACCGGTGACAGAGGGCGTGGCGGGCGCGAGCTCCTGCACGCAGGTGGGCGGCGCGGTGACGACGCGCAGGCGCAGCAGCGTGGGCCCGCCGCCCGGCGCCGGCGCGCGCGGCTTGCACGGCGGCACGCTCTGCCGCTCCGCCGTGCCAGTGTATAATACACACGCAGTTAACAGCGCTCACCGGTGACAGAGGGCGTGGCGGGCGCGAGCTCCTGCACGCAGGTGGGCGGCGCGGTGACGACGCGCAGGCGCAGCAGCGTGGGCCCGCCGCCCGGCGCCGGCGCGCGCGGCTTGCACGGCGGCACGCTCTGCCGCTCCGCCGTGCCAGTGTATAATACACACGCAGTTAACAGCGCTCACCGGTGACAGAGGGCGTGGCGGGCGCGAGCTCCTGCACGCAGGTGGGCGGCGCGGTGACGACGCGCAGGCGCAGCAGCGTGGGCCCGCCGCCCGGCGCCGGCGCGCGCGGCTTGCACGGCGGCACGCTCTGCCGCTCCGCCGTGCCAGTGTATAATACACACGCAGTTAACAGCGCTCACCGGTGACAGAGGGCGTGGCGGGCGCGAGCTCCTGCACGCAGGTGGGCGGCGCGGTGACGACGCGCAGGCGCAGCAGCGTGGGCCCGCCGCCCGGCGCCGGCGCGCGCGGCTTGCACGGCGGCACGCTCTGCCGCTCCGCCGTGCCAGTGTATAATACACACGCAGTTAACAGCGCTCACCGGTGACAGAGGGCGTGGCGGGCGCGAGCTCCTGCACGCAGGTGGGCGGCGCGGTGACGACGCGCAGGCGCAGCAGCGTGGGCCCGCCGCCCGGCGCCGGCGCGCGCGGCTTGCACGGCGGCACGCTCTGCCGCTCCGCCGTGCCAGTGTATAATACACACGCAGTTAACAGCGCTCACCGGTGACAGAGGGCGTGGCGGGCGCGAGCTCCTGCACGCAGGTGGGCGGCGCGGTGACGACGCGCAGGCGCAGCAGCGTGGGCCCGCCGCCCGGCGCCGGCGCGCGCGGCTTGCACGGCGGCACGCTCTGCCGCTCCGCCGTGCCAGTGTATAATACACACGCAGTTAACAGCGCTCACCGGTGACAGAGGGCGTGGCGGGCGCGAGCTCCTGCACGCAGGTGGGCGGCGCGGTGACGACGCGCAGGCGCAGCAGCGTGGGCCCGCCGCCCGGCGCCGGCGCGCGCGGCTTGCACGGCGGCACGCTCTGCCGCTCCGCCGTGCCAGTGTATAATACACACGCAGTTAACAGCGCTCACCGGTGACAGAGGGCGTGGCGGGCGCGAGCTCCTGCACGCAGGTGGGCGGCGCGGTGACGACGCGCAGGCGCAGCAGCGTGGGCCCGCCGCCCGGCGCCGGCGCGCGCGGCTTGCACGGCGGCACGCTCTGCCGCTCCGCCGTGCCAGTGTATAGTACACACGCAGTTAACAGCGCTCACCGGTGACAGAGGGCGTGGCGGGCGCGAGCTCCTGCACGCAGGTGGGCGGCGCGGTGACGACGCGCAGGCGCAGCAGCGTGGGCCCGCCGCCCGGCGCCGGCGCGCGCGGCTTGCACGGCGGCACGCTCTGCCGCTCCGCCGTGCCAGTGTATAATACACACGCAGTTAACAGCGCTCACCGGTGACAGAGGGCGTGGCGGGCGCGAGCTCCTGCACGCAGGTGGGCGGCGCGGTGACGACGCGCAGGCGCAGCAGCGTGGGCCCGCCGCCCGGCGCCGGCGCGCGCGGCTTGCACGGCGGCACGCTCTGCCGCTCCGCCGTGCCAGTGTATAATACACACGCAGTTAACAGCGCTCACCGGTGACAGAGGGCGTGGCGGGCGCGAGCTCCTGCACGCAGGTGGGCGGCGCGGTGACGACGCGCAGGCGCAGCAGCGTGGGCCCGCCGCCCGGCGCCGGCGCGCGCGGCTTGCACGGCGGCACGCTCTGCCGCTCCGCCGTGCCAGTGTATAATACACACGCAGTTAACAGCGCTCACCGGTGACAGAGGGCGTGGCGGGCGCGAGCTCCTGCACGCAGGTGGGCGGCGCGGTGACGACGCGCAGGCGCAGCAGCGTGGGCCCGCCGCCCGGCGCCGGCGCGCGCGGCTTGCACGGCGGCACGCTCTGCCGCTCCGCCGTGCCAGTGTATAATACACACGCAGTTAACAGCGCTCACCGGTGACAGAGGGCGTGGCGGGCGCGAGCTCCTGCACGCAGGTGGGCGGCGCGGTGACGACGCGCAGGCGCAGCAGCGTGGGCCCGCCGCCCGGCGCCGGCGCGCGCGGCTTGCACGGCGGCACGCTCTGCCGCTCCGCCGTGCCAGTGTATAATACACACGCAGTTAACAGCGCTCACCGGTGACAGAGGGCGTGGCGGGCGCGAGCTCCTGCACGCAGGTGGGCGGCGCGGTGACGACGCGCAGGCGCAGCAGCGTGGGCCCGCCGCCCGGCGCCGGCGCGCGCGGCTTGCACGGCGGCACGCTCTGCCGCTCCGCCGTGCCAGTGTATAATACACACGCAGTTAACAGCGCTCACCGGTGACAGAGGGCGTGGCGGGCGCGAGCTCCTGCACGCAGGTGGGCGGCGCGGTGACGACGCGCAGGCGCAGCAGCGTGGGCCCGCCGCCCGGCGCCGGCGCGCGCGGCTTGCACGGCGGCACGCTCTGCCGCTCCGCCGTGCCAGTGTATAGTACACACGCAGTTAACAGCGCTCACCGGTGACAGAGGGCGTGGCGGGCGCGAGCTCCTGCACGCAGGTGGGCGGCGCGGTGACGACGCGCAGGCGCAGCAGCGTGGGCCCGCCGCCCGGCGCCGGCGCGCGCGGCTTGCACGGCGGCACGCTCTGCCGCTCCGCCGTGCCAGTGTATAATACACACGCAGTTAACAGCGCTCACCGGTGACAGAGGGCGTGGCGGGCGCGAGCTCCTGCACGCAGGTGGGCGGCGCGGTGACGACGCGCAGGCGCAGCAGCGTGGGCCCGCCGCCCGGCGCCGGCGCGCGCGGCTTGCACGGCGGCACGCTCTGCCGCTCCGCCGTGCCAGTGTATAATACACACGCAGTTAACAGCGCTCACCGGTGACAGAGGGCGTGGCGGGCGCGAGCTCCTGCACGCAGGTGGGCGGCGCGGTGACGACGCGCAGGCGCAGCAGCGTGGGCCCGCCGCCCGGCGCCGGCGCGCGCGGCTTGCACGGCGGCACGCTCTGCCGCTCCGCCGTGCCAGTGTATAATACACACGCAGTTAACAGCGCTCACCGGTGACAGAGGGCGTGGCGGGCGCGAGCTCCTGCACGCAGGTGGGCGGCGCGGTGACGACGCGCAGGCGCAGCAGCGTGGGCCCGCCGCCCGGCGCCGGCGCGCGCGGCTTGCACGGCGGCACGCTCTGCCGCTCCGCCGTGCCAGTGTATAATACACACGCAGTTAACAGCGCTCACCGGTGACAGAGGGCGTGGCGGGCGCGAGCTCCTGCACGCAGGTGGGCGGCGCGGTGACGACGCGCAGGCGCAGCAGCGTGGGCCCGCCGCCCGGCGCCGGCGCGCGCGGCTTGCACGGCGGCACGCTCTGCCGCTCCGCCGTGCCAGTGTATAATACACACGCAGTTAACAGCGCTCACCGGTGACAGAGGGCGTGGCGGGCGCGAGCTCCTGCACGCAGGTGGGCGGCGCGGTGACGACGCGCAGGCGCAGCAGCGTGGGCCCGCCGCCCGGCGCCGGCGCGCGCGGCTTGCACGGCGGCACGCTCTGCCGCTCCGCCGTGCCAGTGTATAATACACACGCAGTTAACAGCGCTCACCGGTGACAGAGGGCGTGGCGGGCGCGAGCTCCTGCACGCAGGTGGGCGGCGCGGTGACGACGCGCAGGCGCAGCAGCGTGGGCCCGCCGCCCGGCGCCGGCGCGCGCGGCTTGCACGGCGGCACGCTCTGCCGCTCCGGACGCGTCGCCGCCGTGCCCGTCACCGCGGAGTTTGACTGATCCTAGGAACATTGGTTTCATACACAATCAAAATAAATTCGAATTTTACTGGTGGAAGTAATAGACGTATATAAGGTGGTGTTAAATTATCTGCCACCATTCCAGGAGGTGAATGTGCCATACATATACACTTCAATAGTGAAGAAATCTCAGTCCCCGGGCTCAATTTTTTTTTAAATTAAACGTTATTAACATATCGCATCATGTTGCATAAACTCGTCCATCAGTCAAACTTGAGTACATGTTTGGTACAGTTATCGCCCCGTAACGGAAATCAGCTGTTTGGGTGTGGCGTGAGAGCGTTGAATTTGGGTTGCGACGTAATTTTTAATTTTAAAAAAAATTGAGCCTGACGACTGAGATTTCTTCACTGTTAAAGTGTATACGTATGGCACATTCACCTCCTGGAACGGTGGCAGATAAATTGAATCCACCTTATATACAAGACGTATAAACTGTTGGTGACAAAAATGTTTGTTTTGACACCAACAGCATCAGTTGTAAGACCACCGTAGTACTGTCTATTTAACGCGGTTCACGCCACAGATCACTATACTCACTCAGGAGACTCGTCACTCGATAGAGATTTTATAGATTTTTTTAAGCCACGATGAGCAATCTTCTTAATTATATAAAAGAAAGTAGTGTTAGTTACACTATTTATAACTCAAGAATGGCTCTACCGATATGGCTGAAAATTGGTGAGGAGGTAGCTTATAGAGCCAGGAGACGGACATAGGATACTATTTATTCCGTTCGAGAGAAAAAAAATTATATGACAAAACAACGTTTGCCGGGTCAGCTAGTAGTTTATAATATCTGCTGTGTGGTCTTCTCCGTAGGGAACGAGTCCCCACGGGGGTACGGGCCTCGAGGCATGCCTCCTTACCCGGGCGTTGTGTCGCAGGGGACCCTTGATCCCCAGGTATTGTTCTTTTAGCCCCGGTAAGGGGCTAAGGCTTCGCCTTCCTGGCTTGAGGCCTGTTGGTGTGGAAGAGCTGGTTGTCCCGCGCGGTCAGCGATCGTGTCGCCGCCCTGCGCGGGGATGATGGGGTCCGATTGTGTAAACCCCGCGTCGTCGTCCTCGTCTCCGCCGACGGCCGCGCGGATGCGCGCAGGGGACGGGGACCGCAGGAGCTCGCGAGGTAGTGGACGCCCCGTTGGTGGTCGTTCTTCTAGCGGTGCGATACCGTGGAGGTGTTCGTAGGGTCCGTTGTCCGCGCGGGCGAACAAGCTTCTCGCAAGGGCGCGGACAAACTCCTCCACGGTGGGCGTCTTAGTGTCCCGATGAATGACGTCATTTCTGACGTACCTCGGAGCTCCAACGATCAGGCGCAGCAACCTGCAGCCGGCGCCTCTAGGTGGCTGAACATAGTGCGTACCAGGCAGGTGCCGCATACGTCTATCGTCTACGACTTGGCGCAGCATCGACACGGCGGCATTCGCCTGGTTCTCGCGGACGGGGAGATAAAGTCTTCTCCTCGGAGTGGAGGAGTCGGGGCCGACAGGAATTCCTCCACTTTTATAATATAAGAAAGGCGAACCGTTACCTTAGCGTGTCGGTCGGGCGAGGGCGCGGGCGTCGTGCGAGCCTCCGCTTCCTTTTCCGGCGTAGGCTTGTCAGTGGTCGACTGCTGAAAAATTGTATTCACTAATCAACAAAATTCAATAACTATAGCGTACCTCATTCAGACTTCTAAACTGGTAATGATTCGGGGGTATTTTAGTTATTTTAACATCATTATGTCTTATTATGGTATATTATTATGGGGCAATGCTACTGACGTTGATTTGTAATTGTAAAAGAAGGCGGTTCGTGCAAAATTATTTATATGTGCACAAAAATATATTTTTTTGGGAAATGTGCGGTTGTTATTGTCATAACATTCCTTTACGTATTTCCACAATCTTAGTATGTTATTAAACGTATGTGTGCGATTTAAAATAGTTTAGGCCCGCTGTTATATTTGCCCCTCTCTCATACAATAACTATAAGCGTATATATAAGGTGGTGTCAAATTATCTGCCACCGTTCCAGGAGGTGAATGTGCCATACGTATACACTTCAATAGTAAAGAAATCTCAGTCCCCGGGCTCAATTTTTTTTAATTAAACATTATTAACATATCGCATAAACACATCCATCAGTCAAACTTGAGTACATGTTACAGTTATCGCCTTGTAACAGAAATCAGCTGTTTGGACGTAATTTTTAATTAAAAATAAATAAAAAATATTGAGCCTGGGGACTGAATTTCTTCATTATTGTAGTGTATACATATATGGCACATTCACCTCCTGTGGTGACGGATAATAACGGAACGGTGGCAGATAATTTAACACCACCTTAAGTGCGAGCGAGAAGCAAATATAACGACACTACGGGATCAGCGGACAGCGACATATATCATAAGTGGACGCGACTTACGTATCCATTGAGGTGGACCGGCGCGGGCGCGTGTCGCGGCGAGGCGGGCGCGACGCGTTTGTCGTTGGGCAATTTGTCGCGCGGCATGTTGCTCTGCGTGTCTGTCGCCACGGCCGTCGTCGCTTCAGTCTCCAAACGGGGCCGCCGAGCCTACACGAAAAGATTAGGTTATAATTTACAGAGTATGATCTATAAATCATGATCACATGATGTGAACAAAATTTTTAAATACGAGAGTTTTTTTAAAGAGCAAGCGCCGGGCTCCTTGCCCATTTCTTTCGGTGCAAAATAGCTTTCCGAACGTGTATGTAAGTGAGGCCTTAAATTATTTTTTTGATTTTTTAAGGTTGCAAAGTAGGTAGAAAAGACATTCAAACCTGCATCTAGCGAAGTCCGTAATGTTTACTAACACAGTGACGAACAAACCATAAGGTATGGTGGTTGCGTTTCCTCGCAAAAATTCAAACTGATAAATTGAAAGCAATTTAAGTTACACTTTTCGGTTTGATGGAATAAGAATTGAAATTCTGGTCGTTGATTACCAGCAACTCAGCAAGAAATTAATCTGCAATACTTTTCGTCTAAACTCCATTGTGTGTGTGTGCGCGTACGTAGATCTGCGTATGCATGTGCGTGTATTTGCGTTTGCGTGTGCTTTGTTCTACGCGGCGTATACAAACCTTGTCGGGCTGATGGTCAGGGGATGGCACGTGGTCAGCCCCGGTGGCGAGGGCGGCGCGAGCTCGCGTGGCGGGCGCCGACTGGAATAGAGCATACGTCTTTTACTTTTGGTTATTTTGATACAACCAGCTGGTAGGTCTAGTTTGTCATACTTTTGGTGAACTTGCAACTTCCTCTGAGCTATCACCTCCATCTGCTGCACGTGCTCCAGGAACTGCCGCAGCTCTGATGTGATGATCACTCACGTCTTTCTCCCAGTCGTAGGGGTCGGTGTCCCGGATGCCGCGCCGCTTGCAGCACCTCTCCAGCAGCGACGCGAGCATGGTGTAGTCCAGCGTGTCCGCGTACTCCAGCTGCTGCACGTGCTCCAGGAACTGCCGCAGCTCTGATGTGATGATCACTCACGTCTTTCTCCCAGTCGTAGGGGTCGGTGTCCCGGATGCCGCGCCGCTTGCAGCACCTCTCCAGCAGCGACGCGAGCATGGTGTAGTCCGGAGTGTCCGCGTACTCCAGCTGCTGCACGTGCTCCAGGAACTGCCGCAGCTCTGATGTGATGATCACTCACGTCTTTCTCCCAGTCGTAGGGGTCGGTGTCCCGGATGCCGCGCCGCTTGCAGCACCTCTCCAGCAGCGACGCGAGCATGGTGTAGTCCGGCGTGTCCGCGTACTCCAGCTGCTGCACGTGCTCCAGGAACTGCCGCAGCTCTGATGTGATGATCACTCACGTCTTTCTCCCAGTCGTAGGGGTCGGTGTCCCGGATGCCGCGCCGCTTGCAGCACCTCTCCAGCAGCGACGCGAGCATGGTGTAGTCCGGCGTGTCCGCGTACTCCAGCTGCTGCACGTGCTCCAGGAACTGCCGCAGCTCTGATGTGATGATCACTCACGTCTTTCTCCCAGTCGTAGGGGTCGGTGTCCCGGATGCCGCGCCGCTTGCAGCACCTCTCCAGCAGCGACGCGAGCATGGTGTAGTCCGGCGTGTCCGCGTACTCCAGCTGCTGCACGTGCTCCAGGAACTGCCGCAGCTCTGATGTGATGATCACTCACGTCTTTCTCCCAGTCGTAGGGGTCGGTGTCCCGGATGCCGCGCCGCTTGCAGCACCTCTCCAGCAGCGACGCGAGCATGGTGTAGTCCGGCGTATCCGCGTACTCCATCTGCTGCACGTGCTCCAGGAACTGCCGCAGCTCTGATGTGATGATCACTCACGTCTTTCTCCCAGTCGTAGGGGTCGGTGTCCCGGATGCCGCGCCGCTTGCAGCACCTCTCCAGCAGCGACGCGAGCATGGTGTAGTCCGGCGTGTCCGCGTACTCCAGCTGCTGCACGTGCTCCAGGAACTGCCGCAGCTCTGATGTGATGATCACTCACGTCTTTCTCCCAGTCGTAGGGGTCGGTGTCCCGGATGCCGCGCCGCTTGCAGCACCTCTCCAGCAGCGACGCGAGCATGGTGTAGTCCGGCGTGTCCGCGTACTCCAGCTGCTGCACGTGCTCCAGGAACTGCCGCAGCTCTGATGTGATGATCACTCACGTCTTTCTCCCAGTCGTAGGGGTCGGTGTCCCGGATGCCGCGCCGCTTGCAGCACCTCTCCAGCAGCGACGCGAGCATGGTGTAGTCCGGCGTGTCCGCGTACTCCAGCTGCTGCACGTGCTCCAGGAACTGCCGCAGCTCTGATGTGATGATCACTCACGTCTTTCTCCCAGTCGTAGGGGTCGGTGTCCCGGATGCCGCGCCGCTTGCAGCACCTCTCCAGCAGCGACGCGAGCATGGTGTAGTCCGGCGTGTCCGCGTACTCCAGCTGCTGCACGTGCTCCAGGAACTGCCGCAGCTCTGATGTGATGATCACTCACGTCTTTCTCCCAGTCGTAGGGGTCGGTGTCCCGGATGCCGCGCCGCTTGCAGCACCTCTCCAGCAGCGACGCGAGCATGGTGTAGTCCGGCGTGTCCGCGTACTCCAGCTGCTGCACGTGCTCCAGGAACTGCCGCAGCTCTGATGTGATGATCACTCACGTCTTTCTCCCAGTCGTAGGGGTCGGTGTCCCGGATGCCGCGCCGCTTGCAGCACCTCTCCAGCAGCGACGCGAGCATGGTGTAGTCCGGCGTGTCCGCGTACTCCAGCTGCTGCACGTGCTCCAGGAACTGCCGCAGCTCTGATGTGATGATCACTCACGTCTTTCTCCCAGTCGTAGGGGTCGGTGTCCCGGATGCCGCGCCGCTTGCAGCACCTCTCCAGCAGCGACGCGAGCATGGTGTAGTCCGGCGTGTCCGCGTACTCCAGCTGCTGCACGTGCTCCAGGAACTGCCGCAGCTCTGATGTGATGATCACTCACGTCTTTCTCCCAGTCGTAGGGGTCGGTGTCCCGGATGCCGCGCCGCTTGCAGCACCTCTCCAGCAGCGACGCGAGCATGGTGTAGTCCGGCGTGTCCGCGTACTCCAGCTGCTGCACGTGCTCCAGGAACTGCCGCAGCTCTGATGTGATGATCACTCACGTCTTTCTCCCAGTCGTAGGGGTCGGTGTCCCGGATGCCGCGCCGCTTGCAGCACCTCTCCAGCAGCGACGCGAGCATGGTGTAGTCCGGCGTGTCCGCGTACTCCAGCTGCTGCACGTGCTCCAGGAACTGCCGCAGCTCTGATGTGATGATCACTCACGTCTTTCTCCCAGTCGTAGGGGTCGGTGTCCCGGATGCCGCGCCGCTTGCAGCACCTCTCCAGCAGCGACGCGAGCATGGTGTAGTCCGGCGTGTCCGCGTACTCCAGCTGCTGCACGTGCTCCAGGAACTGCCGCAGCTCTGATGTGATGATCACTCACGTCTTTCTCCCAGTCGTAGGGGTCGGTGTCCCGGATGCCGCGCCGCTTGCAGCACCTCTCCAGCAGCGACGCGAGCATGGTGTAGTCCGGCGTGTCCGCGTACTCCAGCTGCTGCACGTGCTCCAGGAACTGCCGCAGCTCTGATGTGATGATCACTCACGTCTTTCTCCCAGTCGTAGGGGTCGGTGTCCCGGATGCCGCGCCGCTTGCAGCACCTCTCCAGCAGCGACGCGAGCATGGTGTAGTCCGGCGTGTCCGCGTACTCCAGCTGCTGCACGTGCTCCAGGAACTGCCGCAGCTCTGATGTGATGATCACTCACGTCTTTCTCCCAGTCGTAGGGGTCGGTGTCCCGGATGCCGCGCCGCTTGCAGCACCTCTCCAGCAGCGACGCGAGCATGGTGTAGTCCGGCGTGTCCGCGTACTCCAGCTGCTGCACGTGCTCCAGGAACTGCCGCAGCTCTGATGTGATGATCACTCACGTCTTTCTCCCAGTCGTAGGGGTCGGTGTCCCGGATGCCGCGCCGCTTGCAGCACCTCTCCAGCAGCGACGCGAGCATGGTGTAGTCCGGCGTGTCCGCGTACTCCAGCTGCTGCACGTGCTCCAGGAACTGCCGCAGCTCTGATGTGATGATCACTCACGTCTTTCTCCCAGTCGTAGGGGTCGGTGTCCCGGATGCCGCGCCGCTTGCAGCACCTCTCCAGCAGCGACGCGAGCATGGTGTAGTCCGGCGTGTCCGCGTACTCCAGCTGCTGCACGTGCTCCAGGAACTGCCGCAGCTCTGATGTGATGATCACTCACGTCTTTCTCCCAGTCGTAGGGGTCGGTGTCCCGGATGCCGCGCCGCTTGCAGCACCTCTCCAGCAGCGACGCGAGCATGGTGTAGTCCGGCGTGTCCGCGTACTCCAGCTGCTGCACGTGCTCCAGGAACTGCCGCAGCTCTGATGTGATGATCACTCACGTCTTTCTCCCAGTCGTAGGGGTCGGTGTCCCGGATGCCGCGCCGCTTGCAGCACCTCTCCAGCAGCGACGCGAGCATGGTGTAGTCCGGCGTGTCCGCGTACTCCAGCTGCTGCACGTGCTCCAGGAACTGCCGCAGCTCTGATGTGATGATCACTCACGTCTTTCTCCCAGTCGTAGGGGTCGGTGTCCCGGATGCCGCGCCGCTTGCAGCACCTCTCCAGCAGCGACGCGAGCATGGTGTAGTCCGGCGTGTCCGCGTACTCCAGCTGCTGCACGTGCTCCAGGAACTGCCGCAGCTCTGATGTGATGATCACTCACGTCTTTCTCCCAGTCGTAGGGGTCGGTGTCCCGGATGCCGCGCCGCTTGCAGCACCTCTCCAGCAGCGACGCGAGCATGGTGTAGTCCGGCGTGTCCGCGTACTCCAGCTGCTGCACGTGCTCCAGGAACTGCCGCAGCTCTGATGTGATGATCACTCACGTCTTTCTCCCAGTCGTAGGGGTCGGTGTCCCGGATGCCGCGCCGCTTGCAGCACCTCTCCAGCAGCGACGCGAGCATGGTGTAGTCCGGCGTGTCCGCGTACTCCAGCTGCTGCACGTGCTCCAGGAACTGCCGCAGCTCTGATGTGATGATCACTCACGTCTTTCTCCCAGTCGTAGGGGTCGGTGTCCCGGATGCCGCGCCGCTTGCAGCACCTCTCCAGCAGCGACGCGAGCATGGTGTAGTCCGGCGTGTCCGCGTACTCCAGCTGCTGCACGTGCTCCAGGAACTGCCGCAGCTCTGATGTGATGATCACTCACGTCTTTCTCCCAGTCGTAGGGGTCGGTGTCCCGGATGCCGCGCCGCTTGCAGCACCTCTCCAGCAGCGACGCGAGCATGGTGTAGTCCGGCGTGTCCGCGTACTCCAGCTGCTGCACGTGCTCCAGGAACTGCCGCAGCTCTGATGTGATGATCACTCACGTCTTTCTCCCAGTCGTAGGGGTCGGTGTCCCGGATGCCGCGCCGCTTGCAGCACCTCTCCAGCAGCGACGCGAGCATGGTGTAGTCCGGCGTGTCCGCGTACTCCAGCTGCTGCACGTGCTCCAGGAACTGCCGCAGCTCTGATGTGATGATCACTCACGTCTTTCTCCCAGTCGTAGGGGTCGGTGTCCCGGATGCCGCGCCGCTTGCAGCACCTCTCCAGCAGCGACGCGAGCATGGTGTAGTCCGGCGTGTCCGCGTACTCCAGCTGCTGCACGTGCTCCAGGAACTGCCGCAGCTCTGATGTGATGATCACTCACGTCTTTCTCCCAGTCGTAGGGGTCGGTGTCCCGGATGCCGCGCCGCTTGCAGCACCTCTCCAGCAGCGACGCGAGCATGGTGTAGTCCGGCGTGTCCGCGTACTCCAGCTGCTGCACGTGCTCCAGGAACTGCCGCAGCTCTGATGTGATGATCACTCACGTCTTTCTCCCAGTCGTAGGGGTCGGTGTCCCGGATGCCGCGCCGCTTGCAGCACCTCTCCAGCAGCGACGCGAGCATGGTGTAGTCCGGCGTGTCCGCGTACTCCAGCTGCTGCACGTGCTCCAGGAACTGCCGCAGCTCTGATGTGATGATCACTCACGTCTTTCTCCCAGTCGTAGGGGTCGGTGTCCCGGATGCCGCGCCGCTTGCAGCACCTCTCCAGCAGCGACGCGAGCATGGTGTAGTCCGGCGTGTCCGCGTACTCCAGCTGCTGCACGTGCTCCAGGAACTGCCGCAGCTCTGATGTGATGATCACTCACGTCTTTCTCCCAGTCGTAGGGGTCGGTGTCCCGGATGCCGCGCCGCTTGCAGCACCTCTCCAGCAGCGACGCGAGCATGGTGTAGTCCGGCGTGTCCGCGTACTCCAGCTGCTGCACGTGCTCCAGGAACTGCCGCAGCTCTGATGTGATGATCACTCACGTCTTTCTCCCAGTCGTAGGGGTCGGTGTCCCGGATGCCGCGCCGCTTGCAGCACCTCTCCAGCAGCGACGCGAGCATGGTGTAGTCCGGCGTGTCCGCGTACTCCAGCTGCTGCACGTGCTCCAGGAACTGCCGCAGCTCTGATGTGATGATCACTCACGTCTTTCTCCCAGTCGTAGGGGTCGGTGTCCCGGATGCCGCGCCGCTTGCAGCACCTCTCCAGCAGCGACGCGAGCATGGTGTAGTCCGGCGTGTCCGCGTACTCCAGCTGCTGCACGTGCTCCAGGAACTGCCGCAGCTCTGATGTGATGATCACTCACGTCTTTCTCCCAGTCGTAGGGGTCGGTGTCCCGGATGCCGCGCCGCTTGCAGCACCTCTCCAGCAGCGACGCGAGCATGGTGTAGTCCGGCGTGTCCGCGTACTCCAGCTGCTGCACGTGCTCCAGGAACTGCCGCAGCTCTGATGTGATGATCACTCACGTCTTTCTCCCAGTCGTAGGGGTCGGTGTCCCGGATGCCGCGCCGCTTGCAGCACCTCTCTAGCAGCGACGCGAGCATGGTGTAGTCCGGCGTGTCCGCGTACTCCAGCTGCTGCACGTGCTCCAGGAACTGCCGCAGCTCTGATGTGATGATCACTCACGTCTTTCTCCCAGTCGTAGGGGTCGGTGTCCCGGATGCCGCGCCGCTTGCAGCACCTCTCCAGCAGCGACGCGAGCATGGTGTAGTCCGGCGTGTCCGCGTACTCCAGCTGCTGCACGTGCTCCAGGAACTGCCGCAGCTCTGATGTGATGATCACTCACGTCTTTCTCCCAGTCGTAGGGGTCGGTGTCCCGGATGCCGCGCCGCTTGCAGCACCTCTCCAGCAGCGACGCGAGCATGGTGTAGTCCGGCGTGTCCGCGTACTCCAGCTGCTGCACGTGCTCCAGGAACTGCCGCAGCTCTGATGTGATGATCACTCACGTCTTTCTCCCAGTCGTAGGGGTCGGTGTCCCGGATGCCGCGCCGCTTGCAGCACCTCTCCAGCAGCGACGCGAGCATGGTGTAGTCCGGCGTGTCCGCGTACTCCAGCTGCTGCACGTGCTCCAGGAACTGCCGCAGCTCTGATGTGATGATCACTCACGTCTTTCTCCCAGTCGTAGGGGTCGGTGTCCCGGATGCCGCGCCGCTTGCAGCACCTCTCCAGCAGCGACGCGAGCATGGTGTAGTCCGGCGTGTCCGCGTACTCCAGCTGCTGCACGTGCTCCAGGAACTGCCGCAGCTCTGATGTGATGATCACTCACGTCTTTCTCCCAGTCGTAGGGGTCGGTGTCCCGGATGCCGCGCCGCTTGCAGCACCTCTCCAGCAGCGACGCGAGCATGGTGTAGTCCGGCGTGTCCGCGTACTCCAGCTGCTGCACGTGCTCCAGGAACTGCCGCAGCTCTGATGTGATGATCACTCACGTCTTTCTCCCAGTCGTAGGGGTCGGTGTCCCGGATGCCGCGCCGCTTGCAGCACCTCTCCAGCAGCGACGCGAGCATGGTGTAGTCCGGCGTGTCCGCGTACTCCAGCTGCTGCACGTGCTCCAGGAACTGCCGCAGCTCTGATGTGATGATCACTCACGTCTTTCTCCCAGTCGTAGGGGTCGGTGTCCCGGATGCCGCGCCGCTTGCAGCACCTCTCCAGCAGCGACGCGAGCATGGTGTAGTCCGGCGTGTCCGCGTACTCCAGCTGCTGCACGTGCTCCAGGAATTGCCGCAGCTCTGATGTGATGATCACTCACGTCTTTCTCCCAGTCGTAGGGGTCGGTGTCCCGGATGCCGCGCCGCTTGCAGCACCTCTCCAGCAGCGACGCGAGCATGGTGTAGTCCGGCGTGTCCGCGTACTCCAGCTGCTGCACGTGCTCCAGGAACTGCCGCAGCTCTGATGTGATGATCACTCACGTCTTTCTCCCAGTCGTAGGGGTCGGTGTCCCGGATGCCGCGCCGCTTGCAGCACCTCTCCAGCAGCGACGCGAGCATGGTGTAGTCCGGAGTGTCCGCGTACTCCAGCTGCTGCACGTGCTCCAGGAACTGCCGCAGCTCTGAAGGCAGGTGCTTGAGAAGCAGACGGTGGTCGTACTTCTCTTTCATTAATCCTACCTAAAAGAAAAGAGCCAACAAATAAGGCCTATACAGGGTCACATAAGGATCATCATTAGCTCATTAAATTTTGTGAAACTAGAAAAGTAAATTTAAAATCGAACAAACAATATTGACTCTCTGTTGAACGCACTATAGAGCTAGCCTGAGTGGAATCGGAGCATAACGTTTAGGCTTTTCAACAGGTAATAGTAAATAGACAGTAAATACAGGTTTCGTGAGGTCGGAAGTGCGCTTACTTGCTCCTTGTCTTTGATCTTCCTCCACGGCAGTTGTCCGTTGACGAACTCCACGAGCATGTAGAACAGAGACCACAGGTCGTCGTGTCGGCCCATCTCCTTGTTTTTGTGTGCGTTGATGGACGCGTACCGAACCGTGCCTGTTAACGGTGTAGAAGCCGTATTTAAGCGATTTTAAATGAAGTTTTATGCAAAAACTATAAAGAGAATTACTTTCAAATTTACACATCATGTATTTTGGGGCTTTAATCTAAAATCGCTAAGAAGCAGAAACACGATTGGATAAAATTTTCTCGATAGAAAGTTCTTCCAAAAGTTGCTCCAAAATCTCAGTTTTTCCAGTTTTTATCGGACACTACATAGGATGTATTTGTAATTTTTGTTTTAAAGTGTCGGTAATAATAATATCCAAAAACGCTAAGTAACAGATTTTTGATAACCGCCTTAGTTTTTGAGTAATTAGGTAAAAGGTCGTTTTTCTATTATATTCTTCCGCGACGCTGCATGTCGCACCTACCAAATCTCCGTGAGAGTGAGAAAAACAAAAATAAATTCAATAAATCCCCTTAACAATATCGTACCTCGTATCTGAAACGAACGACGAACGAACGAACAATATCGTCAAAAATTACATGTATGCATATTGTATGTATGTTTTTTGTCCGTTTCAGCCAACGGACGTGCACTGCTGGACACAGGCCTCCTGCAATGATTTCTAACCAACACAGTTCTGCGCTACTTTTTTTTACTCTATACAAGTTAGTACTTGACTGCGATCTCACCTGATGGTAAGTGATGATGCAGCCTAAGATGTTATCGTACTAACTTGGAAGGGTAAGTAAATTTACCCCAACGGTTTCTATAAGCATCGCACCGGAACGCTAAATCGCTTGGCGGTGCGTCGTTGCTAGTAGGGTAGTAACTAGCCACGGCAAAAGCCTCCCACCAGACCAGACCTGAGCCAATTTAGAAATTATAAAATTCCAAAGTGGCCCGTGGCGGGAATCGAACCCGCGACCTCCCACTCGAATCCGAGCGCGCCGCCACTGCGCCAGGGAGGTCGTCAAACGAGACTTGTGTCCAACGACTACCCGCGACCCTCTGTCGTCAGTCCATCTGGTCGGAGGTCTGCCAACAATGCTCTTTCCCTTGCGGAGTCGCCATCCAGGCACTTTGGATTTCAACCTCCATAGGTTCTACAAGCTATGTGCCCCACCCATTGCCACTGTAGATACGTTGAGCTATGTCTGTGAGTTTGGTTAGATGTATTTTTTACGTCGAACTAATTTAATAAAACTTTTTTTGCAGGGTGTAGTTACCGTATGGGTGCCTCCGAATGGCATTGCAATGCAAAGTATTGGTGAAAAAGGTTTCCACTCACCTCTAAAGCCGGCAGCGGCTCGGGGCGGGCGCACCTGTCCGTTGCTGGTGGTGTACTGACGCGCCAGCCCAAAGTCCAGCATGTACACGCGCCTGCAGTTGGAGGGGTGCCGACCGATGCTGAAGTTACTCTACAATCATAAGCATTCCAAAAATTAGACAGTAGATCAGGTAAAGCGCGTGCTAAAGTACTATTTTTTTTTTTATAATTGATAGGCTTGCGCTTGACTACAATAAAGTCTGATGAACAGAAATGATGAGGTCTAGGATGGAGCGCGCTTGCCTAGGAAATGCCTATTCACTCTTCTCTTGAAGGCACCCAGATTGTATTTGGCTGGGAACACGGAAGCTGGAAGGGTGTTCCACACCTTAGCGGTTCTATCAGAAACTTAGAAGAAAAACGTTTCGTTCGAGTACGCTGGACATCAACCACATAAGGATGCCACTTCTCTCGACGTCTCGCGGTTCTATGGTAGAAAGGTGAAGGAGGCACAAGGTTGTGGAGTTCTTGAACACACTTTCCAAAATATATCCTGTAAAAAACCGCTAAACAGGCAACACTGCGTCGGTGTTCTAAACTGAGCAGTTTCGCCCGTGTTAGCGATTCCTTGCCGATTATTCTGCGTGCGCGGCGATCAACCGAGTCCAATGCATCGAGCTGGTATTTAACAGATCCATCCCTTAGGTGACTGCAGTACTCCACGCCGGAACTAGTAGCGCCATCAGCATTTTAGACGACAGACATGTATATGCTTCTCTCTCACACACTAACCTTGTTATTATAGTGCGAGCGAGAAGCAAATATAATGGGAGTCCCATTCATAATACAAAAAGTCGACGTGGCACTGGGATAAGACGAGGAATTTATAAAATAAATTGGTATACTCACAGGTTTAATATCTCTATGTAGAAACCCGACCGAGTGTATTGAATCTATTGCTTTTAATATTTGAAGACCCAACCTGCAATAAATAATCGTATTTACTGGATATCTCTTTTATATAGGTACTACTCATAAAGTTCTTGAGGGGCTTAAAAATTAAGGTTTTGCCAAGAATTGAATCCGGGACTTTCCGCATTTCTTCTATAGCTCATTAAACTACGCCAAAGAGATCGTTAAAACTTTTATCTACGCTCATTGCTTAAAGTTCGAATTATGAAATCGAAATGTGTCAAATAATTACCTACTTTATTCACAGGCTTCTATAATTATTAAAAAGTTATTCATAATAACATCGCTCTACTATGGAAATATTTAAAGAAAGTTGTATAAAATCCATAACGATACACGGCTCTGGACTCCTGTATTTGTATCTGGGGTAATATTTTTTATGTAATATTTTTTAAGTGAATCCACAGACAACTTAAAGTTGGTAGTCATTGCCGAGAGTATGGATGGGCCATGATTGACCATAGACAACAACACAATGTCTATGGGGTAATATTTTTTATGTAATATTTTTTTAAGTGAATCCACAGACAACTTATAGTTGGTAGTCATTGCCGAGAGTATGGATGGGCCATGATTGACCATAGACAACAACACAATGTCTATGGGGTAATATTTTTAAGTAATATTTTTTTAAGTGAATCCACAGACAACTTATAGTTGGTAGTCATTGCCGAGAGTATGGATGGGCCATGATTGACCATAGACAACAACACAATGTCTATGGGGTAATATTTTTATGTAATATTTTTTTAAGTGAATCCACAGACAACTTATAGTTGGTAGTCATTCCCGAGAGTATGGATGGGCCATGATTGACCATAGACAACAACACAATGTCTAACGTTCCGCGTAACGTTCCACCTGGGCCTGTGATTATGATTATGATTACGATTACGATTACGACTACGATTACGATTACGATTACGATAACGATTATGATTACGATTACGATTACGATAACATTACGATTATGACGTTATCTCGTAAATCTATCGTCCGTAAACCGACTTTACAGACAACCAATTTTTTTTGTTACTTAGTCAAAACTTTGCGCTGAAAAATGTCTAGCAGTGAAACCTACTAAAGAAAATTTCACTCCACCTGACATCTTAGTAGTTGCAATGATTTACGACAAACGTTAGCAAGATTTTATGATTTGGGTAATAATATGAGCGTAGATAAAGTAGTGTATGAAACTCTACATAATTAGGTATTAAAACACTCGTGTGATACTATTAAAAAACTCGCCTGCGGCTCGTTTTTTAAACTCACACTCGTGTTTTAATACCCCCCATTATGTAACCGTTACATAAACTACTATACAACGTGCAAAGCAAATTGGAAATAATATTGAAGGGTGCATATAGGGTCATTCGATAGGGAATCACCCTATAAAAATATTAATAACAATAAACAAGTCCATTTTTCCATACAAACCAATTCAAATCATAAGTGTTTCTTTATGACTGCCCTAATGAAGTTAAATAACCGACACGTGTACCTAGGCTACTCAGCTTACCTAACAAAAAGTATTCACTTTAAATTAGTAAAGTAAAGGAGGTCGGCAAAAATGGGCTAAATTGTTACTGGAACCCCATATATACCAAAAAATAGTAGATTTTTTTCTGATTCTATATCACTGTAAGTTTTAGTAACTTTCTATGGGAATGTGCTAAAATCATGATTCATAATCATTCGTACTATTGCATAAAATAAAACTAATTATTGCCATATTCTAAAGTCTTTTTTGTCATTGGTTCGTGGCTCTGGGTTCTAGGCATTTTGAGAGTAATGAAAATAATAAATGATTCAGCGTTTTTGCGATTACTGTGATATACTAATGTTCATAGGAATTTAATAAAAATATTATTTGTAATATAAATAACACAGATTAATAACGATTTTAGACAATTACGACGATATTTTATAAATTATAGATTTTGCATAGTGTCTATGGATTTCGATCTTTAAAAAATAACTGTCAGTTGTCATTGTCATTTCTCAATTGTCATTCACATTTCATAATTCATACGTCATTCGTTTTCGTACTCGTGCGCTTACGGATGTGTTTTCATTATTAACCGACTTCGAAAAACAAAAGAAGGAGGAGGTTATCAATTCAGCCTGTATGTTTTTTTTTATTTTTACTGTATTTTTAACGACTTTGGCTTGGCGAAAGCCAATGTAGACATTTTCGTCTTAGTAATGGTTCTCAGAGTACATTATTTTCATCCTAACCTAAGTCTATCAAAATATTTTTTTCCTCCTGATTCCCATAGAATTATAAAAAAAATCTTCTTGTTACATAAATATAAGATCTTTGCCTATATAATAACACAAAAATCATTGCTGTAACGTTTTTAGCCCAGACATGTATGGGATTCTGCCGGCCTCCTTTCACTTTAAAGTGTAGCAGTTGTTTTCTCAAAAACTATTAGGTATTCGGGTTTTACCGACAAGTCCTGTGATTTCTTAACAAACACACTTTATGTACCTTTCAATATTATTTCCCAATTTCTTTACACGTTGTATAGCCATTTGTCCACTGAAACCGTGAAGTCACTGGCCACATAATGATATGGTCTGGCCAATGAGGTGGAGTAATGTCTATTCGATTAGAATTTATCGCTACAAGTACATGCGACAAGTCATTGGCCACATCATGATATGGCCAGGCCAATGAGGTGGAGTAAAGCCTATCCGCTTAGAATTTATCGCTACAAGTACATGCGACAAGTCACTGGCCACATCATGATATGGCCAGGCCAATGAGGTGGAGTAAAGCCTATCCGCTTAGAATTTATCGCTACAAGTACATGCGACAAGTCACTGGCCACATCATGATATGGCCAGGCCAATGAGGTGGAGTAAAGCCTATCCGCTTAGAATTTATCGCTACAAGTACATGCGACAAGTCACTGGCCACATCATGATAGGTCAGGCCAATGAGGTGGAGTAAAGTCTATTCGATTAGAATTTATCGCTACAAGTACATGCGACAAGTCACTGGCCACATCATGATATGGCCAGGCCAATGAGGTGGAGTAAAGCCTATCCGCTTAGAATTTATCGCTACAAGTACATGCGACAAGTCACTGGCCACATCATGATATGGCCAGGCCAATGAGGTGGAGTAAAGCCTATCCGCTTAGAATTTATCGCTACAAGTACATGCGACAAGTCACTGGCCACATCATGATAGGTCAGGCCAATGAGGTGGAGTAAAGTCTATTCGATTAGAATTTATCGCTACAAGTACATGCGACAAGTCACTGGCCACATCATGATATGGCCAGGCCAATGAGGTGGAGTAAAGCCTATCCGCTTAGAATTTATCGCTACAAGTACATGCGACAAGTCACTGGCCACATCATGATAGGTCAGGCCAATGAGGTGGAGTAAAGTCTATTCGATTAGAATTTATCGCTACAAGTACATGCGACAAGTCACTGGCCACATCATGATATGGCCAGGCCAATGAGGTGGAGTAAAGCCTATCCGCTTAGAATTTATCGCTACAAGTACATGCGACAAGTCACTGGCCACATCATGATAGGTCAGGCCAATGAGGTGGAGTAAAGTCTATTCGATTAGAATTTATCGCTACAAGTACATGCGACAAGTCACTGGCCACATCATGATATGGCCAGGCCAATGAGGTGGAGTAAAGCCTATCCGCTTAGAATTTATCGCTACAAGTACATGCGACAAGTCACTGGCCACATCATGATAGGTCAGGCCAATGAGGTGGAGTAAAGTCTATTCGATTAGAATTTATCGCTACAAGTACATGCGACAAGTCACTGGCCACATAATGATATGGCCAGGCCAATGAGGTGGAGTAAAGTCTATTCGCTTAGAATTTATCGCTACGAGTACATGCGAAAGTTTGGCGTCGTTTGAAGTCCTTGGAGAATACCGACGCCGCAACCGACTGCGCGACAAAATGATAGCGGACAAACTATACCTAAGTGTAGTAGAGAGGGAGAAAGCGCCCCGGGGTTGTGCGCGCCGCAGCTCCGCGAGGTTCCGGCCCTGAAGCTGCATCACAACATAGTTGAAGCGTGCGTTGCGGCCGCAGCCGATGAACCGGCACACGTGCTCCTTGCCTGCGGACCGACATACAAGAGGCTAGTACTAGTAGTTTTTGTACGAATTTCGAGTCGACTCGTATCGCACAAACGAATCGAATTCCTCCATGCACAACAGCCAGCGCCATCTATTGACAGCCGCATGTCAGCGATTACTACTAAAGTCCGGTCGCCGAATAGGAAGACTTTCGTACATTAACCTGTTACTACCTGTCTCTATCACTCCCGCGTCAAAATAATGCGTCACCCTCGCACAGGACGGCGGTCATTGCATCTGTGCGAGCGTGACGCATAATTTTGACGCGGGAGTGACAGAGACAGGTAGTAACAGGTTAATGTACGAAATTCTTCCTATTCCGCGACCGGACTTTACTAACACCTTTGTGCGTTCAGAATAAGTGTACGATCGAACCTGCGCCATGTTGTGACGTAAGCCTATCCGTGCCTATATTCAGACCAGTCGGAATTGATACGATTGGCGCAAATTGGTTCGTTTGTAATTCGCAATTTAAATAAACAGTCAACGTAATAAAAAATGACAATATCTCATTTAAACAATAAAACACACAACGGCAATAATAACAAGAACAGAGATTGATGACCTCGTAGCTCTCGAAAACGTGTCGTAACTTATCCAGAATCAAGATGGCACTTTTAATCTTTAGATGTACCGCCTGACTACTTTATTGATGAGACTGTGATCTCACAGCAGGCAATAACAGGTAGATAGCGCTTCAGACCAGGTAGGCCTGGTAGGTAGGGTTTCTTAAGATGTAGCCATTTTTATTTAAAGAATGGCGCTAACACAAATGACGACCATGTACAACTGTCCATGTACTAGAGCACTAAAAAATGTACCGAACTTGCAATACTTTTTTATGGAAGTTCCGAGTTAAAACTAGTGACCCTAGACCCACAAGTGGTGCCTAGGCATTAAATCGTCTTGGACGTCAATTTCTCCATGTAACCCCGACATTAGTGTGGGGAGCCCTTCAGTTCGTTGCCTGACGACATAAATCGGATGGCGGGAAGTGGCTAGATGAGAAAGGCTGGTTTAGTTGTGCGCGGTTTTCAAGGTATCTGTCCAAAAGTGAACGTCCGGAGGCTGAACTAACGTGATGATGTTGATGAACTAATTATCTTTTTTGATTAGTGTTTTACACACTTAGGAAATAATTCCTATAAATTTAAATACGAATCAAAATTTTTCACTCGCAGCGGGATTCGAACCCGCGTCTCCCATCTCTCGCGGCTGGGTGCTCTGACCGCTGAGCTATGCGAGCCTTATCCCCCTGCGATGAAATTTTCGATTCGTATTATTTGGTCCTTAGGCAGGACTAGCGCCATCTATTAGTAAAACGTAACAGTTTCAAACTAATTTCGATGGCTCATAATTTCATATGAAGCAAGCTTCGAACAAGAGATGACACATTGCCGTTTTTAACTAATTATCTTTTTTGATTAGTGTTTAACACACTTAGGAAATAATTTCTATAAATTTAAATACGAATCAAAATTTTCCACTCGCAGCGGGATTCGAACCTGCGTCTCCCATCTCTCGCGAACTTAAATACGAATCAAAATTGATTTATAGGATGTTGATGAACCCTAACTTTAAAGACAGCAACCGAGGAACCATCCTACCTTGCAGCTTCTTGAGCACAGCCACCTCCATCTTCAGCACCTGTTTGGGCTGGCGCGCCGACTCCACCTTCAGCGCCACCTGCTCCTGCGTCACCAGGTCTAGACCCTCGTAGATCTCGCCGAAGCCCCCGCCACCTATTTTCTTTACCACCTGGAAAGAAATGACAATTCCAATTTTAATACTACTAAACTCCACAGCTACAGTGCGACAAGGCTGTCTTGGCGCGTGGTCAAAATCGGAACTAACGCCGCTATATCTTGGGACGTTCGCTCCGTCGGCATATTTGTCGGTACCGATATTGCAAGTATTTTGTGTTGTTTTGGTTTAAAAATAACTAAAATTGACAAAATTTCATTAGCTGGTTGCCATACTTCTACACCAAATTTTGTTCTACAACGGGCGTAGTTGTCATAACATTTCATTCAAGTGCCAAGAGATCCTTGTCAGACTGTACTTTCTTCACTTTCCGACCATATAACCGCAAGACACCGAAAGTGGTGGCATCCAATGGTTGACATACGTCTGGGAAGAAAGGATTTTGATTACGTTTCTGATACGAACTGCTTAGTTTTTGAACACCCTTCTAGCTTCCATGTTTCCAGCAAGGTATAACGTGGGTGCCTACTACAAAAGAGTGAATGGGATCTAAGAATCATTTAGCAAGCGCATTTTATTCTAGACCTCAAGCATCAAGCGCAAGCCTATATTTATAAAAAAATTGGTCAAGTGCGAGTAGGGCTCACGCACTGAGGGTTCCCTACTTCGAAAAACATTTATTTTAAATGCGTCGTACGGCGCCTTTGTGGTATATATAAGTTTTATTTAAATGAACCTACTTTACATATTTCGAATTATTTCCTCAATTTTTTGATCTATATGACCTTTGCTTCTTCCCTTATCTTACGAGACTTTAGTTTTTAAGATAACTAATTAATTGGCCGTAACCTTTGATTTGGTTAACTTGAGCATTGAACTTTTTATACATCCAAAGGAAAATATTTGGTATTAATTTCTACTTGATAGCTTTACTGGTTTCTGAGAAAAAAGAGCTGTAAGTGGCACACAGATGGGTATCAAAATTACCATATTATAAGGGTACTGCTTTATCATTCGAGATACGGAATGCTAAAACTGTCATTCATGTTTCTTTCGAAGGACTATATCCCTGTCAAGCTGGCATTTCTGCAAAAACTTGTAAAAAGCCAGTTCCGATTTAACTTACGAGTATATCTCGAAATCGAATATCACGCTTTCAAATAGCACAAACGCACACAACAGAATAGCTCTATCGCACCTATATGTATACAAAGGTAATCAAGAACCGATGAATAAATATTACCTCAATGACAAAGATGTAAGGAAGCAATCAGATATACATCCGGCCATTCAAAGAGGATGATCGTAACGTAAAGACCCATTCACAGAGGATATTGTCTTGCATACAATAAAATTGAAACACCTCGTATAATTCAGATGTTGCAATCATGTCAGTTAAATCTAATAGCAAAGAATTTTCGGCAGCTGTTAAAAGCTCGTTGATTCAGTCCCACGCAAGAATTGACTCCGCATTTTATGACTGCAAACACGCTGAGATCCAGATATTTAAAGTAGGCCATTTACGCAATGATAATATGATAGGGGGATGTCCTTCTGTTTACGCGAGAGTAGCTGGCGCGAGCGCCGAGCCGATTGTGTTGTATTGAATCGTGTTCTCTCTCTCTAACCCGCGGAAGCCCTCATCCGCGCGTCTCGCTCACGCTTTGGTTACGGCGAGTTTTTTGTATCGAATCGTGCGCTCCCGCTCCAACTCGCGGAAACGCCAATCTTCCTATCCCGCTCGCGCATCGGTCGCCGAGATTTTTTATGCCTGCAATGACGCGGCGACTTCGGTGCGCTCCAGTATTAAGCACGATACGAGTCAGCTAGCAACAGCCTTGCGTGCGGCTGGGTTTTTTGCGGCGCCCTTTTTGCCCCGGCGGTTTGTACCCCAAGAAACGTACTTCTTGGACCGCGTCAATTCTTGTAGACAGTTTATGTGGGGGCGCGACCTTTTGTGCGTATTCGTGAACTCATCTTGTGGAGCGAGTCTGCTGTCGACCGACAAACTTAGCGGTCCCCGGCGCGTGGCTGAAGTAATTTGATCACTTGTCGTCTTTGAAACGCGTAGTCGCGAGACGTAAATTACTACGTTTGAGTAGCCACGTTTATATTTGCGCGGGTGTTTAGTCATCGAATAACATCGCAACGGGACGTCCGTTTTTTGATGCGCCTGACTTGTTTTTCGCACTGCGTTTTTTGTCTGTTGCCGCGCCCCCTCTCTCGCGCGCTGGGGCGCTGGTGCGGTCCCTTTCGCACTTCGAACCGGTAGCCGACGGAAAGTGGGTTCCTGCGCGTGTGGTCTTCGTGTTTGGAGGCTGATTTGAAGCGGAGGTCAGACGGCTCTGCCAGTCCCATACACACACGCACCCTTGTACATACCCTTAACACTTTCACGTCACACACTGTCACACATCTACTACAGAGGACTCCGTATCAAGGCCGACGCTTCGGGATCAAGGTCAGTCAATAAGTACCTACTAATTTTAAACTATTTTTATTGTTGGCCGCGTCCGGTGGCGTACTGTATCAGCCGTAGTGGCCGACCTGTTGTCTAGTAAAAGTCGCTGATTACTATTTCCACTGATCGACTAGTGAGACTCGATTACTATCCGACTCGGATTGGATGCCGTCATCTGACCCGAGACTGATCGTACACTAGTGATCCCGTGTAGTCTCACTAGTCGGTCCCCCCTCGACCTGTCCGGGCTCGTTCCTCTATGGGCCCGGGAACTGAGCCCTCGTCTGGACAGGCAAGGGGCCGTAACACTTGGTAGCAGAGCGTGGTTTCGCGCCTTTTGGTTAAGCGGCTTTTACACGTTCGGCGCGTCGATATCGATATTTGTTGCGCGTATTTAATTCGTCGCGTATCTCTGTCGGTCACACGTTTGTAGGCGCGGTACGCCACGTGTCGGACCGATACGCCGCGTTAACGGCCACAGATTATTGTACCGCTACCCCACGCGTTTTTGTAGCAACGCCGCGTTATTTACCGCGTGCCGCGCGTTTGTTAACCGCGACCTTGATTAGCGTTCTGCACGTGTTGGTGTTTGCATCTGTGCTTGTTCTACTTCCTTGTAATTATCCTCGCGCAGTCTCGCCATGCCTTCGCATAAGCCTCCGGTGCGCCGTATGCAGGATGAGCTGCGGTGGGCAGCTAGCGCGCATGCGCTTATTACTCGTACAGACAGGACGGCTAGCTTGCTCCACCGCCTTGAGCAGCTCCCAGCCAGACGAGCCCATTTTGAAGAGGCCTATTCGGAATTCCTTGCTACAGTGGAGGACGACGAGGCGCGAGAATCGGCCCAGAAGGACTACGAACAGTTCTTCGAGTTCACAGACGATGTGCTCGAGGCTGGGGCCAAAATGAATCGTGAGGCTCGAAAGAGCATTCTGTGCGAGTCGCCTCGCCCGCAGCAGCAGCCCGCCCTATTGGGTCGGCTGCCTACTTTGGACCTTCCACACTTTGGTGGGCGGCTTCAAGACTGGATGGGGTTCATCTCCATCTTCGACAGTCTAGTCCATACCCGCCGCGACCTATCCCCAGGCCAAAAAATGGCCTATTTGCGGACCTCCCTTCAAGGGGAGGCACTGGGGGTAGTCTGCCATTTGAAGTTGTCTGACGCCAGCTACTCCACGGCCAGAGAACTCCTCGAGAGGCGCTACGCCAATGTGCGCCGCCTTGCTGACGCGCACATGATGGAGTTAATATCCCTCCCGGTTTTGAAAGACCTAGCACGTCTCCGGGAGGTGATCATTGACCCAGTCGTGGTTGCTTGCAACGCCCTTCGACAACTTGACTTACCGGTGGATCAGTGGTCCTTCTGGCTTCTTCACCTGGTTCTGTCCCGCCTGCCTCTCGATCTGCGGATCCGATTTGAAGAGAGGTACGGCGGGGACGGGGCTAACTATATACCCCCGTTCAGTGACCTCTTAAAGTTCCTAGAGGAACAGAGCCGCCAGGTGGAGAATGCCGTGGCCTCGGGAACACCGGCAAAGGAGCCGGCTCGACCGACGCCACCTTCTAAACCCACGACTTCCACCAGGGGTTCCAAGCAGCCAGAATTAGCGCAGGAGACTGGACGCCGCCCAATTCTAAACTTTAGTGGTCTTGCTGCGACCGAGGTGACCCCCTGTCACTATTGCCGTGCTTCTACGCACACGACGACCGACTGCCCTAAATTCTTGGAGAGACCGCCCAAGTCACGTAGGGCCATCGCAAGGGAGCGCCGTTGGTGCTACTCTTGCTTAGGTGGGCACTTGCAACGCAACTGCCAGCACCAACGGCCTTGCCCACATTGTCAGGGCAACCACCTTCCTATTCTTTGCCTCGACCGCAATGGCGTCGGTAGGCAGGAGGTGGTTGAGCAGACACCCGGCAGGAGTGGAGTCTCCTCACCGGTCACAGGCCCAGCCGATAGACGGCGTGGTGACACTTTCAGTTCGGCCCCTGGTTTTGATAGGGCTTCACCCCCCCCTCGGGCGGGGGTGCAGCCCTCCAGGGGCGGGGGCGTTCCGCCCTCTGTCAACCCTGAGGGAGGTTTTGCCGTCGCTCAGCCTGATCCAAGGAGGTCCTCCCCTCCTCTGGCTGAATACCCCAGGCTGGAGCGACACCTCCCTCGATGGTCTGGACACCCCCCTCCGCACTACGTCGTCCCGCGGCTGTCGTACCAGGCCAGACCCCCTCAGACCGGGAGGGACGCTTGGGTGTGCCCTGGGGGCACCACACCTCTTGATGTGATAGAAGTTCCCCAAGAAGGCCCTTACGAGCGCCCAAGGCTAGAGGAGTTGCCCGAAAGGGGCAACTCCCGTTGACTTACTACTGCCTTGGCTCCCACCACCGCCACCTCACCTGACAATTTGAACGACCATAAGCCGGTCTGCCAGACTGTACTTTTACCAACGGCTTTGGTCAGGGTGTTTAACCCGAAGGGTGAGTGGCTAATGGTACGCGCGCTGCTAGATCTCGGATCACAGCGCTGGATTGCGTCGTCGTGGTGGGTGAGCGCTTCAGGGCAAGTCTCATTGCACCTTGTCCTAGCTAAGTGCAAGGTTGCATCTATCAGGTCTCGTCTAACAATCTCTAAGTTGAACTTGTGGAGCCAACTATTGACCCGGTTACTAAACCACGTCCACGCTTCTTGGAAGTCTCTGGTAAACATGGTGGACGTTTTTGCGTGGTCGGACAGTGAGATTGTCCTGTGTTGGCTCCGGACTTCGGTCCATAATCTTGGCATTTTTAAATACTCATGCGGGTTGCAATACCCTCTCAGCCATTTGCAGCGTGAGTTTGGATTTGGCAGGCCGACGAACCATTCGAAGCGTGATCTTCAACTGTATTGCTTGCTATCGTTTGGAGGCATCCATTGCATAGCTTGTGCTGAGTGACCTGCCTGCGGACCGCGTAAAGGCTGCTCGACCTTTCGCTGGTGTTGGAACCAATTTGCCGGTCCTTTCTTAGTGAAGAGCTCTAACCTTAAGAATGCTCGGTCTTTTGAGGCCTACTTGTGCGTCCTTGGTTGCCTTGCAACCAAGGCAGTCCACTTGGGACTTGTCAGTGCCCTCAGCACGGAGGCGTTCGTGGCCACTCTGGGCCGCCTCGTGAGCTGTCGCGGCCTACCCGATTTGGTTCGGACAGACTGCTGGACTAATTATAAGGGAACCAATCGTTATTTGAAGGAGGTCGTCGACTTACTTGTTGAGAGCAAGCACTGTGTAGGCACCGCCATGTCTAGAGTGGGAGATCTTGTTATGCTTAAAGAATCTAATCTACTCCCACTATTTTGCGTCGTGGACGCATTGTTAAACTGTTATTTGGATCGGATGGCGTTCCGCGGGTGGCCGAGGTATTTGTAGGGGACTCAGTATTGCAACGTGCCGTGGTCACGTTGTCCCAACGGCCTATTGATTAGCGAATCTACATTCTTAGATTCGGAGCGGGGGATTGTTTACGCGAGAGTAGCTGGCGCGAGCGCCGAGCCGATTGTGTTGTATTGAATCGTGTTCTCTCTCTCTAACCCGCGGAAGCCCTCATCCGCGCGTCTCGCTCACGCTTTGGTTACGGCGAGTTTTTTGTATCGAATCGTGCGCTCCCGCTCCAACTCGCGGAAACGCCAATCTTCCTATCCCGCTCGCGCATCGGTCGCCGAGATTTTTTATGCCTGCAATGACGCGGCGACTTCGGTGCGCTCCAGTATTAAGCACGATACGAGTCAGCTAGCAACAGCCTTGCGTGCGGCTGGGTTTTTTGCGGCGCCCTTTTTGCCCCGGCGGTTTGTACCCCAAGAAACGTACTTCTTGGACCGCGTCAATTCTTGTAGACAGTTTATGTGGGGGCGCGACCTTTTGTGCGTATTCGTGAACTCATCTTGTGGAGCGAGTCTGCTGTCGACCGACAAACTTAGCGGTCCCCGGCGCGTGGCTGAAGTAATTTGATCACTTGTCGTCTTTGAAACGCGTAGTCGCGAGACGTAAATTACTACGTTTGAGTAGCCACGTTTATATTTGCGCGGGTGTTTAGTCATCGAATAACATCGCAACGGGACGTCCGTTTTTTGATGCGCCTGACTTGTTTTTCGCACTGCGTTTTTTGTCTGTTGCCGCGCCCCCTCTCTCGCGCGCTGGGGCGCTGGTGCGGTCCCTTTCGCACTTCGAACCGGTAGCCGACGGAAAGTGGGTTCCTGCGCGTGTGGTCTTCGTGTTTGGAGGCTGATTTGAAGCGGAGGTCAGACGGCTCTGCCAGTCCCATACACACACGCACCCTTGTACATACCCTTAACACTTTCACGTCACACACTGTCACACATCTACTACAGAGGACTCCGTATCAAGGCCGACGCTTCGGGATCAAGGTCAGTCAATAAGTACCTACTAATTTTAAACTATTTTTATTGTTGGCCGCGTCCGGTGGCGTACTGTATCAGCCGTAGTGGCCGACCTGTTGTCTAGTAAAAGTCGCTGATTACTATTTCCACTGATCGACTAGTGAGACTCGATTACTATCCGACTCGGATTGGATGCCGTCATCTGACCCGAGACTGATCGTACACTAGTGATCCCGTGTAGTCTCACTAGTCGGTCCCCCCTCGACCTGTCCGGGCTCGTTCCTCTATGGGCCCGGGAACTGAGCCCTCGTCTGGACAGGCAAGGGGCCGTAACACCTTCTTCAATCAAATCTCTTGGAACTTGGCAAGCACGGAGGCTTCATTGGCACTGTAGGTACTAAGGCTATAGCACGGTCGCGGAGCACGAAGAATTTCGTACATTAACCTGTTACTACCTGTCTCTGTCACTCCCGCGTCAAAAGAATGCGGTCACGCTCGCACAGGACGGGGTCATTGCATCTGTGGAACAAGCAATGACCCCGTCCTGTGCGAGCGTGACCGCATTATTTTGACGCGGGAGTGACAGAGACAGGTAGTAACAGGTTAATGTACGAAATTCTTCGTGCTCCGCGACCGTGCTATACAAGTATATACCGCGGACCGCCCAGCGGTTTTCAAGGACCCTTGTAGCAAGCCGGAAAGAGATAGGGGGATAAACAATGCGACAGAAAGAGAGCACAACATTTAGGTTAATAAAGTCATAGATGTAAGGCGCTGTTACGAACTGTATTGCACTTTATTAAGTCGGCACTAGAGGCGCTATTTATTTAAATCATTTTGCACAGTAAATTTTCTGTACATTTAGATGTGTTTTTGGGTTATGGTATTTTGCACCCTAAAGGTAACTGTATTAAAGTGATAGTAGAGTGGTTCACCTTCCATCGCTCCTTGACGACGTGTCCCGGCTGCAACAGATCCTCGGTCGCCATGGTGATGGGCTGGGCCCGTCGGGACGTATCACACCGGGACGCCTCGCGGGACCGGTTGCCCCCAAAATTAGGGAGAGTCCGGGACCTGCGACAAATGCCATTAAGAATGATTTATCAAATACCACTATCCAAATCCCTTATTATGTAATGAAAATATTTTTCTCCACGTAAAATAATTCTGCTCTCTTAGAGCGATCTTTGCCGTTCACTGAAAAATTAAGTTATCGCGTAATTAGTGAGATATCTTTAATTAGAGTGCATAACTATAATTACTATTTTATTACAAAGAAGGACGAATCGCCTGTCATCAAATCAGGGACCATAGCACCATGCTGCATACTGTTTAAATATATTTTCGTAAACATAGTATGAAAATGTCAAAACAGTACTACAACATTACTGCCCTAAGAGATGGTGGTACGCACAGACCAAGGAATAACTTTATACGTGGTACGGCCCTAGACGCAGTGTTTCCGAGGACTTTACCTTGCAATGTACGACACAATGCACTCGTCAGTTTTGTCAGTGTTTCAGCCACAGACAGTGCACAGTGCCCTAGGCTTTCAAACCGAATCAAAGTAATGCTTTCCACAGCAGGCAAGACTGCTAAATGGATTCTTGTAAGCCACTATCCTTTTTGGGTCAGTGTTTGAGTGACACAGTCTACATGTGGACACGCACACTGCTTGGGGCGGTAACGTTATTTGTTATGCATCCTACTTTTACACGGCATCCTCACAGAAATGCTGGAGCAGTTTTTTTACCGACTTTCTGAAGGATACGAACACAAAATATACAGCTTCGAGATTGAGTACACTATATGAACAGTGTACTCGGGTCACAGACGTAGGAAACAAATATGGACAGGCCCCTCCATAAAATTAGCGTGTCTATTTTTAATCTGTCAAGTGGCGCATAAGATGGCGGATGGCGTCACCTTAGTGTTCGTCACTAAGTACATGAACATTTGACAACAAATCTGAGCACCAGCTCAGTATAGCGCCGCATGTCATGCAAGGCTAGGCTAGAACGAATGGGGTGTCTCCCTAGTTTTGTTATCTCTATGACTCGGGTGGGATGCTGGCACGATGGTGTAGGTAGCGGGGTCTGTCTCCGTCGTCAACGATGATCGTCAGTGACTGAGGACTATCGGGGACTCCCCGGCTTTTGGGGCACGCATCAAAGAGATGCGCTTGTGAGAATGCAACGATAGCTTTATCTGCGGACACCCAACGACGCTTGACATGGGTAACGAGTATGTAGATAGCTAATTAATGTTGTTGTTGTGCTCGGGTGTTGTTGGCGGATCCAATAAATAAATAAAAGATGATTGCACGATCATTGTAAAGATTTTACCGTCGACGACAGACTATATAAGCTCGTGACGATAACTGCCGCTATAGTAGTGTTATTATCTCGCTGCAGACTCGGTCATAAATCATTCGAGTTATGCATTACTGCAGAACAACAAAAGCGAAACACTCGAATGATTTATGACCGAGTCTGCAGCGAGATAATAACACTACTGTAGTCAAGAGTAGCCACGAGATTTATGCAATTTAAGTCATAAGTGACTTTGTTACCATTTTTCGAAAAGTTCTCCGCTCACTGGCTTACGTATCAAAATATGCCATTATAAATTATGTTGTTATTTTCACTCTATTACCTTAATAAAGGATTCGGCTGTACCCTTCTGGCGTTGGCGGCTTCGGCCTGCCGCACTTCCCTCTGTGGAACGACAAGCATTATTAGCGAGGATCCCTAGACCAGTTACACGATTCACAAAGAAACACACTGAACCAAAACTCACTTTTGAGACATGCTGCATTATTTGAAGCACAGATTGTTCCATGGACTTCATCCTTACAATAACTGTTTAAAACCCTTTTCAAGCCCCACAGCTGAGTACGGGTCTTCTCTTAAAAAGCACTGGCCACAGCTGAGTACGAGTCTCCTCTTAAAATAAGAGAGGTATAGCCGTAGCCGACCACGCTGGCCAAATGCGAGCTAACGGGTTTCACACACCTTTAACAACATTCAGGCATGCGGTTTCCTTCATGATGTTTTCCTTCGCCGATTAGAAAATGTTTCCATAAAGTCCAGGTTTGTGCCCGGTATTCGAACACCCTTCCACACGATAGGCTAGGTCTGAACCTAGCTATCTAGCTGGCTATCACTGCATCCTTACGAGTTTTTTATTAAAGTCACTTATAATAAAATATGGATACACTACTATTCTTCGCGCGGCGAACCATGAGCCTTATGACAGTTCGTTTAGTGATGGGTCGTGTCTTTGGTTGAGTCGATATTTTTTTTTTTAGACAAAGGCGTGGCTTGCACTTAAGCCACGTTGATAAACATGTTTTAAAAAATATTACAATGTGCATTTTTAATGTCCATTTTGTTGTTGTTGTATTAATTTAAGATTTTTGGCATCGAATAAGTAGGTAAGTAAAACGAAAGTTTCCAACCATGTTATTTTCTAATAATGCTTAACCCGGTAAACACGTATTTGCTATATAAGTATATATTTTATCATGAAAATGAATGCTCCCCATTTATTTATTTTATCTGAAAAATTGTGCACTCGTTTCCATTACCGACATTTTTTTATCGATACTTGCCGCCCTAGTCGATAAACGTCACACGACGTAAGTTTTGCAGGACGTAAACATAAATTCAGATTGACATAACTTCTTGTAAATGTTAAGAATTGTTAAAAATATCAACGGAATATCATTACTAATGGTATAAAGCTACGTACAATTTATAAATGGCATTTTTAGACGCCCCCAATATGATCCCGATTTAATGGTGACGCCACTACAATGTTATATGGTGATATTAGCTGTCAGTGTCATAGGGATCACGGTTCGCTGCGCCGATTATAGTACGAGAATTCAACTACAAAATGCGACCAGTATGTGAAAAACCTTGCTACCTATGCCTGAATAAGGTAGTTGATAAATCGTTGTGTTAATAAACATCGTTATACAGTGACTGTGTTAAAGTACGACTATATAGCAAGTCTGTTATTTTTTTTCAACGTTAATGACGCCTGATCACGTCATTCTATATGCCACTTCATGATTCGACTAATAGAGACAATGAAAATTTTCAAATCGACTTATAGGCCTAACAGTCACTTGCGCAAAGAGTAAAAATCAGCACGTTCGGAAAGGTTTCCTACCTAGAAGTACGGGCAAAGACCTCAGCACTAGCTCGTTTTAAAAAAATATAAATAATTCGGAACAGTAGGAAAGTTTCTTCTCGGTGCAAAACAGCTTTGCGGACATGGCGGTAGAGTTTAAGATTTTATAATCATAAGTTCATTTTTTGAAAGAATAATACTTTATTTTTTATTTAGCGTAAACCGATATTTAGTCAGAAGGCAAATAAGCAAACGGTAAAATACAGGTCCAAAAGTCGTTTATTTTTCATTCGATTCGTATGGAGTTTGACAGTGGGGCGCGTCATCGTGGATTGAAATATCTATAGTATGAGGCGTACCTGGGGTTCATTGCGAGGGCGAGGCGCGGGCGCCGAACCGGAGCCCTGGGACTCTGTGTCCGCGGAAGACGACGACGACTCTGTGCAAACAAAAACACATTATAGGACCCATATCTACATTACATCAGGAGCGGTATAAGGGCGCTTGTCCACCAGAGATGTGCTTCGTTGCTTGATTTTCAAATCAAATGATTCTTATTGCTGCCGTTGGCACAAAACGCAGCTTAGAATTTCTGGTGGAAAAGCACCCTTAAGCTCACTACGTCACAGTCCGTTGTGACTTGTCTGATCGGACGTTGGAATCTTTACACTGGCTGATAGATCCCTAAACAGAATGAGCAATAGATTCGAAATAAGGATATTACGTTATATGTGCTAAAATCGAAATCAGTAAAGATTTTAACATAATATTATTTTTTATAACCACCATTTTATTGTATGAATCCTCCCACCGCACACTGAATACCTGGCCATTTTTATAAATTTTTTAATACATTTGCTCAAAAAGTTGACATTTCCATGTGTGTTTAGCGTGCGCAAAGTTATTCTTTTCCGCACTAAATAGTGCTTTTATGTTTTCCTCCTGCGCGGCACCGGAGCGGGCGTACCAGAAGGCCCAGGAGCGCATGAACACGAATACGGCATGCAAAAACGGAGCAGGCAAACACGTAAACCCAATATTTTTTTTTTGCAAATGTATTAAAAAACGTCGTTCAATGCACGTGCGGAATTGTCATTTTCACTCGTCGTTATAGTTGACCCTCGCCTTCGGCTTGGGGTCAACAAACCGGGACTCGTAAAGAAATGACAAACTTTCCGCACTTATATTGAAATGTACTATTTTAATACATTTGCTCAAAAAGTTGACATTTCCATGTATGTTTAGCGTGCGCAAAGTTATTCTTTTCCGCACTAGTGCTTTTGTGTTTTCCTCCTACGCGGCACCGGAGCGGGCGCACCAGGAGCGCATGAACACGAACACGGCATGCAAACACGGAGCAGGCAAACACGTAAAACCAATATTTTTTTTCGCAAATGTATTAAAAAACGTCGTTCAATGCACGTGCGGAATTGTCATTTTTACTCGTCCTTATAGTTGACCCTCGCCTTCGGCTTGGGTCAACAAACCGGGACTTGTAAAGAAATGACAAACTTTCCGCACTTATATTGAAATGTACTATTACATATCAATAGGAATACGTTTACATTTTTTTTAATACTTTTATTTCATGAGATATATGAATCCTTCTACCGCACACTGAATACCTGACCAATTTTATAAATTTAAAATAAAATAAATCCTGAATTAGCTCATGCTGCGAGAAAAACCTAAGACTTCTCGCAGATAACCGCAGCGCACCAACAGTGGCAGGACGTTCTTCAGGGCATGAAATGATGAAGGTGCAGATGATGGTGATGATGGTAGGTACCTGAGTGGCGGGAGGGCTGCGCGGGGCGCTTGAACGACGGCTCCCTCTCGCAGCCTGGCTCCTGCTCCCTGGAACAAGCCATATCGTCCTGCATTTACTCCACAACACACAACAGTAATCCCGGTCAAGGGTCATTCGTTCTTATACCGAAGGTTCTGTTCCTACTGCTGAAAAAGTAAAACAATAGAGATCCCTCTTTTTCATAATGTTTTTCATTTTTTGACGTGACAACGTCTTATAAATCGATAGAGCCGGTTGCACGCACGAAAAAACATGACTCATCCGGCGTTACCGGCGTTACCTCGCTCATGCGGCGTTACCGGCGTTACCTCGCGAGCGCGGAACGAGCGACAAAGAAGATGTTGTCACGTTCAACTATCGTCAGTAAACCGACTTTACAGGCAACCAATTTTTTTTATTGCTCTTATCTAAAAGCCATGCTAAGTTTTGGCTCTGGTAACTACGAGTATCATTACATCTATAAAGTTTGTTTTGTTTTTCTTTACAAATATAGGTAAGTCCGTGATGTTCCAACTAGCTATTGACCCTAAACATTTCAGATTTATCAATTGGTAAACTTCTGTGATAAAGGAGAGGAATCGTATTGTTATGCACGATAAAACGAAAACTATGTTGTGGTAATTACATACACATAAAAATAAATGTTTTAGAATGTAATTGTAAGTCGAGCCCGTTCTTAAAATACCCACTTGGCCTAATTATTTTACCTCGTAATCAATTTAAAGGGGTGCCTAACATACTACCTATGTATAGGAATCAATCTTAACCAACATGTCAATAATTGTCTCGTAACGGAAAACGAAGTCAAACTTGGCAGACAATTAATCCATCAAAGTAAACATCCTAACAAGCCATTGTCAAGTCACCATTCAAAGGAAGTGGCGCATAGTAGCTGTATATCAGTACACTTAGCTGTATATTAGTGGTACTTGTGTAGTAAGTAAAGCTTCCTTAGCCAACTTAGCCGCAATTTCATTTTCCGCCGACCTATATCGGCTAATGCAGGGCACAAGGCTGTATAACATATGTTGTTGAGGCTGAATAAAAACTTTTCATCAAAGAATTTCCCAACAATACCGGAAAACATAGTCAGGCCGACCCGACCAATGCCTTCCCTTGCTTTCCGAAACACCGCATACCTACTTCGGATCGGTAGACATCACGAATTTTTGACACAAAATTCTTATCGGTATATCTTAGAACTCTAACGCCCAGTTGCACGAAATAAATTAAAAAAATTAAGTGCTACTTAAACTAATTTAATCGAGAGAAATGTCAAAAGTTCATACATTTTTTGACATTGATTGCGATTAAATTAGTTTAAGTAAGTACCACTTTAAACTTTTGAATTTGTTTCGTGCAACTGAGCATTAGTTCGGTAAGTAAGATCTAATATATAAAATTCTCTCGATTTTCTTTGTTACCAAACTCCTCCGAAACGGCTGGACCGATCGTTATGAAATTTTCAGGGTATGATCTCTGGGTCCGAACTACTCCGAACTTATCTATTTTTTATGTCCCTAAGTGAGAAAAAATTTATATGGCAAAATAACGTTTGCCGGGTCAGGTTGTACATATATAAAATTATTGTGTCACAACTCAGTGTTTGTAACCAAACTCCTCCGAAACGGCTTGACCGAAGTTTATGTCATTTTTTGTCTGCGTTCGATAGATCGGAGAATAGATCGTAAGCTATTTACCAGAACCCCTAAATGGCAAAACAACGTTTGCCCGGTCATTAACGCATAGCTAACCTCTGGACGGATAATGTACTGTGGCATACAAGCTATGGATTAGATGAAGTGAGCATCTGTAAAGATTTATGAACATTCTATCCCAAAGGGGAGGGTAAAATAGTGTTTACGCGAACAAAACCGCAGACGCCCTATATATTCTTGACCCAGCTCGCGAATCGAATACAAGACTTCGTGATTCACGTGCAATCTTGTTAACCACTGCACCGGCGCGGCGGGGCAGTGGAAACCCTTCTAATTACAGCGTGACCTTTCGTCGTACAAAATACCTACAAATAAACAATAATGGCCTTTTGTTGCGAGGAGCGACCGAGAACGGCGACAATATCACGGTTTTTGCCAAGTTTACAATCGAAAACCGATGTGAAGGCTAGCTTACTGTTTAGATATATTTTGAGTTCCGTACCTCAAATGAGGTAAACCAACCCTTATTAGACTAAAGAATACCTATTTTTCTTTCCATCTGTTCAACTGTCCGTTAGATACTGAAGGGCTAAATCGATTTTTATTTGAGCTATTTTTAGTGACCAGTAGGTTAAAAATTTTGAACGTTATGCACCTATTTGGGATTTTTTAATCTAAATTCGCTTCGAGGCAGAAATACGTTTGGAAAAACAAATCTCAGTAGAAAGTTTCCCAAACTTACTCCAAAATTTCAATTTTTCAATTGATTTTTTTTAATTTGTGTCTGTGCTGCGAAATAAATTTTTGATATCCGACTTAGTTTTTTTAGTAATTAGGTAAAACGTCAGAAAAGAAAAAAAAAAAGAAAAAAACACGATTTATCACGATTGTCCACGTCACTTTATTGTCCATCAAATACCGTATGGGCTACCCATGAGCGGGCAAAGGCCTCCTCCATCCTGCGCCACTCGTGTTTTTTTTTCTTTTCTTTGTGGACTTTTGACATAATTAATGCATGATAAATAGTTGAAAATAGAATGACTAAATTATTATAATGACATTTGATGTAAAAAAAAAAGAAATGGGTAAATAAAAGGCTTATTTATTTATTTATTTATTTTATTTTAGGTAAAACGTCGTTGTTTTGTGAAATTCGCGCCTGTCGCACCCACTAACGCCACAAATTCGTTAGTATGAGGAGGACGAAAATAAAATCTGTCTAGAGTCTTAATAGTCTTTTTTCAGGAACGGGTGCTAGTTATAAAGTTAAAATTAATACCGAATACTGAATTGAAACTAAACGTGTATGTGTAATACTTGCTTTATACTTCAGTAGCAAGTTTTGGCCAAAACATACATACAAACATTGCAAGTTAAAAGCTTGTACTTAACTTGTAGCAAGAATAGATTTGATCGATAACCAACCACCGCGCTCTTTAATAAAATTAACATAATAATATCCCGTAGGACACCGCCGATATTGATTCTGTCCCTCGGGAAGAGGTGAGAGGTTATTTAAAACTCCTTAGCAACTATGTGTCTAGTAAGATATACAGGCAAAAGCTCTTATAAACGTCGGAAAATGTCTCAATAGAAATGTTTGTAGGAGCGGGCGCTTGGAGAGCACTGTGGACTTAGAGTCGCTATACAGGTTTGCTATGAGAAAATGTGAACGCTTTAGGATGTAACTATGATTAGTATTTAACTATCTACGATTTCAATAAACATAATGAATAGGTACATGTGGAAGAACAATCTGATCTTATATCTATGAATCATCACCAATAAATCTCAACATTATACAGAAAACAGTATCTAAATTGGTCCAGCCGGCTTTTAAGCAAATCGGAAAATAGATTTGTATTAACAAACAAATAAATAAATGAGCAAACAAGCTCTCTGTCTAAATGCACTTTGTCACTGGTAAAAAGTTACAGATAAATAATAATATGTTCTAATCTTCTCAGGATAACTAAGTAGGTTTATGTTAATGTGTGTTATTAACTGGTCAGTTTTATTTGCATAAATTAAAAAATATTACCTATGCTCATTATTTTAACAGCCCATATTTACTACAATATGTCTTCAAACACCTACACATTGAATAATTATAATGTAAAAAGTTATCAGAAGTCATCGATATCGTAGAATTTTTGCATTGTGAAGTCAATATCTCCTGAGGATGTCCCGGTGTCGGGACGAAACGTACGTCGAAGAAAGTGTTGGAAAATTATGTGCGGTGTTTCATGTGGGCAGTGTTCCTGCATAGTTACCATACAGAATATTTTCAAGTAACGGATTGTTGCAAAACAAATTAATCTGTCTTGCTAATTATGGATTTCTGCAAAATAACGCCTGCTCCATTGAATATGTAAAAAGTTATGTCATTTATTCCTAGACAACCCTCCTCTAGTCTAGTTGCAGCAAGGAAAACCTCCTTCGCAGGAGTATACTTGCCCTCTTCCAGAGAATACTACACTGTCTGCAGGAGGTTCCATGTACATACAGACTGGGAGCTATTTGCCCTAACCAGCCGGAAGCCTAGAGTTGGGCATGGTGTTTTGATAGATACATGAAAAAATGACATGAGATTGTAGCTCATATCCCAAAGGTAATAAGGTGTTCAAAAATGCACCATTGAGGTGTTCAAAAATGTTTAGCTGTAATCCCTAATAACAGCTGATTCAATATCAATGAACTGGGAACAATGAAAAGTTTATAATTTAATTGATTTAAGTAAGCCAATAATTTGCACTTCTTAACTCTTTCAATGTGTTTATGGGATCCAGTTTCATGGGTTGCTGCGGGCATGTTTAATACTAATTAAACTCATACCTTGTATACTAGGACTGCATACTTTCTCAGTATGTATGTGCATGGGTACATGATAGGTAAACCGCTATAAACTTGACCCTCCTGATGGCACTTAAGAGAAACCATTTGCCGAGTGACACAGAGCACAACTCCAAACTGAGTTTGCGTAAAAAGCTATGGATTCAGCTAAAACATTTTTCCATAAGGTTTAACTTAATTTGTATTCACTGCCAGTTTCAAAACTAGTACCATGGCTCTATTTAGTTACTAATATTATGTATTCAGTGAAGTTGCCATAATTACAATAAATATAATAAAACTAATAAGAATTTACGTGCAGTGTTATGCAGTGTATTCATCCATGGTTAAGACTTGAGACATAAATGGGAGATGCTCAAAGACAGAGGTCTTTAAGCATTTCCCTACTTTAACATAATTCTGATGGAGGTGTGTTCAAGAAAACTAGAATACCTATGTAAAGGCAAGCAAGTATAACATTGAATTCAGCATTACTTTCCTTCAGTAAAAAAATAAATACTTAAACCTAAGTACATAATAAACTCAATGAATAAGCCAAAGAATATCTAAACTAACAAAGATGCCATTCTTAATGAATAATTAGTACATGTATTAAAACTTTCAAAACTTATGTCCAAGTTAATGAAATAGATAAACAATGAAAGAAATATTCTAAACTAATTAACTAAACACATACAAAAAGATATAATTACTGTTAAAATTTATAATTCTTATACATTACATTCAATTAGAATTTGTGCAATTACAATTTGTATTTTGTTGATAAATAAAATGTTATGTCGATACATAGAGAAAATTGAAAAATTATCGGAAATTAGCAAAAAAAGAGATGACAATAGCAACCCGGCCGAATAATCTGCACCGTGCCGCTATGCAGTAATACCGTCGTTACGTCACTTCGCAACGCAGTCGGGTTATACGGAAATGAGAGAGCTATATTTTGTGCTATCCCACCCACATATAATCGATTTTTAACAATTCACAGGGATTTTTCCTTATAAAATGCACAAGAATATAATCGTGCACTAACGCAGCTTTGTCTAAAAATTACGCTCGTCGCTCAAATGCGTGGGTAAATTGCAGTACTCACCCAGAAAACCGAGATAGGTCGGTCGGAATAAATTTAGATACTCTGAAAATTCACTGAAAATACACTTTACAAGCGAACTGTTAACTCTTTCTTTATTGTTTTGAGTCCATAAACTGTCTCGCTACGCGCGTAACGTGTTTAAACGCATCCTGCGACATATTTTTCGCATTTTTCTCGTGATTTTAGCACGAATCCGACATCGATCGCGATGCCATGACAGGTCTTTTTGACGTAATGAAGTGCGCTGCGGACTGCGGTCGCACAGCTGACGGGACGGGTTTTTTCATTGCGGCGTGAAGTTAGTTGTTAAGGGCAACGACCTCTATAGAAGATTTTCCTCAGAGATTTTCACTACTTTTCTTTTATTTGAATAAGTGTATGTATTTTAACGCAATGTTATTGATTAACTAGATTTTAATACACAACTTTGTAGTAGAAGTAAATATTTTCCTGATGGTGTATTTCGTGACTTACAAAAATTCTGAACACTGTTGTCTATTGTACTAATAGACAATTATCCTGGACAGGGCGGACGGCGCAAAATGTCGCCAGTTTATCGGTGCCAAAAATGCTTGTTTTGTCACTACAGTTAAGGCCACGCTGTACTTCGCTCAGCAGCCACCTATAGAATTTGAGCCTCTTATAGAATTTTGGCGCTATACTGTTTGCTTGTACGAAAAAGGTTTACGTAAATCTCAAAAAAGGAGATTTCATGGTATTTAGCATGTATTTAGGGGTAAAACAGTAAGTAAACTTAACTTACCATGGTATAGCAGGGCCCCAATCCAGCTGGACTCGTCTCGGTGCTACTAGCGACATCTCTTTCTTTTCCTCAGCCACTCTTCCTATTTCTGTCCCCTTTACGTCACACGACTTTCCACTACCCCCAGTTTTCCACACACGGAAATTTTACATCATTTTACACTGTTAGTTGTAGCTTATCTTCAAATTAAATTAAAAATCGATTTTCAGATTTATAAAAATATTAGATGTATTATAGTATGCCGATTTTTGTAAGTACCTGCAACAAATATAAACACTGTTAATTTCATGTAAATTATTATCGTAGAGTTACTCGAAAAGTCAGGAGTTTGGGTTTGGCCTGGCCTACGATGAGTTAGTGAGTGAATGAATGAACGAGTCAGGAATTTTCTTTTTATTTGAAATCGCGGAAATATAACGTTTCTATGTTGGAAATATAATGGAAATATAATGTTCATTAACGACCTCCCTGGCTCGGTGGCGCGCGCTCGGATTTGAGTGGGAGGTCGCGGGTTCGATTCCCGCCACGGGCCAATTTGGAATTAAATAATTTCTAAATTGGCGCAGGTCTGGTCTGGTGGGAGGCTTCGGCCGTGGCTAGTTACCAACCTACCAGCAAAGACGCACCGCCAAGCGATTTAGCGTTCCAGTGCGATGCTTGTAGAAACCGTTGGGGTAAATTTACTTACTATTCCAAGTTCGTACGATTACATCCTAGGCTGCATCATCACTTACCGTCAGGTGAGATCGCAGTCAAGTACTAACTTGTATAGAGTAAAAAATTTTGTTAATTTAATTTTTTTTAATAAATAGAGAAACGCTATACGGCCATGGAAACTACTCTGCGATTCCTTAGTTACAAGCAATTCACAGATTGATCATAATGCTATGAAGGCAGTGTAGGTGGAGCTTCCGGAAGGATATATTGGTAGGTCCATGAGTCACAAAACTACAAACCTGTAGAACTGTAAAGTGTTACGATTGAAGTATGTCAAACGCGCTAGCATCAATGTAAGTAGGGCAGGGCGGTGAATATTTGGGCCTGGCTTGATGTATCGGCGAAATAAAAACATCCCACGCGATTTTTATACGTAGATATTTAATTATATCATTTTTTGTAACTATTTGATGTACGTAGTGCCTTATGCCTAGCTAGCACGTTGTTTCTATAAAGATACTTAGCTCAGACATTTCTGGCAAGCAAAGTGATTTCTCTTAGCCCTTTATATGTTGCACTGCTTGAGACGGGTCTCCTCACAGAATATGGGGTTTTATCACACCACTCACACTGGGCAAAAGTGGGTTTTTGTGGACACATCTTTGAGAACATTTTGTTCATGTGCCCCAACTTCATTCAAAAATACGTGGCAAGGAGAGGAAGCCTCGAATCTCGACGCCCCAGATTAGAGAAGCAGAAGTTTGGAGTCTGGACTAATGGACTATCATTTCTTGCGATGAAGAATAGTAGTAGACCTTTCAAGAACCCAGTCATGCAAGAAAAATCCATAGAGTCTATGGACTCTATGGCCGTAGCCTGATATGCCGTATAGCCAAGAAGTAGCTGGTATGATTGATGATCGTTCAAACTCATAGATTCAAAAATTTTCATTCGCTAACGAATGCTAATGTACTACTGAAGCATACCATAAGCTTAATCGTTATCCAAGGATCTTTAAACTCATTAAAAAACTAATCACCATTTATTTATTTATCTAGATTCTAGGTGGAGCTAGCGGCTATAGGTAAGAGACCAGCGGATTCTGTAAATAGTTTTATGAATTCACTGAACTGACATAAAATCAAATTAATAGCATAATACAGGCTCATCAAGATTTACTGTAGAACTAGAATCAAAAAGTTCTAGCCGGCTAAAACTAGGTGCGTTGTTTAACAGTATTAGGGTAGAGTCCCACATTCGATGCCCGGCATGGGCCAGTTTAGGATTTTCAAACCCGTAAAGACGGAACGCCTAGCGAGATACGAGTTTGATGATGCGTACTTATAATGACAATTATCCTTGCAATTTATTAAAAATATATACTACAACAATATTAAACTTAAAGCGTTTTTCTGAAAGTACGTACTCAAGATAATTTAGATACTTACTATTACTCGTAGTAGATAGGTAGCCGGTAGGTATTATTTAATGTTTAGTCTAGCCGCTAGTTTAAGAAGGCGGAAAACTGTTGGCGTGGATATTTTATCAAGAATGTCGGCAAAACTATTTTATTATGTAAATTAAGAAAGTATTACACAAGCTCTAGGTATTTCTTGAATTTATTCAATGTTTACCCAATATTAGGCTTACGGTTGTCTGTTATCACTTATCACATAATGGAAAGTGATGATACAAACAGTCAACAAGGTGGAGCGCGCACTGGCGTAGGAAATGCCTATTCACTCTTGATTTGAAGATAAGTAAGTTGTAGGGGAAGGGTACCTAGAAGGGAGGGTCTCCAGGCATTAGTGGTGCGTTTATCAGCAACGACCACGCAACGACGAATCAAACCGCTTCTATGACTTGACTGCAATCTCACTCGAGGGTAAATTAACGCCAAGGAATATACTACTCTCTACGACTTTCCGGAATTGACAGTAGATTAAGTAGAGTCATACCAGTGGGCTGATTCTGTATTGTTAGTTAGCAACTCACGCTGAGTTATTAACTAAGAAAAAGTTGGCAAAAATCCTATTTTTGCATTATTTTTGCACAAATTAGCAACTTGCAAGGTATATTGATGCTATACCATACCAACCTAAGTTAGTAGGTACCTTATGCAAAAATAGGATTCTTTCCTCCGTTTTCTTAGTTAATAACCCAGTGCGAGTTGCTAACTAACGATACAGAATCAGGCCACAGAGTATTTTTAAAGTGTGATAATACTATAGTAGAGCCTTGCTTCTTTTACGTCCAGATCACAGGTCTAACCTAGTTTTTGATATCAATTTTAACTTGTTAGCTTTAATGATTTTAAACTTACTTCGTGGTTTGAGATCATAATTATATATTTACCGGGTACATACCACGATTAAAACATGATGTTGTTATGCCGATATTTCGACCTAGTTACATAGGCCGTGGTCGCGGCAGGACTGCAGAGTGGCGAGACGCGAAGCTGGAGCTGTCAAAGACCGTATCGGTCTACCCTCCTCCTCGATCTTCTTAACTTTACTTCGCGAGTTGTCCGGCAAAACACACTAATAACGTCATTTTTCACCCCAGCTTTCTCACGATTTCGCTTCGGTTTGCAAAGTTCTACAACCGGATTCCACGTGCTAGCTAGTTTGAAACCGTCTTCACGATTGAAATTCCGATGTTTTTGAATTTCAATCGCCTCACGTACCAGCCTAGGTATATAGTGGCGGTCTGTGGACAAAACCCTGGGGTTATGGAGTTCAATCCAGTGTTTAGTCCCTGGTTGCAGAAAATGCTCCGCGATCGCTGACTTCTGAGGATCGTTATTTTTCACCGCTTTTATGTGTTCCTGCACACGTTGTTAGCTTTACCCGTTCTGGACAGAGTGACAGACAGACGGACAGCGAAATGATCCTGCAAGAGGCATTACGGGACCTCAGAATGATGAAAACGTAACCTTTCCTCGTAGTTACAGCTCACAGTAAGCAGTGAGTGCTAAGTCCTATTTTTAGATGGCATTACATTATTTGGGACATGAGAGTGTGCGCAGAATCTTAAGAGTGTAACGTTCCTTGAATACAATATCTCTTCGGGGCAACTACTACTGTCCAGCACACGTATTCCTGTATCAGAGACATGAGGCGTTGCCACAGTCCATGGCACGATTTCTTATCGATGTGGAATTTGTACTACTATCAAAACTAGGGGGCGATTTCTACACGTGTAGACGACTTTTCTGGTTCCCGTCCTGGGTTCGATTCCCGGCACAAGTCACATTGGAATATCATAATTTGACTACAAAACCTACAAAACGACACAGGCGATTTAGCGTTCCGGTGCTCTGCCGTGTAGCAACCTCCCAATTGGTTTACTTCTTTGATTCGTTTCCTTCGTTGATACAGTAGCGTCATTGGCTGTATGGTCACATACCATCAGGGTGAAACCATATGACATAATATCTAGGATCGTTATAGAACGATCACTCATTCCATGTTCATAGTACGAAGTTCAAAAAATGTACGGGAATAACATACCTATCCCATCAATTTTACCACGAGACTTATCGAAGACAATTGTCACTCTCATAATTTTTTTCAATTTTGTTCCATATAGTCAACGTAGGTACTGCTGTTCATGGAATAAGCGATCGGTAGATTTCTGTGATGGTCGTAGATACATAATTATGTCATAAGGCTGCAGGGTTATTCGTGAATTGATGGGCTCTTGGAGGTCATGGAAGCATTAGTTCAATGTATTTATCAGTTTTGTATATTATGAGAAGACTGCGCTAAGTGCGAATCGACGTAAAGGTTACTTCGCACTACGGTTTTTTCTGTACAACTATTCTTACACAATTCATACACTATATTTATCAGAATAGAGTACGAAATGCAATATCATGGATCCAACGTAGACACATTTGACGTTTGGCACAGATCCCAAATGGCGGTAACATATACGTTGAACATCGCCACTCAAAGTTTGATGATCTTTTAGTTTTTATTTTTAAACTCCATTTATTATGCTTTGTATTCACGTTTCAGTCAAATTATTTAGGTACCCAGTAACTGATAGAAAATGACAGAATTATAGGACGCTGTCTAGTATTTAGTGATAAACTAAGACTCATGATGAGTCATGGGAAAGCGTGAGCCTGAATAAAGGTGTCAGAGAACTGATGTGCTGCGTTGCTTTGCTACAGTTTCCGTCAAATGGCACAATAGGAATCGCTTGATTTCATAGCTAAAGAAAATCAAACGATTCTGTTATTGCTCAACAACAATAATTCCCTTATATTATTTGGTATACGACTACTGGTGTTCCTGCCTTCTGCGACCGAGGTCATGGGTTCAATTTCCACAACTGGAAAGCTTTGGGGCTTGATTGCGGTGTCTTGATATATTTATTTACACCAATATTTATCCAGTCATTTTTAAGTCGAAGCATTTTCTGCTTTCTCAAACGCAAATCAATTGTTTTTTTAAAATTTCAAAGTTTGGGAGCATTTGTCTATTCTCAGTTTAACCACAGTCTATTTTAACAACATAGTTAAACGTCTCCAGATATAGAATGGCAGTTTATTTTAACTGGTGTAAGTCGATACTAGAGGAGATAAGGCCAAGTTGCTTACCTACTGGACAAGCGACCATCTTTTATGAACTAGTTATCTTTTTGATTAGTGTTTTACACACTGAAATAAATCCTTTATATTTAAATACGAATCAAAATTTTTCACTCGCAACGGGATTTGAACCCGCGTCCCCCAGCTTTCGCGGCTGGATGCTCTGACCGCTGAGCTATACGAGCCATATCTCTCTGCGGTGAAATTTTCGATTTGTATTATTAGGTCCTCAGGCAGGCGAAAGCTGCGGGACGCGGGTTCAAATCCCGCTGCGAGTGAAAAATTTTGATTCGTATTTAAATTTATAGCATCTTTTATGACCTCTTTCCTTAGCCTCTTTCTTTACTTCGCATTTGAGCAAACAATTGCCCGGTGTCGATTTGATAGGAGCTTTTGATTTTTGCCATCCGTGGGGAACTAATAAGCTGACCACGAACTACATGCAGGTATCTACACAATTTACGCACACGGTCCAGTATATAAACAGTTTTATGTGTAAGTTTTACGATTTCCAGTGATAGTGTAGGAAGAAGCGAACTGTTGTAATGTAATGTTCTGATGACGTCCAAGGTTAATACAGCGCGTGCTCGCAAAAATTGAAAACTCAAACTGGTCTACGTAATCATCATTATTTATAATCAATTTTATGTCCCACTTTTGGGCACCGATGAAAAGGACTCGACAATAGCCCACCACGCTGGCTAAGACCGGGTTGCAAATCGGGTTATACCTTTAAGAAAATTATGTTAGATATACTCTCTGGCAGGCAGGTTTGCTCACTATGTAGGTATTCCTTCCGCTAATTTGTTCGCAAATGATATTTAATTACAACTTTTAATTTAATTCAACGTTTAACTTTTCATCTTGGTGTTATCATCGAAACCATCATCCGATACATTACCTCTGTTTCCATCTAATAACTTATACTAATTTGTAATTCTCTTTGCTAGAAAAACCCTAAAAACCTACTTACTATATTTTAGTGGCGCTACCCGGAAATCGAAATCAAGACCTCGTGATCTGCAGACGAACATACTCACCACTAGACCCATGAGGTATTTGTAAACTTCGATGCGTGAAACAGAGGTAATCTGTTTTAATAATTCAACAGACGAAAACTTTTCTTCTGGGCCCATTTAGTTCAAAAGCGTTGCATTGCACTTATCTTCAGTAAATCTAGGGTAACTGAGATTATTAGTGGTAGGCAGTAAATAGGTCAAAGCCGACGCACCTGCAGTCAGGCGATCTGATACCAATCCACGTCTCAAGTCTCAGGTAACTGACTGACTGACTCACTCGCCAGGAATAGCCGAGGATCACGGCGCATCTGCAAACTAGTGTTTGTTTACTTTATCGTACACTCGTGTTTATGCGTAGGCACGTGTGTGCGTACAGCGGCGAATCTTTTGTGGAGACGTGAACGCTCCCATGAACTTGAAACAGTTGCTGAGATTTTCGACGAGCGGTAATCTAGCCTAAAAGGTGATAAAACCATATAAAACTCATTAAATGGATGCTTAAGTTTTTACAGACACTGGTAGCGATTTGGTTTTAGTTTTGCCAGAGTAGGTACGCTTTAAGGCATTGCCGGTTCGTCGGCCTCCATTCCATTCCATTCCATTCCATTGCTGTTGGTAGACGGTTCCATAGTTTGCATGTATGCGGAAGAAGGATCTGGTACACCGGGTTGTCGAGCATAACCAGGGGTGTAATTCTCGAAAATATAAAATTGTACATCGGCCAATCATCGCTGGTAACCATAGCAACGCAGCCATCACCAGCCAATCATCGCCTTGGCTACATAATTGATGCAAGCATTAACCAATCAGCGCATAGATGTAAGCTCGTCCCTGCTATAAGTATTTTTGCAGAATCAAGGGGCTGGTGAGGATGGAAAATATTTGTAAGCTGAAATGTAGCTGCACACAGAGAATTTGGAAGGTGGAATTACCTCAAACAGCTGTTCAGAGCATTTCCCATAGAATAAGTGATATAATATGTGTGTTCTAACGGCTTTCTAAGAATTCCCATAAAGAGGTATGGGATCGTCATCAAATACAGCTGCCCGCTTTTGGATGTGGTTAAATTGAGCGAAAAGAGTTGAAATAGAGATGCAAAACATACTTCAGTAACTTTTTTTGACAAAATAAATCACGCAACGATCTTACATGCCGTAACGACTAACGCGGTATGAAAACTAATTCAGAAATAGCCTTTTGTTTGCCATCCAAAAATCCTCAATAAGTGTTAACGACACAGCGTAACACATTTCGAGATTCGACGTTTTTAGAGTTAATGCTTCAATTAAATAAAGTCATTCTGAAAACTTCTCCTGACATTTTTAAAAATGGTGACGAGGAAATGACGTGGATACCTGGAAGCTTAGTGTCAATGACCGACGGGTGATGACTTTCTGACTGTGCTGAAATAGGTCGAATGACTGTGAAACCTAATCATCATTGCCGTCAACGGTCCTACAGACTTTTGGGGGTCTGTGTCCACTACCATACTATTACGGTATTCTGTACTCCAACAGCCTTCGCACCAGGTTTCACACCATCTAGCCAACGAAGCTTTGCCGACCAACATTTCTTTACCCGTCTGGGTGTGAGATCAGTAGTTTCTTGGGGATGTCTTATCCCTCATGTACATGTCCAGCCCATTGCAATTTTGCGATCTTTATGTGCTGGACAATGTTTGGCTCTTGATACGCCACAATCCACTACCTAATTGACAATATCTCCTGGGTTGATGCTTCCCTTTTTAGATCGAAGAACGAAAAGTCCTGCACTCTTAGTCATGTTGCCTTATCGATTCTTTTCCTATTGTAGAAATAGAACGATGTTGCTTCGAAATTTTTAAAAGGTACGGGAATGCCATTTGTCATTGATAAGTTACGTGATCAACATGTCGACCGCGAGTATGTCATTCCCATACATTTTAGAAAATCGGAAGCGATATCGTCATATATCTTCTAATGTAATAGAAATAGAATAGTCAAGGTATCATGGTTATACAGTTGCTGGAGTGGAGACTGCGTACAAATAAGGGTAGTGCGGGACGTCCACCATCTCGTTGGACTGAAGATGACGGCGTACTGGGTGGCAGGAAACTGTTGTATGTGAAAGGGTCAAGGGAAGTGCTATTTGAGTGCGATAAATAGAGTTTAGGTTACGTTACGCGCCAAATGTAATATGCCGATTGCCGCATGTGATCGTGTAATTGTCTGGATGTCCAAGCTAAATATACATACACTTGTATGTCGCGTGCATGTCTGACGATTGATACCTCCTAAAATACTAATGGGTCATTCTCAAAGGGGTCAAAAATGGGTGTCCGAGGTAGAAACCTCTATTCAATTAATTATTAGCTACTTGAAAATATTATGTATGGTAGATATGATCTCAAATAAGATTAGGCCTATGGATTTTTTTAAGATAAAATAAATATAAGTAGGGTAAAAAAAATAAAAACTTTGAAAATATTGACATCGGTGCCGCGTCCGCAACCCATATTGTATCGAATTTTAATTTTTATCTTTTATTATATTAAACGCACCATCACACAAAGATAGTTTAGATATAGCTAATTAGTTCTTAGCTTAACTTGTAATATTTATAATTAATAATAGACGTTATTCGATAACTTATAACGAATAGTTTTTATGTCCAACGTTTAGAATTGATATCAGTGGCGCTCACCAATTCTCTCCGTACTGCTTCACCTTTAATGACTGCGAGAATAGTTGTTAGAGTAGGACAAACTCTCCGTCGCGCTACGTTATTTGATAAAGACGAGACGTCTGTGCCTTTTTTAGCAGCTTTGTTATTGAGGTAAGAAGTCGATTTCGGTGGCTTGGTATACCCTTAAAATTGATTTCGGTGCAACTGATTTATCCCAGTGTATTAGAACTACTACTATTTGGTTTTGTAAAGATATAACGAATGAGTTCCTGGTTTAAATAATGGAGGCTAACGTACGGAATTTTCATTAGTTTTGTGGAAATTTAAGATTTAGCTTATTATTTTGATTTCGGTGGAATTGATTTCAGTGTTTTCAGTGGAAATAGATACACTGAAATCAATTTTAGCCCCACCGAAATCAAGTAATTATGGTAAAAATCATGCATTTAAGGGATTTTTCCATACAAAAGTTAAATTTTCGTCGTTGTTCCAGCTACTCCGGAAAAACTAAAAGTCGGAGAGATCTGAAATTTGGTACCTAGGTTGATATTAGGTCATAAAAATGCACTAAGAACGGGATTTCTGAAATTCACATTTTAAAGGGTAAAAATCATGCATTTAAGGGATTTTTCCATACAAAAGTTAAATTTTCGTCGTTGTTCCAGCTACTCCGGAAAAACTAAAAGTCGTAGAGATCTGAAATTTGGTACCTAGGTTGATATTAGGTCATGAAGGTGCAATAGGAACGGGATTTCTGAAATTCACATTTTAAAGGGTAAAAATCATGCATTTAAGGGATTTTTCCATACAAAAGTTAAATTTTCGTCGTTGTTTCAGCTACTCCGGAAAAACTAAACGTCGTAGAGATCTGAAATTTGGTACCTAGGTTGATATTAGGTCATGAAGGTGCACTAAGAACGGGATTTCTGAAATTCACATTTTAAAGGGTAAAAATCATGCATTTAAGGGATTTTTCCATACAAAAGTTAAATTTTCGTCGTTGTTCCGGCTACTCCGGAAAAACTAAACGTCGTAGAGATCTGAAATTTGGTACCTAGGTTGATATTAGGTCATGAAGGTGCACTAAGAACGGGATTTCCGAAATTTACATTTTAAAGTGTGAAAATAATAAGTACATTTAAGGAGGAAGGGGAGGGAGGGGGGTTTGGGGTCAATTTTTTTTGACCCATTTGCTCGCACTTGACCAATTTTTAAAGTTATAATACTAATTAAGTGTAATAATAGTTTATTTTGATTTCCGTGACAAAAATATTGATATCGGTGGTCACGCTTTTTTTAAATTTGAATAACTATTTAACCCTTTGACATATATAGTTCCCTATTATACAAATATTACCCCAAAAAAATGTAGATTTTAACATCTTTGTTAGTATGTCTCAAATATAAAAAAAAAATTGTGACACCGAAATCAAGCAAATAACGGGGCCTCTGAGAAAGACCCTAATACTACTCGCGGTAGGCGAGCAATTTTAGGCGGTAGGTAGGCGGTATGCGGCAATTTTATGAGAAATAGTACGTATGCTCGTATTTTGGCAGAACAAAACATCTTCAGGGCGTAGAGAATTTAATAGATTTGCTCTAGTGATAGGACTCTTCTTGCAGAATTTGTCCATATAGATATCCCAACAAAAACATTTCCATGTAAAATATTGCCAGACGAGCATATGGCTCACACTGTCAAAAAGTTATCAGATCTCATGTAGGGTAAGACTTCTGACTTTATGCACCCTTAAATACGAGCTCTAACTTCACAAACTCTACACTTTAGTTACAATAATGTCTTGGCCGTTTGGCTACCGTCACATGGGCGTAAAGTGAAAAATACCTCAACCACAGTTTACAGAAAACTTGTGCACTACAGATACCTAGTTAAGAAAGATACAGAGGTGTAACAATGGTAACAGTGTCGCGAATTCAATAGTTTTTCCCATCTCAAAAAATGTCCAACGCCCCTCATGAAGTTTTCACGCCTAAATGTTACAAACTCATGCTTGTAATACATCCTATGTCGATCACATCATTTTAAAGAGAGTATCGGACCCTCACGAGGGAACTAGCTGGTAACGGTAATCAAAGTGGAGATCCCCCGCATAAATGGTAGTCCACCAGGATCCCCTAAATGCCACTGCATTCCAAACGAGTCCGGCAAAATAAGTTACTTTCATAAAAAAATCGTACACCTTATTAAAACTACAAGTTTTCAATATCTAAGTTTATGTATCAATATCTGTCACCTAATTCCTCAAATACCAATAAGTCTGTCTTCAGTTCTGTTTACAATAGTTGCACAAATCACAATATCATATAGGTACCTACCCGTAGAACTAGCTGAGGGGCATTTTTTGGCATGACATATGTGCACAAGGGTCATTACCACATGCCAGTCATACCAAACGGTTTTATTTGTGTGGTGCAATAGTCAGCATCGAGCATAATATAACAATTAACAAACGCTTGTTTAATTAATTAAAAGTGAAAAGTTTTTGAACGAGCTTTTAATTATTTTATTTGGCTAGTAAACATCAGATATTATGTTTTCTGTGACATTGAGAAACGTTTCATATGACAAAACAAACGGAAGAGCAGCACTGTAGTTTGTCAACCATAGAGCTGCAGGTATTCCGTTAATTTTGTGATAGAAGATCAATCACGATCACACATTTATTCGAGTGATATAGTAACTTACACTTTTACTTACAAGATAGTTGGAATCTCGCTCCAAGTAATTTTTAAATAGGGGATGGAAATCTGTATAAAGTTATATGTATAAGTACTACCATTTATCGGAAAATGAAGAATCGTATCAGAATTTAAAAATTCGAAATTTTTAAATGAAGCAAGAAAGTACTCAAGGGAAAAAAACTAATTGTCTTGTTACCTTTTATAATTAACATTCCATTGTAGGTATACAATGAGGTACAAAATCGAACATAATTTCTAAATACGAATCAAAATTTTTCACTGGCAGCGGGATTCGAACCCGCGAGTGAAAAATTTTGATTCGTATTTAAATTTATAGGAATTATTTCCTAATCAAAAAGATAATTAGTTAAAATCGAACATTTTATTGAACCATGTGGCAGACCGTGGAGACCATACTCGTAATAACAGATCCATATATTTTAAGACTTCATTAAACATGTAAACAGGTGTAAGTTATACGCTTCATTAGAAGTGTGCAAAGACGAGGCACTTCGGCTAGCAATAATAAACTATTTGTTTTTCCCGGCGCTCCAAATGCTCAGAACAATGCCAACTTTCAGCATGGTTTCCCAGTCATATTTTGGGAAGGCCATCGACCCTCATTGAAAGCTTCACAAACTACGAACGGTCAATACAGATTAATTTCGTTTCATCTCCGAGAACCACTCCAGAACCCACTGACCCAGTAATGATATGAGATATCGTCAGAACAGGTCAAGTTATGAGTATCTACGAGTATTACCCGACGTGGTTGATACCTAATCGCAAAGGACGAGCCAAGAAATTCGCGTTTAATGCATCGGCGTCTACGCAATAATTATGTAGGTACCTACGTAGTTGTTTGTTGCGCCAAAAGTTTAATTTCATGATTGATACATCACTTTTGATTTGGAGACATCTTTTGAGCTGCTGAATTGAGAAGACCAGCCTATTAGTGTTTTTAAGAGACCGATTAAAAATTAAAGTCTAATGACTCATGAGACGACAAGAGGATCATTTACTATATCTGCAACATTAAATAAAGAAAACTCGACATATTTTAAAAAGCTGCACTTTCGCATAAATGTCTCTTCCATGGATTTTCATCCCCTGGAGAGTTGAAAACTCTTTCAGGGGCTAAAACGAACAGCTATGGCATTCTCGTAACGTTTTCACATACTCAGTGATTCGATAAAAGAAAAAGAAAAAAATATTAACACTGAAAAATGAACTTTACACTAATTGGCTTAGAGTGTAAAATTGAATGTATTTCATCATAGGAAATACAATGCTCAGCTTAGAGGCGCTTAAGTAATTTCCGACCGACCGAGTCGACCAATATGGCGTTTTGAACTACATTCAATTTTACGCTTTATGCTAATTGAATTAAAATTAATTTTTCAGTGTCCGCAAAAAATGTTTTGAATTCAATATCGTCTGCATAAGTACGGAAATAGAATCACCTTTTTAAACATATCATATCACGAAATGTAGCCGACACGTAACGTGAATAGCCCCCCTGATCTTAATCAAATACATTATCATTTATTATGCTTTCATTTTCGTCAGGCCGTTGCTCCGACAAATCTAAAAACCCAAAAACAGGAGTTCCACCCACATTAACGCGAGCCGTCAGTCAATCTGTCGCCCGTCCCAGATTCTATTCCCGCTGCTACAAATATTTATATTGTTTATCCGAAAGTAGGACGAGGTGTAAAATCTAAAATACGAACAACGGTACGTCACTACCCAATATTAAAATCTAGGTACATACGTATGCACAGTAAGGTATCGTCTGAGTGTATACGATCAAACTTAAGTGGAACATGTCAATCTACATTTGCCAGCCTCAAGGGCTTAAAGTTATCACGGATGGTCAATGGTCATAGAAACCTTTTAGAATAGAATAGAATTGAAAATTCTTCATTTCATCTAAGGCCACAAGGTCTTCTAGAGACAGTGTCTACTATTTTTCGAATTTCTAATCATAAGTACGATCAACAGATTGATCACATAAGCTATCTGTCATTCTTTTTTTTTGGTAATTTAATTCAAATTAGCTGCGTAATGACCGGTCGACAGGTGATCGTAGTTAGGTATGGTATGTCATAATTATGGCTAAAGCTGCAATTGTGAACCGATAAATTGAGACGATAATTTGTCTCAGCCACTCTGCACTGTCCAGCTGTCCATCCAGGAGACTGAGGCAGGACGTCAGGTTAGAGGGAGGGTGGAGGTGCTAGTCGGTTTCCTTGATAATGATCATCAAGACAAAAAAAATAACGTTATATATTCCACGTTATACGCGGTACTTATGGTTTACCCACGCGTTTTTCAAACACGAATTTTCTGTCAGTTTGTACTTTTTACTCCCGTCCGTCATTAAGATATTTTTACCCGTTGTTTTTTATGAAATTAACGCCGAGTGCTCGTCATTTTAAACATTATATGACGGGGCTTCATCTCAACAGTGACTAGGTACCTAGGTAAGTGCGGAGGAAAATGAAATTATAGTGTTATCTTAGAATTTGTGGAGTGTGCCGCTCTATTTTTGCCTCGTCTAGTTTTGATGACATGGCAACTTTCTAGTAAGATACATATTTACTAAAAGGGACATAGTTATGCAATACCGTCTACTTCAATAGTATTGATATTCTTTTTTTTAACAAAGCTTAGCCAAATCTGATAATCAAACCCATATGTCGCACTCGATAATCATAAGGGTTTTATTTAAGGGGTTGGTTCCTATAGAGGTATACGAATTCAATATGCAGTATCACAATATTGTAATGAATCATTGTCTTCCAGAGTGATAATAAAGATGAACCGTGAAAGCGTGAGTTGGGCCGGCTTATAGGTCCTAGAATAGCAGACGGAGCCGATTCGCAAATGTCAGGCGTAGACGAGAGCTAGCTAGACTGAATGTCTAGCTAATCAATTTTAAACATCATCTGAAAATTTCTCGACGGAAATAATCTAGGTTGTAGTAGTACCTAGCAGTAGATTCATTTTATTACAAACCTCAAAAAAGATAATAATCTAATTAGTAATCTAAAAAATATTTTTATTTCACACAGGTGTAATCTGAGGGTAAAGCTTACAGGCACTTAGTCAATACTATACTTGTGACATAGGAGATGAATCGGGATCATCGACTCAATATATTTTCAGGACTCCGAGGCTCGGAGGTGGAACATAACTGTTCTAATAGAAAAATGACTTGAAAGCATTGACAAATTCAGCTTAATAACGTCATTAAAAGTAAAAAAAGTAAATATGCAACATCGCAGCAATAAAAACGCAACATTTGACCAACGGGTAACGAAGCAATTAAAATATGTATTTAATAAGATTCATTACTTTGAACAACGTTGTTTACTGGTAAGATATGACGGCGGTAATTTGCAAACCAACAAATCATTCGAGTAGGCACTTACCTGCTAAATGAGAAGTGCTTACTCCAAGATCCAAGAGATACTACATGATACATCTCATTTGAAACCAAATGTTTGCGATTTTAGAATTAAGGGCACACATTGTGTGGACTGTGGATATAAATACGGCGTTTCCGCATTTTGATTCGGGTTTATTTATTTTGGGTAAACCAACTTTAAAGTCACAAAGACATTAATTATTTTGGTTGCATATTGAAGAGGAAAGGTGCCGAGAGAGTTTTATCTTGTCAGCAGAAGATGCATGTTTTACCTACCAAACAAATGCAAATTAATGACTACGAAGCGACACTTTAACAGTGCTAAATGGGAACTGCGTAGGTACTATGTTCTGAAAGTTCTTCAGGCATGAATCTTCCTCAAGATGGTTTTCTTTCAATCACAAAGAACTGTATTTAGAGTCACTGCAATGACAATTGTGAGGGCAACTGATTAAGTGATGCAGCCGAAGATATTACTGTCTTTTTAACTTGGGGAGGGTAAATACACGTCTTCTTCTAGCGTCTAGTTAGCCTCATTAATTTGGTAATGGAGATCTTCAGACGTTGATGAATATTTTGATTATTTATTATTTAAATAAAGCATAGCTTTTTTTAATTAGCGAAAAGGTAGAAGTACTCATAGAAACAGGTCGTGAAAAAGCATCATAGCAGTTTATAAAACGTTGAAAGCTCTAACACAACGCGCAGTAAACTGATTGATTGGCCGTCCGTCCATCCGATCATTACTTGGAGTTATTTATGTGTTTAATTTTTTAGCGCTATCAATCTTTTGTTCAATGGTCTACATTTAACTACTTTTTTGTGTGTTTTTCCCCGATAGTATAAATGAAAATGAAAAATGAAAATGAAAATGAAAAATCTTTATTTTCACATAGGCCCAATTAATAAGCTCTTATGAAAAGTCAAAACTCTACCGCCAGGTTCGGAAAGCAGGTTTGCACCGAGAAGAACTGGCAAGAAACTCGGCACTTGCTCTTTTCAAAAAAAAATGTCATTATATACAATTTCTTAAATAATATCAATAATTAATACATAATTTTTAAGATATCTCGTGAAGAGATGGAAATATATCCCTATCATTCCAACAATTCTTGTCATTAAAGAATTCTTCAATAGTATAGTAACCCCGACTTATTAGATGTTTTTTGACAGTGACTTTAAACCTGTGTAAAGGTAAGTCCAAAACAGACTTCGGGATCATATTGTAGAAGCGTACACTCAACCCCACAAAGGACTTCTGTACTTTACGTAAACGGTGTGGTACTACAACTAACTTGTGTCCGCCATTTCTAATTGGACGGTTACTTACATCTATACGTTGCTTATAATTATTAATGTTTTGACGTACAAAGAGTAAGCAATTATAAATATATTGAGATGCCACTGTAAGAACACCTATTTCTTTAAATTTTTGGCGAAGAGATTCGCGTGGCTTCATTTTGTATATAGATCTAATTGCTCTCTTTTGCAATACAAATATAGTTTGAATCTCAGCAGCTTTGCCCCATAATAGAATACCATAGGACATAACACTGTGGAAATAGGCATAATAGACAAGCCTGGCTGTATCAATGTCTGTTAACTGCCTAATTTTTCTCACAGCATAGGCAGCTGAACTAAGTTTACCTGCCAGAGTCTCAATATGAGCGCCCCATTGTAGTTTATCGTCTAAGGTTACCCCCAGAAATACTGTAGAGTTTTCCATTTCCAGTGTTTCACCATTCACAATCACCTTTTTGTTGGTAGCTACGTTTTTTACGTTTGGTAGTGCGAACTCAATACACTTAGTCTTTTTTGAGTTTAAAAGTAAATTGTTAACAGTGAACCAATGCGATACATGCGCGATAGCATAATTTACGTCGTCAAAGTTGTCTTTACCTCTATCAGTTTTAAAAATCAAAGAAGTGTCATCAGCAAACAATACTATCTCGCAAATACCGTTTACATGGTGCGGCAAATCATTTATGTACACTAAAAATAGAAAAGGTCCCAATATTGAACCCTGTGGCACACCCATTATGGGGGAACAACCCTGCGACTTTATGTCATTTATGCATACCTTTATAATACGTAGATAGGTATTATCATGGCAATTTTAAAAACGTTTATTAATCTGGTAGCATTATTTTGAATTTAAAATTTTCGGTGTGTATGTTTAAATATTTTTTACACTTTCACGCCACAACACTAACTTAACTAATTTGGCTATTAGGCTCTTAAAAATTATGATTTGCCCATAGTAAGATCTTCTTGTACAAAGATTTTGTTTTTATTTTTATTTAAATAATTTTCCTGTTTGAAATCCAACAAAAACTCAAAGCGTTTCTACATTTTATATCAAAGTCATAACTCGGTATAAGTAATTTCAATTTCTTTGCACACACTCATCTGGCGAATGCGTAATTTGTTTGTTTAAAACTCTCAAAATACGCTGTTCACGTGTTCCAGCTATGCAAACGGCTTTCCTTATGTCTGCGAGGGAATTTGTAAACGTAAACCAAACGTGACTATTTTTAGAAAGATGGGTCCACGCGGACTACCTTGTTGTACCCCCACCGTTGAAGCTTTCTTTTAAATATGCATTCAAGTTTCAGCAATTTTCTAGCGACTAACTTTTTATAAAACAGACAAGTTAAGAAGAGTTCAACAACATTTCAATCGTAAAATATTAAAATATTTGCAATAAATGTTTCTGAGAAGTAATATAAAATGAGTAAAATATTTTTAATAAACAAATTAAATTCACTTCACAAGATACATCGTCGTGTTGTTTTGAATTCTTACTTCACAGTCGTACAGTTGTAAGTGAGCACAAAAATAAGACTCAACATAAGATCAAAGATGATATATAAAATCATAGAAATAGGGCAACTGTAAAGACGTTGAACTAAACACAAAATAGACAACTTTCTCTAAATTAAATACTTTTAAAAATTGTCTTTCTCAATGAGATTTAATACCGCAACCTTAGCTATCGCAGCTAGGTGACCTACCAATTGTTCAACAAGTTTTTGCAAACAACTTAGCTAGAATATTTTAGCTAGAAAACAAAAATTCAAATGACTTTACTATGCTGTGTAATCTGAATAATTACATATTAGTATTTGCATTAATTTATTGAAATACAAGTATAGCGTCACGTGTAGCGTTAAAATCTTGTTACTTCATCCAGAGACAAAGTATAATAATATGACTTCTTAATAACGAACTGGCACTTACTGCCAACGTTTTAAAATAGTTCTTCGAATATATCATTCCAAAATCTCGTAAGAGATTGTTTGTTTTTATATCTCGCTTGTATTTCACGATATATTTCGTTTTCTCGACAAACATCACTGAAAACGTCGTAAATTCAGAAGTTATTTGTGGAAACTCAGCTTGATAACAAAGGAAAATGCAGATCGGCTGAACTTTCGTAACCGAAGAGATTCAAACGAATTATGTCGTGAAAGAATCTGTTAATCTTCTTAAATGCGCCTACGTTAAATGAGTGTTTAATCTATTTTCAAAAACGGTATGTAGGAATCGCCAACATTTCTTAATTTGTATTAGTTTTAAGTTTTGTGTTTCATTTTCTATTTTCATTTTTATATATATTATTATTTAAATAACATTAGCAAGGGCTGATCCAGGATTTTCTGTGGGGAGGAAGGGCAAAAGTGTCTGATTTTCACACATATCAGAGAAGAAGAATATATTTTGTAAACGGTCTTAGAGGACACGTGCCGTCTTGCGCCCTGTCTAAAGCCGTCTATGAATGTTACTCTATGTCCATATTATTATTATCAATTCTAGAGTTCAAGCTCTCTCTTGATTTTATCACGTTTTATTAAATTTCAAGCTCGTATTAGCTTTATTTAAGTATCCATTGTCATCATAGCTGTAAAACCAAGTTCGCTTCCTCATTACATTTTGCTTTGACGCTTCCTCGTGCGTTGTACTTTCAAAATACATTTTGCAAGCTTTTGAGCAAAACCGCCGAGTATTTCCATCTAGCCTACCTACATAAACGCAAAGGTCATTGCACACGTCACCAAAACTTAGCGCCGAATCGGCGGAAATTAACAAAAAAAACATACTCACTTACCCATTTAAAATCATAGCCAATTCACTCAAACACAAAAAAATATGAACTATTTTCGTAGAAGCACTTTGAAAATGTCGACACGTTCGCGGTTATTTTTAAAATGGCGCGCGGCGCGCCCGCTAGCCGGCAAACGTCTGAGAGAAATAATTTTATGATCCCGAGAAAGTAAATTGGGATTGGGGAAATATAAAATTACTCGTTGTTTAGTGATGGAGAACCACACATCGATGAGGACAATAAAGGGAACATCGATGGAGACGAATTGGGAACTATAGGTACTAAGAAGGCCGTAGCACAAGAGAGAGTAAAAAGAAGTAGGGTCTACGCGCCCTCTACAAACCCCTGCTACGGTTGCTACGCAGCTTTATCTAGCAGACTACATTAAATAAATAATGTAGTCTGAGGCTTAAAATTAATTAACATTTTTCTTAAATTAGTCGATTCCATGGCAAATATTGTGTAGTCAGCAAAATAGTCCATAGAAATCTGGCAACGTATACATGTAGAAATCTGGCCCCTTACGACGTCAGCCATCGCCTTTGGTAATGTTGCAACCTTATCGTGTTGTGATTACTGTGAAAGTGAGGGAACAGAGATTGTAGTTGTTGTAGTATTTATAAACACAGAACATGTTTATTTAAATATTTTCCGTTGTAATTGATGACGGTGACCGAAATTCGGTCATAGGATCCTTAAAAATAATTCGGGCACGAATGCAGATTATAACTTTTCATCAATATCGATAAAAACTACTGCGGCTCGACAGGCGTACATCACTAGAGTCCAGTCCATATATCAACAACACCTGGCAGTACGCGATGTTCTCAGAAACCTTTGTTTATTTTCGTACATGTTCGTATTTTTTGCCATTTACTCCAAATAACAGTTAAAACACTACCGGTTTATTCCCGCGTACATTAGCTTGACACAAAGACATCTAGTGCTCTGTGCTTCACATTATCATCATCAGCCTAGGGATCGCTCACCTTTCAATAGAGCTGATAGGCCCCACAGAACCCTACACTTTGCCTTAGGTTGCGTTAGTAACTAATAACTATTAATATTAATCTATGCCATGGAAAGCATCGGCATTTTTTCTGAACGAGCCTAACTCCCAACCCCTGCCAGACGCCAGTGCGTCCCATCATTTTGCACTGCAACGTCCTACGATACACTGCGTTCATTTTCCTGAGACGTACTTTTCTAGGTCTCATTGCCCAATAATCAGTGAGATGATTCCGTATCGTTCAGTTTATTTTGATTATGTTCAGTGTGTTAACAACCCTCACTGGGTTATTGACAAATTAACTATCAAAACGGAGGCAAAAATCATATTGTTGTATTCTTTATGCTCAAGTTACCAACCTTGGATGGTTCCATGAAAACATACCATGCTAGACGCTAACTTATGCAAAAAGAATACAAAAATAGGATTTTTACTTACATTTTTCTGGTTATTAACCCAGTGAGGATTTTTAAAACACTAAACGATACAGAATCTGCCGATAAATCTAGCTAAAAAGTTCCTTCTTTGTGCACCTTGTGTACTTGGCCGTATCTGACGTCAGACACTTATTATATGTTTGATTGATTTCAATCGAGTACAAATTAGAGGCAATGTAGTGATCAAGGCTACGTATCAGTGAAGCACGCTCGTTTACATACAGCATAGATCGCTGCCACTGAGTCGAGTGCCCTAGACCCCGTTCACTTTGTTATTACACGATACGTCACGGTCATTCTAAAATGTCGGTGCAGACTGATTCTGTAAAATCATTTTTTTAAAGATCTGCAGCTAATGCAGTCGATCCCTAGCTTACAGTTACAGACATTATAAAAATCCTGATGTTATAGGATATTTTATTACAACCATCTCGTTTAATTATTTTTTTCAGAATGCAGATGACATTAACTGCGCCAAAACCTGAGGCCAAAACGATACAGAGGACACTCAGGAGGTGGCCAACGTGATTAAATTTGAATTGAGGAGCGGCTAAAAATCGGAAATGGTATTATAATTATTATGCCTGTGTTAATATGAAAATCTTGTAAAAATTATTAACATACCTACCTTGCTGATTCTCTTCAGTAGGTACTAAAATTGAATAAGCTTTCCTGATTCGTTACAAAAATATTCAAATAATTTTAATTACAAAATTATCTAAAAAGTTGCTTAGTAGAGTTTTGCACTATTATTCTAATTATTTTTCCTGATTAGAGTTGCATTCAATAATAATATTATTGTTGTTTCTATTCTCAGTGATGTACCTACCTACCTATCATTCAAAGAAAAATCAAAATGTTTATCACATAGGCCTAACTTGCAGGCATTTATGAAAAGTCATACTCTACCGCCACGTTCCGAAAGCTGTTTTGATATTCTGATTTCTGTGCTTCTTTGTCCAAATTATCTAGGTACTCAAATTACAATCGACTGTGGACAGTGGCGCCACCATTTTTGTACCCTTTTTGCAGAACTACAATTAAATAAACAGACAATGAAAACGCGCACTACTCACATGTCATACATTACAAGTGGTACCAGCACAAATACAAAATTTAGCCGCAGTTTTTTGCGCCCCTCCAGCTCTTATCACCACGAGATAAGGCTCGTTTTCAGATAACCCACCCGCTTTATCTATTCCTAAAGTATCTACACAAAGCCATTCGGATTCTGTTTTCCATGCGCGTGAGTTTACTCTTAGTTCTTAATTTAAATACTAAAGTGTTGTTTTGAGAGGTTTCGTAGAAACATTTTGAAATAAAAAGTAAGTGACATTCCTGTTTATTCTATCATCTATGTGGTTTTTATAATTTTTGTAAGTAGCGCAGAGATATTTAAAACTTTATTGTTATTAGGTAAGTACGTATTTTACATAAGTACCTACCTACTGTATTAATTATTATAATGAGGAAAATCGTGAATATTTTGTGATTGTCCTTATGCAAATTTAAATATGTAATCCGTTATACTCGTAAGTACACTAGTAAGATGTAGATGACGTTATGATTTACTTTTATCTACAATCTATAAACTTAAGTGGGGTGGTAACTAGCCGCGGCCGAAGCCTCCCGCCAGACCAGACCAGCCCCTAGATTGTGTAAGAAAAACGTATTCATCGATATCGTAATCGTTGGCAAATTGTGTCTGCTGATTGGTTCCCTGATTTACGTCGGCCAATCGGAGACAGAATTTGCTAACGATTACGATAATGATTTTATTACACAATCAGACCCCAACCAATTCAGAAATTATAAAATTCTAAAATAGTCCGTGGCGGGAATTGAATCCGCGACCTCCCGTAGGTAGGTAAAGTCTTTATAGTAGACAATTTACTTAACTACAATTTCCAAAATTACGCACACCTAACTAGGCATAGATAAATAAAAATTCAATCTAATCTGAAATTGAGTAAGAGTAGGTATCGGTGAACACGGTGAAATATCAAGATACTAAAAGATACTACTTCTATCTATTGTTAAAATTAACATTTATAAAAATTAAAAACACATAAGCCGATAAAGGAACTGATTGGGAACTGATTAAAATTAGTAGTTTATTTTATAAAGTATGTTCTCCTCATTTTAAATTACAAAAAAATATTTTCGATTTTTTTAAATTCCTATGTTGATAATCGAGAGTTCCCCGAGAGGTTTTGTGGTGGGCTATGCGAGTGAAGAGAGTGCCTGAAAAGTAAAAAAATAAGTACCGTAGTAAGTAAAGTAATAAAGTACCTGAAAATGTAAATCTCGTGAAAGCTATGTATGTAGAAGCGAGCACGAGTGTCCGGTCAGAAGCTGGCGTAACGGACAATTTCAATGTCAAGGTAGGCTTACACCAGGGGTCAGCTTTAAGCCCCTATTTATTTTTGGTGGTAATGGATGCATTAACAGCCGACATTCAGGAGCAGGCACCCTGGTGTATGCTATTTGCCGATGACATTGTGCTTGTCGGTGAAGAAGCGTCCGAGGTCCAGAGCAGGCTAGAGTTATGGCGGGAGAAATTAGAGAACGTTGGCTTAAGGATCAGCCGAACTAAGACCGAACATCTATTTTGTGATTTTGGCGGTACCTCCAGCTACTCCAAAATTTCATTAGATGGTGAAACCCTACCTGTCTGTTCCGATTTTCGGTACCTCGGTTCGCTCTTCCAAAGCGATGGCAATATCAACCGAGATGTAAACAATAGAATGAATGCGGGATGGATGAAATGGCGACAGGCCTCAGGTGTCATATGCGATCCAGGAATGCCTCTTAAAGTTAAGGGGAAAATTTATAAGACGGTCGTCAGACCTGTCGTGTTGTATGGATCAGAGTGTTGGGCGGTAAAAGGAACAGATGAAAGAAGAGTGCATGCGACCGAAATGCGAATGTTGAGATGGATGTGTGGTGTGACGAGAATGGATAGGATAAGAAACGAGTACATAAGGGGAAGTTTGAAAGTTGCGCCAATAACAGAAAAGATGAGGAGTAAAAGGTTAGCGTGGTATGGACATGTTATGAGGAGGGATGAAAGTCATGTCACTAAAAGAACGATGAGTATGCATGTGCAGGGACGAAAAAGTCGAGGGAGACCGAAGAAGAGATGGATGGATTGCGTGAAAGAAGATATGCGTGTGAAAGGAGTGGATTGCGAGTTGACGGCTGATAGGAGCGAATGGAAGGAGAAGACATGTTGTGCCGACCCCACATAAAGTGGGAAAAGGCAAGGAAGAAAGAAAGATGTTGATAATCGAGTGTGATGGACATTAAGAACAAACGCGTCACCATAAGGATCACCATAAGGGTTCCGCTTTGGAACCCTTATGGTGACCCTTATGGTGATGAACAATGACCATGGGTACTTACAACTACGGGCATTGCAGTATTTCTGCCCCTTGACGTTACCAACTCTTCATATCGCTGTAAGTTAAGTATATGTTGTTGCTGCACCCTCGATGTTTTCTTCCGCAAGTAAGTAAGGACTATTCGTGTGTCCACAGAATGCCATGGCAAAGGCCACCAGATGTGCCAGTCGGTAGAGTTTGGACTCGCTTCAAGGGCAGGGAGAGAGACGGGGTCCCGCCTAAAATGTAAGATCGTTTCTTGTACATAATATCCAACATCGAAATTATATTAGCTATCACTTTCCATCAAGTGTGATAACAGTCAAAAACTAACCTAAGTATATCTCCTTCTCTCTAATATATAAAATTCTCTCGCCAATTTTTGTTACCAAACTCCTCCGGAAAGGCTCGACGGATTTTTTATGAAATTTTTTGTGTACGTTCGGTAGGTGTGAGAGTAGGTCGTAAGCTATTTTTTATATCTCTAATGGCAAAACAATGATTGCCGGGTCAGTTAGTAATACTTAAAAATCTACAGGTATCAAATAAGAGACATGGAGGAAGGTATCAGGAAGCAGTGTTTGGACATGATGCAGGAGACCTTTATTCGCGACGAGCCAATCTGTCAAGCTTTAGGTAAGCTGAACAACATTAGCTCAACATGTCGAAAAGCTGAAGTGGCAATGGGCGTGGCACATAGCACGCAGGACTGATGGACTTTGGGAGGTCCTGTAATGGCAAACCCACACTTGGTATTAGCTTTGATGATATTTAAGAAAGTTGCGGGGTGCCCTTAGATGCACGCGGAGCAAAACCTGATGGAGTTCCCTTCAGGAGGCCTATATGTCCAGTAATTCTAGTATTGGACGTCCATTGGCTACGAATTGTTAGGCCTCAAGTTGGCCAATGGAGGAAAACACCAACTTTGCAGACTTGGTTTTAATTGGAATAAGTAATTAACTCGAAAATGCGAACTGTATTTAGATGAAAACGGTTGATATTTATACGCCAGTCTCTCTGATGATCTGCTGATAACTGGTTGCTGAATAGTTAATCGGAGTCACGATAAAGCAAAATTCTCATCAGGTTCGGACACTGCGACACAGCCCACAGGCCGTAACAGAACGAACGATGTGGTGATGATAACGAGTTATTGCCATCATTCGCCTTTTATGAATCCAAGAAATGAGGTACAGGCCGCTTTATTTAGGTATACGCCAATCTTACTGATGATGATTTGCTGACTGCTTGATCTTCATTAATCGGTGTCGCGATAAAGCAAAATTTTAATTAGGGCCCGACACTGCGACACTGGGCTGTAACAGAACGAACGATATCTGGTGATGATAACAAGTTATTGCCATCATTCGCCTTTACTTAACACGTTTATGAATCCAAGAAATGAGGTATATCCCGCTTTGCACTAAATGATGCCTGCCTGACTTCAGAGTCATAACGGATTCTTCAGTAATTTCTTCGTTTAATCTGGCGCAGGTATAGCATCAGACCCTGAGTCAATTCAGACGATAAGGAACAACTGGGAGGAGTACGTCTCGCAGCAGGTCTCGCTGGCCTGCTTCACGGAGGAGGATGGAGAGCCCCGCGAGCTGGTCGGCTTCAACATACTCCTGGTCAAGTGCAGGGACGATGAGGAAGAGGACATTTCAAATGTGAGTGCATCGTAAAAGTGTACAAGTATTCTTAGGGTTCCGTACCCAAGAGTAAAAACGGGACCCTATTATTGATATTTCAATTTTCAATCCACGAAGACGCGCCCCACTTTCATTCGACTCGTATGGAATTTGACAGAGTGGGGCGCGTCATCGTGGATTGAAACATCTGTACTGAGACTTCGCTGTCCGTCCGTCTGTCACCAGGCTGTATCTCTTGAACCGTGATAGGCAGTTAGAAATTTTCAGAGATGAAGTATTTATGTTGCCGCTATAACAACAAATACTACAAAATAGAGCAAAATTAATATTTAAGGTTAATGTCCCATAAAACAAACTTGTGATTTTTTGGCTTGTTTTTGCTCGATATTGATAACGGCCGCAGGTAGACGCATAAAATATTCAGTTACATACCGCTTATTGAGAATTGACTTTAAAAATAAAAAGTAAAATTGAAAAAAAAATTAAGGGTGGCGCCCATACAACAAACGTGATTTTTTGCTCGTTTTGAGTTGGTGGGCAGCGGCAGAGTTGTCTTGATTGAAAATACGTGGTCTTGAATCTTGATAGTACGGAACCCTCAGTGCGCGAGCCCGACTCGCCCTTAACCAATTATTATATTTGTTTACCTGCTACAAGTGGTAAGACTTTCACCATGACAGCCATGATGGATGACTGGATGTCGGATGTTGCCACGGCAGTGTCAGATTATATTTCGATGCTGTAACTGCTCAGGTGAAAGGCGAGACGTGGCGCAAGTGCCTGAAGACCATCGCCTACTCGGAGAAGCTGGTGGACGTGTTCCAGCACTACGGAGTGGACAGGTACCTGACGTCCAGCGGCCTGACCGTGCTGCCCGGACACCGCGGGCAGAACATCGGGGCCAGGCTGATTGAAGCCAGGTACCATAAGTACAACTATCTCTAAAATAAATCTCATGATTGTAACGTGTTAGTCACTCTACGATTTCGCATTGTGAGGTCAACGTCTCCTGAAGATGTCCCGGTGTCGGGACGAAACGAATGTCGAAGAAAGTGTTGGAAAATTGTGTGTGGTGTTTCATGTGGGCAGTGTTCTTGCATATTGTACCATACAGAATCTTTTCAACCAGTGGATTATAGCAAAACAAATTAATCTGTCCTACTAATTATGGATTTCCGCAAAATAAAGCCTGCTTCCATTCAATAATTCTCTTGTAACCAAACCAAACTACTCCAAAACAGCTCAACTGATTCTTATGAAATTTTTTATCTACGTTCGGTTGGTCCACTGAAATACCTACCTAAAATATAATATTGGTAGGTCTGAGAATAGGTCGTAAGCTATTTATCATACCCCTTAGGCTGTTGTAGTTGTGGTGTACAGTTTACTTGGAACTGTGTGTGGTTATTAGTTATTACCCCCTTGATGGTAGCTACACAGCATCGCACTGCAACGATTAATCGCTTGGCAGTAGCAAAAAACTTATGTACAGAGGTGTCGGTTACGGTAACACTATGAGGTATCTATTTCAATGGAGTTTACCCTTGTTAAAAATGCTCATTGCCCAATGCGTATAACGAAGTTTTTAGTCCAATATAAGTACTTAAAACACGGATTTTGCGTGATTTGGGACGCAGCGATCACCGACTTGCACTTAGCTGATTTACGAGTGCCTGAGCCCATACCTTTTTTGAAGTCTGGATCGGAAACTCGGGACAGTGCGTTTAAATACCACAGCGTACTAGCTATCCCAGATAAGTCATCAAAGATAAATATTATATGTTTTTTTCAGGAAAGACCTATGCAAGCCCTTCGGAATCAAAGCGTCGTGTACCGTATTCACGGCCAAGACGTCGCAAGTGCTGGCGGCTAAGTGCGGCTACCAAGTGCTCGCCACCATGCCATACACCGACATGCTCAAATATGGCGTCGATCTCAGCAGCTGCACCACGAGTGAGGCTAAAGTTATGGGGCTCAAGTTCGAATGACCAACCTAGCCATCTACCCTGGAAGCGGGGAAAAAATGTCGCCAGTTTACCAATTTACCGATGACAAAAATGCTTGTTTTGCCCACATGTCTCATAGATGAGCGGTCAAGTTAATGAAGAGTTTTATCTATAGGTATAAAGGAAAAAAGAAACGCCTAGCATAGACTAGGTCACATATTTCTAATTTATGTAATTTATGAAATGGATACTTCTTAATGCGCATTAGGCGTTTTATGACATAGGAAAAACCATTGAACTCATGACACCGTTACCGTAAACACTTCACGTAAGTAATTGTTATTTTTCACTTCTGCCGGTACTCCCGGAGTAACATCTTACGATTTATTATGGTAGTCGTTGGTACTAGGTTCTGGCACCGAATACATAATATTACTGAAAAGTGCAGGGGTAAAGCACGGTCGCGGAGCACGAAGAATTTCGTACATTAACCTGTTACTACCTGTCTGTCACTCCCGTGTCAAAATAATGCGGTCACGCTCGCACAGGACGGGGTCATTGCATCTGTGCTCCGCGACCGGACTTTAGTAGGGACAACCCACCACCCATGGCTCAATCAATCTCTCGGTTATGGGGCCCGAAACACGTGAGGGCGCCCGTTCGCTACTTGCTCTTGGCGTGTTCCTCTCGCTCCTTGTCCCTGTGTGCTCAGTCTCCCCATTCTGCATTCTGGGGCAGGACGATACAAGTACGGACTCACCTCGCGCCGTCACTGTCCGCAGCAGAGATCCGCTGGCTTGCCACTCCAAGCCGCTCCACCTCTTGCACCACGCCAGGCCAGTCTCACTTATCGAGTAGGGTTTCGGACCCCAATATTACAAATGGTTGCCGCTCGCAGGCCGAGTTGTACGCGCTAGTTCTGTACGGTCTATTTTACGCGCCGTCTGACTACGGCAGCCCTAGTACGTCGTAAGAGATAAAATTAGGCGATAGAAAGAGACCACAACATTGCGTTTGTTGCGTGTCGATTTTGAGGGCGGGGCCAGGCGCTATTGCGAACTGAATTGCACTTTTAGTGTCAGCGCTAGAGTCGTTATTTCTTTAAATCATCATGCGGAGTGGACCTTCTGTTGTACTATTTAGTGTTCTGTGGCCACGCGTGGGCAAACTCCCGTAGCTTTCCGACTTTGACCGCCGAGCTCCCGAAGTCCGGGTATTCAACTGGGCCAGAATCTTCGCGAACTTTTCCATCCAGCAGTTGGGGTAAAGGGGTAGAGATTTAATTATTTTCACCTGGACATCCTGCTGATCATAAGCCCCTGACGGGTTCTCCAATCACTACAGTTTAGTGTTGAAACACGCCCACGAGGTGGACTAGCGCCATTATAAACAAAACCGCTGGATTGGCGCGAAACATTGCTAATGTCACTAGTATATTGTTTGATTAGCGAATATTTAAGTATTTTTTCAATTACTAAGAAGTATTATTACAAACACTTCACTAAAAGGGATGAGAACAAACAGTCTAGTAGTACAGCATTCGCTGATGGAATAGATCGTCTAATCTAAAATCGCAGTGTTTACGCTCTCTGCTATATGCACGTTGAAAGAAAAATGTAGTAGAGGGGTGTTCATTTTCAAATTAGGCGATCCTACACCTACATACATGTTTACCAGTGCCAGTCCATACTATGTACATACAGAAACAAGATAGGCACAAACAAATAAAATGATACAAATGTAAATACTTTTTCAATGTTAATTTATTACAATTACATAATATACACAAAAAATATATTATCGTTATAAATAAAATACGTTATCAAATCGCAGTGTTTCGCTTATATACCTACATTTTTATCTACAAATACAAATATCTTTAATATAAATGCCTTTAACATCACTATCAAAATGTCATGTTTCGTACAAAAAGCTATGAAATGTATACCGACTTATCGGTATTAAAAAAATCATGTAAATCCGTTCAGTCCGAAAATTAGCAGCCAAATATTTCTAAAAATACCCGCCTAATTTCCCAACCTCTTACTCATTTCTTTTTCCTAAGTCTGTTAAGGTAGAACAAAATGAAATACTAACAGCCGGCCTCAGAGACGAATTAGATTTAAAAATCACTAATAAACAGACTATAATATTTTTTTATCCATATAAAAAGAGTTCTCAAAACAATTTAGATTTGGCGACTTAAGTTACTTAAAAATCATATTCAAAATCACAAGCTTGATTTCAAACTTTTCAATACTTAAAAATACATATCAAAATGTATTTATTGCCCAGGCGAGATTTAAATCCGCGTTTATCTCTGATCTACGGGAGCATTTACCGACAAGTCGATAATTTTTTTATGTATTTTATTCAGTCGTTACTTCTTACTGGAATGTAGTGATATTTCCAATACCTCATCAGAGATATTTTACAAACAAAACCCATGAGGACTTGTTAATATTTCTTTTGTTATTTCTGAAAGACTTTTATGGTAACATAGAATTTGTTTTAATAAATCATTTCATCATTAACTAAGTTAACATTAACATTAAAATTAATTATATATTAAAGTATACTAACTAGTATTACGCATATTAAAAAATATATAATATTTTACGTCTTCGTAAATAAAAAGGCGTACAAGTCAGGCCTTTACATCTTAGATAACATTCAGATTCATTCCTAAGTTTTCGAAAGCATTAGTGAATATATAAATATAGAATCGATAAATCACTTCGTTAGGCGCTCAGCTCTTGCAGGTTAGACTTTCACCACCAGTTTAACCAATTTCGTTCAAAGGCAGACATAGGCCTCCTGGTTGTTTTTTCCTGCACTGAGATTCCTGTTGGGAGGCCAAGTGCTGGAATGACGACCCCGCACCAGGAAGCGCAGTATCAAAATCCCAACAAGTGGACAGATATCATCAAGTGTCAAATGCACATTTTAGTTGCGGAGACGCAGTTTCAGTGGCAAGCTTTGAATAATTAAAATAAGGCGATACAAAATATTGCTATTATTGATACCTAAATATTTGTCTTTTGAATACATTGGGTCGACAATCACAAATCACGTATTTCATCAGATATAACAAGTTTAACGCGGCAAGGTGACATGGCATGCAGAATTCGATTTTCCACATTGCCGTTTTAAACTAGGTGACGTTTATTCATACTTGTACTAAGACCATAAAACCGGGAACGGCAGGATCTAATGATCCCTCGCACCACTGCCGCCGCCCCGCTCCCCGCAAGTATCGAGGCAGATGCCTAAGGGCGTTTGTCCACCGGAGTCGTCACAGGAACGTCACCGACGACGTCACGAGAAGTCGCCGAAGTAGCAGTCATACATTTATTTACTATGACCGTTTATAGGCAATGTGTATAAAGTGCAGTTAACTTATGTCAGCCTCGGTAACGGATGCGGTATTTACCTCTATACCTCAATGTCACCTTAATGATTTACAAATGCATAGCACTCCGAACTGCTATCTGCTGCTTCACTGATGATCAATAGCACTGCTAGCATGGGCTTGGGATAAAAACGTAATTTGTTGAGTATATCCTGTGACAGGAGGAGTCGACTGACAAAGCAGTGACTTGGCTGACAGAGCTTATCATATTAGAAAGCTTATCATTTTTGCCATATTTTGTAGGTGGGATAGGATCTCATAATCTGTGATTTTGTCAAAATCATAACTCCAGTGATATTGAGTTGACATTTGATATATTGCAGGGTGAACTTTACCCCTGGTTCATCCACAGGGGATTTATCTCTGCACGCTCTGAGATTGGTAAAAAACGTAAGGAATAAACCTTTCCCTGTGGAGAAAATAGTCCCCTATTTATGCTAGCACTGCAGGTGACATCGAGCTACGAGGAAACCCAGAATCTACATCGCAGTAACGAAGTTTACCCTGGTACTTGCTTCCTTTGGAGCTGCCAGATGCAGGGTCTACCTCCTCAGCTTCTCTTCCAGCCACTCGTTGGTGAGCTCGTCGATCTCGCGCACCTCCAGCAGCCGCGGCGCGCCCACCGCCGCCGCCAGCGCGCGCTGCGTGCCCGCGTACATCACCTGCACAAACAAACAAAGCTTGTAATAGGTAGCACAATGTTTTATCTTCTTGATGACGTGGCTATGTAGGGCTTCTCTGCTCCCAGCAGCACTACGATCTTAAATGTGCTCGCCGCTTCCTAGATCTCCCCTAGTCCAGTTGCCAGGAGGGGCAGCATCTCCTTTGCAGGGGTATATTTGACCCTCTCTGAGTGGAGAACGTGCATCCCATGAGTTGGCTACACAATCTAGATTAAATGCATGTTTGTTTAGGCCACAATGTCATAGGTACTATTTAGTGAACAGGAATGAGGTGGCAGCCCATTGGTTAAGGGTCCTGCCCTAACTTAGGGAGTCAAGGGTTCAAATTTTGGGCATGCAACACTGATTTAAGTGACTTTTTCTTACGGTAAAGCTAGAAACAGCAAAAATCACATTTCTTATGTGGAAAAATAAACACTATAAATATTTGAATTACCTATTATGGTTTCACAACATACAGCCTGCTGACGGACAGACGAGAGACAGAGACAGCAGAGGCTAAGTGAGAGCAACCCTAAAAATGACCAACCTGGAGCTCCATGTGCGCATCCCGCGGCGTGTAGAATATGAAGCACATGGGGAACGAAGTACGCCCATCGCTGTGCTCCATTTTGTAGCTGAAACAGAAGTCATTCAACTTGTAGTGGTTTTGTATCATAGCTATGTATGGCCGTAGTTCACCACACTGGGCGGGTAGCACCATGTAGATTTGCTACAAGCCTTCAACACTATAGCCATTGATATTTAGTAGCAATATAGTTAAGTTATTCTGAAAATGAAGTCAAAGTCGTGCTGAAAACATTTTTAGACTGCTTTGTTGTGCCGGCGTGATTGCATGAAAACCATCCAAACTTACAACCTTTCCCATTTATAATATTAACTAACCAATAAGTATAATCCTTTACTTTTTTTTTTTAATTTATTTGTAGACATAAATTACAATGTTTTAGTTTACTTATTAAAATAGTAAATAACCAATAAGTTAAAACGTCATTTTTGAACTGTGATATCTTTCCGCAATGTCGCCTGTCGCACCCACCCGCATATTTGTAAGAGCAAGGAGGACAAAAATAAAAACCATCTATGATTTTAATAGCATGTGTCCATGGTACGGCAACCACTGCTACTTGGTAAAGCGATATGAAGGACATTCAAACAGACAGATCAACTGCTGCAAACAAAACACACCTGTACACAATAAACCTGGGTTGATGTGATGGCAGGATGTCCTGCAGCTCTTCCAGCTCAACACTTTCCAGTTCTTCATCCACTTCCAGCGTTTGCTTCTCTCGGTTCACCTGCAAAACAATATTAAAAAGCTCTTAAGCCACTTGCACAAAATCATAGAGTTTTTGTAACAGTTCTTCGCACTTGCTGTTCTAACCTAACCCTTTTTTGTTGCACAGCTAGGCAAGAGCTAGGCAAGAGTCTTCTCATAGATTTAGCGCATTATGAGAGAAGAAAGGGGTTGAGTCAACTGAACTCCATTCATATGACTTGTTTTGGCCATTAGCCACTAGCTGGCCAAGTGCAATTTACAGGGCTTTCAGCACATTGCAGTGACACAGATATTATGCTGCTTTCATACAATGTTTGCCTTCAACTTAAAACAAGTGATTTTTAGGTCTATTATTAAAATTTAGTAGAAAAGCCAAAAAGGCGTGTCCGGGATTCTTTGAATCCCTAAAGAGAGGAAGAGGTCAGCACTAAAAGAACCTATCGCTGTTTCGTGGAATTTCGTGAGCGATTCATTTTTTTCTACATTGAATTAGTCATCAATCATTACACATGCTAAACGAAACTACTTGTCCCACGTCCTTGTTCAAGCTTGAAGTTCAAAGCAGAACTCATTAATCCACGTATTGAATTGAAAAAGGGAAAACAACAGCTCGAGTCCTTGCATACCTTCAAAATCAGTGCAGCATTTGTCGTATGTTTTTGAAAACGGAACTTTTTCAGCACCTCCTTCACATCGTCACCGATATCGCACACGTTCACGTTTTGACCAGACATAATCACAATATAAAAGAAAAGTAATTTCTAATAATTACAGGAAGTATTAACAATTCAAAAGTAAATGGTGCCAAACTTAGTTCAATTCACAACAAAATACAAGCAAATTTACAAATTACAAAATTCTGTCCAATTGACATTTGACAGTCATTTGGCATTTGGCATTGACTTCAAAATAATCTGCATAGATTACAAAAGAAATGGACTAAAGACCATAGATATAAGATTATCATAAGATTATTATGATCTATGCAATAAAATAAAATAAATCCTAGTGGAACACTCGGTAGAAACAAAATTTGGAGTAGGTATCACCATTCGTCCAAGGTATCACCAAAACTCTATTTTTAAAATAGAGTTTTGGTGATACGAGTTTTGCGTGCCTTCACCTATCGCTCGATAGATGACACAGAGTAAGTTCGGGGAAATTAAGAGCAATACCTTTATAGTAATTTTTTTTCACCTAGCCCCCGAGGATCGCGATCCCTTTAGAAAGAAACTTTGTTTCAACAAGACGTGTACGGTCTTTGCAATGGGTCTTTGCCAGCTCTACAGCTGATACCCATAGACAAAACTCAATCCCTTTCATCTCTTGTCACTTGTCAGATAATTGCTCTCAAGTGTCAATTGAAAATACTGTAACTTGAAAAGACTTCCTATTTCTAATGATTGTTAATTCTATCAAAATATTCTTGATTTCCAATTTGTTAATAATTCCGACAATAGAAGATTTTTTTAGTATATTCATGTGCATATATAAAACCAAAAAATCTTTAGTTTTTTGCGTAAATCCTTCCGAAACCCTCTTGTAAAGTTGGCTGTAAGTTTATCTGCTGTTCCACAACATAATTGTGTTTGCATTGGATTTCTGGCCTGTATACAGGTCAATAACACTATTGTTAACACTTGTAAGTAACAGTGTTTTATTTTACTAGCGTTAAAGTAAAATTTTCCATGTCTGTACCTAACAATAGCCAATAGGTGATACATTATTGTGTGGGATGTTCTTTGTCAACAAAAACCCGTTTGAAAGTAAAAGTGAACGCCTCCTCTGAGGACATGGTAGTATTCAGCGCAATCCATGAAAATACCAAATTATTGGAGAAACCTTTTAAATTATGATCACCTTTTTGATAAATGTTCCAAAAAGCCGCAGTATATATGAGGAATTTATCTTAATTTAGATTTGTAACCTGCTTAGCGTTAGAAGCATATTACTTTTAAATAGTAAACAATGTTCTTCTTTTGCATGATATAAGTTGCAGGACCATGAGTTTGTATACTCAACGTTCTACTAACTTCCCAACTTATCACATTTTTTATCTAGAAAGTAGCCAATTTTTATGAGCTACTTAAATAAATACAGGTCATTTATTTAGTGCTATATTAAGAAAGACAGGGTGGGGTATACTGTGGGTTAGTTGTTAGTATGTCAACAAATATTTTGTAAGGAAGCTGTTACAAAACCTTTTGGGCATTCATATGTGTAATATATATAAGCATAATTTAAAGAAAATATATTTTATCACCACTTAGGTGAACCTTTAGACAGTAACCAAGTGTGCATTACATGTAGTACCTTTGTAATTTTGCAGTACTTTTGTGGACTTATTCCAGCCATGAACTGATGATGATGAAGATGACTTTGCACATAATACACTTTGCCTTTAAATTGCCTCACACTTGCCTGTTACCCTTTCAAACCTTACTTGGATTACATTTGTAAGGTCTTTTTTAATTATATTAAATTTTAGCATGTATTTATAATTGATCTTTATTTACAGGTAAAGGAGAAACAATTTAGTGCTGAAAATAAAATGAACGAGTAGAAGTATGGCTTCAACATGTACGTATATTATGTACTCATCATCATCATCATCAACGGCGCTACAGCCCTTTGTGGGCCCGGGCCTGCTCCAAAAGATTCCTCCATCAGTCTCTGTCCATTGCATTCATTTCCCATTTTTTTATTCCTACGGCTTTTACATACTGCTTCACTCCGTCCAGCCAACGAAGCTTTGGCCGACCAACATTTCGACGGCCGTCTGGGTGTGAGATCAGTAGTTTTTTTGGTGGCCTCTGGTCACTCATGCGTTGTACATGTCCAGCCCACTGCAATCTTGCAATCTTTATGTGCTGATTTGTACTCATGGTATTACTTTATTTGTAGTCTTTGCTCCATGCTCTCAAAACATAGTAATCCAGCATTCCATAAATAAATAAATAAGAACTCAGTCATGCATGACTGAATAAAATAATGCCTGATACTATTACTGAAAAAACGGCTAAAACTCACTATGACTTGGTCAGGATCGCCCGACCAGTTTCGGACCCATCAGGGGTCCTTCTTCAGGGGCATAGTGCACGCGCGGGACGCCCGAGCTATACTGCTGGAACGCGGCCGGCACGGCGCGCCGCGCGCAACGCGCGCTGTGAAGGCGGTGGCTGAGGCGCGCGGGGAGGTGACACCCCACCCGCCTCTATCGTTCGTTCGGCGTGTATGAAGTTTCAAGATTGTGATGGACAAGATCTTCAGGAGTCAGAGGCGGGTGGGGTGTCACCTCCCCGCGCGCCTCAGCCACCGCCTTCACAGCGCGCGTTGCGCGCGGCGCGCCGTGCCGGCCGCGTTCCAGCAGTATAGCTCGGGCGTCCCGCGCGTGCACTATGCCCCTGAAGAAGGACCCCTGATGGGTCCGAAACTGGTCGGGCGATCCTGACCAAGTCATAGTGAGTTTTAGCCGTTTTTTCAGTAATATTATGTCCACTCACGGAAGTCTTAATTCTAATAATACCTGATACTTTTCATAGATAGACCTGACACACCCATTTGGTCTTTGAAAACACCTTTTTTTATTTGAGAGGAAAAAATCCTGCTAGTACACCCACTGATAATGCACTGACTCAGTGGCGCCCAATGACCCATGGGCTAAAAAAACCTTCTGCCGCCGCACAATCTACCAAGAACCGTTGATACATTTCTTCGATAGAAGGCTGTCACTGTATATTCAAAAACCTGTTATCTCAATGTTGCCATCTACTTAAGCGCCAATACAGAAAACCCTCACTACTGTAGTGGCTGTAGTAGGACTGTACTGTACTGTAGTGATGTAGTGTAGGACGACCCCCAGCTCGTTGGACTGATGATATAAAGCGCGTGGCGGGAAGCGGCTGGATGAAGAAGGCTGAGGACAGGGTGTGGTGGTGCGCGATTGGGAAGGCCTAGGTCCAACAGTGGACGTCCGCAGGCTGAGATGATGACTGTAGAGTTGTAACGTGTTTTTTTATCTCACGTCACATGCGAACAAGATATATCTTTTTTTCTCTTTCTACTAACAATATTTTCGACTTTCGAGTTATTTAGTCTCAATAATCTTTGGTAGAGTGTACTGCCATGCTGTGGTCGCGGAATCTCTGGAAGTTTTACGTAGTCTGTGATCCAGTTTGACGTTTCACTTTTCTACCGAGCTCGCAGGCGTGCAGATGCCGTCTTGAAAATTTTCATAGTTTTAAGCGATATTATGTCGCAAATAATAAATAATAACTTATTATTCAGGCAGATTGCCAAAATGTATAACAATATATAAAACGGCGCAAATGCGGTAAGTGCATTGACCTTTGGTTTTTTTAGTCACGCGTCTTGCCATGTGGACGCCAAATTAAAATCATTTTTTCTATTGTTACAGCCAATCCCTTATGGATTAGTCATTCCCTTATGGATTACGTTTTATTTCCATATGGATTTGTTTTCCACACGATTTCCATGCGTTTTCGTTGGACACGTTTTTGGTCTAACCTATCAATCTTAAACTACGCATACGCAAGATCGTTAGGTTTATATAGCCTGACATCGCTTTACTTCGATTATGGACTGAGCTGCGTGATGCCCTAGCTGTTTGGTGGTCCAGCTGCGATGCAGCGTCCCAACGATGACCTTTGAACTTTGAACCTTGTTTCACACACACAAGCCAGGATACCAGTGAATAGTCGTGGTGAGTGATACGAACATTTAGGTGATAGCTCCAACATAGGCTCGGACATTCCGTTATCATCCTAAAATATAAACTTAGCCGTGTGTGCAACCTTTTAGGTTATTTTATAAACTTTAAGTAAATTGTTATGCGGCTTATTTCAACCTTATAAATTAAGTAACTTTTTGTACTGTAATATAATTAATTATAACCTAACATAAGGCAAGAGTAAAGAAATGTGGAATCGTAAATAATAAATTTGGTAAATTTCATATTTGAATATTTATTTATTCTCCATACAAATCCTATATTTAGATTATCTTAAAAGCAAACAGCAACGCCCGCCTTGAGATTAAAGGCCTAATGGACTGTCGACTCTCTCTCTATCCGGCACGGCTTCCTCCAGGGTGGTTGGCTGGCGCCCGAGGTAACTGAAATCATTTGTTTATCTTTGTTTATATTTATTTTAAATTTTTGCCAACCCCTCCTAAAATCAACAGGAATTCTGTTCATTTTATGTCATTATCACCTATAAGAAAAGAATATAAAGCATTTCAACCATTTTATTTGAATATATTATTATTTTCCAATCAATATATCTCTATATTTCTATTTTTATTTTTTTATATATTACAATTGGCAGCCCGTTGAACAGGGACCTGATCGTCATAACCTGATTGTCATGACCTGATTGTCATAACATGATTGTTTTGTCTGTTTGTCTTACATATCGCATAGGTAATTAAACCTTATTGTTCATAATAGTATTGGAGAATAAATATTTTGTTTCCTCTTTCTTGTCTTGTCCTTTTTATAATATAATATTGTAATTTTAAGGTGTTTTGTAATCCTGTTACATTATAATATAATATGTAAGTTAAATTGTATTAGATATTAAGATTTTTATCTTAACATACTATCTTAACATAGCCTATTAAGTTCTCTTTTATACTAGCTAAGCTTGGTTTGTTCTAAGTTTGTATAGTATATATTAATGGCACAATTAATTTAGTAACAGGATACACACCTAATTTTCTAATGTTTGGGAGGGAAGTTTTTCTCGATGGATCCCTACATAAATTTAATTTAATCTCTGACCCTTCGGAGTTAATCATTGGTAGTCGTTCAGATTATTCGGACGCACTCCTTACTTTAAATAATATTTTTAATAAAACAATTAGTAATTTGGCTAAATCATATAAGCGAAATGCTAATTATTATAATCTCGGTAGAAAAGGCATTTCTTATTGTGTTGGAGACATAGTTTGGAGGCGCAACTTTGTGCAATCCAATGCTGCTTCGTTCTTTTCAGCTAAATTAGCTCCTAGATTTGTAAAATGTAAAATCATAAAGAAAATTTCAGATAATGTATATATATTAAAAGATTTAGCAAAAAATAGTACCGGTAGATACCATATAAAAGATATTCTTAAAATTTAAATAAAATTAAACTTTCAACTTTCACCTGAAAAGAACCTAACAGATACCAATGCAATAAGGACTAATAATATTATTTTGCATAGGATTCTTGGCTTTTGTCAATCCTATTCAATTTTTTGGGTTGTGGTTAAGCACATGCTCCACATTACCAAATTGTATATATTGTATATTTTGTTTAAAGATAAGTTTGTTGTCTTTTAATTTTCCTAGTACATATGTATAGACCATATGTGGGTTCATGTTTTGTAAATATTTAGTGCCTTGTTTCACACATGTGAACAGGTATCTATTGTAAATATTTTGTGCTTTGTCTCGCACATGCGGACAAGCATTATATATATAATTCATCTTTGGCCTTGTCGCACACATGTGGACAAGTAGGCTAGGTCTTTGCTTAGGCAGGACGATGATTTCGATGTCGCTCTTTTGTAGTGCATCATTTTGGGTGGTTCGACACTGCGCGGCGAGGGTGCCTCAGTGCTTTGTTCGGTTGCATACCATTCCAAAAAAATCTTTAGCTAGGTTAGTTCGTCAATGCGCGGCGAAGGTGCCTCAGTGCTTTGAACGGTTGCATACTAACTCTAGATTCTTTTATTTTGGCTTAGTGTTGCGTTAGGTTGGTTTATCACTTCACGGCGTTAATGCTTAGTGGCTTGATCAGTTGTATACCAACTCTAATCACCCACTCTTCAAAAGTTTTCTTCTCTTCTTCGCTAGTTTGGTTTACCATTTCACGGCGTTGGTGCCTAGTGTTCTGGTCAGTTGTATACCAAACTATGCAACCTTAGTATAGAAACTTTGTTTTGTTAGATTGCTTATCAATCTATTTCAATAATTTACTTTTGGCTCTAAATTCTTTGTTGTTGTAAGTTTAATATTCCTTGCTTTTGCCTTGTGTAATTATTTTGGGCAAAGAAAAAAAAATTATTTTTTTCTTTTTTTTCTTAGGAAGGGGAAAAATGTAACGTGTTTTTTTATCTCACGTCACATGCGAACAAGATATATCTTTTTTTCTCTTTCTACTAACAATATTTTCGACTTTCGAGTTATTTAGTCTCAATAATCTTTGGTAGAGTGTACTGCCATGCTGTGGTCGCGGAATCTCTGGAAGTTTTACGTAGTCTGTGATCCAGTTTGACGTTTCACTTTTCTACCGAGCTCGCAGGCGTGCAGATGCCGTCTTGAAAATTTTCATAGTTTTAAGCGATATTATGTCGCAAATAATAAATAATAACTTATTATTCAGGCAGATTGCCAAAATGTATAACAATATATAAAACGGCGCAAATGCGGTAAGTGCATTGACCTTTGGTTTTTTTAGTCACGCGTCTTGCCATGTGGACGCCAAATTAAAATCATTTTTTCTATTGTTACAGCCAATCCCTTATGGATTAGTCATTCCCTTATGGATTACGTTTTATTTCCATATGGATTTGTTTTCCACACGATTTCCATGCGTTTTCGTTGGACACGTTTTTGGTCTAACCTATCAATCTTAAACTACGCATACGCAAGATCGTTAGGTTTATATAGCCTGACATCGCTTTACTTCGATTATGGACTGAGCTGCGTGATGCCCTAGCTGTTTGGTGGTCCAGCTGCGATGCAGCGTCCCAACGATGACCTTTGAACTTTGAACCTTGTTTCACACACACAAGCCAGGATACCAGTGAATAGTCGTGGTGAGTGATACGAACATTTAGGTGATAGCTCCAACATAGGCTCGGACATTCCGTTATCATCCTAAAATATAAACTTAGCCGTGTGTGCAACCTTTTAGGTTATTTTATAAACTTTAAGTAAATTGTTATGCGGCTTATTTCAACCTTATAAATTAAGTAACTTTTTGTACTGTAATATAATTAATTATAACCTAACATAAGGCAAGAGTAAAGAAATGTGGAATCGTAAATAATAAATTTGGTAAATTTCATATTTGAATATTTATTTATTCTCCATACAAATCCTATATTTAGATTATCTTAAAAGCAAACAGCAACGCCCGCCTTGAGATTAAAGGCCTAATGGACTGTCGACTCTCTCTCTATCCGGCACGGCTTCCTCCAGGGTGGTTGGCTGGCGCCCGAGGTAACTGAAATCATTTGTTTATCTTTGTTTATATTTATTTTAAATTTTTGCCAACCCCTCCTAAAATCAACAGGAATTCTGTTCATTTTATGTCATTATCACCTATAAGAAAAGAATATAAAGCATTTCAACCATTTTATTTGAATATATTATTATTTTCCAATCAATATATCTCTATATTTCTATTTTTATTTTTTTATATATTACAGAGTATAGTGACTGTAGTCAAGTAAAAATATGCACAGTCACTCAAAACGCTTTTAACCTAGTTACTATGTACAGGCACTAGATAAATATGTTATGAAATGTGATAAGTATAAGCGCTTACCTCTTAAAACCTGCCATAGACTGATAGCAAAGTATATCATTCACAATTCAGTAGGTATAATTTAATCAACTAATTTTCTTTTACAGTTCATTTTATTGTTGATAAGTTGAATGAACATCATCATTCATCATCAATAACATCTTTATGATAATTTATAATTAGTAATCAAGGACAATCGGTCATGATTTAAGTTAGTTTTTGTGAAAGGCTCCCCAATTTTTTTTGGGTTACATGCAATTAATTTAACGTTCGCTAGGGGTCAGTGAACATTGATTTTTTTGTTGTAGTGTAAGGCACATAAAAAAACTGAATATCCTAAAGTGAACACTTTTAAATAAAGATTTTTGCAGACATGACACGCTGCCATTCCTGCATTTTAACTGCTATAAGCCTGCTATGTCTTATTAGCTCATAAATTACGAAAATATCAAATAAAAATTGAGTTTTAATGGGTTAAATTCCAATATCTAATATCCATTCCCCTCCAGACTATCTAAGTTAACTGGCTGATTGTTAAAATACCTTTGACGCCACTGACCGATAAGCAATCAACAGTACAAAGCAATACCGCTCTCCAATTGATATTGGCGGTTTTAGGGTACCCGCAAACAGTGCCAAAGCCTTCACACGCCGTCATCTGTCTATCGTCCGGCTGTACCTCATAAAACGTTGGATTAGGTAGACAGTATAATATACACAGTTAATGTTCGCAGATTCTGCTTCCCGATTGGCTGACGTAAATCAGCGAGCCAATCGGCGAGCAAAATTTGTTTCCGATTACGATTACGATGAATACGTTTCCCTTACACAATCTATTTTAATAATAAAAATACGGTTTTTGATAAAACCACTATTTTTCGGCGTTTTTTCTACTTTAACAATAGCTGCATAAATGTATAATGTCGAACTCTAGGTACTATAGATGGAACCCTTCGTGTGAAAGTCCAACTCGCACACTGGTTTTTTGTGTTACGTTGTTGCTAGCAACTAGCTATCGCGGGGCTATAGTCACTTATACCTATTGCCTAACCAGTTTTTATTGATTGCAGGCAAAACATCAGAGATGGAGAGCACAACAGAAAAGTAAGTTCTAGAAATCTATTTAGGTGTCTATTTGTAGATGCTAATAATCAAAAACGTGCTTGCGAGTGAAACGTCGAGGTTCGAAACATTTTATATTTTCATGTGTGATTTCACTCATTGCTCGACAGATGGCGCTAACTTTATAGTAGTGTTATTATCTCGCTGCAGACTCGGTCATAAATCATTCGAGTGTTTCGCTTTGTTTGACCGATGTTTGAATGATTTATGACCGAGTCTGCAGCGAGATGATAACACTACTATATTTAGCTCGGCTAACGAGTTTGTCATACCAAATAGCTATACGTGATTGTATAGCTATTTGGTGTGACGGACATTTTGTTTGAAAGTCAACTTTGTCAAGTCAACATCTCCTGATGATGCTCTAGTGTTGGGACGAATCGTTACGTATGCGGATAAAAACGTACAGATTCTTTCAGTATAGTGGACTATAGCAAAAAAAACACATTTAACACAATATACCTAATACGTATTGTTATTCACTATTTAGGTAAAGGTTATTATTAATTTATTAATTATTTATCATTATCACATTGTTATCAATCGTCCTCGGTTAATATACAACCGGAAATCGAACCACGACCCTTGCGTCACGTTAATGTGCGCCTGCGCACGACATTATGCATGCTACAAAGACCAAAGACAATAGAGAAAACAAATAATTGGTGAACCGTTTACTCTAGATTTTTCACTACACAACACTCCATGTGCAATCATCTACATAATCTACATTATATCTATTGTAAATTCTATCAAAATCAGTTATCCATAATATGACTTTACCTATCTACAATCGTCATAAAAACTTATCCATCGCTCATTGCACATCTAAAGGGAACAAAAAAATGTGCGGAATAACATTTCCGATCGACAAATTGAACACGTGACTTATCGATGACAACTGTCATTGTCATACATTTTTTAATTTCGATCACATTTCTATAACGATTATAGATAAGTCATACTATGCGTAATGGGTAAGGATAAGTTAGCATGAAACTGTCGCGTCTAATAAGAGATTAGAAGGCGTTTGCTCAGCACCAGTTGTGGGACAAAAATACGATGTCGATGATGATTGTTCATAGCAATCAAATCTTTTAATTATCACAAAACATACCCTTCATATTGTTATAAGATTTCAAATCCTATTTTTAATAAATTAAAGTTGAATTTCCTCTGTGCTTTAACGCAAGACCAGAGATACTGGACCAAGTGGCTTTATTACTTAGTAATGTGTATAGTGATGTTCCTACGTCGATAGATTTTATCGATGATTACATAAATTACATACACAGTACTGAGTACGGTGAAGCGCGTTAAAATTTCTAAAATCATGTTCTCCATACTTGTGTGCTGTAGAAATTCGCAATGATTTATCGGTTGGCCTACTGATTACCGACCATATTTTGTAATCGTTATTGGTTAATAACACAAAAATAGTTGGTATTTTTAATACAAACAGGAAAACGGCTTCTAAAACTTTACATGCTGATATGATTGCTGTTATAAGTATGCTATTTGACATAGATACTTGTATTGTACTTTTCCCACAATTAATACTGCTAATGCTAAACCATGCGAAAGGGTAAAAAGTGAGTCAATTACAGCTAAGTCCTGGCTTTAGATGTTAACGGCGTAGATGGCGTATTTCAGCGATTTTTAATGACCTTTAGTTTAAAAACTATAAAGACCATTACTTGAAATTTAAACGTCATTTATTTTGGATCTTCTAAAATCGCTGTGAAGCAGAAACACGATTGGATAAAATTTTCTCGACAGAAAGTTCTCCTAAAAAATTGCTCAAAAATCTCCATTTTTCTAATTTTTATCGTAAACTACAATGGATGTAATTGTAATTTTTATTTTAATGTGTCGGTAATAATAATATCACAAAAATGCTCTGTAACGGATAATTATTATTGATAATTGGCTTAGCTTTTAGTAATAGGTAAAGGTAAAGCGTCGTTTTTCCGCAACGCTGCTAGTCGCACCCAACAACGTATTCGTAAGAGCGTGAGGGACAAAAATAAAATAAGTATATCCTCTTAAAGTAACCTAAGAGCATCACAAAAATTTTGTTTTTCCAAAAATCGATATATTTATCAGCGCACACCACTAAACCCAAGTAAAGTGAGCGTCTAGATTTGAGTGGTCTACTCAGTACTCCTCACTCCTCAGTGCTAATTCGCGATCTCGCCGCTCCGGACGGCTGTTCGACTTTCTACCTTTGCTTTGTGTCAAATGAGAAAAAAAGTTGCGTCGTTTCACGCGGGAAACTGGAAAGTGCAAATTGTGAGAGCAAATCTGTGTGGGTTGAGAGTTGTTACGTCTACGAAAGTAAAAAAAAAGTGGAAATAACAGGGGGGAATGTTTCTTTTTGTACAGCAATGATCTTATACTATTTATACCTAGGCGCAGTTTCGTATAGACCTTGTAAACTATTAGATTTTCCTTTTTTTCCATCAGTCGAATTTCTAGATTCTACTTCTTGAATTATGTTTTTGCGATACATTGTCATGAATTTATTTTATAAAATTTATGACTTCAGTAAATAGGAATAAAATGGAAAATTCTTTCCAAAAAACCAACTTCAAATGCCACTACAAAGAATGAAATAATCTTAATGTACACCAATTCGAAGTCGGGCAATGTTTTGTTCAATCATTAATAGTCCTTCTTATTATAGAACTTGAAGAAACGACAAAATTATCGACAATACGAAGGACTATTAGTGAATGAACGAAACATTGCCCGACTTCGAATTGGTGTACATTAAGATTATTTCATTCTTTGTAGTGGCATTTGAAGTTGGTTTTTTGGAAAGAATTTTCCATTTTATTTTATACTTTTTAGTGGAAAACAACTAATGCGCAAGGCATTGGAAAAAATGCCCACATCGCTCGAAGTATGCTTCTTAAATCTAAAGAGTTCCCTCAATTTCTCCAAGATCCCATCATCAGATCCTGACTTGTTGAATACAGACATTACTTGATGACTGCAAGGAAATGCAATAGTAACTATAAAAAATACCTAAATCGCTTCAAGTATACTAGCAAAATTTGAAGAGTTCCCTCGATTTTACCAAGATCCCATCATCAGATCCCGACTTGATGACCATAAGACTACCTGGAAAAAAATACTCTTTCAAACAATACCAAATCACTTCAAGTGTGCTTATAAAATTTGAAGAGTTCCTTCGATTTCTCCAAGATCCCATCATCAGATCCTGACTTGATGACTATGGGACCATCTGTGAACTATACCCTATCAAACAAAAAAAGAATTTTCGAAATTGGTCCACGCATCTTCGAGTAATCGGGGAACATACATAAAAAATAAAAAAAATAAAAAAAAAAAAAGATTCCGACGAATTGAGAACCTCCTCCTTTTTTTGAAGTCGGTTAAAAAACATACGGCTTGTTTCGTAAAAGTTCAAAAATATAATTTATGTTATAGTAAACCAATGGATACCTCATACCGTAGACAAAGATCAAAACAATATCTTGCCTTAAAAAAGCAGGAAAAACCATTTTGTTAATAACCGAGATTCGAGGAGACCTCTGCATCATAGCTTAGTCTGTGTTAAAGGTAAAAAAATAGTCGGTAAACAGTTTAAAGTTTTGACTATACCTCCCTGGCGCAGTTGGCTTGGCGCGCTCGGATTTGAGTAATATATCACAGGTTCGATTTCCGCCGTGTTGGAATTTATCATTTCTAAAATTCGCTCAGGTCTGCCGGTGCGATGCAGTGTTGCAACCGGTAGCGGGTTCTTACACCTTCCAAGTTGTACGAAACTGATAACATCGTTGTTAAGTCATTCCTTGCTCTGTGGTTGTTACCATTAGGTACATGAGATTTCCATCAAGTAGGTATTCATTTGTAGTGTGTGTAATAAAAGATTAACAGCTGCGTGGGGAGGTCAAAAAGTTCGCGGAATAACAGGGAAGGATAATGAAATAAAACACTAAACATTTTCCCTTTCCAAATTTCAATGTAATACATTCAGTCAGTCAAAAAAGAATGAATAGTCTTGGGCGTCAAAATAGGCCGACATTGCCGACACTTCATCTTCGCCAATTTTTTTCCGAGCACGCATGAGTAAGGTTGCCAATTTCCGTAGGTAGAGAGACATATCAGGTAGAGACTCCAGCACTCTACCGAATAGAGTACTGGAACCCACCTAGTACCACCTCTACCTCCAGTAGGTACCTCTTCCTCTAAAGAGGCCGCGGAGAGGGATCGAGAGAGATCTGATCCCTCTCGCAGACGCCGTACGTAGCACTCCCAGTTGGGGTTGACCCCTGACCTTGCCTGAAAGTGGCAAATGTTAAGGGTCAGCCAGAGGTAAGCCCAACGTGCGTTGCGCAAGCGAGCCTCCGGTGTATTCGTATGAGATCTCGGAGGCTTCCAACACGAGCTCTGAGGAAGCCCGAGGGGGTTTTAGTGGGTAAAAATCCCACATAATCCAATTGGATATCTTAGTGGAGATTTCCTCCTCGTAATAAAAAAAGGACCTACCCAGTACGTCAAGTACCTCTGCAACCCAGTCTCCAATTCAAGCAGGAGTTCTCTGGATTTTTCAAGGACAATCATCAAAAAATGCTTTACCTACCTACTTCAATCATTTTAACGTCCGAGTATAACCAATCATTAGTAACTCATTTTAGGTCTTGTAGGATAGGAAAGTAGATACTTGCTTTCTCTCAAATTACTATTATTTTCTAGCTACTTGAAGATGATTTACCTATTTACACAGTAATGCATTGTTCGCTCGGTTTGTTTATTTTTTGATTGTCATATCTTTGAATGCAACTAACTGCAAAACATAATATCTGGCCTCATTTAACCTGAAACTCCAACATTCCTAGTTTGGATTGGAAAAGTCTAGTAAACCAAACTTTACCAGACCGAACATGCAGAATATTATATGCGCAATATTAATTCAGGTTTTAGAAGAGGAGGAGATAAAACTAATCACTGTGTGATGACATTATTGTTTTAATAGAAAGATGAAGTTTTGTCGGACCAAATAACGTTAATTTTCTGTGTTTCTACTTTATCCCAAGTTACTTCGGACTTAGTACTAACTGACTATACCTATTTAGTCTTCTTTGGGAGCTTATTCTTCCACCCGTTGGCGTACTTTCTGCAGCTTCGTGTCAGTTTTTGTCTCGACCCGTTTTTTACGTCCCATGGCTGGGCCTGGATCCTTTCGTAGATGGAAGGGAATTTGGTTATGTTTAAAAAGCCGTAGACTAACTCACATATACTAAAGTGATGCGCTCCTTAGTCCTTACCTGTTTAGTTTGCTCTACCACAAACGACTTATTCTTATGCCATTTAGCTTTCATTCCGTTTACTATAGAACAGTTAACTAGAAATCTAGATCGTGATATTGGAACAGACTAAGTGGTTACTTAATCCTTAACCAGTATTGTGAAGTCTCGTGGGCACCGAGAATTGACCGAGTGAAAGTTGTTACGCGACGGAGAGGTATTACACCTATTACTTACTGCCTCGGTTACTTGCTGTTGCAGACACTCAATTTATTTGATTGCCCGTCATGCCAAAAGAAAGTGACGGATGCGGGGTTCAATTTTTTTAAACTATGTAGGTATAGTTTCTACGTTCACGTAGAAACTTTGGTAACCGAAATATCCTAGATCACACCTACAGCTACGGAAGTCGGAATAGATTTGAATGGAAATGAATTAAAATTTTCCGGGATGAAAAGTGCCCTATGTGTTCCAGTTGGCTATCAAATCAAATCAGTTATTGTTTTGTGGTAAATGCCGATTGCATCAAATTGTTATAAACATCCAAACTTTCACATTTAAAATATCAATTTAAAAATTAACAGCATTGAATTGATAACGCTCCCTAATTCTTTGAGGTAACTATTTATTGGTGTCAGTGTTATTTATGTTTTCGTTTTTTATCGATCACGATGCGATATGGTATCGTTTATCTGTCAATAAAGGCGTATTATTGGGTACATCGTCACTGTTGCACACTGCTCGACGCGCGGGTCCAGCCAGGTTTTTATCAATAAGGATAGTCGCACGAGAAGCGAGATTTTCCCGGCGTCAACTCGCCCGGTAGTATCAGAAATTATATAGCTATAGGAAATTAGCCATGAATCGACACCACGTGTCACGCAATCGAGTGCATAGGAAAGTCGGCTCTCCCCTTTTTGAATTCACTCAAAATTCTCAGTAAAAGCCTACTTTAAACGTCTCCAAAGGCATCACCTTTAGGTAATTTAGGTAAAAGGGATTTAATAGACGCCAAACATTTAAGTCAGACCAAATAGACGGCAATCATATAATTTATTTATTTATTAAAAAAAAGAAATAAGCGACATAAGTAAAAGAATCAACGCCAAACATTTAAATGGGACTAAATAGATGCCAAATATTAAATGGGACTAAATGACGCGAAACATTTAAATGGGAATAAATATAAACGCCAGATGTTTTTGTGAATTTAGTTAAAATAGAAGCTAAGTAAAGTAATAGAGCGTTTTAAAATCTCAGTCAGTAAAAACCCTTATCTTATCATTGTTATCAAATATCGAAATCGATCCTTAGCGGTTTCACTGTTGATTTATGTTACCTTTTGATAACAACAACAATTCGTTGTTGTTTTCTACTACTTTATTTTAAAATATTGTGTTACTTTCGAAGCCTTGAAGTTGAAGTTGTTCTGGTACCTATTACACCTGCTTAGCATAAATTGTAATCGTTTGTTTTTCTTAATTACAATTATCATATTATTTTTGTGAGCACGTGGAAACGACAAAAACTTTTATTTATGATATCACTTTAACGTTACGAGTACTATTTCTTACATGTTTTTTTTTAAATCTTTATATAACGAGTTTAGTCATAATTCTTACATGTTAGACTGTAAACTGATCGGCTAAAAATGTATCAATCGTTAAAGAGCTGTGTCAATGTCAAAACATGGGTTTTGACCAATCACAGCAGTTGAAAATCACGTTTTGACATTCATTGATACATTTTCAACCGATCGCCCTGCTGATGATTGATAAGTGTGGCATGGAAGTTCGAAGAATCGAAACGAAACGAAAAAATCGAACGAAAAATCGAAACACGCGGGTGTATCGCGCGTGTATCTGCTAGTAATTGATTATATACATTATCTTCTATATATATAAAAGAGAGTTACCACTCACTCACTCACTCATCACGATATCTCAGGAAGTATAAAGCCTACAAACTTGAAATTTGAAAGGTAGGTTCTTTGTAATGGGTAGGTGTCAGCTAAGAAACGATTTTGAGAAACTACCCCTCTAAGGGGGTGAAATAGGGGTTGGAAGTTTATATGAAAGTCCCGTTTTTGAAGTTAGAGACGTGAAAATCGTCATTTAGGTTATCAGCTTCAGATATTAAAAATTTGTATAAGTCGTTTTGGAAAATTCCCCTTTAAGGGTGGTAAAATAGGGGATGAAAGTTTTTATGTGAAAATTTTAATATTGTTACTGTTGACTTGAAATTTGGAAAGTAGGTTCTTTCTAATGGGTAGTTGTCAGTTAAGAAACGGTTTTGAGAAAATCCTTCCCTAAGGGGTGAAATAGGGGTTGGGAGTTTGTATGAAAGTCCCGTGTTTTTGAAGTTTAAAGAGTCGTGAAACTCGGCATTAGCACTGAATCTCACGCGCATGAAGAAGCCGAATTTCACGCGGGCGATGCCGAGGTACCTACTTTTTATCCCGGAAAAAGCGATGGTTCCCGCAGAAGTAGTGAAAAACCTAAATTCACGCGAGCGGAGCCGCGGGCAACAGCTAGTGCATAATAAATACTAAATCGATAAGAAAACTATTAAGAAAAGTTCAAAGAGAGTCGACCGACCTAAGATAGTGAAAATTCAGTATTTTATTGTTGTTGATAGTTATCCGTTGTAAATAGTACCTAACGTTTAATATCATACCTCTTGAAATATTGAAATATCTACGTAAAACAAATAAACTGATTGCGTCCTCATTAGAAGATAACACTTTATTAATACTTCGAACTTGATATAGGCCGATATGAAATTGAAGAGGTAGTCTAGAACAAAAAAATTCGTGATTACTGAAACTCTACATAGAAAAAATATCATGTAAAGTGCATAATATTTATGAGACTTAAAATTAGGTACATCTTCCGATTTGAAAAAACTAAGCGAAATTTAACTTAGTTCTGTTATTTTTAAATTAACGGCTCAAAAATTATTACATAGTTTCATGTTTCTGCGTTTAATGTCAACTGTACCAATTCTGAAGTGCAAGTCTCTACAGTAAACTAATTTGATACGTCTAAAAAAGTGCTGTCCTTTCAAAATGCTCCCCTTGGAAAAGGATAGCACTATTTTCAACGTCAAACGTCAAATTGGTTTAGAGATTTAGCACAACAGAATCCGCACCAATGTCTTTATTAATACAGTTCTTTAATTTTAGAAACTTTTCTTAATTATACCAAGTGACAGTTTTGTTTACGAGTGAAGTGCAGTGCAGTGTAAAGATCTCAAAATGTCAAATTAACAGTTGAAAGTGTAAAAAGTAAAGTGTTGATCTACAAACATGCATTCTCGGAATATTAAGTACAAGCTTTTGGAGGATGACGAAAACAACGGGTAAGATATTGAACATTTTAAAGTAAATAAGTTAGCATATAAAAATATTATTTGTAATAAAAGTAAAATTACAAATTTTAAAAACCCCCGACACAAAAAATAAAATATAAAAAGTAAAAAATAATATTTTAAACCTATTATAATAATTTTTATCGTCACAATATAATATTAAGTACGTTCAAATATTTTTTAATTCAAGCGTCGTCGCATCGTCGGGGGACCGATAGAGAGATACCTACTCCGGAAAATGAGTCCCCCGACGATGCGACGACGCTTGAATTAAAAAATATTTGAACGTACTGAATATTATATTGTGACGATAAAAATTATTATAATAGGTTTAAAATATTATTTTTTACTTTTTATATTTTATTTTTTGTGTCGGGGGTTTTTAAAATTTGTAATTTTACTTTTAATTTGTCCTTTTTAAAGTAGGTAATAAGGTATTAAATATAGGGAAGGTATTAATAGTGATAAGTCAGTAAATTAGTTGGTTACTAGGTATAATATTAGTTTTCTTTTACTATATTAAGTTTTACCTTCCTACTCGTATGTTTAGGTTATTTTCATGTCATCCTTTTGTCAAATTAAAAAAATTTATGTCACGAATTAGCGATGCAATTCAGTTTAGGTCTATTGTTGAGTTGCGATTAGAGTTGATGGTAGGCCCTCAGGTCACGGTTACCTTACCATACGCTTAAATATCATTCAAATAACACGGTACCAAATTTCGAAACGATATGACACATAGAAGGTAGTCAGATCCCCTCATCAACTATTAAAGAGCTGATGATCTTCAAACGGCAAATCAGGACATGGTTACCTTAACATATACTTTCAATATCATTGAAGTAACACGATACCAAATTTCGAATCGATAGTATATATGGAAGGTATTCAGATCCCCTCATCAACTATTAAAGAGCTGATCTTCTTCAAACGGCTGATCAGGTCATTATTATCTTACCATACGCTTTAAATATCATTGAAATAACACGGTACCAAGTTTCGATACGATAGGACATATGGAAGGTAGTCAGATCCCCTCATCAACTATTAAAGAGCTGATGATCTTCAAATGGCAAATCAGGACATGTTTACCTTACCATATACTTTCAATATCATTGAAGTAACACCGTACCAAATTTCGAATCGATAGGATATATGGAAGATAGTCAGATCCCCTCATCAACTATAAAAGAGCTGATGATCTTCAAACGGCAAATCAGGTCATGGTTACGTTACCATATACTTTCAATGTCATTGAAGCTACACGGTACCAAATTTCGAATCGATCGGACATAAAGAAGTTAGTCAGATCCCCTCATCAACTAGAAAATACCTGATAATCTTCAAACGGCAGAACAGATTTTCATAAAACATGGCTAAGAACACTCGGAATAAAATTATCTATGACACAAAATAAATTTCATGAAAATCAGTCCATCCGTTTGGGAGCTACGCTACCACAGACAGATACACAGATACACAGACACGTTAAACTTATAACACCCCTTTTGCGTCGGGGGTTAAAAACAAGCTTTTGTACGGCAAATTATTCGAATTTTTCTCAGGAAACCCTTTCATTTGATACCCATATTGCAGATGTGCAGCAAAAATTGAAGCGAATGAAAATGAATTAAAACGAGTAGCTAAATAACGAAGCCCGGCTATAAAATTTAGATAAACGACAAGTCTTGGTCTTGACACACTTTAGTTTCCGCGGGTGGACATGTATCAAGACTATTCGCTAGACAGGTTTCGTGGTACCGTACACTCAATAACTTGCTTCACAAATATAACTGTCGTCTGTGAATAAATTAGAATCGATACAAGATAAAACATGGGAATTGTCTTTGATACTGTCCAGAGTCCGACAAATTCGGAGGCAATAGCAAGCCAACATTAATTAAAACGCAATTTTCTACATGACCTTTTGCTGCGTTAATTTGGGATCGATTAAATACGTATTAAAAATCTCTATAATATCAGAGAATTCCACTTAGCAGGTCAGACGTAAGGGCGTCAATATTGCATTCCGAGGGATGAGGTTGGAATTTAATATCATACGCCCACGCGGCATGCCTCGGCCAACTTTAAATACCAGTGGGTGGGAGTGAACACCACGACGACGCCAGACTTTTATCCTCTCCCCTACCCCTAGTTTGCTATTAACTCTGTTTCTAATAAAAATAGAAATTAGCTCTACCCTCGTCCTCATCTTCGCTTTCTATGAGGTATGATTTCAGGCAATTGTAAAAACTACCTACGCCCACTTGTTAAAACGATTTGGGCAAAATAACACAGGTAGATAAGCTACTTATATATCAATCACTTCAATTAAAATAGTATCCGGAATCGAAGGCCATATACTGCGTACCGCCATTATATATTGTTCCAATTCTCATTAAAATAAGTTAATATTAGCTCAGTAGCTGCTATTCTTTTCAGGATAACTTTAACATTTTTGTATTTGTTCTATACATTCGATACGCCTCCACAGTTGCCATCGTACTCGCAGATGGTTTGTCAGTCTTCCTGATTGTGTAAGAAAAACCTTATCGTAATGTGGCATAAATATTAAATATGTGCTTTGATTGGCTGATATTTTGTCACCTTATTAGGGATACGGTCTTCTTAGGATGTAGATAGCAAATTGCATTTATTATCTCTACCTACTACACAGGTCTTCGCTGATTATAATACAGGTAGTAGCCGTAGTACTTACTAGCTGTTGCCCGCGGCTACGCCCGCATGGATTTCAGGTTTTCACTAATCCCGTGGGTACCACGGATTTTTTCGTGCTAAGAAGTAGCCTCAAGTTCGGACTCGGCAGTTGATCGGCCGTCATCGGGAGTTTACGGGCGATGACGGTTGCAGAAGTGTACGCGCACGCATTCTTTTACATACGTTTGATTTGATCGGCCGAGTTTGGCCGACGACGCCCGAGTAAAGATCGGCCGATAACGGATTAGGTGTAAGCGAGCCGTAACTCTATGGCAAATTCAGCCAAATCGGTTCAGTAGTTGCAAGAGTAACAAACATATCCATGCATATGTACAGTCGCGGAATAAAAAGGTTCGTCAATTTTCAAATTGATTCGTTTGCACTAGTCGATTGTTTAGTATGTTGACATTATGGACACTTGCAGTTCTAGTGCAAGGGAAAATCGACACTAAAGTGGCGAACCTTTTCATTCCACGACTGTACATACAATCTTTGGCGTTTATAATATTAGTATTTAAAAAATTCGATTTCAGACGAGGCAAAATGAAGGTCTGTTCTATTGTACCACATGGCCACTGAATCTTTTGAATCAAGATGCCATTATGTCTCGTATCACGATTCACGGAGTATGAATCCTTTTTGACCATCCGTTAGCAAGAATGAAGTGGTCTTGCCTTTCCGGTATGTGCTATAATGTACCGTATTGCAACAGTGTAGTAATAGAAAGGCGTCAACCTTCGAGGTTTGTATGTGTATATGATACTATTATGGTTTACGCACTCTACTATACTTTACCATAGTCTCAATGAAACGTTACGTACCTACTTGAATAGTAATGACGTTGTAAGAACTTGAAATACTTACTAACATTATAAAGGTGAAATAATTTATGTGTGTAGATATCTATATATTCGTTGTTACTTCACGCGAAAAATACGGAACCGATTACGCTGAAATTTCTAATATAGATAGTTTATATACACGACTGTATTTTTTATCCCAGAAAAATTTACGCTAGCCTCGAGATTTGTAAGAAACAAAGGCAAAATTGACTCAAGTCATTGTTTTTTAGAGTTCCCGTAGCTTTTAAAATTACCCCTGATTTCATGTGTAAAAGAACCTGTTTACCAACACCACATATTTTATTGGCGGTGTTGATAACATTTAACGTTTCAATTCTAGAAACTTAAACCGGAAAACGTAAAAGGTTTTTAAAGCTCCTAAATTACTTTCGTTTCAGGTTATTTTTGCATAAAGATACTCAAGTAACATTTCCCGTTATAAAGTGGTATCTCTAACAAGATAAATGTTTTGGTAATTGGGAACATTGGAAAACCTTAAATTTAAAAAATTTAAAACCATGTTTTATAATTGTAAAATGCAGAAAAAAAGAGCGTGAAATTATAATGCATTTCTTGAGTCCAAATAAACTATACCTACTATATCCGTTCGTTTATTTTCTCTTTGACACATGAAATCATATGAAACAGATATAGCAATAGCGAGGGATAAAGGTAAAGTATTCTCTTTCTAGTTCCTCGCTATTACTATTATATCTGTTGCATGTGTCAAAGAGAAAATAAATGAATGGAAATATTTTATGTATCTCATGTTATCCTATATTCAGCATCCTTTTATACTCGTACTATGTTATGTACAATAAAAGTTTGTGTACATATTTACCTTGTTATTTGTATGGACACTTACCACGTACTTAATCTGTGACCACGTATAACAATAGTTACAACTGGTCAATGCAATTAACATTTATTATTCTAATTTGAATGTAAACTTATGCGCGACACCCAAAGGTCTTATCATTAATGTTTTGTGTAATTGTGTGTCTATTATTTAGATTTAAAATAAACAATGATATTACTGAAAACTTTTTACTCATGACGGAACTTAATTTCTTTTGGTCGAGGAGTTTCAAAAAAAAATATTTAATCCTTTTTTAATTACAAGTCTACAAAAGGCTTGAAAGGCTTTGTTTTCAATTTTTTTTAATTTTCCGCTTGTTATAGGAATATATTTTTATTGGACATATAAAATTCTTCTTAATATCTTTATATCCTATACCTGTAGTATATGCAAAGATAATTTTGTCTACTTTTCTCTGTCTGTCCATCTACTCACTACTATCAGCCATCAAATTAATCATCCTAGTTGTTTCAATAGGATTTCAGCAGCGTTATAATGTTACACTTTACAAATGTATCGCTCCGACACCGAAGATGTTGATTGTTGACTCTCGAAGTAAGTATGCTTTACAGATTATAGTAGGTACACTTATGGATCGACCTAACTTTGATCTTCCTCGACTTCCTCTATATCTTCTAATACCTATATAAAATTCTCTCGATTATCTTTGTAACTAAACTCCTCCGAGACGGCTGGACCGATCGTTGTGAAACTTTCAGGGTGTGTTCTCTGGGTCCGGGAGCAGGTTGTTATCTATATTTGATGTCCCTAAACGGCAAAACGAAGTTTGCCCGGTCAGCTAGTTTTCATATAAAAATTGTATCGCATAATATCTGTTCAGCGTATTATGTACTTATTTTTGCTGTTCAATATTTTGGTAATTTCTTAGAAGGTCCAACCAAAAACGTGTCACGTGTCTTTCACAAGAACTCATTCGATAATTATTCTCAGGTCATTCAGACACTGTTATTTTGGGTTAGTGATTCCTGAGAAAAATTCGAGCTTGCAATATTATTACTAAGAAACAAAAGCTCAACAAAATCTCAATACCTAAATTCTTGTAGGTTTGGGCGTTGAACTTACGATAAATTATAGTAACGGAAAAAAATTCGATGCATTTTATATCTGCATATTTGCGTCTCATTGCACTTACAGTTATCGTACCTTTCATTCGTATTTTTTCGTATCTCATTGTGCTTGTAGTTATCGTATAAAAAAAACCTTATTAACTTTATCAAATAAGTACCTTCGTTTGCGGGGTTTTGAGGCCGAAAAACAGGTCTTTGTATTAAATTTCCGTAAAGAATAAAGGATTAGCGCCAGTAAGAGCACCTTTATCATGGGCAAGAGTTAAAATTTTCCTCCGCTGTTCATATCCTCTGACACGGGATATGAACGGCGAAAATATTTTTTATTATTTTATCCAGCGGCTGAAGCACGGCCAAAGTCCTCTTCCGTTTTATCCACGGTTGACATTTTAAATCTATAGGAGGGAAAAAAATTTAAACCTCTTCCCATGGAAAAAATTACCATGCGAATCGTGCAGGCGTTTAAAAATAGTCAAAACTGAATACTGAACTCTTTTGAGTTTTAAACACGCGTTGGTGACTAAAATAGTCTTTGACTCTTTGTCTAGGTAAGTTAGCTGCACTGACAGCTTCTTCTAAGAATAAGGCTATAACTCTACACTTCAGTAAAACGTGGTAGAACCAACTTGGGCGACATTCAAAATAAACAAAAGCATTATGGAGTGTAGCCACGTAAATACCGCACCACGCTCGGCCAACTGGTTGTGTTTTGTAAACAAATCTTATTAACTTCCATAGATTTATACTGCGTCGTCGCTCGCGCTCCGACTAGATAGAGCCCTACCTAACAACGACAGCTCCGTGAGTGCGGCAACTTTTTCTTGTAGTGTGAGTGTGTCAATTTTAAATTTGTATGGTGTGCGGATGCTAGTGTGCGTGTGTAGTTTTGACAATTTAGGCAAAGTATTTTTGCCGCACTTTTAAAGTCGAGGACTCCCTCTTGAACCTTACTGGAGTTGGAAAAAATGGGAAAACGACATCAAAAGCGAACATGCCGAATTCAATTCAGGCAGATTCGCGCCTTATGCAATCTGTGCCCGTCTCATCGACCGTTTGTGTTACCTAACAGTATTTACATAACACACCACCTTAATTAGATCACTGATTCATCATAACATACGAGTACAATATAAACATCTATTATCTCCTTGCTATAAACTAACCGTTATTTTGCTCAATGTTTTAAAAATATAACCTCAGCCAACCGCCATGTTTAGATTTTCGCGCCATTAGTCTTTCAGCTGTCAATAATGTGACAGTGTACTTTTTTAATTTACCATTGAGTTGGAAATTATAGAGAATGGCATTCGTGGGAGTTTGAATGTAAGTCACAGTTTTTCCTTTTAATTTGACCAGGCACAGCCAAGGTCCTGCGTCTCACCTTCGCTCAGTGAATTTTGCCATTGAATCGTCTAAACCAGTAGCTACCAATGATAAAAACAATAATATATTTTGTATTTATAAAATAGCATTGATAACAAGCAAGAAAATAAAATTTATTTAGTTAATTACTCAATCAATTAAAACCTGAATACACACTACTAATATTCTTATATTTATTAAAAAAAATTACATGCTGTTGAATATTTTCGATCTAAAAACAACTCCAATAACAGCGTCATACCTATTGCATATTAAATAGTGTTAAAACGAGTAAACAAGTATAAGTACGTTATATTACATTATGATGATTTCGTTTTAATTAAATCGTAGAGAGGATCCCAATGATTCAATGATTGACTTTTCTACTTGTACCTAAGTTTTATATTGTTTCAAACTTCAGCCTGACTTTTTCAACTCCAGTGGCTTGAGCAGCAGTAGGTATGGCGATCGGCTAAAAATGTATCAGTCTTTAAAGAGCTGTATCAATGTCAAAACATAGGTTTTGACCAATTACAGCACTTGAAAATAACGTTTTGACATTGATACAGCACTTTAATGATTGATATATTTTTTACCGATCGTCCTGCTGGGTCGTCAGTCATCAGTCAAATGACCTTGTCAATGCCTTGTACACAGCTCAGATGAATGATCCAATAGATGCACAGTTAAAATAGCAACGACATGCACTATTTTTGTACTCTTTTTACTTATGTGCTTGGTAGGTTGCTAAAAAGAGACAATGCCATAATGCCTCTTTCGAAAATTAGTAGGTTGTCACAAGGTTCGATTATGCTAGTGATGAGCTGGAGTCGATTAGATTCGACGATTAACATTAACTAGTTGGGTGACTAAACTTTGCTCGTTATTTTTTTTTTGTAAATACATTTTCTAAAAATGAATCTTACCTAGATCAATTTATCGCCCTCAAAACCCCCCGTATACTAAATTTCATGAAAATCGTTCGAGCCGTTTTCGAGATTCAGATTATATAGAATATATATATACCTATACAAAAAAATGCTCGTTTAAAGGTATAAATAAATAATAATACTAATATATAATAAATATAAACGATATATAGATAAGTATAAATATAAAAGAAAAAATATTGTTTACCCAACCATTGTTATAGTTTCTTCAGCAAGAGGAAGTGACACTATTCTTGGCTAGCAAAAGCCACTATTTATTATCCGGAAAAAACTTCGCGTGATTCGCGGAAAAACTCTGATAAATTAAAAATTGTAGCATAACCACAGCGTAACCCAAAATTTGGGTTATGAGATTTTTACACTACTGCCTACAAACCACCATAACTTCTGAAGAGACTTGGATATAGACTTTTTATTACTGGATATGAAAGAAAACTTCATTTTATTTTTAAAATAGTTTTTTATAATAATAAATCTGACTGAGCAAACATTGTTTTGCCATTTGAAATATAAAAAATAGCTTACAACCTATACTTACATCTAAAGAATGTACACAAAAACTTCAGAGAAATCGCTCAAGCAGTTTCGAAGGGGTTTGGTTACAAACATACAAACACTGACACGACAATGTTATGTATTGCGACGACTAGTTAACGCCTCAAACGTTGTTTTGCCATATGTTTTTCATTCAGTCGCGTTACTCTTTTTGTGAGGGCATTGATTTTCTTAAGGTGGCGTTTCGAAACATTTTTAAAATATTCTACTTTTTTTCTAATATTTGTATTCTTTTATAAGACTCATCTTCAGTATTAGTGCCACATGTACACGAAAGTTTTCTTTTCAAAATATTTGGCTCAGCCATATTGTTCAACACCTCTCTGGGGTTTGGTGATGGTGTTTCCTATAACAAACAACAACTATTAAAAAATGTTCGTACACGAAAGTTTAAAAAATTTCGTCCTCATATCTTCATCCTTAGGAAATCTAAAGAGTATTTATTTATTCTAATTACAGACATATTGACACTATCGATATATTGAAATTTCACAACACTAATAACCTAAAATTGCGTTTTCCGAAATATTTAAAAATTATTTTAATTACCGTAAACCATCTTGTAATTGGGTGTTTACCCGGACGTTTACTAAATTGTGCTTCTTCTTTACATTTTTCTGAGCAAAATACTTACTTATATAATATGAAAAAATAGCTTTAAACTTACCGATGCAATCCAACTGATTTATTTTCGTTTTCTTTCTGTGAGATACGTGTTTTGCAACCCTCTACCGAACAAGACATTTTTAATCATCTCACATTATACTTAAATTTATATACAAATCTCAATTTTTTCACATTTTTTCACAATAAAATATAAATAATCTTTTCAGCACTTCTCACGAAACATCAACAAATATTATGAGACAAAATTAAATATATACGACGACTGAGGTAATTCGACCAGAAACGCGAATACTTTTAAAATTGGCAGTATTAAAAGGTTGCAAATGGTTGCAAAATATTTGGACCTTGTGACATGTCAAAAAAAATAAAAACTGACACCTGATTTTTGTCTCACTCACACTAATACTGATACTATTTAGAAACTTGAATAAGATATACGTTTACTTTGTTTTATTTTAGCCTTGTGTCTATGGGATTATTGGTCTGAGGTACACAGAGTCACAGACTAGGTTTTCCCATTGTTCCGCCGCGTGAATATCGGTTTTCCACGAATCTTACGGAAATCGTGGACTTTTTTGAGCTAATAAGTATTTGGGAGAACTACTAGTATCAAATGAGACTTTATAAGTGTCGAATTGGTAACCTCATTTTTCGTAGTCGGTTAAAAATGACGAGTCAATTTCTCATACATGTGTCGCCGTGTGCAAATGCTCTCCTTTGTCTGGTACTCACGGCTGATATTCGTTTGCGCACGCGACGCATCGCGCACTAACATCGTGCCGTGTGAACACGCTGTTATGAATCAGTTTGAACTGCGCCTGTGACTTAGCGAGTGGATATTATATGTAGACAATAGTGATACAAAGATAAAGTTCTAGATAAGCATAGTTACGGTGATAGTTATAGAAGAAAATTCTGTCTTTGAATAGTCGAAGAGACGGCGGTAATTTTTCTTATTCTCGGCGCAGCGAACCGTGATCCTTATGACACTGACAGCTAATGTCACCATATAACATTGTAGTGGCGTCACCATTAAATCGGGATCATATTGGGGGCGTCTAAAAATGCCATTTATAAATTTTACGTAGCTTTATACCATTAGTAATGATATTCCGTTGATATTTTTAACAATTCTTAACATTTACAAGAAGTTATGTCAATCTGAATTTATGTTTACGTCCTGCAAAACTTACGTCGTGTGACGTTTATCGACTAGGGCGGCAAGTGTCGATAAAAAAATGTCGGTAATGGAAACGAGTGCACAATTTTTCAGACAAAATAAATAAATGGGCAGCATTCATTTTCATGATAAAATATATACTTATATAGCAAAAACGTGTTTACCGGGTTAAGCATTATTAGAAAATAACAAGGTTGGAAACTTTCGTTTTACTTCCTACTTAATCTACTTATGCCAAAAATCTTAAATTAATACAACAACAACAAAATGGACATTAAAAATGCACATTGTAATATTTTTTAAAACATGTTTACCAACGTGGTTTAAGTGCAAGCCACGCCTTTGTCTAAAAAAAAAAAATATCGACACGACCAAAGACACGACCCATCACTAAACGAACTGTCATAGGGATCATGGTTCGCCGCGCGGAGAATAGTTGTGATGTTGTGGCGTGGTTCGGTGTAGTGTAGTTAATTAGTAATCGACTTTATTGTTGATTTTGTTCACTATGTGTGCAATAATTTTTTCATATGTTTGGTATATTAATATCAACATGTTCGCGGAATACAGTCGCTGCCAGACGCTTCTATCGTCGACCGCAACTTAAAGCCTCCCCCACACAGGCGCGTTATTATCGCGCGATAATATCGCAAGCGTTATTGCGATAATGCGTCCCGATTCCTCACACACAGCTGCGTTTTTATCGCGCGATAATAACGCGCATGACGGACGCAGCGTCCCGCGTTATTATCGCGCGATAATATCGCTATCGTTATTGCGATATCTGTTTTCAGTACATTTTATACGCCGCAATGGAAGTAGGACGCTGCGTCCGTCGTCCCACACAGGCGTGTTATTATCACGCGTTCTTATCGCGCGTTAATATCGCAGCAGTGTGTAACTACTTGATCATCCTAATACAAAATGTACTGAAAGTAGATATCGCAATAACGCTTGCGATATTATCGCGCGATAATAACGCGCCTGTATGGGGGAGGCTTTACGGTTGCGATTAGATATAAAAAAGCGTTCCATATATTATTCAAACATAAACTCATCCCTACTTTGTGTAAAAGATAAGATTTTATCTCATCTATCTATCTACCTTGAATCAATGATAAAAATCACTTTTTTTCAATCGTCTTAATTGTAGTCAAATTCTTCGTCCACGGTGCTTCGGTAGAAGTTCTCTTTGACTTTTGATCATAATATTATGTGTACTGGGGATATTGTTTAACGATAAAGTAGATGTTCCCATAACGATAATTAATTAAATGATAGCTACAATCACATGATCATCCGTCACTTTATTTGCAATACCAGAAGCATTAAAGAGTAGAGCTTTCCTACATGTATATAGCTGTATATCGGGATGTGACGTGAGAAGTCACTCCAGTCAAATGCGCTGTGTTCTTATCTCAGACGAAAGTAACCGCAAATGTGGTTAGTTGGTTACAGTCAATTTTCCTGAACAAATTTAACATCGCATAAACTTTGTCCGTAACATTTGTAATTACCATGACCATGATACAATATTCTGAAAAGTTTGCTGAAAGAAATTTTACCGACGTCTCTTAATCTATTTGAGTTTTTTTTTTTAATTAAATGCATGTTACTGCAATACTGCCTTACCTATTCAAGTTTTTACTTATACATATAGTGTTGTGTTTTGTGTACGAGTATTTATCAAAATTTCATAACAGAAAACTATTAATGCGGTATCAGAGAATGTAAGTAACGTATACCTACCTATTTTATTATAAACTGTATAGATAGAACGTTGTATTCAGGACAACAGTATACTTGTATCGAAGAGTCGCCGCCCGCGGGGTAGTAAAATTTAAAGACTATTATTTACAACGCAAGTACTAAATTGATACTGAACCGATAAGGATGACATTTGGAATGGAGATAGAGTATGCATTGGATTAAACATAGGCTATTCCGTGAAAATCAGCCACAGATTAGTGAAGAAGCAAAATCAACTCTAGATTTTGGAATAACTTTTTATGTCCCACTACAGAGCAACTTTGAGAACAATGTAAACTCTCTGACAATAAGTTTCCCACACTCACACATTGAGCTATCGTTATATTCAGTTATATTATGTATTCAGATATCGGAAAATTCAAAAGTGTGTTGCTTGGGATTTGAACTCATGACTATGAAAGTCAGAGAATTGAAACAATGGCTATCGTGCCTTATAATAACTGAAGTGTAATGCTCAAGTAATAAGTATCGACCACAATCTCCCACCATGCTACCGCCCGAATTGATGGTTTACATCACAGTAATAAGTATGGCCTTGCTTTCGGATTTGTTTCACTAATTAAAATGTTCCGTGGGAATGTTTACAAGCGACATGCGTTACAGATTCTTATCGTATCGCATTATTATCGCTCTATTAAGCACCGGAAGCCTTTACACGGTCCAGGATTCGAATCCATCGGCCATCTACCATCGACTTTTCCAGTTGTTTCATTTCCGCCAATTCACGTAATTCAGTGATGCTCCTCGCTATCGCAACTCGGCCTCACCTCTCACGTCTTGTTTGGAATGAAATCGGCAAAATAACTAGTGTTTGTTTTTCTAAGATAAGTCTCGAGGTCAGACCTTCAATGTCAAGAGAAAAAAGTTAATTAAACGATTTGATCATTGCTGTACGTTCGATTTAATGCTGTAAAGAAAAATATCTGACCGAAAATCTGTTGGACCAAAATCCGACCGGATTAGGTACACATAGATAATTAATTAATTATCGTTAGAAAATTAAGTTAAGTTTACTTACGTTCCAAAAAATTGGATATTGAAACGATTGAATGAAAGTTATAAAAACGCTTAGTAGCCTGACAAACAAACAAACAAACAAACGATTTATTAGATAACGTTACAGTGTAAACACCAAAGATATAAATGTAAGGAACGTGCTTAGAACTATTATTGCAGTCAAACATTAACAGGTTAATACCCACTTATAGTGAGATCTTTAAAGGACAGAATAAACTGGCTTGTTTTATTGCAATTTTCTTATCTCTACGTGCTTGGGTTTAACTTGATGTACGATTTAATACTAAGAAGAACCCAGACTTCACGTGTAAAACATTAAAACGATTTTATGATATGAGAATTGAGATGTATGACGAATCGAAGCAAAGCTAAAAATTGACAAATACGAACATGTGGCCATTAATGTCGCTCGATGGCCAAGTCTTGTCGATGGCCAAGAACACACCTCGACAAGTTTAGTTAGTAAAAGTTGAAAAGTCAGCATCTATACTGCTCAATCTACGGATATCTCTGGTCAAAAGACCCTAAATAAATGAAATAAATGCATCTGTACAAATATTTATGCACATCGTTCTCGTGAGAACAGTGTTTGATGTTTGATACGCATGATAACACCATGAGGGTAGATTAGAATTGACAGTTACTGCTGATAAAAACGTCGAACCGTCGCAATGGTTGCGGTTATTGCAACAAAAATGCCTCTACTTGTACTTACCAGGATTTTCTAGAACTCATTGAATATATCAGTGAATTTCACATGATGTGACGTCTTCTAAATTCTGTTTTGGGTTGGTTAAAACCTATATCATCTTACGAAGGTGCAGGCATGTTGTTATTCCTCGTACTGAATAAAAACTTGTAGATTCTAAGGGTTGTTTACGACAACTGAAGGATTAGAACAGGTTTCTTGTACAAATTTCCAATCGGCTCGCTTGGCACAAACGAATTGAATTCCTCGATACATTTACAGCCAGCGCCATGAAACCCACAACCCTATTGCAATAGACTGTGTACGAAATGTGAAAAGGCTGATACTGTTAAACTAAAGCGTTATTATTCTTTGTCCACAGAGAAAAGGAGACGAATCAGGAGCTGGTGGCAGTGCGCGTGCCAATCAATGGCATGACATGCCAGTCCTGCGTGCGCAGCATCGAGGGCTCCGTGCGCGAACTGCCTGGCATCCAACACGTGAAGGTGGGTGCATCTCTGTCAACAGGGAAGGTCTTGCCGTGCGTGTCTTTATTACCATCATCACATGTTGCGGTCAACTTCGGGAAGCTACGGGAGTTCACGCGTGGCACAAGAGGCGGAGCTGCTTGAAGTGACGGGGCTGGGAACGGTAGGTGATCCTTCTGCAGACCGCGATAGTGCGAGGCGAGTCCGTCGTTGTATTGTCCAGCCCCAGAATATGTGACTGACACATAGAAAAAAGGACCAAGAGAAACCAATTTGTAGAGACTCAATAAGCCGTCTCAGAATCTCGCCAAGAGCAAATACCGAGCCATGCTTTCGTGAAATACAGCCCCCATAACGGCGATTGGGCATGTGAGGTGAAAATTTGTTTCCTACATCATCACAAAACATGACTGTAATCTCTGAGGCTGTTCAACTCGCACGAAACGTTTTTCCTCCACGTTTCTGATACGAACCGCTAAGGTGTGGGACGCCCTTCCAGCCTCCGTGTTTCCAGCCAAGTATAATCTAGGTGCCTTCAAGAGAAGAGTGAATAGGCATTTTCTAGGCAAGCGCGCTCCATCCTAGACCTCATCATTGCTTTCCAACAGGCATGATTGTCGTCAAGCGCAAGCAATTGAAGATATCAATAAAAAAAAAGTGTGTTTATTAACATCATCACATGTTGCGGTCAACTTCAAGAAGCTACGGGAGTTCACGCGTGGCACAAGAGGCGGAGCTACTTGAAGTGACGGGGCGGTAGGTGATACGTCTGCAGACCACGATGGTGCGAGGTGAATCCGTCATTGTATTGTCCAGCCCCAGAATGTGTGACTGACACATAGAAAAAAGGACCAAGAGAAACCAATTTGTAGAGAGTCAAGAAGGCGTCTCAGAATCTCGAAGAACGGGTGCTTTTGCGAAATACAGTCCCCATAACGGCAAGGTTGATTGGGCATGGGAGTTCAAGAGTTGTTTCCTACATCATCACAAAACATGACTGTCATCAGCAACCCAGTGTCAATGTTATATAATGTTGCAGGTGGAGCTCTCCGAGCATGCGGGCTACTTCCGCTATGACCCGCGCGTGTGCTCCGTGGAGGCGATCCGCTCCCACATAGAAGATATGGGGTTCGAAGCGCCCACGGACTCCACTGACGACGAGACCAGGTCGGTACTCTTAGTAGTCCTAGTGATCGGTGTACTTTTGCACTTGTAGATACTGCGAGGGTAGTGTGGATAAAAGCTGGTTACTTTGTTTGTAGAAGAGTTTACTCTACTATAAACAAGTTATAGAGTCGTGGAAAGGGTTTTGGTAGATTTGATTTGATGCCTTGCGCGTTTCCATTTAGATTCACGTAACGTTGCAGAATAGATTGGGCAAATTGCCGTATTTTCAATTATTTTTGAGTTTTGTAAATTTTAATTTTTTTCAATAAATCACATACTCCTTGCTCCTTGGTCGTCGTCTTCATTACTGAACGTCGTGTCCGCACTGCAGTTCCTTCAATATGTTCTTCTCCATGTCTCTCCACCCGTTTCGATCTTCGGCTTTTCTGATGGCTGTTGCGAAAGGAAGGCCTGTGAGTGATTTCACCTGTTCAGACCAGCGGCTAGGTGATCGGCCGCGTGGTCGTTCGGAAATCACACGCATGCACTGCATAAACTGCAACATGTCCAAAAATACCCGATCAATTTCCTAATTTCGTGCAATAAAATGATAATTTCACATATTTTGAAAAAGAGAAGCGGTTACATCTTGTCTTGGACTTGTTCACTGATATATCCACTTGATAAATACAACATATACGCCCTCGCTAACTGATAACTAACTACGTAATCCAACACGAGTAAATACTGCAGAAGATATGAGATACCTGTTTACAACACTGATGATATTAAGTCACTATCAGACAAGTGTGAAAGCACTGCCAGCACGACCTACTGGTACCTACAAATCTGTTATAGACAGTGCATTGTAATTGTTCTGTTGTAATTCTGAGGTCTACTAGAGGCTAAGTATCTAGTCAGCTTCTCTTAATGTAGCTCAGACACTGGAAACTAAGATCCCTAAAGGGTGCCATCCTCCCAAAATCCTTGTGCTGACAACTCAGTTCAGAAATGATTTCGTTTTCAGAAACCTCCTTCCCCGTGAAATCCCTACCGAGCTGCTCATCGACATGACGGGCTCGGGGCCGCCCAGTGAGAGCACCGCGCTCATCTCCGTCGTGGGCATGACCTGCCAGTCCTGCGTCAACACCATCGAAGGTGAATACTTAGTAGTATACGTTTGAGTAATTGCTGCGATATATGAAGTAAGCGAAATGAAACTTACAAACTGATTACTTACGGCAACAAGCATTGTGCAGTGCAATTTTCTCAGAACTTTCACGTTAGTCTTCTAACAATGTGCATACATACGCATTTTGAGATTTTTTGCTTATCTGTACTGATGAAAAATAGGGTGTGTAACTCGGGGTCAAAATAAGTAATTTGTTCTCGGGATTCGACTCAATCCTTCGCTTTGAATTCAAAAACCACCCTCGAAGATCGAAATTTTCATTTATCCACTGCACTGGGGATATTTCTTTAGCCATACGCCCATGCTCAGAGAGTGGATAAAACCGTACGACAAACATTTTATCCTTTCGCCGTGGGAAAATTGTCCCTGGCAGTTGACCTCTATCATACTAGTACGCTGGAATAACTATTCAATACTATTGACAGTTCCTTTTTTGTGCACGTACTAAAACTGTCATTTTCCGTAGTTTAAATGTCATTTTACTTTAGTTCAGTACAGCAGCTCGCTCAACAATCAGCGCCAAAATGGCAAAAATCAAGTGTCTTAATTTTTGCGTTGACGACACTGTCTGAAAACGACACCTCGGTTTAGTCTGAGGTCCAACGTACTTGTATAATAGAGGTCAGTGTCCCCGGGTCATGCTAGCGCTGCTGATTCTTAAGGGGATTTATTGAATTTATTTTTTTCTTTCTCACTCTCACGGATACGTTGATGTGTGCGACATGCAGCGTCGCGGAAGAATATAAGGGAAAAACCACCTTTTACCTAATTACTCAAAAACTAAGCCAGTTTTCAAAAATCTGTTACTAAGCGTTTTACGATATTATCATTACCGACACATTAAAACAAAAATTACTATTACATCCATTGTAGTTTCCGATAAAAATTAGAAAAACTGAGATTTTGGAGCAACTTTTGGGAGAACTTTCTATCGAGAAAATTTTATCCAATCGTGTTTCTGCTTCTAAGCGATTTTAGATTAAAGGCCCAAAATACATGACGTTTAAATTTGAAGTAATTGTCTTTATAGTTTTTATATGAAACTTCATTCAAAATCGCTTAACGGCCTACAAGCCGTATGTAGGTGATTTTGAATGAAGTTTTATGCAAAAACTATAAAGACAATTACTTTCAAATTTACACGTCATGTATTTTGGGTCTTTAATCTAAAATCGTTAAGAAACAGAAACACGATTGGATAAAATTTTCTCGATAGAAAGTTCTCCCAAAAGTTGCTCCAAAATCTCAGTTTTTCGAGTTTTTATCGGACACTATTTTGGATGTAATTGTAATTTTTGTTTTAAAGTGTCGGTAATAATAATATCCAAAAACGCTAAGAAACAGATTTTTGATAACCAGCTTAGTTTTGAGTAATTAGGTAAAAGGTAGTTTTTCTGTTATATTCTTCCGCGACGCTGCATGTCGCACCTACCAAATCTCCGTGAGAGTGAGAAAGGCAAAAATAAATTCAATAAATCTCCTTAAATACGGCTTGTACGCCGTTAATGTCGTTTCGTCAGGCAGCCTGCGAGAGCTGGCCGGCGTGACGCACGCGGCGGTGAGCCTGGCGGACAACACGGCGCTGGTGAAGTTCCACCGCGCGGCCGCGAGCGCGCAGCAGGTCGCCGACGCGATCTACTCGCTCGGCTTCGACGTCAACATCATCAGCGTGGACGACGGTGTGGCCACAGGTATGCATACCTACCTACTATACTTACAAGCAAGGCGCATTTCGCATTTTGGGTATCAAGCTTGGGTGGCTGGCAATCCAAGACCACCCGGTTTGCCAGGTCTTAATTTTTTTTTAACGTATTGGTGCCGATTCAGCAGCGATTTTGCTACAGTTACTTCAAACATCTCATTTTTCATCGTCCTATTTTCAGATGTATCACAGAGAAAAAGCGAAGAAGGTTCGGGTGACAGGGTCAAAATATCACCAGTGAAAAGTAGGACACAAGCCAATGTAAGTGCCATTGAATATTTATTATCTTATTCACTAACAGTCATTCAACTATACGCTGGAATGGCGATAACCTTGAGTCTTGATTAAAATATAGAGTAATAGTCATCCAAAATAATAGCTAAATATTATGCCGATACGAAACGTTTTCTAAAAGTGTCTTAATTTGCGAGATTTGTCAGTCGCAAGTAGACCGCGGTCCCCGCCACAGATCACTACAATTGTCAATTATAGTCTGCCAGCACGTTTCCATGGAGACGTTTTCCGCCATATTGTGGCGTAGTAGTGGGAAATTCGACATACGGCGTTACTATTTTCTTGTGTGAAGGAGGTTTGCGTAAAATGTTCTGATGCCATATCATTAGGTTCCTTAACGGCGTTCTAATTGTAAAGAGTTTAGTGATAAAAGCTGTCGTATTTATTGTCAGGGCACCATTCCCTCAGTGTCGGAAGGCGCGGAGATATCGCGGTGCACGCTGGAGGTGCGCGGTATGACGTGTGCTTCGTGCGTCGCCGCCATTGAGAAGCACTGCGCCAAAATGCACGGTAAGCATTCTGTCTGAAGTTCGAAAATGAAAAATGCAAATGAAAAATCTTTATTTTCACATAGGCCCAATTAATAGGCTCGTATGAAAAGTCAAAACTCTACCGCCAGGTTCGGAAAGCAGGTTTGCACCGAGAAGAACTGGCAATAAACTCGGCACTTTCTCTTTTAAAAAAAATGACATTATATTCAATTTCTTAAGTAATATCAATAATTATTAGATAATTTTTAAGATATCTCGTGAAGAGATGGAAATATATCCCTATCATTCCAACAATTCTTGTCATTGAAAAATTCTTCAATAGTATAGTAACCCCGACTTATTAGATGTTTTTTGACAGTGACTTTAAACCTGTGTAAAGGTAAGTCCAAAACGGTTCGGTTCTGAAGTAAAATGCTCGGACCAGCAGTGTGAATGTCGTCGCCAGATCTCAGAGTTATCCTGATCATTTCATTTCGTTAAATTATTATATTTTATCCTGAGGCCCATATTTTGTAAAATTGACGCTTACAGTGATAATCACTGTTGTCTATGGTTCGATATACATTGCTGCTCTATTAAGTCAAACGAAACTATGATTTTGTGGCGAACTTTCAAAGGATAAAAAATATATGTCAAATCAGCTTGCTGAAGGTCACTGAGTGATCATCACTGAGATACAGAATAAGGATCCTGATCATTTCATGATATGGCCGACCATTTCGGAAAATGGTTGATTTTCGAATTTATACTTAAGTGATTCTTAACACGTGGAAAATTTTAACATGTCGAACCATAACCTAACCTATGACTTGTTTTGTAGAACTTTTTATTTACACTACAAAAGTTGGTCATTTTATGAAATAATTTCATGGAATGCTGTGTTCAATTCTAAGATTTTGTCACATGGGCATAATGGAGCAATAGTTGTAGATGTAATTTCTTTTTGCAGGTGTCCATTCAATAGTAATAGCACTATTAGCCGCCAAAGCCGAAGTCCGGTACGAGCCCGCGAAGATATCAGCGGCGGAAATCGCTGAATCCATCACGGAACTGGGCTTCCCCTCTGAGCTTATTAGCGATAGCGGTGCGCCCAAGGATTTGAACCTCATGGTTAGTACCTAGTTACTGGTGTTCCATATTATAAAACTATTTTCCCAGAGACCGCCAAAATGTGAGGCATATGGTGGACTAAGAAGCAATAGCATTATTCGTTCCACAGCGAGGTAGATGTAATCATAGTAAGTAAAGCGATGCTCCAACTCCTGACATGCAGACTAGACATTGTTGTAGCTAGTTAAGCTCTGAAACCCAACTTATATTATACATGGAATTGTAACAAATATTATGTTTGTTGAGTATAGTGAAAGACGAAAGTGTGAATAATACTATAGTTACCAATGTAAGTTTTCTGGAAACATTTCTTTAAAAAGGTGTTCGATTTTTCTCAGATAAAAGGCATGACGTGCGCGTCGTGCGTGAACAAAATTGAGAAGACTGTACTTAAACTGCAGGGTGTGGTTTCCTGCTCCATCGCGCTGACAACCTCCAAGTAAGCGTGCACTTGTTTTTTTAGTCTTACACGATAAAAGTTAACGGTTCCAAGGACCACCTTATTTCAAAGTGTGATCTTTGCATCATTATCACATATGCTTATCTGACGCGATCAACATGTCGCTAAACCGTAGAAGGAATGGTTTGAAAACGCACTACTATATCGTAATATATAAACACTACATTGCAACGACGTGCCGGACTTTTTTGTAGCCGGCAAAAAGCCATAAGTGGCGGACAGACGGACAACAAAGTGCTCCTATACGGATGACGTTTTTTAAAGTACGGAACCCTAATAACGAACAAACTTAAGAATGTTAGTCGCCACTTAGACAACAACTGAATTGCTTATATCATAGGTTACATTACCAAAACGTGTTTTGTCGCAGAGGCAAAGTGAAATACGACCCGGAGCTGATCGGCGCGCGTAAGATCTGCGACGTGGTCAACGAGCTGGGCTTCGAGGCCAGCGTCGTTAGCCCCCACAATCGCGGCACCACCAACTATTTAGAGCACAAGTGAGTCATGCGCTTTCTCACATTACTGGAGGCCTTGTAAACTCAGCTTTTGACGACCTCCCTTTCGAATGGGAGGTCGCAGGCCTTTTTAGAACCTTAGACAATAAACCACAATGAGGCGCTCATAGCAAGACTTAGTTCAGCTCCTTATGCTGTGAGGAAAATTACGCAATTCACAGACAAACTTGTCTATTACGCCTACTTCCACAGTGTATCCTTTGGTATTCTATTGTGGGGCAAAGCTGCTGATATTCAAACTATAATTGTATTGCAAACATTGACTTTTATGTCGGGTTTTTTGTAGGCACGAGTATTTAATTTGTTAACTTCCGACAGAGAAGAAATAAGAAAATGGCGGAACGCGTTCCTCATCTCGCTGATATTCGGCGCACCCTGTATGGCGGCCATGACGTACTTCATGGTGCAGATGGGGCGTGAGCACGACGTGCACCACATGTGCTGCGTGCTGCCGGGACTGAGCCTAGAGAACCTGCTGATGTTCCTACTGGCCACTCCGGTGCAGGTGAGAGTTGTCGCGATACTCAGCGCACCCTGTATGTCATGACTCATGTCGTACTTCATGGTGCTGATGACATGTGCTGCGTGCTGCCGGGACTGAGCCTGGAGAACCTGCTGATGTTCCTGCTGGCCACTCCGGTGCAGGTGAGAGTTGTCGCGATACTCTGCGCACCCTGTATGTCATGACACATGTCGTACTTCATGATGCTGATGACATGTGCTGCGTGCTGCCGGGACTGAGCCTGGAGAACCTGCTGATGTTCCTGCTGGCCACTCCGGTGCAGGTGAGAGTTGCCGCGATACTCGGCGCACCCTGTATGTCATGACACATGTCGTACTTCATGATGCTGATGACATGTGCTGCGTGCTGCCGGGACTGAGCCTGGAGAACCTGCTGATGTTCCTGCTGGCCACTCCGGTGCAGGTGAGAGTTGTCGCGATACTCGGCGCACCCTGTATGTCATGACACATGTCGTACTTCATGATGCTGATGACATGTGCTGCGTGCTGCCGGGACTGAGCCTGGAGAACCTGCTGATGTTCCTGCTGGCCACTCCGGTGCAGGTGAGAGTTGTCGCGATACTCGGCGCACCCTGTATGTCATGACACATGTCGTACTTCATGGTCCTGATGACATGTGCTGCGTGCTGCCGGGACTGAGCCTGGAGAACCTGCTGATGTTCCTGCTGGCCACTCCGGTGCAGGTGAGAGTTGTCGCGATACTCGGCGCACCCTGTATGTCATGACACATGTCGTACTTCATGATGCTGATGACATGTGCTGCGTGCTGCCGGGACTGAGCCTGGAGAACCTGCTGATGTTCCTGCTGGCCACTCCGGTGCAGGTGAGAGTTGTCGCGATACTCGGCGCACCCTGTATGTCATGACACATGTCGTACTTCATAATGCTGATGACATGTGCTGCGTGCTGCCGGGACTGAGCCTGGAGAACCTGCTGATGTTCCTGCTGGCCACTCCGGTGCAGGTGAGAGTTGTCGCGATACTCGGCGCACCCTGTATGTCATGACACATGTCGTACTTCATAATGCTGATGACATGTGCTGCGTGCTGCCGGGACTGAGCCTGGAGAACCTGCTGATGTTCCTGCTGGCCACTCCGGTGCAGGTGAGCGTTGTCGCGATACTCGGCGCACCCTGTATGTCATGACACATGTCGTACTTCATGATGCTGATGACATGTGCTGCGTGCTGCCGGGACTAAGTCCGGAGAACCTGGTGTTGTTCCTATTGGCCACTCCTGTACAGATAAGAGTTGTCACTATATGCGGTGCCCCCTGTATTTCATAATTCATTACGTACTTCATTGTGCGTTTTCCTGATTAATTTACCCTTAACAAATGTTTCTTTGCTCAGAATTGTGGCATTTAACATTTAGGTATTCGTAATTATTATTATTTCTACGTAAATTGTTCTAAATTACTTGAACATCCTATCGACTTGGTTTAGACCGTAACACCACCATTTTTTGCCAAACTATAGTTACCTCTGAATTTGTGCCCAGTGCAGACACTTGCGATTTTTTGGGGTTCTTATATGATGTTTGTTTTTTGACAGTTCATCGGCGGCTGGCACTTCTACAAACAGGCATATAAAGCGTTACGGCATGGCACCTCAAATATGGACGTGCTCATTTCCATGACCACCACTATCAGGTAAGTAATCCGTAAAGATATCATTTATAATCATTTTCACATTATTTGAAAAAACAAAGAAACTTGTTCGTATTTTTCTCTGCAAACCCTTGAAAAAAGCGAAAAATTTGATATCTATTTCATCAGTGGAGTGTACAACAACACTCGTCACTAGTCCATCCGCCAACTTGGGCTGTCCACAATATTGCGTTTAAAAATTATGTCACTTAGGTAACCATGCATAATCATATAAACTTAAAATTAAAATCATCTCAATTGAGGAATGCTGCTTTAAAATTCAGTTGCAAGTTTTGACCCTCATACATTATGTTTTGTTTATTATGACTGGTAAGGCGTGGGTAAGGCATTGTTCAACCAAATTACGATAAAAAAGATGGTTCGGTGGCGAAGGTAGGAAAAGGGAAACTGACCTTATGTCCAGGCCCGTCCAGATGTTTAGAATTAACACTGCACTGTCACCAGCACTTAGGTTTTTATGTAGAATGAGTCCTTGCGTTGATTTGAAATTCGACGTGGAACAGTTCGCTATTTTGCGGCGGGCGCGCAGTTCGATTAAGGCTAAGTTCATATGGCCGCGCGGCACCGCGCGCCGCCGCGCGATGTTAGAGTTCACATGACAGGGTATATACGAGCGTCAGTCTGGCATTAACATTGATATACAATGGACGTGGAGGAGGCAATTTGCTTGTGGATTTTATATAGAAGACTGAGACGTCGCAGAAGACGACAAAGGCGATACTGGGTGCATCCAATATTAAGTGACAGACTTTCTTCAAGCCTGTTTGTCACCTTATACCCTGAGTTGAGGTTACATGAAGAAAAATTTTTTAATTATTTCCGTATGTCAGTTGCAACCTTTGATTTTTTATACGATTTCATTGAAAATGATTTAAAATCCAGTGAAAATGCTGTAAGATATTGCATATCACCAAAAGAAAAACTCATTGTAACATTGCGGTAAGTTAACTGTTTATTAATCCTAATCACAGTAAAAATTATAAAAAATAAGAAATTATGAGCGAGGCTTCTTGGCAAATTAACTTTTAGTTTAATTGAACAGATCTAATTCTTGAGAATCTTCGTATGACGGGTCACAAGTAACATCACCCGGGGGTGATGTTACTTGCGATGAACTTGTGGGAGGTGAAGTGTATGAACTAGTTGTATAGCCATATTGTGTTGATTCTCTATCAGAGTACTGCATTGGGTTGCTATATTGAGAACTTTGAAATGAAGCATGATAGTTTCTGGGTGGTCGTTGTGAGCTATATGAAGTAGACGGGTAGTTAAAATCTTCAAGTGGCTGTGCTCGTGTAGCTTGGTATCGTTCTAATAAATTATAAATTTCAATTTTCAGTTTTAAACGCCGGTTTTCAGGAACTTTTTTTATTTCCCTAACCAATGAAAGACAAAATAATTTATCTTCATCGTCATCTTTCTTTTCTGCTGCATTATTATTTCGAGTATTTATGCTTTGTTGTAAAAGATTTGCAAAATGTTCATCGGCAGGGTGAAGTTTGAATTTTTTCCGGAGCACATTTTCTGTTGAAGCTTGAACGCCGCTGCTGTTAACTGCACTATCCAAATCAGGATTCTCTGTAACTTCCGCAACATCAAGGCTGTTGTCAGTTTTTCGTTTCTGGACAACTTGTTTAAGAAATGACAATCTTTGGAAATACGCAAATGAAGATGGTGTTGATGCTGAGGAACCGGACTTCAAATGTTTTGTTTTCTTAAGTTCTTTTACATAGGCATCTCGTAAATTTTTCCATTTTTTTTGCAAAATCGATCCTAGAAAGTAAATAATTAATTATTAGTTTTCATTGCAAAACTATTGAAAAATGTTGTACGATACGGGTGCATAAAGAGTCCTTATGACCTACTTTATGCAAATTGTACTTTGTGCACTTTATGCTCACGTGCCACACTGTAAACACTCGCTATGAATGTGTTTTCTTTGTAGCACTTATTCAGTAAAGATTTACTTAAAAGAAATAGACATAGACATAGAATTAGGAATAGGAATAGGAGTAGGCATAGGAGTAAGTAGGGGTAGGAATAGGTATGGGAATAGGAATTTGACGAGGAATAGGAGTAGGAATAGAAATGGAATATTTATCGTGGCACGTGAGCATATGCACTTTATGCACGTGTATCTTAAATAACTATTATGTTACAGGTACCTAGCAACTGGTTCTTCATTTGCAGAGTTACAATATGGTTATAAAATTGGCAAGTCTACGATATCGGGTATAATTAAGCAAGTGTGCCAAGTTTTATGGAGAAATTTAAAAACTTTGGTCATGAGTCCACCAACAAAAGAAATCTGGACACAAATATCTATACAATTTGAAAATAAAGCATATTTTCCAAATTGTGTTGGAGCGTTGGACGGCAAACACGTTCGTTTAATACAGCCACCAGAATCAGGATCAATGTATTACAATTACAAACACTTTTTCTCATTAGTTTTAATGGCTTTATGTGATGCTAACTATTGCTTCATATGGATAGACGTTGGAGCTTACGGAAAAGACAGTGATTCGGGTGTTTTCAAGGAAACGTCATTATTCAAAAAACTCTCAGAAAATCACAAATAATGAGAGCGATGCATTTAAACTACCATACGTAATTGTAGCTGACGAGGCTTTCGCTATGACTAAAAATTTGATGAGACCCTATGGTGGTAAAATGTTGTCAAAAGAAAAAAAAATATTTAACTACCGCCTTTCTTTAGCACGAAGGTATGTCGAATGTACATTTGGCATAATGTGTAACAAGTGGCGTATCTTACACCGGCCAATAGACGTGAAGATAGATTTTGCTGTTGATATCGTCAAAGCTATTTGTGTTTTACATAACTTGGTAAGGGTGAGAGATGGTATAAATCAGGACGATATGATCAATCCAGCGCCATTACCTAATGTGAATCCAACTAACAGTGGACGAGCAATCCATGAAGTAGATAATATTCGAACTAAATTCACAAATTATTTTGTTACTGAAGGTAAATTAGATTGGCAAGATAAAATGGTGTAATAGGTACCTACCTATGATTTTATAAAACTTATTTTAAATAAATAAAACTAATTAAAAAAAAACTTACCCAAATTTTTCTTATTTTCTTCGGAATCATCATTTTTGCAAAAAATTAAAACTAGTTCTTCCCAAGACCTTCTTTTTAATATTTTATTTGAATAATCCTTAGAGTTAAGATTCCAAATCGCATCTCTTTTTTCGATTTCGTCGATAAGCAAATCGATAGGCACAATGTCATCTTCGGTACTCATTGCATCGATCTATGTGTCTTTCCGTCTCAAGGCGCGCGGATCAACTGAACAGGTCGATACAGGTTTGAAATACTTGTGCCGCGCGGCAGCGCGCGGTTCTAGATCTTGCGCGCGGGTCAGAGCGCGCCGCGCGTTGGCGTGCGGTACCGCGCGGTAATGTAGACGATAATTATCGTTTATATTGATCTTGTGCCGCGCGGTTCGTAGTTCCGCGCGGTACCGCGCGGCCATATGAACTTAGCCTTACGGCGGTTTGAATTGACGGCGAGCGACTACTGTCGACGGCTCTCGGCGACTCACTCCCGATAATTCGCCAATCGCGAATGCGGGTTTTGTGCGCAGGCGCACGGAATGAATAGCGGTCAGAGGGAGAAAGGAATGTAAGGAACGTAGGTAGCGGAATAAGTATGTAGTTAGGTTTATTATCCAATGACAATTGATATAATGTTTATTATGATATTAATTACAGTTACGGGTACTCTCTGGCGGTGGTGATAGCGGCAATGGCGCTGCAGAAGGACACCAGTCCGCTCACTTTCTTCGACACGCCGCCCATGTTGCTTGTCTTCGTGTCTCTGGGACGGTGGCTGGAGCATATAGCCAAAGTAAGATGTCCCTAAATATTCGTTCAAACTTGTGTATGAAACAAAACTTCAAGAAAGGATGTCTTATCATATCGAAACTTTGTGTATTATCTACTCTGTTCGCCATTTGGACGACCGAATGGCGTAGTGGTAGCGAACCTGCTGTCTGCGCTGGAGGTTGTGGGTTCGATTCCCACTACTGGTAAATGTTTGTGTGATGAGCATGAATGTTTTCCTGTGTCTGGGTGTTGTATTTATGTATATTAGTATGTATGTATATTTATCAGTTATCTAGTACCCATAACACAAGCTATCGCTTACTTTGGGGCTAGATTGCGATGTGTAAAATGTCCCGTATATATTTATTTATTATTATTTATTTAATAAAATTGTATTGAACTCTTGTATGAACAAGTGACGTTATTTACTTTAGTCACCGATCTCTATCATCTGGATCAAACATACTTTACAATTGACAGTTCATTTTTGTGCCTATCTGAAACGCCCCCCTCGAAGGTTCTCGGTACTAAATTGACATTTTTGGCTAGTGACCGTCGCTTTGAATGTCATTTTATTTCAGTTCCATGTACGCTCACGCCAGGATATGCAACAACAGCGACAAAATGGCGAAAATCAAGTGTCTTCATTTTGCCGTTGACAGTCTGTGATCCAGCGTACTAGTATAATAGAGATCAATGACTTTAGTCCATACATTTAACCACATAATACAGCATCTTAAACTGTTGAGAGCCTGAAAAATTAATTTTAATACAACTTTAAATCTAAATAAAAATTACAGATTTAATAAACATATTATATACAAACAAATTATTATTAAAAATATTTACAAAATGTACACACCGTCCAAATGCTGGCTTAATGGCATGGTGCCCAAAACACTGGCGCTATTGCCTCGCTGTATAGCTAGGCTTAGCCGTTGGGCGAAGTAAGTGCCAGCTCTTTGAGAGAGAGCTGTTAAATTGTTGTAATTAATTAAATTTTTAATTAAGAGAGCCCCATTAAATTGTTGTACCTTTTCCCCCAGGGTAAAACGTCGGAGGCTCTGTCCAAGCTGCTGTCGCTGAAGCCCACGGAGGCCGTGCTGGTCAGCCTTGACCAGGAAGGGAGGGAGATCGGCGAGAAGAGCATACCCGTCGACCTCGTGGAGAGAGGGGATGTGCTGAAGGTAATGTCTGTTTACTAACACTAGAGACCCTCCCTGTTGTGTCTTTGTGACGACCTCCCTGGCGCAGTGGCGGCGCGCTCGGATTCGATTGAGAGGTCGCGGGTTCGATTCCCGCCACGGGCCACTGGAATTTTATAACTTCTAAATTTGCTCAGGTCTAGTCTGGTGGGAGGCTTCGGCCGTGGCTAGTTACCACCCTACCAGCAAAGACGCACCGCCAAGCGATTTAGCGTTCCGGCGCGATGCTTGTAGAAACCGTTAGGGTAAATTTACTTACCCTTCCAAGTTAGTACGGTAACATCTTAGGCTGCATCATCACTTACCATCAGGTGATCGCAGTCAAGTATGTAAAAAAAAAGATAGCTCGCGCTTGGCTTGCGTGGCGTTTAGTTTATTAGGTGACGCGTAGCTCGTCGTTCGTCGTTCTTCCAGCTGATAGACGTCCATTGCTAAACAGTCCTCCTGAAATGACCGTCAAATACCACGAAATCGTCCCGCGTGAAGTCAGAGACTTCCCGTGACTCTCTTTATGTCGTCTGCCAACTTTCTGCTTTCCGGTGCGTGTTCACCATACCAGCACCTTGTGTCCCCAACGTCCATCAATCCTACGAGTATGTGCTCCGCCCACCGCTATGTTGGTCATCTTATTACCGAATTATTGTAAATCATGTGATTGACTTGTAATTTCATTAGTTGAGCTCGCTATTCTTTCAAATGTGTTTTTTGTAACCGGAAAAATCATTACTTATGTAATGCCACAGTATTACAATATTCCATACAGTAGCGAAACGAATGTACTTGCGCAGAGCAACGGAGGGGTACCCGCGGGGAAGCGGGCGGCGCGGGCCCGGCATTGCCAACTCGCGAAGTCGGCATTGCTGCGCGCGCAGGTGTGACATTGGCGCGTTTTCTACGAATTTTCTGTTGTTATTTGTAAAACGATAATTACTAGTCTTATAAACAATGGGATATACTAAGTGTTCAGTGTACGGATGTAATTCTAATACGAAAAACAAAAAGGATTTAAATTTTCATAGATTTCCCCGCGACGAAAGGTAAGTTTAGTTTTGTTTGTTGTTGTCAGTGTAATAATAGTTTATCTTGTCCTTTGATTAACTGTTTTACAGAGTTATAAAAATACCTAATGCTAAGTACTCACATACGGTTTTGCTCGATAGTTTTTCTCCAAATCGAAGGAAATGACATATTTGACATAATATTCAATTCCATCGAGCCGGTTCGATGCAAGCCTTCAAGCTGCGGTCTACACGGTGGTTATTGCTCGATTTGGAGTAAAACTATCGAGCAAAACCGTATGTGAGTAGGTACTTAGCATAAGAATTATTTTTATCCGTAGAATTTAAATCACGGCCATGCTCATGTTTTCCTCATGTTTTTTTAATAAGATTGTATATTCGAATGCGTCTTCATTATTTAATTAAATTTTTAAACAGAGAACTAAAATCATCTAAAAATAAAGTTTCGCGTAAATATCTGGCAGTACGTCATATGTAAAAATAGCTTGCTGATTAAATAATAACATTACAATCACAATATTTTATTTTTATTTTCTTTCCCGTTTCGTGGCAACCCTGGCATATCTGCTTGGTACCTACACCGGTGGCGGCATCGTGCGACATCAAAGGCGTTTCGCTACTGTAGGGTAAATATTATTGTAATACTGTGGTAATGCTGTGTACACCTTTAAAAGTTACAGTACTCGTACTTGACATAAACAGTGTATTATTTTTAATGATTATAGAGTGACAAAAAAAAATAAAAAGGTGTATCATTTGAAAAAAAAAAAATAGGTTGTCTGTAAAGCCGGTTTACGGACGATAGATTTACGTGATAACGTCATAATTGGCCTCTCTATCGTTTGTTTTATCGTGGCTCTCTATCGCTTGTTGCGCGCACTCGCTTGCACACACAGGCTCAGGTGGAACGTTACGCGGAACGTTACTATTTTTCATGTGCGTTGCTGGTGTTCATCAATTTATTAAACGTTATCACGTCAAAAATCTTGGTTCCTTTACGGATATCCTCATTTCTAATTTTATCGTGCAAAGATACTCCGAGCATAGCTGTCTCCATCGCTCGCTGTGTGACTATGAGCATTCTTATGAAGCCCTAAGGGGGCTATCTGAACTTAAAATTCCATACCCTTTTCATTTCGATAGGAGACCCTTGCCCAGCGGTGGACATAGTACAGATTGAGAGGGACTGGATCTGGTGTAAGATGCCTATAAATGTGTTTCTAATTTTATCGTGCAAAGATACTCTGAGAATAGCTGTCTCCATCGCTCGTTGTGTGACTATGAACATTCCTATGAAGCCCTTAGGGGGCTATCTGAACTTAAAATTCCATACCCTCTTCGTTTCGAGAGGAGACCCGTGCCCAGCGGTGGACATAGAACAGGTTGAGAGAGACTGGATGGTGTAAGATGGCTATAAATGTATTTCTAATTTTATCGTGCAAAGATACTCCGAGCAGTGCTGTCTCCATCGCTCGCTGTGTGACTGTGAGCATTCTTATGAAGCCCTTAGGGGGCTATCCGAACTTAAAATTCCATACCCTCTTCGTTTCGATAGGAGACCCGTGCCCAGCGGTGGACATAGAACAGATTGAGAGAGACTGGATCTGATGTAAGATGCCTATAAATGTATTTGTTCCAGGTAGTGCCCGGTGCCAAGATCCCGGTGGACGGGAAGGTGATCTCCGGACAGAGCACGTGCGATGAGTCGCTCATCACCGGCGAGTCCATGCCCGTCGCCAAGACTAAAGGTACGGTTCACATATGGAAACAAATCCAGGATGGCTGCTATAGCAAACGATACTCAAATCCACTTTACGACTATAAATCTGTACTATATGGACAACCCACTAATATTATGATGCAGACTCGGTGACATAAATTATCCTAAATGCAGTGATTTGTGAATAATCATTGCAGGGTAAAATTAATGGGTGTTTTTTTTTATACTATATAGGCTAGCGCTTGACTGTGATCACACCTGATGGAAAGTGATGATACAGTCAGGTGGAACGCGCTTGCCTAGAAGATGCCTATTCACTCTTGATTTGAAGGCACCCGGGTTGTAAGTGGCAGGAAAGACACTGCCTGGGAGGGTATTCCAGGCCTTTGCAGTGCATATCAGGAACGAGGAATCAAACCGCTTCGTACGCGTCATTGGTACGTCAACTATGTATGGGTGGAAGCCTTTACGATGGGTGTTTATGTTATTGCAGATTCCCTAGTAATAGGCGGCAGTATAAACCAACATGGCGCTTTACTGATGCGCGCGACGCATACGGGTGAGGCGAGCACGCTGGCGCAGATCGTGCGCCTGGTGGAAGACGCGCAGAGCTCCAAAGCGCCTGTGCAGCGACTGGCGGACACTATCGCGGGGTAAGCGGGGTAACGTAAGCCAAAGGGGTAAATGATGAAACAAATGGCAAAGGCAACAGAGGTGAAGCGAGTACGCTTGACACAAGACCTGCGAGGCTAGACAAAGTAACAGTCGTTTGGCGTTAACGCCAGTAGACAAAAATGTATGGACAAACCAAGTGACTGTAGAAAAACCAAGTCTGAATAGTACTAAACACGCTGTGTTTGATACTGTCGGCTGTCAATTGTCAAGCGAAGTACGCTAAAGTAATCTACAAGGTCCGCGAGAACGCCAGGGAGCGTTCAAGTTGTCATAGTCGATTATCAAACACAGTGTGTTTAATACTATTCGGACGTGGTTTTTCTACAGTCACTTGGTTTGTCCATATATTTTTGTCTACTGGCGTTAACGCCAAACGACTGTTACTTTGTCTAGCCCCGCTGTGCAGCGCCTGGCGGATACCATCGCAGGGTTAGTGGTGTAACATAAGCCAAAGGGGTGACTGAGGTTGCAAGTGGTAACACTAAAGAAGTGGGCAGGTTGATGCAGTTCGTGCGCCTGGTGGAGAATGCTTAGAGCTACAAGGTATAAATACTTTTATCGTTGTACGACTAAGCAGGGTAACGAAGGAGTAATTAAAGCTACCAATGGCGGAGCAGGTACTTCTATAAAATAAATAAAATAAAATAAAAATAAAAAAAGCCTTTATTCTACTACCTTTCCAATTTTCACATACATATAATATAATTATTGTACAATACAAACAATATTGTTCTTCGTTCGTTTCGTTCGTAACTTTCCACATAATCTTGTTAAAAATATTATGATATTATGTTATGCAATTTTTGGTGCTGGTGTCAGAACACAATACTTCTATATCGATGAACAATTATTATTATTTTAAACTTTTTTGTCATTTGTTCCAGGTACTTCGTCCCGATGGTGGTGTTCCTGTCGGTGCTGACGCTGGTGTGCTGGTCCATCAGCGGAGCACTCGACATCGACAGGATTAAAGCGATCACCCCTGTAAGTATTACTACTTATATATTATACTATACTATATTCAAATTTTGGTATCCTCTGTTTTCTGTAGTAACCAAGGTCTTGTTTATCACAATAACAAGACTAAAATGACATTAATATATTATGTCGAAATTTCTCCGCATCTGTTAACTGTCTTATCGCACCTATTTGAAGGTCATTTTGACCCGGCCAACACTCGGAAGTGGGGAGTAAATTGAAGAAGTGACTCTCGGCTTCTTTTTCTCAGGAGATATACCTGAACTCTGGGTTCTCCGCGTGGGAGCTGATCACGCAGACGGCCTTCCACTTCGCGCTGTCGGTGCTGGCGATCGCGTGCCCGTGCGCCCTGGGGCTGGCGACGCCCACCGCCGTCATGGTGGCCACGGGCGTCGGCGCCAAGCTGGGCCTGCTCATCAAGGGCGCCGAGCCCCTGGAGAACGCTCACAAGGTAGACCCACCATCGGCGATTTTTTGTGAAAGAAATGGGTTAAGAGCGTTTATGCGGCACGGTGTGAATCGCGTGTCGCTCCATACAAAAAAGGAATTCCGTTCCCGCTGACGCAATTTTGCGCAGAAAATGGTATTACAAAAAAATTTATAGTAAAATAAATATACAACTTATTAAAATAGTAAATAACTAGTGACATTGAATATTAATTGAATTAAATTAGGTACTATAATTCAGAAACAACAAAATATCTTGGATTTTATCCTAAAATAACATCAATATAATTTGGACATCATTAAATATCTTCCATTCAATATCTAAAATAATACGTTTAATTTATCGAAAAATGCTAAAAATGGCACTTTTCGGTTTATGGTTTTTGAATGAAAATCTAGGAAAATCTTGTTTTTTTTTGAGACATTTTTTAGTAAATGTTATTACTTAATTTTCTAAATATGTCATTGTTATAAGTTTGTGTTATGAAACATGGCAAATATCTTGCATCAAAAAAGAGCTTCCACCGCTAAGCGAGTAATTAGCCTTTACCTTAAACTTTCTAATGAGAAAGTTATACACATATTTTCAAATATTTTTGAGACAAAAACTAGAAATTATCTAATCAATAATTGAACACATGACACTCTTATGTTACGTCGAAAATTGACAATTTTGACTCAAGCATAATACTAACGCATGAACCGCCTTAACCTCAGTGATTATCCAGTTTGAGAGGTATTACCTAACCTTTGTGTAAGACGAAGACCTGATGATGATTATGGCTTTGGCACCTGGTGGTGCAAAGCGCTGAGGGTTTCTCACTGACGAAAGACCTCTTTGCCAAATAATTTAACTGAAAATGAGCGCTGTGTTCTTCCATATTTCAATGTGGCAGCTAACACCAGGCTGAGTTGGTGGTGCTTCTGCAACTTGGGCGATGGGTCTTTATTGCCCAGCTGGGGAAAGCTTCAGGCATCATTCAAGCATAAAACATCTTCCTTTATTGCATTCATTTAGCCATCATCGGTGGTAGGCGGCGATTTTCCGTGACAGATATTCGATTAAACTCCGCGATTAACTGTATGACCTAGCGTCTGTGTAAGACGTAGACCCAGTTTTTGTCGAACTTATTATTCTTTTTTTTTATACTAAGGCTAGCGCTTGACTGTGATCACACCTGATGGAAAGTGATGATACAGTCTAAGGTGAAACGCGCTTGCCTAGAAGATGCCTATTCAATACTCTTGATTTGAAGGCACCCGGTTTGTAAGTGGCAGGAAAGACACTGCCTGGGAGTGTATTCCAGGCCTTTGCAGTGCGTATCAGGAACGAGGAACCAAACCGCTTCGTACGCGTCATTGGTACGTCAACTATGTATGGGTGGAAGCCTTTACGATGCCTTGCCGTTTCAATTCAGTGCGTATTCTAATTCAATGGTCGCTGTGGACAGGTCAAAACGGTGATCTTCGACAAGACGGGCACGATAACCCGCGGCAGCACCAGCGTGGCGCGCGTGTCGCTGCTGACGGGCGAGCCCGCCACGCTGCCGGACGTGCTCGCCTGCATACTGGCGGCCGAGCTCAACTCCGAACACCCGGTGGCTTCTGGTGAGTGATGTGGACGACAGGTCAAAACGGTGATCTTCGACAAGACGGGCACGATAACCCGCGGCAGCACCAGCGTGGCGCGCGTGTCGCTGCTGACGGGCGAGCCCGCCACGCTGCCGGACGTGCTCGCCTGCATACTGGCGGCCGAGCTCAACTCCGAACACCCGGTGGCTTCTGGTGAGTGATGTGGACGACAGGTCAAAACGGTGATCTTCGACAAGACGGGCACGATAACCCGCGGCAGCACCAGCGTGGCGCGCGTGTCGCTGCTGACGGGCGAGCCCGCCACGCTGCCGGACGTGCTCGCCTGCATACTGGCGGCCGAGATCAACTCCGAACACCCGGTGGCTTCTGGTGAGTGATGTGGACGACAGGTCAAAACGGTGATCTTCGACAAGACGGGCACGATAACCCGCGGCAGCACCAGCGTGGCGCGCGTGTCGCTGCTGACGGGCGAGCCCGCCACGCTGCCGGACGTGCTCGCCTGCATACTGGCGGCCGAGCTCAACTCCGAACACCCGGTGGCTTCTGGTGAGTGATGTGGACGACAGGTCAAAACGGTGATCTTCGACAAGACGGGCACGATAACCCGCGGCAGCACCAGCGTGGCGCGCGTGTCACTGCTGACGGGCGAGCCCGCCACGCTGCCGGACGTGCTCGCCTGCATACTGGCGGCCGAGCTCAACTCCGAACACCCGGTGGCTTCTGGTGAGTGACGTGGACGACAGGTCAAAACGGTGATCTTCGACAAGACGGGCACGATAACCCGCGGCAGCACCAGCGTGGCGCGCGTGTCGCTGCTGACGGGCGAGCCCGCCACGCTGCCGGACGTGCTCGCCTGCATACTGGCGGCCGAGCTCAACTCCGAACACCCGGTGGCTTCTGGTGAGTGATGTGGACGACAGGTCAAAACGGTGATCTTCGACAAGACGGGCACGATAACCCGCGGCAGCACCAGCGTGGCGCGCGTGTCGCTGCTGACGGGCGAGCCCGCCACGCTGCCGGACGTGCTCGCCTGCATACTGGCGGCCGAGCTCAACTCCGAACACCCGGTGGCTTCTGGTGAGTGATGTGGACGACAGGTCAAAACGGTGATCTTCGACAAGACGGGCACGATAACCCGCGGCAGCACCAGCGTGGCGCGCGTGTCGCTGCTGACGGGCGAGCCCGCCACGCTGCCGGACGTGCTCGCCTGCATACTGGCGGCCGAGCTCAACTCCGAACACCCGGTGGCTTCTGGTGAGTGATGTGGACGACAGGTCAAAACGGTGATCTTCGACAAGACGGGCACGATAACCCGCGGCAGCACCAGCGTGGCGCGCGTGTCGCTGCTGACGGGCGAGCCCGCCACGCTGCCGGACGTGCTCGCCTGCATACTGGCGGCCGAGCTCAACTCCGAACACCCGGTGGCTTCTGGTGAGTGATGTGGACGACAGGTCAAAACGGTGATCTTCGACAAGACGGGCACGATAACCCGCGGCAGCACCAGCGTGGCGCGCGTGTCGCTGCTGACGGGCGAGCCCGCCACGCTGCCGGACGTGCTCGCCTGCATACTGGCGGCCGAGCTCAACTCCGAACACCCGGTGGCTTCTGGTGAGTGATGTGGACGTAACAATAGTAACAACCCTCCACCACCCATGGCCCAATCAACCTCGCGGTTATGGGGGCCGAAACGCGGGAGGGCGCCCGTTCAGTGCTTGCTCTTGGCGTGTTCCCGGGGCGCCTTTTTGAATCCCTACAAGTTGTTTCCTCTCGCTCCTTGTCCCTATGAACTCACTCTCCCCATTCTGGGGCAGGACAACATAAAAGACGATACAAAAGACGGACTCGCCGTGCCGTCGCTACGTGTGGACGATGTGGACAGATGTGGACGTAACAGTGTGGAGCCTTGGGCAGTGGGGAAATCCCCTATGTCGGGGCTTAGAATAGCGAAAGAAAGGCAATAAGTAGTCGTATGATTACGGCCAATCGAAACGTGGACACTGACAAACGGCCTGAACTACAAATTCCTAGACACTCAGCATGCTATAGAGGGGGCTATGTTAAAGGAGTTTCCCTTAAGGATAGAATCAGACATGAGGAGATCCGCCGGAGGACCGAAGTAACTGACATAGCTCAAACCAAGCAAGCTAAAGCGGCAGGTCACGCTTGTCGTATGGGCGATGGCCGTTGGAGCCGAAAAGTCCTGGAGTGGAGACCATGTATAAGTAAACGTAGAGTTTCAAAGATCATAAAGGATGCAGCGTATCAGTCATAACTATAACAGAAGTTACAGTTACAATAGCTAGAAAGATTGAATCATCTTGCTATAATATTTTTTTTATTTTTTTTTTTATTGAAGATAGGCTTGCGCTTAACGACAATCATGCCTGTGGAAAACAATGATGAGGTCTAGGTTGGAGCGCGCTTGCCTAGAAAATGCCTATTCAGTCTTCTCTTGAAGGCACCTAGATTGTACTTGGCTGGAAACACGGAGGCTGGAAGGGCGTTCCACACCTTAGCGGTTCGTATCAGAAACGTTGAGGATAAACGTTTCGTGCGAGTTTGTTGGACGTCAACTACATAAGGATGCCACCGCTCTCGGCGTCTTGCAGTCCTATGGTAGAAAGGTGAAGGAGGTACAAGGTTATGTAGTTATCTGAAGCGAATTTTACACATTCCCTTACGTATTTGTGGTGTGTGACATAATTTTTAAAATTAGTTGTATGTTTTCCCCGTCAACAGCGATAGTCCGGTGGTGCTCGGGCGTGGTGGGCGAGGCGCGCGCGGCGTGCGGCGGGTTCGCGGCGGCGCCGGGCTGCGGGCTGCGCGCCAAGATCACGCTGCGCACCAACGCGCAGCACTCGCCGCAGCTCAGAGCGGTGCTGGCCAATGCTAGGTACGTGGTGGGCGAGGCGCGCGCGGCGTGCGGCGGGTTCGCGGCGGCGCCGGGCTGCGGGCTGCGCGCCAAGATCACGCTGCGCACCAACGCGCAGCACTCGCCGCAGCTCAGAGCGGTGCTGGCCAATGCTAGGTACGTGGTGGGCGAGGCGCGCGCGGCGTGCGGCGGGTTCGCGGCGGCGCCGGGCTGCGGGCTGCGCGCCAAGATCACGCTGCGCACCAACGCGCAGCACTCGCCGCAGCTCAGAGCGGTGCTGGCCAATGCTAGGTACGTGGTGGGCGAGGCGCGCGCGGCGTGCGGCGGGTTCGCGGCGGCGCCGGGCTGCGGGCTGCGCGCCAAGATCACGCTGCGCACCAACGCGCAGCACTCGCCGCAGCTCAGAGCGGTGCTGGCCAATGCTAGGTACGTGGTGGGCGAGGCGCGCGCGGCGTGCGGCGGGTTCGCGGCGGCGCCGGGCTGCGGGCTGCGGGCTGCGCGCCAAGATCACGCTGCGCACCAACGCGCAGCACTCGCCGCAGCTCAGAGCGGTGCTGGCCAATGCTAGGTACGTGGTGGGCGAGGCGCGCGCGGCGTGCGGCGGGTTCGCGGCGGCGCCGGGCTGCGGGCTGCGCGCCAAGATCACGCTGCGCACCAACGCGCAGCACTCGCCGCAGCTCAGAGCGGTGCTGGCCAATGCTAGGTACGTGGTGGGCGAGGCGCGCGCGGCGTGCGGCGGGTTCGCGGCGGCGCCGGGCTGCGGGCTGCGCGCCAAGATCACGCTGCGCACCAACGCGCAGCACTCGCCGCAGCTCAGAGCGGTGCTGGCCAATGCTAGGTACGTGGTGGGCGAGGCGCGCGCGGCGTGCGGCGGGTTCGCGGCGGCGCCGGGCTGCGGGCTGCGCGCCAAGATCACGCTGCGCACCAACGCGCAGCACTCGCCGCAGCTCAGAGCGGTGCTGGCCAATGCTAGGTACGTGGTGGGCGAGGCGCGCGCGGCGTGCGGCGGGTTCGCGGCGGCGCCGGGCTGCGGGCTGCGCGCCAAGATCACGCTGCGCACCAACGCGCAGCACTCGCCGCAGCTCAGAGCGGTGCTGGCCAATGCTAGGTACGTGGTGGGCGAGGCGCGCGCGGCGTGCGGCGGGTTCGCGGCGGCGCCGGGCTGCGGGCTGCGGGCTGCGCGCCAAGATCACGCTGCGCACCAACGCGCAGCACTCGCCGCAGCTCAGAGCAGTGCTGGCCAATGCTAGGTACGTGGTGGGCGAGGCGCGCGCGGCGTGCGGCGGGTTCGCGGCGGCGCCGGGCTGCGGGCTGCGGGCTGCGCGCCAAGATCACGCTGCGCACCAACGCGCAGCACTCGCCGCAGCTCAGAGCGGTGCTGGCCAATGCTAGGTACGTGGTGGGCGAGGCGCGCGCGGCGTGCGGCGGGTTCGCGGCGGCGCCGGGCTGCGGGCTGCGCGCCAAGATCACGCTGCGCACCAACGCGCAGCACTCGCCGCAGCTCAGAGCGGTGCTGGCCAATGCTAGGTACGTTTGAGTTGTCGTCAAAACCAACGATCACTTGCTTAAGGGTAACAGAAAACGTGAGGAAACCTGCGCGCCCGAAGTTCAGCAAAATGTCCAAGCCTGCTAACCCGCACTTGTCCAGCATGGACCATGGCTCAGTAATTCTGAGTAGAGACCTGTGCCCAGCTGCGAGGTGTAAAAAGGGGTTGTAAAAAGAAGTGTCTAGTCAGGGGAAACCCCGTCAGAAACGAATTTCCTTAAAATTTTCAGCTTTAAACCAATACTGCTAAAGTGACTTGCCATTGCTGCTATTACATTAGCGGCCGCAACTAAAAGTTAACTCTAAGCGTACTGCCTTAAGGTTGAAATTAATCGTCGTCGTCGTCGTCGTCGTTTCAGCCGATGGACGGCCACTGCTGGACATAGGCCTCCTGAAATGACCACCAAACACCACGATCTTGCGCCGCCTGGCGCCAGCGACTCCCCGCGACCCTCTTAATGCCGTCCGTCCACCTGGTGGGGGTCGACCGACACTGCGCTTCCCGGTGCGTGGCCGCCATTCCAGCACCTTGGGTCCCCAACGTCCATCGGAAATTAATATTGAAATTAATATTACAGCGAAACTATTACTGTTTTCCTTTGGTGACAATTTCTTGTAACAACAATCCACCACAAGCCGCGGTAAGAACAGAATTCCAAGAACTAAAATGATTATTTTTTTAAACTTAAGATAATTCCTTACATCAGGGAGGGTTCTACGATCCAGCTACAAGGCGTGCCGGTGGAAATAGTGGGGGGCGAGGGTGACGCGGCGCTCAGCTCCGCGCAGGCCGCCCAGCGGCTGCACGCGGTCATACGACCCAACGGGGCTGATCTCGAGGTGAGCTACTTGTGATTTGTTTAACTTAAATGTCCTGACTTATTCATTTACTGAGCATAAAAGGCGAAGCGGCTTGGAGTGACACAGAGAATTTATGCTGTGGACAGCGACGGCGCGACGAGTCCAATTTTGTATCGTCCTGCCCCCAGAATGGGGCGAGTGAGTTCATAGGGACAAGGAGCGAGAGGAAACAACTTGTAGGGAGTCAAGAAGGCGCCCCGGAAACACGCCAAGAGCAAGAACCGAACGGGCGCCCTCCCGCGTTTCGGCCCCCATACCGCGAGGTTGATTGGGCCATGGGTGGTGGAGGGTTGTTCTTCATTTACTGACTCATCATGTAGACGAGGGATAAAGCAGAATTTTTGGATGTTCAGGCAGCGGTAGGAACGATGGCCTTAGCGCTGGAAAGCTTCCTCGACTCGAGACCATAACAAAACAAGCGTATTTGTGGGACGTTTCCCAGCTAATTTGGATTGATGACTAGGAACGGTTTCCAGAAAGCGGCTGAATGAGGGAGGCTGAAGATAGACTGTGGTGATGATCGCTTGGGACGACTACAACAAACGTAGACGTCTACAGCTCGATGTGATGGTGATTGGAACGAATAGCAGATCGTAAATTATAACTAAAATTTTTACCATGATATTTTTTCCTTCAATGATCATTTGTTGTTTTAGGAAGTGGAACAAATAGTGCTAATCGGCAACCGCGAGTGGATGGCGCGCAACGGCGTGCCCGTTCCGAGAAGAGTACACGAAACTCTGCAGAGGGACGAGGAGCTAGGGCGGACGGCCGTGTTGGCGGCTATTAATGGTGAGTTTAGTAGAAAGAGAATTTTGTTCCTATCATCTCCCGTTTGTTTTAACGTTTTTTTGACGTGATAACGTTTAATAAATTGATGAACACCAGCAACGCACATGAAAAATAGTAACGTTCCGCGTAACATTCCACCTGAGCCTGTGCGTGCAAGCGAGAGCGCGCAACAAGCGATAGAGAGGCACGATGAAACAAACAATAGAGAGGCGTTTATTTCATCATTCAATTATGACGTTATCACGTAAATCTATCGTCCGTAAACCGACTTTACAGACAACCAATTTTTTTGTTTAACAGACCAACTGGTGTGCACGATAGGCGTGTCAGACGAGGTGAAGCCCGAGGCGCACCTGGCGGTGTACTGCCTCAAGAAGATGGGGCTCGAGGTGTGCCTGCTCACGGGGGACAACCGCAAGACTGCTGTGGCGATAGCCAGACAGGTAGCGCTCGTTGATAGATCGACTGGTGGCGCGACAGGCGTGTCGGACGAGGTGAAGCCCGAGGCGCACCTGGCGGTGTACTGCCTCAAGAAGATGGGGCTCGAGGTGTGCCTGCTCACGGGGGACAACCGCAAGACTGCTGTGGCGATAGCCAGACAGGTAGCGCTCGTTGATAGATCGACTGGTGGCGCGACAGGCGTGTCGGACGAGGTGAAGCCCGAGGCGCACCTGGCGGTGTACTGCCTCAAGAAGATGGGGCTCGAGGTGTGCCTGCTCACGGGGGACAACCGCAAGACTGCTGTGGCGATAGCCAGACAGGTAGCGCTCGTTGATAGATCCTTATGTGGTTGACGTCCAACAAACTCGCACGAAACTTTTTTCCTCCACGTTTCTGATACGAACCGCTAAGGTGTGGAACGCCCTTCCAGCCTCCGTGTTTCCAGCCAAGTACAATCTAGGTGCCTTCAAGAGAAGAGTGAATAGGCATTTTCTAGGCAAGCGCGCTCCATCCTAGACCTCATCATTGCTTTCCATCAGGCATGATTGTCGTCAAGCGCAAGCCTGTTTTCAATAAAATAAAATAAAAAGACTGGTGGCTCGACAGGCGAGTCAAACAAAGTGAAGACTGAAGTTTGTGAAACATCAAAAATAAATCTCTCGACAGTCTCGTAAAAAAACTCAAAAATACAACTAACATGTATACAACTGCATCTACTTCTTGTCGTGCAGTCGGCTGGACCATCTTGACTCTCGACAAATCTCCTCCATCGGTAGCCTCAAAGCCCACGTAAATTCTGGTAGTTCCCTTCAATTGTTCCATGGAACTTGTCTCTATCGGCTCTATATTTTTTTACTCTTGAGTCAAAAAGCGAAAAAACTACTCTATATCTTGCTTATGTTTATAAAATAAAATAATTGATGTTTACGTTGCAGGTGGGAATAACCAAAGTGTACGCAGAAGTGCTGCCGTCGCACAAGGTGGCCAAAATACAGAAACTGCAGGAGAAGGGGCAGAAAGTGGCTATGGTAAGATTTACTGGACGGAGTAGTGCTACTTAGTATTATTCTAACTGGGACTCTACCGTCCAAAACCAAAGGAATCTGTGTTAGAACCATTTGGTATGATCGTAGGAACAAAGTAGGGACTTAGCAGCGCTAATAGGAGTAGCTTGTTGGGTATCGTTAAAAAGGACCGTTTTGATTGAAGACACACTTTTTTAATATTAATAGTCTAAGGGGCTCCCAAAGATACTATTTTTCGAGTTGGGCGCGAGGTGAAGTAGTATTTAAACACTGTGACGTCATCAGGTGGGCGACGGAGTGAACGACTCGCCGGCGCTGGCGCAGGCGGACGTGGGCATCGCCATCGCGAGCGGCACCGACGTCGCCGTGGAGGCCGCCGACCTGGTGCTCATGAGGGTGAGTGGCACTCTCTTTAGTCATAGGACTGTCATCAGGATTGCTTCTCTCACACCCTAACATTGTCGTATAGAGCGAGCGAGAAGCAAATATAATGACAATCTTACGCTATTTTGAAACGTAAACGAAATTTCTCGTCATGCTTATCCAAAGACTTTATTCTAATGAATAAATTTATTTTATTTATTTATTTTATTAAGAAAAAAATCTTGGCCGAAGCCAATACATGTCAACTCCTGTATTTCCAGAATGACCTGCTGGACGTGGTGGCGTGCCTGGAGCTGTCCAGGACGACGGTGCGCCGGATCCGGCTCAACTTCCTGTTCGCGTCCGTGTACAACCTGCTCGGCATACCGCTGGCCAGCGGAGCCTTCGCGCTCTACGGCCTGCAGCTACAGGTGAGGGGATCGTGACGTACCTGCTGCAACACAATGACCTGCTGGACGTGGTGGCGTGCCTGGAGCTGTCCAGGACGACGGTGCGCCGGATCCGGCTCAACTTCCTGTTCGCGTCCGTGTACAACCTGCTCGGCATACCGCTGGCCAGCGGAGCCTTCGCGCTCTACGGCCTGCAGCTACAGGTGAGGGGATCGTGACGTACCTGCTGCAACACAATGACCTGCTGGACGTGGTGGCGTGCCTGGAGCTGTCCAGGACGACGGTGCGCCGGATCCGGCTCAACTTCCTGTTCGCGTCCGTGTACAACCTGCTCGGCATACCGCTGGCCAGCGGAGCCTTCGCGCTCTACGGCCTGCAGCTACAGGTGAGGGGATCGTGACGTACCTGCTGCAACACAATGACCTGCTGGACGTGGTGGCGTGCCTGGAGCTGTCCAGGACGACGGTGCGCCGGATCCGGCTCAACTTCCTGTTCGCGTCCGTGTACAACCTGCTCGGCATACCGCTGGCCAGCGGAGCCTTCGCGTTCTACGGCCTGCAGCTACAGGTGAGGGGATCGTGACGTACCTGCTGCAACACAATGACCTGCTGGACGTGGTGGCGTGCCTGGAGCTGTCCAGGACGACGGTGCGCCGGATCCGGCTCAACTTCCTGTTCGCGTCCGTGTACAACCTGCTCGGCATACCGCTGGCCAGCGGAGCCTTCGCGTTCTACGGCCTGCAGCTACAGGTGAGGGGATCGTGACGTACCTGCTGCAACACAATGACCTGCTGGACGTGGTGGCGTGCCTGGAGCTGTCCAGGACGACGGTGCGCCGGATCCGGCTCAACTTCCTGTTCGCGTCCGTGTACAACCTGCTCGGCATACCGCTGGCCAGCGGAGCCTTCGCGCTCTACGGCCTGCAGCTACAGGTGAGGGGATCGTGACGTACCTGCTGCAACACAATGACCTGCTGGACGTGGTGGCGTGCCTGGAGCTGTCCAGGACGACGGTGCGCCGGATCCGGCTCAACTTCCTGTTCGCGTCCGTGTACAACCTGCTCGGCATACCGCTGGCCAGCGGAGCCTTCGCGCTCTACGGCCTGCAGCTACAGGTGAGGGGATCGTGACGTACCTGCTGCAACACAATGACCTGCTGGACGTGGTGGCGTGCCTGGAGCTGTCCAGGACGACGGTGCGCCGGATCCGGCTCAACTTCCTGTTCGCGTCCGTGTACAACCTGCTCGGCATACCGCTGGCCAGCGGAGCCTTCGCGCTCTACGGCCTGCAGCTACAGGTGAGGGGATCGTGACGTACCTGCTGCAACACAATGACCTGCTGGACGTGGTGGCGTGCCTGGAGCTGTCCAGGACGACGGTGCGCCGGATCCGGCTCAACTTCCTGTTCGCGTCCGTGTACAACCTGCTCGGCATACCGCTGGCCAGCGGAGCCTTCGCGTTCTACGGCCTGCAGCTACAGGTGAGGGGATCGTGACGTACCTGCTGCAACACAATGACCTGCTGGACGTGGTGGCGTGCCTGGAGCTGTCCAGGACGACGGTGCGCCGGATCCGGCTCAACTTCCTGTTCGCGTCCGTGTACAACCTGCTCGGCATACCGCTGGCCAGCGGAGCCTTCGCGCTCTACGGCCTGCAGCTACAGGTGAGGGGATCGTGACGTACCTGCTGCAACACAATGACCTGCTGGACGTGGTGGCGTGCCTGGAGCTGTCCAGGACGACGGTGCGCCGGATCCGGCTCAACTTCCTGTTCGCGTCCGTGTACAACCTGCTCGGCATACCGCTGGCCAGCGGAGCCTTCGCGCTCTACGGCCTGCAGCTACAGGTGAGGGGATCGTGACGTACCTGCTGCAACACAATGACCTGCTGGACGTGGTGGCGTGCCTGGAGCTGTCCAGGACGACGGTGCGCCGGATCCGGCTCAACTTCCTGTTCGCGTCCGTGTACAACCTGCTCGGCATACCGCTGGCCAGCGGAGCCTTCGCGCTCTACGGCCTGCAGCTACAGGTGAGGGGATCGTGATGTCACAGACTGTGAGAAAACTTGTAGCGGCTACAAGACGTAATGACTTTACATGAAAGAAGTCCCGCGGTGATTTTTGGAACTAAATTTGACAGGTCGGTCATAATATTGTCGTTCGTCGATGTTATCAAGTTCGTTTGTTGTTGTGGTAGATTTTTGTGAGTTTTTAACTAGCTTAGTGCATTTTAAAGATTGTTTACAATGCCAAAAGTTGCCAAAAATGCCAACGTCAAGCGAGTACAGCGCTGCGTCTGGGGGACTTCTTTCATGAAAAGGACTTTAATGACTACAGACGGAGTTCAACATGGCGGCTAGTATACCTACCTTGTATCATACAATCATCATACCACGTGTACAAGACTCAGTCGGAGTTGTGCTAGTTTGTTTTTTTTACTCTATACAAGTTAGTACTTGACTGCGATCTCACCTGATGATACAGCCTAAGGTGTTATCGTACGAACCTGGAAGGGTAAATAAATTTACCCCAACGGTTTCTACAAGCATCGCACCGGAACGATAAATTGCTTGGCGGTGCGTCTTTGCTGGTAGAGTGGTAACGGTCGAAGCCACCCACCAGACCAGACCTGAGCCAATTTAGAAATTATAAAATTTCACCTACATATCTTCTGTTTCCGCTATTTGTGGCATTTAAGACCCTTATGGCAGACCTACCGGGCAACAAGTGCTGTCCTCTGTTTCCCTATTGCACTGCGTCAGCGAAATATGTAGAAAAGTTGTTGATTGCAGCCGTGGATGGCGTCGGCCGCGATGGCGATGAGCTCCGTCTCCGTGGTTTGCTCCAGCCTGTTGCTTAAGACGTGAGTACATGCACTCTATAAACATAAAAACTAATAATTCGCATGTAGGTCCGCAAAGTGCTTTAAGTTTTACTAGAAATTAACAAAACTGCGGTATTCGTGGTTTTACCCGAGTAACCTAAATAAATTAAAAAAATTTGAAAACCCCGACGGCCTAAGTTACTTGTAGCAAACCTTTGTCGTAAATTGTAAAACAATGTGGTCGATTATGTTGTGCAAAATCACTAAACTAATTTAAAGTATTGCTATCCTTTTCAAACTGCTCCCGACAGAAAAGGATAGCACTATTTTTAAATCAGTTTAGTTAAGAGATTTTGCACAACAGAATCGACCACTTTCTGCTACTTGTTCTATATTATATACTTCGAAGTGCACGTTTTTGATCTCCAGTTTTTGGGGTTAAGGGGATTTATTGAATTTATTTTTGTCTTTCTCACTCTCACGGATTGCAGCGTCGCGGAAGAATATAACAGAAAAACGACCTTTTACATTACTGGAAATCTAAGCTGGTTATCAAAATTCTGTTTTTAAGCGTTTTCAAAAATTATTATTACACACATACATTACATTAAAACATAAATAACCATTACATCAATTGTAGTTTCCGACAAAAACTAGAAAAACTGATATTTTGGAGTAACTTTTGGGAGAACTTTCTATCGAGAAAAATTTATCCAATCGTGTTTCTGCTTCTAAGCGATTATGATAAAAGATCCAAAATACTTGACGTTTGAATTTGAAAGTAATTGTCGTTAGTTTTTAAATAAAACTTCATTAAAATCTTTTTTTTTATACTATATAGGCTAGCGCTTGACTGTGATCACACCTGATGGAAAGTGATGATACAGTCTAAGGTGGAACGCGCTTGCCTAGAAGATGCCTATTCACTCTTGATTTGAAGGCACCCGGGTTGTAAGTGACAAGAAAGACACTGCCTGGGAGGGTATTCCAGGGATTTGCAGTGCGAAATCTAATCTAAATCGCTTAAATACGGCTTCAACGCCGTTAAGGTTGATTCGAAAGGTATCAGCATCTTGGTGACATCCCGTTACAGGTTCAAGAAGCCGTCGGTGGAACAGCTGCGCACGACGGAGTACCTGCAGTCCATCCACCTGGAGGAGCTGGACTCCGTGTCCGTGCACCGCGGGCTCGACGAGAAACTGGACCCCGCCGACAGGGGCACGGCGCTCGCCAAGTATGCACGCACCTTTATATTGTTTACTACTTGCCCTAACTTTCCAAGAATCTTTAGATGAGGTTATTTTTTTATTTCCTGATTGAAACAGTTTTCTTCCAGCCCTTAATGTTGAGTTTTTAGAACCACATTAAACACTATTATCTTTTTACCCCCTACCAATCAACTTATACTGGGCCACCAATATCAGGGGCCTACCAACAACGCTTAAAGTATTATTGTTTTAAAATTTCCATACTGACGTTGTATGAAAATGTCAAAACAATCTTTCTCTAATATATAAAATTCTCTCGATTTTCTTTGTTCTTTTCTCCTCCGAAACGGCTGGACCGATCGTTATGAAATTTTCAGGGTGTGATCCCACATCTATGGTGTGATCTCTGGGTCGGGGAGCGGGTTGTTATCTATATTTTATATCCCTTAACGGCAAAACGAAGCTTGCCCGGTCAGCTAGTCTAATATATAAAATTCCCTCGAGTTTCTTTGTAACCAAACTCCTCCGAAACGGCTGGACCGATCGTTATGAAATTTTCAGGGTGTGATCCCACATCTATGGTGTGATCTCTGGGTCGGGGAGCGGGTTGTTATCTATATTTTATATCCCTTAACGGCAAAACGAAGTTTGCCCGGTCAGCTAGTCTAATATATAAAATTCCCTCGAGTTTCTTTGTAACCAAACTCCTCCGAAACGGCTGGACCGATCGTTATGAAATTTTCAGGGTGTGATCCCACATCTATGGTGTGATCTCTGGGTCGGGGAGCGGGTTGTTATCTATATTTTATATCCCTTAACGGCAAAACGAAGTTTGCCCGGTCAGCTAGTCTAATATATAAAATTCCCTCGAGTTTCTTTGTAACCAAACTCCTCCGAAACGGCTGGACCGATCGTTATGAAATTTTCAGGGTGTGATCCCACATCTATGGTGTGATCTCTGGGTCGGGGAGCGGGTTGTTATCTATATTTTATATCCCTTAACGGCAAAACGAAGTTTGCCCGGTCAGCTAGTCTAATATATAAAATTCCCTCGAGTTTCTTTGTAACCAAACTCCTCCGAAACGGCTGGACCGATCGTTATGAAACTTTCAGGGTGTTATCTCTGGGTCCGGGAGCGGGTTGTTATCTATATTTGATGTCCCTGAACGGCAAAACGAAGTTTGCCCGGTCCGCTAGTATTACAATAATATTACTTTGAGCGTTGGTGGTAGGCCCCCAGGTCCTTTGCTACGCAAGGTTGGGACATATCACATATGGCTATAGATCTGCCTGGATACACAAATATGCTAGTAACGGGTTCATATTAATAATTCCACGTTAATTTAAAAATTTCACATTGAGGGCTGCTAGAAAACAATCCGCATAACAACATCAGCCGCTGCTCTTTTGTTTCTTTTTTCCACTTTGTTAATAGCTATCTTTCTACTTCTTGAATTATTTGCACACTTATAGTGAATATAATTTTGTAGACCACACAGCACATAATATGTACAAATAGCGCTTAATATGTTCTTAATACAAGAGTAACTTATAATGAAATATTTTTTGCACCTATATGGGTACTAAAAGTATACAATTTTGTGGCAATGAGAGTGCCAATGTATCCTGCTATTTCAGTACGTAACTATTTCTTCTTTAGTTTTCTAGTTTTCTACTTTAGTTTATTGTGGGCTTTTCATAAGTGCTTGTATAAGTGACGCCTATGTGAAACAGGTTATAGGCAAAGATCAATAAATTGTAAATTTTGAGTTACGGCACTTTTAGTATTAGACGTATATCACGAGATATCTTAAAAATTATGTATTAATTATTGATATTATTTAAGAAATTGTATATAATGACATTTTTTTTTGAAAAGAGCAAGTGCCGAGTTTCTTGCCAGTTCTTCTCGGTGCAAACCTGCTTTCCGAACCTGGCGGTAGAGTTTTGACTTTTCTTAAGAGCCTATTAATTGGGCCTATGTGAAAATAAAGATTTTTCATTTTTTTCATTTTTTCATATGGCACTGTCTCGCTCACTCTCACGCAACTGTCTATTTGTGTCTCACTCTAGCGGCAAGCGGGACTCTCTCAAGTCGACGCTGTTAAAGTTGTGACGGTAATACGATTATACTGATACACTGTGTTTGTTTGTGTGCGTCGGTGACGGTGGAGGGTTTAAATGTGTGAGTGTCTTGATGAAATTAAAAAGAAAAAAAAACACTTTTTTGTTGGTCTTCTTTGGCTTTTATTTTTAAACACAATTTTTGGATACTTTATTTATCTAAAATGCATGAAAGTCTTTTGTTTGTTTTTGAGATTTTTTGTGTCTTTTAAGGAAGGTTATGGAGGGTTCATTTATTTTGTGCATAGTGTTATGTTTACTTTATGGGATTATGTCTATACTTTTTACTCCATGCAATTAAGCTTAGTATTATCTTTTACTGAAAGCTAGTATTAATTCCAAGTTCACATTGATATGATCTACTGAATTAAATGAAATGTCGATTGTGCAATTTTATAGAAGCGATGTTTTAATCTACGCAAGTGGAAATTATTTTACTATGTATTACTTTTCTCTGTAATATCGTATGAGTTTGTATAGCATTTCGCCGAGCAATACGCTTAAGCTGCCTGTCAGATGCAGTTACCAGGTTTTTACACTGTTGTGCTGCGCTTATTGCACTGCAGTGCTCCTTTAACCGAAACACAGTGAAACACCAATCCTATATTTTTTGGTCAAGTATTGAAGTGTTACCATTATTTTTTAGACTGTTCCACCGCAGCAAGTCCATCGAGGGTTGCCTGCTGCGGGAAGAAGACGACCTCACCGTATCCTTCATCCCAAAGCGGCCAACGCGCGAACAGCCCAGCCTCAACGGGTGATCGCGAACCCCGACGCTACGTGGAGAATATTTAGCTGATTTATAACAGTGTGGAGAGTATCTATCTGCATTGAAGCATTTTGGAGAATATCTAGCTGCTTTGGAGCAGTATGGAGAATATCTAGCTATATTACAGTAGTGTGGAGAATATCCAGCTGCTTTAAATCAGTGTCGATAATATCTAGCCACTTTGAAGCAGTGTATATTATTAACATGGTGTCAATGTAAATGACATGTTGTAGGAAAAGTAAACACTCTGAGGCCGAGTTGAAAACAGTTGGAGTTATGACTAAATACGTCTTTTATTATCCAGGACTAGCTCCGCCCGCCTCTGCTTTTCCCTTGTCTACATCATAAAAGGAACCTCTGTAAAATTCCAGCTTTCTAGGTATAAGTGTTGACCTGACTGGTGTTGCGTTGTTGAATCAGTGAGTGAATAAGTCAAAAAGATTTCTCAAACAAACATGTAAATATAGACTTCTCTTTTAGTTGCCATTGTTGTCATTGGTACAAAATATACCTGATTATAAAAATATAATTTACTTACACGATTTCAGTTTTTAATGAAATATATAAAATATTTTACTCCCAAGTATTTATTCGTTGTTTACATAAACTGAGGCTAAGTTACCAGTATTTTTAATTATAACAAAAAGTCAATATTAAAAATTCTATAAGTCTTTAAATGACTAGGACAGTATTTACAAAGACGGGAACTTACTTGCCAGATGCCAAATTACCAAAATAATCTCTGGCTATAGCTAAAAATTAAACTAACAACTTTAATTTTAAATTAGCTTCATATTAAAAAATAATTTGATTTTTCCAACGTGACATTACTCTATGTGAGTGCGCACGAGCGCTGTGTCAATGATCTCGGAGCACGGCTTTGTGGCTTTGCGCTAGGCAGGGCAGCGCACCGTTACAGAGTAATAAACGTGCGTACATCTGGGTTTAATATTGAATTTTAATCATAGCACAAAATTTTGTTTATATAATCTTAGAACTGATGTTGTTAGTTTAACATTTTGGTATTTTTTAATGAAATCATGATAATTTATTAATCACTCAAAATCTAGCGATTTGCAATAGTTATTTGATATACTTAAGTTGTTTATTTTTGTATATTTTCGAATTATACTCTTATTTTAAGAATGTAAATTGTATAAATATTCATCGAACGTGTATAAACTTTAGTAAGTAACCGGGTACTTTATTAGGCTGGGCGCACACTGAAAGTTGTTAGCCAACAGTTGTTATAGGGCCAATCCACACTAACAGGGTAACTTCCCAATATGTATAATTTATTTCAAAACGCGCATTTATAGTACAAAGTATAACAAAAGTCAGTATGTGTGAAATTGTATGGTATACCCTGACAGTGCGGACGTGGCCTTTAATCCACTATACTTCTTATTTTATACTTACATATTTTATTTTTGTATACGTATTCGTGTATATAGTAATAAAAAGATTGACTGCCATTTTGAGTTTTATTTTTCTACTAATTAATATCCATTGATAAATAGTGAACACACTGGGAATTATGGGGCTGCTACATAGTCATAATAATTTAAATGATAAATTCTTTTAATTTATCTCTGAGGGATTCTCTTGGACCCATTTTATAAATATAACGAACAGCGCTCTTCTGTAGCACAAATATGGTGCTGATGTTAGCAGCATTACCCCATAATAAGATACCATTTATCCTTTTGCTGTGAAAATAACCAATGTCTTTTGGTTATTTTCGGTTTGTTTGGTTTTTGGTTTTTAGTCTAGCGTCTGAAAGGCGTTCAGCCTGCTGTATCTTTTTCGGCGCGTATGCAGCAGAACTAAGTCTTTTCAACAATTTATTTAGCTTATTAATTGTGTTGCGAAATTAACAACATCATACCAAAACACCGCTTGGTAGCACATCTTTGCAGCTATCTCAGCAAATGAAAAACATTTCGAACTGCCGTATCGAGAATCGAACTCCTGTACCACTGGCATGAGAAAGTTCAAGTAAACGTTCACATGTAAATCCATAACCTACTTGATTAATTGAACACTCATATTCATTATTATAAAACTTGTTATTTTCTAATTGAATTAGCAATTAATGTATAAGAACATCAATGAATCTGGAAGAAATATACACCACACTTCGCGGCGCAAGCGGAGGAGTCTGCGCGAAATATGAAGTAGTTCGAAAATGGTTCGAGATGGCCAAAATAATAGACGGCCGGTTCATTCCACAGGAACTATTCACAGTTTCGTACGAAAGACTGTGTCCTAACAGAGAAAAATTATCGTTGGTGCAATTTATACAACTCGTGGGCATTCTGTCGCGACACTCCAAACAAGAAGTCAACGTGTTTTTGGCGAAGTTCAGAGAAGTCAATCAAGTTATTATTCAGGAAATAGTGGAAAATAGACGGTTGCGAGAGTTGAACGAATAAAACTGTTCTCTGGCGGTCGAGTTTATACTTTTCATGAGATGTAAGTTAGGTATGTGAAAAATTGGGCGCACTGAGGGCTCCGTACTGTCAAGACCAATTCTCAAAAGTATTAAAGTAAACTAAACACCTCTGCACACACATATCACAAAGCTCGTAGGACCGGTGGACGTTGGTGACACAAGGTGCTGGAATGGCGGCCACACAACGGGAAGCGCAGTGTAGATCGATCATCCACCAGGTGGACGGACGACGTAAAGAAAGTCGCGGGGAGTCGCTGGCGCCAGGCGGCGCAAGATCGTGGTGTTTGACGGTCATTTCAGGAGGCCTATGTCCAGCAGTGGACATCCGTCGACTGAAATGACGACGACGACGAAACACCTCTGTCCGTTCCATTAAAAAAAGAGCAATAAATCACATTTTACATAACGGTTTATAATACAACAGCTTAGTGACTGACGGACAGACAGACATAATATTATGTCCATATGGCGGACGCAGAGTCAGTATAACGAGTCCCCCTTTAGGTACGGAAACCTAAAAAGGGAATGTAGCTTTTAACTTGTCTGAAGTGTGGCTTTGTGAAGGTTTTAACTTTTTTCTTTTCTAAAAATCATAGCTGTATTATAGAGTTGACTTTGAATTTTTTTGAAAGACTGTCATTATTTGAAATGAGTTTGATGTCTCATATTTTGACAAAATAACTACATGTTATTGTAAATTAATTGTGTTAATATGTTAATATTTTTAGATATTACAGCTACAGAATAATGGAAGAGACATTTAACAAGTTGAAGAAAGATGGTCAAAATACTGTTGATAACCTTGTTACATGGATGAAAGATTGTAAGTGTATATTTTAGTAGGTATACGTAGTACTTATTACCAAAAAATATTTGTTAAAAATCCCCGTTCATCCCCAAATCTGTCGTCAAATTAAATTCAAAATCGAAGACAAACGGGGTTAATCTCCTTTTTCCCACATGAAGACAAAAGGGACGCACCTAAAATTTCAGCTAAAATTGCGACGGAGGAGAAGGCGCGGCGGCTCCTGAGCGACGTGAAGGACAAGCAGGACGTGGAGCTGGCGCGCTTCCAGCAGGCCATCAGCGCGCTCGCCGCAGAAGAGAAGAGCACCGTCGAGAAGATGACCAGCGACCTCGCTGCAGAGGTACCGCTTCTACACTCTATCCGCGGGAATTAGTAACTGTACATTCTAGAAGAACAACGTAGAAGAAATGGCCATTGAAACGCCACTGAGGTAGGTACGCTATGGGTTCAGTATATGCTTAGGTACCTATATCCACACGACGACAAGTTGCTACGGAAAACCTCATTGTAAAGAGTAGGGTGAGGCCCTATGGGTATTATATTATGTGTGATACCCATAGATAACTAATACTAGTCAACGGTGACACCTGATGATATCTAATAATGATAAATGTATAGCAGGGTGCGAAGCTCCTGGCAGCGGTGGCGGCGGCAGCGAGCGCGGCGGCGGGCGCGGCAGCCAGCGCGTTCAAAGAGGCTATGGATAAAAAATAAAATATTGTCCATTCCTCACTAAATAATATGTGTTACTGAAGTAACACATATTATTTTAAGGCCGCTGACGGATTTTTCCTGAGCATTTTTGGTTACTTACTGTTAAATTCATTAAATTACCCACCAAATAATCCAGTTTTTTTATAATACCTACTTAGCTTTCATGAATCACAAAACATACAGTTTCGTGGTAGAGCTGGAAATTTACTTACAAAAACATTTCAAACATCAACTCGTTGACGTAGGTATTTCTACATTGCTGACGTCAGACTTTAGCCGCATCTCATTTAGATAAAATTGATCGAGCTGAGAGCTTGAGGAGGCGATTATCTCTGATACTTGGATTTTTTGTCAGTTTGACTGTTGGTAGGCTTAAGGTAGGTAGGGAGTGCGAAAGCCTAGACCGCTTTTGTTGTAATTTTCACAGACAGCTAAATAACTTATGTATTAACATAAGTAAATCACTTATCTTTAAAGTAAAATCTATAAGTATAGGTAGGTACCTACTAGTATTCTTATTTCTCAGATGATAAAGGTAGATAATTACTTAAATACATTTTATATATAAATTAATTAAGAGTTTTCATTGGAATTAAAATAGGTATAAAGTAGAAACCTATTCGTAGGTAAATTTATAAGGGAGAAAGTTTAAAAATAAGTACAACATTTTAGATTCAAAAAAGTGCTTCCAAAACTAGAGTACCTACTTACTAGAAAGTTCTCCAGTAAAAGTAAGAAGAATAAAACGCCTCGTCAAGATTATATAAAATTTATATTACTTAATATTCATGCCAAACGCAAACGGAATATAAATAAATGACTTAAGTATTCCCACGAAATGGAGGCCGTATTTTTCCTTTAGAGGCAACCACATAAACAACAATATCACCTATCATTAGTATCAACGTGGTATCAACATAGATATCAACACTTACCTACTTCCTATAACTGACTATAATATTTTGATTGCGGTAAACCACAGAACGTCCCTTACCGATATATCTCATGATAATATGGGTAGACTTACAAACGTGCGAATTAAATTAAACATACTTAGTCGTAACTCAAAACAAACCGCAGCGAAATAGCCTTCCGGGTTACATGTCATGCATAGAAGGTGTTTGTTTTGACCACCATGAAAACTTAAAATGCTTGGTGGGCACTGATAAGGAACTTGAGGATATGGTCATCAGAACATTTTACACAAACCTTCTTCATATAAGAAAAGGTTCTTCTTCATATAAAAGTAAAGAACTTTGTCAATTCCCACTAAAACGCCCAATATAACTCAATAAAGTCAAAGTCAAAGTCAAAATATATTTATTTCACATAGGCCTAACTTACAAGGCACTTGTAAAACGTCAACAATATTTGTTACATAATATTATGTACGGTGATAACTACAAGTCGACTTAAAACTAAGTATACGAGGGTTCCAACGCGCCCTGCACTGAGAAGAAGCCCACAACAAACTCAGCCGGGTTTTGTTTTTGGTTATTTCTTAAAAACTAGTTGAGCTAGTAATTATAATACAGCAGTTCATTCACTCCCAAGGATTTGATTCATGTAAATAATCCTTATAGTAAGCTTTATTAACGAGCTTTCGTTTTACAGCGACTTTGAACGTATTGAGAGATAAGTTTAACATCTCATTAGGAAGTTTGTTGTAAAAGCGTATCCCATTGCCTTTAAATGATTTATTTATTTGTTCGTCTATTTTTATTAATCCATTTGAGGTTTTGCAACCGAGATCCTTCATGTTTAGTAACATTAGTAATATAGAAGTAAAATCATTAACCCACCCAAATATCAAAATATCCCAAGAGATGCATGCCACAAATGATTAGCTACGTAGGTATGTACCTATAGCAGAAAAAAATGAGGAAAATCAAAACTTCGCCAGGCTTCCTGGTTTTAAATCGCGCTTATGGTATAGGAGCTAGCAACGTTTTCGAGAAAGAATTTTAGGAGAGCTGATTTTGTGATAAGTCGTCTTTCTTGCACTTTCGGTTAGAGTCTGGGCCATCTGGCTGCCAGTAGCCGTTGCGTTTATTAGTGCGCGTCCTATGTGCAGCTTACGCCTCCAAAATGTTTATACCAATATTATTGGGGCTACTAATTGTCCTTAAATAATTAATAGGCGCACTTGTACCATTTATGATGACGTTTCATTTTTGTTGATTCATTTGCTCCATTTTTCAATTTCAATTTCAATTTCAATTTATTTATTTGCTGATATGCAATTGCATATCAGCAAATTGAAATTGATATGCAATTTCAATTTATTTATTCATATTATCTTGTCCTTATTAGTGGACATTATATTATTATATTGTATATATTAGTTTATAGTTTGATGATTATGTATTGAATATCTTTGTTTATTTGTTTAACCTATACTCGGCGCAGCGAACCGTGATCCCTATGACACTGACAGCTAATGTCACCATATAACACTGTAGTGGCGTCACCATTAAATCGGGATCATATTGGGGGCGTGTAAAAATGCCATTTATATTTTTTACGTAGCTTTATATCATTAGTAATGATATTCCGTTGATATTTTTAACAATTCTTAACATTTACAAGAACTTATGTCAATCTGAATTTATGTTTACGTCCTGCAAAACTTACGTCGTGTGACGTTTATCGACTAGGGCGGCAAGTATCGATAAAAAAATGTCGGTAATGGAAACGAGTGCACAATTTTTCAGACAAAATAAATAAATGGGGAGCATTCATTTTCATGATAAAATATATACTTATATAGCAAAAACGTGTTTACCGGGTTAAGCATTATTAGAAAATAACAAGGTTGGAAACTTTCGTTTTACTTACCTACTTAATCTATGCCAAAAATCTTAAATTAATACAACAACAACAAAATGGACATTAAAAATGCACATTGTAATATTTTTAAAAACATGTTTACCAACGTGACTTAAGTGCAAGCCGCGCCTTTGTCTAAAAAAAAAATTATCGACACGACCAAAGACACGACCCATCACTAAACGAACTGTCATAGGGATCATGGTTCGCCGCGCGGAGAATAGTTTATGTATTAGTTTGTAGTTATTTGTATGTATATAGTTTATGAATCTACACCACCTGCAAAATCTAGTTCCTTTGTTTTCCTTTTCTCAAGGTTGCCTGGCAGAGATCGCTGCTAAGCGATAAGGCCGCCTTTTGTGCCTAAAATTAGTTTGTTATGTATTTCTGTTTTGTACAATTTCTTGTGTGGTGCAAATAAAGTGTATTTATTATTATTATTATTATTATTTATTTGCATTATATGCCTAAACATATAAATTGTCCCAATTTATATGTTTTTATATGAAACGTCATCATAAATGGTACAAGTGCGCCTAAAATAATTTATGGGCAATTAGTAGCCCCGACAACATTGGTATAAACATTATGGAGGCGTAAGCTGCAACACCTGGACAGACGTAGGATGCGCATTAATGAACGCAACGGCTACCAGCAGCCAGATGGCCAAGACTAACCGAAAGTGCAAGAAGGACGACATATCACCAAATCAGCTCTCCTAAAATTTTTTCAAACGTTGCTAGCTCCCGTACCATTAGGGGAAATGTCAGCACGCATAGTGACGTCACTAGCTCAACGTTTGTCTGTTTGTCATCTTACCAGAGCTGTTTCCTCGAAATCCTTTATTGTAATGACGTACATTAGCTAAGTAACTAAGCATTAGTAAGTAACAGGAATTGGTTTTTTTTTCAACATTTTTTTTCAACCAGTTCAATAACATGCGGGTGTTTTATTAAGTAAGGTTGTTTTTTTCCTGAAACTGGTTTTTGCATTAGGGCCTACAAACTCTATGTGAAAATTGTAGAGTCATGACTCATGTTTAAAGGATAATATTAAAAATGCAACTTTTGTTCTCGGTTTTCCGCAACATGGGTTTAAATATCGGTTAATAAATTAGCATAATATGGAAATCGAAGTCGGGACTTTTTGCAATCGAACCGCATGCGTCAGAGCAGTCCAAATAATGTGGGATGAACTGCGCTTGCGTGGCCAGAATACTTAACTAACGCACTAATGCCTAATTCGGTATAATATCTTTCGCGTGTCCACTTTATATTCCATGTTACGCTGATCCTTTTTGTCAACATTTGAAGATTGCGACGAAAAGGTAATTTTTGTGGACTAGCTGTAGCCGGCGGCAGCGTCCGCGTGAAGTTATTTTTTTTCGAGGTGAACCATTGATTTTCACGAAATTAAAACTCTAATCGATTGTACATTTTTGACGTGATAACGTTTATTAAATTGATGAACACCAGCAGCACTCATGAAAAAGTGTAGGTACCGTTCCGTGTACCGTTCCGCGTAACGTTCCACCAAGCGATAGAGAGGCACGATAAAAATTACATAAAATAATGATTATGGTTATGACTATGATTATGATTACGATTACGATTATGATTACGATTACTCTTACGATTATGATTATGATTATCATAATGATTATGATTATGACGTTATCACGTAAATCTATCGTCCGTAAAACGACTTTACAGACAACCAATTTTTTTAAAAAAAATCAGTTACCCTGGTTGAAGTAACATAAGTATTTTAGAGTTGTTCAAATAAAGTCACAAGGCTTATGATATTATATGATCCAATTTTCACATTTTACATTACGGTTGGTAAAATATAGGCAAAATTGTTAATTATTCCTTATATGTACAGTATAATTATACTCAACTAGCTGTTGCCCGCGGCTCCCCTCGCGTAAATTTTTGTTTTTCGTTAATCCCTTGGGAAGATGGATTAAAAATTGGTTGTCTGTAAAGTCGGTTTACGGACGATAGATTTACGTGATAACGTCATAATCATAATGATAATCATAATCGTAATAGTAATCGTAATTATTGAAATAGAAATTATTGTCTGTGGATAAAATTGTCGATGTTATACCTAATCAATGGAATCTGTCAAATGTCAAACATGTGTCAATTTCCTTTTTACCGCGCTTTTGTTAGTTCACAATGTATTCCTCGTTGTAAAATAAGTTTTTCTTTAAATAAACCAAAGTTCCAGTAAATTAAGCAGTTTAATTTCATGAGGTTATGGGCCCAGACCACAAATCTGATTGAAATAAGTAAAGATATCTGAAGAAAACTGCTATAACAAACGCGAGATCGTGTCGGTGAACTTTGGACTCTGCTCCGGTTTGAACATTAAAAGTTACGAAAAATGTCTTCAAATAACGCAATGACGCTTATAGAAAAACTCAGTGGACGTGACAACTACAGCACTTGGAGATTTGCAGTACAAACATATCTTCAACATGAAGACTTGTGGAGTTGCATTGAGCGTGAGGACGATGACCCCGTGAACCCGAAACTTGACATCAAAGCTAAGTCGAAAATTATATTATTAGTAGATCCCATTAACTATGTGCACATACAAGAAGCCAAAACTGCTAAAGAAGTATGGTTGAATCTCGCTAAGGCCTTTGACGACAAGGGATTATCACGCCGAGTTGGGTTATTGAAAGAGCTGATCACTACGACGTTAGAGGGTTGTCAAAATATCGAGGAATACGTGAATAAAGTTATGTCAGCTGCACACAAACTGAGAAATATTTCATTTGAAGTAAACGATGAATGGCTAGGTACTTTACTCTTGGCAGGTTTACCTGAAATGTACAAGCCGATGATTATGGCTATGGAAAGTTCCGGTGTGCCTGTAACAGCTGACTCAGTGAAGACTAAGCTATTACAAGAAGTTAAGAGCTCCGAGTCTACAGCTTTGTATGTGAACAGAAACTTGAAGTCCAAACAGCCTCAGAAGAATAATAAAAGCCAAAGAGGTCCGCGTTGCTTCTCCTGTAATCGCTATGGGCACATAAGTAAATTTTGCAATTCAAAGAAGAAGGAACACAGTCAGAATAAAGAGTCTGGCTATGTAGCTGTATTTTCTGCAAGCACAAGCAACGATGGTGGGTGGTATATCGATTCTGGAGCATCATCACATTTAACTATGAGAGATGACTGGCTCTATGACATAACAGCACCTCCGATCTCAAGTATCAGAATTGCTAATGATAAAATGCTTGAAGTGAAAAGTTCTGGAAAAGTTAACTTGAATGTTGTCGACAAAATGGGAAATGTACAAACAATACAGGTTAAAAACGTCTTATTTGTCCCCGAGTTAGCAACAAACCTGCTTTCTGTTAGTCAGATGATTAGTAATGGATGCTCTGTTCAATTTAACGAAGGCGGCTGTACAATATTCAACAAGAAGAATACTGAAGTTGCAGCAGCTAAACTCATTCAGAACATGTACCGGCTGAATACACACAGTGTTCCAGCATACATCTGTAAGTCTAGTGAGTCTGATCGTTACCTATGGCATCAAAGAATGGCACATTTAAATTTTGGAGATTTAAATAAACTAACAGACTGCGCTGAAGGTGTGAAGGCTTTTAAAAATAAAGACAGTATTATCTGTGAATGCTGCCAGAAGGGAAAACAGTCTCGGCTGCCGTTTCCCACTGAGGGTTCCAGAGCAAAACAACCCCTGGAATTAATACATTCTGACGTCTGTGGGCCGCTGGAGATGAAATCACTAGGCGGAGCTCGCTATTTCCTCACTTTCACGGATGATTATACCAGGAAAGTATTTGTTTATTTTTTAACTAATAAGTCAGATGTATTTATTAAATTTAAAGAATTTAAAGCATTGGTAGAGAATCAACTTAATTTAAAAATAAAATGCATCCGCACAGATAATGCAAAAGAATATTTGAGCAATGAGTTCTCAGTTTATTTGAAAAATGCAGGAATTATTCATCAAACTTCTAATCCATATACTCCACAACAGAACGGGTTGGCTGAGCGTATGAATCGCACATTAATGGAGAGAGCTCGCTGTATGCTAATCAATTCTAACTTACAGAAGCAGTATTGGGCTGAGGCAGTAGCTACAGCAGCCTACATAACAAATAGATGTCCCACACGTGCACTGTCGTATGCAACGCCTGAGGAGCTATGGTCCGGGAAGAAGCCTAATTTAAGTCATATCAAAATTTTTGGTTGTGAAGCTATGGTTCACACACCCAAGCAGAAACATCAGAAACTGGATCCTAAGGCAAGTAAAATGATTTTTATTGGATACTGTGATACTACAAAAGGATATAGACTGATTGATCCTAAAACTAAGAAAATAGTAATCAGTAGAGATGTTGTTTTTCTTGAAAATTCGATAAAAAGAAGTTATGTGATGGTACCCTTGACGGAAAGTAGCAATGAGCAGGCAGTAACTACCAGCTCACAGACAGAGAGTCACCAAACTCCTAAAGAGTTAGATGCTACGGCTACCTCAACTGATGAATCCTTTTATTCCGACGATGAAGGGTCTGTGTATATTCCTGAAAAAGAAGTTGATTCATCATTAAGTTATAAAAATATTACCTTAAGACCTAGAAATAAAAATAATATAAAACAAAATACTAATACATACCTTTGTCAAGGTGGAGATCTGGAACATCTGGCCCTGCCGCAAACCTATCATGAAGCAATCTCCTCGGCAGATAAAGAGAAATGGAAACAGTCGATTCGAGAAGAATTGAAAGCACATGAACAAAACCAGACTTGGCAGTTAGTGGAGAAACCACCAGGAAAGAAGATAATTGGCTGTAAGTGGGTCTTCCGTATTAAAGACGAGCCATCGGGTCCTCTTTTTAAGTCTAGGCTATGTGCTAAGGGCTGTTCACAAAGTTATGAAATTGATTACAATGATACATTTTCACCAACTGTGAGATATGATTCAGTTAGAATATTACTTTCTGAAGTATGTCAACAAAATCTAAAGATGGTACAATTTGATGTGAAAACTGCATTTCTCTATGGAGATATATCAGAGAATATTTATATGACACCTCCAGAAGGACTAGAAGCACCAGAAAACTTTGTTTGTAAATTAAATAGATCCCTATATGGTTTGAAACAGGCGCCACGATGTTGGAACCAGAAATTTGACTCTGTATTAAAGAAATTTGGCTTAGAAAATAGTCACTCTGATAAATGTGTTTATACAGGTCAATTTAATAACACTAAAGTGTACTTATTACTGTATGTTGATGATGGATTAGTTATTTCAAAGGATGAATCTATTTTAGAAAAGATAATACAGGATCTTAAACAAAATTTTCAAATAAAAACCTGCAAACCAGTGAATTTTGTAGGTTTACAAATAGAAAGGTATGATGATCATATATTTATTCATCAACAAAAGTATATTGAAAAGCTGCTATTTAAATTCAACATGAGCAACGCAAATAGCAGTAGCATTCCCGTCGATCCTTATACTACGCTGGAGAAGAGCAAGTCAGAACCTGACCGCAGAATACCATACAGAGAAGCAGTAGGGTCTCTCATGCATTTGGCTATAGTGAGTAGACCTGATATTATGTATGCTGTCAGCTTAGTGAGTCGGTATTTGGATAACTTTGACAATACTCACTGGAATGCTGTCAAGAAGATACTTAAATATCTAAAGGAAACTCAAGACTATGGTCTCCGTTATTCAGCAGCAACTAAAAACATTGTTGAGGGCTACAGTGATGCTGATTATGCAAAAGACACTGAAACCAGGAAATCCACGACTGGGTATGTCTTCATTAAAAATGGTGCAGCAATCACCTGGGCGAGTCAGCGACAGCAAAGTATTGCCCTATCTACCACAGAGGCTGAATTTATGGCTGCATGTGCTGCTACAAAAGAAGCGTTGTGGATAAAAAGACTGTTATTAGATTTAGATATATTTAATCAGGAATCTGTCTGTTTAAATATTGATAATCAAAGTGCAATTTCTGTTATTAAAAATGTAGATTTCCATAAACGCTGTAAACATATAGATATTAAGTATAAATTTGTGAAAGAGAAGTTTCAGGAACAGGAAATAGATTTAAATTATGTATGTACAAAGGAACAACTTGCTGATTTGTTTACAAAAGGATTGTCAAGGGATAGGTTTAAATACCTAAGAGATAGGATTGGCATTTGTAAAGTAATTTTTTAACTTTTGTTTGTATAAGCTTATTCGCATAGTAGAGGCAATAATTTAGTGGGGGTATTGAAATAGAAATTATTGTCTGTGGATAAAATTGTCGATGTTATACCTAATCAATGGAATCTGTCAAATGTCAAACATGTGTCAATTTCCTTTTTACCGCGCTTTTGTTAGTTCACAATGTATTCCTCGTTGTAAAATAAGTTTTTCTTTAAATAAACCAAAGTTCCAGTAAATTAAGCAGTTTAATTTCATGAGTAATCATAATCGAAATTCGTAATCATAATCGTTATCGTAATCATAATCGTAATCATAATCATAGTCATAATCATAATCATTATTTTATGTAATTTTTATCGTGCCTCTCTATCGCTTTGTGGAACGTTACGCGGAACGTTACGCGCAACGTTACGCGGAACGGTACACGGAACGGTACACTTTTTCATGAGTGCTGCTGGTGTTCATCAATTTATTATGTGTTTATCAGGGTATATCTAGTATCCACATATTCTAAATTTCAGCCAAATCGGTCCAGTAGTTGCGGCGTGAAAGAGTAACAAGGATCCATCTAATCATATTCCATACTTACAAACTTTCGCGTTTATAAAATTAGTGAGATAGAAGGACCTACTTTCCCTTCTTTATAAAACCTTAAAAAGACTGAGACATACTTAATAAATAAAAATAAATAAATAAAATAGCTTTTATTGTTTCCTTACAGTTACATTTCGCTTTTACATTTTTGTTTAAGTAATACACAATCAGCAAAACATTTCTAATTTAGGTGCTTAAGACTAACATGCACAAAGTTAATACTTAAATGTTTAGTTTTAGCAAACAGTATAGGTAATGTTGTACTGTTTAAGTAGTTATGGCAAATGTATGATGGAAAGTTAATGACAGTTCACTAAACACAAGTTGATTTAATAAACATTTACCAATTTATTAATCCTTACATCTCTTTGCTTCCATTTGTACGCATCTGTTTACAAAATCATACTATCTATGTCTAAATCTGATCCACATTTGTCACTTAGACATACATACAGACATACTTACTTACTATTAATTTATAAACTACAGAACTCTCTTTGATTACGGAGCCGTAGTAGATTATGGGGATGTTTTCTAGCTTTGAAAATCCGAAATCAAAAAAAAGGCACAAGTAATGTTTCTACATTTTCTTTGTAGCATGCGGGACCTGCCTGGATGGCGTGGGCGTTTAATTACAAACAGATTAACATTTACAGTAGTGAAAGCTCTCGCGACGTACCCAGGGGTTTCCCGAGCACCCGCCAAGAGATGTTTTGTAATGTAAAGTTTACTTTGACAACAGTTTTATTCGCGGCCGCCCGAGGAGCAGACGTGTCGTGAGAAAACTAATAAATACCTCTTTAGGTATTTACGTATCGAGATATTTAATCTATTTGCTCGAAACAGTATTAATAAATAAAACATAACAACAAACTCGTTTTTTATGATACGTCAAATAATAATTAGCACAGATTCCGATGCTCCAAGGAAGCTATGTTAAAGTAAAGAATTTGTTTTTTGAGGGCAATATTTGTGTTTTTTTTTAAATAATCAGTGATGAAGGCACAGAGTAAGAGATTTGTGAATCACAAAGGAAAGGCTTACGACATGGGCGTAAAGAAACAACGAGACGATAATATTGGATTTTTTGACTTGGTAAGTTTTACTTATCAGTTCTTTTGTTTACTAGTGCTTTTATGTTTTGCAAATAAATAAGTAAGATTACATAATATACGCCGCCGATAGCTCATTGCCACAGACCCTGTCTCTCGTCAGGGGGTCGGCGGTACGAATCCCGGGCATGATTTACATTACACGGACTCTGGCTTTTAAATTGTGAAAACTAAATATAACGTACAAACATCTTGAGGAAACCTGCGCATCTGTTCTCAAGTTCTCAAAGTTGTGTGAAGCTCGCCAACCCGCACTTGGCTTGCGCGGTGGGTAAGATCCAAACCCTCTTACTATGAGAGGAGACCCCTGCCCAGCAGTGGGACTTAAGAAGGGATTGAGGCGCCTAAACTTTATTTTGTTTTATTTGAATGTTCACGAATCACGATAACTTGGGAAACCTACCTAAAGCCCTAATTTTTTGTTTTAAATAGGTAGGTAGGTTTTATTATTGATATTTGTATTGATAATAGTAGAGAATGGAATGTAGCGATAGTTTTGGTATTTAGAGCAGATGAATGAAGGTGGAATGTCGACTGACCAGGGTGATAAATGGTACTATTGGTAAAGGAACGTTAATCCAACAGAAGGAATTAAACTGACCTAAAACCATATCTGTGCCTAAAGCCGTGCCTAAAACGCTGTGGTCGAAATATAGAAGAATAAGGAGAATGTATGAAAAGATTTATGATTATAATATGAGAAGCAAGAGAGGTGTGCCGGGTGGCCTTCTGGGGAGATGAAGGCTTGAGTTTATTGTTTCATCTACTTATTCGAATATGTATAAAATCCCATCTCTACCCGCCCACGCCACAGCACATTTATAGTCATATCATATATATCTTCAAAAATAAATGATAAAATAACAAACATACCGAAAGTCACCTCACGGGGTCTTTTATCCTTGTTTTTTAGGGTTCCCTAACAAAATGCTTTTTCATTTTGTCACTCAAGAACCGTAAAAGATCTGCGAGAAAAGTGACGGATACGGATACAACACTACTGAGTAATAAGTAACAACATGAAGAAAGTCACGTTATTACTTTTCAAAAATTGCACCCTCAAAAGGGCGGCAGAACCAACGCAACTGCACCCACTACCTACTGAATGGATAATAATATTACAAGCGTGCTTTATTATACCACTAGCGCCATCTAGTTGACGTTGTATTATTTTTACACGACTGCCAAAAAAACGAGTGTAATGTTTTGTGAATTCATTTATGCATGCATGTATGTATGTATGCATGCATGCATGTGTCTATGTGACTTTCTTTGACCATTACTTCTGAACGGCTGAGGAGATTTGGACATAATATTATTGTTAGAATCCTTACATCATTCGGAGTAACACTATGTTACTCAGAATACCTTCCTATGTTAAAAATATACTTAGCCCACTAATCACTATATTTTTCTTGGAAGAAGTCAATATGTCGAATGTGAGGCGCCATTTTCAAAAGTGGTATAGTACAAGAAAATAATAACTTTCCGCACGCAAAACCCACATGGAAATGTTTACTTTATTAAAAAAAGTTTTATTTCCCTGCTATTCGTATTCAAGTTCAGATTTTTTTGTCATTGACATAGTTCTACAGACTTGATTGTTCTACTTGTATACATATATTATTAGGATTTTTAACCAACCTCCTCTGGACAGACAGACAGACATGACGAATGTATAAGGGTTCCGTTTTTATCATTTTGTTACGGATAATGGACCCTAATAACCACAAAACTATGCCAGTTAAAGTTAGTCAACTAACTAACGTTAGTTTTTTTCTGTACAATATAAGTACCCTCATAAAATTCTATTGAGTTTGTTTGTCTGGGTTATATCCGTCGATGAAGCGAGATGACGCGACGACAACGAATAAGTGTAGAATAGCTTAGAATAAGCGATGAGCGTTGCCAGACGTCCGGATAAAGCTGGATATAGCTTTTTATAAATATTATGATGCATAAAACTTAGTCAATTTATTATATTTTGCACAAAAATAAAATCAAGTCCCTAACTATCATAGTTTTTTTTTTAATATTAATGAACAATAAACCTCTACAATCCAAGTTAGTACAAAGCGATTCGTGCAGTTTTGTTCCTTCTAGTACCTACGGGACCCTCAGTGCGTAGGTAAGTCTGACTCGCACTTGACAGGTTTTTTATTTCTAATTTTACTGTGTAATTTAAAGTAAATAAATAAATATTAAATATTAAATTTAGGATTTACGACGTGAGCAAGTGACAAACATACATATTTTACAAATTTTACTGATTTATTTATTTCTCAACATCAAAGCTGGCGTTATGTGAAAGGAACTAAACTACTTACTTATTAGATATACTAGAGTGAACATGTTTAGGTGAACCGAAATAACCTATTGAAAGTCAGCCAAGAGATAAAAATAAAGATCACAAAGAGACAGATAAAATCAGTTTTTATCAATCAGTTTGAAGTGTCGTTCAAGTCAAGTGTTACGAAAGGTAAATTTATGTCGGTCCTACACACTCGCACGAATCGCGACCTCCTCCTATTGTAATAATGGGTAATTGATATATCCCTAGGTACCCTCAAATCAAAGGAACAGACATTTTCTAACTAAGCACGATCATCTCTTTCCAGTGGCCATAATTAGATGTCATTATAGTGTGTATATCAATATCATTTCATTATGCGGCAACAAATAACTTATCTACATACTGTACCTATATATTCCGAAAACAATACACTCCTTATACAGACAGTCATTAATGATAACAGACTATTAAATAGAAACAGCCATTTTGATTGACTTTCCAAAATCAAGATATTTTAAACCGAATTAACGCTAGATCTCAGATTATCTCAAAGTATTCATTGTTTTAAAGTGGCATCGTAGTATTCGGTTCCTTGGAGTTCCTATGACACAAAGTTGTGATGCCATAATACCTAGCTATTTGCTTTGAAATCCGATACGATGAATAAAATCGGACACCCGAATCGTGTGTAGCAGAGAAACCATCTTCATTCTTTCTGATTGCTTCTCGACGTTCGCTGACCGTCGCGGCGCGAATGTAGAGCAGGCTTAACATATTTATGTAGACTACTAAAGGACAAAGTACGATAAACTTTGGTAATAGTTAGCCTACTTACAACTCTTGTCTTGTCGTTTTGTTTCAAGGTTCTGCGATAAAATGGAAGGTTCTCAGAAAAAAACGGGAGCTTCTTAAGTTAGTGCATCTTGTATTCCCTGGTTTGTGATCTTGTATAAGGCATAAACAATAGATAATGAGAGCGGTGGCATCCTTATGTGGTTGACGTCCAACAAACTCGCACGAAACGTTTTTCCTCCACGTTTCTGATACGAACCGCTAAGGTGTGGAACGCCCTTCCAGCCTCCGTGTTTCCAGCCAAGTACAATCTAGGTGCCTTCAAGAGAAGAGTAAATGGGCATTTTCATTGTCGTCAAGCGCAAGCCTGTCTTCAATAAAAAAAAATGATTATAATAAAAGTTGCTCATTGAAACAACGAGAGTAGGTATACCTACCATACTTCTACTTTAATTACGGTGCTGTTGTCTATGTAGATGGTAGATGGGTGGTTAGAACCATAGATAATACATACTTATATTGGTTAGAACACAGTGACTATCTTCTATAAACTACAGTTGCTGACAACTCTCAGGGTTTTTAGGAACTGGGTCTGTGAAACCAGCCGGAAAAAGACGTGTTCACCTAAAAATAATACAATCAAACCTGTTAACTCTATGAGAGCTCTAAGACCTCTTTTTCTCTGGTGTTTCTCACTAACCCGAGTGTCTTAGGAGGGCAAAATGACGGGACCTGCCAAATCTCTCACTAATGGAGTTTTCTCGCTTACCCATTTTTCAATTACTCGGGTTTGATTGTAATCGTTTAGTGAAATAGGTACAGCATAATTAGTATGCCAAGTGCCCGTTCACGCCACACTTGCATTAATCTCTTCTCATTTCAGTTTTCAGTCGTTATTTACGTGACACCATTCGCGAATCATTTAATTCGTTAATAACTAATTAAATAATTTAATTAGTAAATGATTCACGATGATAATTAATTTAAATGGTTCACATTGTAATATTCGCTACCAACTGACCGCTCTCAATTACAGTATAGTTTGTACACAGTACGGTTCAGTGTAACACAGTGCGTGGTTTTTCTGCGGTTTTTCCGACAGCGCAGCCGTCAGTCAGCAGCTGACCGATTAGTTAATTAATACGTAGCTAGTATCATAACCATGACTCATGAGTCATGTCCAGTTCGCGTGTCGTATTATTACGAGACGCGAGCCGCGGCCGGCGTCGTTTAGATGAGAACTACACTCTAAACTCTAATGACAAAAATTCGTGGAAGCATATTATGAGGTTCTTATCTTCTTACAAATAAGTAATAACAAAACACAAGGTTTTTTTTAGAATTACTTGGAACTAAGTTCTCTAGGCTTGCGGTCTTCGAAGCAGAGACGCGTGCAGTTTTCATATGATGGAAAACAAAAAAAATGAGTATGTGTTCAGTTTTTTTTACAAAAGAATGATGGGGCGAGACGTTCACCTCATGTTAAGTGATACCATCACCAAGTGCCTGTATCAGATGCAGGAGGTCTCACGGCTTTGCGTTGCAATGCAATAACAAACGACGACGCACTGTACTGCGCTCGTCATTTTGAGACATTAGTTCTTACTTCTTAAGTCTGACGTGGGCATGAGTATGACATAATATCAGGTTAAAGTCGTGCTAGTCACGTTCATTCATTGCTAGATATATAAAAAAAAATCTCGTCAGAGGAGCGGTAGTTGTTCGCAAAGGCTGTGTGATGTGTATTATTACGAATTCCATTTAAACTCAAAATGGCCATAAAAAGTCGCCAGTCGTCTGCGTGTACGCAGAAAACCAAAGAGTATATAATCACTACGTTTTACAGAAAACAGGTTGGATAACTCGCGCCCGCGTGGCCTGCGGGCTGCGTTCAAGTTTAAGGCTAACTGCATACTCGTACCTTCACTACACCTACCTTTATGAGATCGCAAAAATATGTAATAAAAATCATAACACAATTACTTACCTATGTCAAATCAACTTTAGTTTTCTTATAGTTACCTAGTTCGTTTGCAATCGGTTCCTCATCAAGAAATAGGAACCAAAAACTATATAAAGACTTTTGTGACGAAAACCCCGTCTGGGACCGCCTGAGATGCATAAATATACCTACTAATCGATATATTCAAATCTAATAAAACAATTTCCGTGACAAAAATCTTTAATCAAAATAGTTTTTAATTTCAAATGTGAAAGCGTCGATTCGCGTGTCAGAACTCAGAACCTCAAAAACCGCCACAGTAGGTAGATACCTACCTAATAGCACTCCACCATCGTTTTTGAGCAAAGGATCAAACGCGTCGATTTTATCCATTACTTTCTTCTTCTTTTGATCTTTTGGGACGATATATACAGTGTACCTGTACGCCCCTCCTTACCCACAGATACATACAACCTACCTGTGACATCTTTACTACTCAGATGGGACCATTTGCAAGCATCTTCCAATGAGCTAAAAAAGGATCGTGATAGGATGATGGGATTCGTTAGGAACCTAAAGAGTAAAATATGAGGGTCAAGGGAGTCCGCTATTTTTTAAAGTCCATATCGTGAATCGTCGAATTCAGTTATAAAGGTCAAAGTCCTGCCGTCATCCAATGCGATGTTTCTAAGTTCTAAGCGCAACGAATACGATCGCAAAAACGGAACTTCGTCTTCTTCGGAAACCTATTCTGTAAAGACGTTGTCGAAACACACTCACTCGCATTTGTCTTGACATCTCTATTTTGTGATAAATGCCTCGAGAAAATCGAAATCGCTACAGACTACAGTGAACAAAGTGATATACTTTTTTTATATGCTTGCGGTTGTCGACAATCATGCCTAATAAAATACAACGGAGCACGCTTGCCTAGAAAATGACAAAGTTTTTGAAAAAAATGTGGCAGAGAATATTTACAAACGTCGTAAAATACTAACGACACGTCGCTAGATGAAAATTTGTGCTAAAACTAATATAAAAGATGCTTTCGAATTCGTCTATCCCTCTTTGAACTCATAATACGACAAATGAAAAGAGAAAATGAATCGACTCATTCATTTACAAAATCAACCTCACAGAATAGCTCTACAGTTCGTTTTTCTTGCTCATAACTTGTTCTTAACCGCTAGTATATTTGAACAGTTAAAATATTTCAAATATAATAATTACAAAGCTTAGATGTTAAGATAAGTACCTACACTTAAGTTTAATCAGGGACAACATGGCGTCTACATTTCGTATGTAAACAGTAGCCAGCATCATACCTAATGCAAACAATTAATCAATAGTCGAAAACTTCGACATTCACGCTCTTTTATTATTAAAGTATTCAGCAAACGATCTATTCAGTTTAATACTCGTATATGTAAGTATGACGTGAGTTTTTAGAACCCCTACAGCCTGTTACAACTGTCTCACGTTGCTCCGAGTAACTTCGATATAACTAATGATATATTATAATAATTAAGTTCACTTTTACAACAAATTCCCTAATGATATATTAAACTTATGACTTATCCCTCAATAAGTTCAAAGTGACTGTAAAACGAAAGCTCATGACTAAAGCTTACTATAGTAATTAAATCCTTGGGAGTGAATAAACTGCTGTAATTATACTAGCTCATTTAGTTTTTAAGAACCTTTGTAAAGTGGTGATAACAGAAAACAAAACCCGGCTGAGTTTGTTGTGGGCTTCTTCTCGGTGCAGGGCGCGTTTGAACCCTCATAAACTTAGTAGTTTAAGTCGACTTTTAGTTATCACCATACATATGCGACAACTATCATATTGATTATTGACGTTTTACAAGAGCCTGTACTTTAGGCCTATGTGAAATAAAGATATTTTGAGTTTGAGTTGCTAGTGTAGTTAGTGAAAGGTGTAATTTACCTTTCACTAATAGTAAATAATTTAATAAATTTTACTTTATTTTATAGTTTATCTACTCGGTTATGATGAGTTAGAGATCTACACAAATCTTGGCATCAATATTAGCCAAGTAACGTAAGAAATGAAACTAAAACAGTTTGTTGGTTTGTTTTTCGCGATGATTGCATAACACAAACCTATAACCACTACGAAGATCAATGCCCTTGTAAAGGTGCTAACCTGCTAACTTAGCGAGGAATCTAGCCGCGGAAATTGGGTTCCGGATCGCTCACACACTCAAACTTATTTAACACACACAATACTATTTTTAACAGAGATTTTTAACCAGTTACTGATTTAGGGCTAGGCAATTTTCTATGCTATAAAGCCCTCAGTAATATATATAAGCACTTGCTCACAAAATGCTCATAATATTATTATGTAACAAAACTGTAAACAGTTATTTTTGAAAAAAGGGTAAGTGCCGAGTTTCTTTCCCGTTATAGGTACCTTGCCATAGGCAGATTCCGAATACTCGTATCATGCTTTCACATATTATAAGTACATAATACACGCCATGTTTAGGTGGCAAATGTGATAGAATTTAGAAATAATATATTAGGTATGTATACTCTTGCAGTATATAGCTGCAGTTAATAGCTATAAAGAGGTAGGTATATAGGTACACAGGAAATCCTTATTAGCATGCCAACCTATATTCTTCGCATCTAGGTTATTGGTAATGGGATTATACAAAATCACATAAAAACTCAACCGTACCTACTTATGATGCATTTAGAACTACTATGTTTTCTAAACAAATCTACGCTGCTGGTAGGTAATTTTTAAAATAGCATGTCGTAATATGTATTTACTTAAATAAACCACTTTTGCGGAATAACCAAGGAATAACTGTGTTTTTGTCATTCACACTGTTTAGTCCGCAGACGGATCCAACCTCTCACCGCGTCTTAGGAACCGTACTAAGAACTTGCTGACTCACTAAATGTTTGGAGGTCACTCATACTACATTAATGTATTGTTATATTGTATAATAAGTTACATACGTTGTTAATCCGCTTAGCTTCTCTGCTTCGTAAGCAAAGTGACCATTGAACTATGTCAAAACTCAAAATTCTAGTAATTACGATGGCAGCGATGTAGGTACGTACCTACTCTTCCTCCTGAGCGTCAGCCTTATAAGGAGAGTTTTTTACATACTACAAGTAAGTACTTGACTGCGATCTCATGAGAATTCCAATGTTGTGGCCTCAGAATATATTCTGTATTCTAAGGTTGTGGCCCTTGTCAGGAACCGAACTTTTTAAATCCGAGCATAAGCCAACTGCGTTAACTACTCGAGGAGGTCGTCGCTGTAACATTTTCTTTAATTTTTTTTCAATATTTAGTGTTCCGTATCAAACAAATATGAAACAGAACCACTCGGTCGGATGACAGATAGAGTCATCAAACACAACGTACCTAACTGTAGAATTTGACCAAAGTGCTACGTCCGTGAACGTAACTCGGTAAATTAATGAAAACATGCATTATACTGTCATGTCACGCCGTCATTAAAACAAATATTACTCCGACCCTGACAGTTGTCCCCGGCTACTGCGTTTACTACAATGTAGCCATTGACAGATTGCGTTCTTGACAGTGAAATAATGTTATTCAGAGTATATTTTATACAGTCAAAGCTGGTAAAGTGTGAGCTCAAGGGGCCGAAATCTGATTTTCCGTTATAGAGGTTTCCCACTAACCCGGGCTAGGAGGGCAAAATGACGGGAGCTGGCAAATACTTTAACTAAAATAGTTTTCTCTCATCCAGTTCTCACTTACTCAGGTTCTTACATATGATTCAGAAATGGAAAAAGTTCGTAACGGACGTAAGGGCCAACAGGCTGTCGTCAGACGACAAAGTGGATACTATAAAGTTTAGTCTGGTAGTTTGTTTCATTTGAGGTACAAAATCCTGAAAAAAAAAGAAGTAGATTTCACCTTCCGTGTACCACCGTAGAGGAAGCCGTCATTCTTTGTTCGAATACTTAATCCTATTTTCAGCTGCATCCTCACCTTCAGTTGAGATTACAGTGAAATACGTACTAGCACCTAGTTGAATTAAAGAAAAATACTTATTTTGTCATTCCTAACCCATACAATAAAATAAAATTAGGCAGAGTAGGTATATTAATTTTTTTACCTATAATCTATATTGTCAGGAATGCCATCTCTCGCTGGCTGTAGTGTATTTACACTCATTGCTAAATTTTGACAACTTCATAGGAAGCGCTGTGTCACAATTCACAAAGGTTGGCCAAGTTAATTTTGGACATGATGCCCAAAACTAACGTTAAATTATTTAATCAACATTTTAAAATTACGAGTAGTTCTTACCCGATTACCTATGTACTTATTTCCGTAGATGATCTGTCTTGATCAAACAAGCTGACAAAAGTGGCAAAACAAAAACATCGATAAGATCACTGAATGCTTTCTGTGTTATCTAATAATATAACATACTTATTTTTATTTAACTAGAGTTATTTTGTTTGTTCGTTCTATTTGCAACAGCGCGCTAATCTCACAGACTTTATTTAATTAATTAGTCTGAGGCTAATCTTTGGAAGTACCAAATTCGTTTACTAACAAAACAACTAGACTAATGTGTATTGTTTTGTATACAGATCTCTGAAATGTGAAACGGGATATAGCTTATCCTAATCAGCTTACTATTTATCTGGGAATAATCTTTAGAACACTCCGGAATTTTCACAATAACAATTGTTGTTTGAATTATTAATAGAGATCACTGTGTAGTGATAAGGCCGCCAGATATGTACGTACACCAATTATCCTTTTATTTTGCTTTCCTTTTCATGTTTTCTATCTATCTTACTACACAGACGAAGTCAGCCACGAAAAAACCTGCTAGTTACTTATCATTTTATATGAATATTTCTATCCACGAAGACGCGCCCCACTCTTTCAAAATCGCTTGTGTTTCATTCGATTCGTTGATATTTTATGTGACATAATTAATCGCAAACTGTTAAAAACCGTAGTTTGATGGCTTTCATCATAGAGTAGGGAAAATTTTTGAACAGTTTGCAAAAATGAAAGCCATATCATTTTTACAAACTGTTTAAAACTTTTCGACGTTTGAAATTTATTTTCCCGATTTTTTTGCACTTTTTACGAAAACAGCAAAACAATTGACTTTACTACGCTAGAGCGTATCATACTCGTAGGCACATCTACCACGCTGATAGAAATTCTGCAATGTATAGGTACCTACCTAGATACCTACTAAAAATAACGTAAACAAAAACTCGTGGAAGTCTTTCACCCAGCTGTTTGAGTAAATAATACTTACCTAGTTAACATTATTTTAATTAAGTAGCATAATATAAAATGACGCGGATTGACTCACTCCCCCATGAGGAAGGCAACGGGATTCCCATCGATATGTAAAATAAAATAAAAAAGTTTTCGTCACATTAATTATTATTTATTTATTCGCAGAACCGCATTTGTCTACTTTATTTCCTGATTAGTAATACAGTTTTATAGTTAAAAAATTCAGTAGCAAATCCGTTTCAATTGAATTTTTAATAGTTATAAATACTTCGGTTTCCTTGAATTTCTTTCAATCAAACAAAAAAATCTTGTGATTTAATGTTGCGTTTTCCACATTTTGTTTTTTAATTGTCGCTTTATTAAATTCAATATTGGATTAAGTGGATACTCAAAACTCTTATATATATCAATTAAATTACGCTCTCAGCAGATGTTTTATGTTTTCTGTATAGAAAAAATCTTAAAACTGCTTGCAGTAGAATTTCGGCTACCATCCTGACTTGTCGCCAAGTGACTTGACGATATAATATGACTTGGTGTACATATGAATCATGGTGTACATTTAAGTTGATTTCTTGAACATCGAACGACTGCTCACATTCAGGTCACGTGCAAAGCCGTCTATGTTGTTATGACCTAAGATGAACCATGACATGTCCGTTTTGGCGATGATACATAAATTAAGTAGAGTAGGTAGGTATATTTTTCGCGAATTAGCAAACTCGCACAAAAGTCTTACGTAAATATCCGCTAAATATGGATTTATATATAAAATTCACATAATTATTCTCGTGGCCGTACCCTCTTGACGTAAAGTCGTAAAGTAAAATAGATGTCGCTGGTGGAATTTTTAATTCAAACCGGTCCGTTACTCGATTTCGAATATATTTATTTATTATTCCATTTTACCGCATTTTGGCAGAAAATAATTTATAACTTATCTACTGGTGACTTACTTGGTTAGTGGTTAGCTTCGTAGCTTCGTAGAAAAATACAGTTGTGGTTGCAAAAAATAAATTCTTCTACTTCAATGATTTTCAGTACAAAAGAGTTCAACGCGCTATACGAGGCCATACATAAGTAGATTTTTGAAAAAAAAAAATCGCACGTTTATAGGTAAAATAATAAGCATAATTATTAAAATGTTCCAATATACAACCTATACATATTATATGGCTTATTAATATAATTAATAATTTATATGTACCATAATTACCTGTGTACATAATATTTATTATGCAACTTACTAGTCTAGAATTCAAAAGTAGGTACTGTTGTACATAGTATCTATTCGTATATTAACAAATAAGTACATATTGTTCATTGCACAATACTGACTTGTCTTACCTATTATTCACAAGTAATTTAGTAAACAAAAATAAATATAAAATAACTTCTTAATAATTAATTAAGAAGTATGTATGTAATACACAATATCTTGAGTAAATAAAAGAATAATATGCAGTGGTTATACAAAGTTTTAGATAAATACTAAAGTAACCTATAGTATATAGACAGTAGTGTATAGTATAGTATAATAAGTAGGTAGTTACTTATTTTAATATGTTATTCGTATGTATGTGACTAATATTGTACCTAACTTTTAGCGACTCTTTTAGCAATTCTTTGTTCGATTGATCTTAATATCTACCAAGAAAAATGTATTTAATTAGGCACGCTAAGTGCTATAATTATGTATATTGTGTAAATACATAATATAAATTATCAATATCTAAGAAATAAACTAGGTACAATCAATTATAACTAGCTTGTAATGAAGTATGCGCTAGAAATTGCACCACGTTTTTTAGAGCTGTATTAAATTAAAGAAGTTATCGATCTCCCAGAGAAAGAAGTAAGAAATTTTCCGTTTCACATGACGTGTGGTTGTATTGATTTCGTTTCAGTGACTTTATTACTAGGCTATGCACTGCGAGCTAGGTCACTAATACCTATTTGCTATTATGCAGTATGCAGCAAATCATAGGTGAATTATTAATTATTAATTAGGTACCTGTTATAAGAACAAGAACCACAATATAGTCAGTGCAATATCTCACTGCTAGCGGTACAATAAAATCGAGAAAAATCGTTGCCTGTTGCCCGTCAGGGCTGCCGTAATGTCTGTAAGTGCAAGAGAGAGCGCAACAGGCGGTCATTTTATCCATTTCATTGCGCCGCGGGCAGCGAAGTATTGCACTGACAATAGTAGATCATGCCACGGGGGTTTATATATTTACCTAATACAATATTTTAATAACTTTCATTTATTATACCTACTGATGCCCTTATAAAAAGAATGAGCTGAAAAAAGTCCATTTTAGTCCCTTATGGTTGTTCTTAATTAAGCGTCGATACATTGTGGACTGTGGTCGATTTTGTTGTGCAAAATCTGTCAACTAATTCAAAGTAGTGATATCCTTTTCAAACTGCTTCCTATGGAAAAGAATATAGCATTATTTTAAATTAGTTTAGTTTAGAGATTTTGCACCACAGAATCGACCACAATTCTTTTCTTTTCTATACGCTAACTCCTGTTTGGTCTATTAAGACGGGGACCATTAAACACAGTAATTTTATTTCTTCAATTAGCGTGTGATAATATTTTGAAATCAATTACAGACAGTCTTCAAATATTTGGATGCATCCATTATTATATTATATTTTTTAATTAATAAAACGAACAATAAGTGTAGTAATTAATTTTTAAATAACAAAAATGACTCGCATATTTTGTATAATTTTACGACAAAATCCACTTGGACTCAAGGTTTTTAACATTCCCCGTACATTTTTAGTTTTTTCATGAAATTATCGGTTTTTATGTATAGGTATTCACATTAGGTATTCACATACACTGACATTGAAAATTTTCCTAAATAAGAAAATTCAAAGTAGTAGTACCGCACCCTAACTAGCACTTGACCAGTGAGGTGAGCTTTGGGCAAACCCCTTTCATTCTGAGAGGAGACCCATGCCCAACAGTGGGACATTAAGAAAGTGGTTGAAACTTATACACACTACCCAATACCGCTTCCAAGTAAGTTCTGCGGCTGCATAATCACTTATCATCAGGTGTGATTGCATAACAAGTCGAAACAACGATATAAGTATTCGCTCGAAGCTTACTTAAATCGTTTTCCTCACACGTGGAATAGCTTCACGTTTCCTTATTCAGACAACCGATCGATCATTTCATTAATATGTATGTAATAACTAATAACAGTAATTTGTACTACAGCTACGTATAACTGCCATTAAATACATCTTAAATAAAAAATATATGGACATATTATAGGTATATAACTATACACGTAGCAATCTAGCTCGGAATCAATGGGTACTATATAAAATTATTATTTGTAGATACATAAATTATGGTGTACATAAATACAATGTATAGGAAAAAAAGTCATTCAAATCCATTCATGACAGAAACATTCTCCAGTTGCGGGAATCGAACCCACGACCTCCAATGCAGAAGACAGGACCGCTACTAACTGAAATCTAATTTTAGGTTCCTACTAACATTATCTAATCTTTGTGGGGTTAGTGTAAGCTTTTAAAATCCCGAAGGCAGTTGTGGACTTACCTTTACCTACATGAGCCTTTACATAGAATCAAACAATGTGTTAAAAACACATTGTTCTAAATAATGTTTACTGAATTTTAAATGACATAGAATCATTCTTCTTTCTCATTTATTTTTATGACAAATAGGTACATAACATTTTAATGAATGTTTCTAAACTATTAAAATGTGTTGTTATCACTGCTCCATCTATTGTGGTTATTAATATTACTTGAAATAAAATTGAGATGGTTGATAATTAAGTTTTTTCCCGAATTTCTTGCATGTTTTTCTCGGTGCAAAACAGCTTTCCTAACGTGGCAGTAGAGTCTATTATTTCATAAGTGCTTGTAAGTTAGGCCTATGTGAAAAATAAACATTTTGAATTGATTTGACTTCACCACGACAACGTGTAAATCAACACCATACCAAGTACGAACTCTATGATTGACCATTATATTCACCGCGTAATACTACGCCATAAAGACCAACAATACGACAGTAACACTGCCGTATCGTGCACCAATAACATGAGAATATCAATGATAATTATACGAACCTATTGCAAATCTTCTCGAAGACGCGAACAACAAACTGACTAATGCTATTTTTTCATTGTAGCGCGTAGGTACTGTAATTCATGTCTCAAAAGAGAATTGGGTGTCACGTGTACATTAAAAGTTAAAACTGATTTCATAATTATTTCGAAAAATCTGAAATGAAATATAGAAGTACTAGCAGATACCCGCGGCTTCGCCCGCGTATATTTAAGTTTTCCCTATTCTCACGGGAACCATGGATTTTCCCGGGATGAAAAGTAGCTTATGTGTTAACCCAAGATGCAATTTATCTCCATTCCAAATTTGAGCCAAATCGGTTCAGTAGTTGCACCGTGAAGGAGTATTGAAACTAGGTAAAATACGAACATTGGAGCCCCGTTTCACCCCTTTAGGGGGGGAATTTTGAAAAATCCTTTCTTAGTGCACCCCTAGACATCATAAGGAACCTGTGTGCCAAATTTGAAGTCTCTAGACCCAGCGGTTTGGGCTGTGCGTTGATATGTCAGTCAGTCAGTCAGTCAGTGTCTTCTTTTATATATTTAGATGTACCTACCTATATTTTTTTTACAAGAAAAATAAAACAAACAACCGAACTTACACTTGACAGATTATTTTTATGCTATAAACATTAAACCTCTACCTACTAACGAAGTTATTATAATTCGATAAGAAAAATGATTCATGGTTATACTTTTTCTGTAGTATTACGGAACCCTCTGTGTGCGCGCCTCTTCTTTTCATGTTATTGTTACAACACTCAAGTAGAGTTTCAAACATGAAACTTGAGACAAACAAAAACTCGCATACCAGAAGCTTAGTGCAGAGTTTTGGTTTTCACCCTACTGCTAAGGAACCATAAAGACCGTGTCTGTAAAGTGTAACCTACATAAAGAATGTAATCACAAACCCGTATGGTGTATCATTATGGAAACAAATGACGAATATCGTATTTCCTTGTTGGGCGTCTTGTCGGTGAGGATAAACTTGTTTCATAAATAATAAATACAACGCGTCACTATTATTATACCTGCCTACTAAGATTTTACCTGCTGACTTGCCTAGATTTCGGTTTTTTACAAATTATGCGAACGTGGATTTTTACTAGATAAAAAATAATGTAGGTAATAGTTACCCATGGTGTTCTGAAGATGGCGCATCCAGTCTTATGGCACCCACTTATGAAGTTTTCGACGAGTGTTCTATCGTACGTTCAGACCATAAGCTGTCCCCAGGCATAACTCTGTCTGCAGGGCATTTTCCCTATTGCCTCCAACGCCGGCATAGTGGTTATAGTGGGAAGAGCACGCAACAAGCACAACTGCAACCTATTAATCTACTCTACTCTATACTTTCAAAAAATTAAGCAACAAAACTTTAATAAAATTAGCCCAAGTACCTACGGGAAGGAGTATTCAAACATCCAGACATTAACTTTTTTTGATACAGACGACCGCAGGTCATCCACCAGAAGTTCAATTTTTCATTTATCCCGCGCGAAAATTAAAAGAAACCGAAGTATTTTATAACAATCGTTTGTAATTTGTATGAAAACGGCCATAAAGTTTTTCCATAATTTCTGCTAGTTTAGATATTATAAGAAAAGTTTTCCTCATTTCACTCTATCTATTATGTCAATCAACTTGCAAACGCCTGCAGTAGGTAGCTGCTTACTGGCTCAGAGACGTTAGTCACTAGACCGGTTGTATGCGGGCCGGGATTACCCCGGGCCAATTTTCCGACATGGCCTAGGTACTAACTACTAACTCATTCAAGTCTCTGTGCATTTCCTTAAGTGCAGAATACCTGGAAAACTCCCCGCTACATTCCATTCCACATACAGGTAAAGGGTAAATATATTATAACATTTCAGTATGAGCTTTAAGAACATATAAAGCTTAATAGATTTACACTTTTACCCTGACATTACTTGATATACCTACATCATTAGATAATCATAAAATTAGGTATTTGTGTTTCAATGTTAGTGATTAAAGCACAGGATTAAAGTAACACCTCACACCTAAGTCAATTAGTAATAGCCTTGTTTAAAATTATGCTGAAAACTGTAATCTATGTAATTATCAACGGACAGTATATTGTTATTACATCTGAAGGCTTTGCGTAAAACAATACGTTATCTGATAAATCGTATCAGCCATTAAACCTAAGGTTTCATTAAAAAATCCCTATTTTATTTTTAAATTAATCAATAACTATTTAATTAAAATAACTGCGGCAATTTTATTTGTCCTCTTTACATAATAATATACTATAGTACTGGGGTAGGCAAATTAGACATTTATTTTAGGTTTTATTATGTTTATATTATGTACCTATTTAAAATTCTTGAAGATCCTTTATTCATTTCGGTAGAAAATTTAAATACCTAAATCACAATATTGCTCTAGTAAAACTGTTTTTGAATTTAGGTACAAAATTATTTATAACTTTGTGCCACTTAAAAGGAAACCCTATTAAAGGGCATCGAACTCTGCGGGTTGAAGTGGGCCCTACATACAAGGAGCCACTTACTGATCGAATCGATGTTAACAGTTAGGTAAACAAGCTTATAGCGTAACAGGTAAATTAATCTCATATGATTCACTTATGATTGAACGAGGAAAATTTTGTTCAATTACAACCTGTTGCCTTGATAGGAAAACGGGAATTATATTCACCCAACCTCTACATTTTCTTTCATACCTAGGTACTTTTTTCACCTGTACAAATTACTTAGTGCTGCATCGCGCTGAAACGCTAAACTTAAGTGGTGCGTTTTGCTGGTAGAGCGGTAACTAGCTACGGCCGAAGTCTTCCATTAGATCAGAAAGTCTTAAGTGACCTTTGGCGGCCAGGAAGGTCAAAAAATACCTAGTAACATCTAAGTCGTATTTACCAAACAACGCTTAAATTCGTCATATTTCAACCAAAAGGAACTTAGCGCGAACTTTTGGCTCGTTGAAACAAGGTGAAGGTGTAGGTATTAGGTATACTCATTTATACTCGACTTGCAACTAAGCAAATAAGCGGATTATTTTTATTGAAAAACTTCATTATCATAGACAAATGTTGTAATTTTACTAAATCCCACGTAGAGTACGTATGTGCTTGGTTTTGGCATCATCTTGATTGCTATCCAACAAAAGCTACTACTTTAAGATAGTTAGGTACAATCAAGTACTTAACAGTTAACATTTTAAAATGCAATATGAGGAAAGTACCGACTCAAAAAACAATATTTTATTTTCTTATATATATATTTAATTTTCTGAAAATTATTTTACAATGAAAACCATACGATCATACTACATAATTTGGTCACTATAGTCATTCGTTTCGATTAAAATGTGAAAATCGGGTTCCGTTCCGTAGAATTTTTTAACGAGTGAACAGTAGGTAGTGTAGCGTTGAGGTACTGGGTTCGATACCCAGTTTGAGATAATATAATTATGCCAGTATAGTCTTTTTATTGGCTCAAGTCCATTCTGACCTTTGGTTGCTGCTGGTTATCAACCCAAAATTGTAAAATTCAACCCCTAAGGGAGTTAATTAATAGGGGGAGTCATTTCAACGCCGCGCCGTGGGATAAAATTGACTGATGGGTTCTTGTTGAGTCTTCGGCTAGTTACCAAATACCATCCTATAGCCTCGATTTAGCGTCCCTTGATTTGTCTACACAAACCGCAAAGGGTACTTACCCCTTCTGTATACGATGACATCTTTAGCTGCGTCGTCATTTACCATCTGTTGAGATCGCAGTCAAGTAGGTACCTACTAGCTTGTAGAGTACAAAAAAGATAATTTGATTCAGTCAAGAATCTCTGAAAGCCTTCACCCCAAAGTGACAATTGTCTCAACGAAGCAATAAACGCAAAAGACAGCGACATTTTTAATAGTGATTGACGCCAAGATGTTCCAATGAATTGTTATCTTAATAACAGCATCTGCGAATAAAAGTGACGCAGTTTTATTGCTCGCCGTAAACAAGTTAATTTATCGCACGGTTACATTCATACTGTGTAAATCAATAAATCAAAACCATAAGATCATGTAGGTACCTAAATACGAAAAAACGGTCAAGTGCGAGACGGATCCGCCGACTTAGGTTCCCCTACCATCAAACAATTTCGAAGCACCCCACAGATTTTGAATTTGCGAACTGCTATGAAACGACATGTGTCATTTTTATAGCAGAGATTTTTTACTAGAGGCTAAAATTGTTAACCCGATATACTTATATTCTCCATCTATATTCTACATCCTATCTAAGTAAAAGGTAAATATCTGAACTGGCGAGGTTCAATCTAGACGCCACTATTGCAATTCATCTGCAAAAGCAATCCTATTTTATGTACGTATATAATATGCATTATTTTACAAAGTATGTATTTTTTTATTATATACTTAAGTATATGTAATTATGTAGTATATGTATTATATATAAATTATAAATATATATAATATATATTAGTAAACTAAATATTAAACATGATATTATTATTAACTCTCATCATCATTTTATCATTTTGCACTAACCCACTTTACTCCTTTGTATCTCTCACCAAAAAGAAAAGGTTGTCTGGAAGAGATTGCCTATGGCAATAAGACCGCCTTTTGCGCATTATGTTTTGTACGATTTCTTGTTTGTTAAGGCTTCCTTTCTTGTAATGTGCAATAAAGTATTCATTCATTCATTCATTCCTATCTCGAATAAAAAGAGTGTTGTTTGTCCGCAGTGGCGATACTCGACATGGGCGGAGCGCCTGGCCACGGTGGTGGGCGTGGTGTGCGGCGCGGTGACGTCCCTGGGACTGGTGGCCGCGGTGCTCATCTACGGGGAGCTCACCGCGCTCTTCATCACGCGCCACAAGGCCGAGGACGGCGCGGGACACGCGTACATCCTGCAGATATTCGGCGGCGACAGACGAGTGTGAGTGAACGTGACTCTTAAATCTTAATTGGGCTCGTTATAATACATACATACATACATATATACAGGACATTTTACACATCGCATTCTAGCCCCAAAGTAAGCGATAGCTTGTGTTATGGGTACTAGATAACTGATAAATATACATACATACTAATATACATAAATATAATATATTGAAAAACACCCAGACACTGGAAAACATTCATGCTCATCACACAAACATTTACCAGTAGTGGGAATCGAACCCACGACCTCCGGCGTAGACGGCAGGTTCGCTACCATTACGCCATTCGGTCGTCTTAATAGACGAGCAAAAGTTCACCTGATGTTAATATAGTAAGCCACATACCTACCTGCCCATTTCAAATCATACAACACTTCACTATACGCTCATTGTCCTAGGACATCAGTTATGAGTCTCATTTATTTTTTTTTTATTTTTACCTTTTTTATTTGACCTTTATAGTTTTCACTTTAATGAAAATGCTGATCTTGGTTATATGTACACTACCTTCACGAAATCATTGTCCATTCATCCAGATGGTTAGTTGATGCAACTTTTCTCGGCCTGAGCGATTCCGTGCTTCCCGTAATATACTTTACCCGCCGTCACCCAGTTCTTTACTTGGTATGTTAATATCTTTCATGTCCTGAATCTGCAGAGAGGGCAGCAACAGGACACTGCACATGGACGCACTGGTAGAGGACTCTGTCGCGTTCGCGCTGGCCAGCTTTGCAGTGATGGCGTGGCAGCTCGTGGCCGCCGCCGCCGCCGTGTCGCTTGCCAACTGGGCTGCGGGGAGAATGGTGGGTGCCACTTTGTATTTTGTGAACCTCCGCAGAGGGCAGCAACAGGACGCTGCATATGGAAGCGCTGGCGGAGCTAAAATACAGGTTGTTTTCGTCACAGCACAGCGTCCAGGCTTCTTCAGAGGCAAATATCATGGACACGAAGCATGGCCAACATAAGCTTCTTTTAAGCTTTCTTGTTTACGCATCATAAGTACATCTAATGTAATTTTTTGTCAAAACCTTATTTCTTCAAGTAGTTCATTTGCTTGCAGATTACAAGGGTGAGAGGGCGACTGCTGCAGTCAGTGCTGAGTCAAGAGATAGCGTTCTTTGACACCAACACTACCATGAACTTCGCGTCAGCACTCACTGAGTAAGTTTCACATCACAACAATCCTTCCTCCTGCAGGGAAATATCTTTCCAAACAATGGCATAAATTGGTAGTCTCACAACTTTTTATCCATTCTCCTGTCAAATATAAACGGATTTATACTGCCTTAGTGTGAGTTGGCACGCTTCGTACCTTTGATAAATTTATGGCGTACAAACTCCGCAACTAGACAAACCTCCCACTCAACCAATGAAACCAATGAAATTGGTACTAAAGAAACTCCTAATTACCTCACAGAGATACAGAAAAATTCAAAATGGGTGTCGGCGAACACGTGGCGATGTCTTCATACTTGGCCGGCAGCGTGTTCATGGCCGGCGGCGTGGCGATGGCGTACGGCTGGCAACTCACGCTGGCCGGCCTGGCCGTCTTGCCGCTGGCCCTGGTCGTCGCTGCAACGGTCGCCAAGGTATACTACTGAGTACTGACATAACAAACTAATTGTCAATTTTGTTTGTGGGAGTAGATTTCCAAGAATTTCTCTTCTTCGAGGTGTTAAGAACTATCGTTTTGTCCACAGAACCAGACCCGCTGCTCGGGCGACGAGGTGGTTGCGTACGGCACGGCGGGCCGCGTCGTCGAGCAGGCTCTCTCCGCAATACGCACCGTCAGAGCGTACGCGGGAGAGAGCGTTGAAGTCAACAAGTGAGTCCAACTCTTCTTCATCTTCCTATGGACGCGGCTATGTAGGGCTCCTTTGCTCCCAGTAGCACTTTCACCCTCTCCGGTCTATTGTGCTCGCTGTTGTCTATGTCCGGTTGCCACAAGTAACAACAGCAACTCCTTGGCAGGGGTATCCTTGACCGCCTGAGGACAGAGAATATGCTAGCCTAGCAGTAGGCTCCGTGTATGATCTAAAGCTTGTCATCAACACAGTGTATCCAAAGAACCCCAACCCTACTGACCATCCACCATGCTGACCAAGCGCAGCCTGTCATGTCGCAGGCACATTGACGATATGACCCTTATTCCTCAAACAGATACTCCGAAGCGCTGACAGGCGCGAGCTCGGCCGCGCGACGGCGCTGTGCGTGGACCGGCGCGGGCGCAGGGCTCGGCTGGCTGCTCACGTACAGCCTCAACGCCATCGTGTTCGCGTACGGCGCCGCGCTCTGCGTGGCCGACATGGCGCTGCCGCCCGAGGAGCGCACCTACCACCCTGGCGTCATGGTCACGGTGAGAGCACCGATATATCTTATAGGCTCGACGCGTCCTTGAAACTGGATTAGCGATCCTTTACTATAAATCGCAGTTTAGAAAGACTACGACGTGGATGGACATATTTGGCGATATCTTCAGGAGTACTTGTTCCAAAAAAAATGATCAAAAAGTACGTGAAATTAAAATAAATTAAATGTTTTCTTCCCAGGTCCTCTTTTGCTGCTTCATCGCAGCTCAAAACATAGCCATGCTGAACCCGCATCTGGAAATCTTCTCGACCGCACGTGGAGCCGCAAAGTCCCTCTTCGGCCTTCTAGAACGAGAGTCCAAGATCAACGCGTTAAACGATTCTGGACTTAAGCCTGAAGCATTTAAAGGCGACATCGTGTTTGACAATTTGTATTTTAACTATCCGTCGAGGCCCGATGTCAAGGTAAGACGAAGATCTTATTTCGTTAAAAATCTTATTAGTTGGTATGTAATTTGTATGATCGATATGGTTGTAGTCGGTAGTTTGGTCTTGTAAATTTACAGTCATCAGTCAGTTGTGAATTCATACTAGTACTAACTAGTACTCGCGTCATCTTTATTGAATCTTTGTTTTCTCCAGGTGCTCAGAGGACTAAGCCTGAAAGTAAAGGCTGGTGAAACAGTGGCCCTAGTGGGGGGTTCCGGCTGCGGCAAGTCCACGTTGCTGCAACTGCTGCAGAGAGCCTACGAGCCTGACAGCGGGGACATCATAGTGGACGGGAACAAACTCCACACCTTGCACCTCCACCACTTCAGGAGGAAGATTGGTGAGTCTTTTGATACGATTGCTCCAGTACGATAAATAGGGTACCTACAGAAAATAATTGCTGTGGAGAACCGAAGAGCCCCACAGTGGGATATCACGATAGATGGCAAAAGGATTCATACCATCCTTTATCCAGGAACCTAAGAAGAATTCTTACTAAAATCACTTTTAAGGACAAAGATCACAAAGAGGCTTTTAAATTTTTTCCAATATTGACTGCTTTATCACTCTTATGAACTGCCACATAGTCCAATTGATGTAAGCATATCCTATCTCCAACTCCAAATCGAGTGTTAGCGCTTATTTGGCATGAATAATTTAACAATGTAAGTTGAAAATAAGTAATTGAACCATTGGCTTTTAGCTTTTATTTTTTTTCCTCCAGTTTTTGGCCTATACTTTTTTAACTTAGCCCTTTCAGGAGGTAGGTATGTTGTGGCCACTTAGATATTTCAATTTCCTCTGCTTTAAGATTCCAAAATCCAAATATTTATTTAATGAAATCGGTTGTTTCCAGGTGTCGTCGGCCAAGAACCAGTGTTGTTCAGCGGAACCATCCGCGAGAACATAATGCTGGGGATGGAGGACGCCAGCGAGGCGGACATGGTCGAAGCGGCTAAAACTGCGCACGCGCACCAGTTCATCACTAAGTTAGCTAATGTAAGTTGTTACATCAGTTAGCTAACACAAAACATTTCGAATATGATAATAAGGGCAATGATCCTCACTACATACATATACATATATACGTCGGCTCGAACGATTTTCATGAAATTTAGTATACAAGGGGTTTTGGGGGCGATAAATTGATTTAGCTAGGATTCATTTTTAGAAAATGTCGTATTTACCAAAAAAATATAGAAATATATACCTACCTGACATCTTAATTTTACTGAAAAAACGGCTAAAACTCACTATGACTTGGTCAGGATCGCCCGACCAGTTTCGTTTTTTCAGTAAAATTATTATGTCTACTCACGGAAGTCTTAATTCTAATATACCTGACATCAATTGGCGATAAAGTAAAACTATTACAGTAAACTCCTGCTGCCATCTATTTGTGAGTAGCTGTAATACTACCGAGCAAAGCTCGGTCACCCAGGTCCTGAAACCATAATGAAACTAATATTTACTAAGAAATGAAACTACGCATTAATGGATATAAATGAATTCCTACAATAAAAACAGCACCGCTAACATGGCTGCAGGTAACTTATGATGCGCACATCTTTGTTTGTGCCCGAGCTAACACTGACCATCCCGTCTATCAAGGTGGGAGATGATGACAAACTTCAGACGATAATGCCTTCATCTTATCATAATTAATTATTACCTGCCATCTTATAAGTGTTCATGTTAGGGCTGATACCACCATGAATGATCAAGTATGAGAAGCTCACTATCATTAATGTTTCAGGGTTACGACACGATGCTGGGCGAGCGAGGCGCGCAGCTGTCCGGCGGTCAAAAGCAGCGGGTGGCGATAGCGCGCGCGCTGCTGCGCCGGCCCGCCGTGCTGCTGCTGGACGAGCCCACGTCGGCGCTGGACCCGGCCGCCGAGAGGCAGGTGCAGGCTGCGCTGGACGCCGCCAGCAAGGGCCGGACCACCCTGGTGGTGTCTCATAGGTTCGTGTAGCTACAAATACTTAAGGTTTTCAAGTTGACTATGCCTTCATCCGTAGGTGTACCTATATATTTGGAATTTAAAAAATTAGGCAAGAATATGTCCGCGATGGATGAAATGGCGACAGGTCTCAGGTGTCATATGCGATCCAGGAATGCCTCTTAAAGTTAAGGGAAAATTTATAAGACGGTCGTCAGACCTGTCGTGTTGTATGGATCAGAGTGTTGGGCGGTAAAAGGGACAGATGAAAGAAGAGTGCATGCGACCGAAATGCGAATGTTGAGATGGATGTGTGGTGTGACGAGAATGGATAGGATAAGGAACGAGTACGTAAGGGGAAGTTTGAAAGTTGCGCCAATAACAGAAAAGATGAGGAGTAAAAGGTTAGCGTGGTATGGACATGTTATGCGGAGGGATGAAAGTCATGTCACTAAAAGAACGATGAGTATGCATGTGCAGGGACGAAAAAGTCGAGGAAGACCGAAGAAGAGATGGATGGATTGCGTGAAAGAAGATATGCGTGTGAAAGGAGTGGATTGCGAGTTGACGGCTGATAGGAGCGAATGGAAGGAGAAGACATGTTGTGCCGACCCCACATAACGTGGGAAAAGGCCAGGAAGAAAGAAAGGCAAGAATATGTCCACTCCGTTATAACTTATAATAGCAGATTCGTGGTAAATCAATCAGTGCCTACGTTGTTCCACTGATGCAATCATTAACCAATCAGTAACCCTATGCTATTCGACCGATGCCAACAAAAGATTGTTTCAGGTTATCTACAATAGTGAACGCATCGCGCATCGTGTACATCGAGCAGGGCCACGTGCTGGAGCAGGGCTCGCACCTGCAGCTGCTGGAGAAGAAGGGCGCCTACTGGAAGCTGCTGCAAGACGACATGACGCACAGGTACATCGCGCATAGTGTACATCGAGCAGGGCCACGTGCTGGAGCAGGGCTCGCACCTGCAGCTGCTGGAGAAGAAGGGCGCCTACTGGAAGCTGCTGCAAGACGACATGACGCACAGGTAACATTTTCATACTGACACTAGCTGGCCCGGCGAACTCCGTTTCGCCACCAGATGGCTTTTCCGCTAAAAAGATTTTCCCGCTTTTCTGTTGAATTTTTTCTAAATTTTCTTTGCTATAAACCTCACGGAGCCCGAGACCTTTCCAACGAATGTAAAACCGTGGAAATCGGTTCGTGCGTTCTGGAGTTATAGCGTCAGGGAGGAAAACCCGACTTATTTTTATATAGTAGATTGTATGAAAGTGACAAAACAATATTACGAGTACAATAATACTGCTAGAAGTGATGGCGATACGGTCCCCTGGTCACCTTAACTGGCATCTTAACTATCATAACAATTTGAACCCTTGATAAAACACAAAATTATTTTGCTGTAATAAGTACGAAATATTGAATGTAAGTGATATGTGGAATTTCACACAATTCTTCCAATAAGTGAATTGGTACGTGAGTTTCGCCCCGATAATATGCAATAGCTTTACAAGTTGCCCTCAGAATACAGATTTATTCTGTATTCTGAGAAGTTGCCTTAATAGCAAAAGAACAATGGCAGAAAATCTACTCGCATTCTACTCGCATAAACAGTGGCGAACAACTCATTGGTAATAACTAACAGTCCAACCTCTCTTGTTATAGAAGTATAGCAGCAACACAATCAGAGCTCGCGGAGGATGAAGAGGTGGTGGAAGCCGAGCCTGAGCGCAAACTGAGCAGAGTCCGCCGCAACAGCAGCATTTGCTCCACGCAAAGAGGTGCGTAAGCCATCGTTATCAAATAGATTTATAGATCTACCAAATCGAAATCGAGACCTTTGCAAAACCGTAAACTCTCACCAGTCACCGAGTATCTAGGACTATTTTTGCAGGGTCCACTCGGATGGGTCCCACTGTAATGTACTGCTATGAAGCATTCCTGGGATGTACTACATGGGCGTACGAGTATCTTTAATCAGATGAACGTTTTGCTCGTCATTTTGGGTTTGTGGGAAAATTTACGCTTGATACGATATTTCTATTGTGCAGAATCTTTCCGGCGCGATGGCTTCGTCCGTGGCAGTCTCCGCCTGGGCTCCACGTTCCCGCACCAAGTGACGTCAACACCAAGTAACGTCGAAGATGTTGAAGAAGAAGAAGAAGAAGAAGAAGAAAAGGAAGCGGTCGTGTCGAGCTGGCAGCTGCTCAAGCTGAACAGCAAGGAGTGGCCGCTGCTGGCAGGTGGCGGAGTAGCATCTTTACTGATTGGTGCAACTATGCCAGTGTTCGCATTCCTGTTCTCCAAGCTATATGGGGTGAGTGGCGACAACTTATTTTTAGTAGTCAGTAGATGCAATCGTATGACTGACCAAATAACATTAGTAACATAGCTAAATCGTATGTATCAAAGTCAAAGGCCATTGTCTATAACAATTTCCCATTTCCAGATGTTCTCTTGGCCGGACTACGAAGAGATTCTGAGGTATTCCCGCATCTACGCCGGTCTGTTCGCGGTAACGGCGCTCGTCAGCGGCCTGGTGACCTTCCTGCAGGCCTGGCTGTTCGGCCTGGCGGGCACCAAGCTCACCGATCGGCTTAGGGTGTTGACCTTCAATAACTACCTGGTCCAGGTACGCATTTTGACCAAGTACATTTTACCGGTATCGATAAATAGCTAGCATTTTCTTTAAGAAAGATAATGACGCTTTACTCCATTTTTACACGACTGCCCAAAAAAAAGGAGTGTTCCTCTTAGAATAGAAGGTGTTCCTCAGAACGGTCCCCCGACTGCCATAATATGTTTATCTGTTTTAATTAATGAGAAATTTGACTACTTCTCCCTTTGTCAATATGCAGATGAACTAAAATAACTTGTTTTTTACTTTTTAGTTCGTTTTAAAACAGGGCAGTCGTGTTTTATAATTTTTTAATTATTTTTTTTATTGCGATAGAAAACAAAAATGGTAAAGAGAGGTCTAGATAATTTTTCCTACCTATTCATTCTTGATCAAATAGATAGTAGCATCTTTGCTAAAATTAAACTTAGTATAATCCACTTATTCATTTTAGTTTGACATATGAGAACCGCCTCTTATTCTGTAAAAATATATATAATGCAGGAGCAAGGCTGGTTCGACGTGCCAGCGAACTCCGTGGGGGCCCTTTGCGCCCGCTTGGCCACAGACTGCGCCGCGGTGCAGGGCGCGACGGGCACCCGCCTGGGCACCATGCTGCAGGGCATCAGCACCATGGTGCTGGGCGTCGGACTGGCCATGATCTACTCCTGGAAGATGACCCTCGTCAGTCTGCTGAGCGTGCCATTCGTAAGTAACCACTTGAACCTGAACCTTGCCAACTACTACTTGGTTTGTCTTCTACATTCTGAAACTAGAAGGGCGCGTGAGGCGCGGGCCACATGTGGCCCGCGTGCTGTCTTCCGCCCTATTTGCCTTCCAACTTTCAGCCTCTTCAACATTTGCCATATTATATTTTCTATGGAAAAATGAATTTCTGCTACAACTTACTTACATAGCACAAGCGTGCACAGACGCCCTGTCAGGAGTTCAGGACATTGCAATTTCACATAATAATTATTATTTTCCCCTTAATATGTTATTTATTACATTTAGAATTAAAATATTTACTAATAAATTATTGATAACGGCTAATTACAGAATATAATAAAACTAGTAGGTTGCGTGAGGGCGCGGGCCACATGTGGCCCGCGTGCTGTCTTCCCGCCTATAAAAAAATCCCTGTAAAATTCCCCTTTCATTTTCTATGAAAAAATAATTTCCGCCATTTTGAATTTTTTTTCTATCCATCAAATAGACCATAGGGTCCTGATCACTTCTTGTCAAGAAACCGTTCCTCCATCTTTTATACTTTCCGAGATATCGACGAAATTCGAATGGCGGCCATTTTGAATCCGCCATTTTGAAATTTTTTTCAGCTCACTGCCAATTGGATGACGTTTCAAATGACATTTGGTCGAGCACCCCCCACCTATCTTTGATACCCTGGCTGGGCTCTTCACCTGTCTTCGAAATCCTCACTCATCAGCTCTCTTCGTATTTTTCCTCCGAATGAATTTTTTTCTTTTATACGACACCATCTTTGAAAAAAATTTTTTTCATACAAAATTGTTCAGGAGAGGTGATCAATCAGTCAGTGAGTCAGTCAGTGGCCAATCAGCACGAGTAGCTATATATATAGTAATGTCAAAAATAATTTTAAACAATGTCAAACTAAAATGGCCTTAAATATAATAGTAAAAAAAAAAAAAAAATATGTAAATATAAAATAATAAAAAACAACTAAGCAAAGTCAAAGGGGTAAGAGATAGCTAGTACAGTCCTTAGTTATTATTATTTCTGAGTGTCGCGACATTGAGGTCTTGCTCTCTAGTTATATAGCTCTCTCACTTCGTAGAAGCTTTTTTGGATTAACCATTTCTTGAGCTTGTCTTTGAATAAATGGTCCCGCTTCTCATCTTTTATTATTCCGCAATTCCGCCATTTTGAATTTTTTTTCTATCCATCGAATAGACCTTCGGGTCCTGATCACTTCTTGTCAAGAAACCGTTCTTCCATCTTTTATACTCTTCAAGATACTGGCGAAATTCGTTTGGCGGCCATTTTGAATCCGCCATTTTGAATTTTTTTTCAGCTGACTGCCAATTGAATGACGTCTCGAATGACATTTGGTCGAGCACCCCCGCCTATCTGCAATAGCCTTGGCTGTGCTTATTACCACAATCTAATGTTAGTAAACTGCGCAGGTAATCGGCGGCATATGGCTGGAAGGCTGGATAACGCAGAAGTCTGAGGAGAAGGAGCGGCGCGCTATGGAGGGAGCCTCCCGCCTCGCCACCGAAGCCGTCCTCAACGTGAGGACTGTCCATAGCTTGGGTAAGATCACTTGAGATCAATGAAGTGACCTAGTTTGTTCGGGTTGGGCATAAAACACAACTACGCATTGGCAGCTTTAACCATGTTGCACTAGGTCAAGTGAGCCACCTGTTCACAAATGTCACAAAAACGCCTACAACTGAAGTACCCCCGCAGGTGTGGAGTGGGTGATCCTGCGTCGCTACCGGCAGGCCCTGTGCGACGCAGAGCGGCAGAACAGCACGCGCTGGGTGCGCGGGCCGGTGTACGGGCTGTGCCTCAGCGCGCCGACCCTGGGATACGCGGTATCGCTGGCGTACGGTGGCTACCTCATCGCTCGGGAGGACTTCAACTACGAATACGCCATCCTGTAAGTTTTTCCTCTTCTTCTTCGTTTTTACGAGTATAGCAGTTTCCGCGTTAAGACGATGCGTCGTCCGCTGTGTGTGAAACCGTTTCTGCTGCACCTCTCTGTATTAGCCAACCAGTCGAGCTGACTCCATAATTCCACCATTCCTGGCAGATCTCCTGGACTTGGGAATGCCCTTCAAGTTCTGACATCATTAGTCCAAAGTATGAAAGCCTGGCCTGAAAGTCTTACCAGGAGCTGTTTCCGCGCTAACACTTCTGAAGACCAGTCCTCTTACGTGCGCCCATTATCTAGCTTCTCGCTAGTTTACCCAACCGAGTTCGCTGAAGAAGTTTTGAGGTCACTCAAGTCACAAACACTGAGGACTTTAGCAGCCAAGGTTTTGTTTTCCACCATGTCCATTGTCTATGCAAGCTTTCTGTAAGTTATCATTATCAAAATTTTAGACCTAACTACTAGGTGTAGGAGATTTTTTACTAAAAATATGTTATTCCTCAGGGTGTCTGAAGCCCTGATTTACGGCGCGTGGATGCTGGCGGAGGCGTTGTCTTTCGCGCCCAACTTCGGAGCCGCTCGTCGCTCCGGCGCTCGCATCATCAGAGCCTTGGCAAGGAAGCCCGCCATTCAGACCGAAGAGACCGCACTCGATGACCCTTCGTGGGTGAGTTAAGCGCAAGTTCACTAGTATACTCTTGTTAAATTAATGTGAATGTGCAAATGGCTATTTGCTTCCTGGATTAATCGTATCCATATTGAATCCAGCTGCCACTCCTCGCGACACTGTGAATGTCATCGGTTTACCTGTTCTACACTACACTTCCCAATATGGAATTACTATTCTACGGCTCTACAATGGGATACCCGAACAAGCAGATTACATTATACAATATTTTATACCAGTTCCAACAAGTTACGCTGACCACTTAGGTTCAACAGTTTATCTATAATCATTGTTTTATCCCAGAGAACAGTTGGTACAATTGTTTTTTTGGAAGTCCTTGAAAGTGTGAAAACTTCGTCAGCGCTGTTCACGTAAATTCTACAATATCGTCAATTCCCAAAGAGATATACAGATCGCCATATGCTCGTAGCATTCATTACAATAAAACTAAATAAGTAAACGGCACCCAGGTTGCATCGGGCAAACTGGACTTCACCAACGTCCACTTCCACTACCCGACTCGGCCCAACGTGCCCGTGCTGCGCGGCCTCAACCTGGCGCTGCCGGCGGGCAGGACCCTCGCGCTGGTGGGGCCCTCCGGCTGCGGCAAGTCCACCGTCATGCACCTGCTCATGAGGAACTACGACCCCGACCACGGCGCTGTGGTAAGAGACATTTTGCTACTAACCGCACCAGGAGATAAAGGTACTACACTACGTTTGAAGTTGCCATGACTACTGACACCACCAACATCCAATCCAATAGAACTCATGATTGGAAAATTTTATTACTGTTATCAACCAAGTTAGCATTCCATAATCAGGATGAACCCTCAACCTATGGGAGGTCTTATCACCCTCGCAGAATCGTGGGCCGCAGCCTGCAACGTGGACTGTCGATAATTGCTCCGAGCGTTTCTTGGAGCACGTCCTTGATCTAACCATAAATTCTTTCCTGCACCGTTCCTGCTCTTCTTCGAAGTCTTCTATTGTGCGTGGGGTTATATTATGCCTTTATAATTGGTATAGGGGCAACCCTCCACGTCTCGTGGTCTATTCAACTCGTAGTTATAGTGGCTAAAAGCATTCTGTACTTGCTCTTACGTCTTAGCGTTTTGGACCCCATGTCCACCCCTAGTTGGGTTACGTAATGCCTCACCTGTTATAATAATTAGGATAGAAAAAGACAGCGGATTTATAATAGGCAACTGTCCTCAGTGCCTCGACGGGCGCGACACGCGACGCGACCTGCCGCTGCCGCGCCTGCGCGCGCAGCTTGGGCTGGTGCAACAGGAGCCGGTGCTGTTCGAGCGCTCCATCCGCGACAACATCGCGTACGGCGACAACTCGCGCGACGTCGCCCTGGAAGAGATCATCGCCGCCGCCAAGATGGCCAACGTGCACTCTTTTGTTGCCACTTTACCCTCAGTGAGTACATTTTTTATGCACTTAATAAAATAAAAATAAATAAAATTTTACTTTTTTATGCATCTAGCTATAAATGACGACACGAGCCTGTTAAATGATACTCCTGCCCATAGACGCAGTGTGTCCCAGGACTTTGAATTCCAATGTCTTTGACCATTAGGTGCAGCTCCACTGAAAGGCCACTGATTAAGTCGTTAAACTTAGCTAGGCCTGAAGAAGCAAGTGTTGGTAAAACTTGCAACTGAATTTAAAAACAGTTATCCACAACAGATTTACATGAAATGACATTGCAAGATTAAAGTGACATCATTTTAAGTACAATAAGGCGGATGGTTCAAAATGGCGGACCAGTTATTTTTAGTGCACTCCCATGATTTTATGGATATCAAATGAACGGTTTGCTGAACTGAAGCTGAAAAGCTTGTTGTTAAAAATGATTATTTTTAAAGTATTATGTCTTTTAATACTTCTTCACCCCACCAGGGTTATGACACGGTGCTGGACGCAGGCTCCGCGGCGCTGTCTGGCGGACAGAAGCAACGCGTGGCGATCGCGAGAGCCCTGCTGCGGAACCCCAGAGTGTTGCTGTTGGACGAGGCCACCTCCGCGCTCGACGCTGCCAGCGAGAAGGTAGCGCACACACACAGTTTCTTTGCTTTTACTAACTGTACATACTTGCCCAAATAAAGTTTTGTAAATTCCTAACATGCAAAGACGTTCCTCAAGAAATACTTTCTTTGCAACTTCCAAGCTCTTGTTGTGCTTGTAAAGACTAATTTTATACTCATTGTTACACTCTGTCATTCCAAAGGTTTCACACACCTTTGAAAACATTATAGTTAACTTATGGCATGCAAGTGAGATCACAATGTTCTCTTTCGTCGTTAACGTGTGATATAAATAGACAGTTAACGATTATTATTAGCGAAGTTGGATGGTTTTAGCTCTTGTCTCACTTGACAAAGTTGATGGGTTTCTGATACATCATTTGTTCTAATGTAGATAACCTGTCACATTTATTTTATGGTCCAGGTAGTCCAGGCGGCCCTGGAGACCGCAGCCAAGGACAGAACGACGATAATCATCGCGCACCGGCTCGCCACAGTGAGGCACGCAGACACCATCTGTGTCGTAGATAAAGGTCAGCTCCTTCATACAAAATATTGTTCCCTGCATTTAGGTATATACCATACTAATTGCACTTTGCAATATTCCGGTTAAAAACAATTGTTAATTTTAAGTAGGTAAAGGAATCAAATCGTACCTGTTGTAAAAAGTATGCACACGTTTAGCTGTAGGTAGATCTACGTTTTGAACAAAATAAGAATAAGTATGACGATGATTATTTTTGCCAATTCTTTGCAAAGAACATTTTACGTAGGTACTTTATTTGCAATAATCCGTGAAAAACTATTTATAACCCGAAAATAGCCTGTATAATTTCGTAGGCATATTTCGTGCCTTAGCTAACTAAGAGCAAAAACCTTCTAAACTTAATATTTATTATATTTTCAGGAGTGATCGCCGAGAGCGGTTCCCACGAGGAGTTGGTTCAGAAGCGAGGCTTGTACTGGGAGCTCCTGCAGCAGCAAGGCACCGCCGAAGTCACCTCGTGACAATGACAGCTCCATGCTGACATCCGCCATTTTCTTGTCGCCATTTTATGCGACATGTTGTTGAGATATGAGGACATATCATATTAATTCACAGTGCCTTTACTTACTGTGGCATGAATTACTTTGGCTCTTATGATATTGCCTCATATTTAATACCTCTTGTATTAGTAAATTTAATTAGCACAAATATGTTTGTGTGTGGATTGACGCATGAAAGTAGTATTTTACCTACTTGCGTGACATATTCTAGTTACGGAAGCGAATTGGAGTTAGTTTGTAGCAAAACTACCAAAATGGATAACCTGTAATAGATTCTAAATCGAATGGATCGTTGTATTGAGACTTGTGTTCATTGCTTGCACACAAAAATTACATGTCAGGTACCTACTCGAAATAATAGTTATTTAACAAATAGATGGGTACATAATGTACGCACCTACAGTGGTACAACTATCAAGCACGTTAAAAGACGTACGACTTACAAGTATATCGGTTAAGAGGCACTTAAACTGAAAATTTTGGTTTTACTCAAGAATCAAGCCGCTCGCATTAATTATAATTAGATAATTAATAGATTAGTTATAAGATAATTGACTGTGATTTAAATATTTTAAGTAATTTTATAAAAAGCCGTAGCTACTCTATTATTTTAATTAAATCGTAACTTTGCAATAAGTTTGTGAAGTAAAAATAAACTTTTTGAAAATAGCTTTTGGATTTTGATTTAATTCACAATCTATGCATGTACTCGTATATATTTTTTTATTTAAAGATATAAAACTTCCTCTGTGGAGGTACCTACGTAATAAGGACTTTGCAAAATTCCGCAATATATTTTCACGTTTCAAAATGAACTTGTTTAAAATAACATCAAAATGAAACACTCTTTCGGAAGAAATAACTTTATTTAAAAAATTGTCAACAACCTAATTACTATATCTCAAGAATGGACCCAACGAAGGAGGAATATATTTCGTTGTCATAAGTTTACAATTGAAATTTTATGAGCAGATTTTTTCCTATTTTACGAAATTCTAATTATTTAGTATACCTAATTAAATATAATTCGATAAGAAAAATCAATTTCAAAACTTACAACCTTTTAATATGTGTTTGTTAGTAAGAGTGCGATACTTTTGTCAGTTTTAGAATAATTCAAATGGACGCATTTGCAGTTAGGACGCACTTGCAATTAGCTAATGCTTAAGCATTAAAAGTTAGGCCTACTTGGACATGTATAGTTAAAATTTATTTAATTGAATTTTGTAATATTTGCAACTTCTGATAACTACATTAACTACCTATGCTTTTGCTAAAGTGTCAGCATTGCAAAGACCAATTAGTTTCGCAACGCAAATAAGCCCTAAAGTAAACTACATAAAAAATTTTAACTCTACTCTAGTCCTCTACCCAATCTTAACTTTGAACTATTTAAGGCTGTATTTTCTAAGGCCTCTTTTTAATAGTAGGTTACGTATCGATCAAGTCAATTGTTGCTTGTATAACGAAGTTGTGCAAAGTAACTTTGCAACATTTCGCAATGTACAAAGTTTTTTCTTCTCTAATGTAAGAGCTATGCTCTTGTAAATCATTCATTTTAAATCCTTCGCTATTAACAGCCTGCTTTTTTACCTTTCCATAAGCATCTAACTCTGTACCCTAAAAAGTTTCACTTTACGGTATACAGGAAGTTTGACTCTACAAAGTTTAACCCATCTATAGCAACAATTGCAAAGTAAATATTTTCTTATCTATAACATTTGTCTTTTCATATCTCCATCACAATTATTTGGTCGTTGTTTACGCGAGAGTAGCTGGCGCGAGCGTCGAGCCTATTGTGTTGTATTGAATCGTGTTCTCTCTCTCTAACCCGCGGAAGCCCTCATCCGCGCGTCTCGCTCACGCTTTGGTTACGGCGAGTTTTTTGTATCGAATCGTGCGCTCCCGCTCCAACTCGCGGAAACGCCAATCTTCCTATCCCGCTCGCGCATCGGTCGCCGAGATTTTTTATGCCTGCAATGACGCGGCGACTTCGGTGCGCTCCAGTATTAAGCACGATACGAGTCAGCTAGCAACAGCCTTGCGTGCGGCTGGGTTTTTTGCGGCGCCCCTTTTGCCCCGGCGGTTTGTACCCCAAGAAACGTACTTCTTGGACCGCGTCAATTCTTGTAGACAGTTTTATGTGGGGGCGCGACCTTTTGTGCGTATTCGCAACGGGACGCCCGTTTTTGAGGCGCCTGAGTCGTTTTCGTGCCGCGGTTTGTTTTCCCCGGACCTGATTGTTTGGGGACCGCCTCGACTTGCGCTGTGATATCGCTGGGTTTTTTGGACATTGCACGCGTGTTTGTGACATTGAGTAGTGGTTGTCCCGGCCTTTTTTGGGAGTTCGCTACGCTCGCCGGAGCCACCTAGTAACACGCGTGTCCAGCCGCGTTTTTGCCGCGCTAAAGTTTGCCACGTCGGTTTTGTACCTCCAGAATCGTAAGTTCCCTCGGTGGACGTCCAGCTTTGAGACCCGGGGTCTGGAGACCGCGTTGAATTCTTGTTGACCGTGTTTACGTGGCGGCGCCTCTTTTGCACGCGATTTTGTGGACTTATACCTACCAGTGATAAAGTTTTGTATTCGGGAAACCATTGTGTGTACCCGTGTGGATTGTTTTGTACTCGTCCACGTTGTATACGTACGGGTGTTAATTGATTAGTTAACTTCGTGCGAGGCTCAGATAGTGCATTGTTGCGAATTATTGAAATACTTTCTGAGCGGCGAGAAAGTTCGCGGTAGTTAAATAATTGTGGACCGCGCTGATATTAACCGTTGACCTTGTGTTGTGTCGTGAATCACGTACTTTATTTATTCGCTTGAGTGTTTGTTGGAGTTTGAAGCCAGCCTGAACGCTTGACATATCTTGACCGTCGCGTTCATTGTTGCGTGTTGTGATCCACTGTGCTGCTGCATTGAGCACTCCACTCATAGGAGGCGAACGAACGATTGGAGCTGTGTTCGTGTTTGACGTGTCTGGGAGCTGATTGGTGCAGAGGCCCTACGGTTGCAAGCCCCACACACACACCTACACACACATTTACACTTTCACGCCACATACTGTCCCACATCCACTACAGGGGGCGTCGCATCGAGTATCGTCGCATGCATCAACCAGGTTAGTGGCCTTCTATTTTTCTTGTCTATGTGATTCTATTGTCGAAGGCTGTCGCTGCCCGAGTTGACGATTGCCGTAGTAGTCTAGTAAAAGTCGCTGATTACTATTTCCACTGATCGACTAGTGAGACTCGATTACTATCCGACTCGGATTGGGTGCCGTCATCTGACCCGAGACTGATCGTACACTAGTGATCCCGTGTAGTCTCACTAGTCGGTCCCCCCTCGACCTGTCCGGGCTCGTTCCTCTATGGGCCCGGGAACTGAGCCCTCATCTGGACAGGCAAGGGGCCGTAACATTTGGTAGCAGAGCGTGGTTTCGCGCCTTTTGGTTAAGCGGCTTTTACACGTTCGGCGCGTCGATATCGATATTTGTTGCGCGTATTTAATTCGTCGCGTATCTCTGTCGGTCACACGTTTGTAGGCGCGGTACGCCACGTGTCGGACCGATACGCCGCGTTAACGGCCACAGATTATTGTACCGCTACACCACGCGTTTTTGTAGCAACGCCGCGTTTATTTACCGCGTGCCGCGCGTTTGTTAACCGCGACCTTGATTAGCGTTCTGCACGTGTTGGTGTTTGCATCTGTGCTTGTTCTACTTCCTTGTTGTTTTATTTTTTGGTTTCGTGCTTCCTTGTAATTATTCTCGCGCAGTCTCGCCATGCCTTCGCATAAGCCTCCGGTGCGCCGTATGCAGGATGAGCTGCGGTGGGCAGCTAGCGCGCATGCGCTTATTACTCGTCCAGACAGGACGGCTAGCTTGCTCCACCGCCTTGAGCAGCTCCCAGCCAGACGAGCCCATTTTGAAGAGGCCTATTCGGAATTCCTTGCTACAGTGGAGGACGACGAGGCGCGAGAATCGGCCCAGAAGGACTACGAACAGTTCTTCGAGTTCACAGACGATGTGCTCGAGGCTGGGGCCAAAATGAATCGTGAGGCTCGAAAGAGCATTCTGTGCGAGTCGCCTCGCCCGCAGCAGCAGCCCGCCCTATTGGGTCGGCTGCCTACTTTGGACCTTCCACACTTTGGTGGGCGGCTTCAAGACTGGATGGGGTTCATCTCCATCTTCGACAGTCTAGTCCATACCCGCCGCGACCTATCCCCAGGCCAAAAAATGGCCTATTTGCGGACCTCCCTTCAAGGGGAGGCACTGGGGGTAGTCTGCCATTTGAAGTTGTCTGACGCCAGCTACTCCACGGCCAGAGAACTCCTCGAGAGGCGCTACGCCAATGTGCGCCGCCTTGCTGACGCGCACATGATGGAGTTAATATCCCTCCCGGTTTTGAAAGACCTAGCACGTCTCCGGGAGGTGATCATTGACCCAGTCGTGGTTGCTTGCAACGCCCTTCGACAACTTGACTTACCGGTGGATCAGTGGTCCTTCTGGCTTCTTCACCTGGTTCTGTCCCGCCTGCCTCTCGATCTGCGGATCCGATTTGAAGAGAGGTACGGCGGGGACGGGGCTAACTATATACCCCCGTTCAGTGACCTCTTAAAGTTCCTTGAGGAACAGAGCCGCCAGGTGGAGAATGCCGTGGCCTCGGGAACACCGGCAAAGGAGCCGGCTCGACCGACGCCACCTTCTAAACCCACGACTTCCACCAGGGGTTCCAAGCAGCCAGAATTAGCGCAGGAGACTGGACGCCGCCCAATTCTAAACTTTAGTGGTCTTGCTGCGACCGAGGTGACCCCCTGTCACTATTGCCGTGCTTCTACGCACACGACGACCGACTGCCCTAAATTCTTGGAGAGACCGCCCAAGTCACGTAGGGCCATCGCAAGGGAGCGCCGTTGGTGCTACTCTTGCTTAGGTGGGCACTTGCAACGCAACTGCCAGCACCAACGGCCTTGCCCACATTGTCAGGGCAACCACCTTCCTATTCTTTGCCTCGACCGCAATGGCGTCGGTAGGCAGGAGGTGGTTGAGCAGACACCCGGCAGGAGTGGAGTCTCCTCACCGGTCACAGGCCCAGCCGATAGACGGCGTGGTGACACTTTCAGTTCGGCCCCTGGTTTTGATAGGGCTTCACCCCCCCCTCGGGCGGGGGTGCAGCCCTCCAGGGGCGGGGGCGTTCCGCCCTCTGTCAACCCTGAGGGAGGTTTTGCCGTCGCTCAGCCTGATCCAAGGAGGTCCTCCCCTCCTCTGGCTGAATACCCCAGGCTGGAGCGACACCTCCCTCGATGGTCTGGACACCCCCCTCCGCACTACGTCGTCCCGCGGCTGTCGTACCAGGCCAGACCCCCTCAGACCGGGAGGGACGCTTGGGTGTGCCCTGGGGGCACCACACCTCTTGATGTGATAGAAGTTCCCCAAGAAGGCCCTTACGAGCGCCCAAGGCTAGAGGAGTTGCCCGAAAGGGGCAACTCCCGTTGACTTACTGCTGCCTTGGCTCCCACCACCGCCACCTCACCTGACAATTTGAACGACCATAAGCCGGTCTGCCAGACTGTACTTTTACCAACGGCTTTGGTCAGGGTGTTTAACCCGAAGGGTGAGTGGCTAATGGTACGCGCGCTGCTAGATCTCGGATCACAGCGCTGGATTGCGTCGTCGTGGTGGGTGAGCGCTTCAGGGCAAGTCTCATTGCACCTTGTCCTAGCTAAGTGCAAGGTTGCATCTATCAGGTCTCGTCTAACAATCTCTGAGTTGAACTTGTGGAGCCAACTATTGACCCGGTTACTAAACCACGTCCACGCTTCTTGGAAGTCTCTGGTAAACATGGTGGACGTTTTTGCGTGGTCGGACAGTGAGATTGTCCTGTGTTGGCTCCGGACTTCGGTCCATAATCTTGGCATTTTTAAATACTCATGCGGGTTGCAATACCCTCTCAGCCATTTGCAGCGTGAGTTTGGATTTGGCAGGCCGACGAACCATTCGAAGCGTGATCTTCAACTGTATTGCTTGCTATCGTTTGGAGGCATCCATTGCATAGCTTGTGCTGAGTGACCTGCCTGCGGACCGCGTAAAGGCTGCTCGACCTTTCGCTGGTGTTGGAACCAATTTGCCGGTCCTTTCTTAGTGAAGAGCTCTAACCTTAAGAATGCTCGGTCTTTTGAGGCCTACTTGTGCGTCCTTGGTTGCCTTGCAACCAAGGCAGTCCACTTGGGACTTGTCAGTGCCCTCAGCACGGAGGCGTTCGTGGCCACTCTGGGCCGCCTCGTGAGCCGTCGCGGCCTACCCGATTTGGTTCGGACAGACTGCTGGACTAATTATAAGGGAACCAATCGTTATTTGAAGGAGGTCGTCGACTTACTTGTTGAGAGCAAGCACTGTGTAGGCACCGCCATGTCTAGAATGGGAGATCTTGTTATGCTTAAAGAATCTAATCTACTCCCACTATTTTGCGTCGTGGACGCATTGTTAAACTGTTATTTGGATCGGATGGCGTTCCGCGGGTGGCCGAGGTATTTGTAGGGGACTCAGTATTGCAACGTGCCGTGGTCACGTTGTCCCAACGGCCTATTGATTAGCGAATCTACATTCTTAGATTCGGAGCGGGGGATTGTTTACGCGAGAGTAGCTGGCGCGAGCGTCGAGCCTATTGTGTTGTATTGAATCGTGTTCTCTCTCTCTAACCCGCGGAAGCCCTCATCCGCGCGTCTCGCTCACGCTTTGGTTACGGCGAGTTTTTTGTATCGAATCGTGCGCTCCCGCTCCAACTCGCGGAAACGCCAATCTTCCTATCCCGCTCGCGCATCGGTCGCCGAGATTTTTTATGCCTGCAATGACGCGGCGACTTCGGTGCGCTCCAGTATTAAGCACGATACGAGTCAGCTAGCAACAGCCTTGCGTGCGGCTGGGTTTTTTGCGGCGCCCCTTTTGCCCCGGCGGTTTGTACCCCAAGAAACGTACTTCTTGGACCGCGTCAATTCTTGTAGACAGTTTTATGTGGGGGCGCGACCTTTTGTGCGTATTCGCAACGGGACGCCCGTTTTTGAGGCGCCTGAGTCGTTTTCTTGCCGCGGTTTGTTTTCCCCGGACCTGATTGTTTGGGGACCGCCTCGACTTGCGCTGTGATATCGCTGGGTTTTTTGGACATTGCACGCGTGTTTGTGACATTGAGTAGTGGTTGTCCCGGCCTTTTTTGGGAGTTCGCTACGCTCGCCGGAGCCACCTAGTAACACGCGTGTCCAGCCGCGTTTTTGCCGCGCTAAAGTTTGCCACGTCGGTTTTGTACCTCCAGAATCGTAAGTTCCCTCGGTGGACGTCCAGCTTTGAGACCCGGGGTCTGGAGACCGCGTTGAATTCTTGTTGACCGTGTTTACGTGGCGGCGCCTCTTTTGCACGCGATTTTGTGGACTTATACCTACCAGTGATAAAGTTTTGTATTCGGGAAACCATTGTGTGTACCCGTGTGGATTGTTTTGTACTCGTCCACGTTGTATACGTACGGGTGTTAATTGATTAGTTAACTTCGTGCGAGGCTCAGATAGTGCATTGTTGCGAATTATTGAAATACTTTCTGAGCGGCGAGAAAGTTCGCGGTAGTTAAATAATTGTGGACCGCGCTGATATTAACCGTTGACCTTGTGTTGTGTCGTGAATCACGTACTTTATTTATTCGCTTGAGTGTTTGTTGGAGTTTGAAGCCAGCCTGAACGCTTGACATATCTTGACCGTCGCGTTCATTGTTGCGTGTTGTGATCCACTGTGCTGCTGCATTGAGCACTCCACTCATAGGAGGCGAACGAACGATTGGAGCTGTGTTCGTGTTTGACGTGTCTGGGAGCTGATTGGTGCAGAGGCCCTACGGTTGCAAGCCCCACACACACACCTACACACACATTTACACTTTCACGCCACATACTGTCCCACATCCACTACAGGGGGCGTCGCATCGAGTATCGTCGCATGCATCAACCAGGTTAGTGGCCTTCTATTTTTCTTGTCTATGTGATTCTATTGTCGAAGGCTGTCGCTGCCCGAGTTGACGATTGCCGTAGTAGTCTAGTAAAAGTCGCTGATTACTATTTCCACTGATCGACTAGTGAGACTCGATTACTATCCGACTCGGATTGGGTGCCGTCATCTGACCCGAGACTGATCGTACACTAGTGATCCCGTGTAGTCTCACTAGTCGGTCCCCCCTCGACCTGTCCGGGCTCGTTCCTCTATGGGCCCGGGAACTGAGCCCTCATCTGGACAGGCAAGGGGCCGTAACAGTCGTCTAAAGTCTAGACTAGGAAATCCTGTATTTTGAGTGTAACGCGCTACGTTTAAGAGCGTTCATGCGTTGGAATTATGCTTGAGTCAAAATTGTCAATTTTCGACGTAACATAAGAATGTCATGTGTTCAATTATTGATTAGATAATTGCCATCATATTATTTGGCATTTCATAATCTAGTTTTTGTCTCAAAAATATTTAAAAATATGTGTATAACTTTGTCATTAGAAAGTTTAAGGTAAAGGCTAATTACTCACTTAGCGGTGGAACCTCTATTTTGATGCAAGATATTTGCCATGTTTCATAACACAAACTTATAACAATGACATATTTAGAAAATTAATAAAATTTACTAAAAAGTGTCTCAAAAAAACACGATTTTCCTAGATTTTCATTCAAAAACCATAAACCGAAAAGTGTTATTTTTAGCATTTTTCGAAAAATTAAACGTATTATTTTAGGATAAAATCCAAGATATTTTGTTATTTCTGAATTATAGTAATTTAATTCAATTAATATTCAATGTCACTGGTTATTTACTATTTTAATAAGTTGTATATTTATTTTAGTATAATTTTTTTTTGTAATACCATTATGAGCGCAAAAGAATACCAATTTAGTATGGTACGAAACGCGAGGCACGCCGTTTCGAATGAACGCTCTTAAGTCGTGTTTGCATTGAGCGGGTCCTATGTAGGCAAGTGATCATCACCGTCATCACCGTCACCAGCTGCGGGGTGTTCGGCGGTGATGGCGGCCAGCAGCAGCGCTTGGGCCGGCGCTATGAACACGGCTGGCAGGCGAGCGAGCCCCGACGCTGAGCACAGTGTAGCAGAGATCCACTCTAAACAGAGACAAACTTATATTTGTTGAAAGACTGTGTTATTTGGTGATGGTAAATTAACGGTGTAGAAGCCGTATTTAAGCGATTTTGAATGAAGTTTTATGCAAAAACTATAAAGACAATTACTTTCAAATTTACACGTCATGTATTTTGGGTCTTTAATCTAAAATCGCTAAGAAGCACAAACACGATTGGATAAAATTTTCTCGATAGAAAGTTCTTCCAAAAGTTGCTCCAAAATCTCAGTTTTTCTAGTTTTTATTGGACACTACATTGGATGTAATTGTAATTTTTGTTTTAAAGTGTCGGTAATAATAATATCCAAAAACGCAGATTTTGATAACCAGCTTTGTTTTTGAGTAATTAAGTAAAAGGTCGTTTTTCTGTTATATTCTTCCGCGACGCTGCATGTCGCACCTACCAAATCTCCGTGAGAGTGAGAAAGACAACAAAAAAATTCAATAAATCCCCTTAAATAGGCACTAGTTGCAGGTGATGAATTTAGTGACAGCGTTTTACGATGATATGAAATGTGTTGTTTGGGTCCTTGCCGTGCCGTGAATGCGTCAACATGTATGGTGGGCGGATGGTTTCCGCTAGACCCGGCGCGTTCAGTGCACGATACTAACAACTGAAGAATATATTAGCCTAGGGGATTGGAGTCCGAATGCTCAGGTGGCGAGTTGTGAGCTAGCGAGAGCGCGTTGAATACGAAAGTAAATCCCGTTCTCCATGCAGCGGATCCATTGTGGAACAATCGTGGAAAGTTTTTAGTGAGTGTCACTACGTACACCCCTGCGGTTTCCCCGATAGAATTCCAATGGGTTGGGGTTCCGCCACCGAAGTTTGTGGCAACTAAATATTATTTATTATGTACACATTGTGTGTATACATTGTGTGAAGCCTGCTTATTCGCACTTGTCCCGTGTGGCGGGTAAGGTAAGGCCTGAAACCTTTTTCCTGTGAAGAACCGTGTCTGGTAATAGGCCATTGGCTCTTACGGTAACTCCCTGGTGTTAAGCCGGTGACTCACCAATGTGAACGGACTTGGGCGTGGACACCAGCAGCAGCGCGTGCGCCTCGTGCAGCGTGAGCACGCCGCACTTGGCGTACAGGTAGCTGGACGTGGCCACCGTCGTCAGCCAGCTGACCACTGTATATGTACACAAACAAACATATTAGGGTAATTATAGCAACTATAAGTATCATATTATTCACGTGTCTGTGCGTGTGTCGTGTGCTGCTGGACGGGATCGTTCGCGAAGTTTCTGGCCCAGTTTATTATCAGGATCTCGTGGGTTCGGCGGCCAACTTCGGAAAGCTACGGGAGTTCGCGCACGCGTGGCATAAGAGGCGAAGCGGCTTGGAGTGACACAGAGAATTTATGCAGTGGACAGCGACGGCGCGGCGAGTCCGTATTTTGTATCGTCCTGCCCCAGAATGGGGGAGAGTGAGTTTATATGGACAAGGAGCGAGAGGAAACAACTCGTAGGGAGTCAAGAAGACGCCCCGGAACGGTAAATGGCTTGGCGGTGCGTCTTTGCTAGTAGGGTGGTAACTAGCCACGGCCAAAGCCTCCCACCTGACATAATGATATTATGGACGACCGAATGGCGTGGCAGTAGCGATCCTGCCATTTGCGTCGTCGGAGGTCGTGGGGTTCGATTTTCAACTGGAAAATGTTTGTGTGATGAGCATATTTTGGCGTGTCTATTCAATACTATGTTTATCAGTTATCTGGTAGGTATCCATGACACAAGTTATCGCTTACTTTGGGGCTAGCCCTGATATATTTAAGTAGTTACTTTTGTACTAAATGACTTCTTTGAATGAGTTGTTTAAAGACTAGTGGTGGTTAACATAGTATAGCATCATAAAGCGCTGTAATAATATACACATAGCAAATGATATCGTAGCAATCACTTCAATAAGTGATATAGCAATAGCATATCATATGCTTATTATTGCACTCTCTCGCTCTTTATCATAATGTTATGTTCGTATGTGTAAGATTCTTAAGACACATCGCAACACATAGCATTTATACATAGAACAAACCAGGGGCTAGCGATGGTTATAAGTCGCGTTCTAGAAAGCATGCTAGCAAAAACACGTAATAAATAAACCACATAAAACTAAGCAAGCAATAAAAACGGAAAACCTTTCGCAAAAGCAAGTTATTTTGAGAAAATCAACTGAAAAAAGTCAAGCAAAAAATTGCCTACCTAATGCAAAAAACGACAGCTAAGCAATTTTTTTTTTCTACTATAATAAAACCAACACAGAAAAAAAATCAATACAACATGAATAGGTACACTGCTACTAACATGCAACAAAACACCAAAAAATATTTTTATAATACAACAAAAAAAAATACTTCACCTAGGAACAGTGTCGCCATCACATCAGTGATGTACAGACTGCCTTCCGCCTCCCTCAGCAGCTGGCAACACTCCGTATACAGTATCAACAAGGCGGATATTTTACTGCTTCGTGGATCTGAAATTTAATTTCACCTACAATGTCGCACTTTTTCACTCATATACCATTCAACCGCGTTCGATTCTAGATGTTTCCATTCTCAAAGTACGAAGACCTCGTTTCTGACACGCACTGCAAAGGTCTGGATTACCCTCCGGGGTTCTTTCCCACCACCTACAATTTGGGCACCTTCAAATCAAGAGTGAATAGGCATTTCATAGGCAAGCGCGCTCCACCTTAGACTGTATCATCGCTTTCCATAAGGTGTGATAAATAAATAAATAAATAAATAAATACTCTTTATTTGCACCACACAAGAAATTGCACAAAACAGAAATACATATTACAATAGTTTTAGGCACAAAAGGCGGCCTTATCGCTTAGCAGCAATCTCAGTCAAGCACTAAGTAGCCAATAATTTTAGTAAAAAAGTATCCCCTAAAACGTTAATTGGGAAAAATGTCCTTGAATTCTGCTAAGGAACTATATAAGCAAGCTGGAGAGTATTTTATCGGACTAAGAAAGTACAGAATGAAGTTTCCCAGAGATATCAGGTGTTTTTATCCAAATCCTTAAACCCGAGCACGTTACAATTTTGAAACTGATTTTTTAATCGCCTCTGTGCTTACGACTGCCAAACATACAAAAAGTAGTAAAGTAAAGTTGAGGAGTGTTTTAGTATAACATGACTTACCAATTTCAGGTTTCTGCGCCAAAGTGCCAAGCGTGAACGGGACGAAAGCCGTCACCGCAGTTACGAGGACGCGACGAAGTAGCGGCACTGGAACTCGCCCGCACTGCGACATATCATGAACATTCCACATCTCCAAACATACCGTTGAGAACGTTTTTTACCTCAATACAAGTTAGTACTTATCTGCAATCCTACCTGGTATGTGTTAGTGAAGATGCAGTTACAAATATTAGTGTACCTACTAGCTTAGAAGGGTAAATAACTCCTAACGGTTGCTAACATAGATAACTAATGGATGCTGTAGATGCTCTTTGGTTGCTACACAGCAACACACCCGAATGTTAAATCGCTTGGCGGACGTATCATTTGCCAGTGGGGTGGTAACCTGCCGCGGTCAAAGTTTTCCACCAGACCAGAGCCAATTTTGAAACTATAAAATTCCGAACTGAGTCATTTCGTTAATCGAACCCGAGACCCGCTTAAAACCTAATGCGCCAAGCTAACAACGCCTGGGAGATGGTCAATATCACTGAATTTATATGGCACGACATCTGCAACATTTTATTACGAGACCATCTCACTCTCTCCAACCTCCTGATTCTGTAGTTTCAACCCCGTTTTATGTCTCACAGCTCGGCACGGGCCGAGGTCTGTCGCTTCATGATTCGTGTTTGGGTGCACCTTTAGTTTTCCTTTGCCGCAAGTTGTCCTGTTTTTGGATTTAAAAAATTTCAACAACAAATTCCAAGTTCCAAGAGTAAGGGAAGATAATACTAAATCAAACTAATATCAGAAGCGGATGGCGTGCAAATAAAGAGGCCTTAGTCTAGCAGTGGACTGAAATGGGCTGATAATGAAGGGAAACCCACATCAAGAAACACTCACCAGCACGAGATGAGCGAGCGGCGAGAGCACGAAGGACGAGGCGTAGTTGACGGCGGCCAGCGCGGGTGTCACGCCGTCGTTGCTCAGCGACAGCGGCAGCCATGCGCACGGCCGCGCCACCGACGCTAGCATCGCTCTGCAACGTCAATGCTTCTTATCTTCTTGATGACGCGGCTAGGGCTTCTCCGCTCACAGTAGCACTTTGACCGTCTCCAATCTATTGTACTCATAGCTTCCTAGATCACCCCTCCAAATCCAATTACCGCCAGGAAGAACAACACGTCCTTTGCAGTGATATATTTTGACCGCTTTTGGGCAGAGAATGTACCGTACGGCGTACCATGCGTGATGCGACTCATGGGATGGCAGTTGGCAAATTCTCCGCAGATGGGCCATGGTAGGGCAGTTACACAGTATGTACATAGATGTTTCCCCCTTCTCATTGCAAAGTCTGAAGAGAAACGGTCAACATTCACTCACGGTAACTTCACTCTTCAGAACGTGAATTGTTAACTGAAACGTCACTGGTGGTAGGAGTTTTCTTAAGGAGCCCATCTAGGTAGGTACAGCCACAGTCAGTTTAAAGGGTATTATAGTAGGAGAAATGAGACGCTAGTGTCTCAGGATAAAGAGTGCAGTGAAGTGCAGTGTGTCATATGACAATGCAGTTCAAAGGGCTGAGACACACATCAGGTGTCAGCAACTCACCCCTCAATGACTCGTCGGTCGAGCGCGACGGCCAGCGCGTTGACGGACACGGCGCACATGGCAAAGGCCACGATCTGCGCGTGCAGCGTGGTGAGCGCGTACAGGCGCGTGCGACTCGCGTGCGCGCGCGTGCGTCCCGCCGTGTAGTAGATGTACGACAGCGGCAGGTACGTTACATACTCTGTGTGTAGGGCACCTGAAATGTCTAATATATAAAATTCTTGTGCCAATTTTTGTGACCAAACTCCTCTGAAACAGCTGGACCAATTGTTATGAAATTTTCTATCTATGTTTGGTAAGTCTGAGAGTTCTAAGAAGTTTTTTATATCCCTAATGGCAAATGGCAAAGTGTAGTAATTATAAATTAAAAAGGCCTGTAATAAGCCTGTTCAAATGAAAATATTTATGAAATATTTGTTATTGTTAATACTAATAACAATTTTAATGTTCTAGGCATTTTGTATTATTTTATAAAGTTTTATTTGATTTATTCTTTCTAATGTTTTTTTCTTCTAAGTTGTATTTTGGTACAGATTTAAATGATTCTCTATCTTTGATTTAATTATTCTGAATGATAAATAAGTAAAATTATAATAGTTATTGCAGCATGCGTAAATGAGTATTCAGTAGATCGAGTTCAAAATATCTAGTATTAATAGTTATTATAATGCAAGTTACATGTGCAAATCTAGATTGTGTGCCCTTCTAAGGCTGTTCAGATTCAAAATGCAATGAAATATGATCATAAAAGTTAAACAATGCCTTGCAAAGGAATAATTCAGTTATTCTAGGCTTATACTTATATTCTATTTATTAAAATGTAAATAAATATAATCTATTATCAAAATAAGTATCTTTAGTAACCATAGTAAGTTTATTTCTTATTTACATGGAAATAGTAGTAAATTATTAAATCTGTGTGATTTTTTATAGTAAAAACATAAACACAAAGAAATGAACAACAAAATTAAAATTTTCTTTGGTTCCAACTTCCAACGCCACAACTTAAACGGACATTTGACTGTGACTGAGGTCTCATACCAACTCGTCCAGTATTGTAGAGCAGGTTTAGAGCAGTAATTTTGTTGTCCATTGAGTGTCATTGAGCACTTAGGTTTGTGCTTAATTGAGTATCCAATTTCTGAAAAAGGATTGTCGTAATTACATGGACGATTGGGTGCAATGCGTTCTAGTATATGACTACGTGAGCATGCATGTAGTTGCCTCCGGGAGCTCCAAAATGGGGCGCCAGCACCGCCAAAGCCATCGCCAGCAGTACCCCGAGAACCATCCAGCGTTTCCTCACTTCCCTCCAAATATCCAGCTCATAACCACTTTTGTGAGCAGTGGTATCAATACTACGATCATTCTCAACGTATTTAACTTGACTCGTAGCACAAAAACCCTCCATTTTCAACGATTTTCCGAAAAATCTTTTTGTAATACCGGATTTTAAAAATCTTAACAAATATGTATCGTAAATTTAAATAAACGCAGCAGGTTTGCAAGGTAATTACGTTCACTGCGGAGTGCAAAAAATTGTTTCAGGTATGGCCCACGGAAAGCAAAGAAAATCAATGGTTTTCATTAATTCAAGAATACATTTTAAAATAGCGCGCATCTGCATTGCTACAAAATTTAAATTTGACGTTTGAGTTTTGAAAAGTCAACAACCATTGACGTCACTGAGGCGTTAGGGTTTACGCATTTTGTTAGATTCAGATTCAGAAAAAAAGTGCCCATTCGACAGAAAAAGGCTTTATTTTGATATTTGATGATTTTGATATGATATTTTAAGAATTCAACTTAACTTTTTTTACTGAAAATTTTCGGAAAATCTCACTATTTTCAGAAAACTTGTTACCTACTTTTATCTTTTGTACAATGATGAAAGATTCTAACTGAAAGATACTTATGAAAATGAAAGATACTTTCTATTACGATCTATGCTTTTGTAGTAAAAGGAATGCAATTTCATTTTTTGTCAATTACCGGATTGTCAACATGATAATTGACATTGACAAATTTGAAGTTTCGTCAGTGATCAGCATTCAGCTGGGGTTTGTTAATTTTTGATTTTTTGCCAAATTCCAAACAACAAACAATAAACTTTGCGCATCACTGAATTTTTAATTGAAGTTACATTCAAAAAATAATTGTCTATAAATAAAGGATCTTTACAATGCTTTCGAATAGGATCAGACAATTAAGCCTAACGTTTAAACGTCCAGCGTTTTTGAGGTTAGTTTTGTTTTCTAATAATTTTCTTATTCACTGTTAAAACTACTAGAAGTCGGGTCTCTATTAGGTCTATTTAATATTTTGCATGACTTCATAATCCTACACTTGTGCAGACATGATAATGTTAGGAGTTATGAAGTAGTTTTTGTCCTGCGGTGCTATCGTAATTGAAGTACTTATATTTCCAGTAATGTACGATACAAGGCGGCTTATGAAGGAGAGGGGAAGACGACCGTGCGCGTCATCAATCAGGAGCAAGACCTGGGGCTCATGATAGACTCCTATGCCACTGTGAGTGAAACTATGCAAGGAACTTTTTACCTAAGCGTTATACACATTATTCTGAAAGCTCTGTGAAGCCTACCAATGTTATATTTGCGAGTGTAGTGGACTATCTCTATTAACTAACAAACCATGAATGGGTTGAGATTATGCTGGTTAAAAAAATATGCTCTCTGAAGTTTTGAGAATATGATGGTGCACTATTTCGGCTACCTTATTTACTTAAGAGAAATATGTAATGGAAAAATTGCTTACCTAATTAAATGCATGCTGACAGCAATGACACTTCTCGGGTCGGCATTTGAAATACGCATCTGGATTTATGGGGTAGGGGGTGAGGGGGGAGGGTAGGAACCCTCCCCACCATCCCCCGCGGCGCGGAAACCTATAATTTTTTTTTTTATTATTTTTTTTATTTCGACTATAGCCTAAGAAAAACTGGGGGACCTAGGAAATTAATTAAATATTTGTTGTATTATTTTACTATCTCAGAACCAACCAACAATGTGCACCTATTCGCGGGGCTCGGTCGACATGCTCTTGGAGGGGAAGAGGGTGACGGCTAAGGAGTTTTCCTATAAGGTCCCTGTTTGGTTGATGCGGTTTTGAATTACTTATTAAAATTGATAATCCCAAAAGAACTCACATTAACGCCGCTGGATCTGTTGCATTGTTGATCACGTGAGGTATTTTTATATTTCGGTGCACACAGGTGTACGTGCGCTCGCGTCTTTGTCTAGGATTTGACTGACGATCGAATTTCAGCAAGGGTGAATACGTCACTATATTGTTTTCTTGGTATGACGTCACGGCGAGATTTGAATTACGTTTTGAAATCCTACATTTTCCCCCCACCGAAATCCGACTGGATTTCACCAGTTATAATACCAATATAGATTAGTATATCTGTGGTAGTTGAAAACAATACATTGAATACTATGTAGAGAGTGGACTGTATGAAAAGATAATTGAAATAAATATTATTTTGATACTTTGATTAAATACTAATACTTTGAATATAATAAGTTGAATACATAAAGATATACTTAAAGTTTAACTAAGTATAACATGCAAAACTAATTAAGCTGAGTCCTGCTCTATCGGCAAAGGACTAAGCTTGACTATAGGTCGTATGAACTCTGAATTTTTAGTTCGAACTGTGACCACTCTAACAATGTCATCCGGACCAGGATGCAATTTAGAAACCCTGGCCAGATTCCATTGCAGAGGCGCCACACCATCTGCATTCAACAGAACCAAGTCGCCAACTTTGATATCTGGGGTTTTATTGACCCACTTTTGGCGCTGTTGAAGCAGATGCAAATAATCCCGTCTCCATCGTTTCCAAAATAGTTGGGATATTTGTTGGACAATCTGCCATCGCTTAAGGCGATTTTGATTTATTTCCGTAACGTCGTACTCCGGAACAGACAGCAATTCCCGACCTATCAAAAAATGTGCGGGCGTTAAAACTTCAAACTCGTTTGGATCGTTTGATATTGCGCATAACGGCCTGGAATTGAGTACAGCCTCTATTCTGGAAAAAACTGTAGCTAACTCTTCAAAGGTTAAGGCGCGAGTCCCTATAGTCCGTTTTAGATGTAATTTAGCCATTTTGATAGCAGCTTCGTAGATTCCACCAAAATGACTACCAGTAGGTGGATTATGAGTCCACTGAACGTTACGTGAATTTAATTGACACGATATGTCATTTGAATTAGATTTTAAGAATTTGACTACCTCGGCTATATGCCTACCTGCTGATACCAGATTCGATGCATTATCAGAAATTAGCAAGCGTGGGAGACCTCTTTTTCCTGAGAAGCGGTCAAAAGCTGCTAGGAAGCAGTCTGTGCTCAAAGATGATAACACTTCGAGGTGCAAGGCGCGCGTAGCGCAGCAAACAAATATGCATAAATATGCCTTGGTAATCCTAGCATTTTTGCGTGTTGATTCTTTGAGATAAAAAGGCCCGCCTAGATCCAGACCAACGGTGTGGAATGCATGTATGTCCTCAGATCGAAATCTCGGCAGTTCACCCATCATAGGTTGCCTAGATGAGGGTGTAACTCTAAAACACGCGATGCATTTTGTCGTACGCGACCGTATCACTCTACGTGCTGATATTATCCAATACTTCTGAGTAAGTATACTTTGCAAAGTGCGTGGACCAACATGTAGGTGAAGTTTATGATAATGATCAATTAATGCATTAGTGAAATTACACTTCTTTGGAAGCAAGAGTGGATGTTTTTTGCCAAAAGGTAGGTTTGACTGGGAAAGCCTACCCCCCACCCTCAGGAAATTATCTGAATCTATGAACGGATTCAATTTCCTTAGGGACAAGCTGCAATTTTCATTTTTGATTAAGGCAGCAATGTCATCTGAGAAGTGGTGGTGTTGAACACTTTTTATTATGGCGTCGTGAGCCTTACGTATCTCGACTAAAGAGAGATTCTTTCTTTTATCAGGTTGCTTCCGAAACCTAATATTGTGCAAAAATAAATATACTCGAGCAACTACGTTGACGAGTTTAGTGTGACTAGAAAATTTCTCAGTCAGTTCGTATATTAAACTGGAAGAATTTTGGTTTGTCACTAACACTGGAGCTCCTGGCTTCAGTTCAGGAATGCTCGTATCTTTGAACTCTTCAATTGACTTTATAGGCCATGTTGACCTGTCTTCATAAAGCCATTGAGGTCCATTTTGCCATTCTGTCATCTCGAGTAGTGCCGATGGTAAAGCACCACGAGAGCATACGTCAGCTGGGTTACAGACGCCAGTAACATGATTCCAGCAGGAACTGGGCATTGTGTCTACAATTTTTGTGACTCGAGTGGCAACAAAAGTCTTTAGCAGATGACTCGGTGTGTTTAGCCAACTCAAAACCACTGAAGAGTCCGTGAACATAAGTATCTCTGATACTTGCAGTCTTGTTGAAACAATTGTATGCACATATTTGACTAACTTTGTTAACAAATGTGCAGCCATAAGTTCCAAACGCGGAATCGATACAGTCTTGAGAGGTGCGACTTTAGATTTCGCGATAAGAAGACTGACTTTTGTGTTGGAATTTTGAGATCTTAGATATACAACTGCTGCGTATCCGAGTGAAGATGCATCTGAGAAACCAATGATTTGATACTGTGCATCTTCTTTAAGTACAGCATGTCGATCATGTTTGAATTTTGACAGTAAGGGAAGTTCATTGACATAAGTTTGCCACTGAGCTTCGAGATCTGCAGGCAAGTTCTCATCCCAACCTAGCTGTTGTGACCAGAGCTTCTGCATAAAGCATTTAGCATAGAATATGCAAGGAGCTGCAAACCCGAGTGGATCAAATTGTCGACCTATTTGTGATAAAATCGTTCTCTTTGTCACCACAGGGTTTGGAGGTATCGTTGAGAATGTGAAGGAATCAGAAGCTGGTGACCATTGCAACCCAAGAACTTTGATTGCGAAAGATTGATTCTCATCATTGAAGTTCAGTGGAGTTTCTCTCTGGTCATCAGGTAGATGCGCGAGAACTGGTAGCGAGTTGCTAGACCACTTGCGTAAAAGAAATCCACCACTCTTCAAAAGTTCAATGAGATCATCTTGGAGTCGAATAGCCTCATCAACTGTGTCAACTGACCATAGAAAATCATCCATAAAGAATGCTGTTTTAAGAACGTTAGACGCCTCGGGAAACTTATCTGCCTCGTCCTCAGCCAGTGTGTGTAGGACTTTGATGGCTAGATAAGGGCTACTAGCTACACCATAGGTGACCGTGTTTAGCTCATAGACTTGAATTTCTTGATCCCGAGAAAAACGCCATAAAATGTGTTGATATGGTCGTTGATCTTTCTCAATCTCGATTTGTCTGTACATTTTAGCAATGTCAGCAGACAAGCAAACTTCTTTGAGCCTGAAATTGATTATTTGCTGATTTAGATCAGCTTGAAGTTTAGGACCTGGCAACACGATTGAATTGAGTGAGTTACCATTTGTCGTGGCGCATGACGCATCAAAGACGACACGATGAGCACTCGTTGTACTTGAAGGCTTGACAATACAAAAATGGGGAATAGTATAATTCGACTCCACTTCATTAATTGAGCCTAGACAAGTCATGTGCCCAAGTGACTCATATTCATGCATGAACTTGTGATACTCCACCTTGAGTTCCGTTTCGCGTTCAAGTTTCGACTCTAAGTTGAGAAATCGACGAGTGGCAATTTGACGCGAATCACCGATCTCTAAACCCGGACGCATTGGGTACTTAACAGTATACCTACCACTGACGTCACGCCTGTGTTCTTGAGCGAACAATTGTTCGGCGAGGACATCATCAGGATTTTGAGGCACCTCAGTAGGTATATTTTCTAAGTCCCAAAAGGAGCTCATAATTTGATCGAGGTGGGTTGAAACACCAGAAAAAGCACTGTGCGAGCTCAACTGATTGTCAGGTTGAACGACGGAGGTCGCAGACTGATTGGACTGATTAATTGACAGTTCAGTCTGACCAACTATGACGTACCCGAAAATCGAACTGAGAGCCACTGGCATACCACTCTCTTGTGGTAGAATTCGATTGCCATCATAAATATAGGGGAACAAATCACCCGCTATTAACATGTCGATAGGACCCGGTTTATAGAACATGGGATCGGCTAGACATAAATTTTTGAAATTATTTATCACCTTATCAGTTAAAGGCATGGTGGGCAGAACACCTGTAATTTTTGATACAATTACTGTGTCGGTCGACAAGGTAGGACCTGCTCGGTTGGTGGGCTTGACTGTACACGTGGTTAACCCGAAATCTTGAACCGCATTGCCACCTAACCCAAGAGGTTGACACCTACGTCGAGCTAAGCCTAGACGTGTTGCTAATTCTTGAGTGATATACCCAGTCATGGCCCCACTATCAATCATACAGCGCACAGAGTGGAACTTGCCCCACTGGTCTGCCACATGTATAACTGCAGTGCCGAGTAAAACAGTCAAAGACGCTGAGCACGTTAACGCAACCGTTTTGTTTGAATTATCTTTATTTGAATTATCCGTATTTGAACCTAGCACTTTGTGTAATGAAAAATGATGTTGAAGTCCACATGAGCATCTGATGTGACTACAGCATTCTTCTAGAAGATGCTGACGTAAGCAATTTTCACAAATTTTGAGTTTCCTAACTGCATCTAAACGCTGTTCTGGTGAGAGATCATTATAATCAGGGCATCTATAAATTGAATGCAATTTTTTACAATAAAGACACTCAGAAGGTTTGAACTGTGTGAAAGTACCTTTAGAATTTTTATTTGAAACTGCTGATGATAATGATGTCTTTATAGTCGGTTTATTTGAACTAAATTGTTTTGAAGTAGTAGCTACCTGATTATTTTTTAATTGAATTTTATTTTGATGGACCGATTTTGATGAAGTTTTCGTTTCAGACATCTCTAATACGCGTACCTGATTTTCCACAAATGACATTAGTTGAGTAAAAGTCGGAATACTTTCTTGCTGCTCTTTTGAAAAAATAGACTGTTCCCATTCTCGCCTACTACTCGGATCGAGATTACGTACTGCAATGTAAAATAATATAAATTCGGATATATCTTTGATTTTTAATAAATGAAGTGCTCGAACATTTTCTTGAAAAGTTTGTAAAAATGAATTAAGACCATTGAATGACTCACTCTGAAGCGGTTTGAAAGAAAATAATTTATCTAAATAATTAGTTGCCAACGCCCTTTTATTTTCGTATCTTTTAAACAATGCGTTCCACACAAGCGAATAGTTCTCAGATGTAACCGGCATGGATTTTACGATAGTCAGCGCTGGCCCGCTAACGGATGACAACAAGTAATAAAATTTCTCGATGTCAGATAAATCTGAGTTTTCGTGTATTAATTTTGAAAAAGTATCTCTAAAAGTGGGCCAATTTTCCAGGTTTTCGCTGTGAAAATGATAAATTTCTAGCTTTGGTAGACGAGGTCTAGCACTTGGATTACTATTGGACGATTTATTTTTAGAATTATTATCGGTTTCCGAGTTATTGATATCCATACTCGATGCGAATGCTTGAATTGAATAATACATCGAATCATAGTTGATGAATTCCTGATAAGTAGGCATATAATCGGGATCAAATTTCTTGTTCAAACTATAAATTTGACGAACAGCTTCTTCAAAGGCAGTTTTCCAAGATTCCAGGTCTTTATATTTTGAACGGAACAAAGTTAATAATTCGGGTTGTTCAGAAGCATTTTTTGTTAAATCTAATAACCCGTTCGTTCGCATAAAATATAATTCCTTAGCTATTTCGTGAGGTTGCAACATCCTATACAATTCACTTTCGCTTTTAGGGTTTTTAGACATATTGAATTATAATAATTGATACTAGAATGCAAATAAATGTGGAAAATAAGAATATTAAATAATAAATTATGGAGGTAGGCAGCGATCGAAACGAATTCGCGCGACGCGACAAACTGCGCGCGGCGATGAAATAATATGTAGTTAGGTTCTAGGTATACGTTAGTGGTTAGATTGAATACAATAATTGAAACTTATTGATATAATAACTGGATAATCCCGGCCGAATGACCAAAATGTTTGGTTGATGCGGTTTTGAATTACTTATTAAAATTGATAATCCCAAAAGAACTCACATTAACGCCGCTGGATCTGTTGCATTGTTGATCACGTGAGGTATTTTTATATTTCGGTGCACACAGGTGTACGTGCGCTCGCGTCTTTGTCTAGGATTTGACTGACGATCGAATTTCAGCAAGGGTGAATACGTCACTATATTGTTTTCTTGGTATGACGTCACGGCGAGATTTGAATTACGTTTTGAAATCCTACAGTCCCCCACGTTTTCTTAGGCTATAGTCGTAAATTCTTATATAAAGTTAACACATAACCTCAAAAAATAAAAAAAAATTATAATCAATTAAATATTTGTTGTATTATTTTACTATCTCAGAACCAACCAACAATGTGCACCTATAGGTAATTAGGTTAAGGTTATTTTCCTTTTTTGACCACCCAGAAATAGGAGCCCCGCGAAGCGGGGCTCGGTCGACATGCTCTTGGAGGGGAAGAGGGTGACGGCTAAGGAGTTTTCCTATAAGGTCCCCCACGTTTTCTTAGGCTATAGTCGTAAATTCTTATATAAAGTTAACACATAACCTCAAAAAATAAAAAAAAAATTATAATTAATTAAATATTTGTTGTATTATTTTACTATCTCAGAACCAACCAACAATGTGCACCTATAGGTAATTAGGTTAAGGTTATTTTCCTTTTTTGACCACCCAGAAATAGGAGCCCCGCGAAGCGGGGCTCCGTCGACATGCTCTTGGAGGGGAAGAGGGTGACAGCTAAGGAGTTTTCCTAGGTCCCCCACGTTTTCTTAGGCTATAGTCGTAAATTCTTATATAAAGTTAACACATAACCTCAAAAAAAAAAAAAATATAATTAATTAAATATTTGTTGTATTATTTTACTATCTCAGAACCAACCAACAATGTGCACCTATAGGTAATTAGGTTAAGGTTATTTTCCTTTTTTGACCACCCAGAAATAGGAGCCCCGCGAAGCGGGGCTCCGTCGACATGCTCTTGGAGGGGAAGAGGGTGACGGCTAAGGAGTTTTCCTAGGTCCCCCACTTTTTCTTAGGCTATAGTCGTAAATTCTTATGTAAAGTTAACACATAACCTCAAAAAATAAAATAAAAAATAAAAAAAATTTATAATTAATTAAATATTTGTTGTATTATTTTACTATCTCAGAACCAACCAACAATGTGCACCTATAGGTAATTAGGTTAAGGTTATTTTCCTTTTTTGACCACCCAGAAATAGGAGCACCGCGAAGCGGGGCTCCGTCGACATGCTCTCGGAGGGGAAGAGGGTGACGGCTAAGGAGTTTTCCTATAAGGTCCCCCACGTTTTCATAGGCTATAGTCGTAAATTCTTATATAAAGTTAACACATAACCTCAAAAAATAAAAAAAAAATTATAATTAATTAAATATTTGTTGTATTATTTTACTATCTCAGAACCAACCAACAATGTGCACCTATAGGTAATTAGGTTAAGGTTATTTTCCTTTTTTGACCACCCAGAAATAGGAGCCCCGCGAAGCGGGGCTCCGTCGACATGCTCTTGGAGGGGAAGAGGGTGACAGCTAAGGAGTTTTCCTAGGTCCCCCACGTTTTCTTAGGCTATAGTCGTAAATTCTTATATAAAGTTAACACATAACCTCAAAAAAAAAAAAAAAAAATTATAATTAATTAAATATTTGTTGTATTATTTTACTATCTCAGAACCAACCAACAATGTGCACCTATAGGTAATTAGGTTAAGGTTATTTTCCTTTTTTGACCACCCAGAAATAGGAGCCCCGCGAAGCGGGGCTCCGTCGACATGCTCTTGGAGGGGAAGAGGGTGACGGCTAAGGAGTTTTCCTAGGTCCCCCACTTTTTCTTAGGCTATAGTCGTAAATTCTTATGTAAAGTTAACACATAACCTCAAAAAATAAAATAAAAAATAAAAAAAATTTATAATTAATTAAATATTTGTTGTATTATTTTACTATTCCGTCGACATGCTCTTGGAGGGGAAGAGGGTGACGGCTAAGGAGTTTTCCTAGGTCCCCCACTTTTTCTTAGGCTATAGTCGTAAATTCTTATATAAAGTTAACACATAACCTCAAAAAAAAAAAAATTATAGGTTTCCGCGCCGCGGGGGATGGTGGGGAGGGTTCCTACCCTCCCCCCTCACCCCCCCCTCCACCACCACCCCATAAATCCAGATGCGTATTTCAAATGCAATCCCCACTTCTCTTACATACCATACCTAATGTACTTTTTTGTTTTTGATCTCATGTTATTTTTTACTAACTATAATGAATATGATGTTTTATTTTTTCAGTATGGATTCAGACTCAACAATGGAATCACAGTTCTTGGCCCTATAGCTATTTTCCCCAGGTACACCAGCACTATTCTATTACTTCTGCTTGTTAATCCTAATTCTTAAATATCTAAGGGTAGGCCTCCAATAATATATGAATACTATAATGCATTATATTTTTATTGCGTCACAGAACAATACTGTCGTGGCAAGTGAGGACGTCAAAGGAGATCTCTGAACCTGCTCTGAGATTTTTCAAGCTGCTGGAACCTAAGATCGATCTTCTGGTATAAAATTTATTGAACCTACACTAAATATTTAGTGTTTCTGGCATTTATTTTGATAGAGCTCCTCTTTCCTAATGACCATGATGACCACCCATTAATAGTTATTATTATTGACCATAATAATTGTTAATATAGGGCGATTTTCATAATATTACTCATTTATCTAGTTTGAGATAATATAATTTCTAAATTGGCTGCAATCTATTCTGGCTGTTTCCCAACTTACTACCTTGCCGGCAAAGACTAGCATTCTGGATCTAATATACTTTTGTAGCAAGCATTTGGTTGCTTACCTCTTTCAGGTCACATTTTTCTGAACAGAGGCATTCCATAGACAAGAACATTGTTTATTTCAGATCATAGGTCTTGAAACAAATGAGCGAAGCGCGATAGACTCGGTGTTCCGCGCGTCGCGCCAGGCGAAGCTCAACGTGGAGATACTGCCCACCGAGCACGCCTGCTCCACCTTCAATTTCCTCAACTCAGAGGGCAGGTAACCATGCTTTTAGTGCTCTATCAATTAACAGACAAATGTATGGCAAACCATTCTTTTTACAGATAAATTTTGGTGAAATTAGATGATCTTCGTAATTTTGTGATATAAATGACTAGTTTCTGTCTTTTACATTATACTTAATTTAAAATGAATAGATAAATTCTTTGATATAACAAATAATTTGAGAGATCTATAAATAATGTTACCCTTTTCCTTAAAGTAATAAAGTTATTAGACATTCTGAAATGATGTCATACATTCTTTTTGTAGAAAGAGAACTATTTTTAGATCAATTTGGTTTATTTTGGATATTCAGTAAAATTAGTACTAATCAGTAGTATTTTCTATACCAATTTACAGGATCTAAAAATTTAGTTAATTCAATTTTTTTCCTAAATATTACTCGTGAAAAGAACACATTCAAATAAGACATTTTATACACAGACCAAGGAATAACTTTATATCACTAAAAACTTTCGTTTCAGATCAGTAGCTGGTGCGATTATCCCTCCTCTGCATGTGCAAGTCAATGAGGACGACATGCTGAGATCCAAACTGCACTACGAAGACGTGTACAACAAGACACTGTACTAACTAGCTTTACTGTGATATTAGCAGCATTATACACAGATTATTTGGGATAGTGCACTGCCCTATTCCTTTTTTGAAAAACCTGTAATAAGGTACCTTTTCTGTTAGGATGAAATGAACAACAAACGAAAGCACTTCAGTTCATGCAAATGTTCATGTTCAAGATATTCATTATTCAATTTAAACAGTGTAATACTAAGTCACCTAAGGTTTATTAATTTTAATATATTATTAGAGTATATTGTAAATATTGAATATTGTAAATATTGATAGTGAAATACGAATAAATATGTAATTGAAAACAATATTTTTCGAATTCATTTTAAGTTTATAAGTATTTTTGATTAAAAATAAATATTATAAATCATCAGATGCAATAACAGTGCTTTATCTATAGGGCTTTTTAAAAGGGAATATAAAATAAAGTTTTTATGAAGCGATTGTTGTAACCACCAACGATTTACAGGTAACCACCGAATAGTGCTTACCACAGACTTTATTTGAGAATTTTATTGAAGAATTATTATGAAAAAAAAACTAGAACATCAAAACTAAAATAATTTATTTCAACAAATACTATAACTTTTAGACTGCAGACATGTCTACACACATGCAAGCAAACGTAATTCGTAAATCTAGATCAAAGGCATACTTGAAGTGTCAAATGTAAGATAATTCATACCACCCAACTGGCGTCAAATATGTCTAGATTGAGTGTCTGAAAATAATTGTGTAGACAGGTATCCAGTTGCACAAGAACTTAACATAAGTCAAACATTAATAATAATTTAGGGTATTGGGGAGAAATAATAATTGATTAAAAACAATCAATAAGTAACATTTCAGTTTAAAAAAAACTTTGAACACACTTGGGATTTCTTCAACAATTGATAAGTGTCGATACATTCGATTTAAATGCTAGTAGCTTTAGATTTGTGAATCAATTACATGTACATTTAACACAATAATTCGTATGATGTCTATACTTTCTGGAAACAGGATCTGAAATGAAAAAAGCAGGTTCATTTAGTTTAGCAATCTTAAATACCTAATTGACCAAGCCACAGACGAGATCAAAGCGCGTCAAGATCACATAATACACGTCACACGTGTGGAATGACATCTTATAAAAAAAAAAGGCGTGTGGCACTCGGAGACTGCCGCGGTAAAGCTATTGCATAGCTGTTTTTATCAACTTATGCAATTATAATTATACAACCAATGCCACCTAGAGACAATTTGCTGAACTATAAAGACAAGCGTGATAATATATCAAAAAGTCATTAAAAGTTCTGCTATTCATCGATAGATGTGAAAAATAAAAAGTATCACCGCTGTGCCGGTCGGAGGTTATTTTCGTTACGGAATTTCTGGATTCGGTCTCCACGCTCAAGGCCCGCGATAGAAGCTATGCAATAGCTTAAAAAATGGCTATCGTAACAAAATTTCATTCAACGCGATATTATCAATACTCAGCCACTCGTACACAAAAGCCACGTCCTGATACCTCTTAGCGTATTACGACTACACATACACCAAATGCTATGGAGGCGCTTGCGTTCAGATTTTGCCGTCGCGCCAACTTAACTTACCACAAAGCGATATGAATTTTATTGGCTTGCCAAGTGAGCTCTAAGTAACATTGGCTTGCCAGTTGAGCTCCACGCGCGCCGTCTCACCGACTACTACCATATCTCACCGACTACAGCAGGTGCGCCGCGACGCCGAACTGCAGGCCGGGCGCGGTGACGTCCGTCGGGCGCGCGCGCAGCGGCACGCAGTAGTTGAGCTCCACGCGCGCCGCGCGGCCCAGCCGCAGCGCCACGCCCGCGCCGCACGCCACGCGCGCCTCCGACAGCGCTCACAGTGAGCTGTGACATCATGTCTCACCGACTACAGCAGGTGCGCCGCGACGCCGAACTGCAGGCCGGGCGCGGTGACGTCCGTCGGGCGCGCGCGCAGCGGCACGCAGTAGTTGAGCTCCACGCGCGCCGCGCGGCCCAGCCGCAGCGCCACGCCCGCGCCGCACGCCACGCGCGCCTCCGACAGCGCTCACAGTGAGCTGTGACATCATGTCTCACCGACTACAGCAGGTGCGCCGCGACGCCGAACTGCAGGCCGGGCGCGGTGACGTCCGTCGGGCGCGCGCGCAGCGGCACGCAGTAGTTGAGCTCCACGCGCGCCGCGCGGCCCAGCCGCAGCGCCACGCCCGCGCCGCACGCCACGCGCGCCTCCGACAGCGCTCACAGTGAGCTGTGACATCATGTCTCACCGACTACAGCAGGTGCGCCGCGACGCCGAACTGCAGGCCGGGCGCGGTGACGTCCGTCGGGCGCGCGCGCAGCGGCACGCAGTAGTTGAGCTCCACGCGCGCCGCGCGGCCCAGCCGCAGCGCCACGCCCGCGCCGCACGCCACGCGCGCCTCCGACAGCGCTCACAGTGAGCTGTGACATCATGTCTCACCGACTACAGCAGGTGCGCCGCGACGCCGAACTGCAGGCCGGGCGCGGTGACGTCCGTCGGGCGCGCGCGCAGCGGCACGCAGTAGTTGAGCTCCACGCGCGCCGCGCGGCCCAGCCGCAGCGCCACGCCCGCGCCGCACGCCACGCGCGCCTCCGACAGCGCTCACAGTGAGCTGTGACATCATGTCTCACCGACTACAGCAGGTGCGCCGCGACGCCGAACTGCAGGCCGGGCGCGGTGACGTCCGTCGGGCGCGCGCGCAGCGGCACGCAGTAGTTGAGCTCCACGCGCGCCGCGCGGCCCAGCCGCAGCGCCACGCCCGCGCCGCACGCCACGCGCGCCTCCGACAGCGCTCACAGTGAGCTGTGACATCATGTCTCACCGACTACAGCAGGTGCGCCGCGACGCCGAACTGCAGGCCGGGCGCGGTGACGTCCGTCGGGCGCGCGCGCAGCGGCACGCAGTAGTTGAGCTCCACGCGCGCCGCGCGGCCCAGCCGCAGCGCCACGCCCGCGCCGCACGCCACGCGCGCCTCCGACAGCGCTCACAGTGAGCTGTGACATCATGTCTCACCGACTACAGCAGGTGCGCCGCGACGCCGAACTGCAGGCCGGGCGCGGTGACGTCCGTCGGGCGCGCGCGCAGCGGCACGCAGTAGTTGAGCTCCACGCGCGCCGCGCGGCCCAGCCGCAGCGCCACGCCCGCGCCGCACGCCACGCGCGCCTCCGACAGCGCTCACAGTGAGCTGTGACATCATGTCTCACCGACTACAGCAGGTGCGCCGCGACGCCGAACTGCAGGCCGGGCGCGGTGACGTCCGTCGGGCGCGCGCGCAGCGGCACGCAGTAGTTGAGCTCCACGCGCGCCGCGCGGCCCAGCCGCAGCGCCACGCCCGCGCCGCACGCCACGCGCGCCTCCGACAGCGCTTCCACCACCGCCACGCCCGCCTCTTCTGCAACAGATCATTCAAGCCTTGAAGGACTGTCATTATATTTGCATCTCTCTTACACACGATCACTGTGTGCGGTATGCAAGCAAGATGCCAATATAATAAAGGTAATATTTCTGAATGCATCTAAATAAATTGAGGCCGCGGTGTGGCGTCACCTGTATTGTCTTTTTCTGTCCCTGATCTTTAAAATTTGAGCATTAATATTAGTGAAAAAACAGCATTAAAATTAAAATACCAGATTCTAGTAAAACTCGTAGCAACAGCTGTAACTTACCAGGGTGCGCGAGACAGCCGGCGTTAAGGAATAGGTGCGACCGGAACAGCTCTCCCAATCCTCCCTTGCCGGGCTGGAAGGGCAGGGGGGCGTACAGGTGCAGCGCTGATGCCCAGTACACCTGCACGTAAATGAGGGTACATGTCACTAAAATAACAGTTGGCGACGAGGATGAGATACGGTATCTTATTTGTGATGAAATTTTTGTTTTAGTGCAAAGGTCTATAGAGGATTTGAATACACCGTATTCGAGTCCCTAGTTTTCAAAAATTAAGTGAAATACCACCAAAATAGTTAGGACGTGGTTAGGACGAAATAGTATAGTAACACGAAATAGTTGGCGACGAAGATGAGACGTTCTAATGTGTCAGATGAGATACGAATACGATGTTCTTATTTTCGCATAACTCTATGGATAATTGGAATACAGCTTATCACGAGTCCCTTAAATTTCATTAAACATTTAGGAATTATCATTATAAAATAGTTGGCGACAAGGATAGGACATTCTTTTACATATGAGGGTAGTTGTTTATTATTTAAATAGGTGCATTACAGTTCAGCATCGATATCTAGATATCGAGGAGCATCCATGACTTGCGCATGGGAACTTTAACTACGGAGAGGCAAATGGCAATAAAGTACAGCTGTGTGATTTCTCATCAGGCGGATTAAAGATATAAGGACTTGCTAAGAAACGAAAAAGAGAAAAAAAAAGCACTCACCGTTCCCCCCAGAGCGTGCTGGTCAGCGTGCGGGCCGACTCCTCGCTGCCGGAAGCCGCGCAGCGTGGCCGGCCCGCCCAGGTAGAAGTGGTCCGGGATGTCCGTGCCGTACATGTCGTGCAGCACGCCCAGTGCTCCCGAGCCTTGGACCACCTGGAGGACGGAGTACACTGGTAACAAGATTTCAGAATCCAGTTAGGATCTCAAAAAGATCAATGTTCACCCATCTCTTTACACCAGATGAAATATATTTTTATTAAGTCTCATGATGTGTAACAAAATATGTTTCATCTATTAAAAAGATATTTCATTCATTCGGTTTATTTCCAAGCAGCTTGTCACACACAAATCGAAAGCTGTATATGAGTCTTTATGACTCAGCGTTGTTCGCAAACATTGTGGAAATTTAAATTGCACCCACGTGCCGCGCGTGGGGAAGATGGGCTCGTAGCAGTAACTCACAAAGCCGGGCGCCACTTCTCTGTTGGCCTGCGCCTGCAGCTCGGTGCGCACGTTGGCCACGCCGCCGCCCAGCCCGGCCAGCTCGCTCGTGAACTGCACCCACGTGCCGCGCGTGGGGAAGATGGGCTCGTAGCAGTAACTCACAAAGCCGGGCGCCACTTCTCTGTTGGCCTGCGCCTGCAGCTCGGTGCGCACGTTGGCCACGCCGCCGCCCAGCCCGGCCAGCTCGCTCGTGAACTGCACCCACGTGCCGCGCGTGGGGAAGATGGGCTCGTAGCAGTAACTCACAAAGCCGGGCGCCACTTCTCTGTTGGCCTGCGCCTGCAGCTCGGTGCGCACGTTGGCCACGCCGCCGCCCAGCCCGGCCAGCTCGCTCGTGAACTGCACCCACGTGCCGCGCGTGGGGAAGATGGGCTCGTAGCAGTAACTCACAAAGCCGGGCGCCACTTCTCTGTTGGCCTGCGCCTGCAGCTCGGTGCGCACGTTGGCCACGCCGCCGCCCAGCCCGGCCAGCTCGCTCGTGAACTGCACCCACGTGCCGCGCGTGGGGAAGATGGGCTCGTAGCAGTAACTCACAAAGCCGGGCGCCACTTCTCTGTTGGCCTGCGCCTGCAGCTCGGTGCGCACGTTGGCCACGCCGCCGCCCAGCCCGGCCAGCTCGCTCGTGAACTGCACCCACGTGCCGCGCGTGGGGAAGATGGGCTCGTAGCAGTAACTCACAAAGCCGGGCGCCACTTCTCTGTTGGCCTGCGCCTGCAGCTCTGTGCGCACGTTGGCCACGCCGCCGCCCAGCCCGGCCAGCTCGCTCGTGAACTGCACCCACGTGCCGCGCGTGGGGAAGATGGGCTCGTAGCAGTAACTCACAAAGCCGGGCGCCACTTCTCTGTTGGCCTGCGCCTGCAGCTCGGTGCGCACGTTGGCCACGCCGCCGCCCAGCCCGGCCAGCTCGCTCGTGAACTGCACCCACGTGCCGCGCGTGGGGAAGATGGGCTCGTAGCAGTAACTCACAAAGCCGGGCGCCACTTCTCTGTTGGCCTGCGCCTGCAGCTCGGTGCGCACGTTGGCCACGCCGCCGCCCAGCCCGGCCAGCTCGCTCGTGAACTGCACCCACGTGCCGCGCGTGGGGAAGATGGGCTCGTAGCAGTAACTCACAAAGCCGGGCGCCACTTCTCTGTTGGCCTGCGCCTGCAGCTCGGTGCGCACGTTGGCCACGCCGCCGCCCAGCCCGGCCAGCTCGCTCGTGAACTGCACCAACGTGCCGCGCGTGGGGAAGATGGGCTCGTAGCAGTAACTCACAAAGCCGGGCGCCACTTCTCTGTTAGCCTGCGCCTGCAGCTCGGTGCGCACGTTGGCCACGCCGCCGCCCAGCCCGGCCAGCTCGCTCGTGAACTGCACCCACGTGCCGCGCGTGGGGAAGATGGGCTCGTAGCAGTAACTCACAAAGCCGGGCGCCACTTCTCTGTTAGCCTGCGCCTGCAGCTCGGTGCGCACGTTGGCCACGCCGCCGCCCAGCCCGGCCAGCTCGCTCGTGAACTGCACCCACGTGCCGCGCGTGGGGAAGATGGGCTCGTCTCTGTGGTCCACCGTCACTATGTGCCGGATCACAGACTTCATCTGGGGACCTACGAACAGCAACTGAGTTATAGTGCATTCAATTCATGAAGTCGCGCCCACTCCTTCCTCTTCTTATGAATCGCATGAAACATAAACGATTGAGAAAGAGTTTTCGTTGATTGAACTACCAATAACGTGGGGTACACACACACACGATCTGCTGAAACCAGGTATCTTTGGTTATGCGGACGACAGCACTGTCTCGGAGAGGTACATGTCCAGTTCAAAAGCCAGTGGTTCTGAGATCCTTGAGCTTAGAGAGGCATTGGTAAATCGCGTTAACTTGACTTTGAAAGAAGTGTCTGAGTGGGGTGACGCTAATCTGGTCAAGTTTAACGCTACCAAAACACAGGCGTGTTTGTTCACTGCTAAAAAGAGCCCCTTCACCTTGGCTCCCACTTTCCAAAGTATATCCGTTCCGATTGGCGATTACATCGAGCTTCTGGGTATCACCATCTCACCCAATCTCAATTTTGGGAAATGCATCGAAGCTAAAGCAAAAACAGCTGCTAAAAAACTAGGAATCCTCAACAAGGTTAAGCGGTACTTCACGCCCGAACAGCTTCTGACGCTATATGAGGCTCAGGTGCGTTCCGGCATGGAGTACTGTAGTCACCTTTGGGATGGTTCTGCCAAGTATCAGCTCGATGCATTGGACTCGGTTGATCGCCGCGCTCGCAGAATAATCGGCAAGGAATCGCTAACGCGGGCAAAACTGCTCAGCTTACAACATCGGCGCAACGTTGCCTGTTTAGCGGTTTTTTACAGGATATACTTTGGTGAGTGTGCTCAGGAACTACATAACCTTGTACCTCCTTCACCTTTCTACCATAGGACTGCAAGACGCCGAGAGCGGTGGCATCCTTATGTGGTTGACGTCCAACAAACTCGCACGAAACGTTTTTCCTCCACGTTTCTGATACGAACCGCTAAGGTGTGGAACGCCCTTCCAGCCTCCGTGTTTCCAGCCAAGTACGATCTAGGTGCCTTCAAGAGAAGAGTGAATAGGCATTTTCTAGGCAAGCGCGCTCCATCCTAGACCTCATCATTGCTTTCCATCAGGCATGATTGTCGTCAAGCGCAAGCCTATCTACAATAAAAAAAAAAAAAAAAAAAAAAAAACACAACCTCTTGGTTGTAAGATAAGTTTACTAAACTGAGTCCTCAATGTTTTGAGTAATTTTTACCTGTATTCCCAAAAATATTACAGTCAGTAAGAAAATGTCATAAAAAAGTATTCTGTTTCAATGTACGGATCAAAAGTCATTAGTTTTGAGGTGACACTGCTGCTGGTTACTGGTTCCATAGTGTGCATATAGGGTATTCGGGAATTCCCAGCAATCCAGTACGGATACAATATATCAAGTACTTACATTAAAAAAAAAAACTGAAAAAATGAATGGTGTTGAAACACTCACCGCTGCTCTCGCGCACTTTGAAGCTGGTCGTTTTGCTGAGCACGGACGTGTCGCGAACGATGCCCTCCCATTGCAGGTTGTGTTTCGTCTGTTTAGAAACAAACTGCTTGAACAATTCCTTTGAAAACTAAGCTGCTTATCCACCAAAGTTGTGCTTCGTAGCTTTCTTAAGTTTGTGTGTCAAACGCCCAATAGAATCACTGTTAGATGTTCATGAGCCTTGTAATCAAAATTAAAGATAATCAAATGTTTATATTAGGCGTTTGACATACAAACGTACAAGTAGCATAGCAACGTATATTTACGGTGGAGCGCGCCTTGTCTGTATTTTCCACTAAAGCCACTCGGATATAGGGGCTTCATGAAACACGAACTGTCTGCCTTAAAATATTTAAAAAAAATCGGTCCATCCTTTTATTGACACACAGAAAGCTAGTTTGGCATTATACTTGGCAACTTACAGATAAATGTATAAGTAATACAAACAGAACGCGAAGTTCCGCGACTCACCACCGGCGAGGTCTTGAAGGCGATGTCCAGCAGCAGGCCGCGGTCCAGCAGCTTGTAGCCCGACCACGGGTACTCGTGGTTCTGCTGGTACACCGTCGCCGACAACCTGACAGAATACAATAATTGAAATTGGTCAAGTGCGAGTTGGGCTCGCGCACTGAGGTTTCCCTGCTATAAAGACCAATTCTCAATAATATTAAAGTAAACTAAACACCCCTGGATTTTCGAGGATTTGGAGTAAAACACCTGATATACTGAACTTCCAGCTAGTTCCTTCCTTGTCCCTCGATCAATCTGACTCACGCCGGCACTCGGACGCGCTTAAGTAATCCTCTCAAAGAGACTCAAATGTTACACCACCGTTGTTTCTCGGAGGGGTAGATATTTCGAGACGTCGAAGCTGACAGAAATCCATTGTTTGTAGAAATATCATTGAAATTGTTTACAAGTTACGGCCGTAGCGAGTAGGAACGAGCGAGTATGAACCTTATTACAAACAGATAAGGTTCATTAGTAACAACACTCACACGGGAGTCAACACACTATGGGGGTAAGGTTTGGTCGCGGAGATGTTAAAGTTGGAGGAGCTGCGATGTCCCACGCTGTACTCGGCCGCCACGCGCTCCCCGCGTCCCAGAACATTAGGCAGTTTTACTCCTGCAAATATTTGTTCACATCAGTTATCAAAAAGTACTTGTAATAAACTTTAAGTTTAGGTTGATGAGTTTGACAAAAATTGTCCATAATTTTTAATTGAGTTTTGCTTGGACGCTCGAATTTATTACAGTCCTCCTAAAGACCATTTCGAGATATTATTTGATATCTCTATCCATTCCTGAGAAAATTGTTGAAATCTTAATGATGGATTAGTTACCTACAACCAGGTTGCCTTCATTTTCACTGACGGTGGTGTTGATTCCACCGACGATACGCGACAGCTCCTTCACTTGAAACGTCACCTGAAATATACATAACACTGAACTGACTTAAAATAGCGAGGTATAAGGTATGGTATAAGGGAAATTTTTAGGAAATGCAATCTTGAAGGAAAGATTTAGACTTGATAGAGATACATAATATTAAAAGAGCTTTGGTACTGATCTGTGGCAAAATTGTGGATTCCAAAATTTTTGTAAAGTAATTAATTAGTAGCTGAATCAACGAACATACTGTGGTCGATTCTGTTGTGCAAAATCTCTTAACTAAACTAATTTTAAATAGTGCTATCCTTGTCAAACTGTTCTTGATGGAAAAGGATGGCACTATTTTAAATTAGTCTGATTATATATCTCTGATATAATATCATGTAGTGGGCAATGAATCCAAAGCCGAACACATATAATTTCATCAAAATCGGTAAAAGTTTCAAAGACTAACAAAGAGCAATTCATTGTATGCCCCGCAACATGTAGAGAACTAAGAATATGTAAGTAGAGTAAAGTATCATTTATTTGCGTAAAGCAATAAATAACAATAAAATAGTAGAGATAAGAAGATTTTTGAAAGAAAAGATTTTCAAATAAGTACCTACCTCCAGCCCCTCGGGCGTCGAGCCGGGCCCGCTGGAAACGTCGATAAACACGCCGATGTCGCGGAAACAGCCCATCGAGTCCAACGCTCTGCGGACCTAAACGAGCAACAAACTTAAACATTAAGTTTTTTTGCCCTTTCAATAAAAGAGTGTCAGCAATTTGCCCTTTCTATAAAAGAGTGTCAGCAGTTTGCCCTTTCTATAAAAGTGTCAGAAGTTGCTTCACGTAAAACGTTGCAAGTTGTCGTTTTCTGAGTAAACTGCATTAAATGCACACGTTTATAATCACTTGGTGGAGGTTGAACACAACTCCAAACGTGACATTCATTTTGGCTGGTGACATAGGATACTTGGAAAAATTGCGAGTGCTTTTGCTTGTCTCTTTCACTAACACTTATATTCTTTGAACATTCAAAAGACATGTAAGAAAGTAATCATTTCAATAAAATCTCTACGACTTTTAGAACATTTTCCTTCTTTCTCTGATAAGTGTATGTATATTTTTTCTATGTTTCTGATAATTTAAGCATTGAAATGCTAAAATACATTTGTTTATAAGACTGTAGTCTAACCTTGTGTGCTCGCATGATGACATCTTCAAAGTCAGTTGCATGGAACAAGTCATCTATTGTGCTCCGGATTATATCGTCTTTGGTTCTGCCGAGTCCGTCGACGTGCACGCGGTCCACTCGGGCCTATACATGCGTCATTGAAACAGAAATTAGTAATACATTTCACTATAAAACATTCTGAAGTGTATGCAAAAGTAGAAAGGATAGTCAGGCAAAGAGTTCAAAAATAAAGAATAAATGTCCAGTACTTTAAAGACCAACTTTAGAGAGTTATAACCTCCCCAAAGCAGTTGAAGCTAGGATTTAAGCCAGAGATTTCAGGTTTGATATCAGGCATAAACCAGTTTGGTTTGGTGCAAGACATCAACAGTGGATAACTAACAAGCTGCAAGGATGTGCCGCCAAAAGATAACATTCTGGTTTGGTGTTTTAAAGATTATTTATTTAAAATTATATTTATATAATTTAATCAACTTGTCAGTTTTAACTTACTGTGATATTGACAAGCTCTAACTTGTAGTGAATATAAAAAAGGGACAGGATAAGTGTACATTCATATTGTGTTAAATTATAAATTCATAATGCAGTTTAAAAATGTAATCACACTACTTGAAGGGATACAAACATTGATAGCTTGCTATACATTACACGGCAGCTCTAAAACTAAATTAATAGCTTGGCATTAAAAAAGCTCCTGTATAGTTGGCTAATTGGTATGAATTAACAGCAAGCCTCACCCGTACACCATTGAGTTTGATAGTAGGTTTAGGGATGGGCTCCTCAAACGTATCAGACTCTTCAAATTCGAAGATCCCGCTGCCTACTGCACCCTTGTCACTGTCTTGTTGGGCCTGGTAATAAAAATTATAAGAAAAAATGACAACACAAGCAAGAAATTCTCCTAATGGTAAGTGATACACCTGCCCAGTCAGTATTAATTTTATATTGTGATGTCTCTAGGCTAGCAAAACATCTTGAGAGAAACCATGGTTTCCTTGACCATAAGTAAGTGATATTCTATTGCGTTAACATTCGCATAGCTCCATGGGCAAGAGATCCGAACATAGGACCCGAATAAAAAGCTGTCGAAGTCAACCACAATGCTTATAACTTTCAAAATTAAAATGAAAAAAAAATCAACATAACCTGTGTACAAAAATGTATGTAAATACACAAACAAAGCATTCAAAAATATTACCTTAGCGTGCACGGTCCCCATATTGTAAGGCGAACTTATTTAACAACTGAACGTTACTAATATTAAAAAGTTTATCGAATTTTAATTTTTGTATTTTTGAATTACCTAGACAAAGTTTGACAGTGACAAGACGCTTTTGGCCTTTTTGCTTTTGAAGTTTGAGCCAGATAAAATATTTATGTTAATTAACCACAGATCGCGCCGGAGGTCGTGGGTTCGATTCCCACTAGTAAATTAGTTTGTGTCATGAGTGGTTTTTTTCAATACGTACGTATCAGTTATCTATGTAGTACCCATAACACAAGCTATCGCTTCTGGGGCTAGATTGCGATGTGTGTACATTGGTGTGTACCTGTGGTGTGTACAGTGTAATGTTCATGGAATTCATAGGTTAGTTACTTTATACTGGAATAATTAATAAGTACTTCGGTTGTACGAAGTACTTAATTAATCAATAAGTACTTCGGTTGTACGAAGTACTTATTAATTCCATGGTACATAACTACATGGTACATTATTGTTTTATTACTACTTTGATTCTACTACACAAATTGACATGAGGTGAACTGAATCTGTAGTAAGGATTTGACAGATGACAGTTTTGTAGTCTGTGCAGATGACAACCACCAACCACGGACCCCAAAATTAATAACCATAGAGTAAAGTAACATTATGCATTATTTATAATTTATAATTATTCATTTCGTGATCTGTCATGTGATCTGTGATAATTATTGACAAGCTGCACACGCGCTTACGGAGGTCTATTTCAAAAAGTTTTGAAAAATAAAATGGATCCAAAAGCTGTTTATAAATATTGTAAACATTTAGGTTGTTGCGAGGCATGCTGTCTTCGATATATGGGGATTAAAACTCCCAGTGCCTACGAGAACGTGTCTGCTTTTGTGATCAAAGTTTGTATCGTTCGTATTTTTGTTTAAAAAATTATAGTAATTTTGTTATTTCATAATTGGGAACCCAAGTAATAACTACTAACTGATCTTATGATAAACACCCGGTCTTTTGGAGAAATTATTTCACAGGTTACATTATTATCTGTTTTGTACCTAGTTACTTCAATTTTTACGTTTTTTTTGTGTCCATAGCGGCTTACAGAACTGCTTTTTAACCGACTTGAAAAAAAGAAGGAGGTTTTTAATTCGTCGGAATCTTTTTTTGTTACACTGTTCGGCATTATTACACACTAACAAGCTGCGTTTTTGTTTGTGTGTTTTCATCCCATGTTTATTCCTATAAATTATATATTTTTAGTATCAAGATGAAGACCTTACACTAGAGAGCACAACTGAACAAAATGAAACTATTCAAGATGATAGTAACACAGATTCAAAGGAAAACATATTAGATGGAAGCAAAAGTGAATGTACACAGAATGTCAACGGTAACTTAAGTGTAGATAAAGATAAGAAAAGCGAGGATGATGAAATGAGTAGTGATTTGCCACCAAGCAAGAAAAGAAGGATAGATGTTTGCGCAAGCTGTCTAGGAGTCCTGCAAGAGAATAATTGGGAAGAGAGCTATACTAGTGTGAAGGAGGTACTGTTAAAAAAGAGGTAAGGGTTTTACAGTGATACAATTTCACTATACTTTTTCCATTCATTTATTTTCTCTTTGACACAAGAAATCACATGAAACAGACATAGCAATAGCAAGGGACCAGAGAAAGATAAAGGTAAAGTTGTCTCTTTCTGGTCCCTCGCTATTGCTATAGCTGTTTCATATGCCAAATAGAAAATAAACGAAAGGAAATAGTATAATAACTATTTAACTTTTATGATGACTCGCCAATGACAAAATTTTTGTGAAGGTTGCACATTCTTGCCTCTGGATGTCTCAGAATTCTGATAAATACCATGCAAAATTACAGTAAAGCTACTATTAAAATTCAAATACATTGCCTCCTTCTCCTGAGCCCTTCCTAGAAAATTTTTACTTTTGACAGTGTGATGCTAATGTATTATTTTATACAGTGATTTAGAATTAATACAAATTTCACAGAATTTCCTTTCATAAGGAATAATCTACATCCGCCACACTTAGAGACAGCTGTTATAGTTTGCAAAATACTGTTTGCGCTTATGAATGTTATGTCACACAAAGTTAGTATAATCCATTATAAAGACTGTGGAATGAATCTATTTTAATAAAATAAAAACATGGAAAAATGTTGTATTGGCAAATTTTGTGGTGTGGCAACTGCATTGTACCAACTGTGTACAATGGGTAATGTCTGTTTCCAGGTACGAAAGTAAGACATTTGCATGTGCATTGTCTGCTCCTATGGTGACACTGCTGCGTGAAAGAGCCATCTCACTCCGACTCGCAGATGAGTTCCCAGGATATGATGACAGTAAGACTAATTTGTTTTTTTTTCAAGTATAAGATAATGAATGGTATCTCACCTGATGGTAAGTGAAGAAAAAAAGTCAGACACATAGGTAATTATTGACGATACAAACTTGGAATATGAAGTATTTCCAAAATGAAACCCATTTTGAAAACAATATTTGATTTGGCCTTTTGATAGTACGTAGCAATTAAGTTGACTTAAATTTTTTTTACACTCTGCGCGTTTCTCCTCGTGGTACTATCATACCACGCCACAGCTGACACCAGAATTGTAAAAATGGTAAAAGTTAAGTTCTGTGAAAAGAAATTATTCTACAAGCAGGAAATCCAGGAAATAATTTGGTTTTTAATTGTGAATTTATTTTGCAGAAACTGTCACACCCCTGAAGGAAGCATGGAAGTGGTCATTTGGAGTGAAGCTGGCTGCAGCTATAGACAAGACCCTGGACTCTGGCGCTGTGTGTCCGCTACTGATCACCCTTAACTACGACTATGCTGATGAGCTGCAGGTAATCCCAGCGTGAGACATGCTAACAGCAGACTACAAGCCTAGTGCCTACCCTTAACAACTATTTACCTGGAAATTGTAACCAACTCCTGTTGAATAATATTTTTATTAGTACTGTTTTGAAAGTTCTGTTTGAATATCGCTAAGTATGATGATGATGATATCCGCAATTCGTCTGTACCTTGATTGTGTACAGTAAATTATCCTCCCAGAATTTATGGTACAAAATTTTCTTAAACTTTGCTTTGAAGAATAAATAGAAAATTGTGAAAATACCTGCATTTTTGAGGTTTTCATTTGTTTTCTAAAGTGATTATAGAGAGAAACCTTTATTCCACCTCTAAATATTCGAAATCCAAACCATGGTTTTTTAATTTCTGCCAGGAATTAGAGATCCTCAAGCAGCTGTCGCCGCAGCTGTTCGAAGAGAGGAGCAAACAAAAGCGACGCTTCGTCACGGAATTCACCAGGAGATCTGTTGAACAGGTAGTTTTGATTGACATGCAAATATGGACTTTAAAACGTTGTGTAAAGATTTAATTTCCTTTACTGCATGTGAAGGGTTTTTTCGTGATTCGATGCGACCTGACCTGTATGATGAGGGTGTTTTTTCCTCTTTTTATACTTTATGGTACAGATAAACAACACAGCTCATAAAAAGCAGACAATACAGCAGTTTGTACACATTTGCTAGTTGCTTGGAACCAGCATGCTTTCGTGCTACTACATAGCATGTGTATCTGTACTTTAGTCTACCCATTAGGGCTTAGGCTGGTTGTTTGTGAATATTTTTTTTTTCATACCTTACTACCATAGGACTGCAAGACGCCTAGAGCGGTGGCATCCTTATGTGGTTGACGTCCAACAAACTCGCACGAAACGTTTTTCCTCCACGTTTCTGATACGAACCGCTAAGGTGTGGAACCAGCCAGCCTCCGTGTTTTCAGCCAAGTACAATCTAGGTGCCTTCAAGAGAAGAGTGAACAGGCATTTTCTAGGCCAGCGCGCTCGATCCTAGACCTCATCATTGCTTTCCATCAGGCATGATTGTCGTCAAGCGCAAGCCTATCTTCAATAAAAAAAAAAAGAATATAGTTTATATAACATTGCAGGCGTTGGAGAGCGCTAGTCTGCAGTCGCTGCAAGCGGTCGGAGGCGGGCTGCCTGACGCCAGCGTGCACGCACTGTGTATCGGTGTCGTATGCTCGCACGCGCCCATGTACCTAGCCGGCAGGTTGGCTCTCTGATCATTTCACTAAAGATAATCTTAAGAGCGTTCATGCGGCGCGGTGTGCCTCGCGTTTCGGTCCATACTAAAAAGGAATTCGTTGGCGCTGACGCAATTTTGTGTCGATAATGGTATTACAAAAAAATTTATAGTTAAATAAATATACAACTTATTAAAATAGTAAATAACCAGTGACATTGAATATTAATTGAATTAAATTTCTATAATTCAGAAATAACAAAATATCTTGGATTTTATCCTAAAATAATACGTTTAATTTATCGAAAAATGCTAAAAATGACACTTTTCGGTTCGTGGTTTTTGAATGAAAATCTAGGAAAATCGTATTTTTTTTTGAGACACTTTTTAGTAAATGTTATTATTTTTCTAAATATGTCATTGTTATAAGTTTGTGTTATGAAACATGGCAAATATCTTGCATCAAAATAGAGCTTCTACCGCTAAGTGAGTAATTAGCCTTTACCTTAAACTTTCTACAATGAGAAAGTTATACACATATTTTTAAATATTTTTGAGACAAAAACTAGATTATGAAATGCCAAATAATATGATGGCAATTATCTAATCAATAATTGAACACATGACACTCTTATGTTGCTTCGAAAATTGTCAATTTTGACTCAAGCATAATTCCAACGTATAGCATGGCAAAAACATTCTGAAACTGAACTATTTTTTGTTTGCCTGATATGGGTAACACTTATTTACCGTTGTTTCAATGTCCAAAAAATCTTTCATTTTTATCGACTATGTATAGACAGTGGTACCACCATTTCTTTTGCTCTTTTATGCTTGCCTATCTATCTGCATCACTCAGTCCAGCTTAAACCTCAAGGTATATAGTTTAGGCTGCAGCATGCAACAATAGATTAGTATCTAGTTTCTAGAACAATATTTATAAATGTGTATGAAAATACCGCCGGAATATGTTCTTGTAGTATGTTATATTGTTTTGTTCAAGGTACATAAAGCTCAGTCGCAACCTGCCGCAATCGCCGTGGATTCTTGACGGGAAGAGGATGTTGCCGTCCTCTGTTCAGGAGATCATATACAAGCCACTGGCAGACTTTTACAAGTGAGCTTCCTTTATTTATGCTGTTGCTACAGAACGCTTATAATATTCCCATACACGATGGGCATGCATTGGCAAAACAAAGGTGCGCCTAAAAAGTGCGATATATGGGGAGAGACTCTCTAAAAGAACTACATATAGTCCTTTTAAAGCCGGCTCAGCGCCCAGGTAAGGAAGCAAGACTCATGGTTTGCACTCCCTAGACCAAGAGGCCTGCTCCTTACCCAGACTATGTGTTGCGGTGTAATTATTCTAGCCCCAATGATGGGCTAAGGCCTCGCTTTACTGTCTGTACCGTAAGGTGAGTGTCCCTACCGGGGTTTCCGGGTCAAATCAAAGGGAAGCAGCACGTCGGTCGTTCTTTTAGCCCTGGCAAGGGGTAGCCTAGCTAGATGGGACTAGTGATACTTTGCATTTTTACATTTAGCAGTTAGTACACAAGATACACGCGATAACAAACTTTTCCAAGAAATAGTATACAAATATAAGCTTGTGGCTTAAAGCCACCACTGCTTCCATATTGCGGTCTGCGACCAAATTATATCCGTCCATCTGTAATTCCCTCTTGCTCTTCATCTCGCGTTGTCGTAACTAGACCGCACCTTACCGTGTGTTGTGTTGGGCAGCCTGGACGCGGAGGAGGCGGACCGCAAGCTGAAGCTGATCGCGGCCGGCCGGGAGGACGTGGACGTGCGCTGCCTCGGAGAGGGAAGACCCTTCGCTATCGAGGTAACTACATAATAAATTATAATCGCACTAGTTTAGTTATGTAGATTTAACACACTTGTCTAAATCGGCGAGATATAAAATTCATCTTAAAATTTTTGAAATTAGCTGTCGCCCGCGTGAATTTTGGATTTTTACAAATCCTCAAGAACCATGGATTATTTTGAGATAATAATTAATTAAAAAAATCAACTTCAACTCTCATCAAACTACTGTTGAATACATCCTTTCTAACTAAAATTATTAAGACTTATGTATTATGGTTTTCTTATGGATACTATTATCAGAACTGGACTAAATTGAAATGGGACCACATGGGAAGCGTCAGCTTTCTAATAAAAAAAATCATCAAAGTAGATTCACCCAGTCAAAAGTTATGAGGTAACAAACATGATAAAACATACAGTAATTGAGAACCTCTTCTTTTTTGAAGTCGGTTGAAAAATAGCCTTTGTGTTAATGCAGAGTGTGATCTATCTCCATTCAGTTTCAACCATATTGGTGCCTTAGTTTTGTATACACACTGTGTAACACATAGTGTGATGCAGATTATTGAAAGATTTAGTATGTATATTAATTGTTATTTTGTGTAGATAACGGACCCCACCAGGCAGTTGACCGGCGAGGAGCTGGCGCGGGCGTGCGAAGAAATCTCCAAGAGCGGAGAGGTCATAGTGAAGCAAATGGTTCCCATCACCAGGTATGTGCTGCATTCAATATACCTATAAGAATCAGCTATAATCACCACAAAAGTGTTACTTGTCTCTGTACCATCTCGTAATTATTTTACTAAATACGCGTTAACATTAATAATAACTACGTCATAATTACAAAAACCTCAAAGGACCGTTTTCCCTATCGCTATCCAACGTAAGGCAACCACTGTAAGTTTTCATCTGTATTCTCCCATCATGTTTTCTTATTCATCTACAGCCAGCGCCCCAAGCGGACAAGCGCTAAAAGTTTAGTTCACAATGTTTCCGCTTGAGGCGCTGACTGTAGGTGTATGGGGAAATCAGTTCCATTTATGATTTATTCGAACCAAGTTAACTCGAAAGTTATACCAAAACCTGTGCAGACCCTACTTTTGTTTCAGGGAGGATCTGGTGCAACTGAAGAAAGGCGAGGAAACGAAAAGTAAAACTTATGAAGCCCTTTGTATTAAACTGTCTCACTCCAAATATGAAAATGTGAGTTACAGAATACTCTTTAATATCAGTTTATTTTATATCCCGCATTTTATTAGAATTAGAGCATATTGAGTTTTTCACTGTACTTTCATTCTCGCATCGTAAATTAATGAGGGCCTTTTATATTATTATTGTAGAACCGATTAGGTAAGTTACTAAACAATGAAAAGATTGCTGCATTTTAATATTCTTTTGACAGAAACAGCATTTGGCTTTGTCGGAAGGCGTATCCATTGAAAAAAGTACACTGTAACAAGCATTAATGTCAATTTAATTGAAATATCTACTAAGCACACATTGATTTTTCGTAGGTGCCACCAAACACTCCAATAACAGTGACTCAAGAAGACATAGCGCGCATTAATTCCTTCCGTAACACACCCCCAAGTCCAAATACAAGTAAGAATAATCCAAAGATTACCGAACATGATCTGGATAGATCAAAAACCATTACGAAATCCGAAAACATAGATGATAAAGGTGTATGCGTGGATACAATTGGTATTAGTAAAGCAGAAAAACCAGATAAATCCGAAACGGAAAATATCACAGAGATGGAAACGTCTTTAAATGGTCAGGAAGCTGAAAATGGTGATGTTAGGGACACTACTGATGATGCTACGGACACAGCAGAAATTTTAAAGTCAGAATCAGAAATCAAATTAGAAGAAGATGACCAGAACACAGATGTTTTGGACACAACTGACGGCGAAGACGGTAGTGGAGATACACTGGACACTTCAGAAGAACTCCAGCAGTCCGAGAATGCGGATAATGCTGAAGACGTCAGAATCACGATCCAGCAAAAGACTCCAATTAGAGTGCTTCACAGACGACCCTTGCTTACGAGGACCAGGCAGATACTTGAGTTAAAAGCACACGCTGTTCCAGGTAAGAAACACATAACTCTTTATCAATTTTCAGTTTTGTCTATTGATAAGTCGTAATCAATTATTAATAATAATTATTATTTTTCTGAAACAGTACATAATAAAAATTCATTTCTTTCTTCATATTTAAATTTGAAGACTATACTTTAGCATATAATATCAACAAGGTTACATCTAAGCTAGCTGCGTAGATTTGGTTTGCTTGCGTCAGTTATGCAGCTAAGACGTCGATTGGCTGGTTGTTGGGTTGCGTTGCTGGTTAACGTAGATGTTATAGGGAGTTGTAAAATTTTGTATACGAGAATCATCCGCAGGAATAAATAGCACAGTTCGCTCGCTTTCATTTTATCGTGTGGCCAGTTGCGGCGTCTCAATGATACATCAAACGAAGCCGACCGTGCGCATGTAACGACAAATTTTAAGCGAATAGACTATACTTTAATACAGTACAGACTACAGTACATAAGAAAGATGTGGAACCTCCCTGACGCAGTGGCGGCGCGCTCGGATTCGATTGGGGAGGTCGCTGGTTCGATTCCCGCCACGGGCCACTGGAATTTTATATTTCTAAATTGGATCAGGTCTGGTCTGGTGGGAGGCTTCGGCCGTGGCTAGTTACCACCCTACAAGCAAAGACGCACCGCCAAGCGATTTAGCGTTCCGGTACGACGCTTGTAGACACCATTGAGGTAAATTAACTTACCCTCCCAAGTTAGTACGATAACATCTTAGGCTGCATCATCACTACACAGGTGAGATCGCAGTCAAGTACTAACTTGTAAAGAGTAAAAAAAAACCCTATATGTGATGTTTGTTGTGTGCAGAGCACCCGCAGCTGTTCCGCATCGTGGTGCGCACGAGCGCGGGCACGTACGTGAAGGAGTGGGCGCACGGCGAGCTGGGCCGCTCGCGCCCCGCGCTGCGCGACGTGCTCGGCGCGCGCGTCGACTTGCTGGCGCTCGACGTGGCCGCCGTGCACCTCGCGTGGCCGCCGCGATAATAAAGCTTATTCAATTTACTGGCGTGTTTTTTTATTGGTATATCGATGGTTTTTTAATAACTCCCTTCATCAATAAGCCGCTCAAGCATGTTACGAGCACGGGTCTATACCACGGAATACATAATAGTTCCTAACGGTACAGAAGGTTCGCTCCGAAGGATGATTTGAAGAAATAGCGACTCTAGCGCTGACACAAAAAAAATTGGTTGCCTATAAAGTCGGTTTACTGACGATAGTTGAACGTGACAACGTCTTCATTGTCGCTCGTTCCGCGCTCGCGAGGTAACGCCGGTAACGCCGCATGAGCGAGGTAACGCCGGATGAGTCATGTTTTTTCGTTCGTGCAACCGGCTTTATCGATTTATAAGACGTTGTCACGTCAAAAGTGCAATTCAGTTCGCAATAGCGCCTGTGGTGGTAAAGTTGTGGTCTCTTTCTATCGCGTAACTTTATCTCTTTCGACGTTCTAGTGCTGCCTCGTAATCAGGCGCACGCAGCGCGTGAAATAAACCGTACAATAAGTCGACAACTATTTAACATTCAGTATCGAAAAGCATTCTTTTTGTTTTCGAAACTAGCAATTGTAGAGAGCTGAGATAGGAATGAGGATTGATATGAAAAGTGGTTAGAGGGGTTGGACGTTTTGTGAACTAGAGTAGTTCGTAATTTAGACTATCTATTACTACCCCGCTGTAAAGGCTGTAAACTGCCTTTTATCCCGGAAACATAAAGAGTTCCCGTGGGTTTTAAGGTTTATTAGCAATGTTAAAATTGAACAAGAAAATAAATACAGTTCTATTAAAAAAATAAAATAGCTCGAAATAAACTGAACAGCGGTAGTCTTACTTCGAAAGTACTCCCATTACCTTTCTCTGCGCAGCAAAACAGTATAAATACCTATTGGTCCGGGGGGCTGGCCAAGCAACCTCCACGAGTGCCCGAGTGCTACGGTGCCTCTCTGTAGCGCACGGGCCGGTGCTCCCTGGTAACGTCGGTTGATAACCGACGGCGAATAGCTTGGCCCGGCGGATAGGTGACGTTTCTTCGCGTGTCCCTCTGAGCCCCAGCAGAGGGCACAGTGTCGAAACGTCTACACCTACCCCGGAGGAGGAAGAAAACCTCATTAAGAAATTACAGACGGGGGCGGAAACGCCCACAAGTCCCTTCGGGGCACTACGAGGAAGACAACCCCGTAAAAAAATCACCGAAGTGGGCGGGAACGCTCGTCGAGAGGGACAATTACTGTGGCATATCCCTCTCGCAGGAGACCCACCGGTTGCTGGAGGACGAACATCTTTCTTCGGCTTCCGGGTGCGCCGGCCTGCGGGTGACGGACGTAAGGGGCTACATCAACAGGCCGAGGAGGTGACGCGCCCTGTTCAGGACACGCCTCCCAGGAGGGCCGGCGGCGGTCAGGCTGCCGGCAGCAACGACGGGACCTGCCGCTCAGGTGGCGGGTCGGGGCCTGGCGGGAGCGCGGTGAATACGCAAGTGAATCCCGTACTCCCGCCAACGAGGTCCGTCGTGGCAAGGGACAGGTTTTAGTGGGTGCAAGCCCCACATGACCCCTCCGTTTCCCCTGACGGAGGGGTATGCGTTAGGCATTTCCTGTCGATAAAAAAAAAGAAAAAAAGTATTGGTCCAAACTATATGAATAAAACTAGCAAACGCCCGCGGCTTCGCTCACGTTAACTTCTGAGTTAAGCTTTACTATGGTGGTTTAATTTCCAAAATTCCTGCATTACACACCATTTTGCCCACAAAATTTTCTCTTGCTTCCTGGTAATAGTCACATATTGATTTTGAAAAATTCGATCGTCACAAAAAAGTTAAATATGGTGGCCATTTTTAGGGTTCCGTACCCAAAGGGTAAAAGCTCTTACTAAGACTCCACCGTCCGTTCGTCCATCCGGCCGTGGTTGCTTGCTACCATGGTAAGACATATAAGTACAAAATTGTGATCAATTCTTTTAAATTTTTACCAAAAATTCCTTTTCTATGCTCGCTGCGATAATCTGCTTGCTACCATGGTAAGACATATAAGTACAAAATTGTGATCAATTCTTTTAAATTTTTACCAAAAATTCCTTTTCTATGCTCGCTGCGATAATCAGATATCAATTTTGAAAACAATCGGCCCAGTAACAAAAAAGTTCAAAATGGCGGCCACTTTTTAAAATGTTGACTACAAATTCTTTCTCTATGCTTGCTGCCATTGTCAAAGATTTTCAAAGCAATCGGCCCAGTAACAAAAAAGTTCAATATGGCGGCCAATTTTTTAAATTTTGACTACAAATTCCTTCTCGATGCTTGGTGAAATAATCAGATGTCGATTTTCAAAGCAATCGGCCCAGTAACAAAAAAATTCAAAATGGCGGCCACTTTTTTAAATTTTGACCACAAATTCCTTCTCTATGCTTGCTGCCATAGTCAAATATCGATTTTCAAAGCAATCGGCCCGGTAACAAAAAAGTTCAAAATGGCGGCCACTTTTTTAAATTTTGACCACAAATTCCTTCTCTATGCTTGCTGCCATAGTCAAATATCGATTTTCAAAGCAATCTGCCCAGTAACAAAAAAGTTCAAAATGGCGGCCACCTTTTTAAATTTTGACCACAAATTCCTTCTCTATGCTTGCTGCCATAGTCAAATATCGATTTTCAAAGCAATCGGCCCGGTAACAAAAAAGTTCAAAATGGCGGCCACTTTTTTAAATTTTGACCACAAATTCCTTCTCTATGCTTGCTGCCATAGTCAAATATCGATTTTCAAAGCAATCGGCCCAGTAACAAAAAAGTTCAAAATGGCGGCCACTTTTTTAAATTTTGACCACAAATTCCTTCTCTATGCTTGCTGCCATAGTCAAATATCGATTTTCAAAGCAATCGGCCCAGTAACAAAAAAGTTCAAAATGGCGGCCACTTTTTTAAATTTTGACCACAAATTCCTTCTCTATGCTTTCTGCCATAGTCAAATATCGATTTTCAAAGCAATCGGCCCAGTAACAAAAAAGTTCAAAATGGCGGCCACTTTTTTAAATTTTAACCACAAATTCCTTCTCTATGCTTGCTGCCATAGTCAAATATTGATTTTCAAAGCAATCGGCCCAGTAACTAAAAAGTTCAAAATAGCGGCCTATTTTTTAAATTTTGACCACAAATTCCGTCTCTATGCTTGCTGCCATAGTCAAATATCGATTTTCAAAGCAATCGGCCCAGTAACAAAAAAGTTCAAAATGGCGGCCAAAAATTCAAAATTTTTCCTCCTCAAAATTTGAATTTCGAAAATCCCTTTCTGAACACGAATTCATGATATACCTAATACCAACCTAGGTACCAAATTTCAGATCTCTACGACTTTTAATCTCGCTGGAATCCCTGGAACAACGCAAAAATTACACTTTTGTATGGGAAAATCCCTTAAAAGTAGGATTTTTATCCCTTGCAATTTGAATTTCTGGAATCCCCGTCTTAGTACGAATTCATGACCTAATGTCAATGTAGGTACCAAATTTCAGATCTCTACGACTTGTAGTTTTTCGGGAATTCCTGGAACAACAAAAAAAAATTACAATTTTGTATGGAGAAATCCCTTTAATGTACTATTTCTACCCCTTAAACATGGAATTTCTGGAATTCCCGTCTTAGTACGAATTCATGACCTAATATCTTCCTAGGTACCAAATTTGAGATCTTTACGACTTTTAGTTTTTCGGGAATTCCTGGAACAACGAAAAAATTTTACTTTTGTATGGGAAATACCCTTAAATGTATGATTTTTACCCCTTAAACATGGAATTTCTGGAATCCCCGTCTTAGTACGAATTCATGACCTAATATCTACCTAGATACCAAATTTCAGATCTCTACGACTTTTAGTTTTTCTGGAATTCCTGGAACAACGAAAAAATTTTACTTTTGTATGGGAAATACCCTTAACTGTATGATTTTTACCCCTTAAACATGGAATTTCTGGAATCCCCGTCTTAGTACGAATTCATGACCTAATATCTACCTAAGTACCAAATTTCAGAACTCTACGACCTATAGTTTTGGCGGAATCCGTGGAACAACCAAAATACCTCATTCTTTTATATATATAGATTAGAGAATTCCTGTTGGTCTCAAAATAAGCAGTCGATTTCTCAGTTATTTATGTTACTGTTTTATTAGTATCGGCATCGGCTGTGTCTACTACGGCAGTTTCGTTGCTAGCTGTAACAGTGCCGTTGGTTGCTGATTCCGTGTTTGTTGCTGCAAAAAAATAGATAATAATATAGTAATTGATTAAAAAGATTCGTCCAAAAAGCTTGCGCTAGGCGAGTAATATGCCGACTGGGCTCTTCAAAATTTGTATATTCACGATTCTCTTGAAAGTGAAAATCTTAATTTTTCACATATTTAAAGCTCTAATAATAATATAAAAGTACCTTCAGCAGAGGAGGCTGTTGAAGCAGTTGACTCGGCGTCAGTATGCTCAGATTTAGGCATGCGACTTCTCTTGGGTGTGACTGGCCAGGAACTGGGTAAAACAATAGCATTATTTTAACATCTCGTTGGTCTAGTGATCTAGTCATAGAAAAAATGTCCGAGGCATTACGAGGTCCAAGGTTCCCGGTTAGAGGGCAAAAAAAACTATGGGTTTTCCGTTTTGTCAGGAAGTTCTCAATACCTAGCTATTTAACAGTAACGTGGAATCGATGCTGTGGTGGAGCTTTTCTAGATATTAGAAAGGAGCCGTCCCGCGAGGTTCTCGGATATTTATACTTTATCTAAGAATATTTATTTATTGAGAGACATTATTTCAAACCGAAATAAGAGCTAGAACCCATAGCCGTAAAAAATAAAATCAAGCTGTGAATGAGGACATAGACAACAGCATAGTCGAGTGACGTAACTACGTGTTTTTTGTTATCGATATTTAATAAAATCAAGATGAATTCGACGCATTTCATTAGTCGATATTAATCGTGGTATGCATTACGTATGATCGATAGTGTTGACAAAATTGCATTTTATATCATATGCGAATAGGTATGTACTCACATGTTGAGTTGTGTTGTAGGCATTTGTCTGCCCGCTGATGCTCTGCTTTGCAGAATGTTTCTGAAAAATACCTTGTCGTCAGCAATTATTATAAAATAGTTCAATTCATCAGCTAAAACTATTGTTTCCTTAACTTAAATGACTAAGTACTACCTAACATGACTTAAGTAAATCTTGAAATGCACACAAACAGTGTAGCCATGACTTATTATTATTAGATAGTATCGTAGAACATAATTATGCTTGTGTAGGTATCACATTTCATATCAAAACATCTTGACTGATTTAATTTTGTTTGCACTTATTGGATAAGATATAAATCTATAGTTTAGACGACTAATGGTCAGCTATGTCAAATAATTGAATGCAATTACTTCAATAATGCAACGCTAATTCTTGCGCTAGGTAGCTTCGCTTCAACAGGGTTTTCGACTACAATGACACCACTGTCTAATTCCTCAAAATTTTCGAATCCCCTGACTGGAACTGGTTCTGCGTAGTACTTGCCCCAATCGTCGTCGTCGTCATTTAAAGAGTTAAGCTGTAAATATATATGAATTAGGAGTTGTCACTACTATCTCGAATAGAAAAGTGGCAGTGATTTAGAAACCTAGTTCAAGCAGCTGTACTGTCTTGCAAAGAGTCATACAGTGTATCCTTAATACTTCTGTGAATTATGTATAAATACCTACTTGTAGTTCGTCCCAAGGCCAGTCTTGAGTCTTTGTGATGAAAGCACGTCGAAATACACGTCGAACCGGTGCAGCGCCCTCACTGTCTCTAATGAGTGTAAGCAAATGGATGACGGAATCGAAATCCCAAGCTGTAGAGTCCACGTAACCCGGAGGAGCTCTTTCCAATCTAGCTATTGATATAAATATATAATACAATGATTCTTTTAATATTTTCAACCTAAGGCAAAAACTACGACTAAAAGTTCGTAATAATTTAAAGGAAGTTATAAGTGGGATTACTGCCTCATAATTTGGAAAACAGAACGTACTCTCCGAGACCGAGACACTGCTATATATCTCGTGATTAAGTAGACTGTGAGTAACGCAGTTCTAAAATGATCTTTTAGTGTAAGTACCATAGAGTCCTATATTTCCTACTCGATTAAAAGGTGAAGTGGTACCTGAGAACTTTATTTGTTTGGGGTTTTTCATGAGGTCATCGATAAAACTTTTCTTTTGAAACTCTACAACGCGATCTAACCAGCCAGAAAGCCTTTCGTTGATGGAGCAAAGGATCACTGGTACTGATACTGCAAATACTGTGCATTTCTGGAAAAAAATGTAGCAAATATAACAAACTATAATAGATTAATTAATTATTTATTTTTGAATTATGTATTAAAGTATGTTAAAAATATATAATTGTACGTAAATATCTTTTTTACATTTTTTTTCTTACTTACGAAGATAATCATAGTTCCAATAAATCGATTACCGGTTGAAGTACAAAACTGATTTAAGTATCAACGGGTAATTAATTAATTAATTAATTACATGGGCTGATAACAAAGTTTTATGAGAACGTTAATTATTATTATTTTAGTTAGCACCTACCTAGTGTTGAACTTCTCTAAGGTTCTTTCTATTTATCCCTTACTATGAAAGAGTAGAAAAAAATTAACATGGAAATATTACTATCGAATTCCAAATTATTAAATGACGGTCCCTCATGAGTCTTGAAGTTTTGTTCGTGCATTGAACAAGTAGGTAAAGATCATGTAGGTATCGATATATTGAAACAATTAAAACTTTCTACACATCACTTTTCTCTGACATTGACAAGTAATCTGACAGTTGACCCTGAATTTTTTGCCATCTGTGAATTATGATGAATGGAGACGTGTCAAAAGTTCGCGAACGAAATCCGAAATTATTGTAAAGAAAAATAGTTAAAATAAAATAAACTTACAGTAAAAGATCACACAAAACCGAAATTCGAAAGTGATAATTACTAACTAAACTCATTTACCTACGTTGCGGCACATGCATTGCGACAAATAAAAAAAATCGGAGTTTACTTCGTAGGTTTATAAACAAAAGTTTTTTGTCTAAACAAAGGCAGCAAAATGTGGTTGGATTGAAAGTATCCGTAGCCTGCGGTGAGTCAGTAGACTGTAGAGGTTGGAGTCTCGCGGGTGTGCGGTGCGAGTGCGTGTCGCAGGGTTTATGCCAGGGAGGCGGTGGTGTCGGTGTAAAATGAGCGGAGTCAGCCGGGACGCCCCGGTGGGCGTGCAATGTCTCCAGAAGCTCAGCTCATCGATGTGCCCGAGACTCCAGTTTAACAGATTACGATGGTAAGAATTATTTATTGAAAGTTAGTGGTATATAGGTTCCTGTTCCGTTTGGACATATGTGTTTTTAGGCTTTTATAATCAGAAACCAAGGAGACTTTCCCAATCAGTAACCAAGGAGTTTTTCCGAGATTAGATTAAGAACCAGAGAATGATTATAGGAGCAGGACTCATGCTCTCCAAGGCAAAGTGGTGAATCATACGAATTTCCAGACTCCGGACCGGTGCTGGACATTTTTTGGCCCAATCCTGAGATTGAACCCAAGACCTAATGATCTGCAGGCAAGCCTGTTGACCACTAGATCATACTTTATTAATTAAAAAACTTCATAGCCAGGGTGAATCTAAATAGCCCGTTGGTTAACATTCTTACCTCGAACAAAAGGTTGGGTCAACAACCTTGTACTTTTTGCATTCATCACTCTATGTTTAAGAAAATAGATATATATAATTTTTTAAACAGTGATGGCGAACATTTTACATAAATGAATGAAGTAAGGGTATTTGTAAATCGATAATTTATCGTAATACAAAATTTTTTAGATTCAGTCACTAATCATTAAAACATTGTAATTTATGTCTACAAATAAATTAAGACTGGAAAGGTATTTGTTGATAAGGTTACGGTATAAAATGTTCTTAGAAATTAAGTATTGTTTTATGATAAAGTTGTCAGACACAAATGGAAGATACTGAAAGAATCAGCTGACTTGGTTTTACATTAGATCTCAATTCTTATTTTGGTTATAAACCATGTGGCAAAACTTGGATTTTGCACTTGACAAATGTTTTATATGGGAAAAATCCTGCAAGATTGGTGAAATCCGAATTATAGCGAAAATTGCAAAAGCTACTTTGCTAACTAAAAAAAAATAGTGGGACAAATGGTCCCAGTACACAACACTGATGGAAGTAGTGGGATTCTGCAGAATTTTCACCAACAAAAACAAATCATTGTTAGGTAATTACGCTGGACTTCCCAATGTTTTTGTTGCTAATTGCTTGTAGATTACAACTAGACAAGGCTGTTGAATTGAATGTTTTTGCCAATCTCAATAAAAACTTGTTGAATGAACGAAAGTAAACTGGGTTTTTACTTACTGAACTAGTTTTCAGCTGTGACTTTTTGCTGGGCATATCTTATTTTTCTTTCATAGTAGAAAACAATTTAAAAAGCAAAACAACAACATGCACGCCTTCAAGCTCTTTTACAACAACAAAAGTATCACTTGTCATGCCTTTGAACTTTTTTACAGGGCTAAAAGTATCACTTGCCATGCCTTCAAAGTCCTTCCAGGGTTAAAAGTATCCTTAATTCTTGCTCTGCTGCTGCAAAATTATAATTAATTAACGAAGTATTAACAAACATATTTATCAAAAAGTAGTATTTTTGCTTTTATTATATTTTAGGTGTTGAATGTTGTATATTATCAATTGAAACATAGATAAGAAAGACATAACTTTTCAATTAGTTAACCAATTTATCATATGTTTTTAATATAGCTAGCTGTAACTTTGTATGTAAGTTTTTGACCACAAAATCCTAAACCAACCAACTCTAGAATTCAGTGTATCAATACCTATTTACAAAATATTACAGAATCAAGATCAACAAACCATTTAATAAGCAACTGTTACATCTCAAGACCTTTTCATATTATCTCGCAAGAGGTTCTTGGCATAGTCAAGTGTAGGTTAGCAGGCTTAACACACTTAAGAGAATATTGTGGCAAACTCTCAGGCATGCTTCCTTCACAAAGTTTCAATGCACCTTAATGCAAGTTATATTTATTGATAAGGGTCCAAAATGCACATAGCTTTGGAAAGTCAAATGTGCTTGCCAGGGATTCAAATCCCTTACTCTTGGATGAGGCCTAAACCAAGAGAATATTACTGTTTAGGAATTTTATTAAATAAAAGGCTTAATTAATAAAGAGCCATTACCATTAATTTGCTAATTTTACTATTATGTATATCAAGCCAATTATATATGTATATTATGTTTGTATGTATTTAAATTAATTTTAATTATATATAGATTTATCTGTATCTATTATTATATTATGCAATATTTATGTATTTCATATTTTGTATGTATCTACCAAATTGTGTTAATTTTTTCCCTGTATAACTTTCCTACTTCCTATCCGTTTAGATTAAGCGCTGCTATTGTACCCTGACTTATTGTGTGCAATTAAAATTAAACAAAAATAAAATCAATGTTCAAGCTAGTACCTACATTTGTTTAACAAATGCAACTAACATTTCTGTAATGTAATCTATTTATTCAGCTGACATAATTTATGCTTAATAATATGATTCATGTTGCTGTTGCTATGTAATACAATGCTATCAAAACATGCTGTTTTCATTGTAATAGTGACAATTTTATGTCCCTACCATGTAGGCATGCTCCTATTACAATAATTTGACATTCCTCTGGTGCAGGCCCGGTTCCCACCAAATTCGAGACGAGAGGAGATGTGTTTTGAATAACCAATGAGTTATTCCAACATTTCCTCTCCACTTAGTTTTGGTGGAAATGGATCAAGCAGAGAGGAGAGTAGATGTCTCATTTTTCTTTGCTGTGAGCGAGCAAGTGGCGTGTTGAAGCGGTTGTCTATAGGCGGGTGGTGCCCCTAGCGCGCGCTTCCTACCCCGTATGTATGTTTGTCCTCGATTATTAATTATTAATGTTCATTTCCAGCTACCAAGCGAGCGTGTTGGTGCTGACGTACTTCACGTACATGACATACCACTTGACGCGCAAACCCATCTCCGTGGTGAAGAGTGTGCTGCACCAGAACTGCAGCGGCCTCGTCCCGCCGCCCGACGTGCGCCCGGGGGACGACCAGTGGTGCAATTGGGCGCCCTTCAGTGAGTATTCGGACTGACTGAGTGACAACATCAAATATAACATGTTGTTACTTTGTACCTCTGTAAACGAGAGGTTGCGGATGTAATCTGCACATCTATCATGCTTGTGGTGCAACTATTTTAGCACCGAGGTATCATATTATCTCTAATATGGGCCAGTCCATAAATATGTCTATGGTAATTCGTATATCCTTACGAAAGATAGATGTTCAACTGACGATTACCACCGCCATTCTTAGGTTTGCCTATGTAGGTACTTATTGCATACATTCATAAAATTCCTAGCCACATACTGGATAAAACAGTTTTCATATATCGATAATTCTTTTACCGGGCGGCCCTGTAACACATTGACTCGGTGTTGTACAAGTTCTGATTAGGAATTTGTGAGGAATGCTAAACTTATAGCACCTAATTAGACACGATACGACGCTAATGTTTTGCCAAAGTCTGACGCGCGGTTTTACTATACCATGAACAAAATATTTCATTTTATTTATTTTTATTTTATTTTATTTATTTATTTAAACACCTTAAATCTATCAGACAAGTTACCCCAATACGATAGAAATAAGTCCAATTAAACTCTTATTAAACTTAACTTACATATTTATGTCACTTAAAAAAACAAAAGGAAATTAAATTGAAGGAAAACGAAGTCAAACCATAGGCATACTTATTCTCCTATAACTAATTGGTACACTGGTGATAGATAGCCCAGTGGTTCCGAGTTCAAGTCCTAATTAGGGTTAGGGAATTGTTATCGCCATATTGTAGTGATTGCACGCAATTAAATACGTTACGCCTAACATTATATTATGAGCATTTAATAATCGTTTAAAACAATAAAGTGGGCCAAGCGTGAACGGTTATCTGCTGTGAGAGCAGAGGGCACACCAAGGACGGTATAACTAACCGATTTTATAATACCGTATGAGGCAATGCTGATAAATAGTCGTTGGTTTAAAGCTAAGTTTAAGTTTGACGACCTCCCTGGCGCAGTGGCGGCGCGCTCGGAATGCGAGTGGGAGGTTGCGGTTTCGATTCCCGCCACGGGGTACTATTTAGTGTTCTGTGCCACGGGCCACTTAGGAATTTTATAATTTCTAAATTGGCTCACGTCTGGTCTGCTGGGAGGCTTCGGCCGTGGCTACAACCCCACTACCAAAGACGCACCGCCAAGCGATTTAGCGTTTCGGCGCGATGCTGTTAGAAACCGTTGGGGTACATTTATTTACCCTTCCAAGTTAGTACGATAACATCTTAGGCTGCATCATCACTTACCATCTGGTGAGACCGCAGTCAAGTACTAACTTGTATACAATAAAAAAAAAGTTTATGAAGACTCTATCGCACTCAGCACTAAGAAGTGTGAACATAAAATTCAGCCAAGTTTATTTATTTAGAAAGGGTATTCAGCTACATTATGTTAATCCAGGTTATACATATAAGCTAACTGCGTTTCAAATTTCAAATCCAAAAGCCAGCCAAATCGGTCACTTGCGGCGTGATTGATTAGCAAACACCCTGACGTATAAACTCACAATAGTAGTTTATGTAACGGTTGCATAATGGGGGGTATTAAAACATGAGTGTGAGTTTAAAAAACGAGCCACAGGCGAGTTTTTTAATAGTATCACACGAGTGTTTTAATACCTAATTATGTAGAGTTTCATACACTACTTTATCTACGCTCATTATTATTATCATAAATCCAAACCATAAAATCTTGCTAACGTTTGTCGTAAATCATTGCAACTACTAAAATGTCAGGTGGACTTAAATTTTCTTTAGTAGGTTTCACTGCTAGACATTTTTCAGCGCAAAGTTTTGACTAAGTAACAAAAAAAATTGGTTGTCTGTAAAGTCGGTTTACGGACGATAGATTTACGTGATAACGTCATAATCATAATCATTATGATAATCATAATCGTAATCATAATCGTAATCGTAATCATAATCATAATGACAGGCTCAGGTGGAACGTTACGCGGAACTGTACGCGGAACGGTACACGGAACGGTAGGTACTATTTTTCATGAGTGCTGCTGGTGTTCATCAATTTATTAAACGTTATCACGTCAATAACACATTAAAATGTTAAAAATTAGTATGTATGGCGCCAAAATTCTGCAAATGTGGCGCAGAACCACACACAATAGACATTGTTGTTGTTGTCTATGGTCAATCATGGCCCATCCATACTCTCGGCAATGACTATGAATATAATATGTTGTCTGTGGATTCACTTAAAAAATATTACCCCTGATAAAAATACAGGAACCCAGAGCCGTGTATCGTAATGGAAATTAAACAACTTTCTTGAAATATTTCCTTAATAGATCGATGTTATAATGAATAACTTTTTAATAATTATAGAATAGTCTGTGAATAAAGTAGGTCATTATGTGACACATTTTGATTTCATAATTCTAACTTTAACCAATGAGCGTAGATAAACGTTTATTAGGTGTCCAACGGAATGCTAAGCTAACAACAGTGTTGTTTCAGACACGACCAACGCCAACACGCTGCTGGGCACGTTGGACTCCGCCTTCCTCTTCTCCTACGCGGGCGCCATGTTTGTTTCCGGTAACGTACTCTAATCTACCTCACAAATGTCATTGTGCTCTATCTTCTTACTCTTCAACTGACAACCTTGACGACCCTCCCTGTACAGTTGGTTTTGACGAGCGACGTTTACCTGATATTAAGTCATAATACCCATTTCGGATGCAGTGCATCCGAGAACTGGCATTGCAGTGTCATACGACGCTGCGCTTGTCGTCCTAACATATCAGTCTTTAAGTCTCGTTATTACCCACTAATTTCGTCGTCATACGCTCGGACCACGAGCGTTCCTCAGGCATAACACCTGCCTGAAACGAAATTTCCCTACTGCCTCCAACACCAGAAAACTATCACTGTTGTCACTGTTGACATTATGTTTCAGGTATGATAGCGGAACGCGTGGACCTGCGGTACTTCCTGTCGCTGGGCATGCTGTCGTCTGCCATCTTCTGTTACCTGTTCGGGCTGGGGCGAACGCTCAACATCCACGACATATCCTTCTACTTATTGGTGCAGGTACGTTACTGCAGTTTCCTACATACACGACTTCCTATTACCGGAGCCTCTCAGCACTGCCTAGTGCCTAACCGATTCGCGTATTGTTTTGATCTTTGACATACTGAGTGTAATGACTCACTCCACTTTACGTAGGCGTGACGTTGTAGGCGTGAGCGGGTAAAGGGAGGGAATGGTGGGTTCACGTGTATTCTGTGTAGACGCGAATGACACGACCTTTTTTAAACATTTCACTACACAAAATGTACTGTTCTGGTTTCGGTTCCCGGCAAATACCAGGTTGGGATTTTATTTCTCAAGTGGCGTAGGTCTGGTCTGGTGGGTTTGGCTTCAGCCGCGGCTGGTTACAACGATGCTGTGTAACTGTGATAACATGTCTGAGCCTGTGTATGGTTGCGGCAGGCGGGCGCGGGCATAGCGCAGACGACGGGCTGGCCGGGCACCGTCGCCATCGTGGGCAAGTGGTTCGGCAACGCCAAGAAGGGGCTCATCTTCGGCCTCTGGAACTCGCACACTTCTCTCGGCAATATACTGGGTGAGCATTCCATCACCTCATGGTGGTGCTTGTGTTATAAATAATTTAATACACGATATAGTGTATTAAATTATTTATTTTATATAGTGGTGTCACTGCGCCATACGCTGAAGTTATCTTTTTTAATTAGTGTTTTACACGAAAAAAAAAAATTTTGATTCGTATTTAAATTTATAGGAATTATTTCCTAAGTGTGTAAAACACTAATCAAAAAAGATAAAATTAGTTAAAAACGGCAATGTGTCATCTCTCGTTCGAAGCTTGCTTCATATGAAATTATGAGCCTTCGGAATTAGTTTGAAACTGTTACGTTTTACAGATAGATGGCGCTAGTCCTGCCTAAGGACCTAAATATTACGAATCGAAATTTCACCGCAGATGGATATAGCTCGTATAGCTCAGCGGTCAGAGCACCCAGCCGCGAGAGCTGGAGGACGCGGGTTAAAATCCCCCTGCGAGTGAAAAATTTTGATTCGTATTTAAATTTATACGCTGAAGTTTTTTGCTGTCAGATACATGACAAAAAATTGGTCATTATGAGTCAGTCTTAGAACTTTGAAGATAAGTTACCGAGATTTTTTTGTGCAACTTTAACTATTTGCGCAGCGCTCGCCACGGAAACTCACAATGTATAATTTTCAAAATTTTCATGAAATAAACTTGTCTAAGAGACTGTGTTTCTGTTGTTAAGAACTTTTTTTACTGCTGAAGACGTTAATTCATGTTAACATGTAGCGATGTGTTTGCAGGCACTCTTGTGGCGGCGGAGTACGTGGAGACAGACTGGGCGTTGTCGTTCGTGTACCCCGCGCTGGTGATGGGCGCCGTGGGGTTCGTGGTGTTCCTGTTCCTGGCCCCGGAGCCCAGGCACGTGGGGCTCACGCCCGACAGGAGCTCTGTAAGTGTCGCCACTCGTCTTAAAAGTCACAAAATGTACTACCATTCCCGCTACTTTACTGCCTCATGTCTAGAAAGTCTTACTAACTAGCAAATTGCGAAAAACATATAAAATTTGAATTACGCGGGCAGAGGCGTGAGGCCTTAAAAGATTAGAGTGCTTGTCCGGATTGTTTTCAGAACTTTCATGATGAAACTTTCAATCAATAACTTTATTAGCGAATTTGGGTTAAGGTCTTATTCATAGTGTTAGTATTTCCAAATTCAGCCTTATGGCATGCAATTATTAATAATAAGTAGTATAATTTAAAAGAAAAATAAAAATTAATTACACGGTCACACACATATTAGAGAAAAAAATAATAATAAAATAGAGAATAACATAAATTTACCAAAATTAATCAATCTTTTAAAAATCTGTTTAAATTTTTTCAATAATCACTAATTAATATACGTTATCTTAAATATTCCTCCAACTTAATCTGTCTCAAAATTAACTCAGAAGCCTCTTGCAGCCCGGCAGACAGTCGCACAGGTCGGACACTGAAGAAGAGCCCGCACAAGTCATCGTTGGCGATCAGGTATGATCATATTATTATATTGTAGCTTTTAAAGCACTAGATACTTGGCACAGTTTGTACCACGTTCCCGACAAGATGCGCCTTTTAAAGCACTAGATACTTGGCACAGTTTGTACCACTTTCCCGACAAGATGCGCCTTTTAAAGCACTAGATACTTGGCACAGTTTGTACCACGTTCCCGACAAGATGCGACTTTTGACAGACAAGAGGTGTAAAGCCTCATTGCTTTACACCTCTTGAAGGAACAGAGTGAGAAAGAGTAAAGACTCTGAATTAGAATTGCCTCATTGCTTTACACCTCTTGAAGGAACAGAGTGAGAAATACTCTGAATTAGAATTATTCTTCAAATGGCATCATCAAAAGGACATCTTATTGCGAACGTGGTATAACAATCATATAGTTGAGTACCGCTTTTGATTATAATGAAATTTTTTGTTATACCCACCCGTGTACCTATTTTATGACAGACCAACTTCTGCAGTCGGAATTTTTTCTTCCGACATAATGAAATGTTCCTTGCATGAAACTGAGTCGATTATTATCAATAAAAAGTTTTTAGTAAATTTGATTATTTTCTTATGGAAAACTCGCACTTGACCAAAAAATTAAATTTGTTTCAACAAAAAACGTGGGATGGTTCTTAAGAGTTTTCCTGTTTCCTATGGTTTAATACTTGTCCATACTCTACCAGTTAAAAACACTCTGTATAAATTAACTGTAGCCGAAGCACTTGTATGCACTTGTATGTTGTAACTTAAAATATGCACAGCAATTATTATTATTCCTAAATAACTGCACATATTGCTATGAATTATTATAGCCTATAGATAGTTGGGTATTGATAATGTAATATGTAGTTACAGCTCATAGATAGTCGAGTCAATAACAGCATGTTTGCAGGCGGCCAGCCTCCGCCCGTCCCGACACTCCGCTAACGCGCCGCCGGTAAGTAACAAGCACGCTAGCTCACTAGCTCACTAACTCACACCGCGCTCACTGGCTCATTCCTCTCACTCACTGCCTCATGTCACTCGCACGCTAGCTCACTAGCTCACGCCACGTTGGTGGCCTGCGCTCACTGAATCGTGCATTGGAATTGGCGAATGAGTAACTCACACTGGGCGCTAACTGAGGACGCTCTCTCACGGATGCTGCTCTCATCATCTTTTCGTATTATTATTATAAATATATGTTTGTTAGTCAATGAAGCCACAACTACTGAACCGATTTGACTGTTTGTAATGTGGACAGTGTCTAGAATCTAGATTTACATTTAGGTTCCTGCGGTATTTCATAGAAAGATATTTTTTATAGCAATCATACGGCAATAGCTTCTAATCTGCTTTAACTTCGCTCATGCCGCTCTTGCTAGCCCTTTACACTAACCTTTTCGCTTTCAAAATTCACTGAGTCGTCTAATCTGCACTGCAAACAATAACTCTGCTTTCTTACGCTAATCTCGCACTCTAAATAAAATATCATGGGCTTGGGCCTAAGGACTTTTTAGACATGCCAAATTAGTTTAATTGGCACCACTACCTCCTTCATCTAAAATTTGTAAATGCTAACTATGACGTAACCGCAGGCACATTCCTTGAACGAAGTACGTCATTGTGAGCTCAGTCTTTTTATAATAAAATTGCTTTGACGACGCCTCTATTCCAGCAAGAGGACTCGGCGACGGAAGAGACGGCGCTGCTGTCGCGCAGGTCGTCTCGCTCGCAGGGCGGCGCCGTCTCGCTCACTCGCGCGCTCGCCATACCGGGCGTCATCGACTTCTCTCTGTCGCTCTTCTTCGCCAAGCTGGTCAGCTACACGTTCCTGTACTGGCTGCCGTGGTACATCAAGTCGTCCAGTAAGTACTCGACACCGGCACGCATAATAGTGAAACGAATCAACGAATCTGTGCAATATCAGGCCAGGTTCACTTATCACGTGATCGAAGAAACTATATAGGTAGCCGTCTCGACGTACTAATTTCAGGCTCTTGTAAAACGTCAATATGATATGAAAATGAAAATGAAAAATCTTTATTTTCACATAGGCCTAATTAATAGGCTCTCATGAAAAGTCAAAACTCTACCGCCAGGTTCGGAAAGCAGGTTTGCACCGAGAACTGGGAAGAAACTCGGCACTTGCTCTTTTCAAAAAAATGTTATATACAATTTCTTAAATAATAACAAAAATTATTACATAATTTTTAAGATATCTCGTGAGTACATGGAAACATATCCCTATCATTCCAAGAATTCTTGTCATTGAAAAATTCTTCAATAGTAACCCCGATTTATTAGATGTTTTTCGACAGTGACTTTAAACCTGTGTAAAGGTAAGTCCAAAACAGACTTCGGGATCATATTCTAGAAGCGTACACTCAACCCCACAAAGGACTTCTGTACTTTATGTAAACTTTAATTTAAATTTACATAAATTTATGTACTACAACTAACTTGTGTCCGCTAGTTCTAATTGGACGGTTACTTACATCTATACGTTGCTTATAATTATTAATGTTTTGACGTACAAAGAGTAAGCAATTATAGATGTATTGAGATGCCACTGTAAGAACACCTATTTCTTTAACTTTTTGGCGAAGAGATTCGCGTGGCTTCATTTTGTATATGGATCTAATTGCTCTCTTTTGTAATACAAAAGAGAGCAATTAGATATTTGTTGCATATGTATGGTGATAGCTAAAAGACGATTTAAAACGAAATTTACGAGGTTTCCAACGCGCTTTGCAATGAGAAAAAGCCCACAACAAACTCGGCCGGGGCATGCCTGCGTGTGATACTAAGGAGTATCATCGCATTGGACTAGCACTTGAGACCACTAGAGAGCTGATGTTAGTGTGATGTTGCCCACAGCGGACCTGGCGCCGCGGCAGTCCGGCGAGCTAAGCACGCTGTTCGACGTGGGCGGCATGGCGGGCGCGGTGCTGGCCGGCCTGCTGGCGGACTACGCGAGCTGCCCCGCGCTCGTGTGCACCGGCTTCTACGCGCTCTGTGCGCCCACGGTGAGCGCTCCACCACCTTATCATCAGCTTACGGAACAAGATGGCTGCATATTTCGTCGGAGTGTGACTCTTTGCCGAAGATGATTGCGTATCACGTCGGAGTCACCACTTTGCCGAAATCTGATCCGCTTACGGACGAAGATGGCTACATTCACGTCGGGGCAGGCCAGTCTCACTTATCACGTGGCCGTCCCGGCTACAAGTAGGGGTCCGGATGCCAATGTTTCAGATGGTTGCCGCTCGCGGGCTGAGTTGCACGTCTATTTTACGCGCCGTCTGACTACGGCAGCCCTAGTACGTCGTAAGGGATAAAGTTAGGCGATAGAAAGAGACCACAACATTGCGTTTATTGCGTGTCGATTTTGAGGGCGGGGCCAGGCGCTATTGCGAACTGAATTGCACTTTTTGTGTCAGCGCTAGAGTCGCTATTACTTTAAATAATCGTGCGGAGTGGACCTTCTGGTACTATTTAGTGTTCTGTGGTCGGGGTCACCTTTTTGCCGTAGATGGCTGCATATCACGTCGGGGTCACCACTTTACCGAGGATGCATGATATCATGTCGAGGTGTCCACTTTGGCATCGAGTCTCTTAACGAAAACTACTAACTAGGTCTACTTAGAAACAGCGCTAGTCGAGTACATAATAATAATTACTAAGCGAGGGCTAGATGCAATCGCAAGCCTAATTGTATCATTTCATTGTATCATTTCATTGTATTCCGCAGCTGTTTCTGTACCAAATGTGGGGTGCGAGCTCGTACGCGCTGAACGTGACGCTGCTGGTGATCGCGGGCATCCTGGTGAACGGGCCCTACGCGCTCATCACCACCGCCGTCAGCGCCGAGCTGGGTGAGTGGCCTTCATCACCGTTTCCCAATATCCATCACAACATGCATGCGTCTTGCTCATGGATTGGATGAAAACAGGTCCAGAAGACCATGATCCAAAAAATTGATTTATTCCACTCCGCAAAATAGCATCACACAAATCCAAAAATTCTTGTTGGGCGGAAGTGTCGTCCGTATCAGAAACATCTAACATACCCTTCATAAATGGTCGTTTCCAGGCACGCACAGCAGTTTGGCGGGTGACGCGAAGGCGCTCGCTACCGTCACCGCCATCATCGACGGCACGGGCAGTATAGGTGAGTGATTCTATCTCGCCCCCTGAAGGGAGAAAGACTATAAAAGGGACAAAGATGTAGGAAGTTTAAGCAGGCATTGGGCCTGGGAAAAGCGCTGAGAGAAGTCCTTTCACTCGGACCAAGAGCCCGCGAGTCGGTGTGGCCTTGGAAAGGTGGAAGGTTGCTTAACGTGACATCGTTCTAATTACCATGTGAAAATAATACTATTCATTGTCCAGGCGCGGCGGTCGGCCCCATGCTGGCGGGGCTGGTGTCGGGGCGAGCCGGCAGCTGGAGCTACGTGTTCTACATGCTCATCTCCTGCGACGTCATGGCGCTCATCCTGCTGCTCAGGTGCGTGCAGTTCTTTCATTGCGACATGTGGTGCATCGCAACTGAGCTCTGCTACTGTGTTCCGCCATTTACTGCTCACGAGGCAGACTGAAATTGCTATGCAAATGACACCTGTCATTTTTACTCCAGCATAGAGTTAACATGGAAGTGTAAAACGATTGTTTATTTCCAGGATGGCTTCGTCAGAAGTGTCCCGCCTCCGACAGGAGCGGCGGCTCGCGTCGCCGCGCCTCGTGCGCATCGAGTGAGCGGCGCCGACATCGACACAGTGACAGTATTACTGCATTAGCTTATGTACGACGATTGTAATAATGTGTATGGAGCGTCCGAGTCTTCTTGCCGCCAGGCGGCGCCACGTTGGAGCGGGCTGACATTGACAGCCCTCAGTCCTGACGGATCCCGCCTCAATTTGTATTTAGGTGACACTGAAAAAAGTGTAATTGCGTACGGGACAACGTGGCAATAATTACATTAATAATTAATCAACAAAAAACCGACTTCAACTCTAATCAAACTACTGTTGAATACATCCTTTCCAATTAAAAATTTAAGACTTATATGAAATCTAACTAGACTAAAATGAAATGGAACCACACGGGAAACGTCAGCATTCTAATAAAGAAAGAATCATCAAAATTCGATTCACCCAGTCAAAAGTTATGAGGTAACAAACATAAAAAAACATAGTCGAATTGAGAACCTCCTCCTTTTTGAAGTCGGTTGAAAATATTAAAAAATATGCAAGCGCCACTGTCTATGCATTTATATTCGAGTAATTTGGACAATTCAACGCCAATTAAAATCCAAGGATAGTCATGCATTGACAAATTTATGGATTGACACAATTATACAGCTTTTTATATAAATAAAAAACAAATCTCATTCGATTAATTAGTGGTCGGTATTTTTATTTAAAAAAAACGTATATAATATGTTTACTAAATTTTTGCTGTAATTATTCAATTTAAAAAAAACTGAATATGTATACTAGTCCAAAAAATTAAAGTTTTAGAGCTCGACGTAGTATTAGATAGTATTTTAATTATTATATTATTGCAGGTTTTATTTATTTAAAAGCTCTTCTTCCAAAGTATAGTTGCAAAGACATTTCTCTTGCACTAAAATGAAAACAATAGGTATTAGGTATGCGCTGTGCCGATGCCGCGAGCACACTCCCCATACAAGCGAACTCTTCAATATCTTGCCAACAAAAACAATTTATTTAGGAAAACTGTAAAACCTGTTTAAAAATGGATTCGCCTGTGAATTTTGGTTCCTATAAATGTAGATGTTTGTGACATAAAAAGTAGGCCATGGGTTATGTACCCAAGCTTTTAGGGCGCCTTCAAATTAGCCGCAAAGTGCCGCGCCACTAAGTGCCACTACGATTCTCAAACCTAGCGACAGCAGCGCTGCAGACGCGCTGTCAACGCGCGGCAGTTTGCGGCATATGTGAAGGCGCTCTTATAGGCTATAGCGTCAGAAAACCTCACTTTAATTTAAATACTTAGCGTCTATGTACTTCATTCCAGTAAGTGCAATATTAAGTCTACATAAACAATTTATGTGACTACCTATAACAATGTTAGCATTTATAGCTTTTTATAATTTTATACTGTGTACCTTTGAATTTAATAATATGTAAATGGATTGTTCACTATATTATTTTAAATTGTTACAGTAATATGTATACAGGTAAAAGTTTCCTTTCTTATTTTTATCAATACATTCTGGTGTCTTAGGCAGTTTTTTCATCAACCATCACTGGGATGTCACTCCGAACAAGATTATTTCTATCTAAGACCTATATAAAGGGGCGCGCTGTGGGCAAATAGTGGCCCCATTACACAGCATACAGTAATATACAACAGTGATTGCTATGTTGGCTTATTCTCTGAGTCATCCAAGTGACAGCTGCGGTTGACAAACGGTCTACCATTATATATTTTTTACGCAATAGGTATGTATTTTGAGTCAAAAAAATATAAATTACTATTAGGCAGAGATTGGGCATTAACTGTACATAAAATACCTTAAAGGTAATATTTGTGTTGTATCTTATTTATAAAGACATATTTGTATTTATATTATGTAAATGTGTACAAATAAAACTACTTTCTTATTATGTTCTTGTTTTATTGCAACTTAATTACAACTGCCGATTTTTTCAATCACCAGATAAACGTCAACTATATAGAATAAATATGACGTTTTGACAGATTTTGTGTGGCATATGTTTCATTCCTCAGATAGCTTAACTGGCGATTGAAAAAACAACTTTTTAACATATACATTAGCAATAAATATATAATTTACCCTCACCTAAATGAAATTGATAAGGAGGGTTCCTGAAAAATTATCTCTTTTATGAGGTCCCTTTAAAGTTTTAATTCCATTTCATATTTTATTATTGTATAAAGAAACAAATCAATTCAATTTATGGATTAATAATCATAATAATTGTTCCATAAAATTACAAGTACCTTTGCAGGCAAAAAATGTGTAACAATTACTATCCCTGTGAAAAATTTTAATTTTACCTATTAATGAGATACAGCCTGCTGACAGACTGGTGGACAGTTGAGCCTAAATAATAAGGTGCAGACTCTAGTTGTAATCTTTTAGTTATTTGTTTGGAAGGAGAGGGTTTTGGCCAACACTGTCTGCTGGAAATATCACAGCAAGCTCAGGGGCTCTCAGTTCATTACTCCTCTCAACACCTTCCATACACCTCGCCACAGCTCAACAGTGTGTTGGTGTCTATGCACGTCCTAAAGGCACAATGAAGGACAGAGCGTCGCCCGTAGCGCCCCACGCCACCCGTTGCAGCTGGAAGGCGACGACCCATGTCGCTAGCACGGCCGCCCATGCCAGCGTGCCGGCGCTGCTCATTATCACATCTGGTAAATTGAAAAAAACTTCTCTTAATTTGTAAATGTAATTTTTGTGTTATAAATAAAATGTTTTCAATTTAAGAGTTTTGAATACTGGCACACAACACTGTCACAGGAAACCATGTAATTTGTGTCCAGTACTAGTAGTTGCAATTGAAAACAGTCGCAGAGTTGCCAATTACGTACCATAACAACCTTTATTTTATGTAATGAACCACAACATATTTAGTTGTAGTCAGATGAATTACTTCACAGTATTGTAAAAATTCGCTTTTTCTTTTGCAAAGACACTGTGAAGGAAACAATCTTAAACCACATCAGAAGTTGGTATAAGAATGTTTTCTGGTAAAATGACATTGTTTCCAGTTACTCTCTGTGCTTTTTGAATGGTAATCTTTGTTTCAAGCTAAATTAACTGGGCACAACTATTTGACACAAATTAAACTATGTATTTACCACATTACATTGATCTAAAGATCTGTAATACATACATTTCTTTATTTGCTTCTGTTCCTCAAATGGTGGCTTTACAAATGCTTCTTTGAAGAACCACACCGAGTTGACAGCCCATACGAATGGAAGGAGTATACAGCCAACTACAAATGAAAGAGATATATCAGCCCACAAAGGCCACCATTTCAACCCATCATCACAATATTATGCAAGGTCTCCCAACAGATATTTTGCAGTTTAAGCTTTTTAAGCTTAAACTATTAGGCTGTTAAACATTATGGAAAACTCGGGCATTTTGTAAGTAACACTATCTAATAACCAAGTTTAGTTCATCTAGTTTGTCTACAAGCTAAGACTCAGTAAACTTGTGTATAAGGGTCGAACCTCACGCTTCCGAATCCCTAATCACTAGTCAACCAGGCCAAAATTTCACCACATGAGGGTCCAGACTAGTTGTAATCTTTTGTTTGTTTGGAAGGAGAGGGTTTCAGCTAACGCAGCAAGTTCTGTTGGGGCACTCAGTTCATTACTTCACTCTCCACACGTCCACCAGAGCTCAACAGTGTGCAGGGTTTCATAAAAACAAAACACATCTTATTGATAAAATCCTGGAGGATGGAGCATATTCGTTCAGAGTGCAATTCCGTACTTTTTAGTAAAATAGAACGAAGGGATGGGCTACCTTTAAAATACCACTTGCACAGCTGTAGTTTCTTATCATTAGGCAATCTATTTAGGTCCATTTTAAAACAATTTGAAGATAAATATTCACGAAAACAATTTTTTTATGATTTTTTTGTAAATCTTTATTGACATTTGACAATCCAGAGTGAAATAGTCAAAGAGTAATCTCTCTGCTGGGGTTGTCTATGGTAATCACTACGTCAAAGGGTATTATAATATACAGGCTACGTTTTATGAAATAGTGAAACCTCTGAAACAGGCGTCAGGCAACTACAGACAACAAAACAAATGACAAATCAGTGTGACCGTTTCAAAATTGGGGAATCTGCCAAACACTGGCAAAAAAATATGCCAAAATCTACCAAGTTCATTCCTGAACTGTATAAGTATTCTACGAGTAAAGTTACAGGACAAGCAGTAATTGCCTAGTGGTTTTGACGTCGGGAAATTCCTGTTCCATCCACACAAGCAGAAGTGCCAGTTTAGTAAGTAACATTTCCGACTATCATACAAAAATAAGTAGACATAAAATCGCGAGTTTTTCATATTATTTCACTAATAAGGATTGAAATCTGCCACGTTCTGCCACTTTCTTGAATCGTCAGCTTATTCTGCCAGAGTTAAAATTTAGGAGCCAAATCTGTCAAAATGACAGAAATCTGCCACAAATGGTCACACTGAAAACTAGTGACAGGCAACTGAGTTTTACAGACAAGCAACAGCATCGCTGTCCAGCAAGAAAATTACCTCAGATGAGTAGGTACCTACCTAACATTATTAGTGATCTGTGGTGATGTAACGTAATCGGATACCACGGAATAGTAGGTTTATAGAGATCATCACTATGTTCCTTTCCTTGCCACAGACACAGACAGATTACTATCCCATGTTATAAAACATTTTGTTCTTTATTGCAGGCTAAAGGCAGTATATAAAATTCATTTTCGTAGGTATCAATTTTAGTTAGGTACCTATCTTCTCCGAAACGGCTCGACCGATTGTTATGAAACTTTGTAAATTCGGTAGGTCATAAGCTACTTTTATATTCTTCAGGGGTCAGCTAATTTGGACTATAAAATACTTGATAAGCGATGTTTTGTTACCTAATATGTTTAAATTATAGAGTTTTTTTTTTAGATTTTTTTCTCCTTTTGAGATATTGGCTCCGCGCGTGGAACTTCTGATATTTTGAATTGAAATTTACCAATCAAGCCTAATATTTCAGTCACTGGTGTTTTGAAACTCAAAACATAGGTCATATTAACCGCCCTGGGGTCCTATATAGAACGAAGCGTAAATTTTCGGCTACACAGTCTGTTTGAAGGGCACGCCGCCTCGTCTAAATTAGCTTGCTTTCAATATCCTCTCTTGATTTGGGCTACGTTAGTTCCAATAGCAATAACGTGTAATAATTTGACGACCGAATGGCGTAGTGGTAGCGAACCTGCCGTCTGCGCCGGAGATCGTGGGTTCGATTTCCACTACTGGTACATGTTTGTGTGATGAGCATGAATGTTTTCCTGTGTCTAGGTGTTTTCCAATATTATATTGTATTTATGTATAATTATTAGTATGTATGTATATTTATCAGTCATCTAGCACCCATAACACTGTAACACAAGCTATCGCTTACTTTGGGGCTAGATTGCGATATGTCAAATGTCCCGTAAAAAAAAAAAAAAGGGGGAAATAAAAATCATGTATAGTAAACATAAGTGTTTATTCGCTTAAACTAGTTAAGAGCTGTAAGGCATTCGCAAGGCTGGAGTTTGTACTATAACAACGTCTCGTCCTTGTCACGTCACACGCGTTTCCATTGAGGGTAGTACGATAACATCAAGTTGCCATGCATACAAATAAAACGTTGCGCGTGTGAGTTGCAAGGCTTGATGTCGCTGCATACATTAGCTTATGACTTTATGGACTTTATAGCAAGAATTTATGGCCGGGAGAAACGATGATTATTTTAACTGACCCTTTTATCCAGTATGTACCTAATACCTATAGGTGCTGTAAGAAACGCACGCCTAAGCAAATGTGCAAATGAGTGTATGTACGTATGTTTGTCCACTTTTTTGGAAACTTAAAGAAACATTGCAATCATTATTAAGTACACGTGCATTAGTAGAGGTAGAATTCGTAATAAAAGAAAAGTTTTAAGTTTTGCCCGATCCACAATAGACACGTTACATATGCAGCGACCTTTAAACTTAATGTAATCCGCGCCAATAAAAAAACAAATAAAAAATGGCGGCACAGAAGTAGCACTCATAGATTTTTTACACTCATTCGTTCAATACAGTGCAAGGCTGTGTGTCACTGTCATTGTAATAACTGCAGGGTGATCGGCTAACGTATCAATCAGAGATGTATCAATGTCAAAACGTGATTTTCAAGTGCTGTGATTGGTCAAAACCCATGTTTTGACATTGATACAGCTCTTTAATGATTGGATGTATAAATCATTAAAGAGCTGTATTAATTGTCAAATGTGTGTTTAACCGATTGCCCTACTGATTAAATGGGTCAACGGAATGGCGCCGTTTACAATTCGCTTCTTTATTTACACGGGTTACAATAATAATTAATCTCAGTAAACATTACATGGAAAGCAGTGGGACATGATATGTACTAATTATTGTTCCGTGCTATAATTAGTATATCAACTGTTCCTGAACAGTTGATATCAAAATATATTCTTCTAATTACACGGCCACCCTCAGACTTAACTACTTGTTATAATTAGTTTAACGAAAGAATACTTAATTATACTTATAGTTAAGGCTGGAATTCACCGCGCATCTAACCCTCATTTAGTCATCTTATTTTGGCGGATGGTATATGCCACGTTTTAAAAAGGCGATAAAAAGATTTTTTTACTAAACCATGGTAAATAACTTGGCGAACTCCGGTGTACGTAAACAGAGATTAATATTCACTGAGGCAAGATATAAAACAATTAATGCGTTTGTGCTAAGATTGTTCAAGAAACGAATTCTCCATACACATACGAGTACAATACCAAACCTTCCGCAATTAGTTAAAACACATTTCCAAGATATTATTATGGTGTTATTCGAATGGATGCAATAATTATCTAATTAACTATAACTAAAACGGAATGAAAACGAATTAGTGTTACAGGTTCAATTCGATTTCGTAATATTTCATTGTTACATGATAATTACAGTTTTTATCCGTATAACATAATGTGAACGAATTGCGACTAGTTTGGTATTATAACGTTAGTAAGGAAAATTGTCATCATCTGCGGGGGCCTTAACACTAAGCCATAACGAAGGTCCGTTTGCTACTAACTTCAGACATGTTTGATTTTAACACTCGACCGTTAAACATGGCGTCTATAATGACATTTTGTCTGTTAAACATTGCAGCAACCGGGGCCTGGCTTCGTTCTAAGTACCGACCGTAATTATCTATATTTATTAGGGCCTCTCAGAGTCAATATGTTAAATATTATCACTAAATCCCGATTGGACTGAAAACAAATGTAGACTAGTAAAATCGTAACAGACACAAAAAACAAAACATCAGTTGGCTAAGTTGAAAGTAACTTACACAATATTATATAGTGTAAGTATGGTCAACAGCAGTACAGCGAGTCAGAAATAGGGATTTAATGATAATTCAATTTAAGCAGGGGCTCTGAAGGAATTTATCAGACACGACCTTTATATAATGGTCATCCTAACATAAACATAACAAAATACAGCTGCACATCAACATACAAAGAATGCAGATCTTTCAAAATTATTTACAATTATTGTCTAAGTGCTAGAAACCTATTCAAAATGGCGACCTCATAGAGCCATAGTAACAATAATTATCATAAATTCCTAACATATGGCGCGGACTTGATATTACACCCAACCAAAACGACCAAAATACAACATGAGGTGACGGTAAACGACTTAAAACTAATGCTACAAGAGTTATACCGCGGCCTGCACAGAGAAGAGCTCGCAACAAACTAAATAAACAAAATAAAGTGTCAAAATTGGTCAAACGCCAAATTATAATTGTATTTGGTTTCGCAAACTGGGTACCTGAGGCAAATGCCAATAATAAGGGCGACATAATTAAAAAAATGGATTGTAATAATTAGCGAAAAATCAAATAAAATATAAATCGGGCAACACCGACGACTTAAAGGTTTGTCGCATTGGTCCATTAACAATTACTTAATTATAACATTAAATGTATTTTAATAAAGCATTTTTGGTCGGTTTTGTTTTGTTTATTGTTCCGTGGAGGTAGAAGAAAATCGTTATTTATTCACAATTAATCCATTTGTGAATTAGAGTTTTAGTGTTGGGAACACCGACAGACTTCTAGTTTGTACAAATGTTCCCATCACTATCGGTCAAGCGACATGTAACATCATGATTTCATAGTACTTTAAATTAGTAATAAAATACATTTGTATATATAAAAGGCAAAGGTGACTGATTGATCTATTAATGCATAGCGCAAACCACGGGGCAGGTCGGCTGATTAGCATATAGATACTGTGACACAAAGCTGTAAGACACATAAGGGTTTTTGAAAATTTATTTTAATCCCCAAGAGGATAAAACACGGTACCCGTACTACGTGAGTCTGCTACTTTGACTTTGTAATAAGAATTGCAATGTTCCCGCCCGAACACTACAAATAACATATATGTTTGTACACTATAGTGTATTAGTGAGTAGATAATAATAGAAAGGATCCAATATTCTTATTCTAAACGGAAATTTATGTATAATATATACATTTATATTCAACATACAATAAACATATAACTTTTTCTGACAACAAATAGTAACATAACACGATTTTTATAATATTTACATGATAATATCACTAACAAGTTTTATCCTCTATTACCTGTTAATTTTAATGATGTAATAAAAAGTGCGATAGTTGTCCGAGAGAGTAATGACACGTTAAAGATTTGTATAAAAGAACTAAGACATGTTCTTGAATTTACATTATCTACATTAATTTGTCTTGTGAAAACTGGGATTAAGATTTAACAAAAAAAAACACAAACTAATAAAATCGGTTTAGATTCAACGATACATAGATACACTACATACGTAGATATGATTTAGTAACCATTTAATATATGAAACTGCGCTTGAGTTTCGAGCAGCCGACAACTGAAGAGACGAAAGAACAATAAAACACACATGGAATGTCTTCATACAAAAAAACGTGTTGATTTCAGAGCGTAGGTAGCATGTATCTAGCCAGTTGTATTCAATACGCGCGCCGACAATAAATGGATAATCTTTAAACTGGCCTGAAGAGGTGGCAAACTGGCTCTTTTTTACGATGTTTAAGTCAAATTGTTTAAATAACTAATCATCGAATCCTAAAAAATGGAAAATAAGGGTGTAATGAACATAAGGGTGTAATGAACAATCGGAAAATAAGGGTGTAATGAACAATCGTTATTGACGAGAAAATGAATTTTCTCAAACCCTCTTTCAGAAAAAAAATTCCCAAAAAGCATCTAATTTTGTCATACTTTCAAAATTGTCTGCAAAACGGCGCAACCTCTTTTGCTTATTGTTCTAGGACCTAGAGTCTAGGTGATAATGTTATTTCTCGGAGCTCGCTCGCAGTCCATATTAACTATAAAACATACTATGTACATACAACATACTATAATTACATGAGTCACTATTTTAACTGGTGCGTTCATAGTTAATAACTCGGTGATCGTGACAACAGTGAGCAAAGCCGTGTGCTTGACTAGCTTGTTTCCGTCGATTAAGGCACTTAAACAACTTTCGGCCGCCCTCAGAGACGGTTTTTAATATTTTTTTGAGTTTCATTCGATTAATATGGAGTTTGACAGAGTGGGGCGCGCCGTCGTGGATTGAAATATTTATACATTCTAGTAGTTACCTGTCACAATGATATCTTATTCATTTTCTGCCACAATTATACTGGTGCCCTAGCATGGTTACACATATTTCATATAGATTCTATTTCTACGACCATTAACGCTTCAAGACCTAAAAAAGCAAAAAAATATATGGGAATGACAGATCATTTGACGTCATAAATGTCATTCCCATACATTATTTTACTTTCGAAACGTTAGCGATTGTAGAGAGAATCGATATAGGTACAACATTGCTAGAGGGGTAGATTATTTTAGAACGTCTCTGAGATCGGAAGTTAATAACTTGCTTAAACATTATTTATTTTAAATTTACAAAACACTTTTTATTTGAAATACGTAAAATATATTGATTTATTCCATCTGCTACTTAAGATATTTAAAAAAAATTATTTATTTATCGAATAGATCCAACCACTAAGATAAAATTGATAGATCGCAACTGACTTCACTCGCAACTTGAAATTATGAATTTGTGAAGTGAAGTTAGCGAACATTGCTGGTATTGTCTTAGCATTCATTTGAAAAAGAATTTAATTTCATGTAATTACTATTTACTACATACTTATTTACAATTACTGTCTAGAATTAATTAAAATGAAAATGTCTGAAGCATATTCTAATAAGACTAATAAATGTATTACTCATTACATAATAAAATTGTCACTTAAAACTTAAGTTCCCTTAGCAATTAACCTCACTAATGTGTAACCGTTATAAGTGAAAAATAACGGTTACTCTTTACATACTAACTAGCTGCAAATGAAAATAACCTGTCAAGTGCGAGTCGGACTCGCGCACTGAGGGTTCCGTACTACAACCGGAGGAATAAAACCATAAAAACCACTTTTCTTATCGAACCGCAAAACTAACTTTGTTTTTAGAGGTTTAATGTAAATATCAAAAAAACTACTTATTAGATCTCGTTCAAACCAATTTTCGGTGGAAGTTTGCATGGTAATGTACATCATATATTTTTTTTAGTTCTATCATACTCTTATTTTAGAAGTTACAGGGGGGGGGACACACATTTTACTACTTTGGAAGTGTCTCTAGCGCAAGCTATTCATTTTAGAAAAAAATGATATTAGAAACCTTAGTATCATTTTTGAAGACCTATCCATAGATACCCCACACATATGGGTTTGATGAAAAAAAAATTTTTGAGTTTCAGTTCTAAGTATGGGGCACCCCCAAAATTTATTACTTTTTTAAAATATTGTATGAAAACCTTAATGCGGTTTACATAATACATCTACTTACCAAGTTTCAACAGTATAGCTCTTATAGTTTCGGAAAAAAGTGGCTGTGACAAACGGACGGACAGACGGACAGACGGACAGACGGACAGACGGACAGACGGACAGACGGACAGACAGACATGATGAATCTATAAGGGTTCCGTTTTTTGCCATTCGGCTACGGAACCCTAAAAATGGTAAAAAACCGTTGTATTTAATACTATACTAGCTGCCTCCAACCTCGTCATCGCAAAGTATTTAGTATCTTATTCCTTTTATCACGAAATTTGTATGTGAATAAGCAAAATTATAATAACAGTGGGTTGGGTAGTGAATTGACAGAACAGTTCGATAATTAATTACCGATTAAAAATTTTCAAAAAAAAAACCTGTATAATACAGGAACACAAACTGTTTTCTTCAGACTATAGCGGTAGGACACTAGGCTCGGTAAATTAAAGTTACCTGTTACCTGTGTAAATCATCAGGTGGAACTGATGTTCCTACTATGTACTGATAGCCGCATTATTGTATAACGTTTCATTAGCGTTCACATCACTATCTATAGCTGGCAAGTTGTCGATCACGGAACTTATAGTTTCAGGAACGGCGTCGCTGCTGACGAACAAATCGTTATCGTTGACCGTATCGTCTCTCGTAACGGTATCTGTAACGTTACTAGTTGCGATATCTGTTACATCACTCGCGGCGTTGCAGCAAGCGTTCGTGCTTGTATCACTACTGGTGTTAGTAGCGGTGATACTGCAGGCCGCGGCGCTATTGCCGTTCTCGATGTCGCTGGTGTTTGTCGTATCGATAACGTCGATGGTGATGTTGGCGACGTTCGCGTTGGCGTCGACGTCCTCGTAGCAGGGAGGCATCTCCACGTTGCTGCGCGCCTCCGACTCGGTGCCGCTGTTGATGCCCTCGCGGCTGAGGTACTCGGGCGGCGGGCCGCACTTGTAGCGCATCGCCTCGGTGTAGGGCGGCGGGCGGTTGTCGAGCGCGGGGTAGTCGTGGAAGTCGGCGCCCAGCAGGCGGATGGTGCGGCCGTTGAGCGTGTAGGTGTCGCCGGCGCCCACGCGCACGAAGTCCAGGTCGTCGATGCTGATCTCGGCCACGTCGGGCGTGTCGGGGCGCGGCTCCTCGCGGCGGAAGCGCGGGATGCTGAGCTGGAAGCGGCCCAGCTGCAGCGTCAGCGGCCGCTGCGACACGGACAGCTGCTCCATCACCCGGTCTGCAATTATTGACTTAATGTTTACATTCTATACATCATTAATTTATTAACGAGATTAAATGTATGCAGGCCTTGAAGACTTTGAATTTTAAACAATATTGACTTCTCTATACAAACTATATAGTCTACTCTTTGTACCTGGCCAAAGCTCCAAGATGTAACCAAGGTAATAAAAACTATTTTTTTTTTTTTTTTTTTATTTATAGAATTCTGGGTGTCCTGCTAAGACTTGATAACAGCAAAGTAACTTTCAAAAATAAACTTCAACTCTTTTTTGTTTTTTTGATGACTGGTACTAACAACAGCTCCGTGTCGCAGAAGGAAGGAGTCGCTCGTCACCTATGGTGTTGCGGCGCGCGGCGCGGCGGCGGAAGAACTCGACGGGCGTGGGCAGGTAGTTGAGGTCGCGCGGGCTCAGCTCCGGGTCGGCGAAGTACAGCTCCGTGTCGCAGAAGGAAGGAGTCGCTCGTCACCTATGGTGTTGCGGCGCGCGGCGCGGCGGCGGAAGAACTCGACGGGCGTGGGCAGGTAGTTGAGGTCGCGCGGGCTCAGCTCCGGGTCGGCGAAGTACAGCTCCGTGTCGCAGAAGGAAGGAGTCGCTCGTCACCTATGGTGTTGCGGCGCGCGGCGCGGCGGCGGAAGAACTCGACGGGCGTGGGCAGGTAGTTGAGGTCGCGCGGGCTCAGCTCCGGGTCGGCGAAGTACAGCTCCGTGTCGCAGAAGGAAGGAGTCGCTCGTCACCTATGGTGTTGCGGCGCGCGGCGCGGCGGCGGAAGAACTCGACGGGCGTGGGCAGGTAGTTGAGGTCGCGCGGGCTCAGCTCCGGGTCGGCGAAGTACAGCTCCGTGTCGCAGAAGGAAGGAGTCGCTCGTCACCTATGGTGTTGCGGCGCGCGGCGCGGCGGCGGAAGAACTCGACGGGCGTGGGCAGGTAGTTGAGGTCGCGCGGGCTCAGCTCCGGGTCGGCGAAGTACAGCTCCGTGTCGCAGAAGGAAGGAGTCGCTCGTCACCTATGGTGTTGCGGCGCGCGGCGCGGCGGCGGAAGAACTCGACGGGCGTGGGCAGGTAGTTGAGGTCGCGCGGGCTCAGCTCCGGGTCGGCGAAGTACAGCTCCGTGTCGCAGAAGGAAGGAGTCGCTCGTCACCTATGGTGTTGCGGCGCGCGGCGCGGCGGCGGAAGAACTCGACGGGCGTGGGCAGGTAGTTGAGGTCGCGCGGGCTCAGCTCCGGGTCGGCGAAGTACAGCTCCGTGTCGCAGAAGGAAGGAGTCGCTCGTCACCTATGGTGTTGCGGCGCGCGGCGCGGCGGCGGAAGAACTCGACGGGCGTGGGCAGGTAGTTGAGGTCGCGCGGGCTCAGCTCCGGGTCGGCGAAGTACAGCTCCGTGTCGCAGAAGGAAGGAGTCGCTCGTCACCTATGGTGTTGCGGCGCGCGGCGCGGCGGCGGAAGAACTCGACGGGCGTGGGCAGGTAGTTGAGGTCGCGCGGGCTCAGCTCCGGGTCGGCGAAGTACAGCTCCGTGTCGCAGAAGGAAGGAGTCGCTCGTCACCTATGGTGTTGCGGCGCGCGGCGCGGCGGCGGAAGAACTCGACGGGCGTGGGCAGGTAGTTGAGGTCGCGCGGGCTCAGCTCCGGGTCGGCGAAGTACAGCTCCGTGTCGCAGAAGGAAGGAGTCGCTCGTCACCTATGGTGTTGCGGCGCGCGGCGCGGCGGCGGAAGAACTCGACGGGCGTGGGCAGGTAGTTGAGGTCGCGCGGGCTCAGCTCCGGGTCGGCGAAGTACAGCTCCGTGTCGCAGAAGGAAGGAGTCGCTCGTCACCTATGGTGTTGCGGCGCGCGGCGCGGCGGCGGAAGAACTCGACGGGCGTGGGCAGGTAGTTGAGGTCGCGCGGGCTCAGCTCCGGGTCGGCGAAGTACAGCTCCGTGTCGCAGAAGGAAGGAGTCGCTCGTCACCTATGGTGTTGCGGCGCGCGGCGCGGCGGCGGAAGAACTCGACGGGCGTGGGCAGGTAGTTGAGGTCGCGCGGGCTCAGCTCCGGGTCGGCGAAGTACAGCTCCGTGTCGCAGAAGGAAGGAGTCGCTCGTCACCTATGGTGTTGCGGCGCGCGGCGCGGCGGCGGAAGAACTCGACGGGCGTGGGCAGGTAGTTGAGGTCGCGCGGGCTCAGCTCCGGGTCGGCGAAGTACAGCTCCGTGTCACAGAAGGAAGGAGTCGCTCGTCACCTATGGTGTTGCGGCGCGCGGCGCGGCGGCGGAAGAACTCGACGGGCGTGGGCAGGTAGTTGAGGTCGCGCGGGCTCAGCTCCGGGTCGGCGAAGTACAGCTCCGTGTCGCAGAAGGAAGGAGTCGCTCGTCACCTATGGTGTTGCGGCGCGCGGCGCGGCGGCGGAAGAACTCGACGGGCGTGGGCAGGTAGTTGAGGTCGCGCGGGCTCAGCTCCGGGTCGGCGAAGTACAGCTCCGTGTCGCAGAAGGAAGGAGTCGCTCGTCACCTATGGTGTTGCGGCGCGCGGCGCGGCGGCGGAAGAACTCGACGGGCGTGGGCAGGTAGTTGAGGTCGCGCGGGCTCAGCTCCGGGTCGGCGAAGTACAGCTCCGTGTCGCAGAAGGAAGGAGTCGCTCGTCACCTATGGTGTTGCGGCGCGCGGCGCGGCGGCGGAAGAACTCGACGGGCGTGGGCAGGTAGTTGAGGTCGCGCGGGCTCAGCTCCGGGTCGGCGAAGTACAGCTCCGTGTCGCAGAAGGAAGGAGTCGCTCGTCACCTATGGTGTTGCGGCGCGCGGCGCGGCGGCGGAAGAACTCGACGGGCGTGGGCAGGTAGTTGAGGTCGCGCGGGCTCAGCTCCGGGTCGGCGAAGTACAGCTCCGTGTCGCAGAAGGAAGGAGTCGCTCGTCACCTATGGTGTTGCGGCGCGCGGCGCGGCGGCGGAAGAACTCGACGGGCGTGGGCAGGTAGTTGAGGTCGCGCGGGCTCAGCTCCGGGTCGGCGAAGTACAGCTCCGTGTCGCAGAAGGAAGGAGTCGCTCGTCACCTATGGTGTTGCGGCGCGCGGCGCGGCGGCGGAAGAACTCGACGGGCGTGGGCAGGTAGTTGAGGTCGCGCGGGCTCAGCTCCGGGTCGGCGAAGTACAGCTCCGTGTCGCAGAAGGAAGGAGTCGCTCGTCACCTATGGTGTTGCGGCGCGCGGCGCGGCGGCGGAAGAACTCGACGGGCGTGGGCAGGTAGTTGAGGTCGCGCGGGCTCAGCTCCGGGTCGGCGAAGTACAGCTCCGTGTCGCAGAAGGAAGGAGTCGCTCGTCACCTATGGTGTTGCGGCGCGCGGCGCGGCGGCGGAAGAACTCGACGGGCGTGGGCAGGTAGTTGAGGTCGCGCGGGCTCAGCTCCGGGTCGGCGAAGTACAGCTCCGTGTCGCAGAAGGAAGGAGTCGCTCGTCACCTATGGTGTTGCGGCGCGCGGCGCGGCGGCGGAAGAACTCGACGGGCGTGGGCAGGTAGTTGAGGTCGCGCGGGCTCAGCTCCGGGTCGGCGAAGTACAGCTCCGTGTCGCAGAAGGAAGGAGTCGCTCGTCACCTATGGTGTTGCGGCGCGCGGCGCGGCGGCGGAAGAACTCGACGGGCGTGGGCAGGTAGTTGAGGTCGCGCGGGCTCAGCTCCGGGTCGGCGAAGTACAGCTCCGTGTCGCAGAAGGAAGGAGTCGCTCGTCACCTATGGTGTTGCGGCGCGCGGCGCGGCGGCGGAAGAACTCGACGGGCGTGGGCAGGTAGTTGAGGTCGCGCGGGCTCAGCTCCGGGTCGGCGAAGTACAGCTCCGTGTCGCAGAAGGAAGGAGTCGCTCGTCACCTATGGTGTTGCGGCGCGCGGCGCGGCGGCGGAAGAACTCGACGGGCGTGGGCAGGTAGTTGAGGTCGCGCGGGCTCAGCTCCGGGTCGGCGAAGTACAGCTCCGTGTCGCAGAAGGAAGGAGTCGCTCGTCACCTATGGTGTTGCGGCGCGCGGCGCGGCGGCGGAAGAACTCGACGGGCGTGGGCAGGTAGTTGAGGTCGCGCGGGCTCAGCTCCGGGTCGGCGAAGTACAGCTCCGTGTCGCAGAAGGCGGGCGAGCGGTACTCGGGCGCAGTCGCGGGCGCGCGCTGCGGCGACCCCGCGCACGACGCGCCGCGCACCTCCGTCATCTCCACGTCCAGGCACTGCGTCGGCACCTGCCATGTGACGACCGTTGTAATGTGGTAGCAACGAATGATGGCACAAGCTAAACTTTCACTTCCTGTAACTCGGGCAAGTGATACGCTTGCAAATGCCTGCACTGCCCCAAGCTTGTCACTCTTAAGGTGGCCACACATGCTAGGTTATGCTTGTCAGTTTTGCCTGTGCAAGCAAAACCGACAGGCTCGACCGAGTTTCATAGGGCACACACACGTAACAACATACCTGCACAAGCTCTCAGTTTCCATGATGGCACCGGTAGCGGTGGTTGACATCGACGCAATAGCGTTAATAGGATTATTAATTGTAATTTTGAAGAAAAAGAGAGATAAACAACGAAGCCGTACAGAGTGGTGTAAAAATTTATATATTCCTACTAGCTGACCGGGAAAACTTCGTTTTGCCGTTTAGGGATATCAAATATAGATAACAACTCGGTCCCACACCCAGAGAATATACCCTGAAAACTTCACAACGATCTGTCCAGCCGTCTCGGAGGAGTTTGGCTACAAAGAAAATCGAGAGAATTTTATATATTAGATAAATTCTTCTAAAATTGCATTTCGTTTGCGAGACGACATCATTGCGCAGTGACGTACGACGCGCCAACGATGAGTGACGACGTCTTATCCCCTCGGAACTTGCTGGATGACTGAAGCCTGAAGCGCACCTGCTACACACGTTCAGTTATGCTTGCGCAAGCGACCTGCGCAAGCATAACCGAGCGGCAAAAATATCAATTTCTATATTTTTAATTTTGCTTGCGCAGGCAAGAAATTATGTCTTACACACGTTCAGTTAAGCTTGCACAGTTCAACTGTGCAAGCATAACCATCGGTTATAACCTAGCGTGTAGGGCTACCTTTAGAGATAATTTTTTTTAAGTCTCATTCTACCCTGTAATTTAGCTGGCTACTATGCCATAATTAGCAGGACAGATTAATTTGTTTTGCTGTAATCCGCTACTTGAAAAGATTCTGTATGGTACAATATGCAGGAACACTGCCCACATGAAACACCACACACAATTTTTCAACACTTGACGCACGTTTCGTCCCGAACCGGGACATCCTCAGGAGATGTTGACTTCACAATGCGAAATCGTAGAGTGAGTCAACATCTCCTGAGGATGTCCCGGTTCGGGACGAAACGTGCGTCAAGTGTTGAAAAATTGTGTGTGGTGTTTCATGTGGGCAGTGTTCCTGCATATTGTACCATACAGAATCTTTTCAAGTAGCGGATTACAGCAAAACAAATTAATCTGTCCTGCTAATTATGGATTTCCGCAAAATAACGCCTGCTTCCATTCAATACTATGCCATATGCAATTACTGCTTCACGCCAGAATATCTAACACTGCAGTGCTACCCAACCGGGAGAACTTTGCAAAGAACTTCTATCATCTTTGATTTCAGAGGCATCAATCTACCACATGGATTTTTTTCTCATAGGTCCATTCCATAGTTCATGGAAACGTCACTTCATGATGGAAACCACGTCGGATCAAGTGAAACGAAACTGAGCACCCACCTGTCTGTATCGGGAGCAGAAAATAGCAGACAGCCGGGCGAGGCCGAAGCCTCCGCCGTAGGGCGGCGTCTCGGCTGTGTCGCTCGCCGCCGTCGACGGCGTTTCTGGACTGGGCAGCTCCTATTGACATCACATCATATCATATCTAGGCTTTCACATTATATAGGTAGGTAAAAGTGTACACACATTTTCAAAATGTACTTGATGAACTTTTAATTGTAAAACTATGTAAATAAAATGGTCTTTAAATAAATATCAATCCCATAAAAGCAAAAAATTCTAGACTTAGTTTTTCGTTCCTATACGAAAGAAAAAGAATTGGTTGTCTGTAAAGTCGGTTTATTGACGATAGTTGAACGTGACAACTCTCGCTTGCACATCAAGCCTTACATGGAACGCCTCAGAGCGAGGTAACGCCGGTAACGCCGGATGAGTAATGTTTTTTTGTGCGTGCAGCCGGCTCTATCGATTTATAAGACGTTGTCACGTCAATAAGAGTTATCTATACTCACAGAAGTGGCGAGCGTGTTTCTGACAGGACTGGCGGACACGCCCGAGTCCAGCAGCCTGGTGGCTTCGTAGCGCGGCGGATACCGCGCCTGCGCACACACACGTTGATTGATCATAATGCTTTGTTCGATATGTTGAATTTGATCAATACCAGACCCCTATTAGTTAGTAGATCAGAATTTACAAAAAAAGAGGTTTTTATGTATTCTGTGATTATTAATATCTCACAGTATTAATAGTAAAATGAAAGAACTACTAAATTATAGGTTTAAAATGCATGTATCACATGCCTCGGAGAGCACGTAATCACCATGTTCTTCTCGGTTTTTATTATTTACCAGAATCTACTAAACCTGTTGACTGCATAGAGCAGTGGTGGGTCTAAGCCCTAATTCAGTCTTCTCATAAAAGCTGGTAATGGATCTTTGTACGGCTGAAGTAGTGTTTTTTATTCACAAATTAGTATTGGACTGCGATTTTATCTGATGGTAAGTGATGATGCAGTTAAGATGTTTATATCGTACTAACTTTGATGGGGATAAAATACCCCTAGCGGCGGTTTCTGAACAGAATCGCGCCCGAATGCTTAATCGCTTGATGGATCATGGAGCATCTTTCCCGGTAGAGACGGTGGGTCAGTTGTTTTAAAATGTTCATACTGACATTGTATGAAAATGTCAAAACAATATTACAATAATACTGCTATTAGAGTTGGTGGTACGGCCTCTGAGTCAATTTCAAATCATAAAGTTGTAAAGAAGTCCGTGAAGATTCAATATTATAGTTAAGTAATCTCGATGTTTGCGAGCTGTGGACGCGTCACTCACTGCGTAGTGGTGCGCGGTGTCGCGGTGCGCGGACGCGTAGCCGCGCAGCGCGGCGCGCTTCATGTGCATCTTGCACAGCGCTGACACCAGCAGCACCACCGCGATCATGAAGATGAGCGCGCACGCTGCAACAACCACAACACCGGTCACTGTGTGCCACCATAGTCCCACCAAACTTCTCATTTTTTTTAAATAAAAATTGCTTTATTTGAATCTTAGGAAAAGGTACAGAAACAAATGGGAAACGATGATCCTGCAGAAGTATAAGCTGTGTTGCAGTGATCATCGCCCTCCTCATACAATGACTCAAGTGACAAACAATTATTGTAATAAGTTACAAAATATTATTGCAAATGCATGCTGTGAAGTTTATGATCTTCTGTATAAATGTGTTTGTGTGTGTGTATGTGCGTGCAAAATGTGCTAACAATAACTTAAATAAATTAGAATTTAAAAAACCCCCGACCACCACAATTCGAAATTTTGTAGTAGCTGTCATGTTGAATGTGAAATTTGTTAAAAGTTAAGCCTAGAAAAAATATATAATCTGCCATATTGTAGAGGCGACTTTCATCAAACATACCTAAGAATTCTTACTGATACACCTTTCAAACAAAAACAAAAAAAAAACGAAATCAAAATCAGTTTACCCATTCGTTTTCGCATCGGGGTCTTTTAAATTAAATGTCAAAACGAAAAAGTGACACTTAATTCAACTGGGTACATGGCATGATTTTACAACTCCACTCAGTGTCAGCAATAAAGTAGGTCATTAAAATTAAGGACTCTACTCACCGGTGACGGTATAGATGGTGGACTGGATGAAGCCGTACTCGTCCGGCGCGTGCCGATCGTCGAACAGTGGCGGGTACTCCACCTCCACGTAGCCTGCAGGGAACAATTCCATTTCCAGTAACAGCTTAGTAGAAATTTTATCTTTTAACAGTCATTCCGAGACAAAAGCAGAAGAAAAAAAATCCCTATTGCAGCCCTGACCACAAAATCTGTGGGTTACTTTAACCGAACCCCAAACATCGTCTTGTTGAATTCTATTTTACAATTTTAATTTGTGTTACTTGTATCAATCTAGTGGTAAATAATATGTACTCACCCTCTAGAGTGGAGTACCGCGCGTGCTCGTCGCAGCAGGACGGCTGCCGGCACAGCGCAGCGCCGGGCCGGCAGCACGCGGCCTCCGGGATGCAGCGCCCCGTCGAGCAGTTCAGTCTGTCACTACCTGCAACCAGCACACACCGGTTAACCAACGACATTTCGGAGCCGGTGTGTTGTAATTAAACATCCCAGCACAGAGGGCGGTGGCAACCGATCGAGATTCTAACTACTTTTTTATAGTCAGATTTGCTGTGACGATTTTTTTCTGTGAAGTTTATATTACACAAGTTTTAAAGCAAGATGCATGGACCAGGGCTGCCCTGAGGTGCGAGTTGCAGCACAGGCCTGGAGAGAAATTGTCCTGTTACCAATCGTTAGGTCGAGCAGTTATACTCCATACTTTTACAACACATTGTCCGCGGTACTCACGGGCGCAGGGCCTCGGCGCGCAGACGGGCGGCGACTCGTCCTCCGCGTCCTCGCAGTCGTTGCGGCCGTCGCACACGTACGCGGGCAGCACGCAGCGCGCGCCGCACCAGTACGCGCCGCGCGCGCAGTGCTTGGGGCCTGACGGAGAAACATTTTGTGTGAATACGTCTTCAAACCAAGCAATACAAAGAAGTGATTACAAAACGAGGGAATAAAATTAGTTATTACAGCTAGAAATTACATTACACACAAAATATTACTTGTTTTGTTAATTCAATTTAATTATGTATTTGTTTTGGGCATTATTTTACAGTACACGGCAAACTTCTTGGGTATATGACCTTGATTGAGTTTTATGACAAGCTGATTTTAGATCCTTTTGGTGGTAAGCGCGGAGAGCGTCGGCGGAGAGCCACGTGCACTAACTTGCCCCGTCTACTACGTCATTTCACGCTCAAGAAGTTTGCCGGCACCTGTAACCCTATGTTTTGGTTATCATCACGTCAGATCAAAATAATGATAATTAGGTCACAGTGTGCCCATTGTTGTTATCAATCTCAGGAATGACATAAGATAAAAAATGGTATGTTTCAGATCACAGTGATGGAGTTGGAACCTACCCCTGGGCTGCACCAGCACATATTTGGTGCTGCTGAAGGGCGGCGCAGAGCAGATGTAGTGACCGCTGTCAAACAGCGTGAGGTTTGTCTTTTCCAGCTTACTGGTCCCCGCTGTGCATGATTGATCAGTTGAGAAGGGCCTGGGAGCACACAATATACAAATAAAAGGTGAATTGAAATGTGAAATTTCGGTCTTGTTCAGTCTCAAACAAACGCCTGTGCAAACCTGTCTATATCTTAATTGAATGAGCCATGATAAATGCATATTGAAATTTCTCCATCCATTAGCTGATTCATTAGCATACATTAGCAGCTCAAACATAGAGATGTCATTCAAGGTCAAATTATTTTTCTACAGAGTATTCATATTCCATTGCATACTCCAGTGTTGTATTTAATATTCTTGTTTCCATTAGGTACTTCATTTCATGATTTATAGTTGTACCAACTGGGTACAGTTTGTTCACCAATGCGGGATGGAAGTAACAAGTTACAACTTGTCACTTGATTGTCAATTGTTGAATAGACAGTTATGAAAGTGAGAAATATGCTCGGAGTATCTTTGTGCAATTGAATCAGGGATGAGGAGATTCACAAAAGAAGTAACCAATATAGCTCAACATGTCACAATACACACATAGCATATAACTCATATGACCCATGGAAGTTGGGGACACATGGTGCTGACACTGAGAATGACGGTCATGCACCGGGAAGCGCAGTGCATGCCCCCAGTGCCCCCAGGCAATGCAGGTATGAGGTCAGTTGCTGGTGCCAGGTGATGCAAGATGGTGTTTGGCGGTCATTTCAGGAGACCTACGTCCATCACCTGAAACAATGACCTTCTTTGGCGTTCACTCACCTTCCTCCATCTGTGCCATTGTCACTAACGTAGTTCCACACAAACACGTGGGTTGCAGTGTCTCCGCGCACCTCGCACACCAGTGTCAGGTTGTCCTTCTCACGGCGCACTAATACATCAGTGTATTCTGTGTCCCCTGGACTGTATAGGGCTAGGTATGGTGTCTGTGGCTCGCAAATACCTAAAAAATAAAGATAATACTTGCTTGACAATTATACCTGAGCAAACAAAAGTAAATGAGCACAGGCAATATAGACGCATCAGCCAAAGCTGTTTAACCTATTATCAAATAATTATAATTATAAAACAATGATGAAAGACAGAAAACATTCAGGACAAACATCTTCCTTGTTAAGCAATGGTGAGACAGAGCCAATACAATTAATGACTCTGTTGCAATTATAGCTAGTACTTCCTCATGGTATATTGAAATTGGATGTTTTATTTCATTGATTAGTTGTTTGAAATACCAATAAATTATGAGACATAAAGAATCCTTGGCACCAAGCATGTTAACAATTCTGGTTATTGGCAGAGCAGACCTGGGGAATTGGGGTTTAAATGTAATGCTTTTTTAGAAAAGGTTCAATAAGATTCTTCTGTAGAATACCTGAAATGGGCTGTACATTTTATAAATCTGTAATCTGGACAAAAATTCCCTGCTCACCTTTGCCTTTCTTTTGGCTCTCTTTATAGTTGTATGTTGAAATGTATAATTAGGTAAAAGTAACATGTAAGAAATTTCATCTTATGGATGTAAAATTATATTATTTATTATACTTAACTACTTCAACAAAAAACTACATAATGTCTATTCTATCTCCGCTTTCCAAACTCATAAAGTACCTAATGAAAAAAAATAACATGTTTTTCGTAAAACGAATGTGAACGGATATCCAACCAACCAAAATATACCGTTAGCTTTGCTAGCGTAAAAAATCAACTCGTCTAGTGACCTGCAAAAATTATTCCTGATAATTGACAAGCGCTGCACAGAAAACCTTGCACAAAACTCGTGGCTTTGGCAAACAATAATGATGTAATATCCAATCAAGGCCTTTTTCATTATATATTTAATGAAATATTCCAAGAATGTTGAAGAAATAACTTAGAAATAATATGTACAAGTGATGAGGAGCTTGTACTTTATAATAGTCCCAACTTTATCGTACTTACATGTTTCTAAAATGAGTATGACGACGACGATAGACTTATAAAAACAATACATATTTCCAAACATTATTAAAGTAATATTATTATTTTACATTTTGCAGATCTCTACATTTGGAAAAACGCCATGTTTGTAATTTGTTTAGGATATTTTGTTGAATTTGATTGACTTTGACTTGACAATATTTTTCCTTAGTCTATGGTCAAATGATAACAGATAACATTAAATCATTGACCACAGCATTTAACTGAGATGTCAGTGGATCACCGCCACGCATAAAGTATCCCATGAGATAACAAAACTATGGAGGTGCAATTCATTAATTGTAGCCTAGTAGCCTAACCTTGTATGAAATGCGTTGGGTGACGCTATCTAATATGCCACTCGACAGATTTGAAATTATTTAAAAATTTATTGAAGGGGCCAGTGTATAATAATATAATATTATTATTATATATGTCGTAGACAGAGAAGTCTACCCCATATTAGTCTTATTAGTAGTATTAGAGATAGTCATTCTCAGGTCGAGTGAGGTCAATGTCTTCACGGATGACGGAGCGCATTTTGACATACCACTAAAGAGGAGGTTTGTCAAAAAGAGGCCAAAAATCATATTGAATACGTATTGAATCATATTTTTACGTGTCGAAACAGCAATGTATAACGAAATAAAGACAACGGTTTCCTAGGCACTGACCTCCGGTAGACTTCGGACTGTCAACGTAAAAATCTCATTCTCAGTGATTCATTTTTTGTGCTGACTTGAAGCACCCCCCTTGAAGTCAATTTGGCATTCCAATTCCTAAGATTATGTCTATATTCTCTAAAAAACGCATTACATATTTTATTTTAGATTTATAAATTATTTTTTAATTATTTTTATTATAAATTATTTTTGAATCTGTGGCAAAAACACGAGGAGTGGAGCAATGGCGGGCTGACAGCGGATGTGACGTTACTGTGAGTTTTCCGGCTCACTTTTTTTTTTGAATTATGAAATATGAAGAATACTTCTGTAGGTACGAAAGAAAATAATAAAACTCAAAATGTTTAATAATATCTTCAAAGAAGCCGTGTTTATTTTTTTATTTTAATTTTAAATTCTCAACACAATGCTCAATGACCTCGGCAAAGTTGGAATTTCAAAATGATCATGAATCATGCACAAACTCTATACTTACTCAAAATTATTGAGATTGAGATGTCCATTGCGTCGGCTGAAACGAGGATTCCCTGGATTTACTAATCGAGAAAGAGGTGAACCCCCGAAATCCGAATACTCGGGTGGGCAGCGTTCGGGAAATTCCCCGATTCCTTCTCGTCCAACAACCCTCAGTGCCTGAAGACATAAAAGCACTAAAGTCTCCGACGAGTGCGTGTTATGGATCTGAAGATATTGATTTGAGACACTATGGGCCTCATAAGAAGGCTCAGGGTCACCGAGAGAGAACTTTGCTCGAAATATCGCGATCTTTCTGCAAAAGAACCAAAGTGACCGGCATACTTAGCTCAAGTGTCGCAAAACTGTAGTTTTGACAGTGGCACATAGCTCGTAGGATTGGGGACCCAAGGTGCTGGAGCCTGGAATGGCGGCCACGCACCGCGAAGCGCAGTGTCGGCAGATCCCCCACCAGGTGGACGGACGACATAAAGGAAGTCGCGGGAAGTCGCTCGAGCGCCGGGCGGTGCAAGATCGTGGTGTTTGGCGGTCATATCAGGAAGCCATTGTCCAGCAGTGGACGTCCATTGGCTGAAACTACGACGACGACTTTTTTATTTTAAGAAAGAATGACTAAAGGTCTCGTTTAGCCCAGTTATCTTGTCTGCTACAGTGCGCTTCAAACCGAAACACAGTTAGGTATTTAGTGTTCGGTAGATTAATTGACATCACGGTTGTATCTACTAGGCCTGACTCCGAAAGAAGTCCTGCCACCAATAGACTACTATTAGGATGCCTTTTTTGCTGAAAAATGCATGGTTCCTGCGAGATTTCCTGATAAGTAGAGAAATTCCACAGCAAAATTCCCTGAAGCAAGGACAGGTGGCGTTGTACTCGTTGCCTGCAAGGGATCAATACATACCTACCGAATTCCCGTATTTACAATATCATGAATGGACACGAAAAATATAATAGACACCACACATCCCATTCATTTTGTCTGGACTCCACATGAATGCGCGGACTAATTCATGAATCTAGGGGAAAATAGCGGAAGTTTTGTCGAGCAAAGGATTCAAGTTTGCACCTCGTCTTTATAGATTCTCTTTTTAATTAAGTAGGTATAGGTTTTTTCTGTCACGACATAAGTAAGTAGCAAGCTTTTCTACTCTTTCCTCGAAAATACTTTCGCTATCCAAATAATTACTACGATTAGAATTTTGAAATGAAAAATGAAACGGCTGAACGGGTTTTGATGAATAAACTTTTGCTGTTCACCTTTATGTATTCTACCACATGCATTCTTTGCATTCTAACGAATAAATTATATATTTTGTTTATTTCTTAAATATTTTGTTGTTTTATGAGAAACACACGCCGAAAAAATCTGTGGACCAGGGTCAAAAGCGCCTATCCTTGTACTTTTGACCTTACAACTAAAGTTAATTCCTTTAGCAGTTAGCTTGAACGGCTTATTATAAATTCCAATGATGCTTTTGCTAGAATAAATTAAGAGTCACCTAAGTATGCTATGTATGCTATGTATATGGTAGGCGATGTATTTGATTTCTCAATTTCTTCGGTTTCGTGAAGCTTGCATGCCTGTGTAAGCGGTACATATCGCAGTATACTTTGAAATTTTGGTTCAGCCGAAAAATCGATATTTTCTGCTGACGTACATGGCACTCGTTTGAAATTGCCGCCTGTGACGTAAAACTACCTTCTGACGTCACGCAGACTCCCCATATATCGCTCTCTCCCTCCCGCTAATGAATGACAACGGAAACGAGGAAGACAGATATAGTCCCGTAAAGGCAGTGAATCGCGATTTTTTTAGTGTCTGAGCGATGTTCAACTCGTTCTTTATACTTTGATAACAAATCAGTGATAAGATTGGACCGCGTTATCATCTGGAGAATGTCACGAGCGCTGGAACAGAGCTACTGATAAACTGGTGGTAGTATTATGTGGTGTTGTGCTCGTTTTGACCTTGCTCGGTAAAAGTCAACGTACAGGGCGTTTGTTTTTATTAATGAAATGTCAGGCGCCGCAGTTGTGCTTCCCGAGCGGAATGACGTGTGCGCCTCCAGCGCCGCCGCGACTGGAAGCCGAACTAACCGCAGTATCCAAAAATCCGTCGGGGAGTGTGCGTCTCGGTAGACGACGCCGCGTCCGTCTACAATGGCTAGCAATAATATAAAGCCGATGCACAAAACGAAACACTTCCCGATAGACCAGCTGGTATGCGTCGGCAACTACGAGCTGGAAAAGACCATCGGCACGGGCAACTTCGCCGTCGTAAAGCTAGCGACACATGTTATAACTAAGAGTAAGGTGGGTATAATCCAGTTTCGTCGCGTATTTTAGTGATCAGTGCTGTATTCGATGTGGACGTGCAGTCCCGAGCTGTAGTGTGCCAGACCCTTCCGGATGGGTCGTCCTGTTGTGATGTGTTGTGTTGTGAAGCGGTTTGTTCCACGGAGACCCGTCACGGGCGCTGCGAGCCCTGCAGGTTAGCGCTGCAGCATCGAGAACTCGTTCCCGTCGGTATCCCCAGCCGCACCGTCTGACTGATGGCGAAAAACTTGTTTCGTGTAAAAAAATAAAACTGCAACCCGACCCGGTCGAACGTGCATTGTTTACTATAAAAAGCCTACCGGAGTGTGCACTTTTTAATTTGGTCGCATAACGTCAAACTTCAAGATTTCTCTGTTCGAAATTTTTCAAAACTTTATTCTCTCTCTTATTTTTATAGAGATTCCGCGTCTCGGAATTAGGTTCGTCATGAGAGGAGGCGCAGTGACCTCTAAAACGTTTTTGCGACAATTATTTTCAATTGGGATTTCGCTTGATGCTCTCCACTCCACTCAATTATGGTGACTTGGTGAGCTCTGGTGGGAGTCGGGAACCGCGAAGTAGTGTCAACAATCTACGCATATTAAAATATGTGATGGGAACAATCCCACCAGTTCTTATAAGAATCTTATTGTTATCAGCTGTTTTCTCTTTGTGGTTGTTATGAGAAAGTTAATTACATCTAATGCCTCTATCAACTACGGATGTATCTTGTATCTTTCCTTCTTGTAACCTTGTTGTTCTCAAATTTCAAATAAATAAATAAAATAAAAATAATGCAATCATAATTTAATTGCTATGCGATTGTTTATCCAAATGAACTTATGAGATGTAACTCCATAATCTTCTTTGTTGTTACTTCGTATCTAACAACAAAAAATAATATGAATTTTTTTACTTTTCTAATTCCTATTAGAATACCAAATTGTCTATGTCCATATGCAAAAGGCTAAAATGAGCGTATTATCGGTTTTAGGGTTCCATACCCAAAGGTTAAAAATGGGATGGAATGAGACCCTATTACTAAGACTTCCGTTCTTCCATCCGTCCATCTGTCTTTCACCAGGCTGTATCTCTTGAACTCTTGAATTTTTTTATTTTTATAAACAAATGTAGATTTTGATGAGCAAGATATTCACCTGAAGTTAGATGATAGATAGATGTACCTATGTCAGATGCAGTGTGTTCTTTGGTTATGGTGTAGAGGAGTGACAAACATACATAGTGATTGATGAACCTGACAACCTCCCCTGCGCTAGTGTTCCAGTGAAATGCTGTGTAGAAACTCTTGGGGTGGCTTTACTTGCCTCTTCCAAGTTAGTACAATAACATCTGCGGATGCATCATCACTTACCATCAGATGAGATCGCAGTCAAGTACTAACTTGAATAGTGTAAGAAAAATAGTACACACATCCAAACATTCATATTTTATAATAATAATATGAATAGAAAATCAGGATGGGAGGTGTGGGTGTAATTTTGTAACAAAAAACTCTTATATTTGTTGAAGTTTTAAAATTTTGCAGATAGTAGTTGTGATATTTGACAGTTGTTGGTTTTTAATTTTAGCAGAGAATCACACGGCAAACACGAAAGTGTTAATTGCTTGCATGTACATTTGCTCAATAGTGTACTTGTACAGTGTACGCTTGTTGTAGTCATGTATTCATGGTACTATTACCATGTTCTCTGATATTAAATATATCTAGAAATAGAATGGAAAAGTTATATTTTTATCACACTAATCATATGAGAATTTTGAGGTACACTTATTTATATCCCTTATTCATTATGAAGGAAATCTCTGCGCAAACCTTTCTAAAGAGGGCTTAAGCTGGGCGAGTAATAAGGGATAAACCAGTGAGTGAATGAATGACTATGAAGTGAGTGAATGTGTCAAAACTCAATTTAATGACCTATAATTATTGAAACTGTGACATAATGATCACATTGATTACCTTGGCGCATGAAATTTACACTAAAAATGTTAAATTAGGTAATAATCTACGAGAATTTATGAGGTGAGAAGATATAGGCCACATTTTATCGCAAGGGGAAATGCATAGAAAATACCTTATTATGCATACATGAAAAAGAAAAACAATAAACATGGAATATTTAATTAAGATGGCCTTATCTTATGGCGTGATGTCTACCAGGCACCAAAAAAATATTTCAATGGAAAACAATAACGCTTTTTGTGAAACAGGTACAGTCAGGGGGCACCCTCTAGTATATACCGTTGCAAATAAACAGGTCTTGAGCCGAAAAATATATTTATTTCAAGCGATAGTTATAAAATGGATTGAAATCAAAATAAAACAATATTTGTTTGGTACGGCAGCAACAATATTTTTATTTATGTTGGCCACACTTCTGAGGAGATTGTCATGATATTGGCAGGTGTGCTTTTATTTGGAACTGCCATATGGCAAGTGATGGTCCAATGGTTCAGATGTTTGCCTCGTAGCAGCAAGTCAGGGGTTCCAATCCTAGACTTGTAACTCTTAATTTATCAAAGAAATGTGCCTCTATGGTAATTAATAAGTAAGAACTAAATATCAATTGGTTAATGATAAGGAAAAATATTCTGAGCAAACCTACAAGCCTGCAAAATCTCCACAATGATCTTAAAGGTATCTCAAGCCTAGCTCTCACACTAGGCATTCCATATTAACTTTTTTTATTTAAATTATCAATGGTACCAATTCTGGTGCAATATTATCCTTTCCAAAATGCCCATAGTTTTCCATGGGGATAACACTATTTTTAGGTGGTTAAAATAAGTTTAGTATAGAGATTCTGCATAACTAACAGAATTCACACCAATGCATGATTTGTCTGATTTGGAAAATGTATCAAGTCTTTCACTTGTGAGGCGCGTAGAGCTAATTTCATCTACTTTTGTCAATCTCCTTTGGCTCTCGAAACCATATTATAGATAGAGGGAGAGAGAAATCAGACAAAATTAATAATTTATGCAGCAAAAACGCAGACTAAGATAACAGTCTCACAGAGCAGGCTACACTATTGCTGCAGTACTCGATGGACCAACGCGATCGCTCACAATCATCTTGATGGGCCATTGTGTATAGAGTATATTTCTCGTATTTTAAAACTGAATGTCGCTATCGTATAGAGACGTACCATCTCAGCGACCATTTGATGGTTTTCGACATGGAGCAACGAATTAGCAGGCCGAAGTGGCAATGGATAGGCCATATCGTCGCAAAGGGACGGGGCGTCCAGATTGGAGACTGCAATGATGACTTGAAAAGGTCGCGGGTGAATGAGCAAGGCTGATCGCCAGTCGACGTGCTTTTAAAAAGTCGTCTGCCCATACAACGTCTGATGCCCGATATGATCACCGATACTTTGAATGTGTCGGTGATGTCGTCAGATCTAGCTGACAATGCTGTCGATCAAGAACACGTTCACATTTACACGATTTCTTTATTTCGCTCGTATTTTTGTCGATTATCGGTATGCTGGACAAACCACCGAACCTGGCGGAAGAGTTTTAACTTTTCATAAGAGCCTATTATTTAGGCCTATGTGAAAAATAAATATTTTCATTTTCAAACGCCTTCCGAAAGGTCTTATGTCCAGCTGTAGACTGCAGCGCTCATTATGTTTGTGAGAGAGATCTTTGGTTTATGATACTGTTGCTTGGTGTTGTTACAATATACATAATTCTAAATTATAACGGGAAACCCCTGTGCGGAAACGGATAAGGATTTATGTATGTAAATGTAGGCAGTAGGCATCTTTGTAGTAGGTATACTTTTAGTCAATGTATTAACAAAATAATCTATCGGTTATTCCATGGAAGATAATTCGAGAAGCTTGCAATACGAAAACTAATTTTTGTCATACAATGTTTTTAAAACAAGCACTGCATAGCAATGTTTTTTGCCTAAAGCTATGTAAAAAGTGTTAACCAAGTAGGGACTTTCAATCCTTTGTAGTAGGTATGTATTGTAGTGGACTATAGTCTATACCTTATAGTTGCAAACAAGTACTTACTTGTTCTTGTAGTCCAACGGATTTTTTTTAGAAACTACCAATAACTTCAATTTTGTTGGTTTATGATATTGAGGTCCTCGTAAGAAAAAGACGAAGTTGTCAATGTTTCATGCAAAAGACTGCATCAATCCTGGAACAAAACACGGCGTCCAGTCCCCGCGGGCCATCGCACTCAGCGAGCCTCATTCACTGGCGTTTGAACAAAAAGAAAACATTTAAAAAAGCGACACTTTTTCCTTGTTCCATTCATTCGAGCACCCTTCACCTGCCCATGGTTGTTCTAGTAACGGAAAATTTATTTCAATGTTTTTATCTCCTTTTTCTCCCTGAGTAGTTTCAAACATTGGACTGTTAGTAGTTGGATGATAGAGAACCCTCCTTCACTCATGGCCTAATCAAACTCGCGGTTATGGGGAGTCCGTTCGCTACTTGCTCTTGGCGTGTTACCGGGGCGCCTTCTTGACTCTCTACAAGTTGTTTCCTCTCGCTCCTTGTCCCTATGTGCTCACGGAAGCATTTGCCAGATTGCCAATCTCGACCAGGCACATGTCATTCCGGCGCTTCCGGTAGCGACCATGCCATCAGCATTTGCGAGGTCTGATAATCCCAAGGACGACCCATAAGTCGCCTCGTCGCCCGGCCACGTCTGGAAAGAATCGACGAAGCTCACCACTCTTCGTTTTGCTGGAACAGTTGCGATGGTAATCTATTAAACTAAATCCTGAACCAAGATATTCTGAAAGTTCTCCATAATGTTCTCAAAAGTGTTTGGCACACTTTTGGCACGTGCTTTTGTTCAAAATTCAAATTAAAAACACGTTATAATACTCGTATTATGCATGGGCGCTGCAAGTGTATAAATTTTTTATAGTTCGTCAGACTTCAAATTGTAGAGTAGAGTCGTCGAGTTTGTAAGAAGGTTTCGTTGTTGGTTGTAGGCAGTCGTTAGCCATCTCAAGAAATCGTTCAAAGCGCAAAACTTGTAAGGTTGACAGGTTTCACCTCGCTATGAGTTTGCGAACAACGTTTTGTCAAACTTTGTAACTTTTTTAATTTTGTTCAACTAATGATTTGTAACTTTAATAAAAAAAAGTTTTATTGGCTTCTCGTACCCTAAAACTGGGACGGAACTTGGGTATTGTTAATTTTTTTAGGTACTACTGAATTATTTACTTAACGTTGGTGGGTGCGACAGCATTACGTGATTATAACAGAGGACGACATTTACCTTAAGTTATGAGATAAATCTTATTTTTACTATAAATAAATAATATAAATGGCACGTGGTAAAAAGGACCACCCGTGGCATCGATAAGTGCAGTTAACTAGAAAATGTGTTTCATTTACTTAATTACCCTTTACGCCCCCGCACTCGTATATGGAGAGCTCGCTTTTTATATCTCCACCTTCGGACTAAGAATCCAATATTTTTATTTTAAGTAATCGAGTGTGACAGATGGACAGACGGAGGCATTTGTACCATTTTGGTATGGAACCCCAAAACATTAGAATAATCTTTCTAGCCGGTTCGTCAACAGTGCAAGTTCAGTTGACCAGCTGACCTGCTGCCCATCAAAGTGTTTTTCTTTCCCCTTAATACCGACTTAACTTAATAGTAACATGTAAGTACGAGCTTATAGCAGTTTACCACGACAAACTATAAATATTGCTTTCGTCTACAATGCGCGGTACGAATTACTCGCGTTCGGGCCGTCTAGAATATTTTACTTTTTTTTGCAAATTAGGCCATAAAAATGGGCTAAGTCAAAGATACCCCCGAGCTGTACTGTGCACGAAAAGTATTTTTTATATAGTTAGGTGGTAGGTAGGCGCCTGTCGCACATCTTTTTTTCAGTAGGTTGGAGCAAGGCCACTCTCAAGGAGGGTCGTTGGCTCCGCGACGCAGCGGCCGCGGCTCGAGAAGACAATTGCTTTTTACTGAAAAAAGTACAAGAAAAAATATAAAGTACTTAAACGTTTTATTTTTTATGGCGTAATTCTAGACTTGCGATTAGGCATTTGATTGGATAAGTGTGTTTTTTCACGTCGAGTTCTCTTAATCTGCAGTTAATTTAGTTGGAGTGACTTAGTTGGGGAAAATCCTAGATCTTAATCTGACTCATAGAAGGGTTTCGAATGAATTTCTTCGCATGGTTAGTGATTACAGAAGATCCTGTTCTCTGGTACCTATAGAAGGCTAGTAGCGTCTTGTAATGTCAGTCCCTCGAAACAAACCGTTCTCGAAGTGAATCCGCCGTAAACAGGAGTTGAAGCAATGATACTTTTGTATGTAGAAGAAGTAAAAACAATTGTACTTTCGATCGTATAACGTGATTGGGATCAGCTAATGTTGTGCTAATGGCACATCCCTTTATTTAATGTAGTCTGAGGGCACATATTTCAACTTTTGATCTGCTGACTTCTCTCTTCAATTTCCTAACGTAAAGTTGTGTGTGAAGTCCGACGAGCCGCGAGAGTCAATTTTTATTGCCAATCTCTTCCGAATGAAGATGCTACATTATATCGATTAAAGGAGGTCAGACTTGTCATTGAGTAAAAAAAATATCCATATAAAAATAAGTTACACAATCACATAACGATTTCAAAAATCAAAATTTTACGTAAGATTTTCGAGGCCGCAAGATATTCTAGTTTCTAACCCAAATTATGGAAAATTTTTACCAAAATATAATATACTTACGTTAATTAATTAACAAAGTGTTCGTTTTTACTGCTAATAAAAGGCTAATAATAAGACACTGCCACTTTTTCCAACACATACAATTCTTTAATTCTCATAAAAACCAAAACAATACAACAACTTTTTCGTAATCCAAAACTTCTCTGCTGACAGTTTTTATTTTTCCGTCCAGTACCTATTTTTTTGTCATAGATAATCCAAATCTCAGATGAATGATCCAATAGATGGACAGTTAAAATAGCAACGACATGCACTATATTTGTACTCTTTTTACTTATGTGCTTGGTAGGTTGCTAAAAAGAGACAATTCCATAATGCCTCTTTCGAAAATTAGTAGGTTGTCACAAGGTTCGATTATGCTAGTGATGAGCTGGAGTCGATTAGATTCGACGATTAACATTAACTAGTTGGGTGACTGAACTTTGCTCGTTATTTTTTTTGGTAAATACATTTTCTAAAACTGAATTTTTTAAGAATGATCAATTTATCGCCCTCAAAACCTCCCGCGTATACTAAATTTAATGAAAATCGTTCGAGCCGTTTTCGAGATTCAGATTATATAGAAATATATATAGTTATATACCTATACAAAAATTGCTCGTTTAAAGGTATAAATAAATAATAATAATAATATTTATTAAATATAAAAGATAAATTTTGTTTACCCCACCATTATTAGTTTCTTCAGCAAGAGGAAGTGACACTATTCTTGGCTAGCAAAAGCCACTATTAATTATCCGGAAAAAACATCGCGTGATTCGCGGATAAATTAAAAATTGTAGCATAACCACAGCCTAACCCAAAATTTTGGGTTATGAGAATTTTATACTACTGCCTACAAACCACCATAACTTCTGAAGAGACTTGGACATATCTAGACTTTTTATTACTGGATATGAAAGAAAACTTCATTTTATTTTTAAATTAGTTTATTATAATAATAAATCTGACTGAGCTAACATTGTTTTGCCATTTGAAATATAAAAAATAGCTTACAACCTATACTTACATCTAAAGAATGTACCCAAAAAACTTCAGAGAAATCGCTCAAGCAGTTTCGAAGGGGTTTGGTTACAAACATACAAACACTGACACGACAATGTTATATATTACGACGACTAGTTAACGCCTCAAACGTTGTTTTGCCATATATTTTTCATTCAGTCGCGACTCTTGGGTATTGATTTTCTTAAGGCGGCGTTTCGAAACATTTTTAAAATATTCTACTTTTTGACGTGACAACGTCTTATAAATCGATAGAGCCGGTTGCACGCACGAAAAAACATGACTCATCCGGCGTTACCGGCGTTACCTTGCTCATGCGGCGTTACCTCGCAGGCGCGGAACGAGTGACAAAGAAGACGTTGTCACGTTCAACTATCGTCAGTAAACCGACTTTACAGACATCCAATTTTGACGTGACAACGTCTTATAATTCGATAGCGCCGGTTGCACGCACGAAAAAACATGACTCATCCGGCGTTACCGGCGTTACCTCGCTCATGCGGCGTTACCTCGCTCTGAGGCGTTCCATGTAAGGCTTGAAGTGCAAGCGAGAGCGCGGAACGAGCGACAAAAAAGACGTTGTCACGTTCAACTATCGTCAGTAAACCGACTTTGCAGGCAACCAATTTTTTTTTCTAATATTTGTATTCTTTTATAAGACTCATCTTCAGTATTAGTGCCACATGTACACGAAAGTTTTCTTTTCAAAATATTTGTCTCAGCCATATTGTTCAACACCTCTCTGGGGTTTGGTGATGATGTTTCCTATAACAAACAACAACTATTAAAAAATGTTCGTACACGAAAGTTTAAAAAATTTCGTCCTCAAATCTTCACCCTTAGGAAATCTAAAGAGTATTTATTTATTCTAATTACAGATAATATATTGACACTATCGATATTGTGAAATTTCACAACACTAATAACCTAAAATTGCGTTTTCCGAAATATTTAAAAAATATTTTAATTACCGTAAACCATCTTGTAATTGGGTGTTTACCCGGACGTTTACTAAATTGCGCTTCTTCTTTACATTTTTCTGAGCAAAATACTTACTTCTATAATATGAAAAAAATTGCTTAAAACTTACCGATGCAATCCAACTGATTTATTTTCGTTTTCTTTCTGTGAGATACGTGTTTTGCAACCCTCTACCGAACAAGACATTTTTAATCATCTCACATTATACTTAAATTTATATACAAATCCCAATTTTTTCACATTTTTTCACAAGAAAATCTAAATAATCTTTTCAACACTTCTCACGAAACATCAACAAATATTATGAGACAAAATTAAATATATACGACGACTGAGGTAATTCGACCAGAAACGCGAATACTTTTAAAATTGGCAGTATTAAAAGGTTGCAAATGGTTGCAAAAAGATTTGGACCTTGTGACATGTCAAAAAAAATAAAAACTGACACCTGATTTTTGTCTCACTCACACTAATACTGATACTATTTAGAAACTTGAATAAGATATACGTTTACTTTGTTTTATTTTAGCCTTGTGTCTATGGGATTATTGGTCTGAGATCCAAATACAAAGAAAGCTAACTGTCAGTGTCAACCATAAACATATTCAATATTTTAAAACGCAATAATTTTATGCATCAATATAATATTTATAACATTACGTTATAAATATTACCATTACTTTTAATTATATAGTTTATAAGCATTTACAATATAATAATGTTAGAGTTTAATTTAAAGTAATCACCACAGATAATTAAATAATAATTAGTTCCAGGAAAGCAGACTGTCAGTGTCAAATGTCAACAAGACATTCACTTATACAAAATGCTATGTTCTCAAATGTTTTATTAAAAGTTCAATTAAATATTTCTATCGTTTTATCAAATATCTAACAGTTCGGCCGTCCTGAAAAAAAAATAACACGTCCCCGTGTTCATAACCAAAATTAAAATGAGAAACAATACTACTTAGCCCTCGTATTAAGTACACCTAAGAATATCACTTAAAAAAAAAAATAACTTTGGACTTACACTATATACTATAACATTAAATCTGACTTTTCAATAGTATTACTTTAAGATCTGTTTAAATGAAAATAACCTAAATATTACAAAATTTAAATTTACTTATCACATCTAAGTAAAAATGTACCATTAAGACAAACATTCTTATAACTACAATTTACATGGTGCAACAAGCGTTCTGACCCTAGGAGGCTATGTCACAGGCGTTCTTGCCCTAGGTCCCGTCACAGGCGTTCTTGCCCTAAGTCATATCACGGAATTTCTTACCACAACTGTGGTACAGGCGTTCTCGCCCTAAGTAATGTAATGGAGGTTCATGCCACAACTGTGGTACAGGCGTTCTTGCCCTAAGTCATGTCACGGAATTTCTTACCACAACTGTGGTACAGGCGTTCTCGCCCTAAGTAATGTAATGGAGGTTCATGCCACAACTGTGGTACAGGCGTTTTTGCCCTCAGCCGTGTCATGGACGTTCTTGTCCTAAGTCATGTCACGGAAGATCATGCCACAACTGTGGTACGGGCGTTCTTGCCCTAAGTCATGTCACGGAATTTCTTACCACAACGGTGGTACAGGCGTTCTTGCCCTAAGTAATGTAATGGAAGTTCATGCCACAACTGTGGTACAGGCGTTCTTGCCCTCAGCCGTGTCATGGACGTTCTTGTCCTATGTCATGTCACGGAAGATCATGCCACAACTGTGGTACGGGCGTTCTTGCCCTAAGCCGCGTCAAGGACGTTCTTGCCCTAAGTCATATCATGCCTAAGCCACGTCTTGGACGTTCTTGCCCTAAGCCGTGCCAGGGGCGTTCTTACCCTAAGCCAAGTCACGGGCGTTCTTGCCCTAGGCCATATCACAGTTATTCCTGCACTAAGTCACGTCATAGGCTAGCATGTCCTAAACCATCATAATTATTTCAAGCGTTCTTGCCGAATGCCTATACAAATATTTCTACTATTTAATTTTTACCTCTAAACTCTCAGTATTATTTAATTTTTACCACTAAATTAAACACAGGTATCTCGGTTTTCAGAACTATTAATATTGCTATCATCCTCACCATCCGAAGAGTCAGAACTATTCTTATCACTATCGTCACTATTTTCTGAAAAATTATCAAACATGACCCACGGTTGGATTTTGTCAATAGCTACGACTGCTTTATATGTATTTGCCCCTTTTTTCGTGATAGGCGTATCTTCTATTTCGTATCTGTCATGATCAAATACTTTCGTTATTTTGTATGGCCCCTGATATTTGGGCAATAACTTTCTACTTTGGCCAGTGGCTGATTGATTACGACAAACACGAACTAGATCACCGTCATTATATGTACGGGGTGTTTTTCGATTTTTGTCGTACTTAGCCTTTTGATAATCTTGATTTTTAGTAATGTATTCGCTAACTTCATTACGGATAGTTTCTCTACTTTCTCCCAAGTTACTTTGTAAGTCATCTCGAATTACAGTATTTAAACGACTATCTGATGTGCCAGACATTCTACACCCGAATAACACTTCAGCTGGTGTACGTCCAATACCTTTATTCAGCGTGTTATTTAATGACCACTGTACTTTGGCTACGTGATCTTCCCACCGATTTTCTGGACTACCGTTGTTTGCAGTGGCTAAGGATTCCGTTATAGTGCGATTATACCGCTCAACTTGTCCATTGGCTCGAGGTGTCGCCACGGCATTGAGGACATGTTTAACTCCTATATCGTTCAAGAACTTTTTAAATGCTAGACTAGTGAAACTACTTCCCCGATCGGATATTATCCTAACAGGCGTACCAAATGTATTGAATATATCTTTCAAAGTGGATATCACATATTTAGTGTCAGTTCCTTTAACAGCTTTTATCAAGATGAATTTGGAGAATGCATCTATCACAACAAGCAAGTAAGAATTTTTATTATGACTACGGACAAAAGGACCTAAATGATCCAAATGCAAAGTGTGGAAAGGGATTGGAACCTTAGGTATGGGATTTAATAAACCTTCTGGTTTACCCGCTGGCATCTTGTGATAGGCACAATCCATGCATGCCCGTACATATTTATAAATAAACTGTTTCATCTTAGGAAACCAATAATCATTGGAAATTTTCGCGTAAGTTTTATCTATCCCAATATGACCAATATCATCATGACACTGTTTTACAATCCGCCAACGGGAAGCTTTGGGAACTACCCATCTTAATCCTTCTTCAGTTTTTCTATATAATCGCCCATTAATGCAACGGTAGTTGTCTTTGATATCTTTAACTTCTTCCGTTGGTCGGTTGGTTAAAATGTCAATAATACGCTTTAATTTAGGATCAGAGTTCTGAACGGTAGCCAACCAGTCATTAGTGCCAATTGCTAGAACTGAATTCGCCTCAGTCCCTCTAATGGGGTTTCGACATGATCCTTATCACTTGACAAAACCTGATCCCTTTCTGTTATCCGCATAATATTTGGTACTAAATCATTATAATGTCGCTCAACCTTAAAACCCCGTGCTATTTTATGCCCTTGCATAAATGAAACATCAACTTTCGGTTCAGATTTCATAATTAGTCTACCACTACCATCTCTGAAGTTATATAATCCTCCAAAAACAAAATATTCCTTTGAGGGCTCAAGTCTTAAACCCCCTTCTATGTATAGATCACCGTTGAATTTTGGCTCACATGTCACATCTACTACCATCAAACCATTTAACAACACACTCTTTTCCAAATTCACATCAAATTTTTCACATTCACTGTCATTTTCTATCTTAGACACAATCTTTAATTTATCTGGAGTTTTTATAATTACTATATGACTCTGTTCAGTATAAGAATGGCCTATTAACAATGGGTAGGTAGGCAAATATTGATCAGGTACAATATGTACTTCGGTTATAGCAGAAATTCCGTCCAAAACTAACTGAACATCACAACTACCAAGTGAAGTAACTAAACTGTTACCAAACCCTACTAATGATTCAATATTACTTACGTTCCAACTCTTTAAAATATCTCGAGCCTCAGTCTCACGCAACAAAGTTTTAGTACTACCCAAATCTATAAAACAATGTACAGTAATGCCATTAACTATTGCGTTCTTATAAAATTTCTCATCACGTTTTTTACAATTAATATTCATTATTTTTTTAATATCATTTGTACTTTTAGATGGGTTGGTTTCACCTGAATTCGTTTTAGTACACTCATGAGAAAAATGGCCTAAAAAGTTACATTTCTGGCATTTTTTTAGTGGTTTATCACACTGTGAACTAAAATGTCCCTTAAATCCACAATTAAAACAGGTTAAGTTAGCCAAGTTATTCCGTTTTTCTGCTAAACTTTTTCTCTGTTCATGAATATGAGTGTTATTCGAGTTACTGTTACTAACATTTTTATCCGACAGTCTATTTATTTTCACTGACTTTAGGAACGATAATAATTTATTAGGGTCTTGATATTGTGCTGCTTCAGCACCCATTCTAATGGACCGGTCCTCAATTCCAAAAATGATACAGTCAACTGCATTTTTCCCTGTAATGCTACAACGATTTAAAAGGAACAGTTTCTCGTAAAAATATTCCTCAAGTGAGTCATTGAATTTCGCACGTTTCAGCATCATTTCATGTATTAGTTGCCCATAATTCTCTTGAGAAGGGAAAGCTTCTAACAATTTATTTTGCCATTCTGCCCAGGAGAAAAGAAGTGAAGGTAAACTTTCGTACCACTTTTTAGCCAATCCGTTAAGTTTAGATAATGCAAAATGAATAGTTTGCTTCTCGTTCCACTCAAAAATCGTTGCACACTCGTTGACTTTTTTTAACCAACTTCTAATAGTTTGACACTTTTTAACCGGGTCAAACTCAGGTACAGTGTTATTAAAATTATTAGTATTTCGGGATACCGACAAAACTTCTATGAGTTTATTTAACTTACTATTATAATCTTGTTCGTTTTCGCTATGCACAGTTATTACGTTACTTGCTCGCTTGAGACGCTCGGGGCTCAGGCTGCAGAGTTGACGGGGGTCCTGGCTGGGAGTCCTCTCGAGTCGTCTGGAGACCCGACTGTGACTTCGGCGGGGATCACGGCTGCGAGGCTGACTGCGGCCCCGAAGCTGACTGCTGGTCCGACTATCGTGGCGTGTTCGACTGCTGTGGTGCCTCGGGCCCCGGCTGCGGAGACGCTTTGAAGCTCGGCTGCGATGACGATCACGCTCACCGCGACTATGGCTCCGACGAGGACTACCTTTTCTTTTGGTAGAGTCTCGCTTCCTCTTAGAACGACTAAAAGACGGCGGCTCTTCCATAATACTATCATGTAGGCGTGTAACTATTTGGTTCTATCCCACTTCTGAATTTGTTCGTTTTTACTGCTATTAAAAGGCTAATAATAAGACACTGCCACTTTTTCCAACACATACAATTCTTTAATTCTCATAAAAACCAAAACAATACAACAACTTTTTCGTAATCCAAAACTTCTCTGCTGACAGTTTTTATTTTTCCGTCCAGTACCTATTTTTTTGTCATAGATAATCCAAATACAAAGAAAGCTAACTGTCAGTGTCAACCATAAACATATTCAATATTTTAAAACGCAATAATTTTATGCATCAATATAATATTTATAACATTACGTTATAAATATTACCATTACTTTTAATTATATAGTTTATAAGCATTTACAATATAATAATGTTAGAGTTTAATTTAAAGTAATCACCACAGATAATTAAATAATAATTAGTTCCAGGAAAGCAGACTGTCAGTGTCAAATGTCAACAAGACATTCACTTATACAAAATGCTATGTTCTCAAATGTTTTATTAAAAGTTCAATTAAATATTTCTATCGTTTTATCAAATATCTAACAAAAGAAACCGACTTCAACTCTCATCAAACTACTGTTGAATACATCCTTTACAATTAAAAATTTAAGTCTTAAATGGTTTTCTCATGGATACCATTATCAGAACTGAACTAAATTGAAATGGGACCACACGGGCGTCAGCTTTCTAATAAAAAAGAATCATCAAAATCGATTCACCCAGTCAAAAGGTTATGAGGTAACAAACATAAAAAACAGTCGAATTTAGAACCTCCTCCGTTTTTGAAGTCGGTTGAAAATAACATCAACGCAGCCGCTGGTATATTGACTAGTAAACATTTTAATCTCTGTGTGTAGTTAGTTCTGTGCGTGTCAGACACAAATTAACTCCAGAGCTGTGCTTTCACACCTAAAATATCTATTATTTCTTTATAAGACCCTTATCCGAACATAATTAGCGTAATAATTTGTACTTTGTACACTTGTTAGTTATTTAATTTAGCAATTACTCGGGTTCTGTGCTCGCTTAATTATTAATTTTCGTGCATAATCGTCGAAATTGTGAATTTTCTTGAGCAACAACTAAATAACATTTGGTCGATAAAAACTAACTAGGTATTTTAACGACGAAAAAACAAACTTTAAACTTATGTTTTGTGAAAATCGTGGATATACATACAAATGTATATATACACATATACAAATCAAATACGAAACCTCCTTTTTTGAAGTCGGTTAATCAGCGCCAACCAACTAAGTTGATCCTGAAACTCAAACATAGTTTCAGTCAACTCCAAATTTTTGCTACACGGCATCACGCCGAAACCTCCGCACAGATAATATCGCTCGTTGAAAGAAGTTTCCACCTTTTCCTATCACACCTAAAGATATTTCAGTTCACCAAGACGCGCCCCGCTTTGTCAAAATCGCTTATGTTTCATTCGATTCGTATGGAGTTTGACAGAGTGGGGCGCGTCATCGTGGATTGAAACATCTATGCATCTGGTAAGCATTGTGGTGGAGAATCAAATGCAATTTTCATCCCATCCCTGATCCGTCCAACGTCATCCTCCTCAATTATTCCCGTGAGTAGATACGACACTGATAGACTCCTAAGTCCTAGAACAGAACCCGGTTCTTTACCACCTTAAATACTGCGCGGAAGTTCCCAGAAACTCGGCATGTTCAACTTTAGTGGCTCAGTCAGTCAGACTGTTCGTGTGTATTTAGCTGCGATCCTGATCCTATGTCTAGAGTTTGTGATGAGTATATTGTTATCAGGGAGGAAAACCGCACTTACACTGCACCCGTACACACTACACACCCGTAGTATTCGGAAGATTGTCCGCCGTAACCGACAACTAACGCATCGGTCTTTCTTCCGATATCGGACGTTCAGAATTCAAATAGGTTTCTATTGTGAGAAAAACGGACCGGTTACCGACAGAATTATCGGTCACCTATTCAGCCAAATTATCGGTTACCTATCAGTTGTCGGTTATCTTAAATCCATGAGGTGTCGCAACTGACCCGTCGATATGATCGGTTGTCGTATCTCGGGTATAGGTTGACAAACTGCCTATATGTTCGAGGGTTTTCTACTGCAGTACTTACCTAATCAGTTGTACTGGAATTTCACGTTATTACTTCAGTATGGGCATTGCTGAAACGTCGTAAAGGAGCCCTATTGTCCGTATCAGCTGTCTGAGTTTTCAGTCCTAAGACTTTGAAACTAGGGGAGGACCTACATAGCGATGAGTTAGCCGTTCTTTTTGGTGCAAATCAGCTTTCCGACGGTGGCTTTGCAGCAATTAGGCGGATGTGAAAAAATGAGCATTTAGATATTTTTTTCATTATAATTATTTTCATAGTAGAATCAATGATATCCCTTAACTCAGGAAAGGGTAGAGTAGATAGCACGAAAAATGCCTTAATGAACGTCTTATATAGGCTGTTTCTCCTCTAGGAAGGAGGAACAGAGGTATGAGTAGGATGTACGATACGATAAGGGTGTCATCGTGAAACGTGTCAGGGGGTTAGGGCGGCGGCACACGCGCGGCCGGCCGAGTTGAACGCGTCCTTACCGTGTCGAGGTCGGCGCGCGTCCTTGTGGCCGCGGCCTTGCGCGCAGGGTTACCGGTGCCGCGTCTTGTGTTCGATGCCGACTGCCATACTCAAATATGATCAACACATCGTTTTGTACTCGATACAAGGTACCTGCAATCTCACCAGATGGTAAGTGAAGATGCAGCCAAAAATGTCATCGTACCTACTAACTTGGAAGGGTACATAAGTTTTAACGATTGCTACACAGCATCGCATCGGAACAATATAGATAGCTTGATGGTACCCAACCGCAACCGTAACCACGCCCACTAGTCAAGACATAAACTTATTTGGAAGTAACATATTATTCTAAAGGGCTCGTTCCGGGAATCGAACCTCACGCGATTGCCAATCTCAACAGCATCGAGTGTTCGTTAAAAATAATAACACTTCGACTTTTTTCTCTACTCTGTATTCTGGCTAATACTTGCACATTTCGCTCGGTTGGATATCAGACTTCCAATAGTCTGTGAAAAGAACCGCACACAGAGCTCTTGGTGAAACTAATAAAGGGCCATTTTTGTACCAAAAACATTTAAGAAAATTGTTAGAAAAAAAAATGAGAATCAGAAGTGCGTGTCTGACAGCATTCGAAATCTCAAACAGGGATTTCGGTCGAGAAAGAGACATGCAAATTGTACTACGAGTAACTTTACACTTTTCAGATATTTTTAAATCTACTACTACTATCGGCCATGATTCTCTCGGGTCATTCCGTGGGGAGCTCACAAAACTTTCCAAACCCATAACTGCGTTGTAACTTGTAAAAGGCAATTTAATTTTCTCTCTTTAAGACTTTGACTTTCAAAACCATTAATTTAAACGTCCAAGGATTTGGGCTGGGCTGGTGATTCGGATGTTTGTCTGTCTTTTCTTATTTATATCTTCTTATAGATTCTTTCTTTGTTTTCAGGTAGCAATAAAAATAATAGACAAATCCAGACTGGATGAAGACAATCTCAAAAAAACCTTCCGCGAGATCGCCATCATGAAGCGGCTACGGCATCCACACATCGTGCGTCTCTACCAGGTGAGCGGCTGTCCGCACTCCTCATACCTGACTCCTCACTCCTGACTCCTGCCTCTTCACTCCTGCCTTCTCACTCCTTGCTGGGCTCCTCACTCCTGACTTCTCCGACCCACTGTAGAGAAAAGGCGGCCTAGCCTCGTTCAGAGTTCGAGTTTCATCGTTCATATCCATTTATGACGTGTCTGCTAAATATCAGCTTGAAGCTTTAGGTTCTGAAAATATCCGTGCTAGAATACTCATCAGAAATCATCTGCCGGTATTCTAGAAGATTCTTTAGTTCTCTCGATTCCTTTTCATCACAGAGTCGAGACATGTTGTACAGGTTCTCCCTACTACATACAATTGCTGAGGTTCCAAAGTCAAATATGCAGGAAGCGCTTTCCCAAGGTGGCAAGGGAACCCTATAGGTTATCCAATGAACTGAAATGAGCGAATGAATGGCTGGTGACTCTTAAGTCGCTTCTACACAATGGCTTGTGATGGGCCATGCTTTGCAATGCACAACTGTAGGCCACGATCACTTGGTGTTCACACAATGGCGCATGGCTCATTGCTGCCCGGTGAGGCACTTGCGATGGACGTGGAAGTAGTTACGGCCGCGGCTATTTAATTGCGGGCTCGTCGTCGTCGTCGTCGTCGTCGTCGTCGTCGTTTCAGCCGATGGACGTCCACTGCTGGACATTGGCCTCCTGAAATGACCGCCAAACACCACGATCTTGCGCCGCCTGGCGCCAGCGACTCCCCGCGACCCTCTTAATGTCTGCGGGCTCAGCCAGGTATAATTCTAAAAATTTAAAAGTCTCTTCATTGCTCCACGATATTGACATTTTCGGCGATCACTAATTGAAGTGTGTACAAGTAGGTATACTGGAAGTGGTCGCAAAAAGAGAATGCACTGTTCAGCGGTCGGTGGCGAACTGAGCAATGGGCCATTGTGTGAACACCACTGACCACAGACCACGCAACGCCACGATTCTTTTGAAGTGTGCGCCAAAAACCGACAACTTCCCGATCGCGCGCCATCGTTGACCATTGTCCGCCATTGCATACCATTTCCCCCTGTACACAATGGCGATAGCCTGCAGTGGGCCAGGATACGCCATTGTGTAGACTGTAGAGGCTACTTTACAGGGTACCTATATTGAACCAGTGTAACGTGTGTACTGTTGTATGTAATGAGTGTGGGGCCGCTGGTTGCAGGTGATGGAGAGCAGCCACACGCTGTACCTGGTCACGGAGTACGCGCCCAACGGGGAAATATTCGGTGAGTGGCACCCGCCAACACCACGCCCCTACCTGCTCCGTTATCGCAGTTACCGAAAGAGGAGTTTGAGCCTGAAATGAATTTCATTTTAAGCCCACGACAATTACACTTTAAGCTTCCAACAAACTCATTTTGAGCCTCCGACAGCGGTAAGGAACCTGAGTCATCTGAACATTTTACGCATACCTTCTTCATACATGATACAATACAAGTAGCGCCGTCTGACAAAATTTCCTACTACGCCACAGTTGGGCGGAAACAGTCTTCATGGAAACGTGCATTCATACTATTGACAATAATTGGCAATCGTAGTAATCTGTGGCGGAGACCCTCAGCGGAGACCGTGGTCTAAAGACAATGCTGCGGCCGACTTACTACTGACGCTGTTGGTGTCAAAACAAACATTTTTGACACTAGTAAACTGGCGAAGTCTTTTTCTTGCGGTTCACCGCGACCATAGGTCTATTTCCCCCGATTATTAAGTTGGAGTCTATTACAATGTTATTTGGAGCCTCGTCGAATAGTAACATTGTCTTAATCGATATTAATCGGGTAAGGAGTGTTACGGCAAGTGGTCGGTTGAGCAGTGCGCGTGTGACGGTGGTGGTGTTGCAGATCACCTGGTGGCGGCGGGGCGCATGCCGGAGGCGGAGGCGGCGCGCGCCTTCGCGCAGATGGTGGCCGCCGTGGGCTACTGCCACGCGAGCGGCGTCGTGCACCGCGACCTCAAGGCCGAGAACCTGCTGCTCGACCGGCACATGAACATCAAGGTGAACTCCCTGACGCTCCCTTGCCGGAGCTACTACTGCTACTACTGCTACTCATCATCATCACGTGCCTTCTTCCTTAAATTGAAGTTTGGCGGTCAACAATTGAAAAGCCTTCCTATTAAGTGCCCCTTTCTTTAATTCTGGGTAAGTAAGTCCGGTCTACCCCTTTATATCGTCCAACCATTTGCGTCTCTGGCGCCCTGGAGACCTCTTCCCAGCAATTTTTCCCTCTATAACCAGTCTCGGGAAGGAAAACTGCTCTCCTCTTTGCAAGTGGCCAAAGAAACCTACTTTTCTGCACATAATGATGAACTGCTACTACACTGTCTTATAGCGACTCAAAGTGGCCCTTGGCTATTCGATACGAGACCTCACACTTGGAGGGTAACTTCAATCTGAAATCATTTTGAGCCCCCGACAGTTCTGTATAGCGCCTCATTTTATTTTGTTTTAGTCACAGATAATTTCATTCAGGAGCTCATACAATTTCATTCTTCGGGCAATTTCAGTTTGATTTTAGGCAATTTAACTTAAAAGCCTTAGGTAATGTCAGCCTTCAGACACAATAATTCACAATTTAAAAATGGAATACTTTAGGCATTGATTGAGGCATTGAGAGACGACTGGACGCGAAAGAGAAAGCTGAAACTTATTAAAGAAATTAGTATGGCTCGCGGTCATCTGACAGGCTGCGGTCATGAAGTTATTACTTCAAAGTGCATGTTGGTATGTTGTAGTAAAGTAAACCGTTTCCCCGTCCGCAGCTGGCCGACTTCGGGTTCAGCAACGAGTACACGGCCGGCTCGGCGCTGTCCACGTGGTGCGGCAGTCCGCCCTACGCCGCGCCGGAGCTCTTCGAGGGCCGACAGTACGACGGGCCCAAGGCCGACATATGGGTTGGTTGCTTACTTTGGGGCAATGCTGTTGATATCAAAAGATCTTCGTTTTGCAGAAAAGAGCTGTCAGAGATATAAATAAAGGTCTTCGCGAATCTCTTCGTGATAAAATAGAGTGACCAAAGGCAGTGGCGTAGCATGGGGGGACCGCCCCGGGCGGCCGAATACGAAAGGGCGGCATACGGAAAAAAAATGGCCAAGTGCGAGTCAGAGTCAGACTGGAATAAAAAGTGACTTATTCTGAAAAACTTAAAAAATTTTTCGCTCGCTTCGCTCGCGTTTCTTGATTTATTTTGTCAAGTATAAACATTCGCTCTAAACTGCGTTTCGGCATCATTTCTGTTTGCCACTGGGCTCTATCCCTTGAACCATAGTTGAAAATTAAAATATGCTTTAGGTAGATAACAAATCAACAAAGATTAATAACAAAACAAAATTAAGTTAAAACGTAAAAAAAGTTAAATTTACACTTCAAGCGATTTCGGCATTTTTTTCCAATGCCTTGCGCATTTGTTGTTTTCCACTAAAAAGTAAAAATTAAAAAATTAAATAGAAAATATTAAACATTAAAAATTATATCACTTTTTGTAGTGTCATTTGAAGTTGGTTTTTTGGAAAGAATTTTCCATTTTATTAGTAATAGGGTCCCGTTTTACCCCTAAGGTACGGAAGGCTGAAAACAAGGGGGGCGGCATATTTAGGTTTGGCCCCGGGCGGCGAAATCACACGCTATGCCACTGGCCAAAGGTGGTATCAAGTTTTCTCATGAACCAAAACCAAAATAGTCTAGAAAAATAAAATAGTGTTTATTAAGAACCATAGGCACTAGGAATTTGTTTTTCATATCCGGAATTTAATTTTGCACACACAAAGGTACTTTATTTTCGATGCACATTTCATGCCATACTGATTTCACTAAGAAGTACTACTTGTTTGTTTGCCTATATTCTATAACTTTAGAATTCGGATGTTAGTTAAAAAAAGTAATACTTGTAGGAGTTAATGTGGAGACCGTAGTCTATAAAAAACAAAGTTTGGGTTTGATTCAGCTAGATACGGGATTCCATACATCTATGGTCATCCTTTAATTGGTTTACATGAAAACGCCTGCCTACCGCAGATCACGGAGTGTCTATGTGCACACTAAGTATGGAGTGCACTCGTTTCAGTCGCTGGGCGTGGTGCTGTACGTGCTGGTGTGCGGCGCGCTGCCGTTCGACGGCTCCACGCTGAGCGAGCTGCGCGCCACCGTGCTCGGCGGCAAGTTCCGGATACCCTACTTCATGTCGCAAGGTAACGCTGCGGGCACTTGCTCCCTGATCGAATACTCATCGTACGTGCTGGTGTGCGGCGCGCTGCCGTTCGACGGCTCCACGCTGAGCGAGCTGCGCGCCACCGTGCTCGGCGGCAAGTTCCGGATACCCTACTTCATGTCGCAAGGTAACGCTGCGGGCACTTGCTCCCTGATCGAATACTCATCGTACGTGCTGGTGTGCGGCGCGCTGCCGTTCGACGGCTCCACGCTGAGCGAGCTGCGCGCCACCGTGCTCGGCGGCAAGTTCCGGATACCCTACTTCATGTCGCAAGGTAACGCTGCGGGCACTTGCTCCCTGATCGAATACTCATCGTACGTGCTGGTGTGCGGCGCGCTGCCGTTCGACGGCTCCACGCTGAGCGAGCTGCGCGCCACCGTGCTCGGCGGCAAGTTCCGGATACCCTACTTCATGTCGCAAGGTAACGCTGCGGGCACTTGCTCCCTGATCGAATACTCATCGTACGTGCTGGTGTGCGGCGCGCTGCCGTTCGACGGCTCCACGCTGAGCGAGCTGCGCGCCACCGTGCTCGGCGGCAAGTTCCGGATACCCTACTTCATGTCGCAAGGTAACGCTGCGGGCACTTGCTCCCTGATCGAATACTCATCGTACGTGCTGGTGTGCGGCGCGCTGCCGTTCGACGGCTCCACGCTGAGCGAGCTGCGCGCCACCGTGCTGGGCGGCAAGTTCCGGATACCCTACTTCATGTCGCAAGGTAACGCTGCGGGCACTTGCTCCCTGATCGAATACTCATCGTACGTGCTGGTGTGCGGCGCGCTGCCGTTCGACGGCTCCACGCTGAGCGAGCTGCGCGCCACCGTGCTCGGCGGCAAGTTCCGGATACCCTACTTCATGTCGCAAGGTAACGCTGCGGGCACTTGCTCCCTGATCGAATACTCATCGTACGTGCTGGTGTGCGGCGCGCTGCCGTTCGACGGCTCCACGCTGAGCGAGCTGCGCGCCACCGTGCTCGGCGGCAAGTTCCGGATACCCTACTTCATGTCGCAAGGTAACGCTGCGGGCACTTGCTCCCTGATCGAATACTCATCGTACGTGCTGGTGTGCGGCGCGCTGCCGTTCGACGGCTCCACGCTGAGCGAGCTGCGCGCCACCGTGCTCGGCGGCAAGTTCCGGATACCCTACTTCATGTCGCAAGGTAACGCTGCGGGCACTTGCTCCCTGATCGAATACTCATCGTACGTGCTGGTGTGCGGCGCGCTGCCGTTCGACGGCTCCACGCTGAGCGAGCTGCGCGCCACCGTGCTCGGCGGCAAGTTCCGGATACCCTACTTCATGTCGCAAGGTAACGCTGCGGGCACTTGCTCCCTGATCGAATACTCATCGTACGTGCTGGTGTGCGGCGCGCTGCCGTTCGACGGCTCCACGCTGAGCGAGCTGCGCGCCACCGTGCTCGGCGGCAAGTTCCGGATACCCTACTTCATGTCGCAAGGTAACGCTGCGGGCACTTGCTCCCTGATCGAATACTCATCGTACGTGCTGGTGTGCGGCGCGCTGCCGTTCGACGGCTCCACGCTGAGCGAGCTGCGCGCCACCGTGCTCGGCGGCAAGTTCCGGATACCCTACTTCATGTCGCAAGGTAACGCTGCGGGCACTTGCTCCCTGATCGAATACTCATCGTACGTGCTGGTGTGCGGCGCGCTGCCGTTCGACGGCTCCACGCTGAGCGAGCTGCGCGCCACCGTGCTCGGCGGCAAGTTCCGGATACCCTACTTCATGTCGCAAGGTAACGCTGCGTAGTGCGGGCACTTGCTCCCTGATCGAATACTCATCGTAATCGGCAACCAATTCTGCTCAGTCATTAGCTTCTTCAGCTAGTTGTTCAGCTAGACAGTGGGCAGAATTTCTTGTCAATCACGATGATAGTATGGTTCTTCTTACAAAAACTGCCCACAGATCAGAAATGTCGATTGTAACACAAATGTAATGTTATTAAACCTTGCTGATGTAGCCTTGAGCTAGAGCGCCACATTGCGAAAGATCACTAAGATGTCCCTGGTATCCTGTGTGCAGAGTGCGAGCAGCTGATACGGCACATGCTGGTGGTGGAGCCCGAGCGGCGGCTGTCGCTGCGCGGCGTGGCGCGGCACCGCTGGCTGCAGGCGCACCAGCCGGGGCCGGGGCCCGGCCACTACGACGCGTCCGAGGGCGCCTGCGCCTGCCACCCGGCCGCGCCCGCCGACGCGTCCGCCGACGACGAGCGCCACGACGCCGTGCTGCGCCGCATGCTGGCGCTGCCCGGCCTCACGCACCACCACATACAGCAGGTACGAGCAGCTGATCCGGCACATGCTGGTGGTGGAGCCCGAGCGGCGGCTGTCGCTGCGCGGCGTGGCGCGGCACCGCTGGCTGCAGGCGCACCAGCCGGGGCCGGGGCCCGGCCACTACGACGCGTCCGAGGGCGCCTGCGCCTGCCACCCGGCCGCGCCCGCCGACGCGTCCGCCGACGACGAGCGCCACGACGCCGTGCTGCGCCGCATGCTGGCGCTGCCCGGCCTCACGCACCACCACATACAGCAGGTACGAGCAGCTGATCCGGCACATGCTGGTGGTGGAGCCCGAGCGGCGGCTGTCGCTGCGCGGCGTGGCGCGGCACCGCTGGCTGCAGGCGCACCAGCCGGGGCCGGGGCCCGGCCACTACGACGCGTCCGAGGGCGCCTGCGCCTGCCACCCGGCCGCGCCCGCCGACGCGTCCGCCGACGACGAGCGCCACGACGCCGTGCTGCGCCGCATGCTGGCGCTGCCCGGCCTCACGCACCACCACATACAGCAGGTACGAGCAGCTGATCCGGCACATGCTGGTGGTGGAGCCCGAGCGGCGGCTGTCGCTGCGCGGCGTGGCGCGGCACCGCTGGCTGCAGGCGCACCAGCCGGGGCCGGGGCCCGGCCACTACGACGCGTCCGAGGGCGCCTGCGCCTGCCACCCGGCCGCGCCCGCCGACGCGTCCGCCGACGACGAGCGCCACGACGCCGTGCTGCGCCGCATGCTGGCGCTGCCCGGCCTCACGCACCACCACATACAGCAGGTACGAGCAGCTGATCCGGCACATGCTGGTGGTGGAGCCCGAGCGGCGGCTGTCGCTGCGCGGCGTGGCGCGGCACCGCTGGCTGCAGGCGCACCAGCCGGGGCCGGGGCCCGGCCACTACGACGCGTCCGAGGGCGCCTGCGCCTGCCACCCGGCCGCGCCCGCCGACGCGTCCGCCGACGACGAGCGCCACGACGCCGTGCTGCGCCGCATGCTGGCGCTGCCCGGCCTCACGCACCACCACATACAGCAGGTACGAGCAGCTGATCCGGCACATGCTGGTGGTGGAGCCCGAGCGGCGGCTGTCGCTGCGCGGCGTGGCGCGGCACCGCTGGCTGCAGGCGCACCAGCCGGGGCCGGGGCCCGGCCACTACGACGCGTCCGAGGGCGCCTGCGCCTGCCACCCGGCCGCGCCCGCCGACGCGTCCGCCGACGACGAGCGCCACGACGCCGTGCTGCGCCGCATGCTGGCGCTGCCCGGCCTCACGCACCACCACATACAGCAGGTACGAGCAGCTGATCCGGCACATGCTGGTGGTGGAGCCCGAGCGGCGGCTGTCGCTGCGCGGCGTGGCGCGGCACCGCTGGCTGCAGGCGCACCAGCCGGGGCCGGGGCCCGGCCACTACGACGCGTCCGAGGGCGCCTGCGCCTGCCACCCGGCCGCGCCCGCCGACGCGTCCGCCGACGACGAGCGCCACGACGCCGTGCTGCGCCGCATGCTGGCGCTGCCCGGCCTCACGCACCACCACATACAGCAGGTACGAGCAGCTGATCCGGCACATGCTGGTGGTGGAGCCCGAGCGGCGGCTGTCGCTGCGCGGCGTGGCGCGGCACCGCTGGCTGCAGGCGCACCAGCCGGGGCCGGGGCCCGGCCACTACGACGCGTCCGAGGGCGCCTGCGCCTGCCACCCGGCCGCGCCCGCCGACGCGTCCGCCGACGACGAGCGCCACGACGCCGTGCTGCGCCGCATGCTGGCGCTGCCCGGCCTCACGCACCACCACATACAGCAGGTACGAGCAGCTGATCCGGCACATGCTGGTGGTGGAGCCCGAGCGGCGGCTGTCGCTGCGCGGCGTGGCGCGGCACCGCTGGCTGCAGGCGCACCAGCCGGGGCCGGGGCCCGGCCACTACGACGCGTCCGAGGGCGCCTGCGCCTGCCACCCGGCCGCGCCCGCCGACGCGTCCGCCGACGACGAGCGCCACGACGCCGTGCTGCGCCGCATGCTGGCGCTGCCCGGCCTCACGCACCACCACATACAGCAGGTACGCGTCACCTTCATCCGCGTATCACTCTGTTATCGTGTCTGACGTGTAACGTTCTTCTTTTATCCTGTCTGACGCGTAACGTTCTTCTTTTATCGTGTCTGACGCGTAACATTCTTCTTTTATCGTGTCTGACGTGTTACGGTCTTCTTTTATTGTGTCTGACGCGTAACGATCTTCTTTTATCGCGTCTGACGCGTAACGTTCTTGTTTTATCGTGTCCGATGCGTACCGTGACTTTGTTATCGTTACTAACGCGCTACATATTTCAACGAGCGTTTCAGGAAAGAAACGTGTTTCTATTATCATCTCTAAATAAGTCTCTATAATCTCTAAATATGTCTTTCTGGATCATTTCTGACGACATCTGTCTAGAATCGTGCTTGATGCGTAACAATCGAGTACATAATACTCCTACAACAATCTTCGACTTGTAAAGCCTTGCAAAAATCTGTGAGATATTGTCTCTCACGTGTAATTACTTGCACGAGGAATCATGTCGCAGTTTCGGTCGATTTGTCTGTCGTGGGTATAACAGCCTACGAGTGAGTAGTAAGATCGCGGCTGTCGCGTAACACTTAACAGCTCGCTCGCGTAATAGCGCGGGTGGTTGATGGTCGCGTGTGTTGCAGTCGGTGCAGGAGGAACGCTTCGACCACATCTCCGCCATCTACCACCTGCTGATGGACAAGCTGCAGCAGAAGGACAACAGCGCGGACATGGACAGAGGTGAGAAAATAAGAAATAAAAGAAAGAACTAGCTTACATAAGCGGTGCATCACACTATATACAATATTATAAAGGCGACGTGTGTGTTTTTTACTTTTTCGCGCAACAACTACTGAACCAATTTGCCTGAAATAAAGAATGAAGATAGGATATACTTTTTAACCGGAACGATTCGTGGTTCCTCCGCGTGATACATTCAAACCGATATTCATACGGGCGGAGCCGCGGGTGACCGCTTGTGTCGTAGGACTCACTAACAGGCACTTACCACACTTACACTAAATTTACGAGAGTTCCAATGCGCCCTGTATTTAGAGAAGTTAAAGAAAATATATATTTTATAGTGGATTGCAGGTACATACAAGCATGCGGTAAAAGTTAATTTGTACCTCTTTACACATCCTAAAATATTCAACCTAAACAAACTGCCTAAACATGTACCTATTGATATAAATTCAAATTTTTTAACTATACCGTGAAGTAAAAATTACAGATTTAATAAACATATTATATACAAATAAGTTAAGATTAAAAATGTACACACCGCCCCAAAACACTGACGCTATTGCCTCGCTGTATAGCTAGGGCTTAGCCGTTGGGCGATGTAAGCGCCAGCTCTTTGGTCATCTGACGAAGTGGAAGATATTATTCTGAATTGTGGAGAAGTAGTATAATTTAAATTATTTTTGATTTCCAGATTCGCTAGATTCAACAACAGGGCGACCCCTAGATCTCACTAGTTGTAAGGTAAGCGATTTCAAGAAGTAAATACAGATCCTGTGGGATATTTGTTGATGCAAGTTGTGTTGAACGAGGTGTTGTCTTGTTCCAGAGCGGCGACGAGGAGCAGATGGAGGCGGAGGACAGCTGCGAGGGTCTGCAGGTGGCCGGCTACCTCACCGGCGTGCACTCCGCCGACAGCTTCGAGAAGGTGTGCCTTCACTGCGCCTCGGTTCTTCTACCGACCTTTTTATACGACAGGCATACACATGTTGTCCTATTTATTCTAAAACGCTATGGTAAAAACATGGAAAAGACGCATCCGAACTACAAATTCGTCACGTGATATATCGATGACACTTGTCATTCTCGTACAGTTTTTGAATTTAGTTGGCAATAATAAAAATAGAAAAGATTAGGTAACATGGCTAAAGCTGTTGATTCAATTGCATAGAAACAGTCCGAGAATCGCTCTAACTATCGCTCGCTGAGAAAATTATAATCCCAAAACTTTATAGTGTGAAGTTGTCACAATAGGAGCACTTATAGTGTGAAGTTGTCACAATAGGAGCACTATGTTCGTAGTGCTAGTAGACTGTCATCCTTGTCACTGTCTGTACAGAAAATCCCTATCGGTATAATAGTCGTTAGTCAGTGTTACAGAGGGACTAATATATATCAAATCAAATCAAATCATTTATTTTGCATGAATATGGTAGGTACAGTCGCGGAATGAAAAGGTTCGTCACCTTAGTGTCGATATTCGTTTGCACTAGTACTCTAGTACATTATGCCAACATTCCAGTGCAAGAAACAGCGCTGCTAACATTTGAATAAATATGACGTTTGCTATCGAATAAGGTTTTGCTTGTTTTTTCTATCCCGTCAATGTATTAAACCAAATATAATACAAAAATGTATTAAAACCTCACTAAAACCTTAGTTATTTAGGAGAAATTACGATATTTTGAAATTATGACATTGACTGATTGACAATAGTTTTAACAGAAATAATAATCTCAGGTTGAATTAACAAGAAGGTTGCAGTTTATCCATAATAATCTTGTTGACAAGATAAATAGTCAAACTACCTTGATCTGAACAATTTTGAACTTTACTAACGAACAGTTAAACTTTATTTTCTCTAACTCGAGTCTATTCTGTAACACAGTTTCAAAACGTAATATGTGCTCGTGATACGTTGAACGAATCAATTTGAAAATCGACGAACCTTTTCGTTCCGCGACTGTACATTAGGTCTTAAATATAATATAAGTTCACATATCCTGCCAAAATGGCGTGCAAAAAGTACAAAGTAAGTTATATGTATTTGAAGTTACAAATTAATTATTAATTCTTTTTCTACATTAGTCACAAAGTGCTATAATTCAATTTCACATTTTTTATATACTAGCGACCCGCCCCGGCTTCGCACGGGTGCAGTGCTGATACTAAATTAAATACACTACAGAAAAACTATGAACGTTGTATATAAAAACATAGCGGCCCGCTCCGACTTTGCACGGGCATAAAATATATATGCCTGTGTCACTCAATGAAAACATGATTAAAATCGATCCAGTATTTTTGATTCATTCATTACTGCCCTTGGCCTGCACGCATTAAATTTGGAGTAAAACAATTCCTCTTTCCCTATACTTACTATGAAGATTTCCTGCTATCTTTGGAATATCTAAATTCATACAATTTTTATTACATTACACATTTTTACTTATTTACTTTTTACATTTTTACCTAGGTATTTATTTTATTTTTACAACAATTAATATATTACAGGATGTCTTTATACACAACGTTCACAGCTTTCTTGTCATTAGACAATACAAACATGTTTTCTCTTGAGGTTACTCTTGAAAGAGCGACATACAGTTAACCATGTGAAAAACAGTCAACGCTCAAATCTAAGCCTGCAACGTTGAAGGTTTGACCTTGCGATTTATTAATGGTCATTGCAAAAGATGTCGTTACCGGAAACTATAAACGTTTAAATTGGAAGGGTAAATCCGATGGTATCAGAGGGATTCGGGGAATCAATACATCTTCTCCGGTACCACATCCTGTGAGTATTGTGCACTCTATTATGAAAGTTTTCAGTGATTTTATCAGCAAACGCGTGCCATTGCAAAGTTTAGGTGGATTCAGGTTTCTTAATAAAATACCAGGACAACCTACTTTCAACACCATTTTGTGAGGAGGGAGTCCAGACGGGTTCAAAGAGTTTAGAAACTCTGTAGAAAAATGAACAGCTTCTTCCAAATCGAGAACAGTATCCACCGAGTAGTATATTTTCGTCGGCGCATCAATCTTTGAAAGAATCAAGTTATTTACCTTATCTACTTGTTCATTAGTTGGTGACAGAATCGCTCTTTCTTTAAACCAAGATATTGTCTTGTAACTTATGTCATCAATGTCAGGATAGACTTTGTTGACTAACTCTTGGATGTTGTCTATCAAAACACAAAGGTTTTCAAGGTTAATCCTTCCCTCACTTTGTTTTAATTCTCCATTGCCAACTTTTAGCAGCATCTCCGGAAATAGCCTGTTCTACGTGAAGATGACGTAACCTTCATATTAGTTTTAAGCTCTAATTTATTGACATGTGGCCAAAGGTTTGATCTTTTTAGGGAAGCGTTTATTTCGTCAGCACGTGTACCTCGAGTCACAACTGGTAGGATTTGTCAAAAATCTCCTGAAAACACGCACTGCCCCGTCCGACCGGTACCGCCCGCCGCAAACGCAAATTTTAAATTTGTAATATCTCCGAAAATATTTGTTTAATTTACATGCTGTAAGGAACCATATTGATCTATATTAATTGCACACCGTATTTAAGGTACTTAATTCGATAAGGATTAATGCCGTATTGCTTAAAATAGCTTCGTAAATAAGCCATTTTTTCACGTAAAAAGTAAACAATAAAAATGGTTAATGCGGGTTATCCCTAAAATATAAACATATACCATCGCGGACTTTTTTGTAGACCTTTTTATGGTGTACAATACTGTAGTACATTAATTTGATCTAACTCGTAGGGTTTAGGCAGCGTTTTTGCTAAATTGCTAAATAAGCCCAAAAAAATAGGTTAATTTACGACATCACGTAAGAAACCTCTAAAATTAGCAATGTTGCCTTAGTATATGATGCATGTATTATACATATAAACCTTCCTCTTGAATCACTCTATCTATTGGAAAAAACCGCATCAAAATCCGTTGCGTAGTTTTAAAGATTTAAGCGCACATAGGGATATAGGGACAGAAAAGGCGACTTTGTTTTATACTATGTAGTGATATATAAATTCTGTAAATAATAACAACAACTATAATTATAAATACATTATGTCACAAAATACATTACTTAATTCAAAAGTTAAAACCAAATTAAAATCATCTCGAGTCGCACACTTATCTACGTAAACATGTCATTTTTAAAAAACTCATCTAAAGTATAAAATTGACGGGACATGAGCCACTCGTTAATTTTTCTTTTAAATTTAGGCAGCGGCAGGTCAATTAAATGTTTTAGCAATTTGTTATAAATTTTAATTGCCATGCAATAAACATTTTTCTTGTATAGCGTTAAATTAACTTTAGGCCATACTAATTTGTTACCCCTCCTATTATTTTTTGCCTGAATGTCATTAACAGTATCACATTGTCTGTGGTCAGTTCGGGGAGTCGGCGCCGCTGTGCGAGGAGTCGGCGAGCGCGCGCGCGCTGCAGGCGCCGCCCTCGCCGCACGCGACGCGCCGACACACCGTGGGCCCCGGGGACTGCCGCCACGCGCAGGTAACACGCAGGGTTCAACTTATACGCCGCCTACTACAGTAATACCACGCGTGCCCTACCCTGAAGCAGACCTCATGACCGTGAGGTTGACTGCGCTATGGGAAGTGGCCTAGATACATCAGTTGTACTACGGCTGACTTCAAAGTGCTATTATTACCCCTGAACTCTGTTAGAAAAGTAGTTCAATATTTTGCACGTTGAAAATAATCATCAAAAATTTCATACTGTCTTGTATCTCCCGTATGGTCTAGTGGCTAGGATACCTGGCTTTCACCCAGGAGGCTCGGGTTCGATTCCCGGTACGGGAAAACTTTTTCATTTTTTTTTTATTTGTATTTTTTAAGTTGTATTTAAAGTTTTGGTATGTCCTTTCGTAAAATTTTTTTTTAATAATTTTGAAATTTTTGTGTTATTTTCCAGCAGCAAGCGGGTGCGAGCGGCCAAGGCGTGCGCACCGACGTCACGGACGCGCAGGCCGAAGTTTCGCTGCTGCCTAACACCAATCTGGCGGCCAAGCTGCCTGCCGTGCAGCACCAGCCGCCCAGATACTGCAGCGTGAAGCACCACCTGCTCAAGCCGCCCGTCGTTATGCAGGCCCACGGTGAGAGCTGCTCGCACCGCCCACCACCTCCACTAGTTGGAGTGACTTTGTCCACAGCTTGTGCATGCCCAAAAAATAATAAATATTCATATTTACCTCCAGTGCGACAAGGGTACCTTGGCGCGTGGCCAAAATCGGAACAAACGCCGCTATCTTGTGATACTGTTCGATAATTCGCTCCGTATGTTGCATTGTTTTATTTACGCAAAATTCAGGAGATTTTATTCGCTCCTGTCAGTGTCATTCAAGTGCCAAGAGAGCCTTGTCGTCGATATTCAAAATACTCTATGCTTGTCGGACGTAACGGTTCGCGTTCAATGATGAAGTACGCTAATATGTGTTTAATCAGTGGGGTGTCGTCGCGCAGGCTCGTCGTGGGGGCGGCGCGCGTCGGACGGCGGCGCGCACGTGCGGCGCGCGGAGTCGGCGTGCTGCGGCTCGGCGCCGTCGCACCACGCGTCCGACAGCGGGCCCGCGCGCGACGACCGGCCCGCAGACCCCAGCTACAACACCAACCTGTGCAGGTGACTCGTCTGAACATGACCACAGACGGCGGCGCGCACGTGCGGCGCGCGGAGTCGGCGTGCTGCGGCTCGGCGCCGTCGCACCACGCGTCCGACAGCGGGCCCGCGCGCGACGACCGGCCCGCAGACCCCAGCTACAACACCAACCTGTGCAGGTGACTCGTCTGAACATGACCACAGACGGCGGCGCGCACGTGCGGCGCGCGGAGTCGGCGTGCTGCGGCTCGGCGCCGTCGCACCACGCGTCCGACAGCGGGCCCGCGCGCGACGACCGGCCCGCAGACCCCAGCTACAACACCAACCTGTGCAGGTGACTCGTCTGAACATGACCACAGACGGCGGCGCGCACGTGCGGCGCGCGGAGTCGGCGTGCTGCGGCTCGGCGCCGTCGCACCACGCGTCCGACAGCGGGCCCGCGCGCGACGACCGGCCCGCAGACCCCAGCTACAACACCAACCTGTGCAGGTGACTCGTCTGAACATGACCACAGACGGCGGCGCGCACGTGCGGCGCGCGGAGTCGGCGTGCTGCGGCTCGGCGCCGTCGCACCACGCGTCCGACAGCGGGCCCGCGCGCGACGACCGGCCCGCAGACCCCAGCTACAACACCAACCTGTGCAGGTGACTCGTCTGAACATGACCACAGACGGCGGCGCGCACGTGCGGCGCGCGGAGTCGGCGTGCTGCGGCTCGGCGCCGTCGCACCACGCGTCCGACAGCGGGCCCGCGCGCGACGACCGGCCCGCAGACCCCAGCTACAACACCAACCTGTGCAGGTGACTCGTCTGAACATGACCACAGACGGCGGCGCGCACGTGCGGCGCGCGGAGTCGGCGTGCTGCGGCTCGGCGCCGTCGCACCACGCGTCCGACAGCGGGCCCGCGCGCGACGACCGGCCCGCAGACCCCAGCTACAACACCAACCTGTGCAGGTGACTCGTCTGAACATGACCACAGACGGCGGCGCGCACGTGCGGCGCGCGGAGTCGGCGTGCTGCGGCTCGGCGCCGTCGCACCACGCGTCCGACAGCGGGCCCGCGCGCGACGACCGGCCCGCAGACCCCAGCTACAACACCAACCTGTGCAGGTGACTCGTCTGAACATGACCACAGACGGCGGCGCGCACGTGCGGCGCGCGGAGTCGGCGTGCTGCGGCTCGGCGCCGTCGCACCACGCGTCCGACAGCGGGCCCGCGCGCGACGACCGGCCCGCAGACCCCAGCTACAACACCAACCTGTGCAGGTGACTCGTCTGAACATGACCACAGACGGCGGCGCGCACGTGCGGCGCGCGGAGTCGGCGTGCTGCGGCTCGGCGCCGTCGCACCACGCGTCCGACAGCGGGCCCGCGCGCGACGACCGGCCCGCAGACCCCAGCTACAACACCAACCTGTGCAGGTGACTCGTCTGAACATGACCACAGACGGCGGCGCGCACGTGCGGCGCGCGGAGTCGGCGTGCTGCGGCTCGGCGCCGTCGCACCACGCGTCCGACAGCGGGCCCGCGCGCGACGACCGGCCCGCAGACCCCAGCTACAACACCAACCTGTGCAGGTGACTCGTCTGAACATGACCACAGACGGCGGCGCGCACGTGCGGCGCGCGGAGTCGGCGTGCTGCGGCTCGGCGCCGTCGCACCACGCGTCCGACAGCGGGCCCGCGCGCGACGACCGGCCCGCAGACCCCAGCTACAACACCAACCTGTGCAGGTGACTCGTCTGAACATGACCACAGACGGCGGCGCGCACGTGCGGCGCGCGGAGTCGGCGTGCTGCGGCTCGGCGCCGTCGCACCACGCGTCCGACAGCGGGCCCGCGCGCGACGACCGGCCCGCAGACCCCAGCTACAACACCAACCTGTGCAGGTGACTCGTCTGAACATGACCACAGACGGCGGCGCGCACGTGCGGCGCGCGGAGTCGGCGTGCTGCGGCTCGGCGCCGTCGCACCACGCGTCCGACAGCGGGCCCGCGCGCGACGACCGGCCCGCAGACCCCAGCTACAACACCAACCTGTGCAGGTGACTCGTCTGAACATGACCACAGACGGCGGCGCGCACGTGCGGCGCGCGGAGTCGGCGTGCTGCGGCTCGGCGCCGTCGCACCACGCGTCCGACAGCGGGCCCGCGCGCGACGACCGGCCCGCAGACCCCAGCTACAACACCAACCTGTGCAGGTGACTCGTCTGAACATGACCACAGACGGCGGCGCGCACGTGCGGCGCGCGGAGTCGGCGTGCTGCGGCTCGGCGCCGTCGCACCACGCGTCCGACAGCGGGCCCGCGCGCGACGACCGGCCCGCAGACCCCAGCTACAACACCAACCTGTGCAGGTGACTCGTCTGACTCGTCTGAACATGACCACGGAATACGTAACAGTAGTACAGAAGGTTCACCCCGCGAGATGATTCAAAGAAATAGCGACTCTAGTACTGACACAAAAAGCGCAATTCAGTTCGCAATAGCACCTGGCTCCGCCTCCGCAAACAACACGCAACAAACGCAAAATTGTGGTCTTTTTCTATCGCGTAACTTTATCTCATTCGACGGACTAAGGTTGTCTCGCCATCGTACGCACGCAACGCGTGAATTAGGCCGTACAAGAACTAACGCGAGCAAAGTAGACGGCGCGCGGCAGCCAACTGAAATTAGTACGTCGAGACGGCTACCTGTAGTTTCTTCGATCACGTGATCAGTGGACCTGGCCTGATATAAGTCAACCAGACGCATCCATGGATGGATACAGCAACTATGAAACGATTGCAGGTACATGCTGAACCGCGGCAGCAGCAAGCGGCACACGATGGCGACGCCCGAGGACGCGGCCAGCGTGTCGTCGCTCTCCACGCCCACCACCATGGTAACTATCTATGGGGCAATGCTGCTGACGACAGACTGCTGCAAAACTGTATAATATGAGCTAAAGGGTCCGTTGACTGACTTCGAGAGTGGCCATAGAGACCCTGGCCTGCACCTGTTTGCACGCACTTGTACACTTGGACCATAACGTCAGCCGCGTAATCACGCGACTGAAGTGCGGGGAACATTGTAATGGCGGGGCTACATTAGCGGGCTACGGCGAATATTCGGATTAACGCACAGATGTGGCCGGGTAGATCGTTGCAACGCGGTAGTATTCGGGCGTATAGGATGTGCTATCGGGGCACTGTCGGTAAACTAGCGCGCATCAAAGGGATTTGATGCGACAATATTTGCTTGGGTGGCTACACCTACGTCACTTCATTTTCGTCCAGACTTTGTAGCGGGACGGACGTGCGTGTTTTTTTGTACACTATGGAGTGGAGCAACGAAAAAGTGTTGGAGTTCATTCAGTTTTATGAAACAGAGAATATTATATGGAATCCTAGTTTATTTTATTTTGTTTTGTCAACTGATAATAATTTACGGGCATACAATGCAACGCCACTACTTCCTCCATTTTGAACACGCATTAAATCGCCGACGGCGACAATCCGGCACGATGAATCTTCGCCCGCTAATGTAGACAAGGACATCGTGTATGCCCGTACACGATGCTTTTGGCGCGCTAACGCGACAAGAATCTTCGGACGCTACTGTAGCCCCGCCATTACGGTGTATACTGTAAACGGCGTAAACGGTGTACAATAATAAACTGGTTATGTGTGTGTGTTGCAGGCCAGCAGTTCGCCGTCGTCGTCGGCAAACCTGCGCGTGCGCAGAACTGGCCTGCTGACAGTCACGGAGCGACCGCCAGGTAACGCGCATGAATACACGCGCACGCAGGAACGAATACAACACAGTTTTGTATTGCCATGTATTATAATATATAGACCGTACATACAATATGTGTGCAACATTTTTTTTTATTAGTTTGTGTCTTATTTTGCTTCTAAATTAACAAGTTTTTGCGTGTTGTAATATTTTTGAACAAGTAATGGTTCCAAAATGGCGCCGGTCGCCATCTTGAATTTTGAAGATAGCTGAGATGGCGTCATAGATTTACATACAACAATGATTAATGAAAAATAAGTAAATGAAACGTATTTTGTGATAAAAATATGTCTATTATGGTCTTCTGTAATTGTATTTTGTTTAATCTGGGGGTTTACCTTGTGTTAAAAGTCAAGTTGGCGACCGACCATACAAACATTTCTCGAACACTATTTAAAGTTACAAATTTGTATACACACACAGCATTTTTGATTGTAATAGTTAGATCGATGTTGTTGAAGAAATTTATTTTGAGAATTTTTGTAAATTAATTTAAATTTTAGTTAAAGTGTTTTTAATCTTGGTTTTCCTAGATTTGACGCTTATTACAATTTTTTTATTTAAATGCGGGCATTTACGATAAAGGAGTTAAATATTGTGAATGTAATATAAATAGCTTTAGAGCTAAAAGCAAAAAGACTGTTTATGAAAAGAGTATGCATTGTAATGGGCAGGAAATTCTCCTGTTCACTTCTTAGCCAATCAGAGCGCAGATTGTAAATGCCCGCGTTGCCTCAGTACCGTTGTGTTGAGCAGTAGAGTAGTGTAGGGTGTCGTCGCATGCCGCATCGCTAATTTGTTTTTGTTTCACGCACCTTAGTCATTAGCCCCGAACTGGTAATGGAGGTGGAAGCTCGGATGAAACGCAACTACCTGCCGCCGTCCATCCAGGGGGGCTACTACCCCCCCGCGGGTTACCAGAGTCCCCCGCCCGCGCCGCCGCCCGTCCAGGGCTCCACAGGCGCTCCCAATTATGCTAAGAATTGCATGAAGCCCGTCCTCGAGACCATTCCCCAGGGCAGCATCATGGGATCGGCGGCCCAGGCCGTGACCCCGTACACGCCCTTCATGTCCCAGTACTCCCCCACGCACGGCGCCGTCGCGTCCCAGACGGGCTCCATCGTCAGCGGCACCCCGGTCGGTCAAAACTCAGCTGCCATGGCCGCTAACCAAAACTTCTCCGCTTCCACTAGCACGCACGCTGGGTCGATAATATCGGGCACACCGGTACCCGGCCAGGGCTTCCAAAAACAAGGGTCCATCGTGACCGGCACGCCCGTACACGGCCAGCCGATGTCCAGCGCCGTACAAAGCCAAGGCTCCTCAACTGGCACGCCGCAAGGTTCCATCTTATCCGGCACCCCCATGCAGATTCAAGGGTATATGGTGCCACAGAATTCCGGGTCGATCATGTCCGGAACGCCCGTCCAAAATCAAGGGTCGATAATGACCGGCGTCGTCCAAAACCAGGGTTCCATCATGTCCGGAACTCCCGTACAGAGCCAAAACTTCAGCTCGAACCAGGGGTCGATAGTTTCCGGGACACCGATACCCTCGCAGGGCTCGATCGTGGCCGGCACCCCGATGAGCGTGGACCCCAAAAGCTTCCCCAACTACGGCGTTTACAATCCGAGTTTCCCGGGGGGGTACCAGGGCCCCGGCGGGTCGGCCGGCGCGCCCGGCGGGTCGATCACGGCGGGCACGCCGCTCGCCGGCCAGTACACCCGCCAGCGCAAGTACTCGGGCCCGCAGCGCGTCAAGCTGCAAATGTTGGCCACTGTGCAGGAAATGGGTAATTCGATTTGATTTGTACCGGTGGAGGGAGACCTTACTTAGATATTGAGAAACAGAATTATTAGAGTTCAAGTTTAGAGTTTAAATAAAATGTACAGGTGTAAAAAAAGTTCTAAGAATTGGATTCTGGAACTAAGTTTTTGCAGGCACCATAAAATTCGAAGAAAGCAAGAGCAAAGGTACAGAGGAACCCCAGGTCATTTGAAGTGAATTGAATTACCTTTTTTGCATTTTTTGTTTTGCTTGTAGTTGTGTGTGCACGATTTTGATGTGTGTCTGTGAGTTTTATAAATATAACGCTTAAGATTAGTGAATAGTACGCTGTGCGGAGTTCAGTTACAGCTTTATTTCTCTCTCACTTAATAACATCGTTGTACGTACTATACGAAGGAGAAGCAAATACGATGACTATTACTCACTCAAACAAGAAAAGTAGAGTGTTATTATAACACTACTTTCTTTGTTTGAGTGAGTGTGTGTCTAAAATCCGATACGTGCCACTAAAGTTCAGCTCAAACCAATGCTGCCGCTAACCACTGCTACTCCAGGATCGAACCGAATTGGTAAATCGCTTTGAAGTGTATCTTGCCGGTAGGATGGCAACAAGCTGCAAATGAAGCTTTCCATCAGACCAGATTTGGGGTTTGCTTGAGGTGGTCTGCGGGGTAGGGGGGAGTGGTGCAGTAGTGACGTCAAAGTGTAACGTGTGCGTGTGTGCGTGCAGCGCGCGAGCACGCAGAGCGCTACTCGCCGGTGCGGCGCGCGGAGCTGAGTCCGCCGCGCGCCGCGCACGACCTGGCCTCCGCGCGCCTCGAGTACCAGCAGCTGCAGGTGAGTCACGTGTGTGCGTGCAGCGCGCGAGCACGCGGAGCGCTACTCGCCGGTGCGGCGCGCGGAGCTGAGTCCGCCGCGCGCCGCGCACGACCTGGCCTCCGCGCGCCTCGAGTACCAGCAGCTGCAGGTGAGTCACGTGTGTGCGTGCAGCGCGCGAGCACGCGGAGCGCTACTCGCCGGTGCGGCGCGCGGAGCTGAGTCCGCCGCGCGCCGCGCACGACCTGGCCTCCGCGCGCCTCGAGTACCAGCAGCTGCAGGTGAGTCACGTGTGTGCGTGCAGCGCGCGAGCACGCGGAGCGCTACTCGCCGCGCACGACCTGGCCTCCGCGCGCCTCGAGTACCAGCAGCTGCAGGTGAGTCACGTGTGTGCGTGCAGCGCGCGAGCACGCGGAGCGCTACTCGCCGGTGCGGCGCGCGGAGCTGAGTCCGCCGCGCGCCGCGCACGACCTGGCCTCCGCGCGCCTCGAGTACCAGCAGCTGCAGGTGAGTCACGTGTGTGCGTGCAGCGCGCGAGCACGCAGAGCGCTACTCGCCGGTGCGGCGCGCGGAGCTGAGTCCGCCGCGCGCCGCGCACGACCTGGCCTCCGCGCGCCTCGAGTACCAGCAGCTGCAGGTGAGTCACGTGTGTGCGTGCAGCGCGCGAGCACGCGGAGCGCTACTCGCCGGTGCGGCGCGCGGAGCTGAGTCCGCCGCGCGCCGCGCACGACCTGGCCTCCGCGCGCCTCGAGTACCAGCAGCTGCAGGTGAGTCACGTGTGTGCGTGCAGCGCGCGAGCACGCAGAGCGCTACTCGCCGGTGCGGCGCGCGGAGCTGAGTCCGCCGCGCGCCGCGCACGACCTGGCCTCCGCGCGCCTCGAGTACCAGCAGCTGCAGGTGAGTCACGTGTGTGCGTGCAGCGCGCGAGCACGCGGAGCGCTACTCGCCGGTGCGGCGCGCGGAGCTGAGTCCGCCGCGCGCCGCGCACGACCTGGCCTCCGCGCGCCTCGAGTACCAGCAGCTGCAGGTGAGTCACGTGTGTGCGTGCAGCGCGCGAGCACGCGGAGCGCTACTCGCCGGTGCGGCGCGCGGAGCTGAGTCCGCCGCGCGCCGCGCACGACCTGGCCTCCGCGCGCCTCGAGTACCAGCAGCTGCAGGTGAGTCACGTGTGTGCGTGCAGCGCGCGAGCACGCAGAGCGCTACTCGCCGGTGCGGCGCGCGGAGCTGAGTCCGCCGCGCGCCGCGCACGACCTGGCCTCCGCGCGCCTCGAGTACCAGCAGCTGCAGGTGAGTCACGTGTGTGCGTGCAGCGCGCGAGCACGCGGAGCGCTACTCGCCGGTGCGGCGCGCGGAGCTGAGTCCGCCGCGCGCCGCGCACGACCTGGCCTCCGCGCGCCTCGAGTACCAGCAGCTGCAGGTGAGTCACGTGTGTGCGTGCAGCGCGCGAGCACGCGGAGCGCTACTCGCCGGTGCGGCGCGCGGAGCTGAGTCCGCCGCGCGCCGCGCACGACCTGGCCTCCGCGCGCCTCGAGTACCAGCAGCTGCAGGTGAGTCACGTGTGTGCGTGCAGCGCGCGAGCACGCGGAGCGCTACTCGCCGGTGCGGCGCGCGGAGCTGAGTCCGCCGCGCGCCGCGCACGACCTGGCCTCCGCGCGCCTCGAGTACCAGCAGCTGCAGGTGAGTCACGTGTGTGCGTGCAGCGCGCGAGCACGCAGAGCGCTACTCGCCGGTGCGGCGCGCGGAGCTGAGTCCGCCGCGCGCCGCGCACGACCTGGCCTCCGCGCGCCTCGAGTACCAGCAGCTGCAGGTGAGTCACGTGTGTGCGTGCAGCGCGCGAGCACGCGGAGCGCTACTCGCCGGTGCGGCGCGCGGAGCTGAGTCCGCCGCGCGCCGCGCACGACCTGGCCTCCGCGCGCCTCGAGTACCAGCAGCTGCAGGTGAGTCACGTGTGTGCGTGCAGCGCGCGAGCACGCGGAGCGCTACTCGCCGGTGCGGCGCGCGGAGCTGAGTCCGCCGCGCGCCGCGCACGACCTGGCCTCCGCGCGCCTCGAGTACCAGCAGCTGCAGGTGAGTCACGTGTGTGCGTGCAGCGCGCGAGCACGCGGAGCGCTACTCGCCGGTGCGGCGCGCGGAGCTGAGTCCGCCGCGCGCCGCGCACGACCTGGCCTCCGCGCGCCTCGAGTACCAGCAGCTGCAGGTGAGTCACGTGTGTGCGTGCAGCGCGCGAGCACGCGGAGCGCTACTCGCCGGTGCGGCGCGCGGAGCTGAGTCCGCCGCGCGCCGCGCACGACCTGGCCTCCGCGCGCCTCGAGTACCAGCAGCTGCAGGTGAGTCACGTGTGTGCGTGCAGCGCGCGAGCACGCGGAGCGCTACTCGCCGGTGCGGCGCGCGGAGCTGAGTCCGCCGCGCGCCGCGCACGACCTGGCCTCCGCGCGCCTCGAGTACCAGCAGCTGCAGGTGAGTCACGTGTGTGCGTGCAGCGCGCGAGCACGCAGAGCGCTACTCGCCGGTGCGGCGCGCGGAGCTGAGTCCGCCGCGCGCCGCGCACGACCTGGCCTCCGCGCGCCTCGAGTACCAGCAGCTGCAGGTGAGTCACGTGTGTGCGTGCAGCGCGCGAGCACGCAGAGCGCTACTCGCCGGTGCGGCGCGCGGAGCTGAGTCCGCCGCGCGCCGCGCACGACCTGGCCTCCGCGCGCCTCGAGTACCAGCAGCTGCAGGTGAGTCACGTGTGTGCGTGCAGCGCGCGAGCACGCGGAGCGCTACTCGCCGGTGCGGCGCGCGGAGCTGAGTCCGCCGCGCGCCGCGCACGACCTGGCCTCCGCGCGCCTCGAGTACCAGCAGCTGCAGGTGAGTCACGTGTGTGCGTGCAGCGCGCGAGCACGCGGAGCGCTACTCGCCGGTGCGGCGCGCGGAGCTGAGTCCGCCGCGCGCCGCGCACGACCTGGCCTCCGCGCGCCTCGAGTACCAGCAGCTGCAGGTGAGTCACGTGTGTGCGTGCAGCGCGCGAGCACGCGGAGCGCTACTCGCCGGTGCGGCGCGCGGAGCTGAGTCCGCCGCGCGCCGCGCACGACCTGGCCTCCGCGCGCCTCGAGTACCAGCAGCTGCAGGTGAGTCACGTGTGTGCGTGCAGCGCGCGAGCACGCGGAGCGCTACTCGCCGGTGCGGCGCGCGGAGCTGAGTCCGCCGCGCGCCGCGCACGACCTGGCCTCCGCGCGCCTCGAGTACCAGCAGCTGCAGGTGAGTCACGTGTGTGCGTGCAGCGCGCGAGCACGCGGAGCGCTACTCGCCGGTGCGGCGCGCGGAGCTGAGTCCGCCGCGCGCCGCGCACGACCTGGCCTCCGCGCGCCTCGAGTACCAGCAGCTGCAGGTGAGTCACGTGTGTGCGTGCAGCGCGCGAGCACGCGGAGCGCTACTCGCCGCGCACGACCTGGCCTCCGCGCGCCTCGAGTACCAGCAGCTGCAGGTGAGTCACGTGTGTGCGTGCAGCGCGCGAGCACGCGGAGCGCTACTCGCCGGTGCGGCGCGCGGAGCTGAGTCCGCCGCGCGCCGCGCACGACCTGGCCTCCGCGCGCCTCGAGTACCAGCAGCTGCAGGTGAGTCACGTGTGTGCGTGCAGCGCGCGAGCACGCGGAGCGCTACTCGCCGGTGCGGCGCGCGGAGCTGAGTCCGCCGCGCGCCGCGCACGACCTGGCCTCCGCGCGCCTCGAGTACCAGCAGCTGCAGGTGAGTCACGTGTGTGCGTGCAGCGCGCGAGCACGCGGAGCGCTACTCGCCGCGCACGACCTGGCCTCCGCGCGCCTCGAGTACCAGCAGCTGCAGGTGAGTCACGTGTGTGCGTGCAGCGCGCGAGCACGCGGAGCGCTACTCGCCGGTGCGGCGCGCGGAGCTGAGTCCGCCGCGCGCCGCGCACGACCTGGCCTCCGCGCGCCTCGAGTACCAGCAGCTGCAGGTGAGTCACGTGTGTGCGTGCAGCGCGCGAGCACGCGGAGCGCTACTCGCCGGTGCGGCGCGCGGAGCTGAGTCCGCCGCGCGCCGCGCACGACCTGGCCTCCGCGCGCCTCGAGTACCAGCAGCTGCAGGTGAGTCACGTGTGTGCGTGCAGCGCGCGAGCACGCGGAGCGCTACTCGCCGGTGCGGCGCGCGGAGCTGAGTCCGCCGCGCGCCGCGCACGACCTGGCCTCCGCGCGCCTCGAGTACCAGCAGCTGCAGGTGAGTCACGTGTGTGCGTGCAGCGCGCGAGCACGCGGAGCGCTACTCGCCGGTGCGGCGCGCGGAGCTGAGTCCGCCGCGCGCCGCGCACGACCTGGCCTCCGCGCGCCTCGAGTACCAGCAGCTGCAGGTGAGTCACGTGTGTGCGTGCAGCGCGCGAGCACGCAGAGCGCTACTCGCCGGTGCGGCGCGCGGAGCTGAGTCCGCCGCGCGCCGCGCACGACCTGGCCTCCGCGCGCCTCGAGTACCAGCAGCTGCAGGTGAGTCACGTGCTTACCTCACCGACATCCGACATCCGACACACACGTAGTCGTCTGTCTGAACAACGTCCGACAGCCCGGCGACACTGGCTTGTAAAGATCCAGAGGCTTCCCGCGACTCTTACTCTATTCAGTCTATCGAACAGCGTAGTCTGAATGTTCCTTCAGGGGTACGGGTCTCGAGGCTTGCTAGTTTACCCTCACTTTACTTGAACGATATGGACATCTATGCTGGTCGGAGGTCTGCCAACACTGCGCTTTCCCGCGAGATTTGGGTCCCCACCGGCCGTCGGTGCTACGAGCTATGTCATTGCTATTTCAACTTCGCAATATGTCGAACTATATATGTGACTTTGGTTCACGTACAGATCTCCTCATTTCTGCGTTCTGCCTTCGCCCGCTAAGTGCCCAAAGCCTATTTTGGGGTTCACAGTTTACAACCGAACGGTCACCGATATAATTCGACCGTGTCGGTGGTGATCGCTCTGATGATTCCGTCCGCGTGAACGTGTCCACAAAAACCGAAATATGTAGATCGATCGATAGATGATACACCTCTGAATACTTATTAATTTTATTACATATTGCAATAACTTGTGTGTTTGCAGCGCGGGCTGGAGCGGCGCGGCGCGGGCGGCGCGTCCCCGCCGCACCCCGCGCACACGCCCGTCTCGCTGCCGGGTAAGCTGCTCACTTTAGTACTAGCTTGCAGCAGGACAGTACGCAACTCTGAAGTAACTTTTCGATCTGCCGAGCGGGTACAAATCGCTCGGTATTGTGAGCATTTTTACTTAGCGCTGTCAATTCACTGAATACCAGAGTGGCGTATTTGCGTTTTGCGAACTGTAAAGAAACACTTGTGATGGCAAGTTTGGCAACTTTACGTGTAACTCTAAATATCACATGATTTGTGTCCCGTCAGGATCGCCCATACACGCCGCGCCAGCGCTCGACCTCAGCGCGTCACCGGAGCTGGCTGCGCAGGTATGCTCCGTCTTTTTAAATAGGATGGATTGTTTGACTTAAAATTATCTAGGAGACGTCAAGATCATAAGGGTATTACCGCCCTTACCATACCATTTTTGCGAATACTATATTAGGCATGCTAAAAAATTAAGAAATTGATTTAAACAAAACAACACCCTGGTTCGGCAGGAGCTGTCGCTGACGCTGGGCATCGACCTGAGCAGCCTGTACGGCGCGCAGCTGTCGGCGCTGCTGGGCGCGTGCGCGGCGCCCGGGCCCCCCGCGCCCGCCGCGCCCGCGTCGCCGCTGCACCAGATCACCGAGGGGCTGTCCTACCTGCACACCGGCTCCATCACGCGCGGCACGCCGCAGCCCGCCGCCGCGCCGCTCGACCTGCGCAGCGCCGACCCGCGCGCGCGCTCGCTGGACGCCTCGCCCGCGCCGCCCGCCTCGCCGCTCGCCTCGCCGCTCGCCTCGCCGCTCGACATGATCCGCGAGGAGGTCGGCAACGGCGCGCCGCGCCCGCCGCAGATCAGCCTCACCGACTGCCTCGGCTCCGAGGTCACGCTCGTCGCCTCCTCGTCCGAGGACAGCGTGGACAGCCTCGACCGCGCCGCCTACCCGCTGCCGCAGTTCGTCATCTCCGAGCCCGGCGAGCTGGACGACCGCCCCTCCATCACGCGCGGCATCGGCCGCAAGGTCAGCCAGGACGCCGAGCGCGCCGAGCCCGACCCCTGTCCGGACGCCGAGATGCCGTCGCCCAAGGAGAGCGTGGACGAGAGCCGCTTCCTGAGCGAGGAGCCGGCGCGGCGCGGCAGCGACAAGTCGCTGGGCTTCAGCGACGACTCGCTCAGCAACGACTCCGCCAGCGCGTCGCCCAACTGCGAGCACGTGCACTCCGTCTTCTCCAACGTCGTGTCCGCCAGCTCCGGCTTCAGCGAGAACCGCGGCAGCTTCTCCGAGCACCGAGAGTCCTTCTCCTTCTCCGACCGCGGCAGCTTCTCCGAGAGGGGCGACTTCGGGAGATCGTCGTTCTCCGAGAGGAGCGACTTCGGGCGCGGCAGCTTCTCCGAGAAAGGGGAGACTCCGCGCTCGTCGTTCTCGGCGCAGGGCGCGCTGAGCGAGGTGAAGGAGTACTACGACCAGCTCGAGCCCTGCGACGAGAGCCGCGAGATCGACCGGCTGCAGCGCTCCACCATGGACCTGCGGCTGACGGACGTGTGCCGGCCGGCGGAGCGGCGCATCCCGATCCTGCTGAGCCCGCAGGAGGTGTCGTGCGTGCAGGAGTACTACGAGGTGGCGCTGTCCACCGTGTGCGCGCAGCTGGACTCGCGCCGCATCGTGGAGCTGCTGAAGGAGGCCATCAACTCGCGCGTGCCGCCGCGCAGCATCCTCGTGGACACGGCCGAGCAGGCGGCGCGCCACGGCGACGCGGAGGCGCTCACCGGCTGCCTCAACCTCGAGTACTCGGGCGGCATCCAGATCGAGCTGGTGCTGTGCGAGAACAAGGCGCAGGAGAAGAAGGGGCTCAAGATGCGCCGCATCTCCGGCGACCAGCGCGAGTACGGCAAGCTGTGCCAGCAGCTCATCACCAGCCTCACCGTCTAGGACTACCGGCGGTACCGTCTCCTCCGGGAGAGTGGGTAGCACCAAATGGGAAGAAACTATCTGAAGAGAGGACTATGTGGTGAATAGAAATAGAGACGAGTGAACTGTTCGCTTTTAAAAAGTAGTTCGTCAGAACCGAGTTTTGTTTTTGATGGAACAAAAGAATGAAGTGACCTTTGAGAATGTTCAGTACACTACCCTCCCAGCGTATATTGTTTGCTGTAATGAGGTGTCATCAGGTGTGAAATTCAAATAAACGGCAACTTCAGCTACAACCAAATGCATCGCAACGAAACTAGACTTTACATTCACGTCGGAGGGTGAAAGGACCTCTCTTTCTGTTGTGTACCGTTTCTCTTGTGTGCGCTCAAAGCATTCTTATTTTACCGGACGACGACGTGCTGAGTGTGTTATGACGCAAATGATGTTTAGTCCGTATTAGAAACACATCTAAATGTCTTTGACTGATTTTAGAAGTGTCAAATTTGATAATCTGATTTTGTAAACTGCAATCGCGACTGAAGATCGTATTCAATCTATTCCAGACGTATCCGTTAACTTTTGTGTAAAGATGATAAGATGCAACATCTCAAAATAACACACATGATATTAGTGACCACGTTTGAGACCACAAATGTTTTTGTATCCACCAACTATATCATAATTAAATTAATTATTCACTATAATTACTATAAGTTGGAAAGCATTTACGTGAAGTGTGTTCCGAATTCCATTCCCGAATGTGTGCTAGGAGAATTGAATCCGTGTGATAGAAAATGGTTTCGTGTACAAAGAAATATCTATCTAGTTAGAATACAATCTCGATCTATTCTAGACCTTATGTTTGCGGCGTAGGGTCCAATTTGGATGGAGTCTGCCATATATTTGTATATTATATTATTTAGTTAGAACGAACTTTGTATATTAGAAGTTTCCATTTAACAGTTATGATTATAAATATGACAAAGTCCGATCAAAAATGAAGAATAGCTAATTATTATTAATTAATATTGTTCGTGGTAAGCGTAGGGTAGGTGTAAACAAAGCATTCCGCCATATTGGCCGTGCGAACTAACGAATGGAAACAGTCAGCAACAAAAATTGTTTCTTATTATCTGTATATTATGTTGATAAAAATCTATTGAATTTATTTATTCCAAAATTAAATAAATATATTATTTTAAACTTAATATTCCATTTTAGGAGTAATTTAATATAAATTCGTGTAAATATTTTATTTTTTAAGCTCCGACTTTATTGATTACTAATATTGTAACGAATTAAAAATCTAGAATAAGTTTTAACCTAGCGCCAGATTTGTGGTAAATGATATTTTTTTAATCTACAATTAATTTTACTGCAATACAATAAATCTGCAGACAAATTAATATGGAAGAAATGAAGAAATAAAAATTAACATCTACCAGAAAACGAGATAGGTGCGGTTTTCAAAGCTCGATTTCGAGTGATAAAACTGCAGATATCATTGTATAGACGGTGAGGAGTGTAGAGTGTATCCTCCCGCAAGGGCTCATTCACATATATCTGACAGCAGTGCGCCAGCTCCTGTCAAAACCATGATGATTGGACATGTGGAGACGACGGCGGACGTCTTTCCAAACCTCAGTATTTATTTGACTTTGTTTTACAAATGGCAAACTATGTTGAATGGCGGCTTGCGTGATCAGGGGCATTGAGGTGGGAAAAATATTATCTTGATATTTGTAAATTAAAATTTTTGGTTCCATATGCGATCTCCAATCGTCATCATTTTTTTTGTGGCAATCAATCAGCAATCATAAGTGAAATCGTTAATCACGATAACGTGTTGACTGTTTGTGATCTCTGCTCACTGCTCAGCGTGAATGAACCCGAGTGAGGCGGTAGCGGTACGCACGAGCAGTACGCACCCGCGTACTGCTCGTGCGTACTCGTGGAGTAGCACTTTGCCATAAGTGTAGTTAGAGCCATGTTATTATTGAAGATTCAATTATCTTGTACATAATATTTTAATAAACAATTCCGATTCCATAATGTTATCCACTTGGTTTTATTACACCCTATCAAATAAATATTCGATTCAGTGTTGCCAGTTCAATTTTTAGGACCTCAATAAAAAATTAAATTCAGACAAGTGTGTGTCCGCTACTTCCAACAGTGTTAGGACGGGTACCTATTTGAATGTCTGGTATCTCGAGAGGATGTTGAAGAGCCATCTTGTGTTGTGTGTTGACCAATGCCCAACATAGGTAGTGTGCGTTAGATATAAGATCAATAAAACGCTAGAGGTTTAAATAATTATTTACTCATTTAAATATATACTCTATCATATAAATCTGTTATGTAATTTACATAATAGTTAGTGAGACGTCGTGCCGCGAGCCGGTCATTAAATTACATTACAATACGGTAAAATTACAATAACAATAAATTAATTTATAATATTAATAATACAGCAACGATTTAGCAATAAGTAATATCTTTGGCTAAGTTAAGATTCATTTGTGGATGAATGGAGGAGGTCCGTCCGACTGACTATACTTATAATGCACTTCCGTAAATTTATATCTATTCTTTTCAAGAGTTACGATATAAATTGGCGAAAGGCAACAATATTAATTTACAAACTCGGAAATAACCTCCGTTTATATTAAATGTAATTAATAATAATTATCAACAATTAATAAAATTATAAAATATTTCAAATAACTTGTGTGATATCTTGCGATATAAAAATACGTCCACATTGCTATTCGCGTCCGGGCTGCTTGAATTTTGATGAATGCAAATGGCAAGAAAAAATAGCGTCAATTATGCAACCCTGTGTTTAAAATAAGCTGATGTCTTTGTACGGTTTTTATATCACAAAATATCAATAAAAATAAACAAAAACAACCACGCCACAACAAAGCATTTAACCTCATTATATTATTTATATTATAGCAACACTGACTTGTCCCGTCAAAATCACGAACACATTTTTATACTCTATGGTGACGAATCGCCTATAAATACCTATGTACTTGTACCGATTGAATATTACAAATATACACTTCGCCCGAATAATACATTTCATATTTTCGAAGTGTTTCAAAAAATATAATACAATTATCGGCTTCGTTTTGTGAATGCAATACTCAAAAAGGTTTTGATAGAGTGTTGTACCTATTGCTTCTTTTGGAAATGTAAAAAAATAAATGCTAAAAGTTTTATGCATCATATCATGGGTGACTTGAGTCTTCGCATGTCTACTCGTAGTTTGTGGTAATCAATTTCTTATGCTGATCCAAATCTGTCAACTATATTAATTTTAACTTAAAACACACAGTTTTATACAAAATTCTTCCTAGTTCATGTTTTTGACAGACGAAGCATTTTATGGACGAATGATGACGCTTGACAGACATCTTTATTTTATCACTAGTAGTCTTGTGTGACTACCCTCCCATCTGTATAGATGTTATTTATTATCTCTCTACAGGAACTTTTTAAATGTAGATTTGATTTATGTGTCGTATTTTATATATTTTTTGTTTCATGGCCTTACAAAAATAAAATTGCTAACTAAGTATTATGGTAACATTCGTTTAGCATTCGAATAATTTGAGTTTTTTTTTTTTAACTAAATAATCATGATCCGAGAAAGTGTGAGCAATTCTGTGGTGATGTGAAAAGTTGTTGCAATATATACTTTACTAAACAATTATTTTTGTCCTGACCAAAAGGAATCGAGTCAATTTGATCGGATGAAAAAAAATGCTTATCTTGATAGCTAGACTAGCATGCAGGTATGATATATTTTGCACTGATATTTTGCTACCTTTTAGTTATTTGAAAAATTAAGAAGAAAATAAAGAATCCTGCTCCTAGATTGAATAAGAAAAACATATTCGTCGTGATGATCGTAATCGTTAAAAAATCCTCCATCTGATTGGTTGGACCGAACGCAATTTTGAACTTTTACCAAACGGCTCATACGCTCTCGAAACAAAAGGACGGTTCAGCTAGAAATTTAATTTAAAATGATCCTTTTGAATATAATCTCTCCTCTGTCAGGTCTTCCTCCTAAGGATTTCCCTTCGTCATCAGGATCATCTAAATATTTCATATTTCATGCACTTTTTTAGACCCTCCCTTTTAGATTTAATTTTATCAAACAGAATAACATTTATTCTGATAAAATTAAAAACTCATTTTAATTATATAAATAAACGTTAGCTTTCTGTTAGGTTCTCGATAAAATTAAGACTCTTTTATAAGTATTAGTATCAGATGTTTCATGTTAGATATTCATACTATGGTAGTATTTACATTTGACGCATACAATTTCGTAAGTACGGTGATCGTTAGGTATCGAAAAATAGATTAGCTCGAACTACGTTCGATTACTCGCCGCCCACTTTACAGGCGCTTATGCAATATCGACCAAATGATTATCTAATAATAAGATTCGACTCACTGCAATTTTGATTGCCTTGAATCTTATGAAGTTTGCAAAGGTTTCGGATAGAGAAAATTATTTAAATTAATTGTGATGCGATTTTATATTTGTTTGTTACTCCGTCGGCAAACATCGTCGAAGTTGGCGACCTCTGTAAAGGAGAGAATATTGCAATGACATCTTCTAATGAGCCTCATTTAGTTCAATTGACATTTGAGGCACAGTTCAATAGCTCTTCTCAATAGTATTCACTACACGCACACCCGCAGTGTCACCGCAGCGGTAGCACACTAGTTATGTTAACAGACGCGCGCGATCCTGCAATCGGTACAGTCTTGCGTCAGCGGTCGCACACTAGCGACACCCACGACGCGCGCGATTCAGCACCGTAGCAGTGTTGCGTCAGTGGCACGCTAATAGCGCACTCACGTGACGGCGCAGTGCGAGCGCGCGACGCTCAGAGCCAGCGGACACCTCCGCTGCAGACCCGCACCACTTCCGCAGCGTTCTGGAATTAACAATATTATACCATTTGAAAATTTAGCCCGCTATTTTCTAGCAAGTAAATCACTATCCTCAAGTGACTACCATACCCACCAATCATTACCCTCTTGGTTGCGTCTCGATTATGCTGAATGAACACGATTGGTGCACAAACGGGTAGGGTAGTCTCGTTGATCTAGTAGTGGTAGGTTTGGTTAAACGTTATCGAAGTTACGAATCACGCCGTCCTGGGATCGATACCCGAGTCAGACCGATAAATAGTATAGGGTGTTTTTATAGGATTAAAGCCGTCGGCTCCAAACCTAACTTCTCTCCGGTCGTATCGGAGCTGTCGTCTCATGATAGTGACTGAAAGCTGGTACACTTACAATATGACTGAAAGGGTGACAATACATACACTCGTGTATCTCTCGTGCAGATACAAAATTGAGCAGAGATTGACCGCTATGGTTGGGAGTGCATTATATCTACAGTAGTGAATGAACTCACACGGCGAGCGCTACGCGCGCGGCGCCAGCTCGTAGAACAGCACGTACGCCTCCGCCGACACCACGTCGCGCGGCGCGATCGTAGACACCCTGCAAACATAGCACAATAACACTACTGCAGCTGTAAACTAGAGTTACAATGGAAGTCTCTGAAGTCTAAGGGCGCCCTCAAATTTGCCGCAAAGCGCGTCACCAGCAGTCGATCAGTGAACTGACGCGTGGCCACAGCGCGGGTGTAAAGCTGCAACCTTGGCAGCGCGTCTGCGCGGCACTTTGAGGCAAATTTGAAGGCGCCCTAAACGGAGGCGAAGCTAGTTGCATAATACACTGTTCAATAACAACATGTCGTGTTACCTGGAGTCGTTGTACTCGTGCCAGTCGCCGGTGTAGGGGTGCTTGCAGTACGCCGTGTAGTGGCCCGAGTACGTCGTGCCTGCGACAACAACATCATGCTCAGTGCTTGCGTTATATGAGGATTACAAATTATAATTAATCATTATACAAGGTTAAACAAAAAGCAATCTAGAGAATAGTTCTAGAGAACTAATAACTTTAGTTTGCGACTTTTTGCAATTCCGTACTATTTTAAACCATACAAACTTAAAGTGATTTGGTGTCTCTGTGTCATTATCCTGTGTAAGAAAATAGTGCGAGCTCCGGGTCGGTGACCTCTGACCGCTATACAGGACGACAAGCATTACAGGGTAGCTTTTGTATTGGTATGATTTGTGATCACTTTGTTGTTAAGATACTTTCAGGTTTGAATACCCGCACGGACTGTTATATTATGTTTTGCTAGAGTGCACTGACCCGAGTGGTTGCTGACGGCGTAGAGGTTGTAGACGGCGCGCGCGGGCGGCGCGGCGGCCGCGAAGGGCGACATGTCCAGCCCGCTCAGCGGGAACTCCACCACCACCGACAGCTTGCCGCGGAACCGCTCCGTCGGCGAGAACCTGCGCATACCACACGCGACTCGAGAGATGTTCATTCTATTCTAGGACAGAGATCAGCAGGGAGATTCAGAACCCTTCGATAACTAACCGAATCGATTCGGTTAGTTATCGATCTCGAATCGAAGATTTTTTATCGAGCAATTCAGAACGTTCGGCTTACGGATTCGATTCGCTATCGATTACGAAATCGGTAACGACAAAAAACATTGAGGTTACGTCATGAGCATTTACAAAGTTTGTTTTATACTTAAATTTTACTTGTTTTAAATTAATATTAAGCAAGCAAAATATATTTTTCATAATTCGGAAGGCAATTCAAGCCATCATTTAAAATGGTAACTGACTGTAACTGAATAATTACATACAATAACTGAAGTAATTTGATTTCGAGAGAATTTAATTAAAACCGAACATTTTAAAATGCTCACAGTTGTCAAATAAAAACTGTGGATGTGATTATTTCCGAGTTTAGAGTTATTTCCCTAGTGTAAGTTATTTATGGTATGTCTATGGTGAATTTGTTGATTTGTCGTTTTTGCTTTTAGAAAACTTACAGTACCTACGTATCTACAACTTACTATTTAAAAATAAAATATTATTATGCAACATTGTGTTACGAAGAATGAATACGTATACATATACGAATCAAATAAATTGTTAGGTATAAGTATTTCAGTATAATCGCCAAATATAATGCCAACTCTGAAGAAATGCGATGTTCTCCTATTAAGGTTAAGGGTTACCCAGGCGCGAAAATTCAAATTTCGTTGAGTTCTTTGTCAAGTAGTGGGTTAATAATACATTGTAGGCATTGTAGAAAATGAGTTTTGCGAGCATAAAGTTGAGGCATCTACATGTTTTTAATAAAAACTGCTCAAAAATACTATTTACTAATTTATTTCACATTGGTTCCAAATAACTTCAAATCCGGGAAACTGCAGAAAATAATCTTTCGGGAACGGATATGAGGTGACTGAGAATTATTGAGCAATGTTTTTGAGAAAAAGAAATAGATGGGTATATGTTATGCTCGAAAAACTCATTGCCACAACGCCACAACGTTATAATGTGTATAGTTAGTCTAATATTTGCAAAAAACTAAATATAATTTGAAGTTCACGGGTTAGTTTAGCCGAACTACCATAAAACATTTCGATATCGAATGACCTGTAGCTTTCGATAAGAAACCGTAAATAATTATCGAACGTTCGGCAAATATTATCGAAACCGATTGTTGTGAATAGCGTTTGACAGGTGTAATCGTACGATATCTACGTCAGATCGATTGGGTTTCGGTTTCGACAACTTCCCGATCGATTCGGTTATTCTGAATTGAAAATATTTCTTATCGAACCGAATCGTACGATAACAACGTTATCGAATGGTTCTGAATCGCCCGGCAGCTCTTTAAATTACGTTCAACATCTTAGTGACTGGTCAGCTTGACTTTCGTCAAACTTCACAGAGTAGGTTTATGACAATGAAAATAATAAGGGCATCTACTATTTGTAGACCACTGAATAAATTTGAATTTGGCGGGCTAACGGGCTAAATCGCTTTTTTACCCAACCACCGTAGGATGATTTAATTATGCAATTTTATAAACCGAGATTAAGATATTTCGTTTGCAGAGATTAAGTCATTAAAACACCCAACTGAGTGACAGGAAGAGAAATCGAAATATTGATATTCAGATTTGTCAGTAGGAGAGTGCTGCGTACCTCTTCAGATGCAGCACGAGCACCTGCGGGAATTTCTGCACTGTGAACCACTTGAGGCACTTCCGCCGCACGCCGCACTTCGAGCACGTCTGCGAAAAACAACGAGACATGTTAGCCGCCTGTTATTGACGACTGTTGTATCGGCATTTATTTATTTATTGAATTACTGTGTATAAATAAAAATAATATATAACTTCAAGGAACTACAGGCCGAGAGCATTTTGATATTTTTTATTTTACCCTGTATAAACCGTGAGTTGAGAACTTCGTTATTGTGAACTTTAGCGACCTCCGTAGCACTTCGGCGGGGCTAGATAAAGTCACAAGCGTTTGGCGTTAACGCTAGTCGACAAAAATGTATGGACAAAACAAATGACTGTAGAAAAACCACGATAATAATTTACTAAACACGCTGCGTTTGAAAAATTACCTACGCTAACTTGAACGCTCGCTGGCGTTCTCGCGGAACCTGTAGATAACTTTAGCGTACTTCGCTTGGCAATTGACGGCCGACAGTATCAAACACAGCGTGTTAAGTAATTATTATCGTGGTTTTTCTACAGTCATTTGTTTTGTCCATACATTTTTGTCGACTAGCGTTAACGCCAAACGCTTGTGACTTTGTCTAGCCCCGCTGTACTATTATGTATTCCATGACACTGCACAAATGCTGGAAGGCTACTGACCGGCTTCTCGTCGCCGTCCAGCTCCTCCTCGCGCACGAAGTGCTGCAAGCACTGCTGCAGTTTCAGGTTGCCCGTCCGCGACGGAATCGGCAAACTGGAAACAGGCAACACACATTTACGATACATGAGCAATCATACTACAATATAAAGGTGAAAGTTTCTTTGTTACTCTTTCACGTGGCAACTACTGAACCGAATTGCATGGGAATAGATTAAAACCTAACACATAGGCTACTTTTTTCCCGGAAAAATCAATGGCAAGCGCGTTATCGGTGAACAATCGAATTACACTGGGCGGAACTGAAGGAACAGCTATTAAGAATAGTATTCAGAATGGGTTTGGCGTAAAACTTTAAATAATAACCTTCACGCTAATTGGGTGGTAGATGATATGTGTAAAAAAATGCATTAGTGTGAAAAATGATTGTCATATCTCGCGTTTCATGATTTCAAAATTGATGCCAATGCTGAGATTAAGAAAACTTGAAAATGTTGGGGGCATATTTCTTGGTGAAATATATATCTCAGCTCGCTTCGCTCTCAGCTCACCTGAGGTCCCAGAAGGGGTCGAAGGTGACGCTGTCGTGGTGGCAGTGCGTGCAGCGCAGCGTGGACTTGAGCTGCCCCACGAAGATGTCGCCCACGCGGCTGTCCTCCATGCGCAGGTAGCGCGACCACGCCTCCGCCGAGTCGCTGTACACACCATATCATCAGCTCACCTGAGGTCCCAGAAGGGGTCGAAGGTGACGCTGTCGTGGTGGCAGTGCGTGCAGCGCAGCGTGGACTTGAGCTGCCCCACGAAGATGTCGCCCACGCGGCTGTCCTCCATGCGCAGGTAGCGCGACCACGCCTCCGCCGAGTCGCTGTACACACCATATCATCAGCTCACCTGAGGTCCCAGAAGGGGTCGAAGGTGACGCTGTCGTGGTGGCAGTGCGTGCAGCGCAGCGTGGACTTGAGCTGCCCCACGAAGATGTCGCCCACGCGGCTGTCCTCCATGCGCAGGTAGCGCGACCACGCCTCCGCCGAGTCGCTGTACACACCATATCATCAGCTCACCTGAGGTCCCAGAAGGGGTCGAAGGTGACGCTGTCGTGGTGGCAGTGCGTGCAGCGCAGCGTGGACTTGAGCTGCCCCACGAAGATGTCGCCCACGCGGCTGTCCTCCATGCGCAGGTAGCGCGACCACGCCTCCGCCGAGTCGCTGTACACACCATATCATCAGCTCACCTGAGGTCCCAGAAGGGGTCGAAGGTGACGCTGTCGTGGTGGCAGTGCGTGCAGCGCAGCGTGGACTTGAGCTGCCCCACGAAGATGTCGCCCACGCGGCTGTCCTCCATGCGCAGGTAGCGCGACCACGCCTCCGCCGAGTCGCTGTACACACCATATCATCAGCTCACCTGAGGTCCCAGAAGGGGTCGAAGGTGACGCTGTCGTGGTGGCAGTGCGTGCAGCGCAGCGTGGACTTGAGCTGCCCCACGAAGATGTCGCCCACGCGGCTGTCCTCCATGCGCAGGTAGCGCGACCACGCCTCCGCCGAGTCGCTGTACACACCATATCATCAGCTCACCTGAGGTCCCAGAAGGGGTCGAAGGTGACGCTGTCGTGGTGGCAGTGCGTGCAGCGCAGCGTGGACTTGAGCTGCCCCACGAAGATGTCGCCCACGCGGCTGTCCTCCATGCGCAGGTAGCGCGACCACGCCTCCGCCGAGTCGCTGTACACACCATATCATCAGCTCACCTGAGGTCCCAGAAGGGGTCGAAGGTGACGCTGTCGTGGTGGCAGTGCGTGCAGCGCAGCGTGGACTTGAGCTGCCCCACGAAGATGTCGCCCACGCGGCTGTCCTCCATGCGCAGGTAGCGCGACCACGCCTCCGCCGAGTCGCTGTACACACCATATCATCACCTCACCTGAGGTCCCAGAAGGGGTCGAAGGTGACGCTGTCGTGGTGGCAGTGCGTGCAGCGCAGCGTGGACTTGAGCTGCCCCACGAAGATGTCGCCCACGCGGCTGTCCTCCATGCGCAGGTAGCGCGACCACGCCTCCGCCGAGTCGCTGTACACACCATATCATCAGCTCACCTGAGGTCCCAGAAGGGGTCGAAGGTGACGCTGTCGTGGTGGCAGTGCGTGCAGCGCAGCGTGGACTTGAGCTGCCCCACGAAGATGTCGCCCACGCGGCTGTCCTCCATGCGCAGGTAGCGCGACCACGCCTCCGCCGAGTCGCTGTACACACCATATCATCAGCTCACCTGAGGTCCCAGAAGGGGTCGAAGGTGACGCTGTCGTGGTGGCAGTGCGTGCAGCGCAGCGTGGACTTGAGCTGCCCCACGAAGATGTCGCCCACGCGGCTGTCCTCCATGCGCAGGTAGCGCGACCACGCCTCCGCCGAGTCGCTGTACACACCATATCATCAGCTCACCTGAGGTCCCAGAAGGGGTCGAAGGTGACGCTGTCGTGGTGGCAGTGCGTGCAGCGCAGCGTGGACTTGAGCTGCCCCACGAAGATGTCGCCCACGCGGCTGTCCTCCATGCGCAGGTAGCGCGACCACGCCTCCGCCGAGTCGCTGTACACACCATATCATCAGCTCACCTGAGGTCCCAGAAGGGGTCGAAGGTGACGCTGTCGTGGTGGCAGTGCGTGCAGCGCAGCGTGGACTTGAGCTGCCCCACGAAGATGTCGCCCACGCGGCTGTCCTCCATGCGCAGGTAGCGCGACCACGCCTCCGCCGAGTCGCTGTACACACCATATCATCAGCTCACCTGAGGTCCCAGAAGGGGTCGAAGGTGACGCTGTCGTGGTGGCAGTGCGTGCAGCGCAGCGTGGACTTGAGCTGCCCCACGAAGATGTCGCCCACGCGGCTGTCCTCCATGCGCAGGTAGCGCGACCACGCCTCCGCCGCCTTCGCCGAGTCGCTGCACACACCATAGCGTTATACTTCCACCCGGCGTACATCAAAACTACGGGAATAGCCTATCACTAGGGTCTAAAATTGAGATGAACTACTAGGAATGCAATTTTCTTTCACCTTTCAATGGAGATTTTAATCGAATGCTCAAATGAATATAATATTTATTCGGCTCCTCGTGATGATAGGCTTTTTTGGCTGACAATGTAGTAGGGGCTTTATTTGCTTTATTAGAGTGAGCGCGACTCGATAGCTACCTGAGGCTGTCATCGATCTCCGTGAGGATGGGCTTGGGCTTGATGGTCACGCGGTTCACGTCCTCGTGCAGGCCCTCCAGGAGGTAGCGCAGGAACTCCTGCAACGCACACGCGCAGGCATAATTTAGTACTCATTTCCGTTCTTTTGATTAGTCCAAAATATAGAAAAATTTAAAACTTATTGCTAACTTGTGCGCTTGTACTTGTAAGCTCCTAAGTATGAAAGGGATTTCACCACGAGTAGTCTATGGCATATTTAACATCAACGCGATGACAAAAATTAAAGTAGTACAAGTATATGCACCAACTAGCTCAAGTAGCACGGATGATATCGAAATGTTCTACGATGACGTTGAGAGGGCACTGCGTGAAAACCCATGCTCGCATACTATCATCATGGGCGACCTTAACGCAAAGCTAGGCCACAATACCAATCTAGGGATGTCCGAACGTAATGTAGGGAAATTTGGGCTAGGAACAAGGAATGAGAGAGGGCAAATGCTGGCAGACTTCCTAGCAAAACATGATTTAAAAGATTAACGCAAAAAAGATTAGCGAGCAGACTTGATCAAGCACAGCCAGTAGAACAGGCTGGATTCCGAAGCAAGTTTTCTACCATATATTTGCAATCAGACAGCTTATACAGAACAGTATCGAATATAACCAAGAATTGTGCTTAGCGTTTGTTGACTTTGAGAAAGCATTCGACTCTGTCGAGCACTGGGCAATATTTAACTCGCTTAAAAGATGTCTAATTGACAATAGGTACGTGGAAGTGCTAAAGGAGATATACAGGGGTGCCACTGTCCAAGTAAGTCTGCATGAGCCTTGTGAGCCAATCAGCATTAAGCGTGGACTGCGACAGGGTGACACCATATCCCCGAAACTCTTCAATGCTGCTCTAGAAGACGTCTTTAAGACGCTAAACTGGACTGAAAGAGGGGTGAACATAAATGGGAAAATGTTGTCGCATCTCCGTTTCGCTGATGACATCGTTCTTATCGCTAAGAAGCCCGATGAACTGCGAACAATGCTTGACCAACTTGACCAACGCTTCTGTAGCCGTTGGACTTAAAATGAACATAGGGAAAACTAAGTTTATGTCGCAAAACTCGGATTTAGACCATCTTGTCATCCAAGGACAACAAATACAGAGGGTAGACGAATATGTCTACCTAGGACAGTTAGTAACCCTAGACAAACAGAGCCAAGTGAAAGAAGTGGAACGTCGCATTCAACTCGGATGGGCTGCCTTCAGTAAACTCTCCGACGTACTTAAAAGCAAGAAAATTCCCATGTATCTCAAGCGACGTGTGTTCGAGCAATGTGTGCTACCAGTCATGACCTACGGTTCGGAAACTTGGACACTAACAAAGCAAATAAAGTCTAAACTGCAAGTAGCGCAGCGGGCGATGGAGTGGGCAATGCTTGGTATTTCGCTCATTGACCGTGTGCCAAACACAGTAATCCGAAAAAGAACTGCAGTTACTGATATTGTTTTGAGGGTGTCCCAGTCCAAGTGGAAATGGGCGGGGCATGTATGTAGGACTGCAGATGAACGATGGACCCGCTTGCTACTTGAATGGAGACCACGCACCGGTCGCAGAAACGTCGGCAGGCAGCCAACACGCTGGTCCGACGATATTGCCAAACTTTTGGGAAAATCATGGACGAGAATAGCCCAACACCGCAAAAAATGGCGTGCTTATGAGGAGGCCTATGTCCAACAATGGATAAATGAAGGCTCCTAAAGAAGAAGAAGAAGAAGCTAACTTGTACCAATTGCTCTACAAATCTTGCCCGCGAGGGACACACTTGAGTTGAGACTCACGGGCAAGATTTACGGGAACAATTAGGCTGATAGGTTGCGTAAACTATGAGACAACCCTTGCCACCAGATAATGCTATTAATGTCTGAGGATCCTCAGGGCAAAAAAGAGTGGTGGGATATTTGCCCATGCAAACGGGAAAAATATCCCACCACTTTTGTCTCTTATGATGTATTGAGCAAACTTTGCCAATTTGTCCACTATAATGCCGGCAGAAAGTCTACCGCGCCGGTAACAGAGGACCATCCTACAAGCACTCACTCTCACATCTCTCTCACTGTCACTCGTTCTCCTGGTACGAGTGACATAAACACGATATCGGTCTTTGTGGGCCTACAGATGCGTTTTCTATTGTGAGCAAGTTTTAAACAATGTATTCTCGGTGTATCGATTATCTATCGGTCCGATCTAGCGGCAAACACACGCAAAGCCAAAGGATTCACTGTCAAAGCATTGGTAGCTGTTTTAACGTGGTGAGGCACTCCATAGGATCGACCTGGGCGAACTTCGGTCAAAAAATGGTGGCGGCGAGTTTAAAGAGCTGGTACCTGCGCGTCCTGCTGGCTGTAGCCCATGAAGCGCGGCGCGAACCGCTGCACCTGCGACTTCAGCGACGTGGTGTTCACCACCGAGTCGCGCTCGCCGCTGCGCCACAGCTCCTTCACCACGCTCGCGAACGCTGCACGGTGCACCACACTGCCTTTTAGACGCGCCGTTGCAAACGCACTCACGCATGCACGATAAGTGTCGGATACAACGGAACTTATTCACAAGTTTCATCTGTCTCACTTGACGACAAGTAAGAAATTGACAAAACTTACGTTTAGGCCATCGGACACTCATCAGAAGGTGGTGAAAGAGGCCCTAAGCATCTATTCACAGAATGGTAACGTGACGCGAAGTACTCCCGACGAGCTCCGGTTCGATGCGTCGCTGAACCCAAATTACAGATTCGCCAATTAGTTTTTAAATTGTTGACTATATGAAAATATAAGAAATGTGATCTACGTTATTTTTAGCTGTAAACTCTAGTGTCACAATGATTTATGAACAAAGTTAGTCTATGCTGAAACTTGCAGTTTCATTTTATGGGCCCAGCACGCTGTCACTGCGCATCAGTAATCAAACCGAGTATCATGGATATTGGTACCAAAGCATTTATAGTGCCATAAACTTATCTGGCCTGGTGAGAGTGTCGATGTTTGTGTCGAATACGATATTATTTTAAGCGACGCGACGTTAGTTCCAGTTTTGCACACTGGGTCAGAAAAATATCTAGAAAGGAAATATTTTTTTTTCTTTACGGATACAAGTTACAGTCAATAAAACTGTTGTATATATGCTCAGCATTGCGTCATTTAAAATTGTGAAATCGTAAATATAATCTGCATCAAATAATCCTTGGACTTGGATTTCAATCGACTCTGCATAGGCAGTGGCGCCTTGTTGTAGTTTCTTCTACTGTTTTTTTGTCAAAGTGTTCACCTTTGATGAGCGCGCCCTTCATGCAGGAGAGCGTGGTGTTGATGTCCTGCATGTACTGGTCCTCCACCAGGTACTCCAGCAGCGGCCGCGTGTTGGACAGGCACTGCAGCACGCTGTTCATGAAGCACGTGTTGCCGATGTTGCGCAGACCGTTCAGACCTGCGCCGAACACAGCACTTGCATTAGAAGTACGGAAGACTCACTGCACAAAATTAAATAAATAGCGACTCTATGTGCCACACAATAAACTGCAATTCAGGTCGATTAGGGCTCATTATCTATGATTTTATTAACCTACCCACTTCCCTCATTTTGTATCTTTCGCCACTGCCGACTAAGCGCCTTTCAAACGTAAACACAGTACATTATGCTCTTTTACTAATCTGTGATTATACTGCTACACAGTAGAATAACTGACACCGCGGTGGGACCCGGCTGATGCGTTTCGCAAGAACAGTCCTACCACTAAATAGTAACATAAATATGTATAGCGGAGCACAGTGTATACTGTAATTAAAACACGTGCGCAGAAGGTTTGCCGATGACCACCATATAATCATAGGGCCAAAGTCTGCGCTACATGTCGCTGCACGCTGGGTTATAAAAGGGGGAAACTGGCCGCCTGTTGCGCTCTGTCGCTTTTATGGGCATTACTGCAGGCCTGCAGTGCATGATACCGCCGGATTATTTCCCCTTTATATGAGCCAGCGTGCAGCGACATACTGCGTCGATTATAGGTAGTTCAATCGACGAAGACGCGCCCCACTCCTTCACAATCGCATGGAGTAGGAGTGGGGCGCGTCTTCGTGGGTTGAGCTACCGGTACCGCTGCGTGCGTACCGCTGGCTTGGGAGTGCTTCTCAGTGCGCTCGGCGGGCTCAGCGCGCTCGGAGCTGCGACGCAGGCCGCTGGGTCCGCTCACCGCGCTCTTGCCGCCGGCCAGTTCCTGCAAACACGGCCTCACTTCACAGTACACCTACCGCTGGCTTGGGAGTGCTTGTCGCTGCGCTCGGCGGGCTCAGCGCGCTCGGAGCTGCGACGCAGGCCGCTGGGTCCGCTCACCGCGCTCTTGCCGCCGGCCAGTTCCTGCAAACACGGCCTCACTTCACAGTACACCTACCGCTGGCTTGGGAGTGCTTGTCGCTGCGCTCGGCGGGCTCAGCGCGCTCGGAGCTGCGACGCAGGCCGCTGGGTCCGCTCACCGCGCTCTTGCCGCCGGCCAGTTCCTGCAAACACGGCCTCACTTCACAGTACACCTACCGCTGGCTTGGGAGTGCTTGTCGCTGCGCTCGGCGGGCTCAGCGCGCTCGGAGCTGCGACGCAGGCCGCTGGGTCCGCTCGCCGCGCTCTTGCCGCCGGCCAGCTCCTGCGAACACGCGGCGACTTCACAGAACACGTGGTACGGTCGTGGGTCGCGCACACACTCAGCTCACCACCCCCGCACCCGCACTTGCTAAGGATCATCTTTATTGCAAAACAAGAGCATGGATTTCAATGCGATTGAAATTTTATTCATTCAAATATGAAGGTGTATTGATGTGTTTAATATACTTTTTTTCTCAAAAAAAAAATTAATGTGTATTACATTCCTGAATAATTTTGGTGAAAAAAAAATTAGCTCATAATAGCTTGGAAAAAATGTCTCCAGCCTATGCAGCATACACATGTTAGAGATATGTCTCTACTTTTGTCGCTCTCTTTTCTCTGTCTAGCATTATGGTTTAGAAAGAGAAAAGAGAACGAAACGAACGAACAAAAGTAGGCAGTATATCTCTACGCGTATATCCTAGCCCTGCTGGTACATATTGAACTCAATAAAACTATCGTATTTGAATACTACGAATTCAAAGTGATTTAAAATTTTGGAATTCGTAATTTCTACGTTAAATTGCTAAATTACTTGAATTTCAATCGACATGTATACACAGTGGCGCCCCCATTATTTCTACTCTACTTTGAAGTTTGATATTAGTTGATCCTTAGTAGATAGAGGTGGTAAGTGGTAACTCAATTAATTTGCTGTTTGTACAACACGCCCAGATTTTTTGTAGGCTTGAAGTAGTATTACTCAATAACCTCAATACCACAGAGCTCATTTGACATTTATTTTTCATCCATTGAAAATTTCCTGCGTAATATTACAATTATGTTACTCTGTGAAGTAGCGATGTTGATCAAATTAAATATCAATGAGCCTAGTGACTATCTGGCGACTGTATCATAAAAAGTCTACTGAACTTATTAAAATGAAGCAAATAATACTTATAATAAATTATAAGGAAATTACAATTACAATTTTGACTTCCTTACACTATTTGATTTTTTTTAATTACGTTCAGATCTCTAAGACTTTAAATTGTTTGGTTTTTAAAAATAATCAAATAAATAACTTGTATGTCTGCTCGTGCAAAAAGTAACAAGGAATAATTTTGAATGGTTAGTTAAATTGATGATGTTAGAAAATCTAAAACAAGAAACTAAATACGTAAACAAAATCGACTACTGCATGCACTACGAGTGTTATAGACACAACACGGCGATGTAGCGCAATGGATGACGAACAGGGGGGCATATAACGAAACAGTAATGAAGGCACTTCATTCAAAAACCACACAATTTTTACCTCTTAGAACACAGTGTTGGCAACAAAATAACCTTTGAGGGTGGAAACCACAGATCAGAGAATATGTTAATGTGTGGAAACTGTCTTTTTCTGATTAATAACCTAACATCCTAAGACACAAGACAAAATATTCCACCGCTGTTCCTGATTTCTAAGATGGTTTGTGACTAAAATTACAAGGAATTTTAATATTCGGTTAATTGGCAATCCGTAACATCGAAAAATGTACTAACATATTAAAGGTCCCTAACAAAATGATTTGTTGCTGATAAAAACACACATTTAAAAACTACAAGAAACCTGTGGCAAGGAAAAACAGAGCTTCTGCTATAATATGCGTAAAGATATTATAGTACGGCATAGAACGAACTTTTCCGCACGCGACACACTGCGCGAGTCGGTCAACCTCAGCCGGCATGTCGCATATGATGAACCAATAATGAATTTTTGCGATTAAAGTCATATGTCACTATGGTATAAATACATATGTAAGAAAAGCCGGCTGTTTCCGTCATACGTCACAAGCGCCGCCGGGCTTCCCAAGCAGTAGCACACAATATTAGCACTTCGTACAACGCAACAGGGGCGACTATCGCTTGCTATTACCATCCGCGCGTACGTCACCGCGCACACGTCCACGGACCGCCTGCTAAGAGCGCCGTCAGACGACATTCGTGCTCCGCCCGCGCCCCCTACAGGACGTGTCAGCAAACGTTACATTTCACAAATGAAATTTAAATTAATTTAACACTTTTTAGCAGTAAATAGCTATGGTAAAAGAATGCTTTAACACTAAATAAATGTTGGAGCACTTTTGCCTGTATAAAAATGACCGCTCCTAATTGCTCTTAACCTAGCAACACTTTTTCATGTTAAATATTTAATTTATCGCATTATGATAATTTGTTCAGTGCATAGAACTAAAAGTTCGTGGTAAAATACAAAAAATAAAAAGGATAGATTAATGAGCAAGATATTCTCCATCACTGCTATGCATTCATAAAATGCAGAGATTTTTCTACCAATCAGAATATCGAACAACGAATTATCACGTCATCTTCCCGCGATTACATTGGTGGAGCGTTCACTGTGCGTTCAATTTATGATAATTTTTAACGCTTTACTGTAACTTAGGCCCGTGCTATTCTGTACAGTGTACTCAATTCAATAGAGCTATTCTGTTACTATGTCTTTGCCCCTAGTATCAGCTGACGAAACCTAAACATGAAACATAAACGAAAACTCTATTTTCTACTTCTTTTTCATTAGTATACTGTCGTCAACCGAGTTTTCATTATGTTTTTGTTATGATTCGTCAGTTGAAAGTCACGGTAACTCGACAACGTGAGTTTAGAATTCGCTATCTAGAATATTTGTGTTTGGTCCCAGGATATCTGTGCCGTCAGAGTGAAGCATCGATATCGAGTTGTCATGTTAGTGAATAGCCCTGTAGACTCGACAACGCTTGGGCTCGGCTCCGAGACAGTGAAAACGTTAGTTAACTACCCGCAAACACGCAAATGGCAGATATATTTCGTGAGCCAGCTACTTGCAAAGTTTTGGCATTTTTGCGATATCAATGCCGAAGACTGCGGGAGCTAAATCGTACTGAGGGAAAATTAATGCCTTTTGTAGATTCCAATTTAAAATACTTATCGAGTGCTCTGATTTGAGTACAGTGGCATAATTTTTCCAATAACATGTTTTATACAAACGACTATCGGCATTTACGAAAGCCTCGACGCATTAAACGATCCTTTTGATTTTTACTGTCGGTAATTCAACAACAGCGAAGTCATAATAGAAGTTTTTATATAATGGAGTAGGGAGTATGGACGTTTGTCCACCTAACCGACATCCGACAACCGACACGTCGGTTTGATGACGCCTCATGCATTTAAATAATCGCCTGTCCACAGAAAATCCAACATCTTATATGAATGGTCACTGGTATTTTATGATCGATAAAGCTGTCAGTTGGATTTGCTCGCAACAGATCTTCGAAGGAACAACCTATCGAACTTATCATCTGATATCGACGACATCAACCAAAGCGTCGGATGTCGGTTGTCGGTCTGATGTGGAAAGCAGTAGTGGACCTGACAGAGCGCCGGTCGCGCGGTGACCGCGGGCGGCAGCGGGCAGCGCGCGCGCCCACACCTCATGCCGCAGCGCCGACAGCACGCCCGACGCCACGCATGCCAACACCGCCAGCTCGAGCCACCAGAGCATGCACCCCACCACGCGACACGACGGCGACGACGACGGCGACGACAACGAAGGCGACGACGAGTGTTACTTTATATTTCTTCGGATTAAGTTGGTAATGGTCCTTTTAAATTCCCGACGATGTTTTCACGCAGTGCCGAATATAAACTGTTTTATAATAGTTTGTAGAGCCTAGCCTATCTCAAAAAGGCTGCTGGTTGTTTATTCTTGATGCTTTTGCTCAACGTGTCCGTAATTACTTGCAGGAGTCTTAATAGTATTTGACACACTTTGACTCTTTAGTTATTTAATTTCAACGTAATATAGATATCACCTGTTTTCTTTGACATCTAAATTATATTGTTGTACGACGGGTGATTGTTTTTAGTACTGCTGTCCTACCCGCACTTTGTATTCACAAACACTTCGGCAATACTAGCAAAACATAGAGCAAAGTCAATGTTTTAAACGTCTTTTCAATACAAGGGGAGGAATGGTTTGAAATTATCTCTAACTAACTTTCACAACTTTGGAGGCTTAATGTTAAAATTATTTTCTTAACTCTACTTGTCTTTTGAACATGACTCTGCTTTTCTAGCATACGTTTGTGTATATTATAAGAAAGGCTTATTATAAAAAATATTTATATATAGAGCCTATTAGCTCGCACGTGGGCGACAGTGTCAATGAAAAACGTCTGAAGCTGTTCCGGCTACGTCACACGCACAGATATCGCGCATTACATAAATAGATAAGCAAGATTTTAGCGACTGGGACCGCAATCGACGAATGAATGATAAAAGCAAATACAACCGTTGCGAAGTTTTTAACGGGAGCAATTATTTTTTCTCCAAACCCTGTCGCCGCCCGTTTCAATTTCGTGGGCAAATCCACCGGCTGCACGGCGTCACATAATGGTTCTTATTGCATTCGCGCTACGGCTCCGCTATCAATCCTCATTGGCACACGACCGCAGTTTATAAACAGTCAAGGTCACTTTCGATAGACAACAAACTTCAAGTCCACAGTTCAATTAAAAAACTCGCAAGAATCGCGGCGAGCGGAACACGGCACGCGAGAGCCGTTACGTAAACTGCTAACTGACGTTCAAAAAGCGCGGGAGTTATCCAAGACGGTGGTCCCGAGAATTAGGTGATTCCCGCGGGAAAGTGCATTTCGCGCGGTTCCAGTGACGTCACTGAGCGGCCATCGCGCTCGCCCGGCGTGGACTGGGCGCCGGACGAGCGCCCTTAGCCAAATTACGCTGCCAAATTTCACAATCGATCTTATACGTAATCTGGGAGTTAAGTTGGTATGATGCACCGCACACGTGGCGGAGGGCGGAGGCTACCGAGGCTCCGTCGGATGCACGAGCGTAAGATTATGTGTTGTACGGTTTCCGTGATGCGGCATTCGCAACGATTGTGTAAGACGGTGTCAGGGAATCCGTAGAAAACGGCTCAGCAGGAGCCGCAGACACCGCGCCGACGACGAGTGGTACATATGGCACGAACGAGATTTACCACTGATATTGTTTGTCACTTACCCGCAATCGGCATTTACTGGATTTGGTTAGACGACTATCGAGTCCTCTAGGCTGCGAGCGTATTATGCTGGTGCTGTGCATAGTCAGAGCTCTCATCTACACTCGTTAATATGCAATCTAATCTTCATCTTTAATCCCCGAATGGAAGAATAGTCTGTTCAGATAGATAACCGTCTTCGTGGGATTTGTGGGCGCTGGTGTCTTTTATCACCTTTTTCTTTAAAACACATCTTCTTTATAAATACACCGAAATATTAGATTTTTATTTTTTTAACACCGAAGCAATACTTTCTGACCGGGATTTGACATTGGAAAAGTTGCTGTGAAAAACTTAACATAACACCGACATAAAGCTTTTGACCACGGGACGGCGTGGATCAATTATATCTTTGTGAACAGACTTTATTCAATTGTCTAATCGAGTGTAAAACAAAACGTGAAAATTAGTAAGTAATTGAATTGTAATTTACAGATTAACACAACAGCTACAAAAAATTTATTTGTATAAAATTCGCGTTTGTAAACTATAAAAATTATCGAAAAAAATTGGCATATTGACGTAAATATCAGTAAAACGTCAAGAATACATTCCTTTTTGGAAACCCAAAAAGTTTTCTGTTTTCTGGTTATAAAAAAAATTCTCCTACGAATCCAGATTGAATGTCAAAGAGTCAAAACTACAATATGATTACAATCACAGCTGTCAATTTGACTTTGGCAGCTGAGTTTGTTTCCAAGATGGCGGCACAAATGTCAACGGTCAACCTGACCACGTGGCGCCAAGTGCTCGCCGGTCGACATTTCCCGCGTATTTTATTTCGAGACATTACATTTAGCGCGCGTATTTATAGACCGGGAATCGAGATCTATTGGAGTGAGGACGCGTCACAAAACGCGGGCCTTCTCCGCATTACGACTAATTTTATGAACATTTATTTTCAGGATTGACCCGAAAAACCCTAAACATTCATCTCTATACAAAGTGGTCAACAAACCAAAATGGTTGCATTATTCGTTTATTGCCCGTGGTCCCCCCAATAGTCCCCCTAGGATACCATGGATAATTATTTTGCCCGTGGTACCCCTGGAGCTTTTAGGGGTACCACGGTCACGATGGGCCATTAACGAACACAGCGCAGCACCCATCAGCATTTGACTTGATTGCTTGTATAGATAGAGAAACACTCTGATGTCGTCACAGATTGCAGTTTGCGCTCATCGTCACATGATTTTGAAGCCTAATTTATTTTCAATAGATGCAAATGCACATTTTGTAAGTGCCTAAAAAGTAGATCCGAATCAAGTAAGACACAACAAAAATCCATTCATTCATTCATTCATTATAGGTTACATTCCATCATGTTATTCACATTACATCAATTGAACAAAACAACGGAGCCCTGGAAGGGCGCAGTAACCAATTTAGTGGGAGGCAGGCTTATTTTATCATTCCTTTAGGAAGTCATCTACTTTATAGTATGCCTTTCTTTTAAGTACTCTTTCAGAGCGTCAATAAAATTACATAAATTATCTTTTTCCTTTATGTGCCCCGGAAGTTTGTTGTATAATGGACATGGGGTTCGGGCCAGTGCCATGGTTGGAATGGCTAGGTTATGTTTTCGCGCGCCTCGCTATTTATTCTGCCGCGGCATGTCCTGGAGTTTTTTAAAATATTCGGGATGTTTTCTTACGAATTTACGAATTTTTATCCCGTTAAAATCCGCGCCAAAATTAGAACAGACAGGGATGACAGACAAAAATTTGAGCGCGCACACACACACAAGCGTAGACGTATGCATGAGTCACGCACACAAATACGCGCGCGCCCGCATTATAAATGCCAATGAACTTTTGGTTTCTTTTTTCATCCACACATTTTGCCATCTTTACAATTTCGGGACAATATGGATAGTGTGACGCATGTACCGTGGTTATAGATTGTACAAAGGCTTCCTTTAAATAGGTGTCTAGCCCCGCAGGACGAATTACAAAGTTTAATTTTTGTTGTTATTCAACTTGATAATCTGATGGTAGAACTAACTAACACGTCCAAAAGTAATGATGTCTTATCCCCACAGAAAATCTCAGATCTGTTAATTTCAATTGTTTTGTTGATTTATCATAAATGGTACATATAGAGACCTATTTCTGATTTTACATGAACGCAAGGTAAATAAATGCTTCTTTTTCGACTCAGCGCTAAGTTATTCAAGCCTAATTTGACTGATACTACCGCATAATAAAATGACGTACCTATGATGTATTATTAGGTGGACTAAGATTTGGTTTATTTTGTTGCCAACAACTTATAACAAAACCCGCGACAACTGGATCTGAATGTGCCTTCAAGGAAAGTGAGAGAAATGATCACTTACCGATTTGACGTAGTCATAGTCCTTCACGTCCAGAATCTTTCTCCGCGCCGACGGCGTCTCCGGGCTGGAGTCCTCGGTGGGTTCGCTGATGGTGCTCTCCGTGCTCGTCTCCATGGACTTGACGCCGTCGTCCTTCGCTTCCGCGTCGTTGCTCTCCGTTCTCTTCTTGAGGAAGTTCTCGTGTTCGAACGTCTTGTTCTCGAAGCCCGTGCCGCTCGGGGACTCCACCTCGGTGTCGAGCACGGCGCGCTCCTCCTCGGAATCTATATACTTTATACATTTCTTAGCTTCTTTGTTCTTAACGGACTTCTCGCCGATCGCCTCGCCGCTCTTCTTGGGCGTGGCCCCCGAGGCGAACGGCTGCGATATCTGTATGTAGGAAGCGAAGTTCGTCGTGTGCTTGGGCGTCTTGCTCTGCTTCTCGATGTCGCTCTTCAGATCTTTCAACTTGGTCTCGGGGCTGCTCCGTATCTTTTTGCGTTCGGCGTAATCTAAGTCACCGTTTTCCACCTGGATGACGGTGGATTTCTCTAGAATTTTACCTATCGGGTTGTTGGGGTCCAACTGGTTCTTGATGCTGGCTAGTCTCTCGGAGGGTTTCGCGGTGAGAGAGGTGGACATGGCGCCGCTCCTGTCGGCGGCGGGCTTGGCGAGCGACGTCGGTTCGGACAGCGCCTTGGTGATGGCGAGGTCGCCGTTGGAGCGGGAGCGCGCGCCGGGCGAGCCGTCCCGGCGGTGCGCCCCGTTCCTCTCGCTGGGCAGGTGCACCGGCACGGGCCGGTCGTCCTTGGCGCCGGCCCTGGCGTAGCCGCCCGCGCCGCTCTCCTTGAGCCGGCTGAGGTACTGCTCCACGGTGTTGGCGGGGTAGCGCGAGTCGATGGCGGGCAGCTTGGTGACTGTCATCTTGGGGTCGAAGCGGCGGCGCACCTCCGACGCGGACGGCACGTCGTTGCCGTTGGTGTCGCGCGCGCCGTTGGCGACGGAGGGGCGCTTGCCGTAGGCGGCCGAGGGCGAGGACTCCTTGTTTCTGCCTTCGGGTTTCTGGTCGTGTTGAAAATGTACACTTAGCGAGAATGGCAAAGTCGCGGGAGCGGCGCGATGTGTGTTAGTTCCGACGAGCGCGCATGCGCGGGCCGCGAGGGCCCTGTTGTTACTACGATGCTACTGAAGGGTGCCGAGCGGAAGACTCGCCGTCTGTGAAGGTAACGCTCGAGGACGCACACGCATCGATCATCGATTTTATTGATCACCGGCCTCGTCAGCAGTAAAGCGCAAAAGAAAACAAAATAACTGAGATGGATCGCCGTGAGATATTCTTACGGTATAGAGCTTTACACGAATCGAGCAGGATGAAGTCGATATTGCTGGATCATGTGTGAGGCTGTGTGCGAGAACAGCTTCCGTAGGAGCATCTCGTGGCCCATCTCTGGCGGTTACGTCTCGTGAGAAGCGTTAGGTTCGCAAGGCCTGTACACGTGTTCCGCTCGGCACGTGATTCTATCTGAAGCTGTATGGTCGCTCGGTGCGATGTTAAGAACATGGACACACAGCACACGCGACACGCGCACACGGCGTTGTTTACCAGCGGGACGTGGCAGTACTGCACGCACTATTTACATTATAAACATTAGTGTTTACATGCTCTCTTTATGTATAGAGTCTATGTAGAAACGAGTATTTGTAGAAACTTGTAAAATAGATTCTGCTGAGAAAATCCGAAAGAAACCTCGAAAGGAACTACAAATGCCGTTTTTGTTAAGCTATGCAAGTGTCGATTTTATATTCGGTATCATTTAGTGGATAGTCACGATTTTTAAATGGATTCCTCTTTAAATTAAAGTTTTAATTGAGGATTTTTTTAAGTGGAAACCTCAACTAAGTTTGACCAAGAAAAAAATCTGTATGCGATTTTCTGCACAGGTTTATGTAAAAAATGAGCAAAATAAAAACATTAAACAAAACTGAATCCTAGCAATGAAGCGATCCCGCGAATAAACAAGCCCGATTGGACGCAGTTTATGTATAAATTTTACAGAAATCAGCACAGTAGGGCCATCCGTCAACCAGTACTACAAAAGTAATTTACAAAACAGTTGAAATACCGTCAACAGTTTGCCAATTTGGCCTAAGAAATATAATTTTAGTGTGATGACTGAGCTGAAATGGTGACAGCTACAATTAAAACTGTATGTAATCTAGCTTAATAGTTTTTGGAAACTGCAGTTCAGCGGACAGATGGCGGTACCAGCGCGACCCAGCAGCGGGCGCGGCGGCGTGCGGTTACCTCAGCGATGGTGGCGGCGGAGTAGCGCGCGCGGCGCGGGCGGCAGTCGGCGGCGGGCGGGCGCCCGATGTCGTTGGAGATGGACTTGGAGCGCGAGATCTCGCCGCCCTGCGCCTGCGCCGCCTGCTGTATCCGCAGCGTGAGCGGCACGTAGTTGGCGGGCGAGTACTTGTTGTAGAAGTCGACGGTGGACATCGCCAGCGCGGCCGTGCTCAGCGAGCTGCGCTTGCCGCGGTTCAGGTCGGAGGTGCGCGAGCTCTCGCTGCGGGTCGTGGACACGTCGCGCGACCTGGACTCGCTGCGCTCGGAGCGGTATCTGGTCGAGACGCCGCTGTCGGAGTCGCCGCCGCTCGGCGCGCGCGAGGTGCGCGTGTACTCCACCAGGGAGGCCTTGCGCTCGCGCTTGCCGTCCACATCGCTGTAGCGGGAGCGGTACTCGGTGGTCTTGTCCCCGTGGGTGCTGCGGATGGTGGAGGACACGTAGGTGCCGCTGCTGTTGCGGAAGTACGGCTTGTCGACGGCGGCGAGGGAGGTGTGCGCGCGGTACGAGCCGGTGAGCGCGGCCGACGTGGGCGTGTAGCGGGACGGCGACACGACGGGCATCTTGTCGGTGGCGTCTCAGTACGGTTTGAGCCTGGCCGGGCGCCTCCTTAGCATCTTTACTTTGTTACCTGCAATTAATTGATTTTGTTTGATTTAATTCAGTTCGAACTCTTTACACTTTCGCGATTTAAGTGTACCTATGACATACTAATATGGGATATTGGTAGTCAATTTAAAACTAATGAAAGTTCTAACACACCGGATAGTCAAAATAACTAGCATATATTATATTATGAAGATTTGATTATAAGAAATTTTTGAGTTACTTTTTGGCTTTACTTTAGTTATTCTTGTAGATTACTAACTAACAAGGAAACTAGTTCATAGAAGATTCAGGTTTTAGAAATATACCTACTTAGTGTATTAAAAGTAAATTGAAGAGAAATTTTTCAGAAGACATGATAACACAAATATCTTTATGCTACATTAAATATGTTTCTCTTGTGAAACATTGCTTCAACCCACTTGCTTAATTTGAGTTTGCAACCAATCAATCATCATTACTGCAGTTCAAATTAACTTTTTAGCTCATAAAGATTAAACAGCATCATAACAACCCCTCAGTAAAATCTGGACATGATGAATGTAAAAAGAATCCTTCATACCCGGATCATTTTTATTTAGTATATTATGATTATTTATAATTTGACATTAATTACCCTTACATTATGCAGTTTTAAAGGAGCATTGTTACTCATTTGTAAAGCAATTAAACAATGCTTAATTATAAAAATATGTTACAGTGAAACCTCCTTGTTAGATCATTCCTTAGTGCAATTTGTTTATTTATATAAAAATTGTACAGAGTGGTAGGACTTTCTTAGCAGAATACATTTAGATGGGTAGCACTACATGGCTGGGTATTCTGCGGTAAACTGTAATTGTGAGGGATATCTGTTTTTCAGTTTGAAGGTCACAGTAGCCAATAACATTGCTGAACTTAATGAGACTTAAAATCTGATATCTGAGTAATTATATGACATTGCAATGCAAAATTCTCAGCCACACTGCATCTGGCATGAGCAGAAGTATCACTTCAGCCTATGCAGATAATTTTGTGTACTTTTGTTGATCTCTTTTCTCTGCCTATCTATTTAATAACAAAAGTTGATTAAACTATCTCTACATGCATATTTTAGTTCTACAGGAGCTTGGTTGTCATCTTTTTTTATAATATTTCCAATATTAACTGAATTTTGTAATGTTTTTGCCCAGCTCTTTCGATTGATCTCCCACAAGGTCTGCCACAAAGTCTGGTTTTTACCCTGATAACATACATGTGTCACAGTTGAAAGAGCAAAGCAATGGGTGCTAACATTGCGGCCACTAGCACAAAAAGATTTAACATTCTTTGAGGTTTCAGTCTACATCTGAAAAATTCTGTAGAACTTTTAAAGTCATACAACTGACAATTGGAAGGTCCATAATCAGTGTTGAGTTTGTGACTATGTAACATGACAAAAATATAGGTTTCAAGCTACCTCATATATTTCTTTGTCATTGGAGACAATAAAGACTGATTGTAGTTCTTAACATCTTTTACCTAATGAAATTAGCCCCATTACAACTGTTCTCGTCAGGTGATGTTGCAGTCAAGTACTAATCAAGGCAACTGCAAGTTTTAATTCATAATTTATTTGCTAATTGAGAAACTAGAAAACAATTCATACATTATTCTCCTACATCAATATTACAAGGATTTCTACTTAGCTCACACACATATGAAATCTATTAAAACTAGTTTGAGTATTTTGTTGATATAAAAAAAATAAAGCAAGGCCTAAGCTTATCAGTGTACACAACAGTATATCTCTACAATACTGATGACTCAGCTTGGAACATTTTTACATGGAAAAGGTTTTATTAATCGTCAAGTATCTCAACCATATTTTAAATGTGAAAGTTTATGATGAAGCACATTTGTGAGTTCTCTTGATGAACCTAAATTTTCAGTATGCACCTAAAAATACATACGCTCAGAAAAATATTTAGGTACACTTTCCAGGAATTTCAAAAACCAAAATCCACAGACTCCAGGAAACAGCTGTATTTAAGTTATATGCTAGCTAAACAGGCTTCTTGCAATGTCCATACATACAGTTACATTTGCACAAAAATTATTATCAATTGTAGTTTGTTTGTGTACAACTTGATAACAGTTTTGGCAGGGGGTATTGGCAGAGGCAGTATGGTTCGGTTTTAAGGCTTGCACACATTGCGGGTGTGTGCGAGGATTCTGCGAGTGACATAATGGCGCGTTCACCATGGCCGTGGGCGTCACTCAATGGTGCAGACACCGTGTCAAGGTCGCCGCCTCACATTGATCCAGCTCGCGGCCGCACCGCCAGTGCAGCGCTCACCTGCTGCCACCAGCGCCGCCGCTGCCACGCGAGCCCCGACCAGCCTGTAACTCGACACCTCGTAGGCCGCGCCGCAGACGATGCACCCTATCATGCACGACCACTCGCACACACCACTCACCCGATCACCGCTCGCTAAATCACCAAATACCACCCAAAAATACACTCCTTGTTTTATTTTTAGCGTATCCAAATACGATTTCGCATGACACACGACGGGATCGTCGCCACCGCTTCTAATCCAATTCTCCCGATAGACGGAGGCCTGCGACGTAATTCTGATCGATCGCATGCATTGGCAACGAAAAATTATGCGATACTCACGAATAATAAGGGATTTTTTCGTAACCAAAGCAACTGTTTTCAACAATAAACGTTTCCACTGTTCTCGATACGGACGTATTTATTCTGAATTCACTCGCGTCTCGCGTCGTTCACTGTGCCACTTACTTCGCGTGTAAAATAGCGTCGCGAAAATTGGAGCGTTAAACTTCGAATAATATTTTTCTTGAGCTCTCATGTAATTTTAGAAGGCTCAAGGCTCCATCGCTCCATTTGTGTGACGTCACTCGAATTGTTGGCAATCCTATTTTTGTACGATTTCCGTACGAATTCTTCAAGGATTTTAGTCCTTCTTGCCTTACAATAAAGTTTATAGTTTAGTTCTTGACAGTTGCCATTAGTGTTGCTATAAAAAATATTATGGTTTTTTGTCCCACTTCCACAGAGGTTTAATTAATAATGAGTGACGTAATGTGTGAGTCATCGGTAAGCTGAGATTTGATAAATACTAATTAGTTTTAATAATTTATTTGAAGAAACACTGAACTTTTATATAAAAGCTATATTTTTTCAACACAGTATTTTTAATTTTATTAAAATAATAATACTTTTGAAAATATAATTATTTAGTACTTGCTACACTTTGGAAATTAGTTTGCCTACTTGTCAATAGATGGCAGTAAAATATTTTTGTCGCTTCTTATCAATAGATGGCACTAATGGTTTTTGTTGCCTCTGATTTTGTAGCATGTCAGTCTGTAGACTTGTGGAATTCAATAAAATTGTAGAGCATATTATAATTTTATTTGTATCCCAGCTATGTATGGTGTATTTGTCAGAGACCCTTTCCCATACCATAGGTCGGACCATACGTGTTCAGGCATGACTGTACCTGATCAATGAGATGAGCATCTGCATAATATCAAACCTGTTTATACACAGAAGGTACCTATCCAGTATCCTGGGCAGTATTTTGTGAACACTGCTTAAAAGTAGGTAGGTTAGTTGGTAGGTACCTACCCTACGTACCTAGTTACCTACCTATTTTTATTTTAAGCTCCTTTGCATTTGTTGGTAGATTATCTAGTACCTACTGTTTAAATTTTTTTACAAACGAACCTATGATAATTTTCACTGTGGTAGGGTAGGGTTCGGTGCCCACACTGTTTATTCTGCATGTAAATGACATGCAGCTTATACTACCAGCATTCATAGCTATGCAGATGACAGCACGGGTAACGCATTATTAGGGCCGTGCACAGCTCTCCCGTGCTCTGTTGCAGGAGTGTCGAACCTAACTTGTCTGAAATCGAGGAATCCCATGTCTCTAACTGGGTTTCACATACCACCTGGAGGGCTGGCAATCCACGACCACATGCCAAATCCTTCCTTCCACGCACGTGCAAACTATGGAATCAGCTTCCAGCAGCAGTGGTCCCTCAAATTAAGGACAGTGCGCGCTTTAGGACAGCTGTCTTCCAACCACTTAGGACGCCAAAGTTTTTTGTAAATGCGAAAGTTTGTAAGTAGGTAGGTATGTGTTTTATGTTTGTTACTCCTGCACGCCCCAACTACTGCACCGATTCGGCTGAAATTTGGAATAGAGATATATTATACTGTAAATTAAAACAAAGGTTACTTTTTATTGCGGAAAATCCATTCGTGGGATTTATGAAAACCCTGAAAACCTGAAATTCATGCAGGCGGAGACGCAGACGCCCGTTAGTGATCCTATAGATAAAGCATTCTTTTTTGGTACCAATTGTAATCCCAAAAGAATACGGAACCCTACAAAAATAATGTCTCAATTTAAATCAATTGCAATTTTTACAAAAGTTTTAACGCACTTCAACATTTTGCTCCGGTTACAATTTTTTTTTAAAGTTTAAGAAAAAAACTAGCATGGGGTGTTACCCCACGCCAGGCTGCACAGGGTTGCAATGTCGGGTCATGGAGTAGGATTAACCCGGACAATGGCGTTTTTTACACTCTTCACTTTTACTTTACCCCATTTTTTGCCACCGAGACTTGATTAGGGTTACGGATTTTTTTAACAATTATCCAAAAAATGGGAGTTCAATTTGATGGCTCTACAAAATTGAAACAATTTAAAAATAGTTTGATAGAAAGAAATACGTCACAAGTTTCTATTGAGGCGGAGTGGGCTGAATCTGTATCGTTCAGTTTGTTAGCTGTTATCAACACTCACTGGGTTGTTAACTAAAAAATCGGAAGCAAAAAGCCTATTTTTTGCACAAGTTACCAATCTAGGTTGGTATGTATCATATCAACATACCATGCTAGTTGCTAACTTGTGCAAAGAGAATACAAAAAGTAGGATATTTTTGCTGTTTTTTAGGTAAACAACCCAGTGAAGGTTACTAACTAACTGAACGAGACAGAATCAGCTCGCAGGAACGGCTAAAAGTGGGTACCTATATACCTAGTCCTACCTAGTGGTTTAATTTTACTACTATAATATAATTATAATAGTAAGTGGATGTACTACTAGGTTTAATTTTAGGTCACTGGGCTGTATCCGATACACTGCAGTCAAGTCCCACAGCTGGGCAAGGCTCTCTGCAGAATGAAAGAGGACGGGCGGGATAGCGCAAGTTAGCTTCACACACTTTTTGGCACTTTGCGATGAAATTTTAGGAATACATGTTTTCTCACGATGTGTTCTATCACCGACCAGCAAGTGATGTTTACTATTTAGTTTCCACAAACGCATGTAACTCCTAAGAGATGCGTGCCCGGGATCAGAACTCCCGACCCTCTATGAAAAGCGGTCTGGATCAATGCGCTATAACTACGTACTATGAGTACACATATCTCTTACTACCTTAGTAAAATGTACAGGTATAAAGTACCTACCTATAGCTGTCAAAAACATCTACATAAAAAATAGTTATATCAGTATACCTACCTACTCACTATTAAAAAGAACTTAAAATAATAGGATATGCTTCTGTCTCCTCACGAAACATTACATACTTAAATTTACTTTCATATTATGGAAAAAGAAGTATTAAGTATTATATTTTGAAAAAATTAAGTGCCGAGTTTATCGTCAGTTCTTCTCGGTGCGAACCTGCTTTCAGAGCTTGACGGTAGAGTTTGACTTTTTCTGTGGATTTTCATAAGAGCCTGTAATTAGGCCTTTGTGAATAATATTTTTTCTTCATCCCCTGCTATATCTTATATCTACGACTACACTAACTATTGTAGGTATTGGGATAACGAAATAAAACATCTGCTGGAGTACTCATATAATTTATTTATAAAAGACAACAAACTACCTACAACCATTGATAACAGAATAGGTACCTATCACTGAGCAATTGTTTATATATTACATCTATTTATTACACCTAACACACTATCGCAAAGTTACGTAAAGCACATTAAATTGTATCGTTAACTGACGTACTTGTATTTATAGTTGTATCAAATTAACATGTCTGCAGCGACCTTCACGAGTTTCGTGAAAATCTCTACAGGGACCCTGTACACCGAACACATTCGCCTTTGCACCTGACGACGCGTTAGTCGCAGCTTATAAGTTTACTGTACTGTAAAATGTCGTCGCGTCCAAAAACTCTCATGATTATGTGGAAATTGTATGAAATTGCATTTGCAGCGACGAAAGTTTTGTTTTTCAGATAAACGTCATTTTTATTTACAATTTTAACACAACTTTCTGTAAAAAATATATTGAATGTGAGCTAGAGCACACTAAGTTAACAGCTGTGAAAGCTGTATTACGTTAGTGCCGGTGCAGACTTACGACAAATCAGTGCGTAATTTTTGTAGCACGATCGCTTTTATTTGAGTAAAAGTAGCACAGAGAAAACTGCAGTACACAAATCTCCCCGTCAAATAGGTACATCTTTTTGACGAAACCCATTCACTAGAGTTTTTGTTAATCGTCAAAATAGTGTCTGTAAAAAAGAACAGCGCCCCAAGCGGATCGCCTTTAAAGCTTGTCCACATTATTGGAGGATAGTACTTGGGCCTCTTAGGTCAACTTTGACCATCGTAGATTAGCTTGTTTATGCTTGTCTAACAGACTAATTGACAGATTGGAGGTAAACTCTAGTCTTCAAATCGTTACACCCGACTTATTCGTTGTCCTAATAATTATTTGCTACAAACTGTCGCTAGCCTGCACCGGACCTTACATTATCGTTATAATATCACAGGTTGTTTTAATATTATAATAAACTAAAAAGTAATCTAAAATCACCTGATTTTAAAATGAATGCCCTTCCACTATACCTACGTCATTCATTCAACGTAAGCGTAAACACGTGGAGGGACGTTCATTTTAAGATAAGACGATGTATACATAAATTACATCTTTATACAAACACTGATCCAACGAGTCATCGCAGGGCGTTTGTCAAATGTAATCGTTGGTGTGAACTAGTCTATCATCATTGGACCAAAAGGCACCAACGTAACGTCCACCGATGATTTATTGGAATATATTTTTATTTTCAAAAAGTAAACAGTATTTAGAGACGCAGCAGCCATGAGCTGTTTAAAAAATAATGGTTTAAACGGGTCACTCGTTTTTGACCACGTCAGTAAATGGGTGACTTTGAAATGTCTTTTATACAGAAAACTTCTTCTTCGAATAACACAATCTAATAAAACAACAGATACGCTCAAAAACCCATGTAGCGTACTGCGTACCTCCTAATTTATAAGAATATATTTGGAGCCTTTACACTGGACGACATTTTCACGTGCAGTCAGACGTGATAATTGCAATTGTTAATCTTTGCTCTCGCTCACAAAGACCTTAAGACAGTTGGCTGCACGACAAAATGTCGCCGAGTGCTGATGCTCAGAACAAACAGGGCACATGGTAAACATCTATTCTAGCAGTAGACTGTTGAGTTGCAGATGTCGCGGCGGCGTCTTCTGTGCTGTTCTGTGCTCCCTCGACGCGGTGCCGCCGGCCGGGAAAGTTAGCAGGCTATACAGTCTCTCCTAAGGGGTGTAATGCAGTACTATACAACCTACTACCTCACCCCGCCGGCGGCTTGTGACGGAGACCGACGGACTTGCAGAGCTTTAGATTATGTACAGATTTAAAAACATTTTGTTATGTCATTAAAATGTTCTATACCTTTATTACGAGAATAACTAATTTGACGACAATATTTTCAGGCAAAAACAAAAGAACACAGTGGCATTTCTCCTAGCATATTCAAAACTAGAACTCATTATTGCTTTCTATCAGGCATGATACTGTATTATATGAGCAAAATTAAAGAAATATTGGGTGAACAATGATGATAATTCACGTTTTCGGCGATGCTAGCAAAATTACTCAGGACAAGATGAAACGTCAGTGACGAAAAATTGATACGATACTATTACTGTTCGAGTCTAGTCTATTGCTACATCTACAGCGAAATGGACGATAGGTATTAAGAGCCTTTATACGTTTATGCGTGAATCGCGTATCGCTCCATACAAAAAAAGAATTCCGTTCCCGCTGACGCAATTTTGCGCGGAAAATGGTATTACAAAAAAAAAATATAATAAAATAAATATGTATACAACTTATTAAAATAATAAATAACCAGTGACATTGAATATTAATTGAATTAAATTACTATAATTCAGAAATAACAAAATATCTTGGATTTTATCCTAAAATAATACGTTTAATTTATCGAAAAATGCTATAAATGGCACTTTTCGGTTTATGGTTTTTGAATGAAAATCTAGGAAAATCGTGTTTTTTTGAGACACTTTTTAGTAAATGTTATTAATTTTCTATATATGTCATTGTTATAAGTTTTTGTTAAGAAACATGGCAAATATCTTGCATCTGCGTAGAGCGTCGACCGCTATTTTAGCAAACAGCCTATACAAAAACTGTTCTAGTGAGAAAGTTATACACATATTTTAAAATATTTTTGAGCCAAGTTCTAGATTATGAAATGCCAAATAATATGAATTCAATTATCTAATCTATAATTGAACACATAACTATTTTATGTTCCTTCGGAAATCGTAAATTTTGACTCAAGCATAATACTAACGCATGAAGCGCCTTAAGTACGTACATAACACTACATTTATGAGCAAAATTCGCAATGCCAATACTTGTAAATTGTAATAGAAAACAATAATCTACTAAACACACCGATGCGAAAAATTTAGGAAAATTACAATGTCACATAATACGTAATCGATGACCATTTTGATGACGTCTGGCACAATCGGAAGAACCGGGTTCGATTCCCACCAAAGACCGCCAAACGATTTAGCGTTCCGATACAATGTTGCGTAGCAACCGTTAGGGTGTGCCTCTTCTAAGTACGCAAACTTGTATCCTGGGCTGCATTTGCACTTACAATCTCTTTTTGAAAAGGGCAAGTGCCGAGTTTCTTGCCAGTTCTTTTCGGTGCAAACCTGCTTTCCGAACCTGGCGGTAGAGTTTTGACTTTTCATAAGAGCCTATTAATTGGGCCTATGTTTAAATAAAGATTTTTCATTTTAATTTTCAATCAGGTGAGATTGCACTCGAATAGGTGCTACTAAGGGTGTTTTTAATATCGTGCGGATTTGATCACGCACGCGGGATTGCCCCGCATGCGGAAAATTTCACGCAGTATATTGTTGTGTACAATGTATGTGTTGTCTCCGCGCGGGACATCTCTCCCAGCGTCCCGCGTGCGTACTCTACGCATTACAATAAATATTTGTATGGAAAAGACATTTGCGGGTGTCACGCATGCGGGGCAATCCCGCGTGCGTGATCAAATCCGCACGATATTAAAAACACCCTTATAACTGGTACCTCATGCGTAAAAAATACAATTAAATATAAAGAAGATAATAGACATCAAATGTGCATTTACAAACGGAAAACATAAAAAATCAGTGGGTAAAACAACCGAAGAGGCGACGATTTCCCGCCACAACTGCGCCCGCGTATCACCAAACTTGTGTGGGACCCGCGCCTGCGACCAAACCGTCGCGCGACTGACGTCGCGGCGTGCGCGTGCTCTCGGGGATCACAATCTGTTCTGTGTTCCAAACGGGACTGTTATGGTGATCGGAACAGACGCGCGACAGAATGGTCGCAGCGGTGTCCCGGTCGACTTGAGCGCACAAGTTCGGATCTACGGGTTCCAGTTGAGGAGAGGTCCTTGCTAGAACACGAGAGCGCAGCTAACAATCACACACACAGGTGACAGGATTCTTAACTGCGCTACAAAAAAGGAAAAAAAACAGAGAACAAAAAACGATAATAGAAAACAAAAAAATATTTTTGAAGTGTAAAAGAGAAGTTAAATCTAAGATAGGTACTTTACAAGTTACAAGGTTGGTTGAAGCGTGGGCAGGGGCAAAATCGTTTTTCAAGGACAATAACATTTCCTTTCATTTTATTCACGGGGGACATCCATGTGCCCATGCTCGGAGAGTGAATAAAACTTTAGAAAGAGATAAACATTTTATACTCTGACGGTGGAGAAATTGTCCCCGGCCCAAACCAAACGTGCTGCCTGAAGATACATAAATATAATTGGCTAGAAAAATTAAAAATGACATCTACAAAGCATGCACCCCTAGTTATAAATAAGTAAAAACAAAAAATAATACAAAATCAATTAATATAAATTTTACTTAATTTGGTCTGATTCATTGGATTCACCACTCTACCGTGAATTGTGATGGGATATTTGGTCTGATTCATTGGATCCAGCGATCTACCGAAATGGGATTTGTGTTTTATCTTTTTTGTGATTTGTTTGTTGTTTTGTGGCATCGTTTTCCAACTCTGGCTCCGGGCGCACCATGGCTGCCATCTGAAAACAGGAAAATACATAATTTTATTATTTAAATATTTAAAAAGGGGATATGAGGGTTTTAAAATTCCAGAATAAACAGCAGCTATTGGTGTTCACATTTTATGCCATAATACGTTTAAACATACCGCGAGCTAAAATTCTAAATAGGTCGTCGCTCGCGGACCTCTATGCTAAAATTTACTTCATTCGGAATGTTAGGATTACCTACATCACAAGATTTAGTTGGCTTGTTAAAAATATTAATCGAAGTAATTGCAGGTGATACGATTTTTACACGGTGTGTCCGAACGGTTGGTACCACCGCTTTGACAGTGTCAGAAATTTTGCCATGAAGCAGCATTTGTTTCGGTTTGAAGGGAGTTGAAGTCGGATACATTTAATAGTCATTGCTTCAGAATGTCGTTTATTCTGTATTCTGAGAGAATGTCGTATGATATGATGGCATTGCAGTGCGTCGTATGATACTGCATTGCAAAGTCTTTGGATGCTGCATCTGACATGGCAGACGAATCACTTTTTATTTACAATCTATGAGTTAGTACTTGACTGAGATTGCTCCTGATGTGATGATTCAGCCAACGATGTTATTGTACAACATAGGGGTAAATAACCACTCGTTACGGTTTCTACACAGCATCGCGCCGGAAAGCTATAAATCGCTTTGCTGGTAAATCGCTGTGGGCGAAGCTTCCCGCTAGACCAGCCCTGAGCTAATTTAGAAATTATAAACTACTGAAATGGTCCGTGACGGGAATCGAACCAGTGAACTTCCACCGCTGCGCCAGGTCTTCAGAACGCGAACGCCTTACTCGCCTCGTTATTCTTTCTAAAAAAATCTTATTGAAAAATGCCTCCCTTCCGATTCTACAGGAAACCGTCTGATCTTAAAAAAAAGCCGTTACATTTGATACAAAACGGTATAAAAAACTATACAGTTACGTGGATAGATCTATTTTCGAGCCATTGTTGTCTTACAACGATGTGTGACAGTCATGCGTATAAAAAAGACGCAGATATTTTTATATTTTTTTTCTCTATTACTTTATAGTAGAGTATGACAAATTAGCAATTATATTACAAAAAAATAATGTAACAGATATGAGTAAGCACTTATATCCCAGACCCCAGTGGATCAAACGGCTACCTCCGTATTAGAGGTTCCGGTTTCCAATCCCATGCATAAAAGAATATAGGAGCAAGTGACAAAAAATGTGCATTTATGTGTCACGGAATGAAAAGGTTCGTCGATTTTCAAATTAATTCGTTCAACGTATCGCGAGCTCATTTTACTTTTTGAAACTATGTTACATTTTTTTTAGCGACCTGGCAACGGTAGCTTTAGCGAATTTAGCGTTAATTCTCATACATTTTTGAATTTCGTTCAATTCTACCACACATAGACACTCAATAATATATCGTATAGCTTAGACTCGGGATCTTGCCTGAGACGTGTGTCGTGGCGCGATCGAATCCGCGTCGGGAGTTAACGCCAATTTCTTCTCAAATCAAAACAGGTGTTGCCAGCCTCCACGCGGGCAGCGCGAACTCCACAAAAAGCACAAAAAGCCCGTGAGAAAGCGAACAGCTGTTGGTGTGATGCACAATGGCGGGGCTCGGTTCGCGTCGTTTTTGCGCGGAAAACAGCGCGTTTCGTTTTTTGCGCGCGACGCGAACAAGACGGTATTTGATACGGTTCATTTGGGGCATTAATGCTGGCTCCGCGCTAACTGTACCCGGCTCCAGCCGTGCTGCTAGTCACTGAGAGAGCCAACTGCTATCTAGTAACCGGCGGTTAAAACTTCGGCTTTATAATATGATCCGGGGTAGACGCTTCCTAACATGGTACAACAAGGTAGGTACCTTTTTTATACAAACTTACAAAGCAATACATGCCCATGTCAGATGCAGTTTATGCCACAAGTTTATGTTTTAATGACATATGAGCACTGTTCATAAGTTGCCCAGTGGTCTTCATTATCTTTGTTTTAAAATGAAACACAGTCATACGAGAACATATTACTACGTCAGGCAGGTGACACAGTGGTGACTACTTATTATATAACATCTATGGTAGTAGGACTGTCATTTCATTGCGAAGTCTGTTTTCAATTAAAAGTGGTCGGATTTTAACAAAATAATATAGGTTTCTTGTAGCACTACAGACCCCTAAACACACTGGGAATAAAATATCTTAGATGTTATGTTATGAATCTCTTATTAGTTATTACTATTGACTTAGCTTTTCAGCAATTCAGCACTAAAAATACAGGTGGGGAGTGCGGGGTAGTCTGCCGGCCGTCTAGACGGGGCCGGGGGGAGGGGGGAGGAGGGGGGCGTCTAGACAGCTGATCGACTTGCTGGGCTTGGAGTTGTCACTACTTCAGGTCTCGGGTTTAAGTTACCCGGGTGATTTAAGTGGGGTTGGAAAATAATAGCATAGGAGTAGATAGTGTGGAGGCGACAGCAAAATCTTGTTAGAAAACCAACTGCGAAATATTATGGGGTTTTTAAAAATAATGTATCTCGAAAACACGTTAATTAACTGAGTATATTTCAAAGTATATTTGGCTGCTAAGTCAACGTGTAGAAGTTGATTTAACTATGTGTGATATTAGAAAAAAGCTTTAAATTACAAACCTTAAATGATGCTAGTTTCCATGAGTTGGTATGTTTCGTATCCTGAAGAAATTCTGGAGTCTGGACTGATGGGTTCATTGAACTATCCACACGAGAAGCTTTTTAGACGATAACGAATTGCGTGCCAAATTAAAGTGTGTGTTCAAAACAGGTAAATACCTACCTACTATTTTACAAGCACAGATTACTAGTTATACATGTTGTGTCATCTCAATTATTTGATTTCATAACTTATGAAAATTGTGTGGTTCTATTGGTGCGTTAGAGACGGCACATCTCTGCAGGTCTTAGGTAAAGTATCCCATAGATTGGACATGGTAATAATAATACCAGCAACGAACGAGATAAATAATACAAAGTTTTCGTAAGAGCGATAGAGACGCATATAATGTTTTTTGTCTTTGTCTGCGTACCAGGCTTTTTTGTCTGCCACTTGAACCATAAGTGGCAAACAGTGAAACAGTGAATTTATTGATGGTGTTAAAACTTGCATTTTGGCCTAAAGTTAGAGCTTAAATTAGAAATATTATGTGTTGTGCATGCCCTTAACTTTATACACAATGGTAAATTGTTCTGTTATTGGCTGTAAGAGCCGCAGTGAACGAAAAATCGAAAACATAAGTTTTCACACGTAAGTTTAAAATAACCCTTTTTAACCGACTTCAAAAAAAAAGGAGGAGGTTCTCAATTCGTCGGAATCTTTTTTTTTTTTTTTTTTTTTTTTTTTTTATGTATGTTCCCCGATTACTCGAAGATGCGTGGACCAATTTCGTTATTATTTAAGTGTAGAAGTATTTAATACGGTTAGTTATATTGACAAGTATTCTGAATAGCACGGAATTTATGTAAATTAATGATAAAACAGCATATTTTAAAGGTTGTATTAACCGACTAATAAAGTATGTCATCTAGCGTAATCGTGGGAGCCTGGGCGACCGACCATTATACGTATTCTTAATTTAGCCAGGTTATAAGCATTTCAGGGTTACCATGTACAAAACTAAATATATTACCCATTTTTGTGTGAAAATATATTTTTATAAAAATTTTCAGGTTTCCTAAAGATGAGGAAGTGACGTGACGTGTGGATAAAAGCTACTGGAAGGCGATATTTTAAGCCCTTTGGAAACACGCGTATATGTTCTAAGCATTTTGAGAGTCGATCATTTAGTAGAAACTCGGCATGAAATTATGAATGATTTAACGAATTAGCAATTATGTTAATTATGTTTTTCTTCTACCCCATTTCCACTTAAATAATTCTTTACTAGAATAATACGGGATGTGAGTACACAAAAGAATTTTTAATATTTCAGTGGAAAAAGTTGTTATAATATGGTAACACTGTTTTGCATGTACTTATAATATTGCTGTCCCTTACGGGTGTACGCACATGTCAACTCTATGGGATACTTTATCTAAGCTGCAGGTGGACATCGGACGTCGCGTCAATCATTAAATTATCACGTGTCAGTGACAGTAACTGAAACCGATACTGAAGTCTTAACAAGGCATAAGTCTTCAATTATAAGTTTTACTACCATGTACTTATTATATTTCTACAGTTGCTAATGGAACGAAACTCAAAAACTAAATGGAAATGACAAGTCCGGTCGACAAAATCATCACGTGACTTATCGATCAATGACCACTGTCATACATTTTTTTTTAATTTTTCTATTATAATTTTTTTTTTCTTGTGGGAAGCTTCGGCTATGGCTAGTGTATCACTCTACAGCAAAGACGCACCGCCAAGCGATTTAGTGTTCCGGTGCGATGCTGTGTACAAACAAACCGTTAGGGGTGAGTTTACTGATCTTTTCCAAGTTAGTATGATAACATCGGCTGCATCATCACTTATCACCAGGCGAGATCGCAGTCAAGTACTAAGTGGTAGATTGTAAAATAGATTAGGTCGGTATCTCAAATGTCTATAAATGGCAGTTTTTATAGTTTTTATGGCAGTAATTCGTCATGGCCTGGCGGTAAATAAGAATAATTTATTATACAAAACTTACAACTGTGGCTTAATATCTAATGTTACAAAGTGAGATTGCAATGGCTTGTATTTTATACACAGATTTTTAACACGCAGACTCTGCACTAAGATTGAACTTGTACTGCAGAGGTCTGCATACCCTTCGGGGGATCTCGTGAAGCCAATATTACGAAAATAAAAATAAAATAAAAAAAAACTATATATAAAAATTACATATTAATTTCTATTTTACACATGTGGTATGAATAGATGTATGTGTGTGCATGTGTATGTGTGTGTGTGTGTGTGTGTGTGTGTGTGTGTGTGTGTGTGTGTGTGTGTGTGTGTGTGTGTGCGTATGTGTGTGTGTTTGTGAGTATGTTTGAGTGTGATTGAGTATGAGCATGTTTGTAAGTTAGTGAATACTTTTAAGTATTTTTTCAGTTTCGTCATAGTTCAGTAATTTTACGAAATCCCTATTTGTAAGTGATTTTAGGTTTTTGACATACTTACTGACTTTGTTGTAAATAAACGGACATAAATACTTTGATTGATGTTGAGCTAATCTAGTTTTTACCATAGGGATGTCAAAACATTTATCTTGTCTTCGCTTTGTTTTTAGGTTAGATTCAACTAATTGGGATACTTTTGCGTGTTGAGCCAAGATTGAGTTCAGAATAAATAGCTGTCGTACAGTTAGTACCTTACATTCTCTATATAGATCAGCAGTTGGGTATCTAAAGGTCTTAAACGTGGCAACTTTTAAGACAGCACGTTGCGCACGCTCCAAAGCTAGCATGTGAGTTATACCTGCGCCACCCCAACTTGTAATGCAGTACGTCAAAATTGATCTACAAAGAGCATTGACAAGCCCTAGACAAAGCCCTAATACAGTAACAAGCCCTAGCCACGAGTCCTCTATCAGTCCAGACCCTAATCCACGACATCCAGGCTCTAGTCTTCATCCTGCTGCGGGGGCGTGTGACGTCACAGGTCGCAGGGCATCTGAAACAATGATATTTTTTTATTAGTTAAGTAACAGGAAATTTGAAAATCTCAAATAGTGTCCTGTTTCGATTTGGAGGGCACTTTACGCCGACGTGACAACTGCAGGGCAAAATGAGACTTAACGGCGTAGAAGCCTTATTTAAGCGATTTTGAATGAAGTTTTATTTAAAAATTATAAATCCAATTACTTTCAAATTTAAACCTCATGTATTCTGGGTCTTTAATCTAAAATCGCTCAGAAGCAGAAACACGATTATTGGATCAAATTTTCACGATAGAAAATTCTCCCAAAAGTTGCTCCAAAATCTCAGTTTTTCTAATTTTTATCGGAAAATACAGTGGATGTAATTGTAATTTTTGTTTAAATTTGTCGGTAATAATAATATCCAAAAACGCTTAGAAACAGATTTTTGATAACTGGCTTAGTTTTTGACAAATTAGGTAAAGGATCGTTTTTAGATATCATTTACCACCATCAGGTGAACGTCGAAACAGAAAAAATGTCTGCCGTAAGTATTTTATTCCACAGGAGTCAATAGATTTTTTCGGGATAAAACGAAGGCTACTAATACCTAATACTATGTGTCAATCCAGTTTTAAAAATATTGAAAATACAGTATATTCGCAATGGTAACTAAGCTAAAGCTAATAAATAGTATTTTATTGGTTTCTTTTGTAATGTATGTTGTATATATACTTTTATTGTGCACCCAAGAAACAATTAACAAAAATTAAAGTAGAAATAATACAGGTAACAATGAGGCGGACTTATCGCTTATCTCTTCCAGACAACCTCAGACACCGATTAATTAGGAAGTAGGAAAGTGGGTGGTGGTGCAAGTTATATACAATAAACTTACATGCTAAGAACTACATAGACTTAACATAGTAAAATTAATTGTAATCCTAGTAAGGTATGTAACATATTATAATGTTATACAAGATGGATATGGTTGTCGGTCTCGTCGGCGGAATGCCGCCTGCGCCGCATCCGGCTGACGGCTGACGGCTGACGGCTGACGGGCTCGTGACGTCAGCGAAACGTCAACGGCGAGTGGGGGGACACTAGCTTTCTTCACACAAAAGTTTGCCTTTACAGCAATTCTACTTGATGGTAAGTGGCGATGCAGCCGAAGATATTATCGTGCCAACTTGGAAGGGGTAGATAACCTCTACGGTTGCTATACAGCATCCACCCGTACTAAATTGCGTTTTAACCGATAGAGTGGCAACCAGACAGCGTGTTTGTTACGGTAATAGATAAGCTGAAGTCTTATATTGTGTGCGTGTGTATGTTTGTTAATCCTTCACGCTAAAATTACTAAACCGAGTCGGCGGTTTGGAATGGAGATGGATTATTCCTCCTATACTTTTGATTTTGTAAAAAATTAGTGATTGCCCCCGAATTGACGAAAAAAATATTCACACGGACGAAGTTGCGAGTATCCGCTAGTTACTTAAAAGAGAAAAGCAGACCTAACACATACAGTCGCTACCCGGAGAAAATGAAATATAGGAAAACGGGTAGTCGCTGTCGCCCGACTGGCCTACCTTGAAGACCGTAAGTGCGACAGAGATCGAAATAAACGGCTGGTCCTCCCATTTCATTGCACCGCGGGCAGATAGATATCGTTGCATCGACGAATAGTACGAAAACTCTTGTGCCCCAACTTAACAGAGGAAGCGGTTTGTCAACCTACGAGTAATAGATTGGTTTCAATACCGTACGTTTCAATATAACGAAGTAGCCTAACTTCCTTCACTCACTTAGCCAGCGCGGTGGGCTGTGGCCAGTCTATCTGGGGACACGGTAGTGTCCCCGCCAGACGAGTCAAGCGAAGCGCGAGGGCACTACCTATCTTTTCTCGAAGTGTTTCGCCGTATTTTTAAACCCTTATAACTTAGGCCAGAATTATTCCAGATAATCAAAATTCTCGTAAAATGATGTCGCCGGTGAACTTATTAAACGTATAAAGTTTCAATATCACAGGTCTTATACTTTAGATTTTATTGGCATCTGAAAAACCCAGATTTCGTCACTGACTCACTGATGATCATCAAAACCTCCTAGGTACTTTCGGAAGTCCTAGAAAGCTGAAATTTGGTATGTAAGCTAGAATTAGTACACAACCAACAAAAAAATTCCAAAAGTTGGAAATTTAACCCCCAACCCCTTAAAATAGGGGATGGAAGTTTGTATGAAAATACGGCAAATATTGATGCTAAAGGTCTCAAAATTGATATAGGGACTCTTTGTAATAAACAAATAAATACGTGTTTCAGGATTTTTAATAAATCACCCCACATCCATTAAATTAGGGGGTTGGAAGTTCGTATGGGGGGATGGAAGTATGTGTGAAACTACGGCAAATATTGATGCTAGAGGTCTCAAAATGGATATAGGGACTCTTTGCAATAAACAATTAAATACGTGTTTCAGGATTTTTAGTAAATCACCCCACATTCATCAAATTAAGGGGTTGGAAGTTCATATCGGGTTTCCCATACGTGTATAGGTACTAACTTAATTTCATGTTAGATATCTGCTAGTAAACATCTGGAAAAACACGTAATTTTTTTTGGTAATTGCGCGATTACAGTGCCCAAGTGGCCAAGCGCTCAAGTGCCCAGTGCCCCGTGCCCAGTAATATTGCACGTTTCAAGCCCAGGTTCCATGCATGTCATGTTTAACAAGCCGAGTTTCACTGCATGTCGAGTGACCAGGATCCAGCGCTCAATAACAAGAACCCACATTGAGCCGAGTGCCCAGTGCCCAGCTTGAGCTGTCGAACGTGCCAAGCGTCAAATCTCTCTGATTTTGAAGTGCGTTATAGCGCTTAAATACCTGCTCAGTGCCCAAACGGACGCGTCAAGCCCAAGTTACATACAGGCCCCGTCCAACGAGCCCAGCTCTCAGTTCCCAGTGCCCAGGGTAAGATGAGTGCCCAAGGCCCAGTGCCCAGTACCCACAGTTAGCCGTCGGGCATGCCAAGCGTCAATTATATGGATTTTAATAGTGCACGCGGCAAGCCCGAATTCCCGTACCGAGCTCCGCGTGTTCATTGCCCAGAGTCCAGTGCTCTGTGACCAAAATGAGTTGTCAAGCGTGTCAAGCGTCACATTTGAATTTCAAGAGCGCCTGAGCGCCCAAGGAAAATAAAGACTATAAATAAAACAATTGTTAAAAAACTAATAAACACACAAATCCCACTGATACCTTCCGTAGATTTTTAATGGATAAAAAGTAGTCTGTGTTAGTCCAGGATATAATTAGTCTACATTTTAAATTTCAGCTAAATCAGTTCAGTGGTTGTGTTGTGATTGAGTAACAAACATCCAAACTTTCATTTGTATCTGACTTTGTGTTTTAATAGGTAAAATTTGAAGTTAGAAATTGAAATTTGGATCTATCCGTTACGTTTGATTATCATTTTATCTTGATAAATGTAAAATTAGTTTCACTTTCGGTAGGCCAAAACTACTAACTTTAAATCCACTATAAGTTTTTAAAAATTTTCAGAATATACTTCTAAGCAAAGTACGTATCTACTCGTAATACAAACATCTTAGAGAGTGGGCTGTGAAAAGAGGCGCACCTTAAGTGCAAGAAATACACAAAAAAAAAGAAAAATTAAGTAAATAAAGAACATTGTTTTAAACAACTTACAAAAAGAAATGAAATCTCAATAAAAACATTTTAATGTTAAACATTTTAATGTAAAATGTTGCCAGACGAGCATATAGCTCCCACTGTCAAAAAGTTATCAGATCTCATGTAGGGCAAGACTTCTGACTTTATACACCCTAAAATTCAAGCTCTAACTTCACAAACTCTACACTGTAGTTACAATAATGTCTTGGTCGTTTGGCTACCGTTACATTGGGCGTAAAATCAAAAATTTATTCACTTTTCAGTACCCTGTAAGTTCTGAAAAATCAAAAGTTGAAATCAGGAAAATGTTTTTGGTGGGATAAATTTTTCACTTTACGCCCATGTGACGATAGCGAAACGGCCAAGACATTATTGTAACTACAGTGTAGAGTTTGTGAAGTTAGAGCTTGAATTTTAGGGTGTATAAAGTCAGAAGTCTTGCCCTACATGAGATCTGATAACTTTTTGACAGTGGGAGCTATATGCTCGTCTGGCAACATTTTACATGAAAATGTTTTTATTGAGATAACATATTGAGAAAAAAGCTTGAGAGGTGTCATGGGACACCCGGATGGAACGAAGTTCCTTTCCATTAATTAGTGAAGGAATATAAGAGAGAGAGAGAGAGACAGACAGAGAAAAACGCGCACCCGTACGACTTAAAATAGCTTACTATAGCAATAAGTGTCGTTCCAACTTTTCATCTTAATTTTTTCCGTCTAGCCCCCTTTCGCAACGCGTGATAAGGAACTTCGTTCCAACACTCGTGCCGCCGTGCAAGCTTGGGACATGAGCTTGTGTCTGCTCGCCCGCTGCCTCCTGTGACTTGCACCGCGTCACTACAATCCAGTTTGAGCCGCGAGTGAAAAAATGTCTGCCGCCGGTCTGCAGTCCGCAGCGACGAGCGGCGAGTACTATACCACTGGAGCGGAAACGACGAAACAGTCTATATGCATAAGTACGCTAGATGCTATCTAGCGTACTAAAGTACCATGAAGTTAATCAACAAACAGTTAATTAGTCAAATTCAAATAAATAAAGACAAAAATATTTTTATTCCACCCATGTTATAGTTATACATACTTGTCTGTGAATATAAGTTAGGTATGTACATACTTTGTAAGCTGCGTAGTAAGTTTCGGACCACAGAGTAATTAATATATTGTTTCGGACAGTAAAATGTGGCCGAGACGAGCTGCTATTGTTAAAAAGTTATCTAAGTTCAACTCTACACAAGGCCTGACTTGACAAACTTAAAATCTCATTCAAAATAGGCTTGTCGAGCTACGTATAGAGGATCAAAACAAGTATTATAACAAATGTATTGAAGCACACGCGTGTGACGTTTGCATTAAGGCTAAGATGCGCGCATCGAGATAATCTTTTTTCTCTGTCTATCTCGGATTACAAAGAGAAAAGAGATCAACAAAAGTAGAGAATATTATATCGTGGCGCGCATCAACACAGCCATGACGAGAAGGCAGTCAGTTCCACTCTTGTCGGCCCGTACGCAACGCCCAGCGACCATCAGTCAACACAGACTTTTAGATGAGAGGGCTCTTTTTGACGGAAGAAGTTTCAAACAATGAAAGTTCTTCAAAAACCTATAGATATTAATCAAAATGGAAGGTTTTCGCATCTGAGGTTTTCGCGTTAAAAAAGTTTCCGTTCCTATTTCCGGAATGTTAATTTCGATCCATCGGTTGCGTTTTATCATTTATGCAGGAAAGAGATTGAAATATGCTTCCATCTCCTCACGAGATATCTTAAACATTTGTTATAATTTTTCATACTTTTTATAAATTTTGTATTATAACAATGACATTTTTGAAAAGAGCAAGTGCCGAGTTTCTTGCCGGTTCTTCTCGGTGCAAACCTGCTTGCCGAACCTGGCGGTAGAGTTTTGACTTTGCATAAGAGTCTATTATTTAAATAAAATAAACATTTTCATAAATATTTTCATTTCAATAAATATTTTCATTTTCATTTTCATTGCTCAAATATGCTTCGAATGTGTTTGCCTAAATTTCTTTTTAAACTTAATAAAAGTGATTTTTTAACGACTTAATTAGTTATGACTCGTTTGATCCGTCATGACGAGTACTTTGGCGCTAGATGCTAAATAGCATCTGGTGCTAAGAAAACGGATATAAAACGTACAAAAGCTTGTTTTTAAAAAAAAATTGAAAGCTAAAAACACTGACAAAGCCGCGGCCTAAGCCGGGTAAACTGTATAATTTCTAGTTTCGTATTCCAGGAAGTGTTACAAATAATTGTCAGCTATAGACCCCTTGCGCTAACAAATCATTATTTTTTATTATTTCTGTAACAAATGGCTCAAAAAAGTTTAAATTCGGTCACGGGGCGATCGATCGCATCCATCGATCGGCTACCGTATTGAGTGTAGTACGGGAGCCATTGTTCGCGACACACGCTAGGTGTAGGGTTGTAGGGTTGTAGAAGGGTGGAGGGATAAAGGGAACTAATTTTGGGGACAAATAAGCGAATTTTTAGCCGTTTGCAAAAAACTGCGCGCCATCTGCCGCGGCCGCTGTGACGCGCGTTCACTATTGAAACTTTAATGCGTTTTTTTAAATGGTATACGATGTAAAAATAATACGACATTTTTTTTTCAAAATAGAATCAATTCAAAAAGAGGGAGACACAAGTTCAAAAATATTCAGTTTGTAATAAATACGGCAATTCAATTTAATGTAGCAAGGTATAGTAAAATAATAATATTTAAAAGGAGCAGAAAAGCTAGTACACCACTGCCTGGGAATAAAAAAAACCGTTCCCTTCCCAATCCCTCAGGAATAAAAAATCGTTCTTTAACTTATACATTGATAGGTATACAAATTACGAAAACATTATACGTATCTACTTGATATTTGAGATAGGTAAAATTTAAAACATGAAGCCTATTTTAAGTTAAAATAGGTAAGAGAACTTCCCCTACCTTCCCAAAGTGAGGTAACAGACCTTCTTCCCCTACGCATTAAATAGTTTTTGAACTCGCTTAATTACCCCAATATGTCAGTTAACCCATCCTTTACTAACTCTTTACGAGTGCATGCTACTTACTTGCTACGCGAATGTTGAGATCTCTACAACAGCAATTTTTCCTTCTAGTATTATAGTCTTGGGAAGAACAACTGATCAAATTAGCCAGAGATGCTTATAATGGTGGACGTAAGTTCTTATAGTCTTTTCCCACTATTTCTGGATGTGAATCTTTTCCCCGAGATTTAACGTTTTATATTACAAGTCAGTAGGTACTTAACTGTGGTATCGTCTCACGTGATGTCAAGTGATAACGGGGCCGAAGATGTTATCGTACTAACTTAGAAGGGGCGAGTAACCCCTAATGGTTTCTACACAGCATCGTGCCGAAACGCTAAAGCGCTTGGCGGATGCGTCTTTGCTGGTGTTTAGCCATGACGGAAGTCTCACACCAGAGATTTTTTGTGCTAAATCAACATTTCAAATGCTATAGAAAAAGAAAATCCATATTAAAGGGTGGATCATTCATGAGTCGGTATCTTAAATCAAGTCTCAAGTTAGGGCTGCAAAGTGTATTAGAGAATTTGTGAAACGTTACTTTGTCCTGGCTGATAGATGGCACCTACATATTTAATGTTCACCGTAGTGAAACAATAAGTGACCATACGTGACGCTCATACTGACGCAAACGCTGTGCGCTGTCGACCTACGACTCTACTGGAGCATGCTGCGGGCAAAGCGGAGACTACCCACTGACATTATAAAACGTCAGTTTCAATCTATCGCAAACATGAAAGTGGCTAGTTTGGAATCTATAATCGAATGAGTTCCTGGATCGGTTCAGTACAGCCGCAGCTGTAGCCCATTTGGTTTTTCTATGCCATTTCTAGGATTGCCTTTGGTCCGCTAATGAAACGTAATTCAAAAAATGTATGGGTGTCAGTTGAAAGTAAAAAAGTAACTTACTACAATATAATATGACTCACTCACCTATTAAACGGAAATTTCATTCATTTTTTTTTAATTTTCCAAGTGTTAGCGATTGCTTTTCTAGCGATGACTTTTCTATGCCATTTCTAAGATCGCCTTTGGTCCGCTAATGAAACGTAATTCAAAAATGTATGGGTGTCAGTTGATAGTAAAGAAGTAACTCACTACAATATAATATCATCATAATATAGATCATCTATCTGTCACTATAAAACAGAAATGTCATTCCCATTTTTTTTTAATTTTCCAAGTGTCAGCGATTGTAGAAAGAGAATCGATATTGTCGTGGGTTGCTAGTATATAGTATAATATTATGATCATTAGGATATGTGCCTACATGTGAGTGTTTGTTTGAAGAGTTACGTTAAAGTATCACGTACCTTCAGTATGTTTTGGATAGGTACCTAATTACATTTCATTGCATGTGTCAAAACAATAATATATTGTAATAATATGTACACGTAGCATGGCTAACCATGCTGGTCATTAAGTACAATGCCCGGTAGACGACAGGCGTTTCATTGCCTGCCGGAGCGCGCACTCGGGCCGCGACACGGCGGGTCAAGGTCTAGGTCATGAACCCGCACAATACCTAGCTCACCAATAAATGCTAGACTCCCATTATTTGAGTACTATTTGTTTGAGCTGCTCTAGCCTCTAGGCGGGGCCGCTATATTGCGATGTAGCGGTCGAATGGTCGACTACTGAATTTAATCTAATCACATCAAAATGTTTGTTCACACAGGCTTAACTTATAGACACTTATGAAATGTCAGACTCGACCGTTTTGTTTTGATAGCTATTTTGCACTTAGAAGTACGGGCAAGAAACTCGTCTCACTATTAAACTTAATATTAAATTGTTATACAGTTTTATAATAATAAGAAAATTAAGTCAAACCTCTGCCTATTATTAAGGAAAGTTAGGGCAGTATGACTGGAACGTTGCCTGTATAAACGTACAAACAAATAACAGGTAAACTGATAACTATGAACAAGAACACTACTCCAATATAATATCCCTTCACGTTGATACAATAATGTTGAAAAGGTTTTCCTTTAGAGGAATTCCCTAGAATTTATTGAAACGCGTTAGCCATTCGTATCAATTTTCTTGGAATTTTTCATGAAGTAAGACTTTATAAACGTTACTCAGGTATTTGTAACTTGGAATTCCTATAATTGTTTGAATAGGTACGTATAAAATGTTCAAGTGTCTAACTGTCACGGTTCAAGAGATACAGCCTGGTGACAGACGGGCGGACTGACGGACGAACTATTAGGAATAGGATTAGTAAATAATTGGGTCTCGTTTTTACCATTTGGGTACGGAACCCTAAAGTTTGTCGTACCGTCGTAGTATGTGAAGTAGGCTCCTCCAACCGCGATAGCTGAGGGACGCGGGTTCAATTTATAGGAATTACATTCTAATTCTAAACCCCTTATTTAAAAAAAATAGAATACCGGTGGGATATGTATACGAGCTTTGTATTTTATTTGTCTGTCAGTTACAGTTCAGTTGAGGTACTGTATCATATTTGACATTCGAAGGAAAAAGACAAAACAGAGAATAACTAATTCACCGCTATTCCACGTTTGTGAATCCATTATTCCAGGTTAGTGTGTATAAACACTACAGTAAAAACCGGCCAAGTGCGAGTCAGTCACGCGCACCGAGGGTTCCATACTACAAAATCAATAAAACACAAAGAATAACCTTTGATATCAACCCGAAAAACTAGTACCTACTTACTAGTTACACTGTTAGAGAGTTGATTTTACTTGTACTATAATATATCCCCATTTATGATAATTTTTTCAGATTTTTCGATCGGTAAACTTCGGAGATAGGTAACAAGACGGTATTTTCTAAAATTTTGGCCAATAAGTCAAAAAGTATAGTAGTAACACATAAACATAATGTAAATCTGTTTAAGAATGTACAGGTAAAGTTCTTTCATAAATGTAATTATCATTTTTTTTCAATTTTCATACCAAAATGGTAAAAACGAAACTACTTTCCGGATCACTTTGTTGTCCGTCTGTCTGTCTGTTACGACCCTTTATTTTAAGTTTAACCAACCAACGTCCGCGAATCTGTACAACAATTCCAAATGTCATGTAGGTTTAATATGTATGTAGTTACAGAAATAATCGAATATGGCAGACGGACAGGACGGATGAAATCTCACCATACAAGGGTTCCATTTTTACCATTAAGATAGAGAGCCTTAAAAAGGATGTTTTTGTAACCTACGCACTTCTATAATTTAATTTAAATTTAATCGAGTTTTTAAAAAGCTAAGAAAATTGAGTATTTGCGTGTTTTCAATTACTATCTAATGACCTGATTAGTTTCTGATGCAACTCTCGTTCCAATTTTGACATTTGTAAGACAAAACACTACATAAAAAAAAATTATAATAATAACAAGTATCTGAGAGTTGAGACTACTACACTAATATAATTTTCATAGATTTTTTTTTTTAATCGTTATTAAAATATTTATCTTACACGTAATTACAAAAGATAAAATATGAAAAATATCAATGCAATCGCCAATAAAACTTACCTTCGAACCATTTCAGTGCAGGACTCCCCATGGAAAGTTAAACCAACCAACGATTCACAACGTATTCCCACTTCACAACAACTACAAAACATTTTCATCATGTTGTCGTAAGTAAACACGCGAAAATATGTGACACGGCGCGACACAACCTTCCCTAGCCATCGCTAGACACCAACTGACGTGACGAATAAACTATTACGTGACGTATGAAAAGCTTTCCTGCTTTATTTTCCCAGTGCTACCAACTGTCCACACTAAACCCAATAACACTGCTACGGAAACTTTAACTCTATCGAAGTTAAAATAAGTTGTAAAATCGGTTCGATAAAGTCGAAAGATAACTCTAGAGCTTTTTGTTTATTGCTTTTTTCCGTGTGAATTGTTACCTTTGCCTGTTACTATGGGCACAGGCGTTGTTTTTACGACTTGTGGTTATGATCTAAAGATATGGACGCTCTTGTAGATCAGATTAAGTTAGCTCATTTCAAAAGTACAGAAAGTATAAGCAAGGTAAGTATAGGCTAGATAAGGCTTCTTCCAACTTCTCAAAACGTTTTGGAAATTTTTAAGAAGTACACACAGGAAGTACACTAAAATTTTGAAACAAACTGCTTTTGAATATAATGGTAACACAACTAAGTTTAGTCAAATTAAATTTAAAGATTTTCAAAATGTTCGTTCAACATCTCAATTGAATATTTGTAAGGCAGGCATTTCATCAGTACACAAGGCTACAGTTCCGAGTGCCCTCGGTGGGCAGTGGGCATCGAACCTGTAACCTCTGGCTCGCAATCTGTAATCCTGCGCGATATACGCAGCGATACTGCAGGCGTGCAGGCCGACGACCTCCAGACGTACCGTCCGCAGAAAACGAGATAAACATTCAACTTTATTGTTCTTAAGGACGTGCTCCCAAAATAGATAGGTATCAAATCGGACTAAATACATACGCACGGCCTACACTCACACAAAGGTGCCTTGAAATGAGTGAATCAACGCGATTTTGATACTTTGAGATAAAATTTTATATTTTGTCATTTAGGTATTTTATTATAACGAAATAACTTCGTTCTAAGCTTATTTATTATCTCGCTGCAGACTCGGTCATAAATCATTCGAGTGTTTCGCTCACCGACATCGTACCGGCCGACGAGCGCAGCCACGTGTACAACATATGCGGGGAGTTGAGAGGCTGCCAACTATAGTAGTGTTATTATCTCGCTGCAGACTCGGTCATAAATCATTCGAGTGTCTCGCTCACCGACATCGTGCCGGCCGACGAGCGCAGCCGCGTGTGTAACATATGCGGGGAGGTGAGAGGCTGCACCACTATAGAAGTGTAATTATCTCGCTGCAGACTCGGTCATAAATCATTCGAGTGACTCGCTCACCAACATCGTGCCGGCCGACGAGCGCAGCCGCGTGTGCAACATATGCGGGGAGGTGAGAGGCTGCCAACTATAGTAGTGTTATTATCTCGCTGCAGACTCGGTCATAAATCATTCGAGTGTCTCGCTCACCGACATCGTGCCGGCCGACGAGCGCAGCCGCGTGTGCAACATATGCGGGGAGGTGAGAGGCTGCCAACTATAGTAGTGTTATTATCTCGCTGCAGACTCGATCATAAATCATTCGAGTGTCTCGCTCACCGACATCGTGCCGGCCGACGAGCGCAGCCGCGTGTGTAACATATGCGGGGAGTTGAGAGGCTGCCAACTATAGTAGTGTTATTATCTCGCTGCAGACTCGGTCATAAATCATTCGAGTGTCTCGCTCACCGACATCGTGCCGGCCGACGAGCGCAGCCGCGTGTGCAACATATGCGGGGAGGTGAGAGGCTGCCAACTATAGTAGTGTTATTATCTCGCTGCAGACTCGGTCATAAATCATTCGAGTGTCTCGCTCACCGACATCGTGCCGGCCGACGAGCGCAGCCGCGTGTGCAACATATGCGGGGAGGTGAGAGGCTGCCAACTATAGTAGTGTTATTATCTCGCTGCAGACTCGGTCATAAATCATTCGAGTGTCTCGCTCACCGACATCGTGCCGGCCGACGAGCGCAGCCGCGTGTGTAACATATGCGGGGAGTTGAGAGGCTGCCAACTATAGAAGTGTTATTATCTCGCTGCAGACTCGGTCATAAATCATGCGAGTGTCTCGCTCACCGACATCGTGCCGGCCGACGAGCGCAGCCGCGTGTGCAACATATGCGGGGAGGTGAGAGGCTGCCAACTATAGTAGTGTTATTATCTCGCTGCAGACTCGGTCATAAATCATTCGAGTGTCTCGCTCACCGACATCGTGCCGGCCGATGAGCGCAGCCGCGTGTGCAACATATGCGGGGAGGTGAGAGGCTGCCAACTATAGTAGTGTTATTATCTCGCTGCAGACTCGGTCATAAATCATTCGAGTGTCTCGCTCACCGACATCGTGCCGGCCGACGAGCGCAGCCGCGTGTGCCACATATGCGGGGAGGTGAGAGGCTGCCAACTATAGTAGTGTTATTATCTCGCTGCAGACTTGGTCATAAATCATTCGAGTGTCTCGCTCACCGACATCGTGCCGGCCGACGAGCGCAGCCGCGTGTGCAACATATGCGGGGAGGTGAGAGGCTGCCAACTATAGTAGTGTTATTATCTCGCTGCAGACTCGGTCATAAATCATTCGAGTGTCTCGCTCACCGACATCGTGCCGGCCGACGAGCGCAGCCGCGTGTGCAACATATGCGGGGAGGTGAGAGGCTGCCAACTATAGTAGTGTTATTATCTCGCTGCAGACTCGGTCATAAATCATTCGAGTGTCTCGCTCACCGACATCGTGCCGGCCGACGAGCGCAGCCGCGTGTGTAACATATGCGGGGAGTTGAGAGGCTGCCAACTATAGTAGTGTTATTATCTCGCTGCAGACTCGGTCATAAATCATTCGAGTGTCTCGCTCACCGACATCGTGCCGGCCGACGAGCGCAGCCGCGTGTGCAACATATGCGGGGAGGTGAGAGGCTGCCAACTATAGTAGTGTTATTATCTCGCTGCAGACTCGGTCATAAATCATTCGAGTGTCTCGCTCACCGACATCGTGCCGGCCGACGAGCGCAGCCGCGTGTGCAACATATGCGGGGAGGTGAGAGGCTGCCAACTATAGTAGTGTTATTATCTCGCTGCAGACTCGGTCATAAATCATTCGAGTGTCTCGCTCACCGACATCGTGCCGGCCGACGAGCGCAGCCGCGTGTGCAACATATGAGGGGAGGTAAGAGGCTGCCAACTATAGTAGTGTTATTATTATCTCGCTGCAGACTCGGTCATAAATCATTCGAGTGTCTCGCTCACCGACATCGTGCCGGCCGACGAGCGCAGCCGCGTGTGCAACATATGCGGGGAGGTGAGTGGCTGCCAACTATAGTTGTGTTATTATCTCGCTGCAGACTCGGTCATAAATCATTCGAGTGTCTCGCTCACCGACATCGTGCCGGCCGACGAGCGCAGCCGCGTGTGCAACATATGCGGGGAGGTGAGTGGCTGCCAACTATAGTTGTGTTATTATCTCGCTGCAGACTCGGTCATAAATCATTCGAGTGTCTCGCTCACCGACATCGTGCCGGCCGACGAGAGCAAGACACTCGAATGATTTATGACCGAGTCTGCAGCGAGATAATTACACTACTATAGTTGGCAGCCTCTCACTTCCCCGCATATGTTACACACGCGGCTGCGCTCGTCGGCCGGCACGATGTCGGTGAGCGAGACACTCGAATGATTTATGACCGAGTCTGCAGCGAGATAATAACACTACTAAAGTTGGCAGCCTCTCACCTCCCCGCATATGTTGCACACGTGGCTGCGCTCGTCGGCCGGCACGATGTCGGTGAGCGAGACACTCGAATGATTTATGACCGAGTCTGCAGCGAGATAATAACACTACTATAGTTGGCAGCCTCTTACCTCCCCTCATAAGTTGCACACGCGGCTTCGCTCGTCGGCCGGCACGATGTCGGTGAGCGAGACACTCGAATGATTTATGACCGAGTCTGCAGCGAGATAATAACACTACTATAGTTGGCAGCCTCTTACCTCCCCTCATAAGTTGCACACGCGGCTTCGCTCGTCGGCCGGCACGATGTCGGTGAGCGAGACACTCGAATGATTTATGACCGTGTCTGCAGCGAGATAATAACACTACTATAGTGGTGCAGCCTCTCACCTCCCCGCATATGTTGCACACGCGGCTGCGCTCGTCGGCCGGCACGATGTCGGTGAGCGAGATACTCGAATGATTTATGACCGAGTCTGCAGCGAGATAATAACACTACTATACTTGGCAGCCTCTCACCTCCCCGCATATGTTGCACACGCGGCTGCGCTCGTCGGCCGGCACGATGTCGGTGAGCGAGACACTCGAATGATTTATGACCGAGTCTGCAGCGAGATAATAACACTACTATAGTTGGCAGCCTCTTACCTCCCCTCATATGTTGCACACGCGGCTGCGCTCGTCGGCCGGCACGATGTCGGTGAGCGAGACACTCGAATGATTTATGACCGAGTCTGCAGCGAGATAATAACACAACTATAGTGGTGCAGCCTCTCACCTCCCCGCATATGTTGCACACGCGGCTGCGCTCGTCGGCCGGCACGATGTCGGTGAGCGAGACACTCGAATGATTTATGACCGAGTCTGCAGCGAGATAATAACACTACTATAGTTGGCAGCCTCTCACCTCCCCGCATATGTTGCACACGGAGGCTGCACTACTATAGTAGTGTAATTATCTCGCTGCAGACTCGGTCATTAATCATTCAGCTAGCTAGAGGCTAGCTCCATACGTTTAGGAGATCCAGTAGTAGTCTTCGAAGTATACCTTCAGGTCACTCAACCAAGTCAAGTGGAAAGGTCTTTTCATAACTAACAAAACGAGCCCAAACTCGGCACGGCTAGCTCTATACGTCTAGGAGATCCAGTAGTAGTCTTCGAAGTATACCTTCAGGTCACTCAACCAAGTAAAGTGGAAAGGTCTTGTCATAACTAACAAAACGAGCCCAAACTCGGCACGGCTAGCTCTATACGTCTAGGAGATCCAGTAGTAGTCTTCGAAGTATACCTTCAGGTCACTCAACCAAGTCAAGTGGAAAGGTCTTGTCATAACTAACAAAACGAGCCCAAACTCGACACGGCTAGCTCTATACGTCTAGGAGATCCAGTAGTAGTCTTCGAAGTATACCTTCAGGTCACTCCACCAAGTCAAGTGGAAAGGTCTTTTCATAACTTACAAAACGAGCCCAAACTCGACACGGCTAGCTCTATACGTCTAGGACATCCAGTAGTAGTCTTCTAAGTATACCTCCAGGTCACTAGTACGCTTGGGGAACAAATAAAATAAATGGAATAAAATAAATAAACTCAATTCTAGCTAATTATAATAAAATATAATATTGTAGGTACTGTAGGTGCTTACCTTTTCAAAAATATGTCAGGACAGTATTACGTAAAGTATCAAGATAGTTATTGCCAAATATCCGTGTACGTACAGCGATGTTTTTCAATCAGCAACTGCTCGCAAACGACGTGCAGTCCCACTCGCGAAGGCAGCCAAAGGCTGACTGATTGATATTTGAATTTTGAAATAGTAGAAACCTGTGACCGAGTAAAATAAAATAACCCTTATTGTAACCTCTTTAAGATTTACGCTTGTAAGCAAAATATGTGAAAACAATGCACGCGAACTTAATTTTTTTTCATTTACTGTTTGTCTTTTTTTTGTTATTTTTTCTACCACCGTGTATAGATGAACATATCTACTGTCAGTTGATATTTTTAAAAGACATAAAATCGGTACGTTTTTACAGAAAAATGTACCGAAACTCACTCCTAAATCGCCAATTTTGTGAGAAGAGATGATTTAAACTATTTTTATAGTACTAAAAGTAAAGATTTTTAACCAATTTTTCTACCACGAATTGTAGATAAAAGACCAATCTTTGTGTTGTTATTTTTAGTTCCATTATATTTTGTTTATTCTAGTCACAATATGTACCGAAAACTCCACGAAAACTGCAATGTCCGTAAACGCACCCTTAAATTAGTATATTCTTTAAATTGTTTTCATGTAAGTGTAATTTTCGAATTGTACCTTTGTACCACACGAACAGATACATGGCAAAAACGGAATCCTTATTTTTTAATACCTAATATTTATTTATTTAACCGAAAACATAAATACAAATGTTTAATAATCATTTGCTTGTATCTAAAATTAACTCAATAAAATCTATACAAGTCATAATATTGTAGTGTTCTTCTAAATATTAGCAGGTGAGAACCTTCTGTCCCTAAACTAGGAAAAACCTGTGTCTGAGGTGACTAATTTTCCTAATATCTATATAAATATTATGATTAATTTTAAACAATTGTCTGTAAGTTTGTCTATCTGCTCGTTGGTACAGGCGTTGTTTTTTAAGACCCACATAATAATAAGACCCACATATTTTGCTTACAAAAATGTAAAAGTGTAAGTATCCATGTATACGAGTACATGTAGCATCTACTTAATAAGATGGAAATTAAGGAACGCAACATATTACTTTAAACTGCATCTATTCACAGTTCCAATTAAACATGATATAGTTAGTAGAGTTAGACTCTGCAAATGGAAATGGAAATTTGAAATTGAATGGAATTTTACATCTTTACGATGTTTGAATAAGTTAAGCTGAGTATTTCACTGCATAAATGTAGGTACGGAACCGCTATCCACGATTGGATTCACACTTGACTGATTCTTAGTCTTACATCAATTTTAGGTATTAAAAGTAAGGAAAAATATTGGCTTATTGTTTTTGCCGTCGCTACCGAGCCAGACTGATCCCCGCCGGGCGTCGAACCCGAGCCCTTCCAGACTGCAAATTGCGAGACGCGCCGCGCGGACTATACATACATACAGACAACCAGCTGACCCGCACCTACTTTGCTCGAGTAAGCCTTTCTTGTTCCTTGTCTACGTGGTCTAGGCAAGCTTTTCAAATTTTCGCGACCTGCGTGGCAAAGCGCTCTATAGAAACTTCGAGTGTTCGGGTTGAATTCCTGACACAAGCTAACGAGACTCGATAGTGTAAACTGTAAGGGACCAATTTAATGGATTTGCTCTTGTCCGTCTGTCTGGAAGTTAAGACTAGAGTCTAAAAGTTTTTGAATTATCTGTTCAGTCTCATGCCTCGTGTGGCTTCGGCCGTGCCTGGTGGCCACATTAAACTTGTATGAAAGTACTCGTATCACAAAATAGTGAAGTAGGTATTAGTGTTGAATACAATGAGTGTACAATTTTTAAATATCCTAATTTACCGGAATACAATCTAGGTATATCTATCTATATCTAGCGGGGATTTGTTATATTGATAGAGTAACGACTTTATCCCAGAGTCAATAATCCCGACCCGGACAGTAACTAACAGCTGTACAAATTGTTGGACAAATCTCGATTCAAACAATTCGAATCTAGATTTTGTTTAGCCACACAAATTTGAATACCTCCCTGGCGGAGTGACACGAAATCTAGCGGGAGATCACGGGTTCGATTCCCGTTACGGGCCTCTTTAGAATTTTATACTTATACTTCCAAGTTAGTACGATAATATCTTCGGGCGCATCATCACTTGGGTGAGATCGCAGTCAAGTAGGTACCTACTAACTTTTAGAGTGTAAAAAACCAATTTAGTCGAATAGTCGAAAACGTATAACAATATCGAATTCTTAGTATTATTGTATCTTGCACTAGCTTTCAGTAGCTTGGCTAGTGAGTGTGCCGGCAGGCAGCACAGCGTGTGCGAGCGGGGTAGGGCTGCCGCCCGTTTGGATTTCCCCGGATTTGTCCTAGTTTAGAGTGCCCGGAGAGCATCCAGGCGGGGCTTCATTTTATTTAACCATTATTTGCCAAATTGTGGGTAAACAACAAGATCAAGAAGATAAATCTGTTGCCGCTACAACAACAAATGGAATAAATTAAATATTTAAGGGGCTCCCATATGATAAACGTGATTTTTTTTGCTTGTTTTTGCTCGATATTGATAATTAACATTAACAGGTAGAAGTTTCAAATGTTCACGGATTAGTTATACATTCACTTTAAAAATAAATATATTTCATTTAAAATAAAACCAATATTTAAGGGGGTCTTCATCCCACAAACCTGAATTTTTGACGTGATAACGTTTAATAAATTGATGAACACCAGCAACGCACATGAAAAATAGTAACGTTCCACCTGAGCCTGTGCGTGCAAGCGAGAGCGCGCAACAAGCGATAGAGAGGCACGATAAAACAAACGATAGAGAGGCCAATTATGACGTTATCACGTAAATCTATCGTCCGTAAACCGACTTTACAGACAACCAATTTTTTTCCCCTTTTTTTTTATTTTGGTGAACAGGGGTGTTTAGTTTACTTTAATACCATTGAGAATTGGTCTTGAAGGTGCGGAACCCTCAGTACGGGAGCTCGATTCGCACTTGACCAATCTTTATTACATTATATTAAAAAAATCTTTGACATGTCCAGGTTCAGGGCTCTAAACGCATGTTGTCCTGTCATCAAGTAGTAGAGATGGCAGCCCTAGGGCGGACGGCACGGCGCGGGAGGCTAGGTCACGCAGGCAGCCTAGTGCGGCAGGTCGGGGCGCGCTATTTATACCGCTCAAGGTCTCACGTATGCCTGCTCGCTGCTCGCTGCTAGTGCTCAGTGCTCAGTGCTCGCCGCCGTGACGAGCGATTACTGACACATACTTTTTTTTTGACGTGATAAAGTTTAAATAATTTGATGACAGCAGCACTCATGAAAAATAGTAACGTTCCGCGTAACGTTCCACTTGAGCCTGTGCGTGCAAGCGAGAGCGCGCAACAAGCGATAGGGAGGCACGATAAAAATTACATAAAATAATTATTATGATTATGATTATACTAAACAAAATCATAATCATAATCATATAAACATAAAATAATGATTATGACGTTATCACGCTAATCTATCGTCCGTAAACCGACTTTACAGACAACCAATTTTTTATTTATTTATTAGGGTTAACCAGCAGGTTTACAATGATTCTTAGGTGTAAACCCATTTTAAGGTAACCACTACTTGCTAAGTACGATAACGAAGATACGAAGTAACATACGAGTAGGTTAGCTTTTTGATTGTCGACGAGAAATACCTATGTCTTGGGAACCATGGATATTTCCGGGATAAAAACGCCTGTGTGGCCATTACTAGACAAATTGGTCTAAGGAGTAGTATAAGTCAGTGAAAGAGTAACACACATAATATACCTAACATTGTCTACACATACAAAGCTTTTTTTCCCTCTTTTTGACTATATACCTACATATAGATACTAATTAGCATTAGCTAGCCAGGTAAAATACAATTTTTGTGTGACTAACTTTAACATATTGTGTATTTAGCAGATAAAGTTACTAAAACTATCTTTCTCTACTAAATTTATCTCACTATATGTATTAAAAACAATTAAACCAACTTCAAAAATCAATAAATGTGTCCAGGTACAAGTAGATTTAGGCAGGTTTGAAACTGTTTTCAAACAAATTATATTCAAGAACACGGCATGGCTGAAATGCATGAGAAACTCTTCTGGGAGAGGAGATGTTTGCCCAGCCGTGGACAATGGGTCTGTGGCGGGCACCATCGTGACGCTCGCTAGCGTATGACGCGCGGTCACCCGCCACGTGTCGGCGCACAGTAACAGCAATAATGGGTTACTTGTAGTTGTTACCGCGCCGCGCTACGACGGTCGCTGCAACACAGACTCCGCGCTCCGAGCGACGCGCGACGGAACCCAGACGCACGCACACACGCGCACGCCAGACGACGCACACACGCGCAGCGACACGTTGCCTTGCCTTTATACAGCGTGCTGCGATTCTTGACGGACTGTCCTACCTTTGTGTTTTAACAGCGTATAATTATGGCGATAACCGATTTTTAGTGACCTGTAGTTTAAAAACTATACAGACAAATACTTTCAAAGTTAAACGTCACGTCAAAGTCATGTATTTTGAGTCTTTTGTCTAAATTCGTTCTGAAAACACGATTGAATAAAATTTTCTCGAAAATTACCCCGATAATTGCTTCAAAATCTTAATTTTTCTTATTTTTATCCGAAACTTCAATAAACGTAATTGTAATTTTTGTTTGAATGTGTCGGTAATAATAATATCCAAATACGCTCAGAACGGATTCTTGGTAACTAGCTTAGTGTTTTAGTAGGTAATTAAGTAAAAAACATAGATATATTCTTCCGCAACTTGGTTGTCCGTTTGTTTGTCACGAGTCACGACCCTTTATTTTAGAAATTTCAAAAATAAAGTTTTTAATACATTTGCTCAAAAAGTTGACATTTCCATGTGTGTTTAGCGTGTGCAAAGTTATTCTCTTCCGCACTAGTGCTTTTGTGTTTTCCTCCTACGCGGCACCGGAGCGGGCGTACCAGGAGCGCATGAACACGAACACGGCATGCAAACACGGAGCAGGCAAACACGTAAAAGTAATATTTTTTTTTCGCAAATGTATTAAAAAACGTCGTTCAATGCACGTGCGGAATTGTCATTTTTACTCGTCCTTATAGTTGACCCTCGCCTTCGGGCTTGGGTCAACAAACCAGGACTCGTAAAGTAATGACAAACTTTCCGCACTTATATTGAAATATACTATTTGATAACCTCTGCTCCACTGCTCTGAGCACCAAGAAGGTTATGAAAACTCTATTTTTGAAAATTATAGGGTTAAATAGAGGACTAAGATATTGCATGGAAGACTCAAATATAGGACTCAACTCAAATAGAGGAATCAAGATTTTGATGGCGTTTTTTTTTTCAGAAATCCATAAGTAGCAGGACAAATTAATTTGATTCGTTATAATCTGCTACTTGAAAAGAATCTGTATAGTTCAATATGCAGGAACACCGCCCACATGAAACACCACAATTCTTCCAACAATTTATTCGATGCAAGTGTCGCCCTGACACCGGGACATCCTCAGGAGACTCATCCTCAGGACTTAGCAATACGAAATCGTAGAGAAAGACTCTATGATTTCATATCATGAAGTTGTTGGAAGAATTGTAAGCCGCGGGCCCACTCTAATTATGGATTAAAAGTATTTTCTGCCCGTAAACTGAAGTTCTTAAGGGGATTGATTGAATTTATTTTTGTCTTTCTCACTCTCACGGAGATTTGGTAGGTGCGACATGCAGCGTCGCGGAAGAATATAGCAGAAAAACGACGTTTTACCTAATTACTCAAAAACTAAGCTGGTTATCAAAAATCCGTTCTAAGCGTTTTAGGATATTATTATTACCGATACATTAAAACAAAAATTACAATAAAATCCATTGTAGTTTCCGATAAAATATATAAAAACTGAGATTTTGGAGCAACTTTTGGGAGAACTTTCTATCGAGAAAATTTTATCCAATCGTGTTTCTGCTTCTTAGCGATTTTAGATTAAAGACCCAAAATACATGACGTGTAAATTTGAAAGTAATTTTCTTTATAGTTTTTGCATAAAACTTCATTCAAAATCACCTAAATACGGCTTGTAGGCCGTTAAGAGTACATACCTATATTATGTTCCTGTACTTTTATGTATCTAACCTGTGATATACCTATACGTACATTGTAACAGCTAACAATCCTATAAGTTATCAAGGAACATGATTCTAATCAGAATCACGCTATATAAGTGTTACGTCGCACACGCACACAATAATATTATAATCTCGAGCTCTGTCGCACGCACACAAGCGCAGTCACCGCGTAGGCGCGCACTCACACACGCGCAAGATCAATAAACACGCGGTGATATTGGCGAAAACACACAAGCATACAACACGCACACACTGAGGCGTGTAAAGTGAAGTTCGTCGACCGAACGCGTGTCGCTTTTTGCGATGAACCGAGATTCAAAATTCGAATCCGATTTTAGCTCTACTATATTGACTTTTATCTCATTGCAGTAAGGGCTAATTGACACGGTGCTCGGCTAACGTCAGGGACAGGGTGAATTAAATCATTTTCAATAGTAATATACCTATGAATACGGTTTATTTCAACTTGTCATAACGACATGTGCAGATATTATCGTTAATGTTATGTCAAGGAAGTTCTTTAATAGAGCTATTTCTTGCTGTTTCTTTAAAATTTAAAAGAGCAATTTTCGGAAAGAAAAAGAATATCTAGGTTACCCCGGACTCGTTAACTGAACTATATCGTAGATATAACATGAATAAATCATCAAAAACAGAAATAACGATGTTCCATGAAACATGTTCAACGATTTTTGACGTCTTCCCATACAAATTTTTACGTACCTACTGAAAACAGAGTTAGCAACACGTATTTTATCAATGAAAACCTACCGTTACCAACATAACGCGAAAAATTACCATCCATAAAAATTCATGAAAAATAGGCAAATATATCAATATGACAAGATGTTCATCAGAAATTCAGAACAAGAAACTTAGAATAACTGTGCCAATAGTCTCGTACACGTCTCGTAACTCATTGACCGTAGAGTATTTAAATATTATGTAGAGTAGGTAGGTAGGTATAATCGGCATCGATGCTAACTCCTAATTGGCACCTGAAAATTAGCCTCAATTTAGTGCTCTCCGCCGACTACATATAAATCGAACTCAATTAATGTAGGTGAAAGAAATTAAATAGTCATCAACGTCCAATAAGTGAAATAGAACTAGAATTGCCCACAGAAAAATCGTTATTCTTATAAGAATCTGATTGGATATAGAACATCGTATTTAAAACAAGCCTTTCTATTAAATAAAACCCACTGGATGAAGTAAAAAAAAAGTTGAATATTTCACACACACTGACACAACTTCACAGTTGGGCCTATGACAAAGAATACAAATTTTAAGAGCACAATACAATAACGTCTCGACTCACGACTTTAGAGGCACAACGTAAACTAGCCACTAAAAACAAATTTCGAAAATTCGAGGAAAATATGGACTTCCAAATCCGGGGCGTCTGCTAGTCATTACATAATAGGTAGGTACTATAAAGCTTTTAGAGTTTAGAGCGTTAGGGAATAGGTACTATAATTGTAAGTTAAATATACAAATAAAGATTGATTGATTCAATGAAATCCCACAGCCTAGTGCCTACGAACGAGCATAACTATAATAATAACTACTCGAGTTGTTAGTTGTCGCGGTGCTATCTGTCATGCGTCACCGAAACTATGAATTGAATGGAAGTAGGTAGAGAACGTTTCCCATAGTGCTCAGTAGTACACGAACTAAATGAATAGAATATGGACAACATGATAAAGAGCGAAACGGATACTCGGGTTCCGTAGCATAATAATTTTATCGTAGTATTAATTTATATGGAAAATGTTACAATAAGACTTAACACCTACTTATATTAATTACTGTGCACCTGCATGTATAGGTAAGCACAGTAATATACAACGTGTAACGAAAAGTTGAAATAATATTGAAGGGTACATAAGTGTACCTACTTGATAACGAATCGCCCTGTAAAAATATTAAATAGAAATAAGCATATTTATTTTTCCATAATGTATGGCAAAATGGATACGCTTATATTATTTACCATACATTATGGAAAAATAAATAAGATTATTTCTATTTAATATTATTACTGGGTGATTCGTTATCAAGTACACTTAAGTACGTACCTATGTACCCCTCAATATTATTTCAACTTTTCGTTACACGTTGTATAAATAGGAACACAATCATGCCTATGTGGGAGTGGTGCTAAGGAATAACGGTTTTAACCATATTTGAGAGAATGACATCTATTTTGGGACCGTTGGTTTGATTTTATTTTTTTGGGTTCCGTACCCGAAGGGTAAAAAAGGAACCCTGTTACGGAGACTTCGCTGTCTGTCCTTCTGTCTGTCACCAGGCTGTATCTCTTGAACCGTGATAGCTACAGACTTAAAATGTTCACAGATGATGTATTTCTTTTGCTGCTATAACAACAAATACTCAAAAATAGAAAAACATAAATATTTAAGGGGGCTCCCATACAAAAAAATCACGTCTGTTGATTTTTCTGCTTGTTTTTGCTCGATATTAATAACGGTAAAAGGTAGACGCTTGAAATCTTTAAAGAATATTATGATCATATATTTGCTTTAAAAATAAATAGTTAAATTAAGGGGGGCTCCCATACAACAAACGTGATTTTTGAATTTACTTGACAGGAATGTTTAGTGTACTTTAACAATATTGAGAATTGGTCTTGATCACGTCTTGATGGTACGGAACCGTCAGTGCGCGAGCCCGACGCACATAACACCAATTTTTATAGACGTCGACATCATAGTTCGTAATGTATTAATTTAAGTATTTACCTAGTTATGTGTATGCAAATAAAACCGTCCAAAAATTTGAGCCGTGCTTTGATAGGTATGTCAGTCAGTCACCTTCCCTGACTATACGGCTTCATCGGCGTGGATTTCGGTTTTTCATAAATCTCGTCGGAATAAGTGATTTTGCCGGGATACAAAGTCGCCTATATCACTCTCTCCGACTATCCCACCGTGTATGTAAAACTAGCAGATACCCACGGCTTCGCCCGCGTAAATTTTAGTTTTCCCTATTCTCAGGGGAACCAACGATTTTTCCGGAATAAAAAGTAACCTTTGTGTTAATTTAGAGCGAAATCTATCTCCATTTTAACTTTCAGCCAAAAATGTTCAATAGTTACAGCGTGAATGAGTATTTCTCCCGCTGGAACAGTGTAAAACAAATATTCACGCGGGAGAAATAACCATTGATTTTCCCGGGATAAAAAATAGCCTTCTCTTTTCTAATTTTCAGCCAAATCAGTTCAGCAACGGTGTGAAGGAATATTTTTCCCACGTGGATATCTGCTTTTCACTGTTCCCGAAGGTACCATGGATTTTTCCGGAATAAAAAGTAGCCTTAGTATTAATCCAGGATATTATCTATCACTATTATCATGGAAACCATGAAATTTTCCGGTATGAAAAGTAGCCTATGTATTAATCCAGGATAAAATCTATCTCCTTTCCGAATTTCAGTCATATCAGTTCAGTAAGTGCAGCGTAAAGTAGTATTTTTCGCGCGTGAATATCAATTTTTCAGGTTTCTCGCGAAAACCATGAATTTTTCGGGATAAAAAGTAGCCTTTTTATTAACCCAGGATATCATCTATCTCCATTCCAAATTTCAGCCAAATCCGTGTTGTACTTGCGGCGTGAAGATTTTTTTCCGCGTGAATATCGGTTTTTAACTAATCCCATGGGAACCATGGATTTTCCCGGGATAAAAAGTAGCTTATGTGTTAACCCAAGATGCAATTTATCTCCATTCCAAATTTGAGCCAAATCGGTTTAGTAGTTGCGGCGTGAAAGAGTATTGAAAAATACGAACTTTGGAGCCCCGTTTCACCCCTTTAGGGGGGGAATTTTGAAAAATCCTTTCTTAATGCACCCCTAGACCTCATAAGGAACCTGTGTGCCAAATTTGAAGTCTCTAGACCCAGCGGTTTGGGCTGTGCGTTGATATATCAGTGAGTGAGTGAGTCAGTATCTTCTTTGATATACCATGAAATTTTCCGGTATGAAAAGTAGCCTATGTATTAATCCAGGATAAAATCTATCTCCTTTCCGAATTTCAGTCATATCAGTTCAGTAAGTGCAGCGTTAAGTAGTATTTTTCGCGCGTGAATATCAATTTTTCAGTTTTCCTGCGAAAACCATAGATTTTTCCGGGATAAAAAGTAGCCTTTTTACTAATCCAGGATATCATCTATCTCCATTCCAAATTTCAGCTAAATCGGTCTTGTACTTGCGGCGTGAAGATTTTTTTCCGCGTGAATTTCGGTTTTTAACTAAACCCACGGGAACCATGGATTTTCCCGGGATGAAAAGTAGCTTATGTGTTAACCCAAGATGCAATTTATCTCCATTCCAAATTTGAGCCAAATCGGTTTAGTAGTTGCGGCGTGAAGGAGTATTGAAAAATACGAACTTTGGAGCCCCGTTTCACCCCTTTAGGGGGGGCATTTTGAAAAATCCTTTCTTAGTGCACCCCTAGACCTCATAAGGAACCTGTGTGCCAAATTTGAAGTTTCTAGACCCAGCGGTTTGGGCTGTGCGTTGATATATCAGTGAGTGAGTGAGTCAGTATCTTCTTTAATATACCATGAAATTTTCCGGTATGAAAAGTAGCCTATGTATTAATCCAGGATAAAATCTATCTCCTTTCCGAATTTCAGTCATATCAGTTCAGTAAGTGCAGCGTTAAGTAGTATTTTTCGCGCGTGAATATCAATTTTTCAGTTTTCCTGCGAAAACTATAGATTTTTCCGGGATAAAAAGTAGCCTTTTTACTAATCCAGGATATCATCTATCTTCATTACAAATTTCAGCCAAATCGGTCTTGTACTTGCGGCGTGAAGATTTTTTCCGCGTGAATTTCGGTTTTTAACTAAACCCACGGGAACCATGGATTTTCCCGGGATGAAAAGTAGCTTATATGTTAACCCAAGATGCAATTTATCTCCATTCTAAATTTGAGCCAAATCGGTTCAGTAGTTGTGACGTGAAGGAGTATTGAAGCTTGGTAAAGTACGAACTTTGGAGCCCCGTTTCACCCCTTTAGAGGGGGAATTTTGAAAAATCCTTTCTTAGTGCACCCCTAGACCTCATAAGGAACCTGTGTGCCAAATTTGAAGTCTCTAGACCCAGCGGTTTGGGCTGTGCATTGATATGTCAGTGAGTCAGTCAGTATCTTCTTTTATATATTTAGATATCTCGTTGATCCATTGTTGGATTAATAATTGTTCTTTTACAGTATATTTCATAGAATATTTTGCAGTTGTGGGTCTTAACTTACTGTACTTAACTTATAACTGTTATGATCTACAATCCGTAAAGATCCAAACTCAACGAAAGGGCGAACCAACGGCTCCTTACACCCTCGACCACGGAGTGACGGAACCCTACGAATTTGAGGCCGGGCTTACGTAGGTATGAAGCAGCGGTCCGCGATGTTATTATCGAAATGTAAATGCGTAGTGCATCCCTCAAGGGCGAGCACCGCTGCACATGGAGCAGCGTCATTGTTGTCACCATCCCCGCACCCCCGCGCGCCGGCCAATGGGGCGCCGCCGTCGCACCCCCGTGCGGTGCACGCGCTCGCTGCAGCGCGGGGTATCGACCACCCCTGAGGACGCGCTTGATTTGCGCGACCTTTCAACTTTACATCGCTTTACATACGGTCAATGTGTTTCACTCGGTTAGCGGCTAGCTGCCGGCCACTTTGATGTTTGTTACGCGCTCATCACAGTACAAGCCCTAATAAACTTATAGTTTTAAGTCAAAGAATATTTATATTACCACCACACCATCTCTTATGATTTTTATAAAAGTGTAAGGAATAATCAAAAGAAATGCTTCGATAGTGGGAATGTTTTCAGATTTGCGTTAGAAGCAAATCTGAAAACTAATAATATGACGAAATTAGGGCTTCATCGCATGGCAAATACCTCTTACTTTTTGAATTCATGTGCGTTTGAAGGGACTTAATGCCACTATAGGTACGTATATTTGGGACAAATAATAATCTCATTCCAAGACCAAACCGTAGAACAGGTTGATAAAATGGACCAAACCACTACTAAGGAAGCAAATAAAGGAAATGCCTTAGACTCGAAGTTTATTGGTCTCTACCTAAAGGTAATACGGAACAGATACTAAAAGCACTGAGTTGAGATTAAACTAAAAAACAAATTGTCAACACTTGCACTATTCCAAGCGTAATATAAACAAAGCCCACAGAGTCAATCTCAACTGATGTCAAAGGGCAATGGAATGGAGCGTGTTAAATAGAAGAAATAGAATCTGGAACTGGTGTGACAGATAATACTGACCAGAATAGACCAGCTAAAGTGGAGTGGACACTGGTCAGGACATCATGCGATAGGACCCCCAAAGAAAGTTGAGTACAGTAGTAAACATGAAATGGATGAGAATTAGAAGGCAAAGAGCAAAGATTGCAGGCTTATCTACATCCTGTAGAATAGGCACACGACCAGTGGTGGTAGAATAGGCACAGACACAGTGGTGGAAATTAGAAGAGACTTTTGCCAAGAGTTCCAGCATAACTAGGCATGTGAACCTCTAAAAATAACGGCTATTTTATTTTGTGATGGAAACCTCATGGTACACCATAATGTTGTCAAGTGTGCAAAGTTCATCAACCTATATTTAGCAGCATATAGGTAAAGTAATTAATTATTGTAAATAATCTTTGTTTTGCAGTGTTGGGAAACTCGAAACTCGGCACTTGTTTTTTTTTAAATAATTTTGTGTTTTGATACACTTACTTCCGAGGTTATTTGTCATTTAATTTATTGTAGGGTAGGTACGTACTTTACTCTCAGACCTCTTTAACAGATTGTATCGAATCCATGCAAAGATAATTCCAAAACATTTGGTATCATATAAGTATTATAGAAGCGTATTCTATTTCTATAAAATCTGTTTAAACGTCCTCCGATAATCTGTTTGATAGGTAACTTATGTCAGTTCTTCGTTATATAGTATGAACTGGATATTATGCAACATTGAAATGTCATCCCATCTCTATAAAGCATACAACGCATATAAATTAATACGCGAACAGTGAAAGTCTGCAGACACGAGTCACGAGCAGTGAATATGAAAGTTCAAGTACAATAGACATCAACGGGAGTGAGGCTGCTGCGAAAGCTTCGAAGCTCACTTCACTCCATACCAGTTTTATTACAGTGCGAGTTGCTTGCTGCATTTTCGATTTTCGGTTCGGTTTCACACTCTATAATAATGCGGGGATGAACTGAAAACGTCTAGCTTTATCGAATTCTTATCATTATATTGTATGTTATACTAACACTGTAATGCATGTTGTACTTTACGAGTGTGGTCCCAGACACATTGTTGAACGAAAGTTGGATGATTAGTTGTGATTGTTGTAAATCTTATATTTCATACATAGACATCGCTGTGTCTCAGCACTATACCTAATTATATCAATGGAAAATAGGCAACAGTTTTATTTTTAAATTAAAACCTTTTCTTTTATTTCCTTAGGAATACCTTATCTCAACTTTTTGGGCAACTTTTAGTTCGTAAATAAACTACACACTGTCATATGTATTACGTACCTACATGTATTAATAAGTGTACGTTTGCGAACCCTCGTAAACTTAGTTTAAATCGTAAAATTAGTAAGTAGGTAAGTGGTACAGGTTACTAATTGCAAGGTTTTTTATCATCTCAAAAATTAGGTAACAAACTACCAACTCGCCTAAAGAATTCTATTCTCTTTGTCTTCACTTAAGGAACTCACTGTCCGAGTAACTTGTTACTAGGCACACGGGATTAGAAAATCACGGGTTAGAAACGTACAAATCGGCACTCAAACATTTAACATGGTTATCATTCACACATTCACAAAATAACAGTGACCCCTCACACCGCACAACGTTCTGCCGCACCAAGGGTCACGACAAACTGGCGCAATTCTAATAACAAAATAATACGCAACTACAGAAAAAAACGTACGTACACTTCACGTTTTTGTGTAATTAACTCAAAAATTATTTGACCCACAAATTGTATAGCCCTCGCTATCAAATAGAGCTCAACCGATACCGGTTCATGTATGAATAAATTCGCCGTTAAAAAAAATACACCGCCACCGTACGTAATAATTATCCAGAGACCATGACCTCGGGGCATTAGGGGACTCTATACTAGTAGAGGTCACGTAGTACTGGTTTATCTGATGTTACACACATCCGCGAACATAATTTTCTTGACAAAGTTTTGGACACACACATACGCACGTGAGACCTCAGTCAGTCATCGCACACACGTGTGTTGTGTGTATGTGTGTGCGTGCGGTGCGCGCGCGCCGGTGTGCGTGCGTGATTCAGCGCAGACAGGCCCGGCCGGTCCGGCTACCGCGTTACGCGTGCCCGGCTCCACCGCCGCGCACGGCACGACACACTACGACTTTTAAAACGGAAGAGTAAAAAAGGATAAAATCTTATTTTACCTTTTTTAAGTTTTCGTACCTCAAAAGAATAAAATGGAAAATTCTTTCCAAAAAACAACAACAATATGAAGGACTATTAGTGAATGAACGAAACATTGCCCGACTTCGAATTGGTGTACATTAAAAATTATTTCATTATTTGTAGTGGCATTTGAAGTTGGTTTTTTGGAAAGAATTTTCCATTTTATTTTATACTTTTTAGTGGAAAACAACTAATGCGCAAGGCATTGGAAAAAATGCCCACATCGCTTGAAGTATGCTTCTAAAATCTGAAGAGTTCTCTCAATTTCTCCGAGATCCCATCATCAGATCCCGACCTGATGACCATAAGACTACCAGGAAAAAATTACTCTTTCAAACAATACCCAAATCACTTCAAGTGTGCTTATAAATTTTGAAGAGTTCCCTTGATTTCTCCAGGATCCCATCATCAGATCATGAGTTGATGACTATGGGACCATCTGTGAACTTTACCCTTTTGAACAAAAAAAGAATTTTCGACATTGGTCCACGCATCTTCGAGTAATTGGGGAACATACATACGACTTGAGAACCTCCTCCTTTTTTTCAAGACGGTTAAAAAAACGGAAGCCTTAAAATATCACTTTGTTTTCCGTCTGTCTGTCTGTCACAAACCTTTATTTCAGTAACTATTAAAGATATCGAAGTTTAGATTATTGTAGCTAATAATGTAATCAAAGTATCGCTCGCTTCTATCCCAGGAGTTTGGCGATTGTCGTAGTTCAGTGTAACCGGACGCGCGTCACGACACGTGTCGCCGTGTGACAGTGCGAACGGCGCGCGGTTCACGAGGCAATGACACGGTCCCGAGTTCGAATCCCGGCTCGATCTAGATCTCGCTCACGTGTGCTTTGTGTTTCTTATTTTAGCGAACGCGTCTACCTACATACAGCCTGCGCTCGTACGCAGGTACACGGAGTAAAGCCCGGATGTACACCTAAAGCTTTACTGACTTGAAACATACACCTCCCTGCTTTTTAAGATAGTAGTATATTTTCTAGCTGGAAAGCTAGAGACAACAATTTTTAATGTTATAGCAATTAACAAAAGTAAGTAGTAGATAGGTACATACATTTGTATATTTTTCAATCGACTTCGAGAAAAGCGATGGTTCTTTCAACAGTATGTTTTTTTAATATTTGTTTCCACATAATTTTTGACTAGGTGAATCGATTTTGATGATTCTTTTTGTATTAGTAAGCTCACGCTTTCAGTGTGGTCCCATTTCAATTTAGACCAGATCTGATAATGGTAGGTATATCCATGAGAAAACAATATAAGTGTTAAATTTTAAATTAGAAAGGATGTATTCAAGAGTAGTTTGATGAGAGTTGAAGTCTGTTTTCTTGTTAAATATTACTCTTCTTAAAGAGATTAATTGATCTAAGGTATCTAACGATTTCACTGGTGGCACCTACTATCTTGGTATGGTGGTATGGTCTTCTTAAGTTTTTTTTACCTGAAGTCCGAATTCTAATGTTAGTTATTTTAGTAGGTAAATGTATTTCTGTATTTCGGTTTGAAGGACACTAGTCGACAAGATTTAAAATGAGACTGAAGAACTCAGTGGCGTAGCATGGGGGGGGGGCGGGGGGGGCGGAACGCCCCGGGCGGCCGAATACGAAAGGGCGGCAAACGGAAAAAACCTGTCAAGTGCGAGTCGGACTCGCGCACTGAGGGTTCCGTACTTCAACCGGAGGAATAAAACCATAAAAACCACTTTTCTTATCGAACCGCAAAACTAACTTTGTTTTTAGAGGTTTTATTGTAAATATCAAAAACTACTTATTAGATCTCGTTCAAACCAATTTTCGGTGGAAGTTTGCATGGTAATGTACATCATATATTTTTTTAGTTTTATCATACTCTTATTTTAGAAGTTACAGGGGGGGGGGGGGGACACATTTTACCACTTTGGAAGTGTCTCTCGCGCAAGCTATTCATTTTAGAAAAAAATGATATTAGAAACCTTAGTATCATTTTTAAAGACCTATCCATAGATTCCCAACACATATGGGTTTGATGAAAAAAAATTTTTTGAGTTTCAGTTCTAAGTATGGGGCACCCCCAAAATTTATTACTTTTTTTAAATTTTGTGTGAAAACCTCAATGCGGTTCACAGAATACATCTACTTACCAAGTTTCAACAGTATAGCTCTTATAGTTTCGGAAAAAAGTGGCTGTGACATACGGACGGACAGACGGACAGACGGACAGACGGACAGACGGACAGACAGACATGACGAATTTATAAGGGTTCCGTTTTTTGCCATTCGGCTACGGAACCCTAAAAACACGGACTTATTCTGAGAAAACTTAAAAAATTTTACGCTCGCTTCGCTCGCGTTTGCTGATATATTTTGTCAAGTATAAACGTCCGCTCTAAACTGCTTTTCGGCAAAATTTCTGTTTGTCACTGAGCTCTATCTCATGAACCATACTTGAAAATTTAAAATATGCTATAGATATATAACAAATCAACAAAGATTAATAACAAAACAAAATTAAGTTAAAACGTAAAAAAAAATTAAATTTTCGAGGTTTTTTCCTTCGATTTTAACAATAAGTATATAATATGTTCCCCGATTACTCAAAGACGGGTGGACCAATTTAGAAAATTCTTTTTTTCTTTGAAAGGGTACTTCCCAGATCTAATGATTAGATCCTGGAGAAATCGAGGGAACTCTTCAAATTTTGCTAGTTTTGCATTTGCTGTCATCAAGTAACGACTGTAGTCATCAAGTCAGGATCTGATAATGTAATCTCAGAGAAATTGAGGGAACTCTTCAGATTTAAGAAGCACACTTCAAGCGATTTGGGCATTTATTCCAATGCCTTGCGCATTTGTTGTTTTCCACCAAAAAGTAAAAAATTAAATGGAAAATTCTTTCGAATTGGTGAACATGAGTCATTTAAAGTTGGTTTTTTGGAAAGAATTTTCCATTTTTTTAGTAACAGAGTCCCGTTTTACCCTTAAGGTACGGAAGCCTGAAAACTAGGGGGGCGGCATATTTAGGTTCGGCCCCGGGCGGCGAAATCACACGCTACGCCACTGGAAGAACTATGATACTGCACTGCGCAAAGTCTTGGCACCGCATTTTATATCAACAAGCGTATCACTGTACATCAGATGAACGTGTTGCTCATGTCATCAATCTAGCCTATAAAAAGATATAAAGCCTGCAGTCTGAGATATAATAACAAATTTACAAGTTACGGGATTTTTCCTTTATTGTGCTATGTATTAGGTACGATTGCTCATATTTTCATATGATTTTTGTTAAAATATGCTTGCTTCATACATTCATGACTCGTAAAAACACGAAGTAGTCCGTCGATACAGCAATGTCGAGTCGGTTTTAGGTTTTTAACTTCCGAGTCGAAAAAAAAAGGACCTAAAGCTCTGATACGAGAACTCACAATATGGGCAAGCTAACATCTCCTCGCCATCTCTCAAAATTCTATAGATAGCTGCTGAGCGAACTACATACATACTGTTGGTGGCAAAACAAGCCTTTTTGGCACCGATAAACTGGCGACATTTTTTCTCTCCGTCCGCCCTGTCCAGGGTATATGCTTATTACCTTAAGCCAGATATTATATCTATTATTGATACAAATAGGTAGGAAAGTTTATAGAGAGGTCTCAGGTGGACAGGCGATATCAACGGAGGAATAGCTTTGCGGAGACACAACAGTTGGAGTGACGACAATGCGAAGGTATTTTGTTGGGAGATTTCGTTGGAAGTTTTATGCTTACCCTGGGGCTATTATTACTAGGTACCTATTAGGTGATCAATAATAATAAAATCAAAAAACCTCTGAGCTTCTTTGGAATTACTTACTTAGGAGTTAAGGAAAACCTTAATCTACCTGCTTTAAAAATATAATTTTGAATTTATGTTCGTCCTTATAGCTTTAATAGTCAAGTACTTACTTAAGTACCTATACTAAAATAAATAATCGACTGTGACGATCAGCGAAAATTACGCCACAAGGGTTCTATTTTTACTACCTACTTTACTTCTAATGGAAAGGACCCTAAAAATAAAAACTAACAGACATGTAAGGTAACACAGATTAACTTAGGTATGCAAGTACCTAGACGATCCCATGGTCTCTACGTTTTAACTGCAAGGGAACTCAGTGGTCGAAAGCTCTTTAGCTCTGAGTATCAAAGAATTTGTTTACCTAATTATATCATAATATTATTTATGTTCATATTAAGTAGGCGATGCAATGTCGTTTTTTTTTCTTATTGTACCCGAATACTACGAAGTTTGATACAATATTTGATGACTCCAGGTAGGTATAGTTTCATAGTATAGCAACATCAAAAAGTTTCAATCCTTTATTTTATTAAATGTATAGTACCTACCTCTACTCGTCAACAGATGGCGTTGGCTTTATAAACTTTACGTTTCACAGTACATATTATTGTAAACTTCTCAGATGCATGAATTCTATTCTTTAATGAACCTAAAAAATAATAATACACCTAGAAAAATCTTGTCTAGGTAGGTACTTTTAATAAGAATTCATATTAATATACTTATCAAAGATTTTTCATGAGGACTGGAAATATTGAAAAATTGATTTGATACAGTACCTACCTACAGGAAGGTACCTAGTACCTTCTTATTGTGCCATACTGTCTAAGGTTTACTACCTCAATCCCCATCATCATCAGCTCAGTTTATTTATTTCTGCAACTGTATCTTAATCAGAATTCAGACAGCTGGACAGCAAGGTAAAGGTAAAGGTTGGTGTATTGATAGACGGAAAAGAACATGAGGGTGCTGGGAAGGTTTATTGGATGGAGGCTACTTCTGACTTGTGGAGAGGTTTGCTTGACCAGGCCAAGGCACAGGGCTGCAGTGCTTTGAAGCTGTGTAAAGTACCCACGTGGAATGGATATTCCGGTGGCTGACAGGAATTACTTCAGAGTGTGACAGCTATTCCTGTCACTGTCACTGTCAAGGAACTGCTGGATAGGGATGCTCTATTTTCTAAATAAGGGGTCTCTCTAATAATGGGTTGGGAAATGGGAATCTCTAATATGAATAAAATCAAAGAGCTTTTCAGGCAAACCCCAGTCTGAGGAAAGTATAACAAATAGGGGAAAATATTTACCAATTTTTTTACGCCAATTTTAATTTTTAACACGGTAGCAGGAGTGGGGATAGACCTTAATGGGGAGGGGGCTGGAAATAATGTTGTGGCTAAAACTCGTTTTATTGCGTCTCCTTCTTATGTTTGACTAAAAAGTTAGGCGGTTCTAGGTTGCCTAAATATACAAATAAAAAATAAACTACAAAGGAATAATTAAGTTAGGTGTACCTACATATAGGTAGGTAAGTTATTTCAAGGTTTGTGATATGCATTCTTATCCTACAGAGGTGTATCTACTAAACAAAGATGTTTTTAAATTACAATTAGGTACCTAGGGAGGTACCTACCCCTAAAAGGGTTAAGGGTAAATTGATGAAAGGGTGAAAGTTTTTGTGAAAGTCTAATTTTTCACGTCACCTACTATTGAATAAAAGTAAAGTAACAAGCTTTTTCTCGTACATAAGTAATATCAATGACTATGACAGCAAAGAGACTCAAATTAATTTCGGTGTTCCACAGGGTAGCGTCCTCGGACCTACCCTTTTCCTCATTTACATAAACGAGTTATGCATGCTTCCACTTCCTAAATGTAAGATAATTACTTATGCAGATGACACAGTACTTCTTATCCACGGAAATAACTGGAAAGAAGTCCAATATCTCTCCGAATCTTCGATAAGATTCGTCTTGAGATGGCTGCAACAGAACCTGCTTACTCTTAATGTATCTAAAACTAAATTCATGTCATTCGCTTCTTCTTCACCTTCCCAAGCCCCTCCTTCGTTTAACATCCGTGCCCACACTTGTTTAAATGACAACGAATATTGTAATTGTGAATCGATAGAGCGCTCGCTAAGCACCAGGTATCTGGGTGTAATAATGGATGGTTCCATGACCTGGAAGCAACATATTGACTCCATTGTGCCTCGGGTCAGAAAACTTATCTTCATATTTAAACGACTAAGGAACGTTGTGGATTCCAAATGCTTAGAAATAGTATATGATTCTTTGGCAAAATCAGTCCTTACATACTGCATTACCTGTTGGGGTGGTGCAGGGTCAACATTGATGCTGAGACTGGAAAGAGTCCAAAGATCAGTACTCAAGGTCATGTGTAACAAACCCATCTATTTTCCTACAAACCAGCTTTACAAAATTACCACGGTACTTACAGTGAGGCAGCTGTTTGTCCTGTTTACGATTCTGCGCAAACATCGTGAGTTACCCTATGATTCAAACTTACCAATTAAGCGTAGATCGTATACTGTATGCAAAATGCCGGCAACGCGCACTGCGATCGCAAGTCGACATTATCCGTTTTTAAGTAGCCTTTTATACAATAGAATTAATAAATTGTTAAATATATTTCCCTTGACAACTAGTTCCTGCAAATCAAAATGTCTAAATTGGCTGCAATCACTAACTTATGAAGAGACAGAGAAACTTTTGAAAATAGTAAAATAAAAACTTATTTTCATATTAGCTTTTACATTCACACACACACACACACACACACACACACACACTCACACACACACACACACACACACACACACACACACACACACACACACACACACAAACACACACACACACTCGCACACACACACCTATGTACACGCGCACATACTTTCACATCAATTTCTTTATATTATTTTTAAGTTTTGCATGCTGCACGTACCTCACAATTAAGTTAAGTCTTTGTAATAGTGAACAGTTGTTATATTATATGTTTCGGAGGTGGGCGTGATAACTGTTACGCAGTTTATACTTTTACAGTTGTCATCGTTCATGTTATTCTGTGTTCAATTGTAAATGTTCTAATCAATAAATAAATTTCAATTTCAATTTCAATTTCAATTGGTAACAAGTTGCAGGATTTTATAAAATTCCGCCTCGAAGAACATTATCTAAGTAGGATTAAGGGGTTAAAAGTTTAGCTGTTCGAAAATGTATTAGATATGTTTCTAGTGGTGTCCCTTTATTACTTAGGTATATAAAAATTATTTATTTATAATATAATGCAATTTATGGTACAGTTTACACTTAAAAAAACAGATTCCGACGAATTGAGAACCTCCTCCTTTTTTTGAAGTCGGTTAAAAATACTAATTATATACCTTCTCGTTTTTTTCGTAATTGAGGTCAGTGGGGATTAAAATTTGTACCTATAGGTTAACCTACCTAGTTCTCTTTCTACCTAATCAATGAAAATTTTCATGAATATGGATTGCTCTGCATCAAAGCTCTACAAGACAGTTTTATTTGATAGGTACCTACCCTTTCTGTTTCCCTTTTCTTGAAAACATTAGCGTTTTCCGGAGTTCTGGCCATACAACTTCAATACCAACTCTTTTAGAATCAGTCAAAGTTTCATCCTAAGAACTACACAGATATTTTACTGACTCAAACCATGTATAACATGATCTAAATAAGCTTAGTTAAACATCATTCCTGTGTAATGAGTTAACCAGCATGTTTTAAAGAACAAATCAGGACATCGAGGGAAAATCACGACCTTTTGTTATTTGCCGGGTCGAACTGACTAACCCGGCGAAGACCGAGCAGACAGAACGCAGTTACAGCATAACACTCACCCTTAGCAACGAAAATCCAGAAAATAGCACCAAAATCCACAAAAAAAAGGAAAAAATCTTGTCGAATCACTGGAAAGAAAGTACTGTAATCGAGACAAGGACAAACGATGTCGCTGCAGCGAGCACTGAGTCGCGGTTCAAGGGCCGAACGAGACGGCTGTCGGTCTGAGCGCTCGGCCTCAAATTAAAGAGTTCATTGCACCTCCTTACGTGGGCGCGCCGCCGCCGTCCCGCTCGCACGCGCCGCGCCCCGCCGCGCCCGAGCGAGAGCGGCGTGGTCTACTTTTTGCTCCGAACTTGAATTTCGATCAATATAGCGCGACGCACGAGGTCTTGGTACTTGAGATTTTTAATTTGCCGCATAAGATTGCTTGAATTTTATGCTTTGTTTGTACGATCAATTTTGTAAAGCTTGGCTTTTGGTAAGTTGAATAAAGTCACAATAGTCGATCTTCTAATAGTTGAAATTGACAATTAACATTGCTTGAAACATAAAGTTTCGAAAAAATAAAAATGAAAAATAAATGCGACCAGCGAGCGTCTACGGCGTCGCTTACGTGATTCCCCGATTTTAGGGGTAGAATTTTCAAAAATAACTAACACATTCCCACACGTCAAAAACCCAATTTTGTGTAACAATTTACACTTACTTCAATATTATAATTCCCTGAATATGTATACGGCTAAATTGCATTTTTCTGAGCAATGTTTGATAATATCAGTAATTTGCTTATTAAATTATGAATATAGCTCAAAACGCATGAATTAAATTTAAGAAATAAGCACGCACTTGAACCAATTAACCATTAACTTAAAATAATAATGAAGTGCATATACCGCTCGAGCCTCGCGGAGTATGCGACTTGGCTGCATGCACTTACGAGCTGCATGTACTACTGCGTGGCAACAGGGTGGCTATTTATAGACAGCTATTTATAGCTCTGAATCATTCAATTAGAGGTCTAGACTGTACGATCGACTGCAATGAAACCCGACATCTTACACCTTTTTAGAACCTATGCAGCATGTGTTAAGAGTTATAGTTGCGTGGCCACGACTAGGTGACGGGTTGTGAGTTGCGGCATGTTGTTTCACGATAAGCAATGTACACGAAGTATTTCTCGGTACAGACAACATTCTTCGAGGAACAAAAAAAAATTTTTGCTGCGTCTTATTAAGGAACAACTTTGACACAATTATAAATTTTACTTCATCTGTACCTTTTTAGTTTCTCTTTTCAATTACAAGTCAGTAACTTATAGTAACTCCAGTAATGAAGTGTTGATGTAGCCGAAGATGTAATCTAAATTGTATTGGTATTACATTTTATATTTAGCCTTATCAGTTGCTACAGAGCATCTTAATATCAGTTCCATATTCCGTTAGTGTTGTAATTAGTGGCAATCTCAGCCCAAAACACAGTTTAAGCAGGTTCAATTTAGAAATTATAAGCCATGGACTTACAGAGATCTTTTTTTAAACTATAATATTAAAACCAAACCCAACCAAGTTAAATGTGTGTGTATTGGTGACTCCTTCGCGTCGCAACTAGTGTTCCTTACGATTTGGCTGAAATAATTATAATAATAGTGAACTTTCTACAAGTTGAAAAAATAATAAAGTAAAAAAAATACATGTCCCATATGAAAATTACATTATAATAAATAAGCGACTTATTCTCAATTATAATCCGTTAATAGCTCGCCGTCTTAGATACTATTCTCTGTTTTATCCCAGCCCAAAAGTCCGCTTTCCTAGATACCCTTGCTCGTGTGGAGCGTCTTTGAATATGCTAATGAGCAAGTGTTTCAGTGTCGAGTGCCCGATCCGCTTGCGTACATCTCGCTCGGTAAAAACTCATCAGCAGTGTGCTGGAATTTAAAACTCTTCTTTATACAGAAACAGGTATGCTCAATCGTGGTCAAGGTTGAACCATTGTGTTTGTTTCGCATTAAACGCTACACGGCAGTGCGAGTGACATTTTTATTATTATACTTCACATTTTTGCTGCTCTAAATGGCAGTATAATGGAATATAATATTGTAGTTGCACCGATGCCGTCATAGCGAAGGGTAACTTGTTTCTGTATTTGTATTGTGTACTTATTATATTATAGCCAGAATAGTTTTTTAAATAAATATACTATGAAGGTCGTCATGAACTGATGCTCTAGTAAGAGTTCCTTCCTTTCATAATTTTATTAGTGCTATTTTGATACAACTGTGTGAACGCATGCTTTATGGCTTAGCAGAAAAGAAAAGAAAAAATGGAGAATTCACTATTTATAAAAATAATTCGATTAAACAATTCGTACAATTCAATGCAGAAATATTTACGATTTCAAAATATTCAATGATATAATTTACTAAGCTTGAATGCAACAGAGTAACAGAGTGCAACTCGTATCAGAAAACCAACAAAAAGTTAATTATTTCGTTTCATGAAGCCCAGCCAGACACCTTCATACATATTTATTATTTATTTATATTTATATTTATTTATAGTGGAAACTTGACTGAGATCAAAATACATGGAAATAAAAGGCCAAAGGTTTCTTAATCTTTCTTGCACCTCTGATTGTTGCTCTAGTATTTTTTTACACCTATCGTCACGTCTTACTATGTAAGCTTGATACTAATTATGTATGGCCTTGATGGTTTACGGTTTTAAGAAATTCATTGCGCTGTCCCCATTCTGCAGTGCGTCAGTAACGTCGGCGCACGCGTACTGACTGAGAAGCCATAATACGTAAGAGAATTGCATTTTTAACTTTTGCATATGGGCCATTGTGTTACATGTGTGACGCAACTAATTAAATTTGCGCGTTCAAATTATCACAATTCCGTCCCATTTCTATAAATTTAGGTAAATACGAATCAAAATTTTTCACTCGCAGCGGGATTTGAACCCGCGTCCCCCAGCTCATTCATTTATTTATCCGTCCCATTTATTCATTTATTTATAATTATATCAAAAGTCATAGAGATTTTGAATTAAGTTGATTAAAATAGATGAATGTTTAGTTAATCAAATCAGTGATTCTGACAACTGAGTTTAAAGGCTATTTTTTTTAATATTCAATGTGGAAAATGTAGATGAGCACGGTTATCTCTGAAACCATTTTTATGCTTAACCATAATTTCTCACCAGGAATTAAGAGTTTTGTAATTTTGATTAAATATAATATGGGAAATGAGGTAATCATTTGAAAATTAACGCCTACGACATCTGGCCTCGAAACCGCGCGAGTAGCTGTCATCATGTAAATGAGGTTTAATGATCTTTATTTTTGGTGGTTGTTTAAGCAGTTTATTAGTGGCATATTGTAAGTATCAAGCCGTGTCGGTGCCGTCACCCGCACCTCCTCGGAGGCGGTGGGCGTCGCGCGCGAGCGGGACGGCGATAGATTCGGTGGTCGCGCGCGGATTGTAACGGGTGCGCGTGCGCCGCGACCTCACTGTTTTAAAATTGACCGCTTCTTTCAAACGACCCGAAAAAGAGAGCTTCTGATTTCAACCGTTATAATAATAATACCAGTATCTCAGACTGACGTCGCCGGTTGCTTAGGACGCCCGCACACTCCTCCACATGTCGCAGGCTACGTAGTGCTTAGGACGCTCACACACTCAGATATATGTCGCGGGCTACGTAGTGCTAAGGACGCTCACACAATCCGACATACGTCACGGGCTGCGGAGTGCTTAGAACGCTCACACACTCAGATATATGTCGCGGGCTATGTAGTGCTAAAGACGCTCACACAATCCGACATACGTCGCGGGCTGCGTAGTGCTTAGGACGCTCATACACTCCGAAAAATGTTGCTGGATGCTTAGTAATTAGAACGCCCACACACCCCGACACACGTCGTGGGCCGCGTAGTACTTAGGACGCTCACACACTCCGACACACGTCGCCTGCTGCGTAGTGCTTAGGACGCCCACACACACCGACATACGTCGCCCGACACACGTCGCCTGCTGCGTAGTGCTTAGGACGCCCACACACACCGACATACGTCGCCACCTGCGTAGTGCTTGGGACGCCCACACACACCGACACACGTCGCGGGCTGCGTAGTATTTAGGACGCTCACACACTCCGACACACGTCGCTTGCTGCGTATAAGTGCTTAGGACGCCCACACACACCGACATACGTCGCCACCTGAGTAGTGCTTGGGACGATCACATACTCCAACACACGTCACCTGCTGCGTAGTGCTTAGGACGCCCACACACACCGACATACGTCGCCACCTGAGTAGTGCTTGGGACGATCACATACTCCGACACACGTCACCTGCTGCGTAGTGCTTAGGACGCCCACACACACCGACATACGTCGCCACCTGCGTAGTGCTTGGGACGCCCACACACACCGACATACGTCGCCACCTGAGTAGTGCTTGGGACGCCCACACACACCGACATACGTCGCCACCCTACCAGCAAAGACGCACCGCCAAGCGATTTAGCGTTCCGGTGCGATGCTGTGTAGAAACCGTTGGGGGTAAATTTACTTACCCTTCTAAGTTAGTACGATAACATCTTAGACTGCATCATCACTTACCATAAGGTGAGATCGCAGTCAAGTACTAACTTGTATAGAATAAAAAAAAAAAAAAACACGTGACCTACTGTGTAGTGCTAAGGACGCCCACACACACCGACATACGTCGCCACCTGAGTAGTGCTTGGGACGATCACATACTCCGACACACGTCACCTGCTGCGTAGTGCTTAGGACGCCCACACACACCGACATACGTCGCCACCTGCGTAGTGCTTGGGACGCCCACACACACCGACATACGTCGCCACCTGAGTAGTGCTTGGGACGCCCACACACACCGACATACGTCGCCACCCTACCAGCAAAGACGCACCGCCAAGCGATTTAGCGTTCCGGTGCGATGCTGTGTAGAAACCGTTGGGGGTAAATTTACTTACCCTTCTAAGTTAGTACGATAACATCTTAGACTGCATCATCACTTACCATAAGGTGAGATCGCAGTCAAGTACTAACTTGTATAGAATAAAAAAAAAAAAAAACACGTGACCTACTGTGTAGTGCTAAGGACGCCCACACACACCGACATACGTCGCCACCTGAGTAGTGCTTGGGACGATCACATACTCCGACACACGTCACCTGCTGCGTAGTGCTTAGGACGCCCACACACACCGACATACGTCGCCACCTGCGTAGTGCTTGGGACGCCCACACACACCGACATACGTCGCCACCTGAGTAGTGCTTGGGACGCCCACACACATCGACATACGTCGCCACCTGAGTATTGCTTGGGACGATCACATACTCCGACACACGTCGGCTGCTGCGTAGTGCTTAGGACGCTCACACACACCGACATACGTCGCCGGCTGCGTATAGTGCTAAGGACGGCCACACACTCACGGAAAGTCACAGGCATAAATGTGCAATATTTTTGTTTCGAATATATTAACAGTACTTATTAGTTTTCTTCGTTAGTTAAATCCGAGCAAATTGCTTGGAACCATTGGAATGATTGTTATTTAAAAAAACCTTCAAGTCACAAGACCGACTTGAAAGTTTTTTATATAGGTAGGTAGACGTTCCTATTACCGGCCCATTTTGACCTGAAACTGAAAGTACAAAGATACATATAAGATGTGTGTAATCAGGAACATAATATTGAGCACTATTATCACCTGCACGACCTTCAAAATACCAAGGTATTATATTAGAAAAAAAGACTAAACAAATAATAATGGCGACTTATGTAGGTATTAGAACTGTATTTAATGAATATTGAAATAAGCTTCAGACATGGAACATTTAAAATAGCAACTATAGCAACCCAGATCTGTCGCAGCGGCAAATCTTACAAGTATGAATAATGGTATGTACCTAAGCCGTCGCACAGATTCCGGTTTGATCTGGAAGTGAGCGCCGAGTCCGGACGCCGGACGTCCTTTTCCCGGAACAGAGAACCTGCTCTGGGAACCATAACAGGTCTAATTACATCAACGAATATAATGAGGTGTAATTACCTACTAATACCATCGAGTGTTCTTCCCTATGTGAAGGTATACCTTTAGCTAAGTTTCTACACTTTAGGTAAGGAGATACTTAGTACCTATTTCATAATAAAATGCATAAAGTGCATTTGTATCTTTCTAGTATAGTCATAAGTCGAAATATTTAAGTTACTCTAGTAACCGAATGCTGTAATCAATTTTAGAGATCTTACATCTAATAGAGCAAGGTGGCGTTTAAATTTAAAAAATCTAAAGTCGATGGTCATAAGAACAAGTTATGTCTAGTATTTATAACTTTACAACTTTTAGACCCAATATTGTTACATGGCATTTAATTTTAGAAAGCCTAGACCAACCACTAGCGCCTTATTTTATATAATTTTAGGAATTCTAGAGACACTAGTGCTTTATGGTAACTACTTAATTTTAGTAATCCTAAAGCACTAGTGGTTTATGGTGTTTAAGTTTAGAAATCCAAAAGCCACTGGTGCTTTATAGTGTTTAATTTTAGAAACCTTAAAGCCATTAGTGCTTAATGATGTTTAATTTTAGAAATCGTAGAGTCACTAGTGCTGTATTGTGTTTAATTTCACAAATCCTACAGCCTGTAGTGTTTCATGGTATTTAATTTCTAAAATCCTACAGCCTGTAGTGTTTCATGGTATTTAATTTTCGAAACCCTAGAGCCCTTAGTGTTTCATGGTATTAAATTTTGTAAATCCTAGAGCCTTTAGTGTTTTACGTATTTAATTTTAGAAATTCTAGAGCCTCTAGTGTTTCATGTATTTACTTTGTAAATCCTAGAGCCTTTAGTGTCTCATGTATTTAATACTAGAAATGCTAGAGTCTCTAGTATTATTATATTTAATTTTGGAAATCCTAGAGCCTCTAGTGTTTCATGGCATTTAATTTTGAAAATCCTAGAGGCTCTACTGTGTCATGGTATTTAAATTAGAAAATCGTAGAGTTCTATTGTTTCATAGTATTTAAATTTGGAAATCCTAGAGCCTCTAGTGTTTCATGGTATTTAAATTAGAAAATCCTAGAGTTCTATTGTTTCATAGTATTTAAATTTGGAAATCCTAAAGCCTCTAGTGTTTCATGGCATTTAATTTTGAAAATCCTAGAGCCTCTACTGTGTCATGGTATTTAAATTAGAAAATCGTAGAGTTCTATTGTTTCATAGTATTTAAATTTGGAAATCATAGAGCCTCTAGTGTTTCATGGTATTAATTCAATAGCCTTTAATGATTTTTGGAAGGTATTTAATTTTAGGAATCCTAGAGCCTCTAGAACACAATGTTATCTTATATTATATGTTGAAATTCTTTTGTGGATTCTAAAACAGGCTGATATTTAATATTTGCAATTCTAGGCTCCACTTAATGTTCAATTACTTAAAAAACAATCACTATGGAATGTACTCTGAGAAATCACAGAGGAATGAAAATTTATTATAAACACTGTCCTAAATTTTATCCACTGCAGTTTATTGTTTACTCAACCCTAAATGTATAAATTCTCCTCGAACCAAATTGACGTTTTCCAAAAAGTAAGTTCCTCATGCACACAAGGTCGTCGACCTCTAACGCGGCCGCGCGGGCGCACTGGCCGACGGATCTTTTGGTCTTTTTGGCCATTTGATAAACCCGTCTTTAGGGACCCTGTTCTTATTAGCTTATCAATTATTTGTTACCTGATCTCATAGTAGGTGTAGGCATATTTATTTAAAAATGCATACGTACAAATCATACTTTTTTATGTTTACATGAGCCGTTTGTCTAGGAACCGACATCTGGCATCGGTCAGATCTTTCGATATCACCGTCACAGATGATTTAGGTAATTTACTCAGACCAATAAGTAATTTACGGAGACCATTTCTTCGACGTGTCAGTTGTCGAGTGTCACACTGTCAGTCAGACCGCGGTGCAGTTCCTAGGTTCAAGCTGACTAACTACAGGCAGGTTAACTTACCATCCTTCAGCTGTATAACAATCCATTAGGTACAGATCTGAAACAATACAAATTATAACGTCAATTTTTTTTTTTAAAAAGAAGGAAGTCTTCAATTCTGGAGTAAGTAATAATGTTTTATCAAAAAATCAACTTTAAATAACAATGACCAACTCACGTGTTGCACTTTGAACTCGGGTGTGAATGTAAGTTTGTTTATTACGCTTCTACGCCTCAACAACTCAACAAATTTTTGGGAAATTTGGCACAGAGATAGAATTTGGAGCTTGGGAAAGGATATACGCTATTTTTTATACCAAAAAATACATAGGTATGTTTATTTTTTGTCGCTTGCAAAAGCTAGTAAAAAATAATACAATGGTTTCGAGAATCATCTGATTTCTAATTTATGTGTTCTTAGTAGGTAGGATACTATTAAGAACTCAATATCTAACTGGGCCTCTTTTTAGTTCTTGCCTCCTTAGGTATTTATACAGTCTCATACAACCCCTTTTTTTGGTCTCCGTTCAAAATGAAATGAACTTGTTTTAGCTTATGAGCTAAACTTTCTCTGATTAAATTTTCACAAGCACAAAACGATGGTTCTGCAGGGCTAGACACTGTCACTTAAGCGTTTGGCGTTAACGCTAGTCGCTAGTCGACAAAAATGTATGGACAAAACAAATGACTGTAGAAAAACCACGACAATAATTAACTAAACACGCTGTGTTTGATACTGTCGGCTGTCAATTGTCAAGCGAAGTACGCTAAAGTTATCTACAAGGTTCGCGAGAACGCCAGCGAGCGTTGAAGTTAGCGTAGTTAATTATTCAAACACAGCGTGTTTAGTTAATTAATGTCGTGGTTTTTCTACAGTCATTTGTTTTGTCCATACATTTTTGTCGACTAGCGACTAGCGTTAACGCCATTGTCTAGCCCTGCTGGCCAGTGCGGGTTTGTGGGCCTCGCACACCTTTGAGAACATTATGATGAAGCCTTAGAGATTGTAAAAAACCGTCAAGTGGTATGAGTTGTAACTTCTGAGGAACTTAGTTGACAAATTTATTTAAGGGTATTTTATGTTTTTACTTTTCTACCTAATAGTTTTATTTTAGTGGCATAAGCTAGTTAGGTACGTAATCAAAATGTACACAAGTATAGAACATAGCAAAATTTTATATGCGAGGTACGAAATAATATAAGGAGCTTACACTATTTATAAATAAAACAAAGCTAGTCGACGGGATCGCCTATTAGAGGCGCCGGCGCAGGTGTCTGTATATAGCGGTGCCAGGTACACGTATACAAAGTAACCAATCCTCGAGCGATCCCCGAAATATAGGACACGCCGCGAAAAAACAACGGAACAGATAAAAACTATCCAACCGGTATTCCAAAATGCATGCCCCGGAGCGACCAATGGCGGGCCGGGGATAGACCAATAGAGAAGGGTCTAGGAGTCCTGCGGCCAATAGAGGGCCTGCGCGCGAGCCGCCCTACGGCCCTTGCGCCGGCGCAGGCCGCGGCCACGTGACTCGGCCGGTGCGGCGCGGCGCTACGAGCAGTGAGCACCAGCCAGCCAAGCGACCGACGACCGATATATTGAGATTTGGGAGCTTTATTGCGTCTGGTGGAGGTATGACCGACGGAAAGTGTCTGGAAACGTGATGTCTATGAATTGGCCGACTAACCAACTAGCAGGTATGCTGGCATTTAATACACATATAAACTCATTTAAAGCACCACATTTTGAAATTAGATTTAGAAATTAATTATATCTCTTGAAGATAAGGTAGCATTGGAAGTTAGACAGAGTTACCGAGAGTAAAGTGTCATTTTGAATAGGTATTCAAAGATTCTGCTGAGGATTCTGCCTTATCTTCGCAAAGTTCGAATTTACAGGCACTTACCTAAATGAAAGGTTAAAGTATTTGATATTTTACAACAAGCTGAATGGCAAGCGTTGTTTTGCCATTTAGGGGTATGAAAATTGTTTACGGCCTATTCTCAAACCTACCAAATGTGGACAAAAATCATAAATAAAAATCGGTCATACCATTTCTGAGGAGTACGTATGGTTACAAAAACTGTGACACGAGAATTTTGTACCTATTTTAGATTTCGTTCCATACAGTTATGGAATGAGCTAGCTATAGGGTTTTATGATGCTTATAGTAGATGTCATAATGAGGCTGGCTGCAGACTGGTACAAAAAGTTGTTATTCTGTTCCATCCTACTGACCATTACGTCTAACGTAGGGTCTTTATTGTAGTTGTTATTATGGTTGAATTTTGAAGGGCAGAATAACATTGTAAAAACTACCGCTAGGGGAAATAAACATTGTTTGTACTTACTTACTTGCTTTTTTTCGAAATAAAATATATAGGCTTTGAAAAGCTTTCAGAAAGAGCTTTTCTTAGTTCGACCATGATTGTTGATCTTCTTCTTATAAAAGACAACCTAAAAACGATTTAGTTGAGCAAATTAATATTAATTCTTATATCTTGAAGATTTCTCGAATCATACTTATCTATAACAATTTACTTAATTTCATTAAAATGGAATGGATTTTCGAGAAAAATCATCTTTGACACTTGGGCTGCTAAGCTTATCATTTTGTTGATTGTATTAAGTGTGTGTGTAAATTTGTGAACCACCGAAAGAAAACTTATTCAGTTTGACTAATTCAAGGATTTTCCAAGATTTAAATTCCTCCGAGCTTATTTGACTGCATGCATCTTATACACTTTTATCTCCCATCTGCATTTTACTAACCAAATATGCTCAGTTGTCTTTATCGAGGGATAATCACTGAATTTTGACGTGATAACGTTTAATAAATTGATGAACACCAGCAACGCACATGAAAAATAGTAACGTTCCGCGTAACGTTCCACCTGAGCCTGTGCCTGCAAGCGAGAGCGCGCAACAAGCGATAGAGAGGCACGATAAAACAAACGAAAGAGAGACCAATTATGACGTAAACACGTAAATCTATCGTCTGTAAACCGACTTTACAGACAACCAATTTGTTTAGTGGTGGGGTAAGACCCTGGGTGCAGTTCATCCGGACAGCTACCTACCGTGAAGCATAGTGACGCAATTACTGAGCTTCAATATGAGGGGCACTTTATGCCGACGTGATTACGGGGCAAGATGAGATTTAAGAACTGATGCTGAGCGCAATGCAATGTGGCGTTTGATACTGCAATGCAAAGTTTTGGGACGCACTGTATCTGACAAGGGCATGCATTTCACTTAACTTCAGGTGATTTGCTGGTCTCATCATACTTTGTTATGAAAAAAGGGATAAATTATTTGGTAGTAGGTAATTATTTGCGTATGCCATGCAGATTTCAGACCCACGGAGATGTTGGCGCCATAACAAGAACTTAACCTTCACTGCTGAGCTGTTCGCAACCTTAAAATGAAGAGCAGAAGGTGCATATTTGATGTTGTAAGGACCCGTTATCAGCAGACTGGGTGCAAGTTGTTGACCTGTACGAAGACATTAGAACACATCGCTCGTAAATCTGATTAGATTTAAAACTGTGGATTCGTCTTCTAGGTGTAGTACCTATCTAAGTATCTTGTACGTGCAAAGAATAATAAACATGTCTATTTTAATACGAAAGAATGATGAGACGAATATGTTAAGCGACATGCAGCTTTTGCCCATGTGAGATGCAGTGCGTCTCATAATTTTGCATTGCAACAATATTTATGACACACTGCACTGCGCTCAGTATTTTGGGACAGCAGTTCTGATGAGGCATCATTACAAAACCGTCAGCAAATGCCTCAACCTTATCGAACAATGTAAATTTAATTTCACGGTTCTCGATCATTTTGCGTTTTGAACTATGTTTTGAACCTACATTCAATTTTACGCTCTATGTCAATAAAAGTAAAAATTATTTTCCAGTGTTCTCAAAAAATGTTTTGGGTCCAATATCGTCTGTTTATATACCTAAAACCAATGACCTTTTTATTATTTATTATTTTATTAGTGTACGCTTCTATAATATGATCCCGAAGTCTGTTTTGGACTTACCTTTGCACAGGTTTAAAGACACTGCCAAAAAACATTTAATTAATCATGGTTACTATATACCATTGAAGAGTTTCTTAAGGACAATGATTCTTGGAATGATAGAAATGTCCTTCCATCTCCTCACGAGATATCCTAAAAATATGTTATAATTTTTCATAATTTGTAAGAAATCTTGTATTATAACAATGACATTTTTGAAAAGAGCAAGTGCCGAGTTTCTTGCCAGTTCTTCTCGGTGCAAACCTGCTTTCCGAACCTGGCGGTAAAGTTTTGCCTTTTCATAAGAGCCTATTATCTAGGTCTATGTGAAAATAAATATTTTCATTTTCATTTTCATTTCATTAGCCGATGCGTTGTACGAATCGCGTATGAGCTTAAAAGCTACAAAATCCTATTAAGATAGTCAGCTTTACTTCTGACAAGATTAATAGAATAAGCATTTCAGAGTCGCTGAGGCTACAGGCTAATACCATACTAAGAGTTCCGTAGAACGAAATACGTGAAAAATCGTCTTTTTGAAATGTGGTTCGTGTAAGTTTATCTGAGATCTTGCAATGCACTCACTACAAAAATAGTATTTTCAAAAGCCCCCTCACTCTTTCCTTATTTTTTTGAGAATTATTATATGAAAAAGTACCTATAATCCTAGCTCTGGTAAAAATATAAAACATCTTCACTCTTTACCGCTCAGACAAGCTTTTGGACCGACAAAACTAAAGTTTATGCACAATTAATTGGTGAAGGGGTTTCAAAAATCATCCTAAATGTTCATGTCCTCCACAGTTTTTGAAAGTGGTTTAAAAGAAAAAAAGTAAGCATGTTAAGTATATGTATGTTCCGTGGACTCACGCTGAGGCGCCCTTCGAAAAAAAAACAATGTGGTCCCGCTCCCGCCGCATAGACGAGAGCGAGCAGGACGCCGATAGGGGTGAACGGTGAGTGCAAGCGAGACGGCGGCTTCCCACACGCACGTGTTTTTTTTACCCGTTAGGATAGATAGCCATAGGGCGGGCCGCGTTTTTTGTCTGTTTGTCTGTATCTATGTTTCGCTGACCGCCCGCCGCTGGGACTTCGTTACATAAGGCAAGAGACTGATGAAATATAATGTTCCTGTGTTTGTGCATATATAAGCAGTACAGGTATACTCGTATCTCCTGCGCAGATGGATTATTTCTGCAGATATTGACCGACGCGACGGTAGAAGATTATATACAACTTCCCAATTAATCGATGTGCCTCAATGTAATATTTTCAACGCAATAATAAGAATGTTCTGTGACTTTCTGTCTTCAAAGTTGTGAACCTTTTTTACAGTCCATTTTTTTATACACGTTACACCTCAGCAGGTACTTGGCTGAGTTCTCACCTGATGGTAAGTGACGACGCAGCCGAAGTGTTTTCGTTTATACTTGGAAGGAGTAAGCTAACTCCAACGGTTTTTACAACACCGCAACGGTCGCGGCATACTGCAGCATATTGCATGCATTAAAAGATCTTCATGAAGATAAATCTGGCGTAGGCATAGAAGTAAACGCAGAGCTACGCATCTCGTAGACGGTGCTACGAAACAAGAGAGAAGTAAGAAGTTCGTAGAAGATATGAGTTTTTAATGAAATTTCTATTTTTTTTAACGATAAATATATTTAACAACTAAATTGTCTATAGGTAATTACTAATTAGGTAATAAGTATTTGTTAACTGAAGAGTTTACTTGTTTTCAAATCTCTGGAAAACCTATATCAGTTAAATTTTAAAAATTCATTCACCAAAGTAGAGCTATCTTTTCCCAGACGAATTAAAAGAGTATAGAAGGGATATATATTATATATAGTATATATATAAGAGAATAGTAGGGATATCATTATAGTCAAGATAACTATAGTAGGTTGAATAAATAAGACAAGTGTTTACTATTTTAAAGTGCACTTGTACTAGACGTAAAATATGAATTTTATATTTTTATCTACACGCTAACTCTCATATTTCGCCGATACCCCAATGCCTAAAGACAAAAGTCTTTAACGCCTGCGTCTTGCCGGTAATGACATACGGAGCAGAAACGTGGACACTCACAGTAGGCCTTGTCCACAAGTTCAAAGTCGCTCAGCGTGCTATGGAGAGGGCTATGTTGGGTGTTTCTCTGAAGGATAGAATCCGCAACGAGGACATCCGTAGGAGAACCAAGGTTACCGACATAGCCCAACGGATTAGCAAGTTGAAGTGGCAGTGGGCGGGCCATATCTGTCGCAGAACCGACGGCCGTTGGGGCAGACGTGTTCTGGAGTGGAGACCACGTACCGGTAAGCGCAGCGTAGGACGACCTCCTGCCCGCTGGACCGATGACCTAAAGAAGGTCGCTGGTAGCGGGTGGATGAGGAAGGCGGAGGACCGTGTGTGGTGGCGCGCTCTCGGAAAGGCCTATGTCCAGCAGTGGATAGCAATAGGCTGATTAAGTAACTCTCATATTTATATCCATGTCCTCCAGGCAGGACTGTCCAGTCTACACGCCAATGTGCTGAAGAGGGTACTACTCCTCACCAATCTGCTCATCACGGACGTAGCTCCTTGAGCTATAGAAATAGTAGGACGATGAAAAAATGTCGCCAGTTTACTGGTGTCAAAAAAGTTCGTTTTGACACCAACAGCGTAAGTTGTAACCCGCCCGCAGTATTGTCTATGGACCGCGGCCCACGCCACAGATCACTATACTTGCTATTAGTCCGCATGCAAGTTTCCACCATGACAATTTCCACCATGTTGCGGCGTATTAGTGGAAATTTTGACAAATTGTGCAACTTTTTTCTTGTTGTTGACGTAAAATAGCTCATCTCCAGGTTCATATCGATGGCTATAGATTATAGTTATTATTAGTGCTCGTATTCAGTGACTATAGGTATTAGACGAGTACCTACTCGGGTGACCTAAATACGTGACCTATGTGTGTGAACTATGAGTCAGCTGCACATTGGTACATCGTGAACTGAACGACACTTTTATTGGTATTGTAAAAGTGATCTAGACTGGAAGAAAACATGTTGTTGAAGTACTGACCTACATAGAAATTTTTGGAAATATTTTTTTTTCTCAATAATATTCTATGAAAGGTCACCTTCCAGTTGCCACAAACATGACACTGTGTATAAATATGTAGGTATTATTTTTTAAGTGGAAACGTCAATGGGCGCCTAGTGCATTTTTGAAATGGGAAAAACTATCGAACTAGCGACATTTTTACCGTTACCGACACCTATTTAAAATGGGTAAAAATAACATGGAATTGTACTTTGCTTAGCGTATGAGAGTGACAATACTGTGACAGTTGTCTTCGATAGGACATACGATCAAATTGTCGATCGGAAATGTCATTCTCATACATTTTGTCCCACGTACATATGGAATGAGCGATCGCTAATAAATGCTGGGGTTGAAAAGAAAAGATGGTAAGATAAGCCCTGCATCGACGTAGGTACAGAAAAATCGATTTTAGGTGTTTAGGTGAGGAATAAACGCAGAGTTCCGTACCATTATCTAGCGACATGATGATGCAGAAACTAGAAGGCTTAATTGTACGCTACTACAACTAACAAGTAAAGTATAATAGATATTGGGTATTCTGGATCATCGTTCAAAACCGAGCAGAAAATCACGTTTGTTATATTTTTAGTTGTGAAATAGATTATCTGTGAAAATTGAAGAGTAACTATCACGGTTCAAGAAATACAGCCTGGTGACAGAAGGACGGAAGGACCGATAAGTCACAACAGAGCTGGGTATTTCAGTCGCGGCGTGTTTATTATCGTGCAGTGATTAGTGTGTTGTGTGTGCAGTAGTGTAGTGTAGTGTCAGTATGTATAGAGCGGTGTCGCGGAGTGCAGTGCGAGGTGTCAACAGCCGTGGCGACTGGCGAGCGATACGCGAACGTTGACCCGCTCACCAGCAGTGGACACGAGGATATGTTGCACATAATATAACACTTTATAAACATCTATTTTGTTATAGAAAATGTGAATGAGAAAACAAGACATTCGCCTGATGGTGAGTGATATTGCATGCCTACGTCAACTATTGAATGTCCTGGAATGGCGACCCCGCACGGGAAAGCGCAGTGTCCTCCGATAAGGTGGACTAACGACATTAAAAGTCGCGGGAAGGCGCTGGATGCAAGTGGGCTGGAAATCATTGCAGGCTAGGCGTCGGCTGAAACGAACGAACGAACTTCACTGCGTTTGTCATCCTCAGATTTTATAGGTAAGTCTCATCACATTCTTTAACATATTACATAATGCCTTTCAAATCGAAACACAGCAATGTAATTTAAAACAAATAATTGCTTCACGGCAGAACAACATGTTACATGACACTGCGGTAGTGTCTACTTCGTAGGTGTCTGCCTCTGGACACGCGAACAAATTCTGCGAGAGAGTCCTACTAATTTGTGCATCGTATGGAAATAGCAATAAGAATAATTTAGAATTTTGTAGTGCATGATTGTTTGTTTGTCCCTTAATTTAAATAAATAAATAAATAAAATAAGTCAGAGTAAAGGTTTACTGTAACATTTTTGTAAAAAGAAAATTTAGGACGTAGTACATTAGGACTTAAAGTTAGGTACAAGTTGTTATTGAAATAGTCTGCAATATCACCAAATGATCAATATAATTGGAACTCCCCCTGACGAGAGGCTGACTGCTGAGGTGTAAACCTGAATGGGCCTTCACAGCTTTCAACGTGAATAAGTAAGTAATGATCTATTAATAATCGAGTGGTGTCATTATTCGGGTGCATATGTAGTAAGTACAGTGACAAAGATGATGTATGGCACTCGATTGATCGCCACACACGCAGAATTATCGGCAAGGAATCTCTAGCAAGGGCAAAACCAAAACTCAGTTTACAACACTGACGCAATGTTCTGACTGTTTAAAACGGTTTTTTACAGGATATGCCTTGAAGTGTGCTGGAGAACTCCATCAACCTAGTACCTCCTTCACCTTTCTACCACAGCACCAAAAGACATCTGGAGAAGCGGCATCCTTATGTGATTAATATCTTGCGAACTCAAACTAAACTATTTCTTCCACGTTTTTGATACGAACCGCTAAGGAATAGAACACCCCTTCAACTTCCGTGTTCCCAACCTAGTAGGTATAATCTGGGTGCCATAAAGAGAAGTCGAGTGGATAGGCATTTCCCAGATAAGCGCGCTTCATCCTAGACCTCATTATTGCTTTCCATCAGGCATAATGGTAGTTAAGCGCAAGCCTACCTGGTGGTGAAGTGAGCCCTCAATTAGTAAGAAACCTGTGTTACTTATAATTATTATGATTTCGCACTTTTGCACTGTAATACCTCTGTTACTTATAGGAATTTAAAAAAAAAAAAACTCATTATTTGAGATTTGACTTCTTAGATTTTTTCGATATTCACCTTTGTGAGACTTTTTGACTCAATTATCTGTATGCGAGACGATTTTTAGATTTTTAAGACGTAAGTATTGTATTTTCTCGTAAAATAAAGTCTGCATACTGCATAAAAATATAATATGTGCATGATAATTAATTTGCTGGACTATATTTATCATAACTGAAATATCTCGAGTCCCTATAATAGAAACCTGCCATTTCAAATCTGCCTGTTTGGGAAACTGGGTAAATGATAAGCTCCCATAACTGCTAGAGGTGTTTTGGTCCCTTGAGATTCCAGTATCACTGTATACGCAGCTGCAATAACAAACTTCATCTATCGATTTTGCTACATCATCAGGTTTCATAAAAATCCTATTTACGTGGTAAATAAAATTTAGGTGTGACTGATTTATCAGAAAAATTATCATAATCGTATATAATCTTAATTGGGACAGGCCCACCGCTGGGCAGTGAGCATAGGGTAATCTCAGGAGAAGGATGTAGCTGCCAATTGTTAAACACGCTGGGTATGCTTCACACACTTTTGACAACACCATGCAAAAGTGTCAAATATCCAGACTTTCTCACGATACTTCCATCACCAGCTCTAAGATTTATGCCTGCCTGGGATCCGAACCTTTGACCCCCCTCGTCGGATGAACTCTGAACCTCAGGGGCATTAGGTATCACTCAGTTTAAATACCAATGCTTATGTACCTACCTGATAACTTATATTGAGAAATCTATTTATTTGTTAGGTAAACAAGTTCATAAGTGTTTACTTAGGTATACGTAGGTAACTGCCTATTGCTCTGCTTAGCGACAACGCTAAGTTTAATAATAATTACAAACGTGCATTAAATACTTATGAATTAGTTATTTCCATTTGTATGTAAACGTCACTTCACCGGCCCGTGTGTGTGTGTGTGTGTGTGTGAAATGTCATAATTTGCGTGAAGGACGTGTGCGGGGTGCGCGCTCAAAATGGCGTATCTTACGTGACGTAACGCCGCACTGTGCACCGCGCGGTGTGGTGCTGCCAGCCTGCCACACGGCTCCCAGCACGCTCTGCCGGCGTGGACGACACCGCTCGGCGATGTTCCGTGCGGGCTCCGAACATAAATGCCGTGAATCGAGGAAGTTGAAGGGTTGTGCGACTCCGTTAGCGCAGTATTGATCTATTTATACGCCACGCGATTAACTGATTTAGCGTTAATCCAATTACTAAATCCCAGCGGTGCCGTCCCGAACCCCGATGGCGGTGGCGTGCACGCGGGCCGGTGGCGCTGCACCCCCGTCCCGCGCGCCGCCGGCAGATGTTCGCGAGGAGGTTGAACAAAGACGATTTTCAAAATGGCGTGCGAGTGTTCCGAATTCAAAAAATTGGAAAGCGGACTCACCGGGCGATCCAACATGGCGGCGAACAAAGGCGCTCGATGCGATCCGTCCGTGGCACAGTTTTCTTTTGAAAAACTCGCATAATACGTTTTTTTGGGCGCGACGATCGGTTCTGCAGGGATTTTTTGTGTGATTTTTGGTGTTCGGCGGCGGGCGCGGCGCGAATGCACTCGGTCGGATGCATCGAGGAGTACTGACCTAGGGCTTGCTGCATTCGCGCAGGGCGCGCACACACGGCCGCGCCGCACACACGCGCGCCGCCGACGACAGCACGCCGTTTTAAACTTTAATCGAATCGGTTTAAACGCGGGTTTCGCGAATCTCGTCGAGTCGGAGCTGGCGTGCGGTTCAATAGCCATGGTAACAAACTGAAAGTACGTCTGTGCCGCTGTCGCCGTCGACTGCATCGCCCGCCGCCGCGCCGCCAGCACAGCACAACACAGCAGAGCTCGGCGCTGAGCCGTGCTGAGCTGTGCCAACTGCCATGTGCTCGGAGATCCCACTGTCTCAACTCTCAACATCACAGAGCTTGTTTGAATACGGAATTCGTGCGTGTGTATACGCGCTACACGCATACTCTATTGTAGACACGATGACATTGAGCATCGACGGAACGACGCACAAACGGTTAATATTTTATGGCTACGTTCAGAAATACCTAAGCAATCTTTCCAAAGAATCCTATATTCAAATTAATGTGGGTACTAGTATAGTCACTTTGTACGTTTGAATGTTTGTTAGGTACTCAATCACGCCATAATTACACAACCGTGCGTTATTGTTGAAATTGGTGATGTAGAACTTTTACCTACTCTGAATCAACGTAAGGTGTTCCATACTATATACATAGGTTGAGGAGGAGAGCGGGGTTGAAGACAGAAACAGGCATGGGAAATGGGATAATCTCAAACCCTGTGGGCTCTTTGAAAAACCATGATCAACGCGGGCGAAACCGCAGGCAAAATCTAGTACCTATCATATAAAAAAGTTGAACTGGCAACATACGCAATGTTGTCAGCTAAGCAGTTTTGTAGAGTGAGCTATTTTGCCCGCGTCAGCAATTCCTTAGCGATTCTTATAACTTTGTTGCTGATTCATCGACTGGCGTGCTAATCGCTCAGAACCGACTTTATGAATCCGAGTTAGTAGGTAGGTACGTACATTAGGCAATAAGAATATTTACTTCATTAAAACTACGAAACTCTATCCTTGTCTCTGACTAGTTTCTCCAAGGTGTTCTTACTTTGTCCTATAGTCCTTAATTACAGGATGTTAGAGGGTTAGGGCGACGGCAGCTCGATTTCTGGGCACGCAATTCTGACTTTTCGGAATCAGAAATGCCCAGGATGCGTTAAGAAGCAAATTACTTGCTTTGCGGTGAAGTCACGAAAAACATCGTGAGGAACCTGACCAGGAACCATGCCTGAGAATATTTCATAATGTTCTCAAAGGAGGAGCCCTGTAACCCACAATTGGCCATCGTAGTGGGCTAAAGCCAAACTCTCCTCATTTTAAAAGGGGGTCTCTTAGAGGGTCCACTAGTGGAGCATAAAAAAGGAGTTAAGGCGAAGTAAACGAAAACCAAGAAATCAATACCTACTGTAAGGGAATCATGACGCATAGGTACATAGGTCAAATACAACTAAAGACCTCCGTAGTGTGAAGCTATGGAGACGTTAGTCTACAATTTCCAGTTACTAGTTAGTTCTCCAATCAATTCTAGACAGTGACACCAACCGGCTACCAACTAACCTTGCATATGGAGGCTAGTTGGTTTAATGTGAATAAGAGGGTAATTCTTATCTATTTTGTCATCCCTATATTATGCTAGGAAAACTTTTTTTAAATGTAGAATTTTAGTACTTAACAGTGATTTCACCTGATAAGTAAACTCATCCCTAACGATGCTGTGTAGACACAGCATCGCGCCAGAACACTAAATCGCTTGGCTATGCGTCTTCGCTGGTAGGGTGGTAACTATAAACTATGTTGTTGATATACCACCTATGTGCAGTGCAAAGCGGTTCGCTTATTCATTTCTAATACGCATGGTTACGGTTTGGAATGTTCTGTGTTGCTTAGATCCACATGGGTTCCCTTAAAAAAAGAGTGAAGAGGCATCTTTCAGATAAGATCTATCCTATCTAATATCTATGGATCTCCATCTTCGACCACATCTCACTTTCCATCAAGTGAAATTGTGGCCAAGCATAAGCCTATATTGAACAAAAAAAATTGGGTACGGCCGAAGTCTCCCTGCACTAGACAGACCTGCGGCATTTAAAAAAATATAAAATCCTTGAGAGGCCTGTGGCGGGATTGAACCCACGGCCTCCCAATTGAATCCGAGCGCGCGCCACTGCGCCAGGCAGGTCGATAACAAATATCTGTGCTAGCTGCGGGAGACAGACCCTGGCTGCAGCAGGCTGGTCGACATCGAGTGTGTACACAACGGCCCTACGATCGATAAGTCTAGCTGCAGTCCAGACCAGTCGCAATCCACGAGACAGGTCGCCTCGCAACTCGCAAGTTACAGTACTTTACAAGAGACAATCGAATCGTGTCGTGTGATAAATTAGATTTATATTCAGGACCCGGCGGACCGCGCAGAAATATGTCGCCAGTTTACTGGTGCCAAAAATGTTTGTTTTGACACCAACAGCGTCAGTTGTAAGTCGACCGCAGTGTTACCTAGATATGGACCGCGGTCCACTCCACAGATCACTATACTTGTTATTAGTCCATACGCGAGTTTCCACAGGGACGATTTCCGCCATGTTGCGCCGTATTAGCGGAAATTTTGATAAACGGCGCTACTTTTTCCTTGTTTGAAGAAGGTTGAAGTAGAATGTTCCGATGGGCTCATCCTCGGGTTCATATCGGTGAATGATACGGTTTAATATTTTAATCAAACGTTGTAATGTTCCAACCGAATATCTTGTTGTTCAGGGAAGAGTGGAGGGCACCAGCGGGGCTAGACAAAGTAACAGTCGTTTGGCGTTAACGGCCTACAAGCCGTATTTAGGTGATTTTGAATGAAGTTTTATGCAAAAACAATAAAGAAAATTACTTTCAAATTTACACGTCATGTATTTTGGGTCTTTAATATAAAATCGCTAAGAAGCAGAAACACGATTGGATAAAATTTTCTCGATAGAAAGTTCTCCCAAAAGTTGCTCCAAAATCTCAGTTTTTGTATATTTTATCGGAAACTACAATGGATGTAATTGTAATTTTTGTTTTTATGTATCGGTAATAATAATATCCTAAAACGCTTTGAACGGATTTTTGATAACCAACTTAGTTTTTGAGTAATTAGGTAAAACGTCGTTTTTCTGCTATATTCCTCCGCGACGCTGCATGTCGCACCTACCAAATCTCCGTGAGAGTGAGAAAGACAAAAATAAATTCAATCAATCCCCTTAACGACAGTATAGACAAAAATGTATGGACAAAACAACTGACTGTAGAAAAATTCACGTGACCCAATAGAGGAAAACACGCCGTGTTTGATAATCGACTACGACAATTTGAACGCTCCCTGGCGTTCTCGGATCTTGTAGATAACTTTAGCGTACTTCGCATGATAATTGACAGCCGACAGTGAACAAGGCTAAGCATAAAGTAGATTCTGCTTTACATTTGTTTTCATTCGTCACGTGGTTTGTCTACACATTTTTATCTACTGTCGTGAACGCTAAACGACTGTTACCTTGTCTAGCCCCGCAGATCTCGCGGCAGATCGCCCATGAGTTGTATGGATCTAACCTGCATTCAAAGATTGTTTTTTTTTTAACTTGTTTCTTACGGTGGGTTTCCGCTGAATTATTTATTTCGTATAGGCCCGTAACAGACATTTATGAAGAGTTATTAAAAAAATAGGTACTTATAAGTTGTTTAGTTGTGAAAAATATTTCGCGGCTCAAAACGTTAAATATTGGTTACGGTTATTATGCCATAAACAAGAAAATATATCAAAAACTCTTTTTCAGTTGCAATGTATCTACAAACATAATAATACATCTCACTAGTTCCTTCCAAAGTATAATATTTTAGTAGTATGCCCGTGCAACCGAGGAAAACAATATTGATCGAAACACTTTCAGTTGTCTGTGATTTCGTAGATCTTTGAGTGTCTACGCGTGGCTACACGTAGAGCCGGCGTAGCGTGTGCTACGAAACTATACTGTCTATTGTGCAATGTGCATAGCATTATAGATAGGGTCATATTATTTATTAGATCATGCAAAATCATGCGAGTGCTCTATGGAGTACACGTGTGGTATCCTCAATTCCCATTTTGTATTACATCATACCGATCTTGTTACGGCATGTGCATTGTGCAATGGCTCCAAGTAAGTGAAATGGAGATGCTGCTTTGCTTTCGACATTGATCAGTAGCAAGAAAAATTGGCATATTAATACAGTTTTACTTCATTTTTTATTGCTTTATTGTAAACTAGGTTACAGATAAAGAAAAACGTTGAAAATAAAATTGTTATCCGACTAGGAAATCAAACGTTACAAGCATTTGAATTTTTCTTCTGTCCATTTCTCGCACAACAAAAATTTGTATAAATAAATAAATAAATAAATAATATATACGAGTTACTATGGCATGAGTACTGTATAGACGAGTTACTATGGCATGAGTACTGTATAGACGAGTTACTATGGCATGAGTGATAGTGACGTCACTATCCGATATTGTTATCAAATCAAATCAAATCAAAATATATTTATTTCACATAGGCCTAACTTACAAGGCACTTGTAAAACGTCAACATATTTGTTACATAATATTATGTAATGTACGGTGATAACTACAAGTCGACTTAAAACTAAGTTTACGAGGGTTCCAACGCGCCCTGCACTGAGAAGAAGCCCACAACAAACTCAGCCGGGTTTTGTTTTCGGTTATCACCACTTTACAAAAGCTCTTAAAAACTAGTTGAGCTAGTAATTATAATACAGCAGTTCATTTACTCCCAAGGATTTGATTCATGTAAATAATCCTTAATACTATAGTAAGCTTTATTAACGAGCTTTCGTTTTACAGCGACTTTGAACTTATTGAGGGATAAGTTTAACATTTCAATAGGAAGTTTGTTGTAAATATCTATGTCTAATCACGTCTAATCAAGATTATTAAATTTCTTAGAATTTGCGTTATTTACTCGATTTCATTTAAAAATTTTTTTATTACTGAACATTGTTTCAAAAAGTAGTTAAATTAATGAATATTTTGATTTGAGTAAAATACTCTATTATTTAAGGCAGTTGCAGTATATCATCTTGAGCAGTTGCTCTCCTCAGTCTTATGAATACGTTGTATGTGTGCGACAGGGTGTATTGCATTCGAATAAAAAAGGGTTAAACCATTAAGAGGATTTATGCGTCGCGGAAGAATATAACAGAAAAACGACCTTTTAACTAATTACTCAAAAACTAAGCTTGTTATCAAAAATCGCTTCTAAGCGTTTTTGGATATTATTATTACCGAAACTTTAAAACAAAAATTAAAATTACATCCAATGTAGTGTCCGATAAAAACTAGAAAAACTGAAATTTTGGAGCAACTCTTGGGAGAACTTTCTATCGAGAAAATTTTATCCAATCGTGTTTCTTCTTAGCTATTTTAGATTAAAGACCCAAAATACATGACGTATAAATTTGAAAGTAATTGTCTTTATAGTTTTTGCATAAAACTTCATTCAACATCACCTAAATACGGCTTGTAGGCCGTTAATAGTGGGTAGGTTTATGCAGGTGTTGATGAATTAAGAATTTTCGTACATTCGCTATTTATTGAGCTACACTGTGTAGTGTGCGCATGTGTGTGTGTGTGTGTTGCGTGTTATCAGACGGCAGCTGATAGCCCGCGACCTGCGACACTCAGATGCACTGGCGTTATGATATTAGCTCGCTGTAGGTGTATTGTGTAGGTAGACTTATCTAGTATCTATATAACACTTACTTATCACTGTGAGTGCACTGTCTCTTTCATTAAAGTGGTTCACACTATAGAAAAATTCGTTTACTAGATAGCATAACAGTTCTGTACACGGTTAGCACTGAGATATCCCTCTAACAACTTTATATGCTCATACCCCCTTTGAATCTTCATGGAAATTAGAATATTCTAATATTCTAGTACTAAATATACTTCGTAGGTATTACATGCTACTTCGTAGGCTACATAGAAGGCAAATGTGACGTAGTAGGATGTATGTACCTACGTTTGGCATCTATTATTTTTTAATTACATAAGTTTTTTAGTGTCCCGTTATTCGTAACTCTAGGTAAGAAAAACGGGATATTTACAGGACCATTTACTGTTGTTCATCTGTCCGCACTTGCCTTTATATTATGATCACTTTGTTGTTTGCCTATCTTTCGGTGTTTTACTCCATAAGTTAATAGGTACCTACTTGAATGTGATCCCAAATGGTGTTAAGTGACGATGCAGCCGAAAATGTTGTCCTAATTTGGAAAGGGTAATCCATAACGGTTTCTATGTAGTATAGCATCATAACAATAAATCGCTGGTAACCGGCATCCAAACGCAGCCGCAGCCTTCCACCAGATTAGATTTGAGGAAATTCAGAAGGCCTGTGGCGGAAATTGAACCCGTGACCTACACCTCAAAACCAAGCACGGGCCAACTGCACCAGGTCAACCAGGTAGGTCGTCAAAGGTAGTATAAAACTATGCTATCAAAAGTGAAGAAAATCCTAAATCGAAATGTAAAAATTTTTGAGTCTGGTGATAAAATTACGTTGCAGTGTATAAATAGAGCCTAACTTCTGTCTCTTATTTCATGCTACAAATAATCTCTCGACGGAAATAACTAATGACAAGCAATTTATCTGTCAAACTAGAAAGCCTTAAATTTCTAATTATGTCTCTATAATTGTAAAGGAGCGAAATGTTCTTGATACCTAATATGATAAGGTTATTGAGTGTGTGTAGCGTGGGCAGTTCGGCACAAGTCGCAAGTGCGGCGGCGTTCTGGGAAGAGACGGTTCCCGAATTGAGATAACGATTAACAGAATCGGCACAATGCGTGTTTGTTTGTGTCAGTGCTTACTCCATCGCGCCCAGACACCCGCCGATGAGCTCATTGCTCTTCACAGCCCTCTACTGGGTACGAACTCCTATTAATAGAGTAAGAAGAGTTCAGGGATATAGACCACTAAGCCAGCCGCTTAAGTACTGAGTTCGGAATACCAGGGGCCTTAATGTCAGTATGAAAATATTAAAACAGTTACAATGATACTGCTTTAAGAGGTGGTGGTAAGGCCCTAACTGGGCTTTGCATACCACTTTAGGTATGTCAATAAGTATAACATCACATTGCACACATGGAAATCTAGTCCCAAAGTAAGCGATAGATAGATATTTATCTAGTTTACACAGAGTAAACTACAAAATAAACATTAATACTTATAATGCACTCATATAAGTAGGTAAGTATAATGGCACCCCAACTGCCAGCCCAACCTGCCGTGGTGCCTTGCTGATCGACGAACGAGGAAATGCCGAACCGACAAACGGCGGGATAACCGTTTTCAACTGGCTAGCTGCAAAATGGAACAGGTCGGTGTCGGGCAGCAGCGACACCGGCGCGACCAGTCTGGTCCTGCGGACGACCAATCCAAAACCATAAACCCTTAATGATTAGCCGAAATAGTCCACGGCCCCCAGTCCCTGGCAGCCCCGCTAGCCCCGGCTCTGGCAGCGGTACGGCTAACGGCGGGGCAGGGGGTGCTAAGAATCTCCAGCAGAGATTCCTCTGCCAACCCCGACGACTGAACCTGGCAACTTATAACGACGAGTACATATACCTTGGACATACAATACAATTAGGTAGGTCCAATTTCGAGAAAGAGGTGAACGTCGACTCGGCTCGGCAGCTTTCGTGAAACTCCGCGATGTCTTCTCGTCCAACATCCCTCAGTGCCTGAAGACCAAAGTTTTCGAACAGTGCGCGTTGCCAGTGTTAACTTACGGATCAGAGACTTGGTCGCTAACTATGGGCCTCATAAGAAGGCTCAGGGTCACTCAGCGAGCGACGGAGAGACCTATGCTTGGAGTATCTTTGCGCGATCGAATCAGAAATGAGGAGATCTGCAAAAGAACCAAAGTAACCTACATAGCTCAACGTGTCGCAAAGCTGAAGTGGCAATGGACGGGGCACATAGCTATGCGTAGGACCGATGGACGTTGGGGACCCAAGGTGCTGGATTGGCGACAACGCAACGGGAAGCGCAGTGTCGGTCGACCGCCCACCAGGTGGACGGACGACATAAAGAGGGTGACGGGGAGTCGTTTCCGCAAGGCGGCGCAAGATCGTGTTGTTTGGCGGTCATTTCAGAAGGCCTATGTCCAGCAGTGGACGACCATCGGCTGTATATAGTAATGGTTTAAGACATAAATTACAATGTTGTAGTTTGTTAATAAAAATACATTTACCCTAGTTTATATCCCACCAAAAACATAAATGTAAAAAAAGGAGAGCCAAGTTCAATACAAAAATTATGCTTGGCTGTCGGCTTCGCCGCAAAAAGAATGGAGATCAAAATGAGTGCCAAGTTCTATGTAAAATCGAAATTTGTATTTATAGGAACAAAAAAACAATATGAACAATTATTAAACTCTATTTCTTTGCTTTATTGGATACCTATAACAATTGCTGTTATTCAAAAATGTGAGATCTTAAAATAGGTTAGATTTGACTTGGCCAGTTTTCATTACATCAGTCATTTTATAAAGTTATACATTTTAATTCCGATAAAAACTCGCCAAGTCAAATCTAACCTATTTTAAGATCTCACATTTTTGAATAACAGCAATTGTTATAGGTATCCAATAAAGCAAAGAAATAGAGTTTAATAATTGTTCATATTGTTTTTTTGTTCCTATAAATACAAATTTCGATTTTACATAGAACTTGGCACTCATTTTGATCTCCATTCTTTTTGCGGCGAAGCCGACAGCCAAGCATAATTTTTGTATTGAACTTGGCTCTCCTTTTTTTACATTTATGTTTTTGGTGGGATATCATTACTTTTTGTAAAGAAAACTAGGCAGGTATTGAGTTTAAAGCTTTTTCTTGCGTTTCCGCTGCGTGATTTTCTTTTTTATACTATTTTTTACACTCTCTTGAATGTTAGAGATAATAGTGCGTATTGCCCATTCACTATCTGCTACCTTTTTAGTAAGCTTCCTGTTTATGCTTAAATTAGCTAAGTCCGGGCGATATAGGAATCCCAGGCGGTTATATTCTATTATAGAATTATCTTGTGCCTTAATTTGACTAGGGTCTAGATTAATAAGGTGTACTCCGTCTAGGGTTTTAACCCTGGAGAGCGGAACGTAGGCCTGTCCTCTGCTAAATATCGAAGTGCCTATGTCCAGAAGAGCGCTGTCCAGACTAAGTCCTTGTGATTTGTGGATGGTAGTAGCGTAAGCCAAGCAAATAGGGAACTGTTCCCGGTGAACATATACATTATTTGATATCTGAAACTTAGTCTTGACACGTTCTAGTTCATAAGTTAAATTATTAAATTTGATAATAATTCTACGTGCACTATTGTTTCTATCGACATCCCAGTTTATTTTCTCTATGACTCCAATAGAGCCGTTCACTAGCCCTTTACTAACATTAACAACTAACGAGCTGGATTCCAAATTTCATCCTTCTAGGTCATCTGGAAGTAGGTTAGGTTTAGGTACTATATGTCAGTTTGTATGGGGACACCCCTTATTTTTTGACTTTTTTTTATTTTTTGATTTTTTCCTACGTTTACACACAATTAACGAGCTGGATTCCAAATTTCATCCTTCTAGGTCATCTGGAAGTAGGTTAGGCTTAGGTACTATATGTCAGTTTGTATGGGGGACAACCCTTATTTTTTTACTTTTTTTTTATTTTTTGATTTTTTCCTACGTTTACATACAATTAACGAGCTGGATTCCAAATTTCATCCTTCTAGGTCATCTGGAAGTAGGTTAGGTTTAGGTACTATATGTCAGTTTGTATGGGGACACCCCTTATTTTTTGACTTTTTTTTATTTTTTGATTATTTCCTACGTTTACACACAATTAACGAGCTGGATTACAAATTTCATCCTTCTAGATCATCTGGAAGTAGGTTAGGTTTAGGTACTATATGTCAGTTTGTATGGGGACACCCCTTATTTTATTACTTTTTTTTATTTTCAGATTTTTTCCTACGCTTACACACAGTTACCGAGCTGGATTCCAAATTTCATCCTTCTAGGTCATCTGGAAGTAGGTTAGGTTTTTGTACTATATGTTAGTTTGTATGGGGACACCCCTTATTTTTTTACTTTTTTTTATTTTCTGATTTTTTTCTACGCTCACACACAAAAACCAAGTTGGATTTCAAATTTCATCTTTCTAGGTCGTCTGGAAGTAAGTTAGGTTTAGGTACTATATGTCAGTTTGTATGGGGACACCCCTTATTTTTTGACTTTTTTTTATTTTATGATTTTTGCCTACGCTTACACATAGCAACCGAGCTGGATTCCAAATTTCATCCTTCTAGGTCATCTGGAAGTAGGTTAGGTTTTTGTACTTATATGTTAGTTTGTATGGGGACACCCCTTATTTTTTGACTTTTTTTTATTTTCTGATTTTTTCCTACGCTCACACACAATAACCAAGCTGGATTTCAAATTTCATCTTTCTAGGTGATCTGGAAGTATAGGTTAGATTTAGGTACTATATTTCAGTTTGTATGGGAACACCCCTTATTTTTTGACTTTTCTTTATTTTTTGATTTTTTCCTACGCTTACACACAGTCACCGAGCTGGATTCCAAATTTCATCCTTCTAGGTCATCTGGAAGTAGGTTAGGTTTTTGTACTATATGTCAGTCAGTATGAATTTTAACGACTTTTTGACCTTCATATCTTTATAACCGTTTGAGCTAGCTTCATGAAATTTGGGCTTCTATATGTCCTTATGGATATAATTAAACACACGTAGTTTTATGTGTTTACGTTAAAGAGGTTTTGAGTTATAGAAGGGTCAAAAGTGGCACCAAGTGGTTCGTGTAATATTACACTCGGCGCTGGCTAGCCAGTTCTTTTTCTTTTGAACTTGTCTTGACACGCTGCCGCGTGTCTAGATTATATAGGTAGGTTTTCTCGGGACACTTTTTTAGTGAATTTTGTATTACACCCGGGGTCATTAGATAGTAAGTCAATGACCTAGACAAATAAAACACTCAGACACATTACCTAACTGACTGTAACCTATTTGCAAGAGATGAGTGAAGTGGCGAATTGTACGCAGTTAACTGAGCAAAAAATATACATTTAATGTTATAAAGTATACGAAATTAAGGTGTTTTTATTTAACTCGCTATTTTTGTACTCATTACCTCGATATAGTAGAAATGATTTTGCTGACTGCTTTATTTTTTTTTTTTTTGTAAAAATATAATAAAACAGTCTGGAGTGTTAACCTTTACCATCTAACTAAGAGCAGTAACTGAGAGGCTAAAATCTGAGCTACTCAGTGATCATTGCTGAATGGAAAGTACCGAACTAGTTAAAGGTACATTGCTTTACTGCGTGAAATGACAACAACAACTTATAGAAAACCTTCATGTATAAAAAAATCTAAATTAGCTAGATTGTAGAATGTGGAAAATACAGCTGCATGGATAGAATTTAACTGCGTGAAATGAAGACAACAATTCGGAGCAAATCCCCGTGGACAAAATAAGTCAAATAAATTAGCTAGAATCTGGGGAACAGAGGTAAGGACAGGACAGGAATCGTAAATCGATAGCGTACTGTGACCTCTCGAAATCGTCACGTTTGTAATTTCGGTCTGTGGATACCTATTTCATCAGTGTGAATAAATAACCCTGTAGTTCGCAACCCCGAACCCGGCTGGTCAATGGATGCACTACCACCACTGCGTCAGAGAGGTCGTCCAGAAGTAGCTCGATATAAAGTATGTAGCAGTTCCCATGAAAAATATATGATCCCAGCAAACACAGTGTGCACTTACTACTCCCTCGCTTTCATTCATCTCATGGAATTACAGATGTCCATGACTGTAGGGAAATCAGGCACAGCTTTGTCGGCTCTGCTATAGCTTTCCGAGGGACGGGAAATAATGACTCTCAAAAGTTTGTTGGGCATCGAACCCAGGAGCTTGCGCTAACGAGTCAGTCGCGCCGCGTCGCACTTAGCAACAGCGTAGTCGTCATACTCCGCCGAGGCCTTCACATACTACCGTCCTACTGTAGACTCTATTTGACGGATTGTAAGAGTCATTTCACCTCGCACGCCTCACAATCGCAAGCTCGGGTACAAACCGGCCCGCGAATAATTGATCCCAACAAAAACATTTTCATGTAAAATGTTGCCAGACGAGCATATGGCTCACACTGTCAAAAAGTTATCAGATCTCATGTAGGGCAAGACCTCTGACTTTATACACCCTTAAATACAAGCTCTAACTTCACAAACTCTACACTTTAGTTACAATAATGTCTTGGCCGTTTGGCTACCGTCACATGGGCGTAAAGTGAAAAATTTATCCCACCAAAATCCTGATATCAAATTTTGATTTAACAGAACTTACAGAATACTGAAAAGTGAATAAATTTTTGATTTTACGCCCAATGTAACGGTAGCCAAACGATCAAGACATTATTGTAACTAAAGTGTAGAGTTTGTGAAGTTAGAGCTTGTATTTAAGGGTGTATAAAGTCAGAGGTCTTGCCCTACATGAGATCTGATAACTTTTTGACAGTGTGAGCCATATGCTCGTCTGGCAACATTTTACATGAAAATGTTTTTGTTGGGATTTCATTTCTTTTTGTAAGTTTTTTAAAACAATGTTTTTTATTAACTAAGTTTTTCTTTTTTTGTGTATTTCTTGCACTTCAGGTGCGCCTCTTTTCACAACCCACTCTCTAATATGTTTGTATTACGAGTACGTACTTTGCTTAGAAGTTTATTTTGAAAATTTTAAAACCTTATAGTGGATTTAAAGTTAGTAGTTTTGGCCTACCGAAAGTGAAACTAATTTTACATTTATCAAGATAAAATGATAATCAAATTTATGTATAGATCCAAATTTCAATTTCTTACTTCAAATTTTACCTATTAAAACACAAAGTCAGATACAAATGAAAGTTTGGATGTTTGTTACTCAATTACAACATAACCACTGAACTGATTTGGCTGAAATTAAAAATGTAGACTGCTTATATCCTGGACTAACACGGACTACTTGTTATCCATTAAAAATCTACGGAAGGTATCGGTGAGATTTGTGTGTTTATTAGTTTTTTAACTATTCTTTTATTTATAGTCTTTATTTTCGTTGGGCGCTGAGGCGCTCTTGAAATTCAACTTTGACGCTTGACACGCTTAACAACTCATTTTGGTCACAGAGCACTGGACTCTTGGCAATGAACACGCGGAGCTCGGTACGAGAATTCGGGCTTGCCGCGTGCACTATGGTACTGGGCACAATGACGTTGGGGCGCTGTTAAAATCCATATAATTTACGCTTGGCATGTCCGACGGCTAACTGTGGGTACTGGGCACTAGGCCTTGGGCACTCATCTCACCCTGGGCACTGGGAACTGAGAGCTGGGCTCGTTGGACGGGGCCTGTATGTAACTTGGGCTTGACGCGTCCGTTTGGGCACTGAGCAGGTATTTATGCGCTATAACGCTCTTCAAAATCAGAGAGATTTGACGCTTGGCACGTTTGACAGCTCAAGCTGGGCACTGGGCACTCGGCTCAATGTGGGTTCTTGTCATTGAGCGCTGGATCCTGGTCACTCGACATGCAGTGAAACTCGGCTTGTTGAACATGACATGCATGAAACTTGGGCTTGAAACGTGCGATATTACTGGGCACTTGGGCACTTGGCCACTTGGGCACTGGAATCGCGCTTATAATTACCAAAAAAATTACGTGTTTTTCCAGATGTATACTAGCAGATATCTAACGTGAAATTAAGTTTGTACCTATATACGTATGGGAAACCCCATACGAACTTCCAACCCCCTAATTTGATGGATGTGGGGTGATTTACTAAAAATCCTGAAATACGTATTTAATTGTTTATTACAAAGAGTCCCTATATCAATTTTGAGACCTCTAGCATCAATATTTGCCATAGTTTCATACAAACTTCCATCCCCCCATACGACCTTCCAACCCACTAATTTGATGGATGTGGGGTGATTTACTAAAAATCCTGAAACACGTATTTAATTGTTTATTACGAAGAGTCCCTATATCAATTTTGAGACCTCTAGCATCAATATTTGCCGTAGTTTCATACAAACTTCCATCCCCTATTTTAAGGGGTTGGGGGGTTAAATTTCCAACTTTTGGAATTTTTTTGTTGGTTGTGTACTAATTCTAGCTTACATACCAAATTTCAGCTTTCTAGGACTTCAGGAAGTACCTAGGAATTTTGATGATCATCAGTGAGTCAGTCAGTCAGTCAGTGACGAAATCTGGGTTTTTCAGATGTCAATAAAATCTAAAGTATAAGACTTGTGATATTGAAACTTTATACGTTTAATAAGTTCACCGGCGACATCATTTCCCGAGAATTTTGATTATCTGGAATAATTCTGGCCTAAGTTATAAGGGTTTAAAAATACGGCGAAACACTTCGAGAAAAGATAGGTAGTGCCCTCGCGCTTCGCTTGACTCGTCTGGCGGGGACACTACCGTGTCCCCAGATAAGCGGGCAAGTCTCGTTTTGTTTGTTTGTTTGTCTGTCCCGACGCAGACGGCGCAGCGGGCCGCGCTCTGTGTACGTACCCCCGATGCGAAAAGTGGGTGTTATCTCGCTGCCTGCGATGCAATGAACCCAACACAGGACTGCAACTGTCGCCCAGCAGGCTTGATGTAAAAACCGTAAGTGCGTCAGAGAGAGCAAAAGGCAATCTGTTTCTGTTTTATTGCACTGTGGACAGCGAGTTTACGCTATAAACGGATGAACCATGGGGTTGAACTGGTTTTGATTTAGTTTTGAAGGCAGGAACTGCGCTAAATTTTTGTTTTTTTTTTCAAATAGTAGACTGATTACTTAATATTAATATAATATTATGTCAATGATAATATTATATCGCGAATAACAGGTACTTACACGTCTTTATACAAATTAGGCTATAGTTTTTCTACGAGTTTCTTGCCTGTTCTTCTCGGTGAGAAACAGCTTTCCTAACGTGATGGTAGAGCCTGACAACTCATAAGTGGCTGTAACTTAGGAGTATGTGTCAGAGGGATCACCTAAATCGTTGTAGCTACTGCCCACTGGAAATCGTGTTAGAAGGCCTAAACTTTTTTAGAAATGACCTACATACACAGATTTTGAAAAAAAATACCCTACGCCATTCAAAATACTTTTTTCAAAACACAGAAATTCTTTGTTTGGTTTAGCACCTATATGCTTTTATATTATGAGTCAATCAGCCAAATAAATCTTCTGTCAGTTACTCTACGATAAATGAATTTGTAAATGCTAAAGAACCTAGGAAGCAAGTGTAAGTTGTAACAGCTTTCGACATTATAAAGCAAAATGGTAACCTCGAAATTTTATCAAAAAAGCAAGTGCTGAGTTTCTTGCCCGTTCTTCTCGGTGCAAATCAGCTTTCCTAACGTGACGGTAGAGGTTGACATTTAAAAAGTGCCTTTATGTTAAGTTTATGAGAAAGAATAAACAGTGTGATATTGATTTATTTTTATGTCAATAGATTGTTATTTGGCGTAGTTTCTCAGCTAACTTATAGGTTAGGACAAAACCGTCGTCGTCGCTGTAAAACGAAAAGCTTACTATGGTATTAAGGATTATTTACATGAACCAAATCCTTGGGAGTGAATGAACTGCTGTTTTATAATTACTAGTTCTACTAGTTTTTAAGAGCATTTGTGAAGTGGTGATAACCGAAAACAAAACCCGGCTGAGTTTGTTGTGGGCTTCTTCTCAGTGCAGGGCGCGTAGGAAACCTCGTAAACTTAGTTTTAAGTCGACTTGTAGTTAACACCGTACATAATATTATGTAACAAATATTGTTGACGTTTTACAAGTGCCTTGTAAGTTAGGCCTATGTGAAATAAATATATTTTGACTTTGACTTAGGACAATGAAACTGCGGAAATGGCAGGATCATATTCACATTTGCTTACATCAATATATCGATACTACGGGTATGAGACTTGTGACTTGTGAGCAATTACCCGTGGTACCCTAGGGGTACTGTCGGGCGGATCACGGGCAATAAACGAATTGTCTCACAGATTTGGACTGTAACATTGTAGAGCCACTAAACACACAGGCTGTGGGTTAGCTGCAGGGTGCAGGGTGCTGGCAGACAGTCGGTTCCGTAGCTACAGCCGCACGTATAGACACACAGATACGTACAGGTATCCCGGCAGACAGCCGCACGCGGAAGCAGCCTTCGGGGGTCAACGACCGAGCATCTGACGCGCGGTCACACCAGCAGCGACTGTACCTACTTCACAATCTCATAGGTTTTTATAGCAAAGTATGAGGAGTCGAACACTTCTAATATCTGGACATCTGGTGATAAGTGATACGCCTGCCATGTCTGATGCAGACTGCAGTGGGTCCCAGGGCTTCCAGGCTAATGTGCGCTTCAAACCGAAACACTACAAACTATCGCAGTAATCGCTTCTCAGAAGAACATCTGATACTGCAGACACCGGGGCAAATTCCAACGGCACTTGATCAAATGTTTGTGATCATTATTTATTTCACGTAGGTAATGAGACGCTTGCATTTGCTATTTCCCGTCTATCTGTCCATCTGTCCGTCTGTCTGAGCCTCAGGTTTGAGCTCATTTGTAACATTACTTCAAACTTAGCAGTGACATGTAAAACGACAACTCGAAGCCGAAGACTACATAAAAAATTACAAAACTGATGATTTGAGTGGGGCGTGCATATTAATTGCAACTGTGGGGCAAGAAAATATTTCTAATTTCACATAAGCAGTGGTGTACCTTTCATTGAAAGGAACTTTTTAAGTGGAGTCATTTAAGCAGAAGATTATGAAGAAGTGAAGTGTACTTTCATTTTTAGTAGAGTAGGACGACGCATTCTTTTTACATTTCGATCTTTGGGTTTCTTGTTCGATTCATTGATTCTTTGTATGTAACTCCACCACCACCATATGTGTATTTTACTTTTCGAAAATACTGTTTTTTGCCGGGTACGTTGCAAGGTTTAAGGTTTCGAAGCGAACCACTAGTTTGATAGTCAGATTATTAGCTTGCTCATTAGTCGGTGTATAGTCTACAGTGTAGGATGCACACTGCACAGTGCACAGTACGGTGGCTGTGGCTCGAGACGAATCCTCGAGTCTCGACGCGGAAGCAGCCTTCGGGGGTCGACGACCGCCCCGCGACCGCGCGTGCGGCCACACTGCCGGCGATAGCGCGCCGCCTATGACGTCACACACACAGCGCCGCCGCACCGCAGGCTAATGATGAAAAAAGTGAACCATAATATAACGAAAAACTTAAGGAACGTTTTATCCTGTTTTATCATAACACTATAAGTCAATAAACGTCAGAATTATCGGCATTTTCCGTAAGTCTGGTGGTGATCCCGGTAACTCGAATCTACGGCGGGTAGATATTAATAGCGCACGTTTGATTGAAGCAGCGTGGTTGAATGACGCATGCGTTGTGGACACATTACTGTGAGGGGAAACGACATGACGTAAATTGTTTATAAGAAATTTAAATTCTTGTTTCTAAGCATGAATATTTCGAATGAACCAAGTAGAGATTGAGATTTAATATTGAGGGCAGAGTAAAACAGCGTGAGCGAGAAATGAGAGTTCACCCCCGAAACCATGGACCCCTCCTGCTTAAGGGGGATGGGTATAACCATCCGAAAATTCATTTTTTTTAGTTTTTTGGCTAATATTGGGCTTAGTGATTATACATCGTAGGCTTAAGGCAACGACTTTTGCGAGCATCACATTTAAGCATCTACATGTTTTTAATAAAATCTTTGCTCAAAAATACGTATTTAGTTCATATTCTCGATAGCTTCCTGCTAGCTCCAAATCTAGGAAACTGCCAAAAATTATCTTGCGGCAACCAGCGGGAGATTAATGGGAATTTACCACCAAAGTTTTTAATAAAAACATGTAGACATACAACAAAAAAACCTTCAATGTCTAATATTTGCGAAAAACTAAATAAAATATGAAATTCCCGGGCTAATAGGGCCTAAACACCTATCCGCTGCTACTCGCGCCGCACAACACACCGAGACGGGTCTGTAGGAAGACGTCGTCCGTCTCCCTCCCACTCGCAGCTTACACTACACCCGTCCCTTTCCCGCAGACAGAATATCAAAATTTGTGCAGAATTGAATTCGGTAGTCTGCGAGACCTCTATACGTATCCTATACCGCTGTCTGGAAAACTAGTAGCCCGAGAGACGACTGCCGCATTGGAGCAGGGTTTTGCACATATTGAAATTTTGAGCACATTGAAATGACATAAACATTGGTAGTGGAAAAACTACAAGTGATAAACTAAAAGTTACATAGCTAAAACGGGCACATATCTGAACCACTCATGCCAAACAACGGATTAAATAATATTAACATTTTTAAACCAGCGCGCAGCGTCAACGTCTATCGTTAGACATCAATTAGACATGTTGTTTGAAAAGAAAATAATATTTGTTAGTAAGTCAAATAATTACGGCCCACGACTGGGTACGGCACGACTGGGACCGAGTGTCCTCTCGAAGGGCTCATCATCAAGTCTAGCACGCTGGTCAAGTGCGGATAGACGGGCTTCACACACCGTTGAGTGCTTGACTTATTTGCTTATTTGGTACTCTTCGACATGTATTAAATTAATTTGTTTCAGCACACTTAGACAACACAATCGGAATTATGAAAATTAGTTCTTTGAACATCTTACAATTAGTTCTTTATTTAATCATAGTATTCGACCCCCGTCCAGCCTTGCCACTGTCTCCGAGACTACGAATCTTTGTGATACATGCAATTATGGTCCTTCAGATACATATATTTAGAGACAACACTGGTTTGTGGTCGTTGCGAGCGATTTGTTCGAGCAAAAGCAATTTGAAATGCGCCCCGAGTGTCTGGTGCGAGGAGTCAGGAGCCAACTTTACAAGTTTGTAACAAACGAGCACCAGCCGTCTACTGGCTTTCTTCTAATCAACTTCAAATTAAATCAAAATATATACTTTACTCTACAATTTAGAATTGTGAAGTCAACATCTCCTGAGGATGTCCCGGTGTCGGGACGAAACGTGCGTCGAAGAAAGTGTTGGAAAATTGTGTGTGGTGTTTCATGTGGGCAGTGTTCCTGCATATTGTACCATACAGAATCTTTTCAAGTAGCGGATTATAGCAAAACAAATTAATCTGTCCTGCTAATTATGGATTTCCGCAAAATAACGCCTGCTTCCATTTAAAATATACTTTATTTCATATAGGCCTAGCTCATAGGCAATTATTATGACCAATATCTCTATAACGGTGATAACTATTTACGAGTAAGTTTACGAGGGTTCGAAAACGCGCCCTGCCACTGAGAAGCCCAAAACAAACTCAGCCGGGTATTCTTTTATGTTATCACCATTTTACAAAAATGAGTATAAATGTTAAATAGGCTAGTAAATTCAGAGCAAATCACTAACACATCCAATGGTTGTGACTTGTGTATAATATAGCCTTTTATAATTATAGGTATGGTTGTAGGTATGCCTTATTGCCTAGCATGTTAGGCAAGTGCGGGTTGGCAGGCTTCGTACACCTAAGGTATCCGCGGTGTCAGTGACTCTACCAGTGTTTCAGTCTAATGGCCAAAGTGAGACCATTGAACTGGCGTCTTAGAGTCAGTGTGATGAGCGTGAGATGTTAAAGTGACGATGCAGCCGAAAATCTTATCGTACTAACTTCGAAGGAGTGAGGTACTAGATAAGTTTGGAATTATAAAATTCTAAAGCGGCCCAGGCATCGAATCGAACCCGTGACCTCTCTCACTCGAACCCGAGCACCGGCACTGCGCCAGGGAGGTTATCAGATCTATCTACCTACCGAGCATTGGTACCATCTTGTATAGTAACTAGCGCCATTTACAGGTTTTCATGCATGCCTCCTGAGAAATTGACGTACGCTGGTTCTTGGGGTTTGGCTGGACACTGGAGAGGGTTGGATCCTGCATCAGTCTGTAAGTAAACTAATCCCCACGTCGCGCGTCGGTCGTCGAGTACAAATTTCGCACGCGGGGTTGCTAGCTCATGGCCGTCCACAAATAGACTGTGTATCGATAGCTGATAGCGATACACTGTGATAACGATAGACGCTGATAACACATTTCACACCGGAATCGCAACTGCTACAGTTTGCTGCGTCCTAACAACGAATGCGTACCTATGTTCTTCATCAGAGCTGTGCTGCTAGACGCTTAAGAGATGCGTTACGAATATGTTTCGAGCATAATAATATTTGACGTAGGTACTGCGAAAACTAAGCCTGGCCAACCTAACACACCTTGATCCGAAATTATATTAGGTCCTTACATATGAAATTGGCGTTTTGTATGGGAGGAACATAAAGTCGATTTTTTTTAAATATAATATATATATTTAATCAAAGTATGTACCATTGCTATCTATGCACTTTTGCCACCTTATAGGTAGTTCATTGATCCCTTTACTAAAAAAGCCATTCGGACGGGAATCAATAAAATCTTTGAAAGCGCTTTGGACTGCCTCATCGGAGTTAAATTTTTCCCTTGTAAGAAGTTATCCAAATTTCGAAAAAAATGGTAATCTGTTGGAGCAAGGTCCGGGGAGTAAGGTGGATGTCTTAGGCATTCCAATTGAAGCTCCTCTAATTTGGTAGCCGTCTGTTGTGCAGTGTGTGGTCTAGCGTTGTCCTGAAGCAGCAGTGGCCTAGAACGATTGACCAGCCTCGGTTGTTTAGCAGCTAGCTTTTCCATCATGGATTGCATTTGCTGACAATAGATATCCGCCGTAATCGTCTGGCCAGATTTAAGAAAGCTGCAGTGAACGACGCCGGCGCTAGTCCACCAAACGCTCACAAGTAATTTTTTTTGAGTCAATTTTCGTTTGGGGCAGGATTTGGCTGGTTCGCCAGGGTTCAACCATTGCGATGAGCGTTTCCGATTATCATACAGGATCCATTTTTCATCACAGGTAATGATTTGATTTAAAATCCCTTCATTACTGTGCCGGTTGAGTAATGTAACACAGCAGTCTACGCGCGTTTGTCGGTTTGCTGCACTCAATTCATGAGGTACCCACCTTTCAAGCTTTTTCACCTTCCCAATTTGCTTCAAGTGAACTAAAACAGTTTCATCACTAAAACCGCAGCCTGCAGCTAGCTCGGACGTGGTTTGCGATGGATCCGCTTCCACAATAACCTTCAATTCTTCATTGTCAACTTTGGTCTCCGGCCGTCCACAGGGCTTGTTCTGCAGGTCGAAATTTCCAGAACGAAAACGTTGGAACCAAACACGCACTGTGTTTTCTTTTGCGACACCCTCGCCGTACACATCATTAATCCTTCGAGCCGTTTCTGCAGAACTGGTGCCACGATGGAACTCGTACTCGTAAATAACGCGATATTTCAAGTTTTCCATTTTGTAAACAGAGTGGCGCAAAAAAAAAACCAAAAGAGAAAAAAACAAATGAGTTACGATTTTCAAAACACAAAAGCATGAGTAAATGGCTGTATAAATTTGAAATTGGAATTTCTAACCAAAGAAGAGATATATGAGATCAAAGTGGCCAGTACGACAAAACGCCAATTTCATATGTAAGGACCTAATATATTAGGTCCTTACATATGAAATTGGCGTTTTGTATGGGAGGAATGTAAAGTCGATTTTTTTCTAAATATAATATATATATTTAATCAAAGTATGTACCATTGCTGTCTATGCACTTTTGCCACCTTATAGGTAGTTCATTGATCCCTTTACTAAAAAAGCCATTCGGACGGGAATCAATAAAATCTTTGAAAGCGCTTTGGACTGCCTCATCGGATTTAAATTTTTTCCCTTGTAAGAAGTTATCCAAATTTCGAAAAAAATGGTAATCTGTTGGAGCAAGGTCCGGGGAGTAAGGTGGATGTCTTAGGCATTCCAATTGAAGCTCCTCTAATTTGGTAGCCGTCTGTTGTGCAGTGTATGGTCTAGCGTTGTCCTGAAGCAGCAGTGGCCTAGAACGATTGACCAGCCTCGGTTGTTTAGCAGCTAGCTTTTCCATCATGGATTGCAGTTGCTGACAATAGATATCCGCCGTAATCGTCTGGCCAGATTTAAGAAAGCTGTAGTGAACGACGCCGGCGCTAGTCCATCAAACGCTCAAAAGTATTTTTTTTGAGTCAATTTTCGTTTGGGGCAGGATTTGGCTGGTTCGCCAGGGTTCAACCATTGTGATGAGCGTGTCCGATTATCATACAGGATCCATTTTTCATCACAGGTAATGATTCGATTTAAAATCCCTGCATTACTGTGCCGGTTGAGTAATGTAACACAGCAGTCTACGCGCGTTTGTCGGTTTGCTGCACTCAATTCATGAGGTACCCACCTTTCAAGCTTTTTCACCTTCCCAATTTATTCAAGTGAACTAAAACAGTTTTATCACTGACACCGCAGCCTGCAGCTAGCTCGGACGTGGTTTGCGATGGATCCGCTTCCACAATAACCTTCAATTCTTCATTGACAACTTTGGTCTCCGGCCGTCCACGGGGCTTGTTCTGCAGGTCGAAATTTCCAGAACGAAAACGTTGGAACCAAAAATGCACTGTGTTTTCTTTTGCGACACCCTCGCCGTACACATCATTAATCCTTCGAGCCTTTCTGCAGCACTGGTGCCACGATGGAACTCGTACTCGTAAATAACGCGATATTTCAAGTTTTCCATTTTGTAAACAGAGTGGCGCAAAAAAAAAACCAAAAGAGAAAAAAACAAACGAATTACGATTTTCAAAACACAAAAGCATGAGTAAATAGCTCTATAAATTTGAAATTGGAATTTTTAACCAAAGAAGAGATATTTGAGATCAAAGTGGCCAGTACGACAAAACGCCAATTTCATATGTAAGGACCTAATATTATCCTTTCTTTTTCATTGACTGTATTATACCTACAAATGACACTTCTTATAGTGAAAAACTGAAAACTAAGCTTTTTTGGGTCCAAAGTTTGGCTGGGCCGTGATGAGTCCTGTGAAGAAATAAATCTGGATTTTTTATGTTTTAAACACAGATTACTACTTTTAAAGTAGGTATAGGATTTTTGATTATTTTAGATAGTGCGTGTTGGTATTATTTGTAGGATAGGTATTTAGAGTGATGAGATGAATAAGACGTTTACCGCGTTTACCTGATGTCAAGTGATACGCATGCCCTTCAATCAAGTCAATCTAGGTGCCTTCAAGAGAAGAGTGAATAGGCATTTTCTAGGCAAGCGCGCTCCATCCTAGACCTCATCATTGCTTTCCATCAGGCATGATTGTCGTCAAGCGCAAGCCTATCTACAATTAAAAAAAAAAATGCCCATTTCTGATGCAATGCGTCCCACGACTATGAAACTCAAATGATTTATTTATTTCATAATATACTTAGGCCTTAATTGTTGGCTCTTATGAATTTGAAGTTGGCGGTAGAGTTTTGACTTTTAATGTGGAAGGTGAAAAAAAAAGGTTCTCAATTTCATTTCAGTCCTACAGATATTTCAATTCACGATGACGCGCCCACTCTGTCAAACTCCCATACAAATCGAATGAAACGGAAGCGATTTTGATAGAGTAGGGCGCGTCTTCGTGGATTGAAATAACTATACCACCGGTAACTCTTATTTCGGTTAGTCAGGTACAGTCGAGCGCTGCAAGTAGGCAATTAGTGTGCCGATATTGATAAGTGTCAAGTGGCAGACACGCAGTATTGTCTGTATGTAGATCGCGGTATCTGATAGCGCTTGTGTGCCAAGGACGACATTTGCATGACGACCCGCGACCCACTACCAACACCGGCCTACACCATCCAGTGTCCCCCCCACCTACCCCTAGTACCTACCCCAGAGATGTGCACTCATGTGCTGCGTTGCCGACGCGACGTTGTGTTAAAATAATAATAATATTTCTTTATTAAAGGAAAAACACCCAATTTTACAATAAGTTGTAAACAAATTTATAAACTGTTATTGTTAACCACTTGTTAACAAAGTTATATATTTCTGATAATATTTGTCAAACACTGACAAATATTCATCAGAAATAATTATAACTTTGTCAGAAATAACTAACTCCTTCGAAACGGCTTTACCAATTTTTATGGTTTTCTTTGTGTTTATTCATTATTCGGTAGATCTTAGCCAGCTGTATTTATAGCAAAACAACATTTGCCGGACCAGCCCGTAAGTTTTATAAAAATAAAGTGATTCTAGGAATGCCAGCACATCTTTATTAGGCCAAACTTCAGCATTTAAGTAGGGTCGTTTAGCCAGTTGGCGACCGATTAGCGGGATATTCAACTTTAAGTCCATATTTAAGTACGACGCATCCATAGTACACATATTAAAGTCATTTGACGGGGTTCTAGACATTGTCAAGTTGTATTTAAAAGTAAAATAATCAGAATTACAGTTGCGAGAACATTTTAAATTGAGTAAATCTTAAAAACTATATGAAATGCCAGTTAGCGACCACCTTTGCTAGTTGACGACCGACCCCTTATCTAGTTGGCGACCGCGCGATCTGCTAGGGCAAACTACATTTGATTAATAAAAATAAAAAAATAATTATAATTTTATGATTGCATTGACGGCGGGCCATCATTATCTACGACTATTCCAAATTTCATGTCAATATCTTTGATAGTTACTGAAATAAAGGGTTGTGACACACCGACAGACAGACAGACAGACGGACAACAAAGTGATCTTATAAGGGTTCCGTTTTTTTTCTTTTCAGGTACGGAACCCTAAAAAACAGACTAAGATTATGGTAGTGATTGTAAATGGTTGTAAAACCACACGTTAATCAAGTGGTCGCCAATTAGAAGTGACACTTATTGGCGACCACTTGATACCCATACATTTTTAGATGTTTAAATATAAGATTTATAATAATTTGGCGGTCGTAAACTAAAATATATGTAGATAAAAATAAACAAATTAAATTGAAAGTAATTGAATTCCGAACTAGATTTGTAGTCTATAAAAAATTTAAATAAATGTTTTTCTATCCAATTATCTATTGGCGACCAGGTGGCCGCAAATTAAATGCAATTCTAGTTAGCGACCATTCAATTTTTTACAAGATTTTGTATATTACATGTAATAAATGTACCAATTACGTAAAATATGTACTTATACACTTAATGGAACATTAAAATATCGTCTCTAATAAATATATCACGATCTACTTATCTTGAACGCATCACTAGCTCACTATTTTTTCCTTTGTTTTGGGACCCTGTACGCGCCAAAAATATGAGCGGCTGACTGAACTAAGATTTGTTTACTGTCGGGTAAACACAAAGCTGCCAACTATTGTAGGTAAAGCTAATAGATCTATCTCCCTATTTAATTAAGCGAATTTCATTTGGAAAAGAAGGATAGAATTCTTATTTTTTTCGTATTAATGCAGTAGGTCCTGTCAGTGGTCGCTAACTGACGGTGGTCGCGTAACCAGCTAAACGACCCTAACCCCTGTTTATTTAAAATTTAATGCTGTTAGCCTCTAAGGTGCCTACTCAGTACTTACTGACATAAAAAGAAAGAAAGAAAAGCTTATTATTTAGTCACAATTCACACGCACATTTAACACTAACAAATAAACAAAATACTTATAGCAAAATATAAAACTTAACTACTTATAATTCCAAGTGACCAAACATAGGTAAGTCACCATGCAGCATTAAGCTGTAGCGCTGGTTTTCAGTGGAGGTACACAGAGGAGGTACGACAGATTTACACGCAAATTATGGACAGTAGACTGTTTATTCCACGAAAAAAGTGAGCATGCATGAATTGCAGAATTTTTCCCAAGTTAATGGCTCGAGAGACTTGGAGTTCTGAGGACTGAAGAGCCGACAATGTAGGACGGTATCGGCAACAGGAACAAAACCGACCCTCGCCCGCGCCTAGAGGCTAGAGCGATCGAATTAAAAAACAAAGCCCTTCCCGCCGCCCGGCTGTCAAAAATAAATCAAACATGGCCGCCGCCCATCACCCGCGCGTGGGGAGCGCTACACTACCACATAGCCTCTATATCTACCCATAGACACAATGTTACACTCTGTCCCTCTATCGAAGAAGACATTAGACAAGGTTTGCATACATTGAAGGTTTGGTGGTAATTTTGTTTTTAATTTAAACAGTAAAGCGGCAATGAATGTCGAACTGTAACAGTGACTTTGCGATGGAGCTTCACGGAACTTTTAAATTAGGTACTCTTATAGTTAAATAAGTACCTAGTATAATGGGATCAATGACCAGTTTTGTAATAAAACTAAAGGTAGTTATATCAATCAAAAAACTATTTGAAGAAAGATTGCATAGATAAACTAGGAGTACAAAATTTATTTGCGTACAATTTTATTTTATTTTTTTCAGAAACTGGCATGAGTTTATAGAACTTTTCGACGCTTGTGCTAAATTTGGCTTACGTATGCTGTAGTTCTTTATTAATGTATATTCTGAGGCTGTAGCTAATGGCTACATATCCCGTACGTAAGCCATACACTCTATCTGTGTAAAACAGACATGCCGAGTTTCTTGCCTGTTCTCTTCGATGCAAAACGTTTTCCAAACGCTGTAAAGAGTCTGGCATTTAATAAAAACCTGTAAGTTAAATTAATAATTTCGATTATAAAAGAATTTGTGCTAAAACCTACCTACTTATGACAAAGGGTCCTCACTCCTCGTATTAGGTACTCATATCTACTGGGTTTTTGAGGTTCAAATAATTTTGCATTAAATCATACTCAACAGCTTTTTTAACTCGGATCTTGCTGTACGCAGGTCGCAGGGCAATAAATTGGGGAAATAGGGCAGGCCTAGAGCACAAGCGTCGGTCTAGATAACCAGTGAAAAAAAGAATTGTTGGAATGATAGGGATATATTTCCATCTCTTCACGAGATATCTTAAAAATTATCTATTAATTATTGATATAATTTAAGAAATTGTATATAATGACTTTTTTTTTTGAAAAGAGCAAGTGCCGAGTTTCTTGCCAGTTCTTCTCGGTGCAAACCTGCTTTCCGAACCTGGCGGTAGAGTTTTGACTTTTCATAAGAGCTTATTAATTGGGCTTATGTGAAAATAAAGATTTTTCATTTTCATTTTCATTTTCAGTAGCTATAGTATATTATGTATGGGGTAAGGATACCTGCCACATCCACAATGCTTTTTTTCCACAGTCCACACACTCCGTTGCACCGACGAAACTATTAGTAGGCCACTCCATAACCGGTCGGAGCCCTTCTCACGAGCTCCTAGACCAATGACGCCCGACCTCCCCCCTCCTAGACCAGGGTCCCAAGCCCCCAACCCGTCATCCGTACAGACCGTATAGAGCACATAAAGCCATAATTTTGACTATTTACGTTTTATGATATCTTTCCTATTTATAAAATTTCGTAGAAAATATTCGAGTGGAAATAACACGTCCAAGACAACTCGTATAATTCCCATAAATAATAAATAAATAAAATAAAATAAATTTATTCATAAGACTGTAGGTACACATACTAATATTTATGGTCCTTATACATTCTACCATATTATGGTGTATGAATATTTACTGTTCCTTATTCTGCAAATTAAGTAAGTCAAAACACAATGCAACCGTTATAAATGTCAAAAGGAAAATGTCATAGGTACCTACATTGTTTGAATTTCGAACGGTCAGCAGATTTCTATGATGATCGTAGACCGGTCACATGGCTAACCTCGCTCCACGTGTAAGTGATAAGCTATCAGTATCGACGTGATAGTGATAGCGCAGTGATACGGTGTGATAGCGACGCTGATGGCGTGATAGCGAGCCGGAGACGCGGCGGCGCCGGCAGCGCTTACCAGCTCACCGGAACAGATATGTACTTACTGCGGACTCCACTACATGACTCGATTGACATAAAAAATTGGTTGCCTGTAAAGTCGGTTTACTGACGATAGTTGAACGTGACGTTTTCTTTGTCGCTCGTTCCGCGCTCGCGAGGTAACGCCGGTAACGCCGCATGAGCGAGGTAACGCCGGATGAGTCATGTTTTTTCGTGCGTGCAACCGGCTCTATCGATTTATAAGACGTTGTCACGTCAAAAAATTGGTTGTCTGTGAAGTCAGTTTACTGACGATAGTTGAACGTGACAACTCTCGCTTGCACTTCAAGCCTTACATGGAACGCCTCAGAGCGTGGTAACGCCGGATGAGTCATGTTTTTTTGTGCGTGCAGCCGGCTCTATCGATTTATAAGACGTTGTCACGTCAAAAACGTGGCACTCGGGGAGTGCTGACAGAAGTTAAACTCAAAAAAAAATTTCTTACAGGGGTGTCGGTTACAGTCACGAGTTCAATGGTTTTTATCCATCTGAAAAACGCACAACGCGTCTGAAGAAGTTTTCACTTCAAAAATAGATTAGGTACCTGGTTGCCATGAGACGCTTGAACAAGGAAAGAAACCACGTGTCCCGATGATTGTTTGTTTGTTTGTCTGCAATCAAATCTTGGAAGTTTTTGACCCACTTCCTTATTACTGATTAAGCTGTTTGTGTAAACCGGATGAAAATTCAAAATTATTATGATATGGAGCTGATCTGATGATGGAACCGAAAGGTAGCAACTTAGTAGTTAAACGAAACAACCCCATTGTGTTCGGTCTCGTTTGATCCGTCTTGACGAGTACTTTGGTTTAAAATGGTAACCACGGTCTGGTGCTTAGAAGAATATGGGTTTAACTAGAAGCCTGTTTTTAAAAATATTTTATAATTGATAACTTGTTGTCTGCTAAACTAGAACTGAGCACGTCGCCAACGTCACGTGGCATGGTATAGCCATGGGGATTCTGGTGAATGAAGTTTCTGGACGAGGAAGTCATAGGGAAGACGCTATGGAAAGCCAACATAACCAACCCAACCCAACATAACCCAACGACAAAATAATCAACTTAACTCAGAAAAATCAATGGTGCAAGGCAGGACTCGAACCTATGATATGCAGTGTAACCAATATATCCATGTTCTCAGTCTATATGGTCAGCCTATATAATAATTATTATCATCTTTTTAGCTGTCCACAGCGCTCCGTGGAGACAACTCACGCGACCTAAATCATCTTTGCAAATGCACACGCGATAATATTGTTATTACGGAATTGTGGGTCAATGATATCAATTGGGATTATAATATCAGTAGGCCTCTACACTCTGAGGATTATCGTGTTTGTAGGTGAAGTGTTGCGTTCCGGTTGACTCACGCGCATGCCTACAAATTCTACTATCGTAATTTTTTGTGAACTGACTCTTATCCGCTTTGCCCAACCTTGCCCAGCGGTGGGTTCGACCTTTGGCACTCGCAAATTATTTGTTCTTGAAATATTGAAAGTCAATCGAATGCTACGAACTATGTTTATTTTAAGTTCGAGCGGAAATTTAAAATTAAACTTGTAAGTCTTGCAATAAATTTAATTTGCACACGTAATTCGGTGGGAAGGGCTACTTCCGTGTAGCAACATTACCTCAATGCATAGGTCTATATGCATAGGTTTTATAGGAATGAAAAAAATTCATAAAATTGTACAAGATTTCAATTTCTATGTCCACGGGTCGGGCTGAGCAATGCAGAATAAGAGAATGAATAAATAAATGTGCATGCAAATACTCAAGAATTTTATTTCTACCAATTTCTAATTCGTAAAAGCATAGTAAGCTATGAATAGTCGATGCAATGAAAACCCATTTTTTTCATGCATTGAGTATAAATAATACGATTTTAAAAAATCAGAATTCTTCCACGGTGAGAGTTGGTAGAGCTCTGTTGGAGACACACCGAGTGTGGCGCTAGAAGCGCACTGCTGTGTGACCCCTGCGACCCGCTGGTAGGTGTTCGTGCGCCCACCGCGCGCCGCCCACGAGGTGCTGCACCCAACATTCTACGAGTGACGTCAGCGGACAATAAAATAGCACTCGCTTCGCTCAAGGTCGAGAGAAGCCGCCCGCCACGCGGAGGTGTGCTGACGGCGGACTGTACCCTCTGCCCTGGCGCAGTTACCACAGTGGCGAGTTGCGTGAAGCCCCAGGTTCAATTCCCGGCTATTTATAAATTGGCTCTCGTCTTGTCGGGTGGGAGACTACTGGCTAGTATAAAATCTGGTTTTAAATTCACTGCGTGTCAAACTTGTGAATTGTCAGACTTTACCGCCACTTCGTAAGGCTATTTCGCACTGGTGAGAGTGGGCAATAACCTCGGCAATTGCTCTTTAAAGAATATATAATCTCGTGAGCAGACTCACTTCCTAAATTCTCTTGACTGATTGTTTCAACGTAACAAAGTAAGTCCAAACTACAACCGAAGTTTTCGACGAGCATTCTAAAAATACAACTTCTGACGTCATACGCTCGGACCACCAGCGGCATATCACCTGCCTGGAAGGGCAACTTCCCTATTACCTCCAGCATCGGCAAATTGGTGACCCCGACGTGATACCACTACCATGAGGAAGCACATCAACTGAAGAACACGCAACAAGCTCAAAGTAACAACCACATTAACCGCTACAAGTTTATAAAAAAAAAACACGCTGTTTCGATATTTGCCTTCAGCAATCAAGTGATATTCAGTTTTCAAAAAAACGTACATCATATTCCGATCATATTTCGAAGTTTATCATATTCGAAGTTTTTGGATACATCATATTTCGAAGTTTTTGGAAATCGACCAAAAAGTCGAACTGTAGTAGGCCTGGTCTCCCAGTGAGCGTCGAGGGAGTGAGCGATCACAGTCTTATAGCGGGTATTTTTAAGGACCACTTTACAGTTACATCACCATTGGGTCCATCACAGTCCGAGTGGGATAGGGGAACGTGTGGTCAGGAGATTGGTATCCGTTTCACAGCCAAAGAGGTGAAAAATGCCATAACTTCCATGTCTCGGGGAAAATCTCCTGGTCATGATGGACTGAGCATTGAACATCTAAAATATGCTGGTCCTCACCTACCCCGAGTGCTGGCTATGTTCTATAATTTATGTATAGCACATTCGTATCTGCCCGCTGCACTGATGCGGACTGTGGTGGTGCCAATCGTGAAAAACAAAACCGGTGATATAAGTGATAAATCGAACTATAGGCCGATTTCTCTTGCGACCATAGTCGCAAAAGTGCTTGACAGTTTGCTTAATATCCAGCTTGGTAGTTACATTAACCTGCATGACAATCAGTTTGGATTTAGACCTGGTCTGTCGACGGAGTCTGCTATACTGTGTTTAAAGCAAACGGTCAAGTACTATTCAGAAAGACGTACTCCTGTTTATGCATGTTTCCTGGATCTTTCCAAGGCATTTGACCTGGTTAATTACGACATCCTGTGGCAGAAGTTGAAAGACTCTGGTGTACCCGAAGAAGTCAACAGGATTTTCAAATTCTGGTACAGAAATCAGGTCAATGTCGTACGATGGTCTGAATCTTACTCTGAGCCGTATAAGTTGGAGTGTGGAGTGAGACAGGGGGGTTTGACGTCTCCGAAGCTCTTCAACCTCTACGTCGATTCACTGATAGAGCAGCTGAGCAGCGCTCGTGTTGGTTGTCATATTGACGGAGTGTGTCTCAATAATATTAGTTACGCAGACGACATGGCGCTGTTGAGTGCTTCTGTCTGTGGATTGACGAAGTTGTTGGGAATTTGTGAAAACTACGCCCAAAATCACGGCCTAGTGTACAACGTCAAAAAGAGCGAATGCATGGTCTTTCGGGCCAGAGGAAAATCACTGCCAGCTACAGTGCTGCCCATCAAATTGTATGGTACCGCGTTAACGCAAGTTTCTCAATTTAAATATCTCGGGCATGTGATATCCGCTGACCTGAAGGACGATGCCGATATAGAGAGGGAGCGCAGGGCGTTGTCTGTGAGAGCGAATATGATCGCCCGCAGGTTTGCTCGTTGTACTGTTCCAGTCAAGGTGACTCTTTTTAGGGCCTACTGTACCTCGTTTTACACGAGTAGCTTGTGGGTCGATTATACGCAGAGACAGTACAATGCCCTGCGTGTCCAATACAATAATGCATTCAGGATGCTGATGGGACTGCCTCGTTCCTGTAGCGCCTCAGGTATGTTTGCCGAGGCGCGGGTGGATTGCTTTTACACCACCATGCGCAAGCGGTGCACATCCCTGGTGCGTAGGGTTCGGGCCAGTTCTAACAGTGTCCTGAGAGCATTGGCGGACAGGTTTGACTGCCAGTACTTGCGCCATTGCTGTATGGTGCACGTGCTGACAAATCGAGCCTGTCTCAGGAGGGATTAATAGGGGGGACGAGCTGTTGTTTAAGTTTTTAGTAATTAATGTACTTACTAACATTTAGGTTAAGATGTTTTATTTGTTTTTTACTAACCATGTTTATGATCCGAGTTGGTCGAAATAAATGATTTAAATGATTTTAATATTCCGAACCTACGATATCTGAGACATTACTGCTAGGGTGTTAGGGTAAGTGAATAAATATGAATTATTATGACTCTGTGCACGCGGAGCTCTCGGGAGCTAACTTGTCATGCAAATGACTAACCTTCAGCCGACACGGCCGGCGGGACAGGTTCCAGCTCTCGAGGAGCACCCCGGGTCAAGGGCGCTCCCAGGCCGACCTGTTCCGCGCCACTGGGGTGTATCTCATTACCTTGACTGTTGTCTACGACAGGTTTGTTTGGCGAGGGGCTCCGCTATTGGGCTGATGGTAACTAGCAGAAATGACTAGGGCCGAGGATGTGTTGTAGATAAAGGAATAGTTGATAGATAAATAGTTTGACAGGGTTACAAGAAGTCGTCTGCGACTGGTTTGTCTATCGAGGGTCTCATCTATGTGCTGCTAGATATGGGGTGTAGGGTGACATAATAGACAAAGGAAATATGTTGATAGATAAAAGTTTGACAGGGTATGTTACAAGAAGTCGTCTGCGACTGGTCTGTCTATCGAGGGTCTCGTCTATGTGCTGCTAGATATGGGGTGTGGGGTGACATAATAGACAAAGGAAATACGTTATTGATAAAGAGTTTGACAGGGTATGTTCCAAGAAGTCGTCTGCGACTGGTCTGTCTTTCGAGGGTCTCATCTATGTGCTGCTAGATATGGGGTGTGGAGTGACATAATAGACAAAGGAAATATGTTATTGATAAAGAGTTTGACAGGGTATGTTACAAGAAGTCGTCTGCGACTGGTCTGCCTATCGAGGGTCTCATCTATGTGCTGCTAGATATGGGGTGTGGAGTGACATAATAGACAAAGGAAATATGTTATTGATAAAGAGTTTGACAGGGTATGTTACAAGAAGTCGTCTGCGACTGGTCTGCCTATCGAGGGTCTCATCTATGTGCTGCTAGATATGGGGTGAACACAAAAGAGCAGTTGATAGATAAATAGTTTGACACGCTGAGTAAGCCTGTCAGAGCCTGTCATATAATATGTTAGGCTATACTGTCTACCAATAGGTAGCTTAGTAGTAGTACCAGTAACTCAGACCTTTCACCTAAAGGCGGTCACAAACATATCTTTTTCATCTCACCCGCTCGGAAAAGATATCTTTAATGCCCGAAATCGGGCGCGAAATGCGATTATATTCCCTAGGCCGGAAAAGCATTTCCAATATTATACTTCCCATCCCTATTATTTAAGAGGGTTTCACTAATAACTCGAGTTTGCATGGGTATTAATTTAGAATTTTAATCACTTTGTTAGGAATTGCTATCAGGAATTCATTTCTGCTGCTTAATTCGTTAAGTTATTTTTAGGGTTCCGTAACTCAACTAAGACAAACCTTTGTTTATAATCCATTTGTCTGTCCTTCCACTTACAGTCTTTTTTCTCAAGACTCGTTCCTGAGAATAAGAGTTCTTATTCTCAGATGTAAGAGAGGTGTCAAGTTGACGTGGCTGCATCATCACTTACAGGTGAGGCTACAAGTACCTTACTAAGTAAGTAAGGTCAAGTAGGTACCTACCATATTGTAGAGTGTATAAAAGCTCATAACAAGTACACAAGTCCAGAATGGTCCCTTGGACAGTGGACACCTCCTTGGACTAAGACATTTAAGACAACCCTATTAAAGGTTCTGGACATAAAGTTAAAACCTATTTGCCTATGGAGTACCTCCTGTTGTTCTACAATCAAAAAAATTTAATATAATAGTAAAAGTAGTGTGCGGAAAATAATAACTTTCCGCACACTACTTTTTGAGCAAATCTAAAAATTAAAACACTAACAAATCATTCAGTTTTTGTTCGAGGCACTCGTTTACTGGGCCACTAGAACAGTAACTACCCCACAGCTACCCCTACCTAGTAGATAGAGAGCGCGCGGGTCGACCAACGCTCTAGGGGCGGCGAGTTATAGATGTGGGGATAGATGATAGATATAATAGTTACATAGGGTGCAGTATACTTCTACGGGGTTACACGTGTGTGCGTGTCTAATGCCGATTGATGTAATACAACTCCTAACAGACCGCATTATTTTAGTTCATACTTTGTTTTATGTAAATTAATTAATTTTTATTTTCTCTGTTATTGTATTATTGAACATTGTTAGTATTTGTTGTTTAACTTTTGGATAGGCATAGTTCAGAATTCTCAAAAAGTTATTTTCAAAGATCCCTCACAACCATAGCTCATACCTAAGTAACAGTATTAGTAAGTAGGTACATAAATAACCTTAGTATGAAAAAAAAATGGAAAATTCTTTGCAAAAACACACAAAGAGTGAAATAATATTTAATGTACACCAATTCGAAGTCGGGTAATGTTTTGTTCAATCATTAATAGTCCTTCGTATTATAAAACTTAATGTGCAAAGAAACGACAAAATTATCGACAATACGACTACAATACGACAATACTATTAGTGAATGTACGAAACATTGCCCGACTTCGAATTGGTGTACATTAAAAATTATTTCACTCTTTGTAGTGGCATTTGAAGTTGGTTTTTTGGAAAGAATTTTCCATTTTATTTTTTACTTTTTAGTGGAAAACAAGTAATGCGCAAGGCATTGGAAAAAATTCCCAAATCGCTGGAAGTATGCTTCTAAAATCTGAAGAGTTCCCTCAATTTCTCCAAGATCCCATCATCAGATTCTGACTTGATGAATACAGTCATTACTTGATGACTGCAAGGAAATGCAATAGGAACTATATAAAATACCTAAATCGCTTCAAGTATACTAGCAAAATTTGAAGAGTTTCCTCGATTCCTCCAGGATCCCATCATCAGATCCTGACTTGGTGACTATGGGACCATGACCATCTGTGAACTATACCCTTTCAAACAAAAAAAGAAATTGGTCCACACATCTTCGAGTAATCGGGGACATACATAAAAAAATAAAAAATAAAAAAAAAAGATTCTGACGAATTGAGAACCTCCTCCTTTTTTTGAGGCGGTTAAGAAAATTTTTTTTTGCCTCCCTTTTCATCATTTATGGCCATAAATATTATTAATTATAAAATACAAATAATTATTTTTATACTTTTTTATGTTTTTAAATCACTTTACATATTATACTGCTCAGTTGGAAGTAACTATGTTAATTAAATCGAAAGTTACAAGGTATAAAAGCTAAATAGTACTTACATACAATAGTACAATTCGATATAAAAATGTCGAAAATACTTGGTCAACAATAGAGAATAGTGGAAATGACAATTTTACACGTGCCGACGTTTTTAGTATATTTGCAAAAAAATAAATTAATGAAAAGAATTGAAAATATACCGTATACCCGTATATATTTTAAAAATAATTCATGTAAGTATTAAATAACAGTATTAATGCATTTCGATTTTTGAAGTTATGTGTAGGAGGAAAATAAAAAAGCAATACCTAGTGCGGAAAAGGATATCTTTCTGCACGCTAAACATCCAAGGAAAACAACTGTTTCCGTTCGTTCGTGTCCGTTTACAAAGTGCCGGTGGTGCCGGTGTGGGGGACGGCTGCCCGGCGGGAGTGTCGCGGCGCATGCGCGGAGCCGGTGCGTGGCCGTGGTCGGTTTTTGCGGCGTCTCGACTCTCGACCGCTCCGAGCGACGCCTGTTGCCATGCCGCCATCGCCGCGCACACCGCTCCAGTCGCCGCGCCGAGCCAGTGCCCAGTGTCCAGTACTGAAACCTTAACCGTACCAGGCCTGTCGCACTTATCACGTGACCGTCCCGGCTACAAGTAGAGTTTTGGACTACCATATTTCAGATGGTTGCCGCTCGCGGGCCGAGTTGTACGCCCTAGTTCTGTCTATTTTACGCGCCGTCTGACTACGGCAGCCCTAGTACGTCGTAAGAGATAAAGTTAGGCGATAGAAAGAGACCACAACATTGTTGCGTTTGTTGCGTTGTTGTAATTCAGGCGCTATTGTAACTGAATTACACTTTTTGTGTCAGCGCTAGAGTCGCTATTTCTTTAAATTTTCGTGCAGAGTGAACCTTCTGGTACTATTAAGTGTTCTGTGGCCGTACGACTTATCTACGCTCCTCATAGATACCTGTCGCTCATTCCATCGCTAAATAGAACAAAGTTCAAAGAATATATGGAAATAACAAATCTGTTCGGTAAATTGATCACGTGAATACTGTCATCTAGACTGATATAAAATGGGGATATTAATGAGGGAAAAAGATTATGACTAGTGCTGGTGCTGAAGTATGTATGTGCTCAAATATTTTTTTGTACCTTGACGACTGATTGGCGCAGTTGGTACTACTTTGAATATGATATTATATGTACTTCTTTTTTTGATTTATAATACAAAAAAAAACTTTTTGTCACTTGTCCGTGACCCATCTATCTGTTTCTATTCTCTCCGTCGCTAATGGCCCTTTTTCTCAGAAACGTATTTTGATATTTTTAACTTGAAAATATGTTATGTATGTGATTGGAAGTAAAAATGTTATACCTTAGGTGTGTAAAAAATTCAAGTTCAACTTCATGACATCTCTTTCACTGATTAGTGTTTCAAATTACGTAACTAAGAATCGAAATATTTTGTCAACACGTAAATAACTCATAAAAATGATACCAGCAACGCAATTTACACAGCTATCAAAATTGAAATATCGTCCTTATTTCAAGTTCTCCTTCCTCAAATGGCCTCCACGACACTGTCCAACGGTAGATAAATCGAAAATCAAAAGGCCATATTGTAGTAGAACTTGTAGCAGTCTTTGATAGCTGACGATAGATGGCGTAACCAGCGCAACAGCACACGCTGACGGAGCTTTCGATAAAAGAAATTCTGACGTCATACGCTCGGATCACAAGCGGTCCCCAGGCATAGCACCTGCCTGGAGGAAAAAACTATTGCACACAACACTCCCAACCAGCAAAAAAAATTGGTTGCCTGTAAAGTCGGTTTACTGACGATAGTTGTACGTGACAACGTCTTCTTTGTCGCTCGTTCCGCGCTCGCGAGGTAACGCCGCATGAGCGAGGTAACGCCGGATGAGTCATGTTTTTTCGTGCGTGCAACCGGCTCTATCGATTTATAAGACGTTGTCACGTCAAAAATTCTCTCATATGTTCGAGTGACTCGAGCGGTGTGAGGCGGCCTTAACTCGCGGCGCTCAGTAACATCACGACTCGCTCAGTATTTTGACATTCGAAGCAAAAAAGCATCCGGGAGCCGCCCCCCCCCCCGCCCCCCCACTGCCCCGCGGCCGCCAACACTCGCCAGCTCCAGCGAGCACTCGACTGACTGGTAAGTGGTAAGTGATGTAGCCGTAGAGATTTTCATACTAAGTTAAGGGATAAGTAGGTGTTAAGTAACCCCTAATGGTTGCTATAGAGAATCGCACCGAAACGCTAAGCGGTGCGTCTTCACCGGTAGGCAGCGAGCAAGCCGCGGCCGAAGCCTCCGATCACACTTGACTTGATTCAAAGTGACTCGTGTCGGGAATTTACGCCATTGAGGGAGGTCATTGTTGTCCGTTTGTCTGTCGTCTGTCCGTCTGTCTGACTGTTCGTCAGTCTGTCTGTCTGTATCTACTGGACTATCTGTCTCTATGTCTGACTCTCGACATGATTCGTCTATACAAGGCTATTTTTAACCGACTTAAAAAAAAGGAGGAGGTTCTCAATTCGTCGGAATCTTTGTTTTTATTTTTTTCTATGTATGTTCCCCGATTACTCGAAGATGCGTGGACCAATTTCGAAAATTCTTTTTTTGTTTGAAAGGGTATAGTTCACAGATGGTCCCATAGTCATCAAGTCAGGATCTGACGATGGGATCCTGGAGAAATCGACGGAGCTCTTCAAATTTTATGAACAAACTTGAAGTGATTTGGGTATTGTTTGAAAGAGTAATTTTTTCCAGATTGTCTTATGGTCATCAGGTCGGGATCTGATGATGGGATCTGGGTAAAATCGAGGGAACTCTTCAAATTTTGCTAATATGCTGGAAGCGATTTGGGTATTTTTTATAGTTACTTTTGGATTTACTTGCAGTCATTAAGTAATGACTGTATTCATCAAGTCAGGATCTGATGATGGGATCTTGGAGAAATTGAGGGAACTCTTCAGATTTTAGAAGCATACTTCAAGCGATTTGGGCATTTTTCCAATGCCTTGCGCATTAGTTGTTTTCCACTAAAAAGTAAAAAATAAAATGGAAAATTCTTTCCTAAAACCCAATTTCAAATGCTACTACAAAGAGTAAAATAATTTTTAATGTACACCAATTCGAAGTCGGGCAATGTTTCGTTCATTCACTAATACTCCTTCGTATTGTGGATAATTTTGTCGTTTCTTTGCACATCAAGTTTTATAGTGGCATTTGAAGTAGTGTTGCCCAAAATCAGTCTTGGTCTTGCAGTCTTGGTCTTCATTCTTGCATTTTTGCAAGACCAAGACCAAGACCAAGACTGCCTAATTTTAGCAAGACCAAGAACAAGACTGGTAGTGCAAGATTTGAGCAAGAACAAGACTAAGCCTGCGAGACTCTTGCGTCTTGCAGTTAACGTGAAATCGCACCCTCTGCCCGCGAAATTCAAATTTTATTTTGTTTTTCGCAATTATTTACTAATCCAACGAAGTAGGCTTATGGAATTCATTTTGCGAAAATAAGAGTATCATCTACATTCTACACAGTTTTATATAAAAATGTTTACTTGAAAGTGACCAGTTTAGGAATGTAGTTCGATTATCGACCAATTTGTGAATTGAGAGTTACTCACGTCAAACTCGGCACTCGAACTAAATACATTACTAAACAGGACGCTTTCAAGTAAAGATTTTTATATAAACCTGTGAAGATGATATTGCTATTTTGGCAAAATGAATGCCATGAGCCTAATTCATTGTACTAGTTAAATATTTGCGAAAAACAAAATAAAATTTGAATTTCGCCGGCCGACCTCCGTTTTTTTTACACACTGCAAGTAAGTACTTGACTGTGATCTCACCTGATGCTAAGTGACGATGCAGCCAAAGATGTTATCGTACTACCTTGGAAGAGGTAAGCAACCCCTAACGGTTTCTACACAGCATCACACCGGAACGCTAAATCGCTTGCCGGTGCGTCTTTGCTGGTAGAGTGGTGACTAGCCACGGCCGAAGCCTCCTACCAGACCAAACCTGAGCCAAATTAGAAATAATAAGTAAAATTCTAAAGTGGCCTGTGGCGGGAGTCGAACCCGCGACCTCCCTCTCTATCCATATGCGATATTAATAGACGCCGCCGGCGCGTGTAGATGATAGTGGCTTTGGCCGTGGCTAGTTACCACAGCAAAGACGCACCGCCAAGCGATTTAGCGTTCCGGCGCGATGCTGTGTAGAATTCGTTAGGGTTTTCTTACCCCGTCCAAGTTAGTACGATAACATCTTCGGCTGCGTCGTCACTTACCATCAGGTGAGATTGCTGTCAAGTACTAACTTGTAGTGAGTAAAAAAAGCTATGTTAATTTAAACTCAAAATGTATACTTACTCAAAATGTTACATTGTTTCCACATCTAAATTACCGTTTAATAAATAGCAATAGGCTAATAGGTAATTGCGAGACTTGTGAGACTCTTGCTGCAAGACCAAGACCAAGACCAAGACTGGGAGTGCAAGACCAAGACCAAGACCAAGACCAGATGTACTGGCGCAAGACCAAGACCAAGACTGGCTGAGTCTCGTCTTGTTCTTGCATTTGGGCGACACTAATTTGAAGTTGGTTTTTTGGAAAGAATTTTCCATTTTTGTACCCTTAGGGTACGGAACCCTAAAAAGACTGTATTTTTGTTAGAGAGTTGATTTTATTTTTCCTTTAAAATATAAATACAAACATCGGAGATGAAAAGTATTTGTTTTCGACATTTTTCTTTATTTACTATCAGGCACAAAAATAAATAAAAATCTGTTTTTAAATACACGAGTAACGCCCTTTTATATTATTTCACACTTAATTTGTTATTTCATTTAAAAAATTTTTTCCAAGTTCTCTTCTTTTTTTAAAAAAATAAAAACGATTTTGACGTTGGGCCATTATTACCTACCTACAAATATTTCAAATTTCCGGTCGATAGAGTTAATAGTTACCTACTGAAATAAAAGCTCGTGACAGACGGACAACAATGTGATAAAAGGTTCAGTTTTTCCTTTTGGGGTATGGAACCCTAAAAATAAAAATTAATTTTATTTGATGATATTGGAAAAACTAAATTACAAAGTGAGATAATAAATTAATAACCAAATGGGGTATCAAATGAACATTTTTACATGTTAATTTTAAAATATATTTTTATTTGTTTTTATGCATATTGTTTTAGATTTATCGCATAAAATGTCAAAAAGTACCGTAAGTACTTATTTCCAAAGATTACCAATAAAAAAAACTAAAATATCTGCAAACAAAGTTAGTTTTTCTGTTCGTTAACAAAATGTGTTTCCAAAGGGTTTTTTATCCGTGCTCTTATATATGTATAAGGTGTACTTAATGAAAAGTCGAAATAATATTGAAGGGTACATTTTTATTTAATTAAAATTAATTTAATAATATAGTATATCCTAAATGAATATATAATAAAAATTTATTACAAGAATAATTTTAAATATGAATAAGTATTAGGAAAAAAATTTAAGTGTACTTACTAGATAATAAATTACCCTGTAAAAATATTAAATAGAAATAAGCATATTTTATTAAAAATTGATATGCTTATTTTATTTTTCCATACATTATGGAAAAATAAATATGCTTATTTCTATTTAATATTTTTACAGGATGATTCGTTATTAGCACACTTATGCACCCGTCAATATTATTTCAAGTTGTCGTTACACGTTGTATAGCAATCTTGCTGCGTCAGTCTGACTCACACTTGGCCGGTTTTTTACGTAAATGTGTAGGTACCTACATATTTTTTTGAAATTTTCAAGTTTATTTTGATGCACCAGAACGCAGTAAACTATTGAATACTTCACCTAATATTGATTGAACGAATAACAGGAGAGGCAGACAGATTTTGATGATAATATTTTCATCAATATACCTATGCTTGTATTGACGTTCTGAAAAGTCCAGGATTGGATCAATTACATTTTTGGTTCTTATTTCAATGGTAAAGTACCTATATGTCTGTGTGCGTATGTTTTTTTTTATTCTTGAATAGTAACGTCGCTTAGTTTTCCAGGTAGTACCAGGTACTCAAGGGCATTTAACAGATGAATGGAAAATAATTTTAGTAATAACTGAAGTACCTAGGTATTTTTTAATGGAATTTTACAATAACAACAAAAAATTATATTTTTTACGATGATATAATTTTAAATGGCAAAGTTATGTGTTCATATTTCGAACAGCTTCTGTAAACGTCATTGACAAAGTTATTTATTTAATAATTATATCGTTGTTGACAAACAAAAGCATTTCCAATTAGAAAATCACTCCTTTTTTGAAGTAGGTTAAAATACTTAGTTAATTTTAATATTGCAAAATATGAAAAATAATCATTGCATATGTACCATTTATTGGATTAAATAAAATAGATTGATAAAATAAATATTTATAACTCCAAGAAGTAACGTCGCTTCTGGAAATAGGCCTAAAGATATTAAGGTTCTTTAGGCCTAAGAACTTTTCCGAGATTTGATTTCTTAGATAAAGATACAACTGTCATCTTCCTATCTCACTTCCATTCTAAAAGATGCTTGTCATAACATTTTTTCTAAAAGCATGGAAGCGAGAGCTAGGATTGAGCTAAATGCAAAATTCAAATGCCGACGGCAAACGATAGGTAGGTCTAATCACAAAGTCATTCCTTGCTCTGTGGGTCTAATGGTATTACGTATTTGATCTGACAATTCGTACTTTTATTTTAAAGTGTTATATTATTATCTATCATAATTCATAATGAATACATATTGATATGTTATATTTATTATATGGGACTTAATATGGATACTTAACTATTAATTTATTATTATTATATTTATTTTTTTCTTTCTTTTAAATATTAGGTATTTTCTTTGAGCTCTACTGAGGAGACTAAAGAAAATTGTAAATCGAGTTTTTCAAATGAACGATATTATTATTATTACTGAAAATAGTAAGTTCTACATGTGAATGATTTTTTTTAACCTAATAAATAGCTCTCAAATTGAATCCCTGTGTAACACTTCTAATGGAGTTCTAACAAATAATCTTGGGTGTATCTGTAAACTGTTGTTGATCATAGACCAGTAAGATAATGTGTAAAGCATTAGGTACATTTGCATTTACCACGCACGTACTAAGTTACTTACCAGCTACTCGTAGTTGTACATTTTTGTTACATGAATCAAATCCTTGGGAGTGAATGAACTGCTGTAATAATACTAGCTCAGTTTTTAAGAGCCATTGTGGTGATAACAGAAAACAAAACCCGTCTGAGTATTTTGTGGACTTCTTCTCAGTGCAGGGCACATTTGAACCAGAGACTTGTAGTTAACACCATACATAATTATGCGAAAAATATATTGACGTTTTACAAGAGCATGTACGTTAGGCCTATGTGAAATAAAGATATTTTGACTTTTTGGAGGAGATTCCTCTCGACCGACTAACGAGGATGTACCTATTAATAATTTATATTTCCAAACAGGTATGTCATACAACACATAATATAAATAGCATATATTGGGGTCCCTACACCTATGGTTTAGGTATGGTTGGGAATCTTACACTTACAATAAACTGTAACAGTGTACTTAATAAAAAAATTATTACCAAAATATGCTTATAATATAAGTTAATAAGTCTTATTATTTTTATTTTTTATATATTTTAATTATTAATAAACATAAAAAAGTGTTAAAAATCCTTGTACATTTCATCAAATCACAAAGCTTACATTCCTACGCAAGGCTGTTCCACACGATATTTGGCATTTTTTGAATTTGAAACACGTTTTGATAACCCAATCTTGTAGTAGGTAGGCTGTGTAGGTTCTGTTACCTTCTTCTCGAAGTTTCCACATCTGACGGCGACTAACTTACCAAGTTACTTGCTCGTTAAGTTGTTAAGTTCGTGACGAAGCTATTCGACGGAGCTTGCGGATTAATTTGCCTTATGAAAAATAAATTGTGACCAAATATCGAATAAAATATCTCCCTCGCCCCCCCTTAATTTATTTTTTGTACCTAGCAAGTAATAGAGGTACGGAACCCTCGGTGCACGTACCTTGCCGATTTTTTCTTTTTCAACATTGAATAATATCATACCTAAATTTATTTCCATTCCATGATATTTTTACTGATGGATCAGTATCATTTTTTTATGTCTAAAAATAGGGTTCAGCCAGTAACATACACCTACAATCTACATATCTAACAAATAATATTAGTATCTAGTCGGCTAGTAATAGTAGTGAGTAGCTCCCTCATGTTATCCCCGATTGGGGATGGAACAAATGGGCAACATTTCCCCGTTTGTCCCCGAATTAAAATGAATTTTAATTTGGGGACGAAAAAGAAAAAAATCCCATCTGTGTTGAATTAAAATTAAATATTAATTGATATCCCATTCTCATCCAGTCACATATTATTTCTATTATACAAAATTAAATAAGTTAGTATTTCGGTCGATGTCTATAGAAGCTAATTTCGTTTTAAGGTTTAAATAATAAATTTTGACTGTAAGTACCTACCATGATAATTGATATTATGTGCTTCCCATATATTCTTATCTATGTACCCTAATAATAATTTTCATAAGAACTTATTTAATCAATTTTTTTTTCATACTACTGTGAATGTTGAGGTAAATGGAATTATTTTATTAATTTACTATTTTTTTTTCTAATTTTATCATGTTAAATAATGCATTTTCTCTTCTTATTTTCCTAGTGAATTCCAGTATCGTGCAATAAAAGTTTTTCCGGGTTAACGATTTAATAATTTCCACGTGAATTTATTTTCAATATCCCATTACAACAGTAAACTTGGAATAGATGTGGAATAATCATAGGTATCTAAGTAGATATACTGTATAGCTATACCAGTTTAGTTTTTTCCTACGAATGTCTAATAAATAGTTTTAAATTTATAATCATTTTAAGAAATTGTTTTATTTAACTATATCAGTTATTCCCATTAATTATAATTAGTAATTTAATAAAATTAGTAAAGTAATTTATATCAGTTATTCCCATGTGCACAATAATAATATGTATGTATGTTGGGTAAACGATCCCCAGATTTATTTTCTGGTAAAGATTGTTGCGCACCCATTACTAGGTAACAGGTAACAGCTACCCCCAATGAAGGAGTATTTGTACAGTGAAACGTACAATTTATCTTGTTTCAGTTGAAACAATTTTTAATACTGTACCTACTTATGCAATTGTATTAAGGGGTTTTAAAAGTTTTAGGAGGTGGAATTATCTAATTTTTAGATATTAAGGATGAAATAATTTAAAAACTATATAGCGTAGGATGTACATAGTATTAATAAACTCAAGTATAATTTTAATAAAATAGAAGAGAATATGATGAGACTCACCTGGGAACGGGTTGGCGCGATCGTCCGAGCGGCCGCCACGCGCCGCGCGCGGCCAGCGCCCGCACTTCACATTATGTCTCAAAAAACATCCTTGTGTCGCGATTTTCCAAAAAAATCCACATCAATCTCGGAGAACATCGTCCGGAGGTCCAGAAACGAGAGTTCACAAAATAGGCCTATAAGAATCTTATTGGATGTTTTGGCTTGATAGTTTCGCGAATTTTTCGCGCTCGCGCGCGGTTGCCGTGTATTTAGGCCTACGCTCCGCGCGGCGACGAGCGCGCGCGCCGCGCCCGCACCGCCTCGCTCCCTGCGCCGAGCCCACCGCGCACCGCGCCCACTCCACGAGGGTGCGATAAGGGCTCCGACGACCGCTCGCCCTCGGCTCGGGTGCGAGGGCGACATCGACGGGCGCGCGGGCGCATGCCTCCGCCGCGGACTCCTCGGCGCGTGAGTCCGGGGCTCGCCCTGCGCGTGCAGCGCGGGGGAGTCGGGAGCCGTCAGCTCGGGAGGGATGCTGCGGGAGCGGCCGGCGGCGGCGGCGCAGCACGCGCGGCGTCGCCGGCGCCGGGTCGCGGGCTGCGGGGTGCGAGTGCGGGGCGCGGGTTGCGAGGCGCGGGGCGCGGAAGGGCGGTTCGGGGCGCACGGGTTCGGGCCGGCGGGGGCGGCCGGGCCGGGCGGGCGCCGGGGCGCCGGGCGGGATGCGGCGCGGCCGAGTCGCGCGGACGAAATGGCGGCGGCCGACTCTTGCGCCGGTGCGGGCTGCCCGAGTGCCCGCTGCCGATGCCGACGTAACCTTGTATCCCCGACCTCGCAGACCGTTTTATGCCTAAATGAGGCATCCTACGGTAGGTATATGCCGCGGGTACCTACCTACCGTTTTGGACATGGCTTTCGTTCACGATTTTACCAGAAACGAAAAACTTTAAAGGTTTAACTCGACTCGACTCGATTTCATTCAAAATCCTTAAAAATCCAATTAGGTACCTTTCAGTTTTAATTTTTTTTTTTGAAAAAAAAAAATTTTTTTTTGGACGGCCTATTTTGCCCGTAGATTTTTGTACTTTAGGGTTAACAATAATTTCGTCATGAAATGGCAAACCAATGTCAAGACAAAATCTCTTAAGCCCATTCAGTCAATATTCCATTGCAGACTGTTTTGGTAAGATAATCTTTTATATTAATTGGCATTTGATATTATGTATGTCCATCACATATATCTATAACCTATAAACTATAATTACTTCCAGATGTAAAGTACGGTCTATAGTTTACTTTTTAGTTACAACTACATCAAATAAAATTTTGACAAAATCAAAATGTTTACTCACTTTGTGTTATTATAGTTACCTACCTATTTATAATTACTTATTTAAAAAGTTAAAAAAGTAAGAAGAGAAAATTGAAAATGTCTAGACTATACAAAAAAACCTTTTTAATAGTACTCCAAAGAAAGTTAAAATATTCTAAATAAAATAAATTATTTTTTTAATTGTCTGCATTTCTTTTAATTCATTAAAATTATATTGTTATTATTAAAATTAATTCTTTATTTACGATCGAATTTCTTAACCTTGTAATTTTATAATTAGTAACATAAATTAAATAGGTATCTGTCAAAATATATTTCACAGGTATGAGATCTAGTTAACCTAACTTAGGCTGTACCTACTTAATGAATTTTTTTTAATAATTATATAAAGCATTTAAATTTATAGGAATTTACCTAAAGCATGCAATGTAGGTATAAGTATACAATTTGTATTTAAATTATAAAGGATTAATAAAAGTTTTTTTTTTAAGTTTTTATTTTATTTTTTAAAATCTATCGATTCACATTCACAATCATTTGACTATTTTTAAAGTAGGCAGAAATAAATAAAATAAAATAAAATAAAATAAAAATAAAAAGCCTTTTATTTCTTGCAAAAAAAGTTACAATAAAAAATATATAGTGCAAACTTAAACTATGTTGTTGCAAGAACCCTTCCGCAGGTGAAGGCCTCCTCCAAAGAGTCCCACTTAGATCTGTCCTGTCATATTTTTGATGAATTTTGGGAATAGGATAGAAATATGGTAGGACCCCTAGTCCAACCAAACCAGAAAATCTATGCACCAGTAGGTACCTATAAAGTAAAATCGGGAAGTTGTGATTTTGTATTTGTATCACATAAAACAATATGTTATTGTTTCTAAGAGGTTAAGTTTTACACACTAGGGACCTAGTTGTAACTTAAATAGGTACACACATGATAAAAAAGAAAAATAATACATAATATTATACGTATACAGTTTATTATTTTAATTATTTCTCCAATAGATACATAATAATATTATTATTTTATCGCCTGAAGAATCGAGCCCAGAAAATAACATAAAAATAATTTGGACTACGCCATGCCACTAATGACTAGAACTTGAAATAGCTCATACATTGATAAAAATTTGGCAGACATGAAAAACCTAAAACAAAAAGCGTGAGCGACGAACTTGTTATAAATCTATGAAATAAAGAAAAAAAATAATAGTGATGGAAACGAAAATAGCAGAGTTCAGCAATCAATGACTAAAAGAAATATAAACAGCTCTTTTCATAAATAAAGAAAATAACATCGTCCTTTAAGCTAATAATGAAGTTGTACTCCTATTAGACAACGAGGATACGCAAGATGTGCGTATAAAGATGACAAATAGAAGGTCTACGAGCTAGTAATGTCACATAACTAATGGCAACACAGCGGATACTTACTTAAAATACCTCAAGCTTAAGAAATCATATGAAATTAATTATACTTTTATTAACTTTAGAACCTAATAATTTTTTAAATACCAAAGACGATAGAACTATATTTTCATTCAGTTACAGAAGATGGAGAAGGTTGTGGTCTAGGTGATACTGCGGTTAGCAACGCCAGGAACTTGGAGCTGTCATGGAAATGGCGTGTCATGTCTTCTGACCTTCTGTTAATAAACGAATAAGATTATACAAGTGACGGACAGTAAGTATGAGTATGACGGACAAGCAATGCAGGTGGAGCCGGTAAATAGGTTACAAGAGACAATGTTAGTATTTAGGGTTTTGCAAGTGATAGCACTACAATCAACTTAAGAGCAAGAACAAGTAGCAAGTTCGAAGAAGACTTATCAATAACTAATCAGAAGTTTGCTATTATCTATCTTGCAGACTTATGCGAGGCGTTAGAGTCTTCAGACCACGAATAAATGCAGATATGTAGATTTTAAAAGGAGTTAAAAAACAAACAGAGTAGTAAAATAATCTAGTCTGTAGTATAGCAACTGTGAATTTAACAAAGGACTGCAAAATAATAAATATAGCAAAAGGCATACTCCAAGGGAATGTGCTTCCTCCGAAACATTTACAGTAGCGCAATCAACTCGAAAACCTTGACAAATTGAGTTCAATGCTATTATAAATAGCAGCTAAATAGAGCATGTAGAAGTGTTCGCTTGTTGATAAATAATTTTAAAAAGAACATAATAATATGTAACTTAGGAAAAAAGATGCGTAAAAATAATACTAGGCATTTCTAAGCTAATAATGAGGGAAGCATAAGTGGAAGCTATAGTATCGTAACAACCAACAACCATATTTTTATTTTGGGTAAGAATTAGAAAACATTTTTACAGATGGTTAAATAGGTATAAAATAGGTATACAAAGAGGGAAGTTAGAATCATGATAGAGTTTACTTTGGATGAAAATAGTACGTGTGCATATGTCACATTTCTTACTTTTTCGTACTTCGTGTGAGATTTTTATGGAATCATCCAATGTTCAAATAGATTTGTACAATTAGGTACGTACGATAGGTAATACAGAACTTGTCTTGTGAAATGAAAAACGTACCAGCTGATCAACTGAATAAGATAATCTAAAATTTTAGTTTAAGTTACAGCGATCAACTCTATCTGCCAAGTTTTGTTTAAGCATTGTGTAGTTTCTTTTACCCAATAGTGATTTGATCGTGCACAAAATTCTGGTACCTACTTTTTATTTAAATAATATTAAAATCTTTTTTGCCGGGTGTTATCTGGGAAAAAATGTACCGGTTTCAGGTTCCTAACGAAATTGTGAATTTGTAGAGGTATGGAAATTAAACTAATAATGTGTCACGACGTTTAATTCTATACATTAGGCTGCGGCGTTCGTCAGGGAGCGATTACCTCTCCGGTCCTTTTTAACCTTTACGTAAATGGCCTGATAGATGAAATGAGAATAGCTGATATCGGATGCCACATCCATAGAGAATGTTTTAACAGCTTAAGCTACGCTGATGGTGTGGTGATTCTCAGTCCCTCTATCAAAGGTCTCAGAAAGCTACTCTCAGTCTGTGATTATTATGCAATGCTGAAGTATGCCTAATGTTGACAATACAGAGATGCTTGTATTCAAGGCAGTTAAAGGTCTGGAGAAAAACTTTGGATGGCAAGCAGTCTGGGCTGTTAATTTTAGGAAAGAAAAAGAGAAAGAAAATTTTCGATTCGGTGCAATATTCTGGCTCGCAGATTTGGCAAATGCAGCCAGGAAGTCAAAATAACCCTATTAAACGCATACTGCCAGGTCTTTTATACTTGCCAGCTATGGACCTCTTTTTATCTTATGGAGCTCTTTTTAAGTAAGTCATTCTCTGCAATAGGTACGCGTGCGTTTCGCGCATACTCATGGGATATCCACGCTATTGCAGTGCATCCGCTATGTGTGCCAAATCGAGGGTGCCCGACTTCTGTTGAATTAGAAAGAAAGAAAGAAAACAAGTTTATTCAGGACCATAACATACAAAAAAAAGAAAAAATACATGCTTAAAAAACCAAAATTAAAAGTAGTAAAAAAATAAAAATTAAACCAAAATAAATGTGGATGTGGTCTCAAAATGGTATCCACTCAGCGTTTACTGAGCACGTGGCCTGTGGGAGGGCCCACATGCAAAGTGCTGGTCTTCCGTGGAGCCATAGTGAGTGTGACGGCCGGTCGAAGTAGTAATAGATAGTTAGTTAGTGCATATAGTGTCATTTATATATTTATGTGAAATACTAGAATAAAATTTTAAAGTATTTATGTTATATAAGGAGTTAAAAAAGATTTTACAAATTTTAATTATTAATTAATTATTAATGTGAGATGTTAGAATAAAATTAAAAATGTTAATTTTATTTATTAATTATGAAAGAAATTAAAAATAAAATAATATAAATATAAAACAGAACCTAAATACAAAACAGAACCTAAAAATCAGAGTCACCCGGTAGTACCCGCGGCACCCTTTTGCTGATGTAGTAACACTTTTTTAAAGTTTAATTTGAACCAAAGTTTGGATTTACTAACCTCACGCAAAGGTGGGGGTAAGTTATTCTAGCATTTCGTAGCAGCATATTTAAAGCTGCCACGAAACGCTGCAGTAGAATGCCGGGGGGTCCTCAATACCCAGACTCTGTATGAGCGGGTATTGGTCTCCTTGTGCCACTGAAACTTTTCAGAGAGATAGACTGGTTCACTTGTTTTAAGAACTCCAAACAGCAGAGTAGCTAAATGTAGTCTCCTTCTGGCTTCCATCTTAAGGATATCACCATTATTTATGAAAGGTGTGATATGAGATCTAGGAGGGACGTTATAGCAATAGCGAATGCAAGCGTTTTGTATACGTTGTACTAACCGTTGAGTGCGAGCTAGCAAACGAGGTCCATACAGTGCATCTGCATAATTTAACCTGGACAATATTAACGTCTCGCAAACTTTGAGACGAGTCGCTGTGCTAAGGAAGTTACGTACGCGGTATAGAATTTTCAATTTATAAAAACAAGTTCTGGCTATTTGAGTAATGTGGTTCTCAAATCGGAGATCACTGTCAGTCAAAACGCCTAAGTTTCTAACTTCGTTGGTCCGCTCTAGTATCTCACCCCTAACACACACTGGCGGAGCACTGGAAAGAACTTTCTCGACATTCTTTCGAGTACCGAGATACATATACTTGGTCTTATTAGAATTTAAAAGAAGCTGGTTTGAATCAGCCCAGTCTGCGATTCTATTAAGGTCCTCGTTAACTAGCAATGCAGCTTGTGCTATATTATTTGCATCAAACGATGTGTATATTTGCGTGTCATCCGCGTACAGATGGTAGTTACAATTGTTAATACTCTTAGCAATATCTGCCGTATAGATAGTAAAGGCCCCAGTATAGAGCCTTGCGGAACACCACTCGTAACTGGTCTTGGGGTTGAATTAATGTTTTGACCATTAGAATCTCGTAACTGAACAAATTGTGTGCGATTACTAAGATAACTCGTAAACCATAGCAAAGCATTACTGTCTAGGCCATAAAAAGACAGCTTAGACAGTAAAAGTGATATGTTAATGGTATCAAATGCACGTGAAAAATCTAGTAGCACAAGCAAGCTCACCTCACCCTTGTCTTGTGATGCTAAGATGGTATCGAAAACATCAATAAGCGCAGTGGCTGTTCCGTGATGCTTTCGGAATCCTGACTGTCTAGCGGGTAGAATATTATGTTCCTCTGCGTACTTAGACAGCTGGTCACAGGCGACCATTTCCAAAATCTTAGAGAGGCAAGGTAAGATGCGTATGGGCCTTAGGTCTTTGAGCTCAGTTACGTTATTTTTTTTCGGAACTGGTCTGACTATAGCAGCTTTCCAATCTTGCGGAAAAACACCCGTTTCTATGGAAAGATTTATAATGGCAGTAATTACGCTAAGAGTGGTAGGTAATGTTAATAATACCATGTCCAACGAGATTCCGTCCGTTCCAGTGGCATTAGACTTTAGGGCTTGAATAATTTTTTCTACTTCAGCTTTCGAAATGGGATTTTTTATTTTTTTTTATAGACAGAAAATGCCTAACGCATACCCCTTCGACAGGGGAAACGAAGGGGTTATCTGGGGCTTGCACCCACTAAAAACTGTCTGTTCCTACGACAAACCTTTTGGCGGGAGTACGGGATTCACTATCGTATTCACCGCGCTCCCGCCAGGTCTCGACCAGCCACCTCAGCAGCAAGTCCCATCATTGTCGGCAGCCTGGCCGCTGCTGGAACCGTCTGAAGGGCGCGCCTGTATTGCTCGCCACCTCCTGGCCTGTCTATATTTGAGTGACGGACGGCCCCTAACGTCCATTACCCGCAGGCCGGCAACTCATGGAGGCCGGAGGTCATCTACCCTCCGGCGCCCGGTGCGTCTCCTGCGAGAGGGATGCGCCACCTGATGTTCCCTCTCGCGCTCCGCCGCCTCCTTTGCAAGCATCACCTCCTCACAAAAGTTGGCAACGGCATTCCACGCTGTCTCGCTCTGAACCATCGCCTGAACGATGTTTGAGAGCGAGAGGCCACCAACAGCTGCCTCTAGTACACGGCGCTGCTGCGCCCACGCGGGACACTCCTCCAGTGTGTGCTGCGCCCTTGCTGCGCCGTGTCCTCGGGGCGGTTTCCACAGTGGCGGCAACCGGGTTCCGAAATGGGATGAAAATTAAACTTTGATTCACAAAGTAGCTTGTTCTGTAATATGTAAGATCAGTATCTGTTAATTTCTTATTTATATTTATTTTCAAAAAATGATCATTAATGGCATTTGGATCTTTAAATGCATTTAATATATCCTCATCAAACGAATTACTTTGAGGAATGACGTATTTTTTTTTTAATTTTTCCAAAGTAATTTTGAATCGTTAATGCATTTATTGATATAATGGTTATGAAATGCTTCTTTCTCCCTATAGATTGCCAAGTTGACTACATGTTTGAGATCTTTATAATATTTTTTCTTCTGATGTTCTGTGTCAGTGACTTGTCGTGATCTTAAATGTGCTTGATTACGCAACTTCATCATTTGTACTATAGTAGGAGTTATCCAAGGGTAAGATTCTTCTTTGATAGTAATCGTTTTTAGTGGTGCATGTACGTTAAACAATAATTGTATATTATAATTATTGTTTGACGGATGGTATTGATAGAACTCATGTAGCTTCTGGGAAAGGCTGCGGAACTCTAGCAAATTGCATCCGCCGTATAGTCCTGACCTTGTTTACACCTTCAGACCAGACCTGTTTCGGTCTCTTTAGAATTCTTTAGGCAGTGTCAGGTTAACATCACTAGAGGACTGCCAAAACCACTTGTCACGGTATTTTGATCAAAAGTCCCAAAATTTCTATAGCAATGGGATCATGTCCCTACCTACAAGATGGCAAAAAGTTATCTAACAAAATGGTACCTACCTACATTCTTTAGTTAAATGTAAATAAACTATACTAAAAATGTTTCGAATTTTCTTAAAAAATGCGAAGAAACTTTTTCCCCAAACTATTATAAGTTTTTTATGTAGGTAGGTAAGTTTTTAAAACTTTTCTTTATGCTTATATTTTTAAAACATTTTTTTTAAACATATCAATTTAAGTTAGTTTTGTACGAAACCCTTCATTTTTAGAGCTCTGCTCTCAAAGGGCGTAACGAGCCCTACTGCACTCACTGCATCGTTCGTTTATGCAATGTTAATCCTACCGGGAGTTGACATCCTTCAACAAAGCCTATAGTACCTACCTACTCTACGAATTTCTACCAAACTAACGGACGCTGGCTTAGCCCACAAGACCCTCGTACCTTTCTAACTTTGGTTTGAATTTTCCAAGAGCCTTCCGAAAATAGTCATGGTAAATACACTGCGTAGATCCGTACAGTGGTTAGATTTCCCTTACATTCCCCTTTTATATGCCTACTTCACAGATAGGTACTACTTAGCCTACTTAAGTGTGTTGGTATAATCTATATTACACTTAGCAGCTATTAAAAACACTACTGCATTTATTATAACACTAACTCTCGTGATAACACTAGCACTAATTGTTATAACTTTACTGCACTTACATAAACACTCGCGATCTCACCAAGACTTGATGTAACTGCCGCCAAAATGGTACGGGAGCTAGCAACGTTTGAAAAGTAAGAATTTTAGAAGAGCTGGTTTTGTGATATGTCGTCCTTCTTGCACTTTCGGTTAGAGTCGGGGCCATCTGGCAGCCGAAAGCCGTTGCGTTCATTAATGCGCATCCTTGGTCTGTCCAGGTGTTGCAGCTTACGCCTCCATAATGTTTATACCAATGTTGTCGGGGCTACTAATTGCCCTTAAAATTATTACAGGCGCACTACCATTTATGATGACGTTTCATATGTTAACTCGTATGTGGTTGACAATTGACTAATACAAAAATGAAACGTCATCATAAATGATAGTGCGCCTGTAGTAATTTTAAGGGCAATTAGTAGCCCCGACAACATTGGTATAAACATTGTGGACGCGTAAGCTGCACATAGGATGCGCAGTAATAAACGCAACGGCTTCATCCAGCCAGATAGCCCAGACTCTAACCGAAAGTGCAAGAAAGACAACATATCACAAAACCAGCTCACCTAAAATTCTTTCTCGAAAACGTTGCTAGCTCCTATACCAAAATTGAATGCAGACTGCAAATCTGCAACTGAACTCCAAAACCTGTTTTATATACTTGTCGACTCCCCCCTGCCGACAACACGAAAGTTCCCGACGACCCGATGTCAAATGTGGCGCCACTTGTCTGTCCAACAGGACGTGACGTCAAAATACTTTGAATAATAATTAGAATTGCTAACACATTATTTTTTTAAATAATCTAATAAAATGGAAAATTCTTTCCAAAAAACCATCTTCAAATGCCACTACAAAGAGTGAAATAATTTTTAATGTAAGTAGGTACATCAATTCGAAGTCGGGCAATGTTTCGTTCAATCACTGATATTCCTTTTATTCCTTCGTATTGTCGATAATTTTGTCGTTTCTTCGCACATCAAGTTGTACAATACGAAGGACTATTAGTGATTGAACGAAACATTGGCCGACTTCGAATTGATGTACATTACACTCTTTGCATTTGAAGTTGGTTTTTTGGAAAGAATTTTCCATTTTATTTTTTACTTTTTAGTGGGAACCAACTAATGCGTAAGGCATTGGAAAAAATGTCGAAATCGCTTGAAGTATGCTTCTAAAATCTGAAGAGTTCCCTCAATTTCTCCAAGGTCCCATCATCAGATCCGGACTTGATGAATACAGTCATTACTTGATGACTGCAAGCAAATGCAATAGTAACTATAAAAAAATACCCAAATCGCTTCAAGCATACCGTAAAATTTGAAGAGTTCCCTCGATTTTACCAAGATCCCATCATCAGATCCCGATCTGATGACCATAAGATAACCTGGAAAAAATTACTCTTCCAAACAATACCCAAGTCACTTCAAGTGTGCTTATAAAATTTGATGAGTTCCGTCGATTTCTCCAGGATCCCATCATCAGATCCTGATTTGATGACTATGGAACCATCTGTGAACTACTTTCAAACAAAAAAAGAATTTTCTAAATTGGTCCTCGCAACAAAATTCAAAATATATTTATTTCACATAGGCCTAACTTACAAGGCACTTGTAAAACGTCAATAATATTTGTTACATATTATTATGTACGGTGATAACTACAAGTCGACTTAAAACTAAGTTTACGAGGGTTCCAACGCGCCCTGCACTGAGAAGAAGCCCACAACAAACTCAGCCGGGTTTTGTTCAACTTCGTGTAATCGGGAAACATAGAAAAAAAAATATTCCGACCATTGACCTCTATATAGAGACAGGGCGAACCGCGCGAAAAAATGTCGCCAGTTCAATGGGGAAATGTCCCCATTGTACGCGCACTATTGTCTATGCCGCGGTCCCCGCCTCAGCTCACGACGCTCCGCACGCACGTTTCCATGGAGACGGTTCCCGCCATTTTAGTAAGTACGCTTAGTAGCGAGAGAATAGTGGAAAATTTAACTCTAAAAGATAAAAATGCCTAATTGTGCGATAAAAGACTGCAAAAATTACACCAAGAAATTTAAAAAGAAGCATGGGATAACGTATCACATCGGTAAGTAACATCAAGAAATATTACATAAAAAAAAAAACAAGTATTTCGCAGGATGTTTGATAGATGGCGCTAAATTTCCTTGTATCAAAAAGGCTTTGGCAAAATGTTCGAACAGGCCTATCCTTAGTAATGATCAATGATTCCGACGAATTGAGAACATTCTCCTTTTTTTGAAGTCGGTTAAAAAAAAAATTTCTAAGCGGATGCGGGTGCGGTTTTTAGGGGGATTCCTTCAGTTTGGGTTATTTAAAATGCTAATTTATTCAGAATCTTACATGTGCTCGAGATCGTGCAAGGTTTTTAACTTTGTCTGAAAAAGAATCTGGCTATTGGCTCCACGCCTGATCCTGACCTGACCTGATGGATTGACGCTGGTTCCCTGGGAACGGGGTCGGACGCTGATGTGGGACGCAACATACGTTGACACATTGGCTTCGATTCATATCATGGAGACAGAATCAAAACCGGGAACCGCAACTGAAACTACTGAATCAGGTAAGCGTCGCAAATATGCCTCTCTATTAGAGAGTTACATATCCCGTTTGCCGTGGAGACCCTGGGGCCATGGAGTCATAGTGCCAAAAAATTCATTTAACCTCAACTGGTGACTGGAAGGGATGGCTCATTTTTTGCGCAACGTATCAGTCTAGCTGTTGTACGTGGAAATGCAGCCAGTATTCTTGCCACCGTTCCACTTATAGAATAAGCTAGTGATAAGTTTTATTGTAACATTTATATATAAAAAAAATAAAAAAATATTAAATGAGGCTCGTATATTTAAAATGCAGCAGAGTTAAATTTTTTGGATCTCAAAGGAATCAAAGTTACCTATAGGTAACTAGTTACGAAAAAAAATGTGCTTAGTGACATCTAGTGCAGCATAGGAAACTTTCGATAACATTATTGTGTATGCCAACACCATGATTCTAAAGTTTTCTACTCAATACTAGATGTCGCTGTATGTCATTGTCTATGAACGATATGCATGATGACATTACATATTTTGACATTTGACATTGCTCGATTCTGTGGTTCAATTGCGATTTGCGGCCAACTTCACTCAATTACGGTCAAATTTTGAAACATGGCTTCTGTAAAGTTTGCTGTTGTTGATGTAAACGATTTTCTATCCAAAAAACAAGCTTCTGAGCCTGAATTAGCGGAGGATTGGGCTAAGTTAGAAGAGCTTTACAACAAAAAGTAAGTGTTCGCGTACCTCGAACCGTACTCGTGTGACAATTTGTTAATTTCGCTGTGCAACATTTTCAGGCTATGGCACCAACTTACGCTGAAAACTCAAGAACTGGTGAAGCACCCTTCGCTGCAGAGCGGCGACAACTTGATACAACTGTACAGCAACTTCCTCAGCACATTCGAGAACAAGTACGTGAATATTACAAGGGTTTCGGACTTTTTGTTTGTGTAATAGCTTTGTGTACTTACACTAGACATTGTTTCATTGAAAACTATCGTTTTATATGTGGCTACGGTGTAATATTATACCAAAGTATAATTCTTAATATTTACAGCATACTAATCTAATAATATTAATTCTTATTATTATTAGTATGCTGGGAGTAGCTTCCATTTAGGTACTTTCATGGTCTAGCTTAATAAACCAGTTGGTTGACTTTTCTGCAGTGTCCACCCAGATGGGTCAAGTCAGATGTTCTGTTGAGAAGTTGTAACTGTGTTTCGCTTTGAAGGACAGTGCAGGTGGCAAAATGAGACCTAAGAAGTAATGCCCGTAATGACAAGCTCAGTGCACTGTCATATTATGTCATTAAGAGGCACTGATTGTGCTGATTGTCGCATATCAACTAACATCAGGATAACATCCTGCTCTTCTTGTCATTACTATAAAAATAATATATAAGTTGTTTAAAACTTGTTTCCCCTAGAATCAACCCGCTGTCCCTGGTGGAGATCATAGCGCACGTGGTGGCGCAGTACACAGACAAGAGAGAGGCCATCGCCTTCCTGGAGAAGGTGGAGGCCAAGGTCAAGATGAACGATGAGGCGCTGGCGTTGTGTAAGGTCAGAACCCACCATTCACTTTACTACTGTTTAGTGGGATAGATAGTTACACATGAACTTGTCAGGTGATAAAACCTTTTTGTATTATTTTTTATGGAAAGAGATAATACAGCTTGACATTATTAACTTTTTTCGTAATGATTCCACAATTACTGGCCTTCTTCCAGAAGTATAAGAAAAAAAAATTAGTGTTCATAAAAGCTTAACGCATAGTCATATGGGTTTGGATTCCAGGTGTTGCAAGGTCAAATATACCTAGAACACCTGAATGACCTGGATGCCACCGAAAAGATCATCGAGCAGCTGGAGAACACCCTGGAGGATGCAGATGGAGTCACTCCTGTGCATGGCAGGTTCTACAAACTTGCCTCAGAATACTACAGGTACTTTTACATGCTGTATTTTTGTATAAAATGATTATGAAGACTTTGAATGGTCATAATCACAGGAGCTAAGGCACTTATTTATTGTACCATGTATTATAATATGTGCATATTCATAGTGCACACAGCATGCGGGTGTGAACTCAGAGTTTCAAACTAGTGCAGTAGTAGCTCATACTGTAATGAACAGCAAGGAACCTTTTCAGTTTTTTTGAAGCACCAGTATAGGGAGGATGAGAACTAAGGGGCTAGAAGTGAGAGAATACACATAAAATTGTCTGCACTCCATGTCCTTGTCCATCAATTATTGTTGCTAGGTGCTCTATCACTTGCGTGGCTAAACAACATTCAGTCCTCGGGAGAACTGAATGACCCAGGGGAAATAGTTTGAGGGAGTCAAGAATATGCCCACAGAGTGAGTGGAGCTACTAGTGGGCAGGTCTCTTGTAGATTTGTTCTTCATAAACGCGAGGTGCAATGGGCTCTGGAGGTTGTCGGTTGTCCTGTACTCAGCTGTGATATTTTTTGCAGGGTGCGCGGGCCGATGGCGCGCTACTACCGCGCGGCGCTGCGCTACGTGGGCTGCCTGGGCGGCGGCGCGGGGCTGCAGCCCGACGAGCGCCGCGAGTGCGCGCTGCGCCTCGCGCTCGCCGCCGTGCTCGCGCCCACCGTCTACGACCTCGGCGAGCTGGTGCGTGTCTGATACAATTGTTGCAGGGTGCTACTACCGCGCGGCGCTGCGCTACGTGGGCTGCCTGGGCGGCGGCGCGGGGCTGCAGCCCGACGAGCGCCGCGAGTGCGCGCTGCGCCTCGCGCTCGCCGCCGTGCTCGCGCCCACCGTCTACGACCTCGGCGAGCTGGTGCGTGTCTGATACAATTGTTGCAGGGTGCTACTACCGCGCGGCGCTGCGCTACGTGGGCTGCCTGGGCGGCGGCGCGGGGCTGCAGCCCGACGAGCGCCGCGAGTGCGCGCTGCGCCTCGCGCTCGCCGCCGTGCTCGCGCCCACCGTCTACGACCTCGGCGAGCTGGTGCGTGTCTGATACAATTGTTGCAGGGTGCTACTACCGCGCGGCGCTGCGCTACGTGGGCTGCCTGGGCGGCGGCGCGGGGCTGCAGCCCGACGAGCGCCGCGAGTGCGCGCTGCGCCTCGCGCTCGCCGCCGTGCTCGCGCCCACCGTCTACGACCTCGGCGAGCTGGTGCGTGTCTGATACAATTGTTGCAGGGTGCTACTACCGCGCGGCGCTGCGCTACGTGGGCTGCCTGGGCGGCGGCGCGGGGCTGCAGCCCGACGAGCGCCGCGAGTGCGCGCTGCGCCTCGCGCTCGCCGCCGTGCTCGCGCCCACCGTCTACGACCTCGGCGAGCTGGTGCGTGTCTGATACAATTGTTGCAGGGTGCTACTACCGCGCGGCGCTGCGCTACGTGGGCTGCCTGGGCGGCGGCGCGGGGCTGCAGCCCGACGAGCGCCGCGAGTGCGCGCTGCGCCTCGCGCTCGCCGCCGTGCTCGCGCCCACCGTCTACGACCTCGGCGAGCTGGTGCGTGTCTGATACAATTGTTGCAGGGTGCTACTACCGCGCGGCGCTGCGCTACGTGGGCTGCCTGGGCGGCGGCGCGGGGCTGCAGCCCGACGAGCGCCGCGAGTGCGCGCTGCGCCTCGCGCTCGCCGCCGTGCTCGCGCCCACCGTCTACGACCTCGGCGAGCTGGTGCGTGTCTGATACAATTGTTGCAGGGTGCTACTACCGCGCGGCGCTGCGCTACGTGGGCTGCCTGGGCGGCGGCGCGGGGCTGCAGCCCGACGAGCGCCGCGAGTGCGCGCTGCGCCTCGCGCTCGCCGCCGTGCTCGCGCCCACCGTCTACGACCTCGGCGAGCTGGTGCGTCTGATACAATTGTGCGCCAACTCGATTGATAGCTACGATCCAAACGAGCAATCCCGTGGGAATACTGTTAAAACTCTTCTTATAAGGTCTGTCTATGTAGGCACCACTGCATTGTCAAGTTATTCCACCGTGTAGCAGTTAGGTATTGCTGTGTTTCAGTCTGATGGGCACACAAGATTACTGAGCAAAATGAGTATAACAATCAGATGTCTCAGAATGATGTGCACAGCGCTGTACCTGTTCTATCAACTTCTTGCGTACTATCCTCACTGATTGTAATGGGCGCATGATCTGTCGTCGCTTGCAGCTGGCGCACCCCATCCTGGAGTCGCTGCAGGGCTCGCCGGACGCGTGGGCGTGCGACCTGCTCAAAGCCGTGGCCGCCGGGGACGTGCTCGCCTTCGAGCGGATACGGTCAGTGCTGGCTATTGAAACTATTGTTCTTTGAATTTTGATCAATATACATTATCCACACCCTATTTCAAATAGCAGTCATTTTTCATATTCTCCATATTCAATAAAATATTATGAGCTCTTGTTATATTTGTATAAATGCGTGTCGTTGCGTGCAGCGCGCAGTCGCCGCACCAGGAGCTGCACCGCGCGGACCGCCAGCTGCGGCAGAAGATCGCCATCCTGTGCCTCATGGAGGTGAGTGCGCTGCTTTACCATCGTCGCTACCTCCACTGGTGTCAGTTTGTCGATGTGATCAAACGTTCGCCACTACAACAATAACACGTACTACACTGACTAACCTCCTGTTAATATATTCTTTCCCTCCATTTATTATAATATTCTGACAGCTGTCTTCAGCTTCATCGGCGGCTTTAAGGTTGACTGCATGGGCCTTCTCGCTAAATACAGATTACATTAGTTTGTTTACAATGTTACAGATGGCATTCAACCGCACGTCGTCGGCGCGGCGCCTCACGTTCGGCGAGATCGCGCGCGAGGCCCGCGTGCCGCCCGCCGACGTGGAGCTGCTGCTCATGAAGGCGCTCGCCGACAAGCTCATCCGCGGACACATCGACCAGGTGCGTGTTCACTCGTCACGTGAGGCTACAAGTGGCCGTCGCGACAGACCGATTTCAGACGGCTGCCGCGCGCCGGCTTGGTTGCACGCATTCTTGTACGGTCTATTTCACGCGCTGCGTGCGCCCGATTACGAGGCAGCCTTAGTACGTCGAAAGAGATAGTGTTACGCGATAGAAAGAGAGCACAAATTTAGGTGCATAGCGGAGGCTGAGCCAGGCGCTATTGCGAACTGATTTGCACTTTCTTTGTGTCAGCGCTAGGGTCGCTATTAACTTTAAATCATCTTGCGCAGTGAGCCTTCTTTACTATTAAGTAGTCCGTGTACTTATGCCTCGTGAGGGGGTCTCGGGGTCGCGGTCAGTACTGAGTATCGAGCGTGTTGCAGGTGAGCGAGACGGTGACGGTGACGTGGGTGCGCGCGCGCGCGCTGGGGCGGGCGGGCGCGGGCGCGCTGGCGCGGCGCCTGGACGCGTGGTGCGCCGCCGCCGACTGCGCCGCCGCGCTGCTGCACAACGCCGCGCCAGACCTGCTCACACTCTAGACCCCGCACGCCACATACGTGAGTTGTCCCTATAGTATCTACAGATAAATCAATATTACAGGCACTTAGGCCCTACAGCCATGCTCGAAAAGCAGCTTAGTACTGGAAAGAACTGGCAAGAAATACAGTTTACACAATTTTGTTAATCTTTTAATTATATTATATTGTTTGCCTAGTACAAATATTAATCTGTTTTGATACCTCTGAAAATTCTTACAGACGACATAGCCACGTGATAACACTAACGTAATTTTTTACAGATTTACAAGTCGTGTAAATGCAGATTCCAAAAGGTTAAAGAAATGGAGAGAACACCTCACACACTGACGTGTCTGTAAGAACACTCCTCGCTCATCCAACCAACCGCACAATCGAGGGATATAATAATTCTCTACAGAGACAGTTCATTGTGTTGTCTGAAAGTAACATAAATATAAATAATTAAATAAATTGTCCTTAATATGCACATGAGTTTTCATTCATATTATCTACTAACGTACCCAAACATAGGGTACCTAAGAGGATTGATAATCATAATAAAAACAATTATTGTCACATAGGCCTAACTTACAGGCTTTTATGAAACTTCTAAACTACCTTGAAGCAGGTTTGCACTGAGAAGAACTGGCAAGAAACCTATCAACCCAGAGATTAAAAGACTATAACTTGTATGAAGCGTAGCCGGTAGGCATTTATCCTATCTAGGGTAGGACAACTCTGGATAGTTATTTAACATTATATGCAGCCGTAAGTTTATCCAAAATCGCCTCGCTTTTTGTTTCCTTCTCAATGGCCCCAAAAATACGCACTGCTCAGTGTTCAACTTATACACCACCTACAATTTAGTTATTTTTGTCCTACAGATTGACAGATGTCATAGAAACAGCCTTTTGTAATAAACCTCTGGGGAAAGTAAATCTGTGATAGTAAATGGATACCGATCCTTCGAAATGTTATGCTGATGCATCTTTTTACACAACTATCCCGTTTGTGTAAAAAGATGTTTCAGGTATCACAGTCGGCAGATCACGACAGAGTAGTCTGTAGCGAGAGAACTAGCTGGATGTTTGGGTGTCGAATCCGCTGGCCACGAGCCAGTCTCCCACATCAGACCTAAGTATGCCAATACCAAAATTCCAGAGGAGTGGACGTTGAATGTGATTTCACAACCATAGTGCCTCTTACCAAAAACATCGTAGCTTTTAATAAATTTCAGTAACCATTTATCTAGGAACCTTAGCAAGGGCACTGACTGTGGGCATTGTGGCTTAAACAAACCTATTATCCAAGCTTCGGGACACATGGAAGGAAACTCCTATGTACCTACATATTGTGTTGGTGCCAAGCCCTAGTAGCCTCGTACACGCAAGGAGCTGACTGTTTGGAAAGCATACTCTCTGTACACTCCTGCCAAGGAGGAAAATATGCCTGAATCTGACTAATGTCATAAAAACATTGCATCGCAGAATAATCGCTGATCTGTGATTATCGAATGCACAGCCAAATAGGCCGCTTTTTTTAACTCTACAAGTTAATATTTGATTGCGATCTCACCTGATCAATGACTTCTATGTATACTACATAGAATTCATTGCACCTGATGGTAATGTGATGTTTTCGTACTTGGAAGGGTAAATAAATGTACCCCAACGGTACGGCAACACACCGGAACGCTAAATCGCTTGGCGGTGCGTCTTTGCTGGTAGGGTGGTAACTAGCCACGGCCGAAGCCTCCCTGTCCAGACCAGACCTGAGCCAATTTAGAAATTATAAAATTCACAAGTGGCCTGTGGCGGGAATCGAACATAGAGAGTATAATAAGTGTACAATTCTATGAATCGAACCCGCGGCCCGCGGCCCGCGACCTCCCCACTCGATTTGACGCTTGACGTGTTGCCCGCCACACAGACCTAGAAAACAATAAGGACAGGCCCCATCTACAAAATAATTAGCGTGACTATTTTTAATCTGTTAAAGTGGCGAATAAGATGGCGTCAACTCTAGGGTATGGTAACTCAGTACACGAACATTGAACAACAAATCTTGGCGCTCATCATGGCGCCGCATGTCACGCAAGGATAGGCTAGACCGCTAGACTATTCTACAATGAACGAATTAATGAAATCCTCCATAGTTCTGTTATCTCTATGGCCAACCTACAGCCCTGGTCTTTGACAGCACATAACAACATTGCCATTTTCCAAATTATTGACAATGACAACTAAATCCTAATAAATTATTATTATTGACATATTATTATTATAATTTCAAGTGATGTCAGCAGAAATATATTATGAATATCGATACTTTTTAGTTTTTATGTAGTCTTTTTCCTGTTAATAATTAAAATGGATGCTTTTCACTAGACATACTTACCTAATAATATTATCAAAACGTCATTTTTATGAAGTATAGATACAGGTTACTATGACATTGACGTATTCGACGGAGTAGGTATTTATTGCACCTACTTGAGACTTGAGAGTCGAGTGCTTGAAATGGCGTCCGCATGACGGATGATTGCTTGCCGTCAAAATGCATTCACGGTATTTTGATAATATCAAAAAAATCTAAGCAGTGCTTAAATCTACTAGTGACAAGATAATATGGTAAGTACATTTCGGCTTCTTTTCAATAATTGCTTGCACAAAATTATGTAACACTTTATGTTTTTGTTGAGCCGCCGAGTCGCGAGCGAGACCGTTCTCCGTCTCGCTCTTTTGTTATGAATCTTTCCTGGCTCCTGCCATTATTTACAATCGACGGCGATGTATGTGCGTCTCTCTCGCACGCAGTTTTCTCGCAATAGGTTTTTCATTTTACGTGTCCGCGCGACTGAGACCGCGGGAGGAAAGTGGGGTCCGATGGAAAAATATGAACAATTTCATGCTCTTAAAAATGATTGATTTTTCATGGTTAAAAAACATGAGACGCCGCTAATTGCATACGTGATGCGGTTCCGCGCGGTCGCTCGCTCGCGTGAGTATCAGTGCGAGGCTATTTTAGTATATATTTCCCATATTAGATATTAGAGGTTGTGGTCGTGAAAAGTCACATTTTTCAGCACAGGCACACGTCGGCCGAGCACTGCGCTCACCTCGCTCGCGAGGCGGACCTCCTCAGCATCCAAACATAGATCCGAGTAATTGTTTAAATATTGATTTTTTTATTGGGAGCTTGCATGTGTGAGTCGGGCGCTCGTGCACGAATGTTTATAACATTAGTTGGGGCCTGCGATTTACTATTTTGGGATCGGCCAAATGTTGGCTTTGTGCTCATGTTTTAACCATTATGCTCTCGCGTAGCGTCCAAGAGTGGATGGAATTATTCGTTATTCCGTCTCTGAAGGATATTCGAGCGTTCCGTGTGTTGTTGTTGTCGGTCGGTGTGTTAATATTTTCCAGCCAGCACTGCAGTTCGGATGCATCTAGTTCCCGCGGTGAGTCTATTAGTTTTTTAAGAATTGAATTCTTTTTAATCTAGCATTTATCGGTCGATCGGTCGAGCCCAATGTTTACAGTGCCGAGGAGCGTGACATTCCGATAAGATTACCATAAACACTTGTTATTGGAGGCCCAGAGTTTCCGTTGTAGTCGCGCTGACGACCGCAGGTATCGCGAACCTGCCCGCCGAGCTCCGGTGAGACCCTCGAGAAAGATAAGCGTTCAATGTTACGAGCGCTCATTAGCGGCGCTCAATCGACGGCAGATACCTATCTATCGCCTTCGTCTGAAGAGCCGCATGATTCACCAATCACGAGTGCTCAACCGTACAGGAGCCTCTTCGGGAAATTTAAGAATGCTTAAACAATTTTGTCAGATTTAGATTATATTGTGGTTTTAAGTGGCTCAAATGCGATCTTGCCAAGCCCGCTAAAAGAGAACATTATATCAATAATTGTTAAGGTAAATTTTTAAGACGAGGAAATTGTGACATTGAAAAGTAATTCTTCAATGAGGATCGAGGACGAACATAAAGGCTTAAGAATCACTAAAGTAAATTAACGTAAAGTTCATAATTTGCAAGAAGTTTTGAAAATCCCTTCGATAATATAAAAAGTGTCACAGAGTATCATAAAAACGACAACTGAAACTATAATGGGATCATAAGAATAAATATAGTCTTCGCGATGAAAGCACGTTGACACCGGCATTTTTAAAGTAAAATGCTCACACAGTAAAGGTCAAGGACTTCATTATGATCGTATAATAGTGTGAACTGTGAAGTGGAGTGTAGTACAGAGTCATTTGGAATCACGTGTAGGTTTGTTTATCCAGCGCACCGGCGCGGGCGCAGCGCGCCGGATCATATTCTGCACAACTAAACGTTCTGATTACATCACTTCATCATTGAAATCGTTATCATTGAAAACTTCATCGCCGTTCCCCGAAATATGAGGGATCTATACAATACTAAAGTAACCGAAGCCGGCTAAGAAAGAACTACAGTTTTATCAAGAAAATATTTAGTACCAAAAATTACTGTCTATTTATTCGATTTGATAACAGAAATAGCTTGAATTGGTTTTGGTACTGGGCGCATTTATATTATGTTGGGCCAAGGCAGGAAAGTCAAATAAGTGCTGCACAGATTTAAGATTCATCTGCTCAACGTCCACAAATTATTCTGAATAAACATAAAAGTACGCTGTAGGTAGATAGATAGATCTATAGATAGACTTTATTGCACACCACAGAATAAAAATTAAAAAAAGAAGAAATAATGAAAATTCAAACTTAGGAGTACAACTTGGCGGCCTTATCGCTACATAGCTTCTTCCAGGCAACCAATAGGTATAGGTACATAAATAACGCATAATATAAATATACCTCTGATGATACTTGATCTGACGAGTATTTAGAGAGCTCATCAGATAAAACAATGTAAAAGCAACTGCATATTTTTCCAATATCCAATATTTTTCTCAAAGTTCAGGGCAAATCCCAAATATAAACAAATTTCAGTAGAAATTAAATTTATATGACCAGTGCAGACAAAACCCTAAATGAAACACGTCAGTGAAGTTACGACCGTTGACAATACTCGTTATAATTTGAAAAACTAAGAAATAACATAATAGGTAAACTTCATTGCGATTAGATCATCTCTCTTTGATGATTGATCTGATAGAAAAGGCTCTGTTGTATGCCGGTTCCCAATCTGTCTTCTATTTGCCCTACTAGAGATACCATACAAGATACCCATACAAGTTATGTCGAATTTCTATCTCAAGTAAGCCAAATCATGTATAGATAGAATATTGGGAATCGCTACTAATGAATAAGTAACAAAGTTGATAAAAATCTAGCTAAACGCCTAAAACCATGATCGATCAAATGAGCGAGTAGACATTGCAAATGATTTGTAATTATTAACATTGTTAGATAAATCTGACTAAAAGGATCTTCAAAATCATTTGACGATGTGAAATATGCTGAAGATAAATTAATAACTTAATCCATATTGATAATTACAGATACAGACCGAACTGCTCCTAAATGTGGAAAAATACATGCTCTACAAAGTAGGTATAAATTAGTACAAATAGGTATAAGTAGATCTAGATTATAGAGTCAGGAGAAACTAGATAAGTATCTAGATAAGTACAACTCTGGAATAAAACAAGAGTCAAAAATGTAGAATTAGAAAGAAATTATGACAGATGGACACATAAAGTTCAGCAAAATATGGAAAGCCCCTAGAAAAAGTGAGTCACAAAATTGCATTTACATTCGGGATCCTAGCGCATTTTTGGCAGCTCAAAATGGTCAACTTTTGCTGTTCGCAAGAAGTAAAACTATAACCTTACGACGTTAAAATGATACAACGCACAAAAAGGCATCGGATGTAGGTATAAGTTATCGAGCCAATACTAAGAAACGACACGTTTGAAACATAGATAATAATAAAGGTGATTGCAAAGCGCACGAACGATATAATGTTATCGCGATAGTCATTTCTCCCACAACTGTTCATGAGGTCATTTAACAAGAACGGTTCCGTAATGACACCGTTCCAAGAAAGAGCTCTCCAGATTGTTGGCCTCAAACAGTGTCCAAATATAAACCATCCCCACAGCCTGGCCCCGCGAGCCGCGTCGCGCGCGGTGGAGGACGGCGAGCGGCGACAGACCCCCGCGCGGACTATTTCGGTCGCGCCCCTAGGGTCGATGGCCGATGCCCTGCCAGACCCCCCCGCTAGGGCGTTTTTTTGCTTATCTTTTCGAAGATAGCGCTCCCTTCTGATGTTTTGTGAGCTCAACTTGCACTGTCTGCTCCAGAGTTTTACAGATGTTATTGAATATCATTCCCTTCAAAAATTCTATTAGGTATATTTTAAGACGTACGTAATTGAGCTTTAAATAACTTTTGCAATTGTACGGACGTAGTACTCTTGTCCTGGAGAGCGGAATATTCCTTGGTGCAAAAAAAATATTTGACATCTTTAACAATTAATTATTAACACTTGCAATACCTACTTTGTTAACACATAATATTCCGTGCTTCCAACGAGATTGGTAGGAAGTGGTTAGGTTAGGTTAGGTTAGGGTACATCCTATTTGCTTATTGTGAATGTGTGTATATACTTATAATACTTTTACAAATACTGAACTGATTTAGCTGATAGACGTTTACGACCCTGGACTAACCATATAGGCTATTTTATATCTAGAAGAAAATAACAGTTCCCACTGGATTTGTCCAAAACCGAAATTCACTTGGGAAAAACGTAGTATGTACCTACCATCCCATAATCCATACAATGTGCCATTCCATACATTACTATAAAAAAAAACGAGTCCGAAATAAGTAAAGATATCTCAATACACGCTTGGGATGGAAGCGAAATATAGTCAGCTCAGTTATAACAATAACAATAATAAATAATAAAGTTTCTACGTTATAAAGTAAGTACTAAAGTAGGTACATTTTAAAAACGCAGAATTAACGCAGTCGTTGCACGTCGTATGAAATCCTCAAGAGCCATCGTTAGGGTCAATCGGACATCCACGTAGTACTTGGCCACAAACGTATTGATTTTTATGTTCAGAAAGCGCCTTTTTATTTGTAACTTTTGGAGCGGGGAGTTTACCGACCGAGCCCCGCACCGCACCCGCCCTCACCCTCGCGCGAGGAGCGAGTCATTTAATTACTTATTAGATACATCAGAACAAAAAGGGCACCTACCGAAATAAGTATTATTTGGTTCGGGGAACGACGAAAAAAGTGACGTCGATCTACTATTATGAAACCTATCATTGTTGAAGGGTAAAGACTGATTTACGGGAGAAATTGAAACCGCAAAAGACTTGCAGTTTGCACCGTTCAAACAATAGTAACTATCAAAATCGCGTGTATTAAGTCGCATAGAATCTTAAATTAATTAATTATTATTTATTATTTATCGATAAATTTATTTGGATCAATTTTGATTCGGAACAACACTAGTTTCCTATTTACTTTTTTGACTGATGAATTGATGACACTGACATGCTTCAAATGTCAGTAATTACGCGCGAAAAAATGCCATAGATGTTTATCCTCAGATGAATGTTTAACGATGAAGATGTAGGTACATACATAGTATTTATATTAAATAAATGTTATTGTAAAAATTGGAACATGTAAGATATTTTATACTGAAGTCTAAACGGTGATAAAGTGCACACGGTGACTATTCTGATTTCGTGTTCATTTTCCAAATGAAAATATTTATTTTTCACATAGGCCTAAATAGCAGGCTCTTATGAAAAGTCAAAACTCTACCGCCAGGTTCGGAAAGCAGGTTTGCACCGAGAAGAAAAACAAAAATGTCTTCTTATGTTATTGATGTACGACATAATATTATGTATGTACCTAGCTTACATGCCCAGCCTTTTCTAAAGCACAACAGATATCAGAATTACAGACTTACCTACGCGTTTGTATAGAATATAGATCATAATTTTCCAAAAGAGTATTTTTCTGTTGCAGGTACCGAAGCTACACCGACACTCTTGCAAGTTTCAGTATTCTAAAGAAATAGTCTAGTCGTAAAGTTTCTACTTGAATAAAAAATAAATTATTATAAATATTATTATATCAGTACTTAAAACTATTTTTAGTAAAGGATCTGTGATATAAACCTTTTTGGTGGACTTTATGGAAGTGTGCAATTTTTATACAAAACAAAAAAGGACTGATTAAGATTTGGCCAAAGAGTACTTATAATGTATTTTAGTATCTGTAATTAATATCAGTGATGCAAGATGGCGCTGCCTCCGCAACAGTTCTGCGTGCGATGGAACTCCTACCACACCAACCTGCAGGTGAGACTCGCATCACGCCGCGTGTCTCCGGACCGCACCGAAGTGCGCAGTCTTGCACCAAGCATCGCTGCTCACTTCAGACAACAGACGCGTGAACGCGTCCGTCGCGGAGGGTGAGCCTAGGTTGGCTAGGTTTCCTATTCCGTTTGAGATTGTTATCCTACACCTACTCTGCCTACTGTCTACAGTGACTACACCATCATCCTTACCATCCTCAGAAATGGTTTGCCTATAGCCCACCACCCTGTTTAAATGCGAGTTGGCGGGTTTCACATACCTTTACCATTATTATGGACTCTATGACGCATGCAGTTACCTTACGATGTTTTCTTTCATCGCTATACAAGTGATATTATTTAGTTTTCTAACACGCAGATAACTTCGAAATTTTCGAAAAATCAGAGGTGCTCGGACTTCGAGCTTTCGAACCCCTGACGAGAAGCAGAGGAGCAGAGGTCATAATATAGTTTGTGGTCAATAAGTGAGAATCGATGCTTTCGTGCGAAGCTAGTTGCAGGTGCTAACTGCTAACTCGTGTGTAGGCGGTGTTCCCGCGGCTGCTGCTGACGGAGCAGTTCGCGGACGTGACGCTGGCGTGCGAGTCGCGCCAGCTGCGCTGCCACAAGCTGGTGCTTTCCGCCTGCTCCGCCTACCTTGAGCGCCTGCTGCTGCAGAACCCCTGCAAGCACCCCATCGTGCTCATGCGCGACATGCGGTGAGTCCCGTGGAGTGTGTGCGCGCGCAGGCGGTGTTCCCGCGGCTGCTGCTGACGGAGCAGTTCGCGGACGTGACGCTGGCGTGCGAGTCGCGCCAGCTGCGCTGCCACAAGCTGGTGCTTTCCGCCTGCTCCGCCTACCTTGAGCGCCTGCTGCTGCAGAACCCCTGCAAGCACCCCATCGTGCTCATGCGCGACATGCGGTGAGTCCCGTGGAGTGTGTGCGCGCGCAGGCGGTGTTCCCGCGGCTGCTGCTGACGGAGCAGTTCGCGGACGTGACGCTGGCGTGCGAGTCGCGCCAACTGCGCTGCCACAAGCTGGTGCTGTCCACCTGCTCCGCCTACCTCGAGCGCCTGCTGCTGCAGAACCCCTGCAAGCACCCCATCGTGCTCATGCGCGACATGCGGTGAGTCCCGTTGCGCGATGTGGAGCCAGTACATTACAGAATGTCCTACTATTGAATCGGTTTTAGTTTCATTAGCGCTATCTAGTTTGATATGCGGTACTGAGATCAGTATCTGAAAAACCGCCTCACACCTTCAAGGCCGGCGCCAGAGAGGCGCAGCCCCAGCCCAGATTAGCAGGGCTGAAACAAGAAACCAGGCAGCGAACGCCTGTGAGGACACGCCCGGGAAAGGAGGCTAAGCTTCGAGGCCCGTAACAAACGGACGGACGCCGACGGACTTTGGTCTTCGGAGAAGACCCGATTGATTGATTGAACCGCCTCAAAATTATCTAATTAATATCTAATTAACAATTGTTGACTTAGGGTCAAAGTCAACGAGGCAGCTTTTCTATTGGAGATTTTTTGTATTTGTTTGGTTTTTGCACTGATCCTGATGTGATTTGTGCGTGTGCACAGGTTCAGTGAGATGCAAGCGCTGGTGGACTTCATGTACAAGGGCGAGGTGAACGTGACGCAGGAGGAGCTGCCCAGCCTGCTCAAGTCCGCGGAGGCGCTGCAGATCAGAGGTAACGAGCGGACTGTAGGGATTAGCGCGATGTGCTGGTGTACCACAAGGCATCGTGCTGGCGCCTACGTTATTCGTACCTCACACCAATGACATACCTAGAAACAACAGCAACCATTGCAAGAATATAAGTATTACCTATACATTATATATACGTCATGTTTGAATTTGAAAATGCTTTTCTACCCTAAGAATCAAAATACTTTAACGCCCTAGGGAGAAACATTAAAGATCTCTTTTCTGAGCGAGTGAGATGAAAAATTACTTCAAAGACAATGTCATGGTCACGTATGGAATCCACTTTTTTTTAATATTTACCACAAATTCCTTTTCTTGCTTGCTGCGATGGTGAGATATCGATTTTCAAAGCAATCGGCCCAGTTACAAAAAAGTTCAAAATGCGGCCACTTTTTTTTAAATTTGACCACAAATTCCTTCAGATATCGACTTTAACTTTTGCACTGTCTGATCAGTTTCTGTACAGCGGTGTATACGTTGCAGGGCTGTGCTCGGGCGAGGCGGGCGCGGCGGGCGCGGGGGGCACGGAGGGCGCGGAGGGCAACTCGCGCGACTTCACGCTCGCCAGCGACGCGCTGCTGCACGCGCACAGGAACAATGGTCAGTGTTGCCAGCTCATACTCTACCTAGCATATACACAGTGATTATATTTTTAGGGTCAGTACCACTTTTTTAACCGACTTCAAAAAAAAAGGAGGAGGTTCTCAATTCGTCGGAATCTTTTTTTTTTTTTTTATGTATGTTCCCCGATTACTCGAAGATGCGTGGACCAATTTAGAAAATTCTTTTTTTGTTTGAAAGGGTATAGTTCACAGATGGTCCCATAGTCACCAAGTCAGGATCTGATGATGGGATCCTGGAGAAATCGAGGGAACTCTTCAAATTTTATAAGCACACTTGAAGTGATTTGGGTATTGTTTAAAAGAGTAATTTTTCATTAAGTAGGTACATTTGTAGCGGTCTTTGATAGCTGACGATAGATGACGTAACTAGCGCAATAGCACACGCTGACGGAGCTTTCAACAAGTGTTCTATAAGTACAAGTTCTGACGTCACACGCTCGGATTACAAGCGGTCCCCTGGCATAGCACCTGCCTGGGGGGTGCCTATTGCCTTCACTACCGGTAAATATTTAAAAAAAAAACAATATTTTAAATTTAAAATATTAAAGATGTTCGACAGGACGTTCTTTTTAGTGAAAAGCATTCTTCATAAACCCTTTGTCAATATAAATTTATTTTCTGATATGTGGTATGAGTTGTGAACAATGTTGCATCCACAGCCTACCAGCAGCAGCAACAACAGCAGCAGCCAGTGAAGAACTTCAACAACAACACCACCAACGGCCCCAAGAAGCGCAAGTCGGAGGAGAGGGAGCGGGAGCGGGACAGGGAGAGGGAGAGGGAGAGGGAGCGGGTGCGCGGGGAGAGGACGGAGAGGGAACACAAACCCGAGGTGAAGGAAGAGACGGTGGAGGAGGACGGGCTCTACTACGGCGAGCTGGAGAACGACCACATCGAGTACAACGAGGTGCGCACACACAAACATACACGCATAATAACTCATAACACATACACACAACTATTAGTTCATCGATTGAGCGAAGCCGAGGTCTCTAACTGGACGTCGATGGATTTGCTTTTGTCCGTCTGCCGATTTGTTCATCTGTTGGAGCCCTGGAACTTTCATAATTCATGAACAGATTTAGTTCAAATTCACTAATGATAATAATATGTATCTATTATATCGACATAACATGAAAAGTAGGTATTAAAGTGCGGAGCTCGTAAAAGCAAATGTGGGGAAAAGAATAAATATTTATTTAGTTATCGGGCATCTCGCTTTTCAAACATGAATATAAAGTTTTTTTTATATTTTAACTCAATAATTTACGATTCTCGAATTTTGTAAATCGTTAATTTCTGGTACATTCGAGGTCTAAGGTCGAGCGAACTCTTTGATATTTTGATGTACTTAAGGAATATTTCTAATACCTATTTCAGGATGAAGAGACCGGCAAACCTGGCAGCAGTTTAGGACAAACTTCTGGTGAGTTGACTTCAATAAAACTATTATTTTTTTCCTTTCTTTCTGTTATCTTTAAAAAACATGTTTTTTTGCCTTTCCAATGTTTCGGACTCTCTCAGTGTGTAACACGGTTGTATTTTTGTCACACTTAAAACTTTAATTTTAAAAATTCTCGAACAAATTTGAAAATAATAAGTTATGGGTTCCAAGTTATAACTCCGGTTGCACTGTCGATGTTCCTCCTCCAGCACGAGCACTGAGCTCATTCGGAGGAGGGGCAATACTCGCGTCGTATATCGTTCGTAACATAACCGTGCGTGCGTCGCGTGCCCGAGGAGCGTGCCGTGTCGTGACACAAAACAAATGAATGTCTGTAAGGTAGGCCGAGTTCACATATTTTGAAAGTTGGTAGCTTTGTTATTTTTCGGTAGAGTTTGAACCATGAATGTTGTTAAAAATTACAATTTTCTTTTTATAATTTTTTATGTTCAAAGCTATATCTTACAGACATTTCATTTGTGTTTTTAAAGCATTCATGGTTCACGCGCGGGTCGCTTCAGCAGTACTGTGAGCGCTGTGTGTTGCAGGTGTGCGCGTGAAGCCCGAGAGCGAGCTGCTGTTCCGCAGCAAGCTACAGAAGCTGGAGTACATGAACCGGCTGGCCGAGATGAACGCGGCCGACGTGCGGCGCGAGCTCTCCAAGTACGGGCTCGACGCCGCCGACGACGACGCGCGGCGCGCCGACAACGACTACTACAAGGCGTGGCTCGAGCAGAACGGCGAGCTGGAGGTGTCGCTGCTCAAGGGCAACCGGCGCGGCGCCCGCGGCGAGGCGCGACACGCCTCCGAGGTGGAGCTCATCCCGCGCAGCAAGCGCGCGGACGGAGAGCGCGCCGACAGCGGCGAGAAGGCGGTCCGCAAGCGCGGCCGCCCGCCCATCTTCAAGGACAAGAACGTGGACATCGGCGAGAGCGTGCTGAAGGCGGACCTCGACCAGTTCCTGGAGGGCGCGGAGGTGAGCTCGTCGGGGCTGTCGCGCGCCGACCTGGAGCGCGTCATGATGGGCAAGTTCAACCCCAACCGCCGCTACTCCAACGAGGCCATGTGGGCCGCGCTCATGGACGTCAAGAAGGGCGGCAGCATCTACAGGTGGGTGACGCGCGCCGGAGCACCTCGCGATCGTGCAGGTCGCCTCGCGATGTTTTCGTTCGTCGTTAATACGTACGATATAATCGAGTCGTCCGATATTAATACCCAGTATAGAAATGCAAATTTCGTTGCCTTCGATCACGAGGTGTGAAGGTTGACGTTTCGGGATCGGTGGTGACTCGAGCGTCGAGTCCCGCTGAGCGTAAAGGGCCGGTCTCTGACGCGCGGCGTGTTGCAGGGCGGCGCAGACGCACAAGGTGCCGCGCAAGTCGCTGCGCAACTGGATGAAGCGCTGCCACATCAAGTCGTCGTTCCCCATGCCGCAGCAGCTCAAGCAGTTCGTGGAGAACAGCCGCAAGCAGCGCGAGTACCGGCCCGCGCCGCCGCCGGGCCTCGCCTCCTACGGCTCGGACGCCGACTTCGGCAAGCACTTCCTCGCCTACGGCGGCGCGCGACCCTCCAGCGACGACGAGGCCAAGGACGGCAAGCTCACGCCCGCGGAGCCCTGCGACGACAATGGCGCCGCGCTCGACATGACGCTGCACGAGTGAGACTGCGGACTCACGCGCCACTCACGTCACTGGGTCAAAACTGTCGCTCTATCCATCGATTAATCATTTATTTATTCAGCCAACAAAACTGGCCATTTTGTTTTTAATAGAGGAAGAACTTCTGGTTCGTACTTGATAAAACTTAATATCTATGTTAGTATTTTTTTTGATTAACATGGATTTAGTCCTCTGTAATATATCTAGAGGGCTGTTCGTTTACCGGTTTTCATGTGCGCGACTTGCCGTCGAGTCTCAAGATTGATTCGTCGAAGCGTTTGGCCGTTCTGACGTAGACGTGAGTGATGTGTGTTGTTGTAGTATATTGATCTAATAATTTGGTGCCTATTCGTCTTTAGAAAATCTGCCAGCAAGACTAATTTGACACGTCTCAAACGCGTCTCAAAATAGTGCTACCCTGTTCAAAATGTGTATTTAAGACGCGTCACATTCGTTTAGAGATTTTCCACACCGGCATAAGCACCGTTGAACCATTTAATTGCTGTTCCAACGTCTAAAACTGCAGTGAAGTTTTTTCACATCATCTGAAATGTTCATGTTCCAGTCAAAATTGTTAAGTGACCGGTCAAATTGGAACGGATTGTAGTGTAAATTGATTCGCTATGGGTTTAGAGCCTTTGCACGAGACGACAATCCAGTTTTAGGCGCAGCGACAAAATTGTCGTCATCTACAAGGGCTCGCAGTGCCTTCGCAATATTTATTTCGAATACCAAGTACAGATGGCGAAATTATAATAGGTTTAAAACTGGTTTAATGTTTTTGTTTGTTTAATAAATGTTTCCTGCCCATTTGTAGCATCTCACGCGGTGGTACATTATTGAGGTTTGCTCACACATACTATATCCGTCATGTTTTTCGATCCTCGAGCCCCCTATTACGGGTACAGGTTAAGTAAATATAATGAACATATGACATAGAAAGATAAAGGATGTCATATTTAAGTATATATATGTGTGACCTAATCACGAGTTTTTGATACTGCTGTATTTTTTGACCCTTTAGCGTTCTGACAGGAAATAATGGTGCACTCCATAATAATGTTACCCGTACAAAAAATAACAGTTTTAAAATATTTCACTTTCTGGGATAAAAAATTGACTTTTTGTTATGTTACATGTAGACGTATTTTATTCTACCACCTAACTACACACATCTTGAAAGCATTATACTAAATATTGCTATATTATTTTAATCTTTACTGCCAAAGAGAAAGCAAAGATTTCTATAAAATATATAAATAATATATTATTTTAATAAATTAAAAATATTATTTTAAAACTTGCAATATTATTCCCAAAGATTAAGTTTTTTATAGTGTTCCAAATGTTTTACGCTAACTAAAATGTGTCTATTATATTCATTATGAAAAAGAGTATTCCGTTAAATTTTTAAAAATGTTACCAAATTCTCAAAAAAATAACTACTAATTTGGTAGAAATACGAGGCTTGGTATATTTGGTTTTGTTTAACTTATTCGTTATTATAATACAAGAATTGTAGTATATTAGTTAATTATTGTAGTAGGAACGGGAAATTGGCCTTTCTGTAATTCGTGTGCTTGTATGGACTTCGTCCGAAGATAAATAAAAGACTTAAAAATGAAATTTTAGCGTAATTTTTTTAAGTTACGGTTTTTGAATATGACAGCAGTAGTTTTGTGCGACGCATCACGCGGGAGACTCAAGAGGGGTTATTCAGTGATAATATTATTACTAAACGAAAGCCTTCAAGTTCATTTCACATTAGATCGATATTCACTGCGGTTTGTCTGTTAGAAATAGAAATTTCACAGCAAACCAAATCAGAAACTCCAGTTTTTGAAAATTACAGAATAGAGTGACCTCGACTTGTTCAAATCGTGAAGCACGGTACAAAACGACCGCTGTCACAAATTATATAAGATGCTAAATTATTAGTGATAGTAATTTATTTGTTACTTAAAGTATTGTACTTAATATACCTAAATTAGTATTGATGTTTTGTTTCTGTTCGTCGACTGTTCGTTTCGTAGTTTCCGATGAGGCCGCAAGTAGAGTGGAGGCCGACTGTAGCTGTATTCAACATCAGCCACACTCGCGACGTCCCTAGGGTTTTATCTAATAAATATTTTCAATGAAATACTAACAACTAATAAAGATATTTAAGGAAACCATTAAGTATTATAAATTCCCTCTATTAAGTTAATCGGATTCGGTCTCCACTCGACCTTGAGTGTTGAGGCCTAAAACTATTTATATGTTCCTACATTTCTATATCTAGTGAGTTGTAAGGTTTAGAGGTTGCTTTTAGTTTGGAGTATTTATTTCGGTTATTTTTACATCTCCCGCGCTCGTGTGTGATATTATTGCCGCACTCTCTTAGATTTGGGAATAACGTTCGTTTCCACCACCATTTTCTATTCCATTTCACACCAATTTATAATAAATTGGAATGGAAAATTGTTTTGCGAAATGGACCTAATGCGAGTGTTAATGCCAAAGGTAGTTTGGTCGTATTTTATGTGTTGCCAGTAAACAATTTTGGTAGAAATATCACACGCGAGTCGAATCCATAAAGTGCCTATTAGTATAATGTATACATAAAATAACATAGTGGTAAGGCAATGTAGATATAGAAATATGGTATAATATAATATGAGTCAGTGTTGTTTCGCAGCATTAGGGTCGTATCAACTCGGAGCTGATCGCTCACCGGGCACGCGCCAGCGAGCGGGAAGCATTTTTCAGTGACAAGAATGATGTTTTTAAAATCATCAGGGGAGTATGTTGCTAAGAGAATATAATTCTCGTATTTTCAACTGTTTAAGGGGATTTTTAAATGGCTCTAACATTGTAGAAAACATTGATTTGGGTAGTTGATGCCATTTTTTTATTACTTTTTTATAAACTAGAATAAATTTAACGACGTCTACAAAAAATATAATTAAAATCAAACAAAGATATATTATAAAGCTATAGGCGTTTTAACTTTTGGAGTTGGGGTCTTCTGTCCCTTCCTCGTAAAACGGAAAAATTGTATGGAACTACTGTGGCATGACTACACTTTGACGTCATAGTTGAATATGTCCCTGTGTAATCTAAAATATTGAAAGGCTTATAAATTTTTTATTATTTGATGGATTAATTCAGGTTCATTTCTTAATATCTAAGTCTAGTTTTAAAAATAAATGAAAATATCAATATTTTTGATTTCAGTCAACTACCCAATTAGTGACCTCTACGTAATTAATCAACATCTCTTTGAAATTTGAAATTTTTCTTTTTATTTGGTCTAGCAAATACGTCTGTCTGCCTGTTAACGATGAAGTAATCCGTATTCGAGTTCACTGGAAACTGTGCCACTCGCTGTGCGCCAGCGTCATGTGCGCGTCGGAGCTATTATTTTGCTGAGTATCGCTGTGTGTACTGACGATGAGATCGTCAGAGTGCTGCTTGTATCGATCAGCGCTTCGTTTTCATTCGTCCAACTATTGCTTCAGCTGTGTACTTACTGTCCAAAGCGATGATGCCACATACATCCGTCATAAAAATATTAATTTTCATCTTTCATACATTTGCATTGGCACGTAAAGAGAAAACTTTGTACGCCCGTTTTTAGCATATTGAGGAGTGTGATATTTGGCATGATAAAAGGTTTTACAGGAGTTCAAAAGGAACCAAAAAGTACTGTCGAATTTCGACCACTAGGCGTGTGTAGCAATTCATCAAAATAGTAAATCTTTGTGGTAATAAATGTCCTGAGTTGAACCTAGCAATACTTTTATAAAGGCTTGAACTGACAGTAAAAGCTTAGCTTATCCCGTTTCATCACAGCTCTAATTACCTACTTGAGTACTTGTGAAGTCATAGAGGCATTATTTTGATAGAATTGTCCTGTGTGCGAATCTTTATGGACCACGGGGCGGTGAACGGTAAGCTTAACTTTTGAAATGAGACATTGCCAGACAACACACTTAGCCCTTGTGATAAAAATTCTTGTAATGGTTTTTAGCCAGAGTCTGTTATTATTGAAGTGATGAGTAACGCACTAACTGCCGACCACTCGTCAAGCGAACGTTATATTATGTGTAAAGTGTCCGCCCGATTATTGTATTATTATATACATCGTATATTATAGTTATATTGTAATCATTGTATCAGTTCTATTATATTATTGAGGGTTTAACGAAATAAATATATACATGCAAACGCAAGTGGTTTTATTTGTAAAACAATCAATAACTAAGCAACAATATTCTGGAATAATAATTTATTTATTATCATTTATTATTCTGGAATAATTTATGGTGAGTTCATGTACATCTAAAAGAGTTTGGCGAAACTTGTCTGACAAATTGAATGCAATTTAACAATGCGAAAAAATATATTTAGAATAAGAATTTATTCAATTACAAAATTATTTGGGCATAAAGACAATAAATGTTATAAATACTCTGTACACCGTTGTCATATTATATTGTGAATTAATCAAGAGAATTTTTCCCGATTTCTGAAGTAAAATAATTATAATTTCCAAATTTCATTTAAAAAAAATCCTAGCACAATTTCTTGAGCTAAGTGCATCCTTTGCAAAGGAAGGTGAAAACCAAATTATTTTTCCGACTGAAACATTGCAACAATTTTTTTTACAAAGATTTAAATTAATTATTATATTAATTTTATCTTTGAAAACCAAGTAACAACATCGCGTTCCGTTCGCCGTACAGATACCGACTGTATATTAGTGCTTCTTTTCCTCGCTTTTTACATCGCCCCCACTCCCGTCCTGTAGGAAGCCAGGAAAAGAAACGCCCGCCGCGGCCCAGTGTTGCCAGTTGAAACGAGTAATTTCTCCCGTCCGCGCCGCCGACGCTCACTAAGGGCCGTTTCTTCTCCTCGCTTGTTGCAGGTCGCGCGTGGGGCTCGCTGCCGCCGGTGCGCGCGCGGCCGCGGCTCGTGGGGCGCCGCCCGGACGCCGTGGTGGACATCGAGACGGACGTGTTCCACGAGAAGGCCTACAAGCAGTACTCGTCGCAGCACCTGCGCGACGCGCTCATCGCCGTCAAGAAGGGCTACAGCGTGTACGCCGCCTCCAACAAGTACGGCGTGCCGCGCAAGACGCTGCGCAACTGGATGGAGAAGTACGACATCAAGAGCCAGTTCTCCAAGGGGCGGCGGGGAGCGCGCGCGCCGCAGCTGCTCGACCCGCTCGACCTCATGGCCGAGGCGCACTCCGAGAAGTTCGGCGGCGCCTTGTGAGCCCCGCGCCGAGCCGCCGCGCTGTACACGCGAGAAGACGTGTAGCGATGGACTTTGATTTGTGTTTACTGAACCCACTGTGTCTCTGCTTGAGTTCAGACGCGGTGCAGGAGCGCTTTATTACGCTGTACTGTAGTGGAAGCTCAAGTGCGAGGACATTCTGTACATCAAACTTTAAGAGCTACCAACTTCATTCTGAAATGACCGCACTCATCCGGAGCTTCAGAATAGTGAGGAAACTGTCGTAGCATTTATTTCCAACGAATTACTCTTACCCCACTAAATTCTGATACCGATACGGGCAAAATTGTATTTTTAACATCAGTATTTCTCTTTGACTATATGTTACTACAAATACGATGATATAATATGATCCGATGACAGCTAATTTTATTATGACCTTTTTGTATTCGAATTGATTTAATATTTTAAGGTGAACATACTAATTATTGTAGATAGGTTGATCCGAATACTTAACTTGCCAAAAAGTATTTTTACTTTTGTGTTATACATGTTTACATTCAATGGTCTTACGCGTGTTATCACATAATTTATGCAAATTAAAAAAACTTGTCGCTGATCACATTAAATGAAAATAGAATTAAAAATCTATTTTACACGCCAGTTTACAAAATATTTACAAGCTGTACGTTTCCATACCAAACCTCATACGCCAGTATTTTAGCTGATGAAAATAATACTTAACTACTACTAGTTTAAAACTGTCTAGTCTAACTCGTTATTTAATAAGGATCCAGGTGTCAAAACTAGGCTATTGGTATAGATAATGTGTTGTAGGTAAAACGATATTTATAACTTCATAATTATAAATGTGTAAGAAATGTAAATATTTTAAAAACTACTAATTCAAAAAGAATTTTGTGTATGGCAACATTGGTAAGTCAAGTGAATTAAAGCTGTGCGTTCACTGTCAACGATGGAGCGCAACATTATAATGTTAAGATAATGATTTAAAAAAATCAGACTAACCTGAGTTAAGTAAGAAAAATATTTATAAATGTTTATTCTAAACGAATTCTCTTGAAATGAGTAGGTATTTATATTAAGTTTATTTATCGAAGAAGTTTCTGTTGGTGCCAATTAACATTTTATTTAAAATGTTTTGTTCGTTTAGTTCCTAATAAACCAAAGTAGACATATTCCAAAGGGTATTTATTTATGTTTTGTTGATCTTTAAAGTTATTTAAACTGCAAAGATTATTTAGGCTAGCGGCGTCTGTATGTATGTAGTAGTTAGGTACTTTGTAAGTGAATTATATTTTTTAAGATAAAATAAAACTGTCTAAACTTATTCGTTGTATTTTTAAATTACTTTGTCCACCGCGGTAAGTACTAATTAATATTCTCAGAGAAATATAACATGATACCGACGCTCGTATGTTTAACTGTAATACTTGTTTTAAGGGCTTGCTAAATCAAAATATACTTAATCGATTTGTACATCCTTAACTGTTTAGGCTCATTTGTAGACTAACAGAGACTAGAATATACTGTATAGTACACACTTCATAGGCTCTAGTCTCTAGGTGAAGCATACACGTGGAATATCGGGTCGTTTCAGAGTACGCTATCGCGAACGTACAGTGTCAGTACGAGTGCAGCGACACAGAGGCGGAGGAGCGCCCGGGGCGCCTCGCTGCGGGGGCGGCAGCGCTCCCGGGCGACCACACGTACGACACGCGCGACGAGCCGCCCGCCTTCATCATACACCAGCTGCCGGCGGTGAGTGCCAGAGCCGGAGGCGTGTTGCTTCAACCCATGTGAAGTTGGGCACGAGCCCATAGATAATACATAATAATATATACTTGCACGAGCCTCTTCTCAGAATGAGGGGGTTTTATTACTATTTCTGTGGGGTTTAACTGTGTGGGGCTCGCTCGGAACATTAATATGGTTTACTATCAGGCATAAGGGGCTTCACACTTTGTCTTCCTACACTATCAGGCGAGAAATATTTTGTTTTTATAAAGCACGAGCATAGCTCCAAGAACTCAGTACCTAGTGAGAACTGCGTATCCGGTATTCGAACATCCGACCCCCTAAGGGGGCAAGGTTTTTATTATTATTAGCGATGACTTAAGTGACTTAATTATCTTATTTTGGTTATTTTATGATAGCTATGAAAATGTGCCGTGTTAGTAATACGTCTGCCAGTGCGACACGCTTAGTTTAGCGCTTAACGAACGGCAAGCAAGTAAAGCCGTCACACACTGATCAGTGCACTCCCTGCGCAGTCGTCGTCGTCGGGCCCGTTCGTGGAGGTGCGCGGCGGGCTGGTGACGCTGGCGCCGCGCGTCGTGCCCGCCGTCAACGTCATCACCATCGCCGAGCGCGCGCCCGCCACCGGCGCACCCGCCGCCGACCCGCGCCCCACACCCACTCCACCCACCGCCGCCGACTGCGGCATCAGCAAGCGCATCCGCCGCAGCGAGGGCCTGCTGCGCCAGGCGGCCGACTGCGTGTCGCGCGGCTCCACCTTCCAGACCGTCTCCGAGCAGTTCAACATCCCCATCTCCACCATCCGGTGAGACCACACACCGAGACACCGCCGAGCCGACAGGATGACATATCCCACCTATGTATAAGCGATGGTAGGGCAAACAGCCAGTTCCTCAACATGACTTATCGGCTGATCATACTATTGAGTGGATCGCTTGTTAATAAGAAGAATGTGCGTGATATGTTTATTTTACATACCAAAATAGTTAACTACACTGCGCTGGATAGTGGATACCGTTGAGAATATAATGGATTTCCATGCATGCTGCTGCTTTAAAAAAAAACTTTTTTGACCAAAATCCGAGCTGGACCTGCCAATTCGTCTAATTTAAGATTAAGTACAAAAAGAACATATATTTTCATCAGCTATACTTTGCCCCTTGATCGTTTTGGAGTTTCAAGTTGCATGTGTATGCAGGTTCTTCATGGCGCGCAAGGGCATCCTGCCGCGGCGGCGGCGCGGGCGCAGTACGCAAGTTGGTAATTTACTACTTTTAAGTAACTATTACATATTGCTCGTATTACATATTATAATTGATGCAGACTACCGATGTCTGGATACCGAGCTGGTATGGATGGTATCCATCCGTTCCTGAACGCACCCTGATATTGTTCCAGATGCCGCGCTGCAGTAGCCCCGAGGAGCCGCCCTTCCACATGCAGCACTTCAAGTTGCCGCACATGCTGGCGCTACAGAGCGACGACGACCCGCAGCAGGCGTAGACCACCACCCCGCATATCACTGCAGCGTCAAGTCTAGAGCGCTGATCACGATCCGAGCAAAACTAGTGTTTACGAACCTGTGCTGGAATGAAATCCAGGACACATAGAATTGTGTCACACATCACAAAATAGCACTGCATGTATTAAGAGCGTTCATGCAAAACGGCGCGCATCGCGTTTCTTATTCATACTAAATTGGTTTTTCGTTGGCGCTGACGCAATTTTGCGCTGATAATGCTATTACAAAAAAATTTATAGTAAAATAAATATACTACTTATTAAAATAGTAAATAACCAGTGACATTGAATATTAATTGCATTAAATTACTATAATTCAGAAATAACAAAATATCTTGGATTTTATACTAAAATAATACGTTTAATTTATCGATAAAAGCTAAAAATGACACTTTTCGGTTTATGGTTTTTGAATGAAAATCTAGAAAAATCATGTTTTTTTGAGACACTTTTTAGTAAATGTTATTAATTTTCTAAATTTGTCATTGTTATAAGTTTGTAATAAGAAACATGGCAAATATCTTGCATCTGCGTAGAGCGTCGACCGCTATTTTAGCAAACAGCCTATACAATAACTGTTCTAGTGAGAAAGTTATACACATATTTTAAAATATTTTTGAGACAAGTTCTAGATTATGAAATGCCAAATAATATGAATTCAATTATCTAATCTATAATTAAACACATAAGTAACTATTTTATATTCCTTCGGAAATCGTAAATTTTGACTCAAGCATAATACTAACGCATGAAGCGCCTTAAATCGAAATCTGACGCTACAATTACCTGAATGATCAAGAACACACGCCTAAATGAAAGCACCAAGACAGCTTGTTGTCTGTGGGTATGTAGCGGTCTTCGATAGCTGACGATAGATGGCGTAATTAGCGCGATAGCACACGTTGACAATCTTTCGATGAGCGTTCTATAAATAGAAGTTCTATCGACGTCACGATCGTCTATAAAAGTCATAAATATGCTCGAATCACAAGCGGTCCCCAGGCATAGCACCTGCCTGGAGGGAAATTTCCTTACTGCCTTCACAACCGGCAAAGGTACATCCCGAAGGACTGAAAGGACATCACGGGGGTTCGTAAATTCGACACAGAGATACTTAATATAACAATGTGGGAAGCACATGGAGTCCTCTGGAGTCTGGAACCACCCCAACCGTGATAACAGACAGAGCGTCAACTCACTCTATATAAATTTTGTAAATATTTGAATCTCAAATTGTATATACAGAGTTGTTAAGGTGTAACGATATTAAGTCGGTATTTTGTGTATAAAGTTAGTGAGTATTATGATTATTTATTTATGCAAACCTTGATAGTGTAACAACTTATTAATTATTGTCAAACGCAAATTTCGCGATGAACTATTTGTTTAGCAGCTCGGCACATAATGTACCTTTAGTGAAAAGTAGTGCTCGAGGTTTCTCGCTCGGTGGGCGCTTACCTTAAGTTGACAGTATTTAAAATTTACTGTGCTGTATGTAGTATAATAAATTATAATCGATTGCATTTGATTTGTTACTGTTCCTTTACTGCAAGTATTATTGTTTGGTCTGAGGCCACGTTTAGTCGTAGCGTTAATTAATGTTGGTATTACTTTTAATATGTAAAGAGGCAGCTAAGGCAGACCGCCCACCGGACACGATCACTAGTACCTTAGTTTGCGATCGTAATTGATGAAGCTAATTTGTGTTGTGTGCAATTAATAATAAATTCGTCTATTTGGTTTCTCATAAATTGTAATTTATAGGTAAGCCAATAAATAGTCTTTGCCGCAGTGGCAGTGCATTTTTATAGAAATTTTAGTGCCATGACACGTGTCCGGTGGACGGGCTCCTTTGCCGTCTGTTCAATAAGTCCGTTTATATTGGTAAATTAAAAGGTAGTTACTACTAATAAACTACAAGTGCACTAACTAATTTTGGCTATAAAATATACACAATAAATGAAAAATCAAGTATCAAACAATGTTTGATGTTCTACAGAAACAGCAAGTGAGGCGTTGCCAGATTGCGATTTTTAATTTCTTCCAAAATTATCCATGTAATCCGATTTATTGAACAGACTTATTGGTAACTAATATAATAGGTAATAGATATTAACTTATTAGGTAGGTATGAAACGAACTGGCAGTATTATGTTCAGAACAAGCTCGCTTTTAATAAAATTAAAATATTATGCTGGGCACGGGCTCTCAAAATGGCAGTACTCTACTCGGTCAAGTGGGGATTGGCAGGCTTCGCATTGAAATTTGAGAATTATTTTGACAACATTTTTCGGGAATTGGGGTAAACGAAATTGCTGCACCTACCGCGGTTGGCACAAGTTGTATGAAAATTCATTTCTGTCGTGGTTTAGCAAACGAATAAATTACAAAAATACTAAACTCATATCTCTGGTGTGATATAAGCATGTGAGTGACGTTCTTTCACTCTGACATAATATGGCAACCAAGGATTTTTTATTTAAATTTCGAACTGGCTTGCATATAGAAAGCTGTTTGTATGAAAAAACAAATAAACACTAGCTCGGAAAAAAATATTGTTGTTCTTTATTCGTGATTGATTTTGAAAATAGTTTAAATTTCCGCGCATTGTTTGAGAAAAGTCCTATACAGCCTTGACCACAACTAGGCATTGATGGACCCATTGTATGTGTGCGTTCGTCCATCAATGCCTCTTTTGCTGGCCGCTGCAGTAATGCACTACTTACTTTAACGGCAAAAGAAGGAACGAGATGAACGTGTTTAGACTTACCTAAGGCTAAAGTTTAATGTCGTGCCATACACTGGTTTATGTTGTAATTCATTAAGTATAAGATATTTCAATCCACGATGACGCGCACCACTCTTTCAAACTCCATACTAATTTTCTATGAAAAATAAGCGATTTCGACAGAGTGGGGCGCGTCTTCGTAGATTGAAATATCTACATAGGCTTATATAAATACCAAATCGCTCTCGGGCTGTTTTGTTTACATTAAAACGTGATTAAAACTAACAACTTTTGTTCTATGACTTTTTTTAGTCGATATTTTGATAAATATCAATTATGTCACTTTACAGAAATAACATTTTTTTGTATGAAATAAATTATTACTGAATTTTGAAAAGTCGTAGAACAAAAGTTGCTGAGCGATTTGGTATTTTTTATATAACCCTGTATATTATACAGTTGCAGTGTGTTGTACAATGTACAGTGTACAGAGCGTGGTAAGGTGAGGGTAGAGTGTACTATGTGCGTGTATTGTATAGTACGATTCACGAAAGATGACCACAAATGGCGGGCCTATTTTAGGTCTCTTTGGACTTATCTAACTTATATTATGGTCTTATTTATTTTAACTAATATATATGGTCTTATTTAACTAATATATGGTAATTATTTTGGCTTAAGTCTTTTCTTCATGAGTGTACATGAAGAAAAGACCCGCCATTTGTGGTCATCTTTCGTGAATCGTACTATACAATATTATAGTTTCGCAGCAGATGTATATAATATTTTATAATATTGTATCGTAGCGCGGTAGAGGCGACTATTACAGTATTTTGTGTACGAGAGTCTTTCATTTGTACCCTATCAAAATTAAATACTTAAGGCGACTACATCCCAGCACTTTAGGCATTTATCGCTCACTCAGACCCACGCTACGATACCTAGCGAACATCGCCGTGAGTCCCGCAGTTCAAATGAACTCCGTGACCCTATATCATAAATGTTTGCGTCACAGTTGAACTGTTACAGTTGGACTATTTACATTATAATTCGCTTCACGAAATATATGTTGGAAGTTGCGTTTTTACCTATATTTTGATTTTTTTATGGTAATCGATATCTCAACCGAGGTATTTATAATATATCACACTTCACACTATAATATTATAAAGGCGAAAGTTTGTTTGTAAGTGTGTGTGTGTGTAAGTGTGTATGTTTGTTACTCCTTCACGCCGCAACTACTGAACCGATTTGGCTGACATTTGGAACATAGATAGCTTATAACCCGGATTAAAACATAGGCTACTTTTATCCCGGAAAAAATCCATACTTCCCATGGGATATTTAAAAAATCGATATCTCGGAAAGTAGAAAATAAAAGACGGAAGAACGGTTTCTTGACAAGAGGTGATCAGGATCTGAAGGTCTACGCGATGAATAGAAAAAAAATCCCATAAAGCGGATTTTTTTTACCATAGAAAATGTATGGCGAATGTTGAAGAGGCTAAAAGTTGGAAGACAAATAAGTGGGAAGACAGCACGCGGGCCACGTGTTGCCCGCGCCTCCACGCGCCCTACTAGTTAATATATATATAGCTGCTTGTGCTGATTGGCCACTGACTCACTGACTGATTGATCACATCTCCTGAACAATTTTGTAAGAAAAATTTTTTTTCACGGATGGGGTCGTATAGAAGAAAAAAATTCATGCGGAGGAAAAATACGGAGAGAGCTGATGATTGAGGATGCTCGACCAAATATCATTCGAAACTTCATCCAATTGGCAGTCAGCTGAAAAAAATTTCAAAATGGCGGATTCAAAATGGCCGCCAAACGAATTTCGTCGGTATCTCGGAAAGTATAAAAGATGGAAGAACGGTTTCTTGACAAGAGGTGATCAAGACCCGAAGGTCTATTCGATGGATAGAAAAAAATTCAAAATGGCGGAATTTGTTTGGCCACATGTGGCCCGCGCATCCACGCGACCTACTAGTACATTTATATTATAGCTGGTCGTGCTGATTCACTGACTCATTGATAGCCTCTCCTGAACAATTTTGTATTAAACAAAATTTTTTGACGTATACTGTCATATATTTACAAGCCAAATGTCATTTGAAACGTCATCCAATTGGCAGTGAGATGAAAAATTTTCAAAATTGCGGATTCGAAATGGCCAATCTCGACGAACTCAACGAATCTCGCCAATATCTCGAAGAGTATAGTATGTAGATGAACGTTTTTTTTTTAATTATTACGTTTTTAATTATTATTTTGATAGTACGTAATCGGTTACAGAGTCTCGTTGGTTTTATGGTAACTACTATCTTCGACTGCAGGTCTGGGCCGGGTTCCCCGGGCTTGTGCTCCTTTATATTATTATATTTGTATTTTTCTAAAAAGTAATTAGTAGGTAGGTGAGGTATTTCTATTTAGTAGGAACCAATCTAGGGGTTGGAAGTTCAGAAATATCTCCCGCGCAGTTGGTAAATTTCTATTGACCGCCATGGCCAAAATAAAGTCGAGAGGATATTATTATATCATGTATTCATGAGAAACTCAGTATAGCCAAACAAAAAAAATCTCGTCTCCCTTACTGACTGTATATAGGTATAAACTGTGGTTACGCGTGATGGTATTTGCACGTGGTGGAATTTACTCTACCTACCTAATTTTCTTAGTTCGTATCAGATTTTCTTTGGAGCTTTTGAGGACTAGGTATTTTGAAAAACTCAAGAAACACTTACCATAATTTAATTTTATTACTAAATGTAGCAAGAGAATTTATTTACAAATAATTAAAAAATAAATAATTTTAGCGCGAAAGGAGCGTGAGTCGTGAAAACTTGCGCAGGTCCTTCTCGTATAGAGGCTCGTGAGCCACTGAAGTACATCGCTTATTCGATGCGTTAGATCATTTTATGACTTCTGTTAGGCGAAATTTTGCAGCAATTTTTTTTTTTAAAATCTGTCTTTCCAATAAATAGGTAATACAATGAGCTTACTTTACGTATAATTTTTATGAAATTTAGTCTAAAGCTTTGGAAATGCCATTAGAAAAATCAACAAAAACGACCTGTTTTCAAAAATTTTTATGATCGAGGCAACTTTAACTTATCGTGTTTTCATGAGTACATTAAAGAGATAAGGCATGTATCTTTAATATTTATTTTTAACAGTGAAAAAAAAACTATTTTTTCATGACTTTGAATTGGTTTGAAAAGTGGCGTAGTCGCTAAAAACCGGGATAATGGGCCGTTAAGGGGATTTATTGAATTTATTTTTGTCTTTCTCACTCTCACGGAGATTTGGTAGGTGCGACATGCAGCGTCGCGGAAGAATATAACAGAAAAACGACCTTTTACCTATAATTACTCAAAAACTAAGCTGGTTATCAAAAATCTGTTTCTTAGCGTTTTTGGATATTATTACAGACACTTTAAAACAAAAATTACAATTGCATCCAATGTAGTGTCCGATAAAAACTCGAAAAACTAAGATTTTGGAGCAATTTTTGGGAGAACTTTCTATGGAGAAAATTTTATCCAATCGTGTTTCTGCTTCTTAGCGATTTTAGATTAAAGACCCAAAATATATGACGTGTAAATTTGAAAGTAATTGTCTTTATAGTTTTTGCATAAAACTTCATTCAAAATCGCTTAAATACGGCTTCTACAATGTGAAAAAAAATTGATCTGTCCTGCTATTACCTATGGCTTGCAAAATAACGCCTGCTTCATATTAAACACTCATGTTTGCATTTGTATTGAGCAACCGTATTCCCTGACACTGGAAAACAATATGCTCATCACACAACCAGGCAGTTGTGGGAATCGAACCCACGACCTCTGACACAGAATAGACATAATTATAGGGCATCATATTCACGAATTAATACAATCAATTGAGCAGTTGATGAATTTAGTGAGATAATTTGCGAGTTACTCACTTCAAACTCGATACTCGGATTAATTTCTTAGAGTGGACATTTTAACCAAAGACGTTGATAGATGATACTGCCATTTCCACAATTTGAGTGTCATAAGCACAGATCAGGGAAAGAGCGTCATAAGCCTATTAAGTATGTCTATAGATTAGCGTATAAATTCCAAACAAAAAACAAAAATTTTGAATTTCGTGGGCAACTTGTCCCCAGTATAGGCTCCGCAAAAAATAACTCGACACGTTCCCGTACAAACGTCACATCCTCGGCGTAAAGGGTCCGGAAACAGCCAACAATAGACGCATTTCACCCAAAAAACTACACGTTTGACAAATGGAAGAGGAATTCAAATGTTTTTACACACTTCCTCCGTTAGATAATACCCAATAATTGGGTTCGAATTGTGACAAAAAATGTAAGCTGCTAGGAATCCGGATGTTGTACATCGCTACGTCTCTACTCTCTATCGCCCTAGTAGCACCGATATGAACCTGAGGATAAGCCCATCGGAACATTTTACGTCAACCTTCTTCATACTAGAAAACAGTACCTACTTAAGTAGCGCAATTTATCAAAATGTCCGCTATTACGCTGAAACATGGCGGAAATCGTCCCTGTGGAAACTCGCGTGCGGACTAATAACAAGTATAGTGATCTGTGAAGTGAACCGCAGTCCATAGACAATAGTGCGGTCCGCTTACAACTGCCGCTGTTGGTGTCAAAACCAACATTTTTGGCACCAGTACACTGGCGATATTTTTTCGCGCGGTCCGCCGAGTCCTGTGTATACGTCTATTCTCCTAGTTTACATAAGTTTGCGACTGTACTGTTCGATGTAAAGCATCCTAAAGGCGGCCGAAGTAAGATTTTATTAAAGGAGACCTTAGAACAGATTAAACTAAAAACAACCGTCTGCAGCTGTGTTAAGGTATGAACTCGGTTGGCGGGGTGGTGCGACAGTTTTTTTGTGGACGGAAGATGGATGTGTTTCAAAAGACGTTTACCAACGCCCGCCACGTGCGCGTTGGGAGAAATTAATACACTATTACTATAAATAATGGTTAACTGCGAGTCGCTGCGCACTGAGGGTTCCGCATTTTTAAGACGAGTGTTCTGAGTTTAAGACCAATTCCAATTTCCAACCGAAACATCTAGTCTAACTATTACGGTTCAAGAGATACAGCCTGGTGACAGACGGACGGACTAACAGTGAAGTCTTAAGATTAGGATCTCGTTTTTACCCTTGGGTATGGGACCCTATTTATTTATTTATTTAATTTATTATTTGACTGCATTCCTTCCTGATGGTGTTGATGGTGGTGAAGATGGGAAAGGAACCCCTTACGTTGCTATTCAGCATCGCACACATCGATAAGGAACCTGAGGATATGCTCATCAGAACATTTTACGCAAACCACCTTCATACAAGAAAATAGTAGAGCCGTCTGTCAAAATTTCCCACGAACACGCCACAACATGGCGGAAACCGTCTCCGTCTTAGAAATAGGTGCATCATTCCCTCTACCTACACTTTAGGCCCTAATACCTTAATACAAGAGGTGAATGTCATCAAAGACCTCGGTGTCCTCCTTGACTCTAAGCTGAGCTTTAGAGATCACGTAGACGATATTGTTAAGAGGGCAAATAAGGTATCCGGCTTTATTAAAAGACAATGTAAGACCTTTAACAATATCAGTACAATGAAATTACTTTTTAATACTATGATTCGCAGCTTGTTAGAATATAGTTCCATAATATGGAATCCACAGTATAAAATCCACATTAATAGAATAGAGAGGGTGCAACGCAGGTTTACGAAATTTGTGGCGTATCGTGATCGTACTTGCCCATACCGAGCTAACTATGATGCGAGATTAAACCATTTCCACATGCAATCCCTTAGCGCTCGCCGCTGCATTGCTGATATGTCATTTTTGCATAAACTGGTAAATGGTAACTTGGACGCTCCTGATTTGTTGCAAAATTTATCAATTTGTGCAGGCAAGAGGAACCCTAGGCTTGTGTCCAGGAAGACTTTCTGCATTCCCTTTTGTAAGACAAACCTAGCCAAGAACTCCGCCTTGAATCGGTTGAAGCGTGTTTACAATGACTTAGTTCGCGGTAATGAGGACATCGACATCTTCTCCCAAAGTCTCAACCGATTCAAGAAAGCGGTTCTAACAACATTGTCTGCCTTGCGGGGAAGTTTGGCCAGTAATGTTAATAGTTTATAGTTAGTTTATCTCTATATTTAATAATTTGTTTTTTTTTAGTTCTTTTAATATGTGTATTTTTAGTTTTTAATTAATATGTTTTTGTAGGTAATAGTAGGTACGACTCTAATCTGTGAACGCTGTGCGCAATTTTAAAAGACTTTGCACACTGACAGAAGCTATTGTATATTTCTTTCTTTTTTGGTGAATGTTTTGTGTATTAGTCGTTATTGTGCTTTGAATAAATAAAATAAATAAAATAAAAATAAAGTATTCGGTCTTAGGTCTCCGTGGAAACGTGCGTGCAGTAGGTAATGTTCTGTAGCGGGGACCGCGGGCTAATACTGCTATCGGCTTACTACTGACACTGTCGGTGTCAAGGCAAACACCTTTAGCACCGGTAAACTAGCGACACTTTTTCTCGCGATCCGCTACGTCCAGGGTGTAGGTCTATTATCGCACCGGAACGCTAAATTGTTTAGTGGTGTCTTTGCTGGTATGGTGCTAGCTAGCCTCGGATGAAGCCTGGGAACCGGGGATCTCTCGTTAATCCGAGGTCGGAGGTTGTATTGTGTAACAGAGTCCACGTTTTTTGAGGTAGTATGTCCCAGCGCTAGAAAATTTCGTGAGCCTGAGAATTTATTTTCACGTCCTCAAAAGTGTGCGAGGCCGCCTACCCCGCACTTTAGGAGCATGGTAGGCTGCCAGAGGAAAATCATGCTTATATGAAACCATTGGTGTTGTGTTGTGTAGGTCACCCAAGCTACTTCCGGCGGCACCCTGCTACACAGGAAGCGACGACGCAGCAAGCCAACTTACCAGTAACAACAATTAGCGAGTGAATGGCGAGCCGCGAGCGCTCTTTGTGTCCGGCACGTAGCTCTGGGACCGGACGTTAGTTTTATGATTTCGTCCTTCCTCTGTCTACCTGCAACAGTAATTATTTTGGACAGTAGTAAAACTTTCAAAGTAATAATAGGTACGTATTGTGAATTGTCCTGCCGATACATCCGGCGACGACGGTCAATTTCTACCGAGATTTTTCTAGTAAGTTCCTGAGTTCGATTCCGAGAGACGAGATAGCAGAAGAACGAGGCACAAAACGTTAAAAGTATTTATGTACGAGTATTCGCATCCAAATCATACCGTTACACACCATCGATGTCGTATGGTTGATGGTACCTACACCCGGAGCAAAAACGAATACCACCAAAACATATTTTTCATGTAAAATGTTCTCACATCCGCGAAAATTCTAATTTTATTTTGTTTTAAAAATAGTAGGCTGATATAATACTTATTAATTAGGCGTAGAGTCTTTCGAACAAATGCAAATTTTATTTAATTATTTGAAAATAGTGCAGCCGACTGAATTATACCACGTTAAATAGTTATAAGGTATGACTTCCACTGTGAAAAGATTAGCATAATTATAATATTATAATATCTATAAGCCTTATTAGCTTTAAGCTTCTATTTCGACAAACTCTACAACTTAGTTAAAGTTTGGGAGTTTACATTAAAACCTGCAATAACTTTTGTTCTTTACGACTTATTTTTATTACTCGATATTTTGAGAAATATCAAACATTCAATATTTTTACAGATTAATCTACTTGTTTCTCGCGGTGCGAAACCTCAATAATTTCACTTTACAGAAATGTTTTATTTTTGTATGAAATAAATTAATACTAAATTTTGAAAAGTCTTAGAACAAAAGTTGGTAATGTTAATGTAAACAGGCCGAGAGCTATTTGGTATCTTAATAGTAATAATATTTGCATAAAACACGTACACGGTTACTTAAATTCGGTAGGTATTTTTTATTTCACCGGTAACCTCGCGTCTGCCTACAATTATTTTGACCATTGATTGAATGTACTTAGTTGACAGACAACTACAACAAAAGGTGCAGACATACGACCCCCTGCCTGCTGCCTGCTGCCCACCTAGCAGGTAGCGGCGTGGTGTTCGTGTCGGACGGAACTCGGGGCGGAAGCAGTTAACGCCTGCGCCGTTAGTGCGGTGTCCGGTGCGGGTTGTTTACTGCGCGCTTCCGGTCCACGGAGGAAGTAGCTCCCCCGCACCCCCGCACCCCCAGTGAGGGGACCCCCCGCAGTTGACCCCCTGTCTGCTGTAAGCGTCTTAAAGGCTGGCGACAGAGTTTCATTTTTAGGGTTCCATACCAAAATGGTAAAAATGGAACCCTTATGGACTTTCTCCGTCCGTCCGCCCGTCCGTCTGTCACACTCAATTCGAACACAGCTCTCTGAGTCGCCCGCTGAGTGCTTCTAAGCTTTCCTAAGAGGCCCATTAGCACAGATTAATATAATAGTTAGGAACTTATACGTAACCTATAGTCCATGACCAAGTCTAGGATCCGTAAGACAAGTAAAGCTAATAAAATAGGTGACTCATTATGAGAAAGTAAGAAAAGAAAGGCACCAGCATCTGAGCACTCCAACTCGCGTCAATGGCTAATGGTAGAAAAGTTTAAAAAGTTTGTCTGTTAGCCACATTAATATCTAATATTATGGTTGCGCCTTCCGACTCTAGTGTTGGCAACATTTTGCGTGAAAATATGTGGGATTGTAATACTTATTATTATCCCAAAAACTGACTCGCTTTCGATTTCCAGCCGTCAAACTATTACTATTATATTAGCCAATAGCGCTGAAAGGTAGGTATATAATATGACCTCTTTGGTAAAATCCACTATCCTAATTACAAATGTCTCCGATTTCTACATCCTCATCCCCGTCCCATTCCAATTAATCACTGAACGTGACAACTGGCAGCGCGTTAACGTTAATTATGTAATAGGAAATCGACACAAAAAATATACAAAAACAGTCCTCCGCCATTTCCAAAAATACGTTTGGCGGGAAAATAGTATCGGAAACTGCAGCGGCGCCCTTACCGCCTCTGCCGAACGGAGAACCCTAACACCACAGAGAATTACGAGCCAAAACATACTCTATGACACTGTAATAGAGTTGTATATTATAACTCCGAAACATGCACTTGAGTCGTTAATAAATTATGTTCAGATGCGGAAACGATTAGTTTCAGAGCCACATGCTGACAGGATGCGTGAATTCGTTATTGATTCTCAAAAACAATCTCTCCTCTCGCTCTTACCAAGGTAGTATCGAGCGAGTGAGAGCGAGAGACGCCGCACCCGCATCCGCTCTACCGTAATTCGTAAACCATCGTTTAGCAGCTACTTGCAAATCAAGTACTTTTGTATAATCAATCCTATTTCAACGAATTGTGGTGCACATTCTTTTACATGTTAGAGAGCCTTTATTGACGTTTTGATTGCTTGGCTCCGTGATGTCTTGAATTCAAATTCATTCCATTCATGTTTTCATTCGTTTATTTTCATTGATCATTCGTGTTTTGGCAGTTGCCAGTGACGCACGCGCGTGTAATAAAGTGTGTGCTTACCGCGTGTGTTCACTTACCCAACAAAATATTAACTAAAAACTAATAGCTACTTGTGTAAACTATAATAAGTGAAATAAATATAACAATTACTATCAGTGAGTGAAATTCCCGTGAAGGTACGAGTCGAAGGAACGGATTCCTCTATTTTAAATTAATAGTAAGTTTTTAATTTTTATTACCTACTTACTACATTATAAAATGACGTAAATTTATTTTTTATTATTAATCAAAGTTCAAACTATTTATTTCATATAGGCTTTATTAACAGCGCTTATTTTGTTTTTTATCTTATGAATAGTCAGGATTTTTTTAGTTAAGTATTCAATGGTGATAACTATTCAATGAATTAAAAATTAAAACCAAAGAAAAACCAAGTTTACGAGAGTTCTAACGCGCCCTGACCTGAAAAGAAACCCACAACAAACTCAATTAAAACATTTAAACGAGCTAGAAAATAAAAAATAAAGAGTCGTCACAGACAGACGGACATCTTACAAGGGTTTTTTGAGTTACCCTAGTTTTGTGGAACCCTACAAAAAATAAGATTTTAGCATTTCACTATAAATCCCATGGATAATTTTCATTTAAGCAATCTATTAGTGTAATGTGCCTTATTAATGAGTTTCGACTTGATAACTCGTAAACTTAGTTTTAAGTCGACTTGTAATTATCACCATACATATGCGACAAAATATATCATATTGACGTCTTATAAGAGCCTGTACGTTAAGCCTATGTGAAACAAAGATATTTTGAATTTTTGAACAAAAGCTTTAGCTTATGAAACGAAATGTCGAATGCATTTACAATAAAGTACCTATAAAAAGGTAGGTAATTAGATTAGCAATCAAACTCAGATTTCAACTTGTAAGTTAATAATTTGGCCGCGTATCAATATGCTTTACGACCGTTATCCAAAAAGGATGTAAGGAGTTTTCCCGGATCCAGATCCGGACCCGGAGCCGCCGCCAAACTCTTACTACCACCATTAGTATTTAGTATACCTAGTAACATCTGTGCCATTACATGGCTCATGGTCATGGCTATCTATCATTGCTTGAATCCTACGTATGTAGGTACGTATTTTTTGTCTGCTATCTACAAGCCTATAATCTTATAATTACATCCCTTGCGTTTGTAGTAATTTTTCTAATTTCCTAATTAAATATAAACAATGCGCTAATCACTCATACGGACCAAATACTAAATAATAACTCATTTTTTAATTATTATTGTGTTACACATGAAACAATGAAATAGTTTTCGTGGTAACACATAAACTAGGAGATGATAATATTATAATGAATAGTTACCTAAGTTACTTACATAATTATGGCACTCGGCGGGGTTTGAACCTGCGTCCCCAGTTATCGCGGCTGGGTGCTAAGCCACTGAGCTACGGGGGCTCAAGGCGCGGAGGCCCTTTAGCGACCATTTGATAGCTGAATCGTAGGTAATCTACAGCTGCTTCAGCTTCGAGGCAGATCTATCAAGAAACATTTCGTGAATTTTAATTTCGGTTTGATTTCAATGTCCCACACGGGTCCCTAGTCTACACCTCTTTCTGAGATTCTTAGTCCTGAGAAATAATAATAATACTAAGTTAATGTTAGATATCGCCACAGGATATCGCTTGCAAGAGAGTAGAGACATAAGTAAAGAGAGCCGAGAGCGGAAGTGCATCTGTGAATTATCGTTTCTTTCTTGCAGTTACACCACAGGAGCACATCCTTATTAGAATTGTAACACGGATGTGTATTGATGTGACGAGATGTAAAGCCCCTCAAAATATACACATCTACATCTGTTATCTTGTAATTTAACTGCTGATGTAACGATCAGTTATTTTTGTTAGTAAGGAAGGAATGAGGAAACAGTATCAGTCGCGACTCGTGAGGTGTGACCGGTGACGTGAGCACACTTTCACTGTCAAGCGGTAGTGTGTCACTACTCGCTACCGAGTGACGTCACTACCCGGTAGTGGCATGGCAGTGCTGTGAATCACGCCGCATGCTCCACTGCCACACTCGCGGGAACTGCAGGGCGATCGGCTAAAAATGTATCAATCGTTAAAGAGCTGTATCAATGTCAAAACATGGGTTTTGACCAATCACAGCACTTGAAGATCACAAGGTTTTGACATCGATATAGCTTTTTAATGATTGATACATTTTTAGCCGATCGCCCTGCTGTTAGATCATCACGATCATCAGTTAGTATGTCCAATTGTCCACGCGACTGTATGCCTTCGTGAATTCCGCGCACGCACCGATCCTTTCCGAAAGGTGCGTCTGTGGAACTAAATGTCACTTACTTTACTTGGTTGTGTAAAGTACTAGCTCGTGGCTCCTGCGCATGCCGGCAGTCCACACGCGGCGGCGGAAGCGACCTTTTCGATTATGGAACGTCCGTCCGTCTGCCGAGTGTGTGGCGACGGCCGACGACACCGGCGCGCGGCGCGGCGGCGCGGGATGGCGGGAACACACCCGCGCGTTTCCGCTTGTTTTTTTTTTGACGTGACAACGTCTTATAAATCGATAGAGCCGGTTGCACGCACGAAAAAACATGACTCATCCGTCGTTACCTCGCTCATGCGGCGTTACCGGCGTTACCTCGCGAGCGCGGAACGAGCGACAATGAAGACGTTGTCACGTTCAACTATCGTCAGTAAACCGAATTTACAGGCAACCAATTTTTTTTTTTATACTATACATATAGGCTAGCGCTTGACTGTGATCACACCTGATGGAAAGTGATGATACGATCTAAGCTGGAACGCGCTTGCCTAGAAGATGCCTATTCACTCTTGATTTGAAGGCACCCGGGTTGTAAGTGGCAGGAAAATCAGATCTCTACCTCGCAATGGGAGTTCGGGGCTACAAATCCTCGGTACACACTTCTGAGTCTCGGAGATATGTTTTTGAAAACTACATATATTAATTTATACTATTACCTGCTTAGTGACGAAGGAAAACATCGTGAGTAAACATGCAACCCAGTAGCAGTTCACTAGGTATATTGCTTTTCAAAGGTGTGCCAAGCCCGCCAACCCGTATTATTAGGCCGGCGTATCCTGTGGTGTTTGTTAATTTGTACGAACTAACGATTTTAGTAGGTAAAAAGTAATAATTACTATGGTCTTTTGGTGTGGCTTCGCCAATTTCGACTTACTCGTTAGTCGTTGATGTTTTACATTATACACAGAAGTTGTGCTACGTAATATGGCTATGGAACTATATTTTATGGCACAGTCCAATCAATGATATAATACGTAGTAGGTATATATCGCGTCGTCCTTCACCCGCCGGCCCGCGCTGATATCCGCCGGTGGTCGCTTACAATCGCTCACAATGCCGCGGCCGTCGGAAATCCGCTACTCACAAAAATCGGGAAATGAACATACGACGCGGAGCATGGCGCCCGCAGTCCGCGCCCGCGATCGCTCCGAATCCGCCATTGTGTCGCCGGAAACCGGATGTGGGTCACGCGTCCGCACTAATGACGGATTAAAACGCCCGCCATTATGTCATTATAAATGGTAGGATGTTTTCTTTCAATTTTTTTGTCCGATGCAACAGGATGCGGCGCGCGTCCTTGGCATGTGGCGCGTCGCTCCGGCCAGACAGATTTATATGCGTACTCAATAGTCTTTGGGAAATGTAACGCGCTCGCTGGATAGTCGAGTCACAAGTGGTGTCTCAGTCGTCGGATAGGAACATCGATCGTTAACTAAATCTGAATGTAATATTTCTTCAACCATACTACGCAAATGTCAATATGTTTATTATTTTTATCGCCGTTTGCTTTTATGGACGCTTTTTCAAAAAGTTATTTCATATCAGTTTATGTCGTTAATTCATCATCCTTTTTGAGCATTCAATTGATATTATAATATTAGTGAAGCAGTTTGTTCATGAACTAAATAGCTCTAACGGAAAGACGGATTAAAGCAAATCCACTTCAGATATCCGGGAAACCACGCTTCGCTCAGTCAGATAGGCTAATATAACTTCTCTGTTCTTGCTATATGGTTATACTTTTATTATTTTATCAAAATGTAATCTTATTTGGCCTTATTTATAGTCTAAGTTAATTGTTAATAATTGTCTGTAACGCTGTTGATTGCAGTAAATAAAGAAAATAAAATAAAATAAAATATTGTGTCCCTCCGTGTTTGCAGAGAGGTCAGCGGTCAGCATGCCCGCGCCGGCGCACTGCGAGCGAGTGTCGGCGGCGCAGCACACGCACCACACGCAGCACACGCACCACACGCAGCACACGCACCACACGCAGCACACGCACCACACGCAGCACACGCACGCGCAGCGGCTGTGGGGCGCGCTGGAGGCCACCACCGCTGACGACGACCTGCCGCTGGGTACTGCACTGACTGCTGTAACACTAGCACGGCGCTGACCGCCCCTCGTGCCTGCTGGTATTCATATGTTCCTTCCCCGCAGACCCTCGGCTGTGGAGTCGCGGCGAGGTGGGCGCGTGGGCGGCGCGGCGCGGCGCGCGCGCGGAGCGCTTCCCCATGAACGGCAAGGCGCTGTGCCTCATGACGTGCGACATGTTCGCGGCGCGCGAGCCCCGCCTCGGACACCGCCTGCACCACGTGAGTGCCTCGCTCTGTCTAGTGCCATAGTGCCTCTCCCTCCCCGCAGACCCTCGGCTGTGGAGTCGCGGCGAGGTGGGCGCGTGGGCGGCGCGGCGCGGCGCGCGCGCGGAGCGCTTCCCCATGAACGGCAAGGCGCTGTGCCTCATGACGTGCGACATGTTCGCGGCGCGCGAGCCCCGCCTCGGACACCGCCTGCACCACGTGAGTGCCTCGCTCTGTCTAGTGCCATAGTGCCTCTCCCTCCCCGCAGACCCTCGGCTGTGGAGTCGCGGCGAGGTGGGCGCGTGGGCGGCGCGGCGCGGCGCGCGCGCGGAGCGCTTCCCCATGAACGGCAAGGCGCTGTGCCTCATGACGTGCGACATGTTCGCGGCGCGCGAGCCCCGCCTCGGACACCGCCTGCACCACGTGAGTGCCTCGCTCTGCCCTGTGCCTCTCCCTCCCCGCAGACCCTCGGCTGTGGAGTCGCGGCGAGGTGGGCGCGTGGGCGGCGCGGCGCGGCGCGCGCGCGGAGCGCTTCCCCATGAACGGCAAGGCGCTGTGCCTCATGACGTGCGACATGTTCGCGGCGCGCGAGCCCCGCCTCGGACACCGCCTGCACCACGTGAGTGCCTCGCTCTGCCCTGTGCCTCTCCCTCCCCGCAGACCCTCGGCTGTGGAGTCGCGGCGAGGTGGGCGCGTGGGCGGCGCGGCGCGGCGCGCGCGCGGAGCGCTTCCCCATGAACGGCAAGGCGCTGTGCCTCATGACGTGCGACATGTTCGCGGCGCGCGAGCCCCGCCTCGGACACCGCCTGCACCACGTGAGTGCCTCGCTCTGCCCTGTGCCTCTCCCTCCCCGCAGACCCTCGGCTGTGGAGTCGCGGCGAGGTGGGCGCGTGGGCGGCGCGGCGCGGCGCGCGCGCGGAGCGCTTCCCCATGAACGGCAAGGCGCTGTGCCTCATGACGTGCGACATGTTCGCGGCGCGCGAGCCCCGCCTCGGACACCGCCTGCACCACGTGAGTGCCTCGCTCTGCCCTGTGCCTCTCCCTCCCCGCAGACCCTCGGCTGTGGAGTCGCGGCGAGGTGGGCGCGTGGGCGGCGCGGCGCGGCGCGCGCGCGGAGCGCTTCCCCATGAACGGCAAGGCGCTGTGCCTCATGACGTGCGACATGTTCGCGGCGCGCGAGCCCCGCCTCGGACACCGCCTGCACCACGTGAGTGCCTCGCTCTGCCCTGTGCCTCTCCCTCCCCGCAGACCCTCGGCTGTGGAGTCGCGGCGAGGTGGGCGCGTGGGCGGCGCGGCGCGGCGCGCGCGCGGAGCGCTTCCCCATGAACGGCAAGGCGCTGTGCCTCATGACGTGCGACATGTTCGCGGCGCGCGAGCCCCGCCTCGGACACCGCCTGCACCACGTGAGTGCCTCGCTCTGCCCTGTGCCTCTCCCTCCCCGCAGACCCTCGGCTGTGGAGTCGCGGCGAGGTGGGCGCGTGGGCGGCGCGGCGCGGCGCGCGCGCGGAGCGCTTCCCCATGAACGGCAAGGCGCTGTGCCTCATGACGTGCGACATGTTCGCGGCGCGCGAGCCCCGCCTCGGACACCGCCTGCACCACGTGAGTGCCTCGCTCTGCCCTGTGCCTCTCCCTCCCCGCAGACCCTCGGCTGTGGAGTCGCGGCGAGGTGGGCGCGTGGGCGGCGCGGCGCGGCGCGCGCGCGGAGCGCTTCCCCATGAACGGCAAGGCGCTGTGCCTCATGACGTGCGACATGTTCGCGGCGCGCGAGCCCCGCCTCGGACACCGCCTGCACCACGTGAGTGCCTCGCTCTGCCCTGTGCCTCTCCCTCCCCGCAGACCCTCGGCTGTGGAGTCGCGGCGAGGTGGGCGCGTGGGCGGCGCGGCGCGGCGCGCGCGCGGAGCGCTTCCCCATGAACGGCAAGGCGCTGTGCCTCATGACGTGCGACATGTTCGCGGCGCGCGAGCCCCGCCTCGGACACCGCCTGCACCACGTGAGTGCCTCGCTCTGTCTAGTGCCATAGTGCCTCTCCCTCCCCGCAGACCCTCGGCTGTGGAGTCGCGGCGAGGTGGGCGCGTGGGCGGCGCGGCGCGGCGCGCGCGCGGAGCGCTTCCCCATGAACGGCAAGGCGCTGTGCCTCATGACGTGCGACATGTTCGCGGCGCGCGAGCCCCGCCTCGGACACCGCCTGCACCACGTGAGTGCCTCGCTCTGTCTAGTGCCATAGTGCCTCTCCCTCCCCGCAGACCCTCGGCTGTGGAGTCGCGGCGAGGTGGGCGCGTGGGCGGCGCGGCGCGGCGCGCGCGCGGAGCGCTTCCCCATGAACGGCAAGGCGCTGTGCCTCATGACGTGCGACATGTTCGCGGCGCGCGAGCCCCGCCTCGGACACCGCCTGCACCACGTGAGTGCCTCGCTCTGTCTAGTGCCATAGTGCCTCTCCCTCCCCGCAGACCCTCGGCTGTGGAGTCGCGGCGAGGTGGGCGCGTGGGCGGCGCGGCGCGGCGCGCGCGCGGAGCGCTTCCCCATGAACGGCAAGGCGCTGTGCCTCATGACGTGCGACATGTTCGCGGCGCGCGAGCCCCGCCTCGGACACCGCCTGCACCACGTGAGTGCCTCGCTCTGCCCTGTGCCTCTCCCTCCCCGCAGACCCTCGGCTGTGGAGTCGCGGCGAGGTGGGCGCGTGGGCGGCGCGGCGCGGCGCGCGCGCGGAGCGCTTCCCCATGAACGGCAAGGCGCTGTGCCTCATGACGTGCGACATGTTCGCGGCGCGCGAGCCCCGCCTCGGACACCGCCTGCACCACGTGAGTGCCTCGCTCTGCCCTGTGCCTCTCCCTCCCCGCAGACCCTCGGCTGTGGAGTCGCGGCGAGGTGGGCGCGTGGGCGGCGCGGCGCGGCGCGCGCGCGGAGCGCTTCCCCATGAACGGCAAGGCGCTGTGCCTCATGACGTGCGACATGTTCGCGGCGCGCGAGCCCCGCCTCGGACACCGCCTGCACCACGTGAGTGCCTCGCTCTGCCCTGTGCCTCTCCCTCCCCGCAGACCCTCGGCTGTGGAGTCGCGGCGAGGTGGGCGCGTGGGCGGCGCGGCGCGGCGCGCGCGCGGAGCGCTTCCCCATGAACGGCAAGGCGCTGTGCCTCATGACGTGCGACATGTTCGCGGCGCGCGAGCCCCGCCTCGGACACCGCCTGCACCACGTGAGTGCCTCGCTCTGCCCTGTGCCTCTCCCTCCCCGCAGACCCTCGGCTGTGGAGTCGCGGCGAGGTGGGCGCGTGGGCGGCGCGGCGCGGCGCGCGCGCGGAGCGCTTCCCCATGAACGGCAAGGCGCTGTGCCTCATGACGTGCGACATGTTCGCGGCGCGCGAGCCCCGCCTCGGACACCGCCTGCACCACGTGAGTGCCTCGCTCTGTCTAGTGCCATAGTGCCTCTCCCTCCCCGCAGACCCTCGGCTGTGGAGTCGCGGCGAGGTGGGCGCGTGGGCGGCGCGGCGCGGCGCGCGCGCGGAGCGCTTCCCCATGAACGGCAAGGCGCTGTGCCTCATGACGTGCGACATGTTCGCGGCGCGCGAGCCCCGCCTCGGACACCGCCTGCACCACGTGAGTGCCTCGCTCTGCCCTGTGCCTCTCCCTCCCCGCAGACCCTCGGCTGTGGAGTCGCGGCGAGGTGGGCGCGTGGGCGGCGCGGCGCGGCGCGCGCGCGGAGCGCTTCCCCATGAACGGCAAGGCGCTGTGCCTCATGACGTGCGACATGTTCGCGGCGCGCGAGCCCCGCCTCGGACACCGCCTGCACCACGTGAGTGCCTCGCTCTGCCCTGTGCCTCTCCCTCCCCGCAGACCCTTGGCTGCGTCGAACTAATTAACAGTGCCGGCAAACTTTTCGAGCAAGAAGAGACGTAGTGGGGCCAAGTTAGTGCACGTGACTTTCCGCCGACGCGTCCCGCTCTCACATATACCTAAGAAGTTTGCCGTATACTGTACCGGATATTGGTACCGGATCCCGTCCCGTAGAGACGACGGATCCACCAGATAACCGGATCTGGTAAATCAGATTACAGTCCGTACCTGCACCACGTAAGAACCTCTCTCTCATCTCTATCTAGTGTCTTACTATATGATGCTCTCTATTTTGCAGATTCAAATGAGCAAGTAATAATACACAATAGTGACTGTTCATTTGAATATTATATGAAGGTATGTAGTCGGAACAAACTCGCTCAGCTCTGGTGTCGGTTGCAGGAGTTCCGGCGGCGGCTCGCGAAGGCGCTGGCGCTGCAGGAGCTGCTGGAGAAGCTCATGGCGAACTGAGCGCGCGACACACGCGACACACGAACTGAGCGCGCGACACACGCGACACACGCGACACACCAACCGCTGCTGCAGGCGCCCCTCGCACGAGTATAACGTTGTAACAGTCGTTCTAAAGACACATCACACAGCGTTTGTGTTGCCACTCGCCGTGGCTCGTGGAGCAGTACATAGTGCTGAGCTGCGTGTGTGCGCGCCGGCGACTACTGCACCGCTGTACGGTGTAACGAAATGTTGAGAATGCTGTTGTAGGTCACGTCCGAGGTGCTGTGTATCCATGAAATTATGCTCCAGAAGTTTAAGTGCACGCTCAACGACATTGCTACACCTATATTAAACGTTGTTGTTCACTGTAATTACCGCATTCCAATACATTTGTATTTATTATACTAAACGGAAAAGCGTCTGGTGACTGGTTCGTTGAGGTTGCTTGCGGTCATCAATTGCCAAAGTAAAACTTATTTTTTTACATTGCAGTGATTGCAGTTTACAATATGCCAATTATCCACCATTGTATCACACATGGGTGTTTTACTATGACTGGTTTTACATAAGAAAAGGATTGTCATTCTATTAGATTTTCCCGCACTGCAGAGTACAAACGGTGCTTAAGCGAGTTAATAAACTTATGACACTCCTATTCTTATTTGAAACGGATTAAATTATGATATTGTTAACTTGACGTTTGAACCTCGTTTTACTTAGAAATTAAGGAATCACTTAAAATATTTTGTTCCTATTCGATTCAATGTTCACCACTGTACTATAATAGTGTAATTAGTATAGTATTTTGTAAACGCAGGGGCGGATCCAACCTTCGAATTAGGTTGTGGGCACAACCACCAATACTAAAATATAATAAACTAAAACTAAAACGAAATCGACCTTAGAACTAAAAAGGGCCTTATAAGTGTGACGTCACAGGTCTGTCAAGATTTAGGGTTGTGAGCATGCCCATAGTACCCACGACGGTGGATCCGCCCTCGTGTACACGTCATAATATTATAAGGACGTGAAGACGACGCTGTAGATGTAATAGAGTCCAGTGTTACCCTCGTGTAAATAATGATAATCATCGTCAGCCCACTGCGGTAGGAGTTAATGTGAAAACTGTAGTTTAAAACAAATACAGTTTGGATTTGATTTAGCTTGATACGGGATTCCATACATCCATGGTCATTACCCTTTTTGCCTGCGTCTCAGCATACCTGTTCTTAGCCTTACAGTTGTACCTAATTGAAAAGTAATAACAAATAATTTTGTAAATATTATGATTAACATGTTAGTAGATCTAATAATACATATGTTCTAGTCAGGTCAGGGTGTAAATATATTATTTTATTAGAAAACAAAATGCGTTTTATTTGATTCCAAGCAGACTGCGGTAGACATCGCATAGCGATTAAATCAAGAGATCTGTCATCACAACGTAAGCGCCGCAACATGAATAAGTACACAATAACTGTTGCAGGTATTAGGTATGCATAGTTTGTATTGCCATTTAAGTCATTTTATGAATTATAAACAAATTATTTTGGGAAAAGTAGCCTCCCAAAGTTGACAGAAAAAATAAACTAAACAAAATCTGTTGCGAGGTGTATACTAGTTAGAGCCTCCCAAAGTAATCCATCATCTCTGCTCCCAACAGTACGTCGAAAAAACTGCGGTGCTGACCGCAACGTATCGAAAACAATGTTTTTCGCTACCATTTTTTCAGGTTCACTGTTGTATTAGGGTTCCGTAGCCGAATGGCAAAAAACGGAACCCTTATAAATTCGTCATGTCTGTCTGTCCGTCTGTCCGTCTGTCCGTCTGTCCGTCTGTCCGTCCGTATGTCACAGCCACTTTTTTCCGAAATTATAAGAGCTATACTGTTGAAACTTGGTAAGTAGATGTATTCTGTGAACCGCATTAAGGTTTTCACATAAAATTTAAAAAAAAGTAATAAATTTTGGGGGTGCCCCATACTTAGAACTGAAACTTTTTTTTCATCAAACCCATATGTGTGGGGTATCTATGGTTAGGTCTTCAAAAATGATACTAAGGTTTCTTATATCATTTTTTTCTAAAATGAATAGCTTGCGCGAGAGACACTTCCAAAGTGGTAAAATGTGTGTCGGGACTCGGGCCCCCCCTGTAACTTCTAAAATAAGAGTATGATAAAACTAAAAAAAATATATGATGTACATTACCATGCACACTTCCACCGAAAATTGGTTTGAACGAGATCTAGTGAGTAGTTTTTTTTATACGTGTTGAATTGATATTCAACAAGTCTAATATTTTGTTTAACTTTGGTGAAGACAGATGGCGTTGCACATATTAAATCGCGGTGAAGTTGTTTAAGGGCCACAAGCTAGGAGATGCTCTCATACATTTTTCACTTGAATTAATCTTGAAAAATATGCATTTGTTGTTAAATTCATTGATATTTACGATTTACTTAGGACTTTTTATACCCGCAATTTAAATATCAGGCGAATATTTACTTTAGTTAACGAATAATACGGCATTTAAAAAACGCCAAATTTACACATGTGTGCGTATCTAAGTACCTTGTGTTACTAGCGACATCTATTATAACTACCTAAAACAACTACGTGTCTAACATTATTTTTGAAGTTGGACAACGCCATCATGATAGATGGCGTTGTATAGATACATGATAAAAATACTTCACTGGCGCGGCTGCTGTTTACATCCGAATTACATGGTAGGTACCTACCTACTCGAATTTGTCGAGTTCATAAAAATTCTATTTTTCGCAATTATTTAACTAATCCAACGAAGTAGGCTTATGGAATTCACTTTGCGAAAATAAGAGTACCTACTAAAATCTTCACAGTTTAATGTTTTATGTAAAAACTAGATGACCCGGCAAACGTTGTTTTGCCATATAATTTTTGACGTGACAACGTCTTATAAATCGATAGAGCCGGCTGCACGCACAAAAAAACATGACTCATCCGGCGTTACCGGCGTTACCTCGCTCGCGTTACCTCGCTCTGAGGCGTTCCATGTAAGGCTTGAAGTGCAAGCGAGAGTTGTCACGTTCAACTATCGTCAGTAAACCGACTTTACAGACAACCAATGTTTTTTTCTCACTTATAACAATCGGTCCAGCCGTTTCGGAGGAGTTTGGTAACAAAGAAAAGCGAGAAAATTTTATATATTAGAAGAAAAAGATGTTTAAGTACTTGAAAATGTCCAGTTTAGAAATGTAGTTCGAATATCAACCAATTTGTGAATTGCGAACTCACGTCAAACTCGGCAAACTTTTTTATATAAACCTGTGAAGATGATATTGTTTTTTTCGCAAAATGGATGCCATGAGCCTAATTCATTGTACTAGTTAAATATTTGCGAAATACAAAATAAAATTTGAATTTCGCGGGCCGACCTCCGTTTTTTTTACACACTACAAGTAAGTACGTGACTGTGATCTCATCTAATGGTAAGTGACGATGCAGCCGCAGATGTTATCGTACTACCTTGGAAGAGGTAAGCAACCCCTAGCGGTTTCTACACAGCACACACCGGAACGGTAAATCGCTTGGCGGTGCGTCTTTGCTGGTAGGGTCGTGACTAGCCACGGCCGAAGCCTCCCACCAGACCAGACCTGAGCCAAATAAGAAATTATAAAATTGAAAATTCCAAAGTGGCCCGTGGCGGGAATCGAACCCGCGACCTCCCATTCAATCCGGGCGCGCGTCATTGCGCTATTGTAGTGTTATTATCTCGCTGCAGACTCGGTCATAAATCATTCGAGTGTTTCGCTTTTGTTGTTCTTTGTTGAGTTGTGCATTACTGCAGAACAGCAAAAGCGAAACACTCGAATGATTTATGACCGAGTCTGCAGCGAGATAATAACATTACTATAGGACGTCGTTGTGGCTATGAGTGTCGTTTTGGAGAGTGTAGGAGTTCGGGACCAGCAATAGGCTAATAGATAATTGCGAGACTTGCGAGACTCTTGCTGCAAGACCAAGACCAAGACCAAGACTCGGAGTGCAAGACCAAGACCAAGACCAAGACCACATGTACTGGCGCAAGACCAAGACCAAGACTGGCTGAGTCTCGTCTTGTTCTTGCATTTGGGCAACACTATTTACCGCGGCAGTCTCCGAGTGCCACAGGTCTTTCTTTTTACTGATATTTTTATACCTAATCATTTTTCATTTTGTGCTAATAAAACAGTCGGGAAGGAGTTTGGCGAGCATATAAAAAGATGGAGCCGAGCATTAATTATATCATTATATAATATTGACACCTCGGGGTAGAAAGGTCGTATAAACCATTTTACCGAAAATGAGTTATGAATGCAGTTTTATTCAAAATTTCCCGCTCTATCGATTGGTCTTTGTGACGCTTTCAAATTCGCAAAATAACGGGTTATACGACCCAGATGACTTCAAAGTTTGAACACAGTTTTTGTGGAATTTATGATGTAAGAACCAAAAAAACTATTATTGCTATAACTATTTGGAGTAGTACCATATTAATTTAGAAGTTCAGGGTGTAAAAGACAGTAGATTTGAGCCAAGTATGGTGTAACACCTAAGTAACAAAATGCGCTTGGTTGTAAAAACCAATGATAAGTACAATTTAGTTTTTACACCCTGAACTCAAGTTGATCAACTGACGATAAAGTATCTACACCCATTCGGAATACATTCGTGAAGTGCAAATTGGCTTTTGCATCCCTAAACAAATAACTTGAAACGACATTACGTTCGAAAAAATACATTTTAAGAAGAAGTAGGTACATCGTCGGCGACTCGTCATACTAATTTTTGACGTTATTATAAAATAATATACTTTTTTTTACAATAATAACGGGCCTCCCATTCCATTTTTTATCAACGTCATAGATTAGAGTAATGCAGATAATAGTTAAAGAATTTAGTTTTAATTTTCGTTTTCTCAAGAGGTCAAGTGGTGTGGTTCAATGAGAACAGATAGTGAATTGACGCCGGTGACAATAGATGTTAAGAAGACGAGCCCCATTCATTCAAAATCGCTTATGTTTTATTCGATTCGCATGGAGTTTGACAGAGTGGGGCGCGTCATTGTAGATTGAAATATCAATACATATACACAATGGTGTATAAACCCTTTTTGCTTTCAATTGATTTTTTGTTTTGATGATATTAAGGGTTTATACGACGTAGTTTACTATTTCTCAAGGCTTCTACTTCCAAATCACTTTCTTCCTTTTTTATAATATTCAGATGAATAAATTCAAATAAATTAGTTGGAATCTACGGGGACCGTCACTAGAATCCTTCCAATCTCTTTCCCAGCACACTGACTCCTATTAGTAAAGGTTATTTTACATTAACCAACATAATAAGAAGGCAACCAACGTTGACCAACATTAACAACGTAATATAATCGTAAGAAAAAACAATTAATACAAAAATGTTACGGAAACAACTTGAAGATAAAGGTGAAAGGTACAAAAACAGAGAAGAAGACTCAGAACTATAACCCAAGTAACATTTTATTTGGACCTAGGTTGTGAAAAATGCCTTTGGGTTTTATGAGAGTCGTAAAAAGGTTAATGCTTTGCTATCTGGTCATATCAAGCACTTGAGAATGATTATTAAGTCCTAAAACTAATTATTTATTACTACAACCTTAGAGACCTTGGCAAGAGTTTAAATTAACGTTATTTTGACCTATGTTTCAAGAGCTTATTGTCCTAGGATCTTATAGTTGTCGTAGACTCCTGATTAAGTTCTGAAAAGGCTACCATTATGCTAAAGTGAGATCTGAAGGTTTAATTTTTAACTTAGATATAACCTTATGGTATTGGAATGTTGAAATTGCTCAGAAGTAATTTTTAAAACCTACCTTAAACCTTTAGGCTCTATTTGAGTTGTCTAGTTAAACAAATTGGGACTGCGTGGTGAAAACCCAAACCAATAAGCTATTTTTATGATCTGTAGGAATAATTTAAGTCCTACGAGAATATTTTAAAGCTTTAGAGGCATCCTCCAAAAATGTTAGTTGGCCTTGCAACTTCAAAGCAACATTACACTTGCAAGTATTAACTAATACAGGATGATGTCAAAAAAACGGAGTGGAAATTTTAAACATAAAGTTCGTAAAAAATACTTGCAAATAGTTAATACATACGGTAATAATCCTCTAGCTCAAATAGCAAACAGGCTAACAGAGATTCAAAAAGCTCAGTACGATGGGCAAAATGATGTAAAAAGTTATACCTATCCACAGTTGAAATACGTAACCAGCAATTCCCATCTTAGTGGTGTGATTAAGGATAATTCAACGCCTATTTATCAAATATTAGCATTTGATAAATAGGCGTTAAAGGATCTTTATTTTGGAAGAAAGGAAGAAAATCGTTGGATAATTACGAAAAATAATCATGTTCAATTGAATGCATTTGGTAAACATAACGAAGAATTTATTTTCAGTGGAAGAGAGATGAAACACTGCTCGGACTTTTTTAGAAAACCTATTGATTCATGTAAACTAAATGTACATATACTGTGTCCTTATATCTATTGTACATTCAAATGATTTAATGTCTTGCGAAAGTACCTTTAAATTGTCAGACATAAAATGCAAACTAGTCAAAGTTTCATGTAATGATCATATTGTGTTTATTCCACTACTACATACTTTAAACGTATAAAATTAAAGGCATTTAAAAGTACACTCATAATCTTTTTATTCATAATTGTAATAAAACTTACAGGTAACGATTTAGTTACATAGAAAAATAGAGAAAAGTGTTTTTGATTAGCGTGGCGTTCATAACTCAGTTTTGACGAAATCGCCAATGATAGAGAATACAATATACTTACTAGATAATTTTATATCAATTGCAAGATTATTTTATTAACAATCCAACCATAATATTAGGTTGCCTTACCACAAAAGCAAAAACAAAATTACATCTGAAATCTAGACAAGTAAGTACTTATTTTTTTCAATTATGTTGGCTAGGTACCTACCTAGCAAACATAATTGAAAAAAAAAATAAGTACTTACTTGAAATCGAAAGAGCAGCCTGTATCTGTACGTTTATAAGTCGATCCGTCGAACGTCGCACGGCCGCCTCTAACCAGAACTCGTAAGCAACAAATTGTGCTCAGTGGTTGTTTTCGCGACTGGCAAGTCTTGAACTACTCTTGGCAATAACCCTAAAGCTGCGAAAACAGTTTTTTCGTTTTAAGTAGCTCCGCGAGATTACCTTTAGCTCATATTTTGGCAAATATTAAGATCTTTTAGTTGTTACAGTTCTGAAAAGGTTAATTTCAATTCTTTCTAGTAATTTCCTAACGCCGGCCATATTTTTTCAATTAAATAAAAAAAAACCGATACAAAAAGAAACATTTTAATTTGATAAAGTAAAATTATATACATGTGCTATACTATTTTTAATATAACATGTTTTATATAAGAAAAGAAGTTTTATTTCTAATGTGACTTACGACAAAATAATTAAGTTTACATTTTTTATTGTAATTATTTAATTAATAATCTTTAAAAATTTTAATTTACGTAAGGCCCGTCTCGTATAAAGCTCTTTTATCCTAAAGTTTCACGATAAAGTGCCAGTTGCAATATGTTTTATTATTTCCTGACTACAACAAGCTGCTTATTATTTTAAATGAACAAATTTACTTAAGTAGCCATTTTGAAACTTGGTTTAATAACAGAGAATGGCGCCATTATTTTAAGGTATTTAATTTTAATATTTCTATATGAAAAACCTTACACAGAATCATTTTATAACCTGAAAGTGTTTGAAAGGCGTTTATTCATACCCATCAAGATGTTATAAGTTGTCATAAAAAGTTAAATCCAAGACTACTTTAAAACTCAAAAGCTGCCTCGCAAGGTTATATTTAAGTTAAATTAAAGTTATGAAGGTTATATTTGGGATCTGTGTAAGTAGTTCAAAAGGTTCTGGATTTGAGCTAAAGGTTTTGCTGTAGCTCTCAGAAAGGTGCTGAAACGTGGGCCCTTTTAGCACTCAGGAGGTTAATATAACGTTAACATGACGTTGTTGTGCCTACTAAGACTTACGATCAGATTGTCATACAAAGGTTCTAGAACCTTTTCATAACCTTTCTATAACCTAAAATGTTACTTGGGAAAGAACTATGGGACAAAATCCTTGTGAGCCGAACAAAGGGGTCTTACAAAATTTAATAACAATCTATTTACAATTTCTACTGGATAAATACTGCCTTGTAAATTGTACTCAGAAATTTTTACTGTACAGTTAGTCGCATTTTAAAGAATGCAAGGCCAAAAATAACTCAAGGATAGGCAATATCCCTGCCAAATATTCTTCCGATGATAAAGAATACGTAAAGATGTTGATTGAAAAGCTACCTGCGCATTTCCTCAGGAACTCAAAAACGTTATATTTGTGTAGGATTTAAGAAACTTAAGAACCAGAAACAGTGTGAGAGTAATGAAAAATGACTCAAGGATAGGCAATGTCCCTGCCAAATATTCTTCCGATGATAAAGAATACGTAAAGATGTTGATTGAAAAGCTACCTGCGCACTTCCTCGGGAACTTAAAAACGTTATAATTTGTGTAGAATTTAAGAAACTTAAGAACCAGAAACAGTGTAAGAGTAATGGTAATGATGATCAGATGTAACGTGTTCGAGAATCGGTTTTTACATGATATTATTCAACAATGAATAGAATATCAGTTTTCCTAAGCCAAGGAAAGATATATTTCTTTTGTGTACAATGAGAATATGAATGAAATGAAACAGAAAACTAACATCATCCCATCGACTCTCCAACAAACAAGACAGACAAACTCCCATCGACGTAGAGTTTTGTATTTGACAACAAGAAACAATTTACGAGAAAGGATTTCCCGAATTTTCTTCGTCTCGGGATTTTCGTCCCCAGCGATGTACCGTCCGAAAACACACTTTCATTTCAGAAAAATCCAACATATCAGGATTGTAAAGTTTTTAAAAACAAGTAGAAATTAAGTATTCTGTATGTGAAGAAGTACTAGAAGAAACAATCAATCTTTATGAAGAATCTATAAAAAGGAAAAAGGGAAAAGGATGAGTACGAATTCACGATAACTGATAAATTCACAAAAATGGAAATAGCGAGCATTTGGTAAATTATTACTAAAGTTGAATGACCATCAGTTGCCTATTTCAACTGCAAAATACAATGATTTGATACGTTTATGTGATGAATAAATCATACTTAAACCATATCAAGATGAATTTTTGAATTTACCCTAATAAACGAAGACGATGAAGATGACCGAGGTGAAAATTAATATAGAAATAAAGTGCTGTCAAAGTTTTATATTTTTGTTAATTTCCAACATAAGATGATGCTCTGATCAGCGTTAATGATAATAATTACTGATTAACGTTGTGTTTTACGTCTTCTTAAGTATTTTGTACTTTTTTTACTTTGGGCAAACGAAGAGATCCATAGCTACCCGTGTGCAAATATAAAAACGGTTAGGAATAATGAACCTCAGAAGTCATCGATCGCGGAGAATCTTCTGCAACCAGGTACTACACTGGATTGAGCCCCATGGTTTTATCCACAGACCGTCACTTTATACCTAGGCTGGTTCGTGAAGCGATTGAAATTCAAAAACACTGGAATTTCAATCGTGAAGTTGGGTTTAAATTAGCCAATACGTGGAATACGGTTGTAGAACTGTACAAACCGAAGCAAAGTCGCAATAAAGCAGGGGTGAAAAATGACGTTGTTAGTGTGTGTTTGCGTGACAACTCGCGAAATGAAGTCAAAAAGATCTAGGAGGAGGGTAGACCGATACGGTCTATGCAATTAGAACGAAATATTGGCAAAATATTATTTACAAATAATCGTAGTATGTACTCGTAAAAATCGTTAAATTATGTCTTCAAACCACGAGGAAAGCCTTAAATCACTTTGTACTTTGCTTTAAGTAAATTGATAATGTAAAAAAAATACTTAAATAGTAATTTTGATTTATTAACTGGTTAAAAATTGTAATAAGTTCATATGTAGGTACCTGTAGGTTCTTAGGTTAAATGGATTTTATCACCCAAGTTTATATTAAGTTATGTAAATTACTATAAAGTTATCATAGTTACGACTCTCAACGTCCAGAAGGTACCTATTGATTTTACGACACTATCTATTTTATGTTAATGGTTTTTAAGCACAATAACAACGACTTATATCTAGTTACAACTCATTACAATGTCACAACTGAAATAATTAGGGGGTGTATGAACCAAGTTTCAAAAAATTATTGGTCGTAAATCCAAGCTAACTTCTAAACTAAGAGATTGAGAATAAAATAAGGTTATCCATTGCAAAAAACATAAAGAATTAGTATACCTATAAAAACAAAAAAGTTATTTGCCAAAAAGTTTAAAAAAATTTTCTTTTTTGCTCGTCCTGAAAAGTAGGGTTTTGGTTTTTACGACCTTTCTACCCCGATGTAGCAATATTATATACTAGCAGATACCCGCGGCTTCGCCCGCGTAAATTTTAGTTTTCCCTATTCTCACGGGAACCATCGATTTTCCGGAATAAAAAGTAACCTTTGTGTTAATTTATAGCGAAATCTATCTCCATTTTAACTTTCAGTCAAAAATTTCAATAGTTGCAGCGTGAATGAGTATTTCTCCCGCTGGAATAGTGAAAAACAAATATTCACGCGGGAGAAATAACCATTGATTTTAATCCAGAATATAATCTATCTCTATTCCAAATCAGTTCAGTAATATTACGGCATGAAGGCATATTATCTATCACTATTATCATGGAAGCCATGAAATTTTCCGGGATGAAAAGTAGCCTATGTATTAATCCAGGATAAAATCTATCTCCTTTCCGAATTTCAGTCATATCAGTTCAGTAAGTGCAGCGTCAAGTAGTATTTTTCGCGCGTGAATATCAATTTTTCAGTTTTCCCGCGAAAACCATGGATTTTTCCGGGATAAAAAGTAGCCTTTATATTAACCCAGGATATCATCTATCTCCATTCCAAATTTCAGCCAAATCGGTCTTGTACTTGCAGCGTGAAGATTTTTTTCCGCGTGAATTTCAGTTTTTAACTAATCCCACGGGAACCATGGATTTTCCCGGGATGAAAAGTAGCTTATGTGTTAATCCAAGATGCAATTTATCTCAATTCCAAATTTGAGCCAAATCGGTTCAGTAGTTTTGGCGTGAAGGAGTATTGAAGCTTGGTAAAATACGAACTTTGGAGCCCCGTTTCACCCCTTTAGGGGGAATTTTGAAAAATCCTTAGTGCACCCCTAGACCTCATAAGGAACCTGTGTGCCAAATTTGAAGTCTCTAGACTCAGCGGTTTGGGCTGTGCGTTGATATGTCAGTGAATGAGTGAATGAGTCAGTCAGTATCTTCTTTTATGTATTTAGATTATGAGCTGAGTAAAGAAAGTAGCAAAATATGTGAGGTACGTATCAAGTATCTACCTAAAGAGTACCTAATTACATTATGGTAATATTATGTGCTAAAATTGAACTACCGCACCACGTTATCCGCGCACACGCGCGTTTGCTATTTTCAACTCTATTGCGTACGGGTAATGTTGTGTATTAGACTAAATATTTTTTGTACATATTGTAATACAGATTTTCGACTTTCGAGTGACGGTTAAAATTTATAGCCTATCCCGAGTCTGATGATAAACGTCGTAACTGTTATGTGTTTAGCAATCAAAATTAAGCCTTACCTGCTTCACTTTAAGGTTTATAATAACCCGAAGTTTTTGCTAGTATAAACCTATTTCTAATAGAAATCCGCGTTGTGGGTAAATGCAACCATTTTTGCGTTGATTTTTAGGGTTCCGTAGCCGAATGGCAAAAAACGGAACCCTTATAAATTCGTCATGTCTGTCTGTCCGTCTGTCCGTCTGTCCGTCCGTATGTCACAGCCACTTTTTTCCGAAACTATAAGAGCTATACTGTTGAAACTTGGTAAGTAGATGTATTCTGTGAACCGCATTAAGGTTTTCACACAAATTTTTAAAAAAGTAATAAATTTTGGGGGTGCCCCATACTTAGAACTGAAACTCAAAAAATTTTTTTTCATCAAACCCATATGTGTGGGGTATCTATGGATAGGTCTTCAAAAATGATACTAAGGTTTCTTATATCATTTTTTTTCTAAAATGAATAGCTTGCGCGAGAGACACTTCCAAAGTGGTAAAATGTGTGTCCCCCCCCTGTAACTTCTAAAATAAGAGTATGATAAAACTAAAAAAAATATATGATGTACATTACCATGCAAACTTCCACCGAAAATTGGTTTGAACGAGATCTAATAAGTAGTTTTTTGATATTTACAATAAAACCTCTAAAAACAAAGTTAGTTTTGCGGTTCGATAAGAAAAGTGGTTTTTATGGTTTTATTCCTCCGGTTGAAGTACGGAACCCTCAGTGCGCGAGTCCGACTCGCACTTGACAGGTTTTTTTTTCTTCAGCGGGTGTCAGATTGCTTGCGGGATAAATATATATGTATTATGTATATATAAGTATATATACTATATATACATATATACTTAATATACATAAACTAGCTGACCCGGCAAACGTTGAATTGCCATTAGGAATATAAAAAAAACATAACATCCTGCTCTCAAACCTACCGATCATACACTGAAAACTTCATAACAATCAGTCGAGCCGTTTCGGAGGAGTTTGGTAACAAAATTGGCGAGAGAATTTTAAATATTAGAGAATATAATATTATACATATACCTAATACCTATACTGAAAAACACCCAGACACTGGAAAATATTCCTGCTTATCACACAAACCTTTACCAATAGTGGGAATCGAGCCCACGACCGACCGACGTCGCAACGGCAGGTTCGCTACCGCTACGCGATTCGGTCGCCAAAATAATAGATATCAATATTATAGTATAAGTAGATAGGTATAAACATTTCAATCCACGACGACGCGCCCCACTCCGACAAACTTCATACGAATCGAATGAAACATTAGCTATTTTCACAAAATGGGGCGCGTCTTCGTGGAGTGAAATGTCTATAGGTAGGTAATTACTTGTTAGATACTTACCTACTTAGTACCAAGGTAGATAAGGTGGATGTAATCACGAGCTCCTTGGTTCGATCCCTGGGTCGGGCAATAACTAGTTTTTTTTTTTGTTTTTTATCAAGAAAATTTTAGTACCAGCTCGGAGTTGATTGATCTCTCTCCGAAAATCTGATATTGTGGACTATAAATGATATCTCCGAGTATTGACATACGCCATCTATGTCCTTTTTTACGCTAACAATTGGTAGAAAACGTAAGAACCACAGATCCTGGATTGAAACCATAGCGTCTATGTGTGGGTGCTCGTCGTGTCCCTACGCTGGTAGAGATGACAGATTTTTATATTTGAACTAGATAACGAAATGGTTACGTTTTAGTTTAAAATAATGATGTGATAAAATAAAAGGCAACGTTGTACTTCCGCAAAACACATATTATTAAAAATAGTTCATTACGATTGGAGTAAATGATTAAAAACTGTAACTATCTTAAATAGCGCCATCTAGCGGCAATCCTTCCTCGGAGAAACCGTTGCATTCACGTTAATGTTGAATAAGTTGGTTATGCGGTTCAAGAAAAGTGGTTTTTATGGTTTTATTCCTCCGGTAGTAGTAGGTACGGAACCCTCAGTGCGCGAGTCCGACTCGCACTTGTCCGGTTATTTAACGATTGTATACGATGGAGGGATCCTACTTTATTAATCTGTTTCAGCGTTACAAATACATGTTCGATTTTCTCCGAAACCTACAAACGGACTGATCGCATCTTATAACGTTATTTGCATATCAAATAAACTTTGGGCTAACAAATTAAATAGACCAAAGAGCATACAGCGGTACGACCTTAGGTATTTGTATGGGAAAATTAAATCGGCCAGGGCAATCGTTCCTCTGCTTTTAGGGAAATCAAATGTATCCTATAGCCGTCTCCTGGCTCCAAGCTACCTCCTCACCAATTTTCAGCCATATCGGTAAAGCCGTTCTCGAGTTATAAATAGTGTAACTAACACGAATTTGTTTTATATACAACGTGTAAAGGAAAAGTGAAATAATATTCAAGGGTGCATAAGTACACTAGTAAGGGAATCCACTTGTAAAATATTGAATAGAAATATGCACATTTATTTATCCATACAAACTAATGCAAAACATTCTAAGTGTGTACTTATGACAACCCTATTATTGAAGTTGAATGACCCAGACGCGCGTACTTAGGTACCTACATCAGCCGCGCCGCGCGCGCCAACGGCTGGGTGGATGGCGTGGCGCAATCGGCCATGTTCTATCATCTATGTTAGGTTCGGTGATCACTAGGTACTTGTAGTTATTATTTTATCAAGTACTTACTACTTACCAATAGCTGGCACGCCGGCAATACTACTTAACTGATACACACACACACACACACACACAATAACACACAATAATTTATTTAGGTAGTAGGTACCTACACTTTAAACAGACTTCCGACGTCAGCTCTTGTGTGCGACGGAAGTGGTAAGGGTGCTGACCGTCGACATTCAGCGTCTTCCACAACACCATGTGGTTTATGTTGAAAGCAGCCGCCGCACGGCGAGTGCTTGTACGCGGATTCCCTTGAAAATGTTCCAACAGCTGCTCTTCAAAGGGTCGTCGCACGACCAGAGTCTCTGTGTGACGGGTTAAAGGAACCAGTGCTATGGAGCCGCAGGCACATGTTCCGAACACACGCGTAAAATGGCATTCGACGCTGTTCCTCGGATCGTCTACCAGCAATTAATTTACTATGATAAAGTCGAAGAGCTTCGCTGATATTTCCGTCAGCAGCCCCAACGCACAATATCATTTCATAATAATCACTATTTGAGTACGAAATACTTGTACGAGACGTAATACTTTTACAAAACAAATGTTTATGCGTAGACGAATAGCACCCAACTGACCAAAATTGGCTAAATTAAAAAAAAAATTGAAACAATTTTTTAGGGTCCAATCGAGGTAAGAGTCAGATGAACGTAACTACAAAAAATTCAAAAATCGTTTTTTTTCATAAATCGTATCACAATGTGGTCCTCCATGAATTGCCAAAACGACGTATCGATATATTCAATATTTCACAAATTCCAAAAAAACGCAATAACATTTCAACAAATTTCAATTGAACCACAAAAACGTATAATAAATTCCGCTAAATTAGCTTTAATAGTCGTGCAACTAGTTACGGCTATAGGAACGTATTTGCAAAAGCGATATATTTAATTTTAGAAATATTGTTTGTTTCACAATATCATAGAACAATATCGACGTAAAAGCTTTTACGTTGTTTTGGGTGCTACAAAATTTTGTTTGGCGCTAAGTTTAAAAAGCCAAAACAACGTTTTACTATTTACGTTCCATTGGCAAAAACATTTTTGTAAAATAAATTATTTAAGTGACTGCCAAAGCGACGTAATACGATACACGCTACTCTGGCAGTCTATATTCTTTAATAATTATTTAAGTCTATTGAAAAATACAAACTTACGTTAGGATGGCACTTAAAAGTTGATGTAAGGTCTAAACGTGTTGAAACGCGCAGTGCGGGGAGCTCGCTAATTTGAAGTTTGAAGCATAATTTTTTGTTTTTATTGTTTAAGAGTGTTTAATTAAAACTTAAAAGTGAAAGGTAATTAAAAAATTCAATAAAATGAAGAAATTCAATCGAAGTTGGAAGATTCTGGCATTGCTGGAACCATCTCAGTTTCCCAACAACGAATTCAATCAGATTTCCGAAAAGGTGAGTTTTTTGGTCTTTGTTTTTATTGTGTGACACGTATCACGTTGAACGTGTCGTCTTGGGTTCGATTCCTAGGTAGTTAGTGCAGCAAAGTTACTTTGAGGTCGGTTACTAGCAATAGATTCCTCCTTTGCTATTCGTGCGGATTATAATAATTATTACTATAATCTGCTAATTGGTACTATAACCTCAGAGAAAACAGACACCACGTAGGTATGAGCAATAAAACACCAGGCCTAAAATATTATATGGTAGTCTGAAATTTAAATAGTTAAACTTAGGTAGGTACTTACTTTAACGATTAAATCCTTCTATCCTACTATACGTAGTCAGAACCAAAAGTTATTAGGTACTTTGGGGTCAATATAATTGTATTGGGGGGTGAGCAGTGATAGCACAATGGTTCAGACGTTGGCCTTCTCATCGGAGGTTCGGGGTTCGAATCCCAGGAACGCAAATCTGACTTTACTGACGTAGGTACTCGTAGTACGCACTTGTTTCGCGGTGAAGGAAAGAATCATTATTGATTAGAAAACTTGCATGCCTGAGACTTCTCCATAATTTTCTGAAGCCTGTCAATTCGCACTTGACCAATTAGGTGGGTTATAGCCAAACCCTTCTCAATCTGTAAAATTAACGGTATCCATTGTGACATTATTTACCTTATTATTTTTTTCTTATCCCAGGAAACTGATGCAGTTGATCACAGCACCATTAACTACAATAATTATTCTGACATAGAAGAAATCAGTAATTGCTCAAACCTGGGAATTCAACCATCCTCTACTGATTTAACGACAACTTTACAAGACGTGTCACCCTCTGTATTGTCAAGTGTTTTCTGTGAACCTGGACCTTCAACGTCACCTACCAAATTATTTACTACATTGGAAAATGTGTCACTTATTGATTTACATGAGGATTTATATTTATCAAATTCGAGCAATGATTGTGAGCCTGCACCAGATGAATGTATCTTATCATCAAGTGACTTTTCAACTTCGGAAACGAGAAACAACATTCAAATAAATGATGCTATGATCCAGAAAGTTCCCGAGCCTGCAGCAAATGAAAGTACCTTATCATCAATTGACTTTTCAACTTCGGAAACAAGAAACACCCTTCAAATAAATAATGTTATTACACAGACCGTTCCGGATAGAGAAACTCTTGATATGCAGATAGAAAATAATACATCTGATATTGCTGGCATTGAATCTGTTATTCCTGGCTATCAAAATCGTAAACGCAGACGTAGAGGTCTAGCGGAACCCAGTGAATGGAAAAAGAATTTGAGAAAAGATAAAAAGCAAAAAGGTGAACCTTACCTCTCGAGTAAAGGCATTCTAAAACCAGGAAAAACATTGGGAGAATCAAAGTGTACGGGGGTATGTAGAATGAAATGTACGGACAGATTTACTGAAGAAGAGCGATTAGAAATCTTTGCATCTTTTTGGAATATAGATAATGTTGATCAGAAAAGGCAGTATATTGTGGGCTTAGTAGACCGAGTGCCTGTACAATCAAGACGAACTGCTAATTTAGACAGCAAAAGAAAAATGACAAACAAATATTTCTTGAAAAAAAAAGGAACAACAGAAAAAGAAAAGGTATGTCAAAAATTCTTTTTAGCAACTTTGAGTATCTCGGAAACATTCGTAAGATTTTGTTTCAAAAAACTTACTGAAACTAATATTATTCAAGCCGATATGCGGGGCAAACACGAACCTCACAATAAAAAATCGGAAGATACTAAGCAATTCATACGGGATCATATAAATTCTTTTCCCCGAATGCCTGCGCACTATGCGCGAAAAGACACGAAAAAAGAATACTTAGATCAAGGTCTGAATGTAACCAAGATGTATGAACTTTATAAAATTAAATGTTCTGAAGAGCAAAGAGAACCCGTTGACATAGCTTATTATCGTAAGATTTTTAATAGAGACTTTAATATAGGTTTCTATAAACAACGGAAAGATATATGTGACAAATGTTTTACTTTTCAACATTTAAACGCAGAAGAAAAAGAGATGCACAAAGAAGAGTACGAAAAGCATTTAGAAAGAAAAATTACTGCAAGACGACATCGTGATGAAGCAAAAATGTCAGCCCAAACTGGTGATATACATTTCGTTGAATATGACTTGGAAGCCATTTGTAATTGCCCTTCCTCATCATCTAAGCTAATTTATTACAAACGCCGAATCGCGATTTACAACTTTACCATGTTGGATTTTGAAGCAGAAAAGCGTAATGTTTTCTGTTATTGCTGGCACGAAGGTATTGGAAAGAAAGGGGCTGTTGAAATCGGGTCATGTTTATTGAAATATTTGAAAACCAAAGCTGATGGTAAACCGATTACATTTATGTCCGATACTTGTGCGAGTCAGTGTCGTAATGTTTATATTTCAGCTCTACTGTTGTACTGCGTTGAAGCTTTCAATATACCAGAAATTAACCAAAAGTATTTTGAACCTGGGCATAGTCAAATGGAAGCTGATAACATCCACGCGACTATTGAACTGGCTAAGAAAAATATACCTATTTTTCATCCATCCGGATTCTACACAATTATAAGAAAAGCTTCCCGAAAAAATCCATATAAAGTATATGAAATGGATACAGACGATTTCGTAGATATTAAGCACCTCAAATCCGCATTAATTAAGAATGCTAAGGTAGATTGTGATGGAAATGCTGTCAACTGGCTTAAAATAAGATGGCTACAGTACCGCAAAGACGACAATAAACATATATATTTTAAATATGATCTGGATGATGACGATTTTAAAATGATTAAGATTATAAGAAGAGGCAAAAGACCACCTGTGAAACAAATTTTGTTTAAAAATGCATATGAAACACTATTACCTATTTCCGCTGAAAAGTATGAAGATTTGCAGGATTTATGCAGACAGGGTATCATCCCCTCACAGTATCGCAGTTTTTATGAAGGATTCTTAGTTGGAACAACAGATGATAATGAAGACAATTAGGGATTGTCTTCATTATCATCTGTATGCTGATTGTTTGTTTAGGCTGAGTGTTTTTTTTTTTCATTAAAAAATTTTTCATTAAAAAATTTACTTTTTCATTTCTATGATTCCGATGATGATATCGAAGACAATAATTTAAGATTATTCTATGCGAATGGCTATGATTATTTTTAAAATTACAAGTTTTCAGCTATAAATTAAGATTATGTTCTGTTTGATTAATAAACATTTTATTTTTTAATTCATTTAACTAACACAAAATAAAAGTAAGCTTCAGAAATAACGTATTTCAATACGATAACCTCACGATAACAACAGAAAAATAAAGGCCACACTGACGTATGTCTACCGAATTTCAAAAGAACTATTATGGCTATGACATAAGCATATATGTATAAATAATTCTTATCTTATACAAAGCTCAAATAGTATACCAATACAGCGATATTATTTTTTTTTCATTCAATTGTATAGTTTCTCTTTAAATAGCTGGTAAAGTCTAAGTAGGTGATTTCAGACAGTTTTTTCGCTCTCCTGTAAAGTTTGCGAAAACGTAGTTACGTTCATCTGACTCTTACGTCGCGAATTTATTTATTACATCATAATGCAAAAACCCTGGATATTGAAACTTAGTTGTTTATTTTTTTATTAAAAGATTTTAATTACGTACACAACAACTGAATTTATTATTTTAATTAAATTTTAAGACAAAACAAGTGAATTAATTAATAGGTTCAATCATTACATTATTATTAATTTTAATTTAAAAAGTAAAAATTACGGAACCAATACTAAAAAAAATAATAAACTTAAAAAGTAGCCGCAAATCCTTTGTAGACATGGCGGCGTCCTAATTGGCGGCTGGCGGCGTCTTTTGTCGGTAAAGCAGACTGTATTTTTAAAATAGACCTTTTCTTAAGCCTCTTCACACTCGCGCTCGGATTTGCAAACGGATCGGGGGTTCGAATCCTGCAGTCCGGCCACCTCTGACGTTTCACTGATGGTTATGTTCGTTCAAAGTGGGCTTCGCTGAACTCTTAGGCATACAAACTTCTCACTAGATATGTTTTCCTTTGCCGCTATGCAACTCCTAATTAGTCTCTCAAAACGCAGATTACTGTGCTGATAGGTCAGGAGGTGCGTGATCGTAATTCAAACCTGCGACACACGTCGCAGGTTTGAATTGAGTTAGGAGGCAGAGGTGTTAACGACTGGGCTATCACTACTTTATTGTTGTGTTGTACGAGTAACTCGCACAAGTCTGAAGACGGCTTAAGTCGTTTGAATTGTGCCGCTATACCGACAAATTCATAGATTAAGTAAGTGAAAGAAGTCACTAATGTGTGAAATAATAGTGACCTCTTAGAGTGTGTCCTCTCAGAGGAAAACGCCTGATTTTTGTTTTCAATATTTCTTTTTTGTAATCACAGAATTGATCATTGTGCATTATCTTCAAAATCAATTGTTATTGAAGGCGACAAATTAATTTTGTAACTTACTAAATTAATTATTTTGACGAAAATTTTAATACAATTCTATGGCCCTTTTGTTTTTTTTTAAATAACAGGCTTATTATGACTCTGCTACTAGTCAAATAATATGTATCATAAGACAACATTTAGTTTAAACTTGCTATTTAATAGGTAAAAAAGAAATGTAGTGTCTGTGCTGTATTTAATCTGCACTAGGCACTGTACTTAATACCTTGTTTTGTGGTTGTAGTACGATGACCTTATTTAACATATGATTTTAGGGCTGCACCTGATTTATTTCAGAAAAAACTTTGGCAATGGTTTATTCAAAAACTATTATAGATTCCGTTTCAAATATAAGTCTTAGGGATTCCGTTTAGGATACACTTACGTACCCTTGAATTTTTTTCCCATTTTCATTTACACGTTGTATATAGATTAAAAAATGAAAATTAATCTTCAACCTAGCCATTAGCTCCTCTATGCAGCGTTTGAAGGCATCATCTGACCGCTGTCACCAAATTTATTATTGGAACCTAGTTAAAACATACGAATCCCTAACACCTTGTATACTATAAAGATAACACATTAAACACAGAGAATTTCTCTAATAAACTAAAAAAAATCTGAGCGAGGTGCGGCTAGCTCTAGCCGCCCCTCGGAGTCTGACGCCCTGGGCCATGGCCCTCTTGCCCCTCGGGTAAATACGCCACATTCATTCATTAACGGCCTACAAGCCGTATTTAGGTGATTTTGAATGAAGTTTTATGCAAAAAATCAGCATGGAATAATGAAGATGAGATCTAGGAGGAAGGTGCACCTCGCCTGTTTACTGTTTGGGGTGTTTAGAAATAGGAAGCCTTCTTATATTTACAATAAGTTTCGAAGGGCAGACGAAGGCAGGGAGCACCTCAGAGCTGTACGAAAGATTCTGTGCGTGCCTCGACACTGTTCTGCAGCCTTCAGGGGTAGCTTCAGATATGCCGCAACTCGCTGTTGGAATAATATTCCACCGCCAGTCTTAAACTCTGAAAGTAAAGGTGCTTTTGGTCGTAACCTTAAAAAATTTGTTCTATGTGTAAGGTTTTCTAATAATTGTCCCAAATTTAAATTAGCTTTACCGGGAAAATGATTTTTTATCAACTGGTCACACTCGTGGCCGCTTGGTGGGACGTGGCATTTAGCCACGTGCCATTGTAACGGGCATTGTGGAGCTAGCGCTCGAAGTGTGCGGACGTATTAGAAATATAGTCGTTGTCAGTTTATATTGGAGTTTAATTGAATTTTAACCTCGCCGACACGTGGAGAGATGTAAGGGGATTCTACATCTCAGAAGCCAGGGATAAACCAATAAAAATGTAAGTACACGCCTACAACTAATTATAACCTATAAAGTTCGATTGTTAAACTTTGTAGTTTGTTTTCACGATTAGAAGTATATTATAAATTTCGTTTAAAAAAAAAAAAAATATTATATCTTTACTGTCAAAAATAAATAATAAATACAGTCTACTTTCTAGTACTAAGCCTAGGTTAAACAATTATAAGCAACACTACAGTTCATACAGGAAACCTTTCTCAGAACTTGTTGGCAAATACCTACATTTTGAAAAATACCACGATAACATTCCTAAATACTTGATAACTATTTGCTAAATCCATGTATAAGTTAGCTGCAGTTTGCAGGTATACATTTTTATCATATTTTAAGATACTGAGTCGATAGATATTACAAATCGCTTCTAGGCCTTTTGGCTAAGATAAGAGTGTAGTATATTATAGTGATCCGAACCTAACGCTAAAGCAAAAAAAAAAAAAATGTTGAAGCCGTTTTATTAAACAGACTACCATTGAACGCATGATATTCACGAAATGCCACTTACCTCCGAAATTTAAGCTGATGTTATACTTATCATGTAATTTTAAATAGTTTTATCGAATAAACTAAGAAAAGTTGAAATTGAGGGTAAAAAAAAAAATAATAAATTGGATATTCTGATTGTTGCGTCTGGGGGTTTATAAGGGGGGTCAAAATTTCGTTATTTTTTGCGTAGGACGCATAGTTTCCAAGATATAAGGGATTTTTGTCTTTTCAACAAAAATCACGTTGCCCGATTTTTTATCTAATGCACACAATTTTCCGGCTACGAGTTTTAGATAATGTTGGACGGAGCGCAGAAACTCCCCGACGCAGCCGATCGCGCTCCAGGCGCAGCCTCACTCGCGGGCGTGATCGCGACTCCAGTCGACGCAGCCGCAGCTACTGCCGCCGGCTGCAGGATGGCGAAGAGGCGCTGAGGAAAGAACAGGAGCGGGTTCGCCAACTGGAGCTCGAACTGCAACGAGAACGAGACGCGGAGCAACGTCGTCAGGGGAGCGTACGCCGCGGGTCGCTACAAAGGGCGACGCGAGGGAGCCGCAGCCGCAACCGAAGCCGCAGCCGTGGTCGCAACCGTGGCCACGAACGCGGCCGTCGTCGCAGCAGCGGGGGTGCCCGATGGGGACCACCGAGGAGATTCTAAAAGGTCACGTAGCCCATCCTTTTCTTCTAAAGACGTAACTCAAATAATTAAGTCTATTAAAGATATTTTCCTCGTCCCAGCCGTAGACCATCGCACATTCATTGACTTTTTTTAGCCAAATATCCATACGCTGGTTCTTCTCCGAAGGGTTAAACTCAGGTATAATGTTTTTACTATCTCTATTCGAAATTTGTGTGCTATGGCTCGGCTGTGACGGGGAAGAGCACAGTACATTTTGCAATGCAAAAATTGTCCGGGTTAGCTATAAATTGAACCTTGGAACGACCGAATGGCGTAGTGGTAGCGAACCTGCTGTCTGCGCCGGAGGTCGTGGGTTCGATTCCCACTACTGGTAAATGTTTGTGTGATGAGCATGAATGTTTTCCAGTGTCTGGGTGTTTTTCAATATATTATATTTATGTATATTAGTATGTATGTATTAGATAACTAGTACCCATAACACAAGCTATCGCTTACTTTGGGGCTAGATTGCGAAGTGTAAAAAGTCCCGTATATATTTATTTATTTATTTATTTAATATGGTAAGAAAGTCAGAGCTCGATTTTGTACAGCTGGTCGGAATGGCAATTGGCAAACCAAATTGTTAAACGCTTTTCCTTGCGAACAAAATTATGGGCAGTCGCTTGAAGACATGTTAAAGCGCAAAAGTAGGATTAACGAACCCATCCAAAACTATTTTTACGAAAAACTTTCATTACTTAACCAATGCGACATAAGCGGCAGGCGTGCAGTCGACTGCACGCTGCACGCCTGAATCCACGGCATTAGTGATAGGACCACAAGGTCTAGCGCCTTAGCGCTACGGTGCGATGAACCTGACGATTTATTGAAGTTCTTAATTAGCAATAATAGACTTGCTCATTGGACAAACCTTCACTGAACAACCTCACGAGTCACGTTGTTGTTTTTAAAGACGTGAATAGACTACAATTTATAGACATGGACTCAGAACTGCCTAACTTTATTCAAAACGATGACAATGAACGGCTCCAGAAGGTCAGTATTGTAGCACACTGTAACCTCCAAGGAACTGCTAGCGTCAAGGTTAGAACTGGAACGCTATTTACCGGCAGTATGGTGGTTGATACGAAGGTAGTGGGCAAGCTAGGTGAGCAATACATTATTTACGGCGGGGTTTACGAAGTCAAAAACGGTTCATTCTACGTCACAGTGCAACCCTGCGCCGTCCCATGTCAGCTTCAGGAAAACTCGGTGGTTGCCAGGGCCGAAAGAGTAGAATCAGTTTATAGACTTGTGAGCGGGGAGATTTCGACAGCTATGGGCACTCGCACCGAGTCTACCTCAGGTAAGAAATTCGACGAAAGTCTAATACAAGTAGATGAGATGGTTTCCGATGAAGCCAGGGCCAAGCTTCTAGACGTGCTGCGGCGCCATGAACAGTGTTTTGCGCATAACTTGGAAGACCTTGGATGTACTAACGCGGTAGAAATGAACATAGAGTTGAGCAGCCAGCGCCCTGTAGTTTATAGGCCGTATCGCCTCTCTCACCGCGAGAGAGAGAAGGTTCGTGAAATGGTCGACGAGATGTTAGAAGCGGATATCATTCGAGAGTCAACTTCTAACTACGCTAGCCCAATAATACTAGTGAGGAAAAAGAACGACTATGCGTAGATCACAGGCTGCTCAATTCCCTGACCATAAAAGAAAGATATCCCATCCCGATAATAGAGGACGAAGTGGCGAGGTTGTCGGGACAGGTGTGGTTCATTACTCTTGTTCTCATGTCAGGTTATTATCAAGTACCGATATCGGAGGACAGCAGGCATTTGACTGCTTTTGTGACTCCCGACGGTCATTACGAATATAATCGTATGCCGTTCGGACTGGCAAATGCTCCAGCTGTCTTCCAAAGGATGATGAACCACGTTCTGGGACAGGCTCGATTTAATAAGGCCACAGTGTAATTAGATGACTTGTTGATTTTTGGTGAAACTCCGTTTGAATGTATAACGCGTTTAGAAAAAGTGTTAATATTGTTAGAAAAGGCGCAGTTAAAACTGAATCAATTTAAATGCAGTTTCTTACAAACCAAGATCGACTACTTGGGGTACAAAATTAGCGCAGCTGGCATGCGCCCAGTTTCTGCCAAAATTCAGAGCGTAGCGGATTTTCCCTTGCCACAAAATGTGCACAACGTGCGCCAGTTTTTAGGACTTGTGAGTTATTTCCGGAAATTTATACAGTCATTTGCCCAGATAGCATACCCACTCACTAAGTTGTTAAAGAAAAATGCAACGTGGGAGTGGACGACTGAGCAGAAAGACTCATTCGATGTCCTAAAGTCCAAACTGATAGAAAGGCCTGTCTTGGCATTGTATGATCCTACAGCCGAGACAGAACTCCATACGGATGCGTGCAAAGTAGGTATTGGAGGGATATTGCTCCAGCGTCCAATGGGAAGTCAAGACGCATTTCATCCCGTCGCGTATTACAGCCGCCAAACGACCCCAGAAGAAAGGAACTTTCACTCGTATGAGTTAGAAACTCTTGCAGTTATATGCGCGTTGAAGAAGTTCCGGGTTTACCTCTTAGGTAAGCCATTCAAAGTGGTTACCGATTGCAGCGCGCTGCGCTCTACGTTTGAAAAACGTGACCTGATACCCCGGATTGCCCGCTGGTGGATTGCCTCGCAGGAGTTTGACTGTCATATCCAGTATAGATCAGGTACAAAAATGAGTCATGTGGACGCCCTTTCCCGGAATCCTACATACGATAAGGACACTACAGACCTCGTAAGATATCCACCAGTACTGGCAATTTCCGACGAGGATTGGCTGCTGACTTTACAACTAGGAGACCCTGAATTGTGCAGGATTAGGGATATTGTCAGTAGTAAACTAGATCCCAAAGGATTAACTCACATAAAAGACAATTATGTGCTAAGGGACAATAAGTTATTTAGGTGCCTTGGGGGCGATAAAGAGAACGTCAGATGGGTGGTTCCAAAGGGTGCAAGGTGGCAGCTATGTAAGATATATCACGATGATATTGGTCACGTTGGTTATGAAAAAACCCTAGAACGCATGAAGAAAAGTTACTGGTTTTCAAAGATGAAACGGTTTACGAAAAAGTGTGTTAGTGCATGTATAGATTGCGCCTATACTAAGAAGGCTGCCAATGGGCGAGAGGGATTGTTACACCCCACTGAAGATGCGATTCCATTTTACACGCTGCACGTCGACCACCTTGGACCCTTTGTGAATTCAAAAAGGGGGTTAACACATACGCTAAATGTCGTGGACTCCTTCACTAAGTTCTTGTTTATCAAGCCTGTACGGAGTACTAGATAGTACTGCAAATGTTATAAAAGCATTGCAAGACATTTTCGATATATTTCGAGCACCTGATCGATTGATTACCGATCGAGGTTCTTGCTTCACTGCTCATGCGTTCCGAAGGTTCTGTCTTGAGCGAGGCATAAAACACGTGCTGAACGCAGTGGCAAGTCCTAGGGCCAACTGTCAAGTAGAACGCTACAACAGGACCATACTTGACTGTTTGACAGCCCAAAATCTACGCGACAATGAGAAGGATTGGGACAGTAAAATTGGGAAAATACAATGGGGCTTGAACAACACCATACAAAAAACCACAGGGAAAACACCAGCCGAAATCATGTTCGGTACGGCAATGTATAGTGAAGTCAAGCCAGCCTTAAACGCGGTCGTGAATGATACTCGCGAGGATACTAATTTATCTGATCTCCGCACTGAAGTCAAGGAAAAGATCGATAAAGCCCAAGCTGTGCATAAGGAGCAGTACGATCGGAATAGGCATGCCGCTCGTACATATAGCAAGGGTGACCTAGTTAAAATAACAAAGGTTGCGTTTCAAGGTAAAGGTCAAAGCACGAAGCTAATGCCTTCTTAAGAGGGGCCTTATAGGGTCATTAAGGTTATAGGAAACGATCGTTACAGGGCCGCTTCAATCGCGGGTAGGTAGGTAGGTAGGTAGGTAGGTAGGTTGGTAGGTAGGTAGGCAGGCAGGCAGGCAGGCAGGCAGGCAGGCAGGCAGGCAGGCAGGCAGGCAGGCAGGCAGGCAGGCAGGCAGGCAGGCAGGCAGGCAGGCAGGCAGGCAGGCAGGCAGGCAGGCAGGCAGGCAGGCAGGCAGGCAGGCAGGCAGGCAGGCAGGCAGGCAGGCAGGCAGGCAGGTAGGTAGGTAG